>OX465485.1:13913794-15183471 GCA_950022335.1 Eurois occulta | reverse complement strand
TTTGTCTCGCTTACACAAACCAAAAATTGTATCCATCAGTGAGCAGCAGCAGTATCGTAGTGACCACACATCCGGCATGAAAACGGAATGTCAAATTCAAATAAAGAATTTCTCTTCATAGACCACGACATCATAATATTACGTGCAACTGTTTATAACATAAATAACATAATTTTGTATAATACTGGTGTCAGTACTAGGAACCTGTATCACAACACTAGGATGTATAATAGGTGTAAAAATACCGTTAACGAAGCCGAAAGGCACTTGTTCTCCCCGTTGCTGCAATCATTTTTTGTTCTGGACCATACAACCTTCTAGTTACGAAGATATTGGGGGTCAAACTTCATACTTTTCCAAAAGGTTTTTTTTTTTAATTTATATCTTTACTTCGGGTTTTAATGTTATAACTTTACTATAAATACCTTGATGATCCCCAAAATATTCGATGCATCGCAAGTACAATGTTTTTAGTGCGTTACATTGAGTCCTACCGTTAAAAGAGATTTTTGACCCCAATAAAAAGTCGTTGCCTAGCAATAATTTTTGAGTAGTCACTTAATTTGACGTACAGAATGCTTGGTTGACGGTTTCGTGAAGAGTCCGTTTCCATGAGTCCTTGTTTGTGAGCTCAGTATTCTTAGTATGGACAGGGACACTTATCGCAGGACCTTAGAACGGTAAGGGGCATATCTGACTATTTAAGTCTTTGATAGGACTAGGGTAAACATCGAACTGGGGTAACTGTATACAGGTGGAAGACATTAAATTTAAATAGATAGCACTGAACTCTGATTAACTGGACTTCTTGATTTCCATTTAGAGAAATAAATAGATTGGATGTCCCTAACGGTGTCTAACTAAATGAAAGGTAGGTATGTACGTAAATAAACGCACATTTTGCCACTTATATTCAAGTCCCATATAAAATACGGCTTATAGCCACTCGGGCCAAAATTAAGGTTTTACTTGCGTTATACCGGCCAAGTGTGAGTCGTACTCACACGCACACAGGGTTCCGTAGCACCACACACTATAATAAAATATTTTGAAGGCTCTTTCATAATAAAATTATTGTATTGTATTACATTCAACAGCAAAACTAAATTTGTGTTTCATAGTGAAAACCAAAGTTAATGCTACAGTTTTTTGGAAAAGTCCCATATCTCAAAAACTAAACATCAAATCTTATTCAAACCAATTTTTGTTGAAAGTTTTTTTTACGTTGTACAAACCTACATTTTTTTAAATTTTCTCCTCTTACTTAAGAAATTAGAGAGAGGGACACACATATTTAAGCACTTGAACAGAATTGACTTTGAGAAAAAATGGTTGTAGGAACCTCAATGTCATTTTAAAGACGTATCTATAGACACCCGACCACCCTTGTTTTGTATAAAAATCGTAAAACGGTTCACAGAATACCTATCTACCTATCTACCTACCATGTTTCAACTATGTAGTCATAATAGCTTCGGAATAAAGTGGGTGTGACATACGGGCTGACAGACAGACATGACGAATCTATAAGGGTTCCGTTTTTTGCCATTCGGCTACGGAACCCTAAAAAGGGATTATTAAATTTTACATTCTGGTTCTGTGTAAACTGAATCTTACAAATTAAGTGTGGTTTGCATTAAACCACACTTAAGTTGTAATATTCAGTTTAAGCTGTTATTATTATAAATTCTGTTTAAATTACAATCACGAAGTACTTTATTAAACATCAACTTTTAAATACTAAGTAACCCACTTGTGTCATTAAAATTAAATGTGATGTGAACTAATATTACCTTAATTATATTGAACTGAACTATTGAAGTTCGACATAATCTGTATTAGTTTATAGTGTACTTTCATGTTTTTTTTTATATTTGTTCGTGTTCGCGATTTTGTATACGAACGTTTGCTGTGCCTTTTCGAACTTTATCCATGTTTTTCGTAAATCTACGCAGTTGTCCATTTAGTACAAAACAAGAGAAACTAGGGCAAACATGCGCGTTGTTATGAGTCTAAACACGTTTATCTACTGTAATGACAATTCACAACTATTGTGAACATGTGACTTAACAACATATTTGAATCACGAATATTCCAGTTCATTGAGAGTTAAGTGATAATAGCGATATCCAACTCAATCATTGCGTGACAAGGCTTGAAATCGAGATGATAATTACTTGAAGGCACATTTAGCCAAATCTTGGCTTTTAGTTAGGTTCAATGTAGATTACCAAGGCCACATTATCACAATTTGGCAATGTCAGTAGTCAACTCTGTTTAACATCTAAGATCTTTGAAGCACTTTAAGAATGTAGGTATGTACTCTAAATCGACAAATTAGTTAAGTGGGACCCGCCAGGGTAACCCGCGAAATTCAATTTTGTCTTAGGTTTTTTTGCAATGTGTCAGTTTCTGGCTGCATGTGAAACAAAATATGATTCGCGACCGTAACACGTATGCAATTATCATCATTAAAATCAATACAATCCTCTAAGCTCATTTAATCAGATTTAATTACTAGTTCATCAAAAATCAATCATACAATGTTTAAAATTATATAAACTTAGATAATCATTAAAATTATCAATACCTGTAATTATAATTTAATAATTATAAAACTCTGTGAAGCCATACTCGTTAGCCGCGGATCATATTTTAATCAACATACAACCTGAAACTGACCAGGAAATTCCAAAATACTTAAGAAAATTTGAATTTCGCGGGCTACCCAGTCGCTTCCACCTTTTTTTTTTTTTTTTTTGGTGGGTGGGAAATCATCAAATGACCCCCCCCCGCTCTGGGTGGAGCGGAAGGGAGTGTCAGACTCTTACTGACTAAAAACCACCCATGTTCCTTCATTGGCCCTTTATGTTCCAGGGCCGCGGTATCTCTTTCGAACAGTCCCGCAGCCCTGGCAGGCACCGGCCCTTGCGGGCCCCTCCCGTTGCTGACAACTCTTTGAGGCGCGCGTGGAACACGAACGCGCCGTCGACACGGCCTGCCCGTCGTCATACGACGGACGGACGGCGAGCTAGCCCATTACTCACCGTCCACAGGCCCGCGCCTACGGTGGCCGAGAGCCATCACGGCGTGGCCCCCGACGCCCGGTCCTTCTCCTCCTCCCGCGGCGGCTGGGACGTGAGGCTCTCTCCCTCTCACGTTCCGCCGCCTCCTTCGCTAGCATGACTAGGCGCTTCCACCTTAAGTTGAACTTTCCGCATTCAATCGTCGAATAGGTAATTTAAATATCAATCGAAACTTAAGATGACTACCGTGAAAGCCATTACAAACCAAGTTGGGAAAAGGCTTCTTAGACAGACGGTTTGTAGCGTAGGTTACCCAATCCCGAAATCCAGCTTACAGTTGCAACAAGTATGATGGAGAGCCAATTGAAACTTGAACTTGAGCTGAAACCGCATCCTGTAACTATTGGACAGTAGAATTCGCAGAAACATCCTTTATAAGGGCTATGAAGAAACATAATACTAGCTGTTCGCTTTTGTTCTGCTGTAACAGTGCTTTTGAGGGAGGCTATTCCATAGACTGAACATGAAACACAATATGCAAGCATTGAAAGTCTGACAACCAGTCTTTGCAAAGGGGTATCGTATTAACCAGTACATACTGGGTTGTGGAGGTCAGACAGGCAGACGCGCCATGTAAAATACCGAAATCTCACCAGATGCAGCTGAATACCAGTACATGAATTGACTGCCGTGTTTTTATATCTTCTATATCTGACCAATGTGTTTCTATATAAATATAATAATATTACCTACAAGTATATTAGAGTAATAGTTCATCAATTAATTTTAATGAATGGTCTATTTAGATTAAGTTCCTAATGAGCGTGATTATGAGTGACATAATTAATTAATAACGTGTTACATGGGTCAAATTGAATTTGATGGCTAAATTGTATAATATTGACCGTCAGGGATAATGATGTAACCGACAGCTGTAACTTGAGCCCAGAAGAAAACATACAATGTACCGAGTAACTTGGTAGGTACCTACTAATTTGCACCGAAATTTGCTCCAGCGTTTTTATTTGTTCGAGATATTCTAAAATCTAGATTGAATTAGTGCTATTATACCATGACGTATTGTATGTTTAAAGTACTATGAAAATTTAACCTGTTATTCAAATATAAATATTTAGATAGATGTATTGTGTGCAACGATCAATTAATGCGCTGCTGCGCCACAGTATTTTACTTTTGTAGCTATCTTCGTTTTTCCTGTGTACCCTGTTAACTTAAGTTGTTCCAAATAAACTTTATTATTATAAACTTTATTATTCCCTTTATTCATTTTTTCACAATTTTAATACATTTTTAAATATTTAAATATAAAAGAACATAAAAAAAACATTTAAAAATATAAAAAATAATAGCCCACCGGTATCGGGAACAGGGTCCAAAGCTACCGGCAGTCAGGGCTCCAGAGAGAGGAACCTCCTAACAATACGAGCCGTGTCCAGGAGTACCGCTTTCTGAATCAAGCCCTTGATCCAGCTGCCTAACGAGAGCCTCCTGAGATGTTAGTCGGGGCTCCTGGCAATTAAGCCATGGGCTGACACGACTATCGGCACAATGATCGCTGAGTCCACATCCCACATGTCGACAACCTCGCGAGCCAAGTCAAGATACTTGATTTGCTTATCTTTTTCGGCTTTCACGAGGTTCTCGTCATGCGGGACCGTAATGTCAACAATCATTGCGCGCCGCTCTGATCGATCCACCACCACTATATCAGGCTTATTGGCTACAATAGTCCTGTCAGTGATGATGGATTGATCCCAGTACAATGTGATATTGCCATTTTCGAGAACTGGGTCGGGCACATACATAGATATAATAAAGAAGGGCACATACCTATAGTACGGAACTTCCGATTCGACAAGATTGTATTTTAGAGCAAGTTGCTGATGGATAATCCTGGCTACAAGGTTGTGTCTATGCAAGTACTCTCCATTAAACTTTATTATTATTATAATTTCTATTCTAGCAACGTAATTGCTAAGGAGGTCGTAACTTTGCTCCTCACTTTCTGTGAAACGAACCTATAGTCGTATATTCTTCAATGTAGCATAGTTGTACCTTAACAATTCATAAATAGTAAGTAATAGTTTAAGTTTATAATAACAGAAGTTGCAATCGTAGCATAGCATACTTGCACATACTTGCTGACCTACTTAACTTTTAATCGCCATATAATTGCCATACTGTATTACTCGAGCTGATTTAAGATGTTTGGTTCACTTATTGATTTAATACTTACTTTAAGCGCACATAACTTACAGAGACGGACTTAATGCGAATGTAATTCTCTAGCAGCCAACCATTGGGTGTTACCACACCACTCGATCGATGGTATAATGGATTAGTCGAAACATAAACTATCGATTGACGTCGACTAATCCCTTCAGCCATCGATCGAATGTACCATCTCAACATGAATAATGTAACCAAGGTTTTGTAAAAATATTCTGATTTAAAAGAGTGTCCATGGAGTTTCTTGCCCGTTCTTCTCCATAGAGATCTACGTTATGGAATGGGCAACTACAGTACTTTCACAGTTTTTATGCCTTGTGACTGGGACTGTAGCTACATTTCATTGTTATCTTTGTTTCGACAGTTCAAAAGTGCCTGTAACGGGCCTACTTGAAATAAATGCTTTGATTTTGTTTTTTTTTTATTTTGGATCGACGATCGATCTATTGGGTGTGATGCATGTGTGATGCACAAAAAACTGAGGTTGGTATCATTATTGAGTTCCCGCCTACACGATCAGTTGGTACGTAAGTAAAAAGTGATCTAGTTTCAATTGTATGATAGTTGATTATACCAAGTAATAATAAGTTTCCGTAGTGTAGCGGTTATCACGTGTGCTTCACACGCACAAGGTCCCCGGTTCGATCCCGGGCGGAAACAGTTTTTTTTTAACTCAATGGCCTATAGATTTGACTAAATAATGTCTATAGGTAAAGGGTGTAACAAGCCCCTTAACGAAGCTGAAAGGCTCTTGTGCTCCCCGTCATTGCGATCATTTTTTGTTGTTTTACACCATTACCAGGGAACATTCTAGTTATGGAGATATTGGCAGTCAAAGGATTTGTGCCTCGGTCGTCCCACAGAGTCTCGTCCCACATAAAAAATTCCCCACTTGTCCCAATTTGTATGCCTCGCTCGTCCCAAAACTTAATTTTCAATATTTTATTCCCCGCTCGTCCCAATTCGTATGCCTGGCTCGTCCCACATTTTTTTCATATGAGTTAAATTTGATTTAATTGTACAGTCAGCCTAAAAACCTGACTGACCAGAAAGATAAATAACCTCATGTTGCGGAAAATTTGATGAACTAATTCAATCCGAGACTCCACTATAATATAAATTATAAAATACAAGTTACGCCACCATGACAGTTTTTTTCTGATCAAACTTTAGGTTTAGATTGAAGGCATTAATAAAGTACACATAGCCGACCCTAAGTATAAACCCTGTGCACCCCACTGCTTAGACCACTACTATTATTATTAACCTAGAACAAGTTTTTGAATGTTTATAGCTTCGGTATTTTTGTGCGACCGGATTAGAGCTTGCTCTCTCGCTCTGCTTTCTTTGTATTAATCAATTGACCAATGGCGTGGCTTTGCGTTATCAGCGCAATCGGAGCAAATGCGGTTACAAAGTGCATCTGCTAATTTTAAATATGAGGTGTTTACATTAAGCGTGGTGTATTCATAGAGTGAGGTTCAATATTTGTGAAGTTTTAAAGGGTAAGTAATAATTATAATTATGTCGATTTTTTCATATTTTGTGAAGTCATGATAAATGATTTGACTTATATCACTATTGTGGTAATTATTTACTTTTATATTAGTTGCTGTCTAAGGATTATGGTCTTTTATTATATGCATACTTAACTCTGTGCCTCCTGTGAAAAAGAGTACATCGCTACTTTTTAGGAGACGCAAATAAAATTTTGAAAAATATTTTTTTTCCTGTTTCCTAGGTCCTGTCATGGAGTTCTTTATCTATGGCCCTGTTTCACGAAATCGTCTAGTAATTTTTTTTTAAATGAGTAACCCTTTTTCACATTAACTAGAAATTTGAACAAATAATAATTTGATTTGAGCCCTAATTCACATTAATTTTGTTTACCCATTTTAACAAACTTCAAAAAAAGAGGATGTTCTCGGTTATACTGTATTTTTTAGGTTAACCAATTTTGATAAATCTTCTTTTATGTAAAAGCTGGTGCTTCCCATATGGTCGCATTTTAATTTAGTTAACCTCCTTCATAAAATGAGGATGTTATCAACTACAAAGTGTTTTCTGGGTGAATCAGTTTTGATGACTCTTTTGATTCGAAAGCTGGTGCTTCCCGTGTAGTCTCATTTCAATTTGGCTCAGTTCTGACAATAGCATGTATGATAAAACCATATTCAACACGTTGAAGTCGGTTTTCAGCTATGATTTTTAATCATTATAGCTATTCACGATTCGTATCTACGAAACGAAACTATTGTACATAGTTTCGTTCGGAATACCTTTCTTAGACAGATGAAAGCTAATTTTTAGCTCTCTTATATTCATTTAAAAACGAAAAGGGTATATTGGACTTGGTACCCCTTTTTACAGGAGGCACAGAACTAATTCACGTTGTATTTGCAGGTGATCAGATATAGAGCCGTGGCTTCTTCATCCTGAAACATGGAGCGAGTGGCTTCATCATCCCGAGCTGATCTTCAGACTGGCTGCAGTCTGGCTTCTACATCCCAAGAGATAACCTTTATTGAATCACAAAGAGGTGTGCCTATTATTTTACATGCCGGTTACAAATATACGAAAAAGCGAGAGAACAAAAAGCAAATTCCAGAATGGCATCCGATTTCATTCAGAACTGATTATGAGAAAGCAGCCATGAACGCAATCCGTAACATCTTTCCGGATGTAATATGCAAAGGCTGTTACTTCCATTTTAGTCAAGCACTTTGGAAGAGAGCAAAGGCGTTAAAGTTAAATAAAAAGAGAATGTTCAAAAAGCATATAGCTCTATGCACAGCGTTAGCTTTGCTACCACCTGAACTTAAATGCGATGGATGGCTATATATAATGGAGGATTGTCCGAAAACTCTCAATATTGAGAAATTCAATGACTATTTTGTATCGGCATGGCTTGACAACGAATATTATCGAGGCAAATGGGATTTTTGGGGGGATATCTACAGAACAAATAACCCAGTGGAAGGCAGTAACGCTAAATTAAACAGAACATATTCGGGAAAGCTGAACATCATTAGCTTTTTGAATGTGATCAAAAACGACGCTGTTCTTTCTTTAGCTCGCCAAGGTAAACCTCGGCGTGCTGATGATATAGCTCATGACAAATATATATTTGATTCTGTAACGGCAATGTTGAATGGCACTATATCACTGGGCCATTGCCTGGAAAAAATCAGCCCTTTTGTTTATTAATGATATTAATGTGTCTATATTAATGATAAAGTTTAAAAATGTTGATTTTTTGGAGATTTAATTGTTAAAATACTACTTTCTCATAAATAGTAGGTTGATTAAAATACTGTGATTGTAATTTGATTGTGATATTAGTTACGTAATAAAGATTTTTAAATATAAATATTTCAATTTATGTTAAAATACCACATTAACATAAATAACATAACGTGGTACTTCTATAAGGTACATATAGTTAAATACAAATGTGTATACGGTCCATAATTATTTGACTGTTACTTATATACAAATGTTGATCTTTTGGAAATTTAATTGTTAAAATACCACTTTTTCATAAATAGGAGTTTAATTAAAATACTGTGATTGTGATTTGATTGTGATATTAGTCACGTAATAAAGTTTTTTTTAAATAAGTAGTTCTAATTATGTTGAAGTATCTCAGATAAATATTACATGTGTAATACATATATATATATTTATCTTAACGTGGTACTTCTATAAGATAAATACAAATGTGTATATTGATAGGTGTAATTAATAGTACTGTGATTTGGATTTGATTGTGATACTAAATAATAAAGATTTTCCTAAATTGCAATAGATCTTTTAATTATTAAAATTAAAAACATGCATCGCGGATGCATACCTAGAACTGGAAGTATTTAATATCTTTATGTTATTAGAAAAAACTATTATTTCAATTTATTGGAAGATATAGTACAATATTTTTTGTCAACTGTACTTTGAATTTGCCAGGAATGTGGGACGAGTGGTGACTTTAAAACTCAAGTGGGACGAACGAGGAATTCTTTGGAATGTGGGACAAGATAGTGGGACGACAGAGGCACAAATCAGTCAAAGTTCCAACTTTTTCTCAAGTTTTATTTTAAGTTGAGTTGAGTTTAAAAAAACACACTAAACTCGTCGCCGAGGCCGCCCCAGAAAAAGGAAGTGGACACTACGACGACTACATACAACCTGGTCACCTACCACGAGCCAATAATATCTATTGCATGCTAAAAAAAGAGACTGTTTCCGCCCGGGATCGAACCGGGGGCCTTGTGCGTGTGAAGCACACGTGATAACCGCTACACTACGGAAACTTGACACAAGCTACTCCAAATGACTTGTGATATTTGAACATTAACTTGAGCAACTTTCACCTTACAATGTTTGGACAGTACCGACCAGCAATAGGACTTTGAACCGAAGCATTGGTCATAGAATTTTGCAAAGCAAGATCTAGAGGTGCATAAAAAAAATATTTATTTGTACAAAACCTTCAAATTTGCATAAATACTAGAATAATATTAAAAGTCGTACAGGACTAATTTCATTATTAAACCAAATCATAACACTATTATATACACTTATAAATTAAAATAAACTAAAGTAACTAACTTGAAAAATAACTAAAAAATGGCGTCAAAAAACTATTCCTCAACGCTGGAGCTGTCAACAAGACTGGCGGCGTTGCCACGCTGTATGGCAAAGCTAATCTTCTGGCCAAAGTAAAAGCCAGCCCTTGGGTCACAGGAAGTGTCAACCAAGCGTTTTAAAATTTTCTTGAAAAGGCTGTGAGCACTCGGACCCCACTAGGAGATCGCTTTGGAATGTGCAACTACAGTACTTTCGCAACTTATTATGTCTTCTGACTGTGACTGTAGCTTAGCTTTTTTTTTTGACTTTCAAAAGTGCCTTTAATGGTCTAATTGAAATAAATGCTTTGAGTTTTGAGTTTGATCCTGCGACTTAGGTCAATGTCCTGCTATTTCTGTAATACCAAAACCTTTTATAACTGTACGTTATAATCAGTGCACAAAATCTTGGCAAAAAACAGGTTTCTGCTTTATCAGTAACACGTCATTGATAAAAATTAAGGGTATATTTTGCACTAAGATCTATGTGAAAATAAGATGGTTTCAATTGGACCTTGGTATTAGGAGTCTTATGAATTTACTGGGAGTTTTGGAACGCGGTTTCTTACTAATTTATAAGTTATCAAGTATTCGTGTAATTAATTTTGGAAGATTAGTGCTCGTTATTAAATCCGCCCTGGCCAAATAAACTACTCTGCCCTTTTTTTTTCGGATTGGAAATCATCAAATGACTGCTCCCGCTCTGGGCGGAGCGAAAGGGAGATCCATCCATGTTCCTTCTTTTGCCCTTTATGTTCCAGGGCCGCGGTATCTCTTTCGAACAGTCCCGCAGCCCTGGTAGGCATCGGCTCTTGCGAAACTACTCTGCCCTACGAGTAATTTAAGTGCAGTTTAACCTAGAACATACGATTTTGATTGATTTTTATTCGATTGTTCGTTACAAAAAGTTGGTTTATCCTTCCGAACTTTGTTTGCTTCAAAACGTAGTTTTCAGAGCATAAAGGGGTCTCCCTTGTTTTACCGAAAAGAAATTGCCAAATTATCACTTCCCAAACAAATTTTCGCATAATTTCATTTGCCAAATTATTACTTACCAAAAAATCTCTTTACAAATAATTGTTACGAAAACCTATGTTTGGCAAGTGAACGTTTGAACAATAACTTGTTCACCAACTAGTACTTTTACCATTTTTTATCTAGTCAAATATTTCAGTTGGTATAACATATTTTACGCAAAATTAAATAAGCCAAATATTTGGTGTCGTCAATTTTAAACTTACCATTTCAGTCAAAAGCACTATTAACTAGTTGGAATCTCCTATTTGGATTCGGTTGGGGCTCCTATTTCTGTCTGCAGGGTTTACAGGCACCTAACTAACCGAACCTCGGGGTGCCCCTTTTTTTTTTTTTTTTTTGGAGGGTGGGAATTCATCAGATGACTCCTCCCGCTCTGGGCAGAGCGGAAGGGCTGACTAAAAACCACCCATGTTCCTTCATTGGCCCTTTATGTTCCAGGGCCGCGGTATCTCTTTCGAACAGTCCCGCAGCCCTGGCAGGCACCGGCCCTTGCGGGCCCCTCCCGTTTGCTGACAACTCTTTGAGGCGCGCGTGGAACACGAACGCGCCGTCGACACGGCCTGCCCGTCGTCATACGACGGACGGACGGCGAGCTAGCCCATTACTCACCGTCCACAGGCCCGTGCCTACGGTGGCCGAGAGCCATCACGGCGTGGCCCCCGACGCCCGGTGCTTCTCCCGCGGCGGCTGGGACGTGAGGTGGTTCTTTCCCTCTCACGTTCCGCCGCCTCCTTCGCTAGCATGACTGCTTCGCAGAAGGAGGCGACGGCTTCCCATTCCCTCTCGCCCCGGACCATGGCTTGAACCAGGGCCGGACGCGAGAGGTTACCGCCGCCAATCTCCGCTACGAGGACACGGCGGTGTTCCGCCCAAGCGGAGCATACCTCCACGGTGTGCTCCACCGTGTCCTCCGGTCGATCCTCGCAGTTGTAGCACCCGGGCGTTTCCTCCCGCCCGATTCGGTGCAGGTACCTCCCGAAGCACCCGTGTCCGGTGAGGACCTGCGTCAGGCGGAAGGTGAGGGCGCCGTGGCGCCTCTCAAGCCACTCCTCAAAGAGGGGAATTATTGCCACTATCGTGGCGTGCCCTGCACGGGGTTGCGATAGTCGCTCCCTCCATGTCGCCATGAGATCATGGCGGAGGTCTGTCCGCCGCGCGACAATATGCCGCGGCAGCGGAGTTACCTCCCGGCTCTGTACCTCCGCGCGCCACTCGTGCAGGCGCGCGAGGACTATGGCCTCCAGATCCCATGGCGGCAATCCGGCAAGGAGGCTAGCCGCCTCGCGGGAGATCGTGCGGTACCCCCGGATCAGCCTTACGGCTACCACCTTTTGGGGCGCGTTCAGGTAGTGCTTTGCACGCAACCTCAACGAACGCGCCCACACCGGGGCCCCGTAAAGGGCCATGGACCGCAAGATCCCCGCATAGAGCCTCCGGCAGGAGGCGTTTGGCCCCCTCAGGTTGGGCAGGAGCCGCTTGAAGGCAGCCCCGGCCTTTTCCAGTCTGGGAGCCAAACGACCTCGGGGTGCCCCTGACGTCGACCGTCTAGGGTTAGCGTTTCCGTCAGCAGGTCGACGGATCCCCGCTGCGCGGGGCTCCTATTTCTGTCTGCAAGGTTTACAGGAACCTAACTAACCGAACCTCGGGGTGCCCCTGACGTCGACCGTCTAGTGTTAGCGTTTCCGTCAGCAGGTCGACAGATCCCCGCTGCGCGGGGCTCCTATTTCTGTCTGCAAGGTTTACAGGAACCTAACTAACCGAACCTCGGGGTGCCCCTGACGTCGACCGTCTAGGATTAGCGTTTCCGTCAGCAGGTCGACGAATCCCCGCTGCGCGGGGCTCCTATTTCTGTCTGCAAGGTTTACAGGAACCTAACTAACCGAACCTCGGCGTGCCCCTGACGTCGACCGTCTAGGGTTAGGGTTTCTGTCAGCATCTGTTAGATTTCAATTACGTTATATTAAATCAATTTGTGTTATGTCTTCATTCCAAAATTTTTGCCTTTACATTTTTTGTCATAACAAATCATTTGACTAAACGTTTATTGTCTCAATTTTGTTTGCTGTAATAAATCATTTGCTTAAAGACCAAAAGCCTTAATGACATTATCCTTGGTAATAATCTGCCAAGTAAACATTTGACCAAATGAAAATGTGCGTACTAAAATTATTCCAAATATTACATTGGTATAAAAAAAGGTTGATAAAATTTGTTTGGGTAATGAAAATTTGGCAAAATCTTTTCGGCAAAACGGCAGGATCCCAGCATAAAGTAATGATAAATTCCTAAGAAGTGCTTACAGGTAAAATTGTCCTCAGAACTTTACTTTCAAGTAATGACTTACCGGTTAGGCTTCTACTTTCGCGTACCAGACGCGAACGTTTTTAGTATTTATAAAGCAGTAATAGGCAAGTTGGTAGTTAAAGTTGCTAGGGTATTATCTTAGTCTTCATTTTATAATTTATGGAATGATTCTTGGGACTGTTTAGTAGCAAGTAGCTGTAAAATAAAAACAAAAGTTTATAGGCTTGGCAGGTTTGATTTTTTCGAACTTGAAACTAGAAAAAAACAAAAAAAAAACAAAATTAATAATAATTAAAAATTCTAAAATAAAAAGAATATAAACAGTATGGAGGTATAAAAAGTGACTGTTTCCGCCCGGGATCGAACCGGGGACCTTGTGCGTGTGAAGCACACGTGATAACCGCTACACTACGGAAACATGTTAGTTGGGTTCATAATTATCAATTGCTTTGATTGGTTCAAGGTAATTGATATTAGCAGAACAACTTTTACAAGACAACCACATGCCTTGCGGCTACTATCAGAGTGAGTGGCATTAACTAGAGCATTTAAGTATGTCTTAAGTATGTACGCCCCACAGACAATGGTCCATCATCCATTTTGCGCCGCATGATCTATCACCTGCGAACTTGATGACCTTTTGACTGCATCAGCGATTGGAGTTCGCGTAGCCAAAGCTTGGCTCAAACATATTTGAACTTTGTGACATCGAAACACCAAGATTCTGACAACCTGATTAGTAAGATCACAAGTAAGTCAAAGAATCTAACCGAATAGAATCAAGTTGTGAATGACAGTGGTAGCGGTAGGTATCGAGCGCAAAAAAAAACGAATAAGACAGAGATTAGACCGCTTTGTCTGCTCATACACACGCCGCAATAACTTCAGTTTATCCGTGATAATGGTGCTTGAAACAGCGCGGAAATATCAGGAACTCAAAACAAATAGTAAACATGGTAAATAGCCCGTTTCCAGTGTTAATCAATCAAAGATAAAAAGAAAAAGATAAGCCATTCTAAGTTGGGCAAGATCCAGGGGCTGCCAGAAATTACTCATTTTCTGATTAACAAAATATGTGGCATCTAGTAGTGAGCTAGTCAGGATTGGGAGCGTCGTAAACGACTTTTTAAAAAATAAAAATTAATAAGTAGATTAATTAATTATTTAATACGTGGCTACGTGCTCACAGAATGGGATGCGTACACGGAGTGTCCTAAGGTCTAAACTTAAATCTATACAAGCAACTTTATCTCTCCAGGAATTATGCAAGCACAGCAGTACCGTTCTGCTGTTATGCTGACATACGCACAATTTGTATTGGTGGTGCTTCCATAACTCCTCCCTCACCAAGTGCGAAATTATCGGTAATATTTGGATTCCGATGATTTCGCAGACGTTTACTTATACAAGACATTTTCTTCCAAAGTACTATACTAAGACATATTATAACTAAAATTACATAAAGTAGTATAGTCGCTAAGCTAACACTATTTGTTTTCACTGCACTATCACTTTCCACTATTTCACTTTTTAATGAGTAGGATAGGTGTTTCAAATCGTCGAAATTGAGGTGGTTTAGGTTCACTGTCTTGTTCCAGTCAATGGATGTTTCCTTTAATTTAGGTAGAGCAGCAACCGGAATTACTTGATAATGCATTTTCCCTGAATTAAATTGTCGTTTGTGCAGTTTGATATTTTTCAAATAAACACTGCATTTTCCATGAATTTCTAATATATATGTGCCCTTGATTGGTTTCCTGATAATATCATCAGAACATGTTTCGGTAAGTATTATTTCATTTCTTGTATAAATTATCCATTTCATAAAATCAATAGGCTGTACTTTAAGGCTTTCCAGGTTAACCACGAGCGGTTTACATAGACTGAGGTTTGAAGCGAAATTCATCAATTGTTCTATGCACGTACTTTCAGGATACAATACAACATGGCTTTCCTTGCACAGGAATTGGTTGGCTGCAATCTCTTCACATGGGCTGGCTAGCGGTAAGTATATAGGACCTTTCACCAGTAGGTAAGGATATTTAGGAATTATAACAGTAGTTATACAATTGTCATTAAGAATTGGTAATGAATAAATTTTGAAGTAGTTGTACGTATTTTTATCTATTAATGGGATTTCCATAATGAATGTTATTTGGTTTTCTTTTACATATGCTTTAACAGACATAGTTCTTTCCAACATCAGTAAAGTTTTTTCTGTTACAGGATAAATTAAGCTTTCAGTTTTAGAAATATTGTTTAACAGTGATAATAATTCAGATGGGTCAACAATGGCTTGATGTACAACAGAAACTTTTGTAAATGATAGCGCAGTTTCGATTTCATTTAAAACTATATATATTGTCCTAAAATTACTTTCAAACATATGAAACATACTTAAAATATATGTAGAGTATATAGAGTTATTTTCTTTTGTACCTATATTCTTAACAATTCTCTCTATGTGTTTCATGCGTTCCTCCAGGATCTGTATATTTTCCTGTAGAGATGTACTTTTATTAGTGATGGAATCCAGCATTTTTGAAATGATAGTTATTTTCTTATCTATGTGAGTTTGGCCAATTTTCAGTTGAGATATTTGAGTATCGTATTTAATAGCATCCTCATGGGCTAGGTTACCGGTCAGCGTTTTAATAATTGAACCAAGAGGGTCAATGAGGCCGCGTTTAAAGCGTTTTGATGGAATAAGCTGCCTGAATTTCATGACTGTCGAGTTACGTAAGTATTCTACCTGTAGTTTCATATTTTGGAACTCATTTCCGTATGGCTTATGGATGTAAACTATATTGCTAAACTCTTTATATCTATTAATATTAAATTCTAAATCATCATTTATCGCCTTAAAATCTAATATCTTAACTATAGTCCATTTGTCTCTCTCTACTACCGCCTGCCCTTGCTTAACGGGTAGTATGCCTGGGTTATTTTTAATCTCTTGAAGTTGAAGGCCCTGGATCTTGATCACGATGTTCAAGATCACGATGATCCGCCACGACCTGTGAAGGACGTTTAACGTTTTTAAGAGGCACTTTAGCTTTTCTATTTCCTATCTGTACTGGTACTACGTTTCTATCTATTTGTCCTGTTACTTTTGCTTTATGGTACCTAGGTTTATCTTTACTTTTTCGTATATTAATGTCTTTTACAAAAATACTGTCTTCTTCTTGTAACCTTAGCTCAGTTTCGCCGCCTTTATTTATTCTAGCTTTTTGCTTACTGGCAAGAATCTTTTCAGCTATGTACCTGTACAGATATTTTGTGCGCTTTGCATGATCTTTTACTAGTTGTTGTGTATACGCCTTTTCTACGTTTACATCAAATATTTTACCGGAGTCTGTATGTCCAAATGCTACTTCAAAAGGTGTTAATCCTGTAGTAGAGTGTATAGTGTGATTGTACGCCATAATGGAATAGGTCATTATAGAAGCCGCGTCTGTACATTTACGTTCATATTTTGCAAGCCTATATATCTCTATAATTGTAGAGTGGAATCGCTCTACAATGCCAGTAGAGTTGGGATTGTTTGGCGTTGTTATGTGGATCTCTACTTTATACATAGCTAAAAGCTCGCGCATGAGTTCGTTGTTAAATTCAGTGCCAGGGTCACAAGATATCTTCTTAGGCACACCGTATATTGAAAAGTACTTTAATAAGGCTCGCGCTACTTCTGTTGTTTGTCTACTTGGGATTTCGATGGCCTGTCCTAGTTTACTGAAAGCGTCTACTAGTGTTAAATAATATTTCTTTTCTATGTTAAATAAGTCAATAAATATTTCCTGGAAAGGGGCATCCTGTGTTTGGGTCAATTGTAACATCGGTTTTATGGGCTTTCTGTCGTATTTCATCTGTTTACAGGGCTCACACGTATTTATTACTGCTGCTACGGTATCCTGCATGTTTTCCCAATAATAGTTTCTACGAATCCTAACTATTGTTTCTTTAATTCCTCTATGGCATGTCTTTCCTTCGTGATGCTTTAATATAACAGCTTTTTGTTCTTTTTCATCCTCTACATATATTACTCTATCAGTGCACTCAAAGAATTCTACTGAGTCTTTCTTGAAAATTTCTATTATAACTTTAGTAAATAACCTTCTATGTATTTCGCTCTCAAAGTATATAAAATATTTTCGCTTGGGTGTAATGTATTCTTTTAAAAATTGCTTGATTAATTCTTCGTTATCTAATGGGAGAAATACTTCTAAAACTTTTTGATTCTTTCTGGACAAATTTTGAACTTGCAATTTATTTTGAAACCAGGAAAACACTAATATTTGGTTTGGTTTAGTGTCAATTGCCTCTCTTAAGATTGGAATCCCTAATGAGTCTGGTTCTATATTGGAGGCTATTGTATCTGTTCTACTACTACTGGTTATTGAGCGAATGGGGAAATTTTCTTGGAATAGGTCTTCTGGCGTGGTCACATCAGAGTCGGAGTCAGAGTCAGGAATCGTTATTATTTCTGTTTTATTTTCAGTGTCAGGTTTACTGGTAAATTTTTCGAGGTCTTTTAGTTGTTTTATTACTTTTTGTATGTCTGATTCGTCTACATTAACATCCATTGATACGTCGTCTTCAGAATCTATTGCATTGAGTTTTATACGTGACAATGCATCGGCATTACTATTTTGTTTGCCATTTTTATAAATAATTGTAAAGTCATACTCCTGAAGGCGGAGGCGCCAACGAGTCAATTTACTGTTTGGTTCTTTCAGGGAATATAGCCAAGCAAGAGGTCTATGGTCGGTAAAAATTTGGAACTTGTTCCCGTACAAGTAGGGTCTAAAATGTTTAACAGCCCAAATAATAGCTAAAAGCTCTCGCTCTATTGTGCTATAGCGTGTTTCCGTGTCGCTAAGTGTGCGACTTGCGTATGCGACTGGTTTGTCTGATCCAATAGGCCCTTGGGACAGGACAGCACCGAGTGCTACATTAGATGCGTCAGTTGTTAAAATGTAGGGTTTAGTAGAGTCGGGGTATTGTAATAAGGGGGAAGAAGTAAGTACTTCTTTACATTTATTAAAAGCATCTATGTAGTTTTGATCTATGATAATTTTGTTTCGTTTCTTTAGACAAGACGTTAAAGGTTGAGTAATTCTAGCGAAATCTTTAATAAATTTTCTATAATATCCGACGAGACCAAGGAAACTTTTAATTTGTGTTGTTGTTTCAGGGAGAGGATATTCGAGAATGGCTTGAATTTTATCGTTGTTTGGTTTTAGTCCGTCTTTCGTGATTGTATGTCCTAGGTACAAAACTTCTTTACGTAAGAATTCAGATTTGTCCAGTTGTACTTTTAAGTTAGTCTGTCGTAGTCTGTTAAAAACGGCTCTAAGTTTCTGTAAGTGCTCCTGAAAGCTGGAGGAAAAAATTATGACGTCATCGAGGTAAATAAGGCAATGTATTCCTTGCAGACCTCGCATGATGTTGTCCATTGCTCGTTGAAAAGTCGCCGGAGCTGTTTTAAGTCCGAACGGCATTCTTAAGAACTCATAATGCCCGTTTTGGGTGCTGAAGGCAGTTTTCGGTACATCGTCCCTATTTAATTCAATCTGATGGTAGCCGCTAGCCAAATCTAAAGTTGTAAAGTAAGTGCTTTTACCCAGTTTATCAAAGAGGTCAGTTATGTTAGGAAGGGGGTATTTATCATCTATCGTAATGTCGTTAAGTCTTCTGTAGTCGATCACCATTCTGTATTTTACCTCACCGGAAGCATCAGGTTTTTTGGGCACAAGATGAACTGGTGAGCTCCAGGGAGAAAAGGATTCCTGGATTACGTTTTCTTTTAAAAGTTTTTCGACTTGTCTATTGATTTCTGCTGCTTGAACAGGGGCTTGTCTATATGGTTTAGTATAGATTGGATCTTCATTTTTCGTTCTAATGCAGTGTTTTACCTGATTAGTAAAACTTAAAGGTATTTGGTCACAATAGAATATATCTCTGAATTCTTCACATAACCTTTGTATACATGTTTTTTCTTCGTCATTCATGTGGTCTAGTCGTAATTTAGTTAGATTGTCGCGTAATAATTGGTCAGTCTCTACATTTAAATTGTCTATGGAATTAACAAGGCATTCATTTTCATTATATTCAGATACTACAAAAGGCTTTGTGACACATAGCTCTACATGTTTATCAGATGTATTTTGTATGACGGTTGTTGCATAACCATTAATACATTTCACGAGCGCGGTAGGCATCCGCACTCCTGCGTAAAATTCAATGTAATTAAGTATTCCTTCACCATTCATTATATTAGTTGGTATTTTTGCTCGAAGTTCTGTTCGCGGAGGAAGTTCCACAGCATGTATAACGTTAATATCCGAATCTATACAGATAGGTATTTCCGCTGTCTTTGTTATAAGAACACGTCTTTTTAGATCTATAACGGCTTCTAGCTGCTTTAAAAGATCATTTCCTATCAACCCATCGTATAGAGAGTCAACGTTATATACGTAAAATTTATGATGATCTGTACTTTGAAATATAGAAAATAAGGGAATTTGTATTACCTGATTATGTTTACTTGAGGCATGTGTGCTAATTACTTCGAATGGTTCGTATGAAATATAGCTAGGGAAATATTGATTTGCTTTTCTAGGATGTATAAATGAACGAGTACTACCCGTGTCTATCATGAACTTGCCTCCTATTTCCGGTATGTATATATGTGGTAACTTTAATTTTACAGTATTAAAATTAATTGTTATTCTTTCAGGTGTTGCTCCGTGGAGGCCCGCATATAAAAATTTTCCACTTGTGGGATGGATTCAGCTGTCTGATTACTACTATCATTATTTTCTAACTCTATCTTTGTGTTTTCAGGTACCTGGTCGATCAGAGAAGTATTTTCTTCGCAAGGGTAATATACACCAGCGTCATAGTAATATTCCACGGGATTTGTAAAATAATCATCATTATAAGGATACAGATCTAATTCGTTAAGAGGAAAACCTTGCTGAGGTGCTCTTTGCGGAGCAGTTCTCATAGTAGCATCTGTGTTATTTGGTTGAGGTATATTTTGTGTGTTTTGTTGTGGAACCGTATTACTATAACGATTGTTACTACCAAATTGTTGTGGAAGCATTGGTAGCATTTGTCGATAGCCAGGCGGTCTATAACCGAAATTAGGTCGATATCCAAACTGGAGTGGCATTGGCACATAGTTTTGTTTATTCACCCCAAATTGGCCTTGGGACGGATGGTGTCCCTGCGGTAAATTGAAAGGCTTATTCGGTGGGAAACCGAAATTAAATTTGGGTGTTGTACCAAAATTATACTTAAATGGTTGATTTTGTTGCATCATCGGAAATCTGAAGCCTGTAGGCTGTTGAGGTAAACCGAATTTAAATGATTGCTGAGGTGCCATAGTTCCACTAAGCTGTGGTTTTGAATTATGGTTTAAATTTAGCATTTTACCTCTCATTTGATATTGCTCGTAGAAATTAATTTCTTCTAAAACTATGGACAAGGCCTCTTCCAAGAACTGCGGCCTTTTTAGACGCACTACGCGTACCATATTTTCAGGTAAATTGTATAAAAATACCTGTAAGGCTGTATTATTATAGATGGCAGTCTTACTTACTCGTAAATTTTGATCACTTATTTGATTTACTTTTGATAACAAAATAGATTTTACTGATTGGATCCGTGCGCAAAAATCGGTGTGACTCTCGTTATTTTTAATCTTTAATGTCTCTAATTCTATGGCCAAACATTCTTCGCTTCGTGGATCACCAAAGTGTATCTCAAGCAATTCTTTGAATTCCGCCCACGACCGAATGTCTACGCGCTCGCTTATCAGCGCTGCTGCGTCGCCCGTTAAGCGGCTAGTCACAACATGCATTAAATATTCATTTTGTAGTTCGGATGATTTAAATTTGTCAATTATGTACTCACATTTACGCAAGAATAAATTCAGATGGCGTTTATTACCATCGAAACTTGGGAGAATTTTATATAATTCGTTGGGAATGAGTTTAATTTCCGACATTTCGGCGATAATTTAAGTTTTTACGTTAAAATTAACTCTATGAACTCTACTTATTTATTACAATAATTATAACTAATTGCCTATAATTAAGTAACTATCTTAGAATTCAATAAAATTATCGTAAGTTCAAGACTCTATTCTCTATTTATTTTACTTTCCGTGTATTTATACTAAACACATAATATTCTTACAATCAGTTTAAGAAAACCATATAACAGTTAAAATGAAAAACGTCCAATTCCAAGTTAACAAGGGGTATGATGGATATGAGGTATTAGAAAGGAGGTGAAAAGTCGTACTCACCAGCCTGCCTCGCCCATCATCAGGTCTCAGCTCCTCGTCGCTGACGATATTTGTTTGGTTCGCTGGATCACTTCGCCGTACACCACGCGTACCGTTGTGAAGATCGGAAAAGTCTATTCGCGAAAACTCACTAACGCGGGACAGCTTCCTCAGTGATCCTACCGACTGCGCCAGTCAGGGTTGGGAGCGTCGTAAACGACTTTTTAAAAAATAAAAATTAATAAGTAGATTAATTAATTATTTAATACGTGGCTACGTGCTCACAGAATGGGATGCGTACACGGAGTGTCCTAAGGTCTAAACTTAAATCTATACAAGCAACTTTATCTCTCCAGGAATTATGCAAGCACAGCAGTACCGTTCTGCTGTTATGCTGACATACGCACAATTTGTATTGGTGGTGCTTCCATAACTAGCTAGTATGTACTGTATAAGAGGAGGCAAATTTTGAAAAAAATGTGGGTATGTAGAAGGTAAAAAGAAATTTCAACGAAAATTGGTTTGATTAAGATTTAATATTAACTTATGAATACGCGTTAAAATATTGTTATTAATATATTGTTTGGTGCTCTTTGTCCGCGAGTCCAACTCGCACTTGGTCGGTTTTTTTAAACATAAACATAAATAATTTATTTGCATAAAACATGATAAACAATGGTGTTAAATAAAATTTAAATAACTCAAACATGTTTAGCTAAGATAGAACATAGCATGCAAAATTTTAGGGTTTAGCAAAATGTTACAAGGCATCAACATTAACAAACAAAGTCACGTTCCTTAGCTAGTTAAAAAATAACATTTTGCAACCAATATCAATTGACAGTAATTATTTATAGTCCAACATAAATAACAACGTCACTTAATCAATGAATTATCTTTATGAATATCGATATACTGCCATTAATAATTCATGTGATTACATGCAGAGTCTGCTATAAAATTAATGATATTTTATATTGTTTACGAGACAGAGGAGGCACCTGTTTTTGTGATATATATCGAAGGGCTGAATTTATTTATTTAGTCTCTCTTTTATCTAACCTCAACGTATTTAAAAGGGTTAATGTTATTTTATTTAAGTTAAAAAGGTTCGCCCTTGATGTCATCTTCATCTTATAAGTATGTAAAGTTTTAATGCAGCAGACGATTACCTACATTATGTTTCGATGTCTAGACCTTTGGTGGCTTCTACAGTTATGTTTAATTTAGGCTGTTTTTATCTTCGTAATCTTAACCAGAGTTGCTCCGTTCCAGTTTTCAAATTATGGATGTCAGTGGAATTACTGGCACACTTACGATTATTTATTACGATTTATAAACGTTACTACGCGTGTGTTTTGAGGAGCTAGTGGCTAATTAATAACAGCCGCTTGGGCCGATCTTCAGGTTAAGCCGCGCTTGCCTAGGTTGGTCTGTGGATGGGTAACCACCCATTACATACCGAGTTTCCTCCGTGCCTCGGAAAGCACGTTAAGCCGTCCCGGCTGTCATTTGTAGATCTTTGACAGTCGTTACAGTCAGCCCGAAAGTCTGACAACCAGTCTTACCAAGGATATCGTATTAACAAGTACTAATTGGTTTGTGGAGGTCAGATAGGCAGTCGGTCCATGTAAAATACTGGTTTTCAGCTGCATCCATGTATCATGGGTTAGACGGGGAGCCGACCCCAAGATACGAGTAGTTCGGAAAATACTAGGCATGATGATGACTTATCAATGTCAATAATAAAGGGCAATTATGACACTGACCTCTCTAGAACGTATGTTTCACGGGTGAAATTCGCCCTAAGCCTATTACAACTAAACTCGCTTTCAGTAGCACACGATACGACATATATATTTCGTCATGTCACCCTTGACAAATGAGGGAGCGAACAGCATCGGTACGGGTCACTTTTGTTAGAAGCAATTTCGTGTCACGATGATTTTTTTTATTGCCCGAGCAAGTTACCCGTGGTTGTATTAATTATGTTAGTTTTATTGTGTTTGGAAATTCAAATTGAGTGTGAATAATTGATAATTTTGGAGCAGTTACTGAATATGTTGAATTACCTTCTTTTTGGATGCCTCACTTTGTAGGTTGTTCGCGACTTGTATTGCGTATTTTTGTATGAATGCTGGTTTTCAGTTTATTCGATACTAATTTTGTGTTTTTTTTTATTTATTTAATTAAAGAATAAAGGATTGGTTAGGTACCAATTATGGAAAGACATACTTTCTAGTATAAAGCAACCACATAAAAATATCTTTAAGTTTACCTTGTTTTCCAACATAATATAAAAATAGATTTATTTAATTCCTTAATTCAACCAGAAAAAAAAAAATTAGCCTAAAAATACAAAAAAGTAGAAAAATAAGACTTCAGAATGATCAATTATTATTTAGTACAGAATTTAGTGTCTGAAAATCCAAAATAATCTCGAAATCTGTAATAAATCATTCGTGACGACAACAACCTTGAAAAAGTTAAAAAAGTTTGATAAATTAAGTGTAGGATAAGATTAAGGCTGTGCTTAAAAATAAATGAGTCGAGTTTTGTACTTATCCATTAAGCCGCTCCTTCACCGAGAGCATTCGCTAGTAATGTAACAGTTCAGATTCACATTCACACAATCTTGGATTGTTACATTACAGTCGAATGCTCTGGTGAGGCAGCGCCTTTAATCGAATCAGTCATTAGCAGGCTTCCTCATCCATACATATCAACTGTATAACCGCATCACAATTCAAGGAATTGAAAAATAGACCTTTGTGGGTTTTTGACCAAAATGGCGGTGAGATACAATATGGAAATGGAAGTGGCATTGTGCATACATATTGTTATGTGTATTCAGTGTGTCGGCCACAATAATGGACAAAATCGGATTATAGACGCTTTCCTTCTGAATTATTTTTGAAATATTTTTTAAATGTTGGTGAATGAGGTGAATGGAATTTACTCATTCTTTTTTTGTTTGGTTTTTGATGTAAGATAATAAAAAAACGTGCTGCGTCGACCCCAACTAACATGGGACAAGTTCATCTATCACCATCATCATCTTGTGTCAAGTGAAGCGTCGCAAGTCGCACCACCCGAGAGTTTGAACGGAGCCTTAAGAGGGGACAGGGCCTGCTAGGAATTTGAAAAAGAAGTATTTGAAGAAACTATTGCCGTTGCGCTACCTCAAGCCTGTCCCGGTAGAGTGGTAGTAGTGGTCGATAGGGATAGCTGCAGCTCAGACCGATTATGTAACAAAAATGTTGAAGAGATCGACGTTTCGTACTCCCCTTTATTTTCTCCTCGAAAACTGAGGTGATTAAATTATTTTTGACATTAAAGTTTTAAGAAAAAGTAGGTCTAGGTTCCTATCAATTTATTTTATGTTAAAAACTTTTCGAATTTGTCTGGTAGAACTCTAATCACGGTCGTAAAATGGGGCATTTTTTGACAATTTTGGAGGATCACATTTTATTTACTTATTGAATGCTGAAAAAAAGAAAATGAGAGGGACGTGTCTACAGTAGACCTTGATTTTATGACAAAAAAAATAATTGCTCTAGAGGCATTATTCAGGAAGAAAAAAGGGGAATACGAAACGTCGATTTCGTCAAAATTTGTATGGAGAATCGCAGCACATGTCCCCTCTTAACATTTTTCTGTGTTATTTGTGGAAGTTATGCATCAACTTTTCACAATGTATTAGTTATTATCATTCAGTGATTTCGTTGTGAATCTTGACCATAAATCACAGTGTATTGATGTTGAAGATCTTGTCCCTTTTCTTATACAACGTGGAACAGTCATATGAATGTGCTACAGACCATTAAATTGAACACCTTTCTTCATGGGAGAGTGACGCGTTGAGAGCGTGGAGAAAGTTGTTCAGTTTGATTGTCTATACCACACACTTACGCATTAATATAGCCTTTCTGTCAAATCAAAATTTCACGCGAACGAAGTCGCGGGCAACAGCTAGTATAATTAAATATTTAATTTATAACCTAGAGTATTTTACCCTCCAAACCTATCATAAACTTTTAATCTCATTAAAGTTACGAGCGATTCAGGAATCAGGATTTAAAATTATAATGTCGTGTAAAGTGACGTCACAGATGAAACTGTGAGTTTATCAGCAGTACTAAAATAAAGTTTAGTGCATAAAATATAATTTTATTATCTGATAAGTAAGTAAAGTGATTTAAAGACTGTTGGTGTCGGCTTCCAGTCTAACCGGATGCAACTGAATACCAGTAATTTCCTTACATATTTTTTTTTTATTCTGTTTATTGTCCCACTACTGGGCAAAGGCGTGTTCTTTCTCCTTTCAAACTTCTCTATCCTGTGCCATCTTTGGCCATGTTCGCCCCGCAAACAAGATCAGATCGTCACCACCTTCGCCACGGTCCTCGGCTGTACCTCGACGGCGTCATAATATTTTACATTTTACATTGAACATAAAAAAATTGTAACCCTTATGTAACAAGGGCCTGCCGTCCAGTGGTCAGGGCTCCAGAGAGGGGAACCTCCTAAATGTAACAGTGTTTGCTTATTGCTTACCGTGTCCAGGAGTACTGCTTTCTCAATTAACCGCCGTGAGCCTCCTGAGATGTTGGTCTAAGCTCTTTGCTATTCGTCCACTGACCATAACGACTATCGGCACAAATTGCATAGTCCACGCCCACATGTTGACAACCTCGTGTGCTAAAAATACTTGACTTCACGAGTTTCTCGTCATGAGGGACAGGACAGACCACAATATTAGGCTTATTTGCTACAATAGTCAAAACAATAACATTTTTATTATGTGACAAGACGTGTGCCATATTAACTTTCATCCCCTGTTAACCTCTTAAAGGGGATGAATTTTCAAAAATCCTTCCTAAGTAGGTACCTGCGATATAAAAAAAAGTAGCTTTTCTAGAAAATGCTTTTCGCCTGTCCCTTTTCTCTTAGTGATTAAATGAATTTCAATTGCTTAAGAGCCCTCTTACATTTCGTCATTACGCTAATTTTACAATTAACCTAAAACGTATACTGCGAAAATGTATTCTATTATTATAAAAGTATAGAATATTTGTGAGATGAATAAATATTTTGATGGTCAATATGTAATAGAATCTACAAATTAGAGGTCCCAAATCAGGTCTTCGTGAGTTTTTGCCTAAACATATGTCGGGAGAACGATTAGTACGTACTAATAAATAGATAATTATCTATGCTGCTGTTGCTGCACGATTATAGTAAAGAAAACGAAGTATGTATGTTTAACAAATAATTGTTATTTTAAGCAACGAACGAAAATCATACAATTTCAACGAAGACACCTTGCATCTTTGCGTTTTTTTTGTGAAACCCTTATTCAAATAAGTGGTATTATACAAATACTTGGGTTGGATGTCCTGAAGGGAAGTTGATGGACAAATCTGGTCCTTCCAAACATCCCAGAAGCTTTTACTGTCAAATCTGGGCTTGAGGCACATACATCTTGTTTGATAAATGTGACTGTGCGCATTTAGAGAAAAGTTCGAACTGACAAACTTGGGAAACTGTTCAGTTGCGTAAAGTTTGATAGATGCCCAATGAGAACTGAAGTATTAATAAAGGAATACATCATTTGTATTCAGTTGTGTTATGTGGCGGCAAAACTAGTCTATTGCAGATTTCTAATATCTATTGCCATTTATATTGCAAAAATATACACAAAAAGTTAATAAATGTTTCCGCCCGGGATCGAACCGGGGACCTTGTGCGTGTGAAGCACACGTGATAACCGCTACACTACGGAAACTGGATACAAAGAAGTTTAAATTACCTACTAGTACCTATTATTTTTAACTTTCTCCTACAAAGTTCAGTAGGTATATGCTTTATGTCAGTGGTAACAAAAGCAGTAGACCGTATAACTTCTTCTTATAGCTTGCGATGAGCGATGTGCTGTGTTTATCGAGCGGTGAGCGGTGTGCTGTGAGCGGCGTGCTGCTTTACACACCTCCATTCCTCTCCACTTTGCACATCTTCGCACACTTTTATGTATTTCAAACGCACCTCCAAAATAATAAATATCTCTTATTCACTTTCCAATTTTCTTACATCGATAAGGCATTTTCAAAGGACCTTCGTTATGATAAGTAGGTACGTAATAATGCTTTAAGATATATAATGGCGTGAGACGTCTCAGAGTGCCATTATAATTTAAAATTCGTTATATATCAATTACACGGCGAACGTCTGCAGTCGTGATCATTACTGCTAGAGCTGGGACTTTAGTATTGTTTTAGTCGATTGTGAATGAAGGAAAATCGACTAATTGCAATAAACTAACGAATCTAAATGCAGAGTAAATTTATTATCTTCGAGGTAAATAAATATCTTAAAAGTGAAGCGTTAAATTCTCAAACTCAACCTGTCAGGTAATCAGAAAGTTGAACATATTTGGTAGTAGGTACACTATGCAAACAAAAAAGACGACTACACTAGGCGAACGGAAATGGAAGTTTCATATAAAATAATAGTTAACAAACACAATCGCCCCGGCTCATTTTGTGAGTGTGGAGGGAGGGTTACTCACATACATAATTACATACGCTGATAATATTCAGCGCTACAAAAGATAGAAAATTAAGCTTCCTTTTGGAAACTATTTACCGGCTTCAAAATCGATTAGTCGATTCACTCGACTAAACTGCCGTACGGCACATCACTAATTATCATTATCTCGCTCCAGCAGATTTTAATGACCGCTCGTTCTCTGTACAGAAAATGCAACGCATTATGAAATCCCGCCGTCTAGAATGCTATGAAATGCTGCGAAAAAATAGTGATGATTTCAAAAGGGATTTTCTATTTTTGCGGCAAAAAAATATTTTTAGTAGAGGAAAAGTTCGCTTGATGGATTTGAAAGCGGTAATTTATAGGTAGTATTCCTATCTAAGTGTCTTCTGCATTTTGTACCTAAAACATACTAGTTTATTAATTATAGAACCTCCTTGTACTTGAATATAAAAAAAACCGGCTAATCGCGACTTGGACTCGCGCACGGTTACGTATAAACATGTTGGTTTTGTTATTAAACTGCATAATATTTACGGTTTTCAGATTTTTTCCTTTACATGTGCTGTAAGACGTTGCTTCTTGCCATATTTCATGATTCTAGGTCAACGGGAAGTACCCTATAGATTTGATTCTCTTGTGAAATTGCGAATTATGCGACATAAACGGTCATATCTTTTGATCGCGCTGACTTACAAGTTAGATTTTTTTACTGATTTAAGGGTAGCAGACTTGAGTATTCTATATTATTTTCAGCTCGCTACAGATATCAAGCGTTCATGAGAAAAAGGGTCTTGACAGCGGACATACAGACTGACAGACAACAAACTGATCCTAAATATAAGGGTTCCGTTTTTGCCGACTGAGGTACGGAACCCTAACACAATCAAATTCCAGTTTTGACTAACAGCACACCTACATAAATGCCTTAATAAAATCGCACTGTTTGATTTCCAACTTTTGGCGCGAAGCCGAAGCCATTGAAAATCCAACATGGCGCATTAGAATCAAGAATTCGCTACCCCATTCTGGCATTACACTACTATATCACATTTCACACCTAATAGGTATGTACCATAGCAATAGTTCGCCCTCGTTTTCGAACAAGATGCACCGATCCGTCGGATCAAACTGTCATCACGTTTTTAGGGTGAAGCTCAATTCCAGCGGATTTGGTTTTGTTTGCACAGCTCATTTCAGGTGCTTTTTGTTCGTTTTCCGCTTGAAAACGAGGAAGGAGTTACAATATGAAATTCCTTCTGTGTTATGTAAATATTATGTTATGGAGACGTTATACGACCTAGCAATTGGTTTGGGGTTAAGTTGAAATTTGAATTTGACGGTTGATATGATGGATGTCTAATAGATTCCTGTCCTGATGTGTTCGTAATAATATTATGATTTAAAAGAGTGTCCATGAAGTTTCTTGCCTATAATATTCTTCTCCATAGAGATTTACGCTTTGGAATGTGCAACTACAGTAATAAGTTATGACTGGGACTATAGCTTCGCTTCTTTTTGTTTTTTTTTTTGACATTCAAAAGTGCCTGCAAAGCTCTAATTGAAATAAAGGCTTTGAGTTTGAGCTTGAGTTCAAGATAAGGTTCGCCACATTTTGTTAACATTTAAAAAGTTGTTCTTTTCTAAATAATATTAATTTGTTACTACTTAATGTAAATCAAAAGTTTTATGAAGGATAAAGTTCGATGTATGGGAGGACGAATCAGATGCAAAGAAATTAATTCCCTATCGTCTCATATATTTGCACTTGATGTTCTCAGCTGGCACTATAATTGCAAAACGACGAGGCACTTCATTATTTTCCTTTGGGATTTCACAAAACAGCGTATGTTTGCCAACTGGCCGCCGCCATTTGTATAAAAAGCCAATGTCACGCAATGTTCCCAGGCAGTCAGTATCCAAGTACTGACCGAACCCGATGTTGCTTAACTTCCGGTGAACCGGTGTATTCAACTGACGAACTCAACATTATAATTACTTCAAAAAATGTTCAATTAGGGTCCCAAATGGGACTAAGTAATGTTTAACCATGCTCAAGTTACAATTTCGCTGTCTGACAGTTTCGCCCCTAATCATGAGAGAACTAATGCTGTCATCCGTAAACAGGTTTTGTCGCAGAATAATGCTTATCCCTAACTTAACGGGACCCTATTACTAAGACTTCGCTGTCTGTCTGTCTCCAGGCTGTATTTGGAACCGTGATAGCTAAGAAGTTGGAATTTTCACAAATGATGTTTTACTATTGCTGCTATAACAACAAGTACTAAAAATTTTAAAAAAAAATATTAAGGGGGCTCCCATACAACAGATATGATTTTTTTTGCCGTTTTTATAGATAATGGTACGGAACCCTTCGTGCGCGAGTCCGACTCGCACTTGGCCGGATTTTAGTAATATCAACATGATGTATCTGTTAATAATAGCTAGCTAGCATCGACAGGTTAACGACTCCCGCATCGGTATAAACATTAAAAAACCCTGCCAAATTCGTTCTTAAAATTTATTTCCTGGTGCGAAATAGTACAAATTATACCATCTACAACATTTTTTTTTAAATTTGGTGTTAAGATTTATTTGATTATTTAAACATATTCATTATGAACTAGTATTCTCCAGTAGTCTCCACCTTGCATAAAGTACGAGGGTATAGATTACTAGCACAATCAGCCCATTATGTACGAGCTGTGTAATGTATGAGCATGAATTACACCTGGTCATCAATGGCAAAAAGTTGACGATATGCTGACGTGACAATGGGTCGGCAATATTAGCCGTAGAACCAATGACCGTTAGGACAGACTAGTTACTCGTATTAACTGAAGACCAATGTAACGTAGGACCTCAGACTAGGTGGAGCGAAGGTCGTGGCAGGATGACTGATAGCAGATTAATGACGGAGATAGAGATAATTGTATGAGTTTTAGAGTATCAAGTTGAATGACATGTGATTGGAAAGCCTTATGTCCTGTGGACTGATGTAGGGCTCCCAACACATAACTGCGAAATCGCAACGCATCGCAAATATCTGCGAGCTACTACGAACCAGTTCATGTGATGCGAGGTAGCATTACCAACAAGGGCGGATCCAGTTTTCATGCCAAGGGCATAGCCGTGATCTAGTCATGACGGGCTCGAAATCGATTACAATAATAATTCAAATTAAGAAAAAGTGTTTTATTGCTATACGTCAAAATACTTTACAATATTGGCTGTGGAAGGTAAAATGGCAGCACAATCAAAACATTCCTCAGTCGATTTATAATCTTATATTAAATTGTGATATTGAAATATATCCTACTATTAGATTTTTTTAACGTATTCTTGCTTCACTACCAGTTAGTTTAGCGAAATGTTCCCCTGGAGCCGCCCTTGATTACCAACTGCTCAAGATGCCCTGGAAGTTTTATCGCGAAGAGCAATGCTCCCTTTTCGCAACTACGTTGGGGTCGGCTTTCAGTCAAACGGGATGCATCTAAATACCAGTATCTACAAAGTAAACCTTACACCTTCCCTAAATAAGTCTATGAATCTTTCAAAATCTCATGGATCCCAAGATTTTCGATCCTTTGTATTTAGTACATATAAGTTATAGCGATTTTAAATACAAGAAACACGTTCGTAGGCACAAGTTGAAGAATAATAACTCCTTTTTACTACCAATAAACTCAAAATCTTACACGAAATATAGTTTTCAAAGAAAATAAAACGTTGCTACATAAAATGTTAATAATATAAAAGAAGAAAGAATTCTACAAACGCTTTGTTAGTATTGTGAGCAGAAAAATGAAGATCAAAATATTACGTATTGCTCAAAGTGCTGTATTTTTTGCTGTGGTAAAAGAATTTATACTTGTTCATTAAATTTGTACCTTATTTTGTGTCTCTAGTAGCTTTTTTTTATTCTGAACTCGATTTCGAATTGTACAGTCGCGAGCACCTATATGTACCCATGAAGCAACTTTTAAAAGGGATTTTCTTCAATAGTACTGATTGTAATTTCATGTTGTTACCGACATAGTATCTTGGAACCCATATTATTATCAAATCGGGCTTATTTCAAGGTTGCAATCGCATTTGAATTTAGGCAATTGTATCCATATTGATGTTCGTGACTATACAAAATTAATAATAAATGTATTATGTACATTTATTACATAGAAATGCTTGTAGGTGAACAAACTAATTGCATTATGTAGGTACACTAGACCGCACTGGTAACGTAACCAGTATAAGTTGGCCTCATAATCTATTGAAACTCCGTACTGCGCTGGAACAGCTCAAGAACAAAATGTTACCACCGACGATGTGCGGTCTATTGTACCTCAAGCACTGGGTGCTAAACTGGGTATAAAGAGCCTAAAATTTCTTAAAAATAAAAGCTCAAACAATCTTCACAAACGATAGCTTGGTCTTCTAAGGCATGATTGTACCATTCTCTGCCAAGCTTTTCAAGAGCTACCTATACTGATTGCATTAAATATGTAAACTCTTAAACGGGTTTTGCCTTCATACCTACTGTATTTTTCTGCAATATCACGAAACTCGCTGTGTACGTACGGTACGTAGGAACCAACGAACTACTTCGTTTCATAATACTGAAGGTACTGCCGAGTTCACCGGCGGTCCGCCATTTTTCACCCTTATGCCCTAAGCAGTAAGGTTGAAAAGTGATCGACCGTCAGTGAACTCGGTATTACATAATACAATATTATGTACATAGGATGCAAGGAAAGCGTATCCCAGTTTATTTCAGTTATAGGTATTGTTTTTAAAACATCTCAGTATAATGATTATAATATACTAGCTTTTGCCCTTTGCGCGTTAAATTAGAATTTGACAATCAATTCGGGTTGTAATCTGCTTGTAATAATATAATTCAATCGTGATTTGAAAGAGACGTGGCGCCATCTACTATCATAAGAACTTTATTATTGTTTTCCTCGGGAACAGTACTTTTTTTCGGGATGAAAGGGAGACCGGTTTTGTACACCTAAAAACGTATATTCAAAATTTAGGAACGATCGATTCAGTGTTTAGGCGTGAAAAGGTAACAAACAAACTTACTTTCGCATTTATAACATTAGGTAAGATTTTTGTCACTAACATCAATATCATTGTTATCATCATTGGCAGCCTTGACTCATCTATTGCTGCTTATAGGCAGCAATAGATGATGATTTAATTAGAACCATTTTAATGATTTTTTTTTAAGTTTTAGTTCGAATGAGGCCCAAGGGCTGAGTAGGAGGCAAGCATGGAAGAAAGGAGGGGTCCTTTCTTCCATGCTTGCCTCCTAGTCGGCCGAGCCTACCGCTAAACGCCGTTGAATTTTGAAGTTGACGTTTTCTAGATTTCATGTTTCATGTGCTTAAACTTCCTCCTGAAAAATCTTCAAACTATTTCTCGATGTTTCAGCTGAACTCAGCCCTTGGGCCTCATTCGAACTAAAACTTAAAAAAAAATCATTAAAATGGTTCTAATTAAACAGTTCCTTTGCTACAAACCGTAAGTGTTTAAGCAAAAAAAAAAACAGAAGTCGAATATGACTATTAGATAATACTATACTATACTATGTTACTTTCAGATTGGTATGCAGACTTCTAATGTGGAAGCAAGAAACGGGACAATGAAGTTCTTTGAAGAAATGGATACTGTGATGCTAAGGTACGGCCAAGGAATGAAAACGTTAAAAAAAGGCTAGGCAGATGAGGCACCTTTTTGCCAATTTAAGCTTGCCCCGTTATATTGATATTGATATGACATGCAGTATTATGCGATTACGTACAGTGGACCATAACTCGCTGGTAACAGCTAGACGGAGTTTTAATACAATGTGAGCCAGCTTACTTAAACTAGTTTTGTTACCACCATCGTGACGCCAACAGTACTATCAAAACATAATTTTGAAATGAAAATGACAGTTAGAAAAGGTGGTATTATAGTGTGTCTTATGATGAACAAAAGAAAAGAAAACCTCCTCCTTTTTTGAAGTCGGTTTAAAAAAAAAAAGCTAGAGTCACATTTTACCAACGTATGCCTGACACCAAACAGCATGGCGGAGTTTCAGTTTAAAGTACGGCGGTTAATTGCAGATACACGAGACAGAGCATGTCAGTGTCGAATTAAATATGCATTAATTCCTCACAGTATGTATGAACACCCACGTTTGTGTGTTAAGTGCCAAGCGTTTAACATAGCGCGCACCGGATTGGCAATTTAAACTTTTTAATATTTGCAATTTTTTTAGCGTCCCCAAAGCAAACTACCGTCCAACTTTTAATTTAATCCCGCTGAGTTTGACACATTTCATAAAAATAATATGCCATATGTGAAAATGTACCAACACTGTATCCCTAATGTATTTCATACTAAATTACTGGCTAAACACTATTTAAAATGTGATGAACTACAAATTTTCTGTGTGATTTTGGAAAATTAAAAGAAATATTACACCTTGTTGTCGTTCAACTCGTCCAGTCCCCCGTCACAGTTTTTTTTAATCACTAACAAAATCACAGTGATTTTTCTTCTCGTTACAATATGTGAAAGTACTTCAACGCTTGGAGTTTGCCCACTACACCGTACCATACTATGACAGTCCTATGAACGTATCAGGCACGGAAAGAAACATACCCGTTTTGCAACGGGTTTAGAACGGTCATTATACGCGGTTATAATGGATTTAGAACATCACCATCATCATACACGGTTAACTCTAAATTCTTTGTATTGAAGCCCACTAGATCCGTCACCGTCGCGTACCATGCACGGAGGGTAAAAAATTGCCACCGAGAATTTTTAGCTGGTGCCGATACGGTATGTGCATGGCACGCGACGGTATTGGTTGATGATGGAACGGTCTAGTGGGTATAGTCTCATACTTTTCAATACAAATCATATTTTTTGCCCAATGCGTTCATAGCACGGTTATGGTATGGTACGGTATAGTATTTTATAGCTGGATATCTGCCCACTATACCGTATAGTGGGCAGATATCCAGCTATAAAATACTGGTTGGGCGCAGAATACCTGGCCCAAAAAACTTGTTTAGCCATTTCTAATTAAAAGCCACAGCATCACTGGCAAAGGCCATTGCCCAAATCCAGTATCGCTATAAAAGAAAACAGTATAGCAACAAAAATATAGTCATAAATTATGAAATCTTTTTTTAATTTTTCATACTTATCTTGATCGAAATCGTATGTGGGGTTAATATTTTGTGTCTTAATAGTTACTAATTCGATTTTATTGCATTATTTTCAAAATGGCTTTCATAGAGTGAAAGCAGTGTTGACAACTTGAAGAACTTCCCCGTAATCGGTTTTAACTGATATTGTAGAGGCAGACGTTGTTTTAAAAAATATTTCAAATATAAGATATTCCCGCGTGATTCATATTTTTAATTGTAATTAATATTATTAAAAAAAATATTTACTTCCTAATTAACAATCTTTCATTAGTTAAAAAATCAGTTATGGTCAGGGTGATTTAGATTAACTCTTGGTAACACTACGTCGGGCAAATAAAAGGTGAATTGTCATCAAAAGTGTCACTGTCAAGTCAAACAACATCGTGTCGCAACGAATTTTTATTTTTCTTGATAAGTTGTTGAGTTTGTTGTGACAACAAATAACTTATTATTACGTCGAGTACGTGTCCAGTAGAGTCTTTGGATTCCTGCACGAACAAGATATCTTTTTGAAGACTATTATACTGTTTCTGTGCTAGTTGCGTGGATTGTGTAGAACGTTTGTTTGCGACTACGGTCCGAGACTCTGTGCAGAAAATCAAAACAATTGTATATTCAAAATGTCTCGCTGTGTGAACTGTGCCCTTTCTCTGGTACATATTGGCGAATTGCATAGCCATGGCTATAAAGCTTATATGCCTGAGTCACTTTTGGAAGGCCATAATCAGTTGACCACAGGACAGGCAAATCGATCTAGATGTGTAACAATGTGTGGTGGTTGAAGTTGTAAATGGACGTATAAAACGCGATTTTAAATTATTTCACCAAGAATACTTCAACCGCGCATCGACACACCTTATGTTAGACTTTAATATTGCATGCGCACATACAAAATGAAAATATTAATAGAAGGGGAGCCATTTTCCTTACATGATCTGATGACAGTAGCTCTAGGTTCCTACCAGTTAAAACAGGCTCGGTCGTACTATGGGGAGCATGTCCGTAGAAACGGAAAATACGAAATAGAGTTAGCAAACGACATTGAGGATAACTTACCACTGATACTGGAAACGGACAAGTATTTAGTAAGGGGACGAATTAAATCACGTCACGTTAGCAGTAAAGTGTATTAGGCATACATTTTAGTTAATAGGGCTATAAGTAACTCAGTAGCTGATATTGCTGGTTACTATTGCAATTGTTTGGTGGGTAATCGAACCGTGGGATGCTGCGCACACGTAATGACCATTTTTTGGTATCTTGGTTGGGCTCGATTTAGATCAGTTGAGCCGCCGGCTCCGTTTTTAGACGACATATTTTATGAATATGATGATCATATGGACCAATAAAACTATTTTATTCCTATATTCAAGCATTATTATTATCTATTCCCTATACTACTAACCTATAAACCCCTATATTTAAGTAGGTGCATGAGCATTGCCCTGGCGGCATCAGCCATCTTAGCCAGGGAAGTTGTGGACCACTCAATTCGAATACTTTCAGACAGCATGGCTGTACTACTAGCATTAAACAACCACACAGTCAACTCTGGGTTAATACACGAGTGTCATCAACGTCTGAACCAGGTTGGTAATCTCATTAACATTCAATGGATAAAAGGACACAGCGAGTCCCGAGGCAACGATGCAGCGGACGAACTCGCTAGAAGGGGATCGAGCATGGCAGCAATGGGACCTGAACCCATAGTGCCACTCCCCTTCGGGTACCTACGCACACTGGTGAGGAAACGAACCAGTGAACAACACCACAAACTGTGGCTAAACCATGGTGAGTGTAGGCAGGCCAAGGATGCACTTCCTACCATCGACGGCCGCTTCACGAAAAAGGCGCTTCGGCTGACTAAACTACAGCTGCGCACAATTACAGCCGCCATCACTGGACACGGCTCTTTCAACAAACACCTCTTTGCCATAGGAGTCACAGACAGCCCCCTGTGCCGAGCCTGCATGGAGGAAGATGAGACAGCAGCCCACGTGCTTCTGCACTGCCCAGAGGTTGCATCATACAGGGCAAAGTACTTCGGTAACCCAGGTACTCTCCGCGAGATGGTCAGCGACATCAAGGCGCTGCTGGCTTTTCTCGGGGAGCTGGGGTGGATCGAATGAATTTCCCACCCGCACGCAAAATACGCGCATTTGACGTGGAGTTGCGGACACCAGCCCGTTAGACAATACAATACAAGTAGGTGTAACCTACCTACCATTGTAGCTAATATTATTTACTCAGGATTATTCACTGGTTTGATGGAACTATTTTCTGGTGTCTTGTGAGTTGTGAGAATTCAAATCTGTAAATCTGTATTCAAATGTTGTAAGGACTGCTTTTTTGGTAGAAGGTTAGCTACAAAACTAACCTCAAAACTTGAACAGAAAATCAAAAAACAATAAAAACCCCACAAAGTAAATAGTTCATTTTTATTTCCTTGGAAAATATGACATCTCCCCTCTTTTATGTCCAATTTATGCTATCATACCACTTATTTTTATGCGCAACGGCGGTTCATAGAAGGATGGGCAATCTCTTTTTCCCTATGGATATACCACAGACGGACCACCGTAGGTACATACGTATTTATACAGCTCACTGTTTAATACGGTTCAAATTCTCCAATTTGGTCGCGTAGAAAAAAATAAAATCAAGTTAATTCGCCAATTTTACTCAGTAAATGCGGATTCAAGTCAAATGAGCCATGTCATTCGTGATTTCGTTACTCCCAAAGGAATCCGAGAAATCCCTGATTTATTCGATCCCCATATCTTATGCATTTCGGTTTATATTTTTAAGGCATCGTGATTCGATTATGTGTAAGTAAATGTTGATTTATGAGAAGCTTAAGCATACTGAATACAGAAAACATTCTTTAAAGGCTGTCTATTTTGTACTGCGTTCAGAATTACTACATAATTAAGCAAACATTACTGTCTCCTTCTGCATCCTTCAGTATTTTTACAACACAACACAACATTCATTTATTGTCAGACAACTTTCGCCCATAGATACCTTACAGACTAACATAAATATTACAAAATACAATGGCAGTTAGTAAATAGACATTTAAACCTATGTTAGTAACACATCACTTGCGCGCTACGTCACTGCGCCAAAGAGGCCAAAAGACCTCTTCCAAGACGAGGTGTAGATAGCACTTTGGCACTCGCACCACAAACGCCTTAAAGTTGACGTTGTATCGCGACCCTAGCAACTGCACTCTCACCACGTACTTGGTCTTCAGACACACGTACTCCACGATGTCTTCCGTCATAGTGGTGTAGTGTAGGCGGGAGATGTACATCGGTGTGTTCGACTTTGCGGCACAAATAGGCACGTTGGGCTTCGATGGAGTCGTGCCGCAGCGGTTTTTGTTGGTATGCTGACGGCGCTTCCTTCTCACCATCGTCACGAAACCATCATCAGCCCGAATCGATGCCTTTGTTGGCACGGACTTCCCAGAGGGAGCAGTTAAGCCCGCTACTACGCTAGAGAAATATCCAGGAACATGTCGAGATTTTGCAGACGCTGCAGTAACAGGCAGCAGGTCGTGCGGACGTGCGGCGGTGACCGGAGCAGCCTGCAGGACGGGAGCGGGGCAGCGGGTTGCACGAGGAGCGCACTCTGCTGGCTCATCATTCTTCGGTGACGATGGCTTGTGTAGTCCTTGTGTCCTTGTGTTTTTAAAGTTCATCATCTCTCTAGCCTTTTTCCAACTATTTTAGGTTGGCTTCCAGTCTAACCGGATGGAACTGAATACCAATATTTTACATGAGGCGACCGCCTATCTGACCTCCATAACCCAATCAGTACTGGGTAATACGATACCCTTGGTAAGACTTTCAAGTCACTGACCACCGGCAACAACTGTCAAAGATCTATAAATTATACCCAGGACCAACTACTTAACGTGTTTTCCAAGACACGGAGAGAACTCGGTGTGTAATTGATGGTCACCCATCCACAGATAGACCTTGGCTAGCGTGGCTTAACCATGAAGATCGACCCGTGCGGCTGTTCGTATTTAGTCACGAACTCCTTCCTGTTTTTGAAGTTAAGGACGTTATTACAAAGAGGTGCTTCTCTAAGTTTCGGATGCTTTTTTGGACCAACAGTAATACTCCAGCCGAGATCTATAAAGCCTCCTTAACACGTAGTTAACTTTACCAAAGCGTTATTCCTTTTACTGTCGCACAAATGTCAAACCACCAATGCAAGATAGAGACGGGAATATGTCTTAGTCAAAGCACGTGCCATGTAACGTTTATAGTCGACCTCGGGCGTTAAGTAGCTAATTAGAGAAAATTTCAAACTTTTCATTTGTTTTGCCTATCAGACCTTTAATGGACTTAGTTGTGCCGTGATGAGCCAACCCACAATTTATTTTTAATTAAGTTAAATAGCTCGATGTATTTAACTTATGTAAAATTAAATATGTCACACTAATCCAACATTCTAACATAAGATAACATCACGCCTGTAATCCCCGAAGGGTTAGGCAGAGGTGTACCTAATAGTATTCTTGATGGAAAGACCCAATGCAAACAGCCTGACCCGGGAATCGAACCCAAAACCTCATTTTCAGCAGACCCAGTTGAGACCTCTCAGTAAAATCAGCCCCATTTAACAGATAAAGATATTTTTTTATTAATTTTTGAAATAACTTCGAAAAATGGTTAAAATCTTTTTTGTAGTTTGGCTCAAACCACAAAATCTTTAATTAAAAAAAAATGTCGTGTTAGTCTTCAGATACAAAGCTACGTACAGACGCCAGCTCATCAAGCTACTATAATCTGTCAAATTTCTTTGATAGAATTTCAACTTTATCTTTAAAGCATTAAGTTCAAGGTTGGTTGGGAAAATCTGTCAGTTTCAGGTAGGTTGATCTGCTGGCGTCTGTACAATAAAATATAAATTTTTAATGTTCCAGTTCGAAAACAGCAGATCTGGTGGTCCTCCTGGAAAGATTCGTAATGCAGATGCCGAAAGGCGACAGACTTGTCAAAAGATACTTTGACGCCTACTCTACGCCCTTCCATTCACATGAGAAGCCTGTTTTCAGTAAATCACGACAACGACCAGTTATGAGAACCTTTTGAGTTTTGGCCTCGCAATAAAACTTGATTTTGTTATTTTCTCTTATTTGATTCCTATTAATGGGTAGTTACCGTGTTGTAATGCAGGGTGGAACGGACAGCGACGTACAACCAGTTACCACGTATAAGTTTTTAAACTGGTTTTTTTATGTCTAATGGGTCTACAATTACCTCAATCTAGTCCTGAGGACAGAGATGAGGTCGACGATGGAACGAGCTAACCCAAAAGAAGCCTATTAACTCGCGACTTAAATAGATTGGGGTCATATGAACTTGGGAACACCGACGAAGGCAGGGAACAACACAAGCAATAATAATGTATTACACTGAAACGGGATATTTATCATGTTTACTATTATTTTTGAGTTCCCCATACCGCGTACCATGTACTACCACGGTTACCACCTATTCAGCACATAATTATGAAGCCCCCAAATACATTTTTCATCGGTAATTAAAAAAAAACAGCTGTTTCTTACAAAAAATGCAATACCTACGCTCTCAAAATGAATGGAACAGCAGATTTTAAAGAAAGCAACAAGATGGTGATTAAATGGTGATTATACTTTTTTTCCTTGAAGTATGACTTTATAAAATTAGTTTTATTTTATCATGTTTAGATAATATCGATACTTATAAAGCCTGTGTAGTTAACACAAAAATAACTGATATTTTAACTAATATTTCAGAGTTACTCTTTTTGGCAGTACCTAGGTAAGGTGATATTCGCCAGATCGCTAAGTAATTAAATTTAACCTTGTATTTATTTTAAGCCCTCTTAAACTTGGTATTTTATGTGAAGCATTTATACCAATTTTCCATTTCACTAATAAAATACTTTTCTTCTACAGCTACAAAAAGTTGCAGTCTGGAAGGGCTAGACCAATATCAATATACCGTCTACCCTGGGTGCAGCGGTCTTTAGCGGAAACTTATGACCGCGTGACTTGATCCTATAAAATCTATTTAATTCTAAAACAATGTTGGTTTGCAAGTCACATCGAGTGAATCAAGGAGGGACTATTATAAACATGGATGGAAACGGCAATACGGAGTGAACGTTGGACTGCGAAAGTAAAGATATTTAGAGCGAAGAACTACAACTACTTACTAGTTTAAAAATGTTTTATTTAAGTTAGGTTATTATGTAAATTATATACAGGCTATATAGTACTAAAATAATAGTGAAAATTTAAGATTAAAAGTAAGTAACTGCAAATATACAACGACGACAATTAGGACACTAGGCGTCAAAGTACTCCTGTGCATCGCTGTCAGGAACGTGCCCAGAAGACTGGCAGCATTGCTAAATTGAATGGTTGTACTAATTATTTGGTCAAAGAAAGAGCCAGCTCTCTGGTCACGCGAAGTGTCAACCAGTCGGCGAGAGATTTCCTTAAAAAGGGGACCGAACTCGGGTCCCATGATTCGAGCGTTTCGACCCCAAAACCTCACCTGACAACCTCATTTTTAGCTACACTTTTGAGCCGTTACTTGTGAAATTTGAGGATCTCAGCAGCCGCAGCAGCAGCGCCCGCACTACTTATTAGAAGAATTAATCTGTTAAGTTTTACCTTTTACCCCGGCTTCGCTCGCATTAAGGTCGGAAATTATCCAACGGGAAGTTTTTAAATAAAGCCTATGACACTCAGGGATAAAGTAGTTTCCCATTAGTGAAAGATTTTTTGGAGTTGGATCAGAAGTTCCGAAGATTAGACCTACCTCCAAACATACAAACCCACAAACTTTACACCTTTGCGATATTGCATACGAGTAGATTTTCAAGCTAAGCAAGAGAAGTATGTAATGATCGTAGCTGGTGGAGTTCTGTAGTTCCTGCCTACCCCCATGGACAAAAGACGAGAGTTTGTATTGTGAAGGGCTTAATTAATTTTAATGTGGTAACCTGCTTGTCGCAGTCACGACGTAGAAGCTGTTGTTTTTTGTTCCGTCCTGTTGAATGTATAAATAAGTGTTTGTTCGTTGTCCGCAAAAATTGTGATAACTCGGATAATATTCATGATATAAATATAATTTATAGCCTATAGCCACCTACGAATAATGTATCTTTCTATCATTAAAAAGGTCCATTGGATCATTAGTTCCAGAGATTACCCCCTACATACAAACTTACAAACAAATTTTACCTATTCCGTGCCCCTACTTCGCTCGCGACTTCGTCCTCTAAAATTATGATAGCTCAGCTAATTTGCATGACATAAATATAATTTATAATTATCTTCTATCTTCTATAATTTATTTCTGCCAGTGAAATATTTTTTTTAATTGGATCATTAGTTCCTGAGATAACCCCTTACATACAAACTTACAAACAAATTGAATCTGAAATCTTTATAATTATAGATCTTCCTTCCTTTATATGTGATTAAAATAGCTTCAATTTTTGCAAAAGATAGGTATCTATTGATACAAACATTATGTGTTGATACGAAGGTAATCAATAAAGTCCTCTTCTCAATATCTATGCTAAGCAGAATTCTTGTTAATCATGTAAAAGTGAACAATAGTATCTGAAACCCTTGACATTTGACACCCACGGCTTGAGAAACGGGCCGACCTTTTAGTCAAAAATACACGGCACGTGGCACAGCTAAGTATAACAAAAGAAGTAAGCATACAAAATAAGATTATACTACATTTTCAGCGAAGTACGAGTAATTTTGTTTAGTGATCCTTTTTATTCTAATTTTATTTCATGTACTTACCTCTCATATAAATAATGGGATCTATACAGCCTCGGAAGAAAAGCGAAGTCATTATATTTTGAAAAGAGGGTAACATCCCCTTTCACAGAATAAGGTAAACATAACATCACGCCTGTAATACTAGCTAGGCAGAGGGTACACCCTTTTTTTTATTATTTTTGGAGGGCCCCACCCTCCAAAAAAAAAATGTGTTCCAGGTATGTTCCAGGCCCGCGGTATCTCTTTCGAACAGTCCCGCAGCCCTGGCAGGCATCGGCCCTTGCGGGCCCCTCCCGTTTGCTGACATCTCTTTGAGGCGCGCGTGGAACACGAACGCGCCGTCGACACGGCCTGTCGTCATACGACGGACGGACGGCGAGCTAGCCCATTACTCACCGTCCACAGGCCCGCGCCTACGGTGGCCGAGAGCCATCACGGTGTGGCCCCCGACGCCCGGTGCTTCTCCTCCCGCAGTGGCTGGGACGTGAGGCTATCTCCCTCTCACGCCCCGGACCATGGCTTGAACCAGGGCCGGAAGAGGGTACACCCTGTACATTTCACCAGTTTTGTTTAAGTCCCATGTCATAGGGGTGAGCCTATTGATATACCAACCGGTCACAAGTCCAGACTCCATGGCTGCTACTGAGAGACTCCTAATGAAAAAACCCAATAACACTTTGTCGGACTTTGGAATCGTACCCAGGACTTCATATTCAGCAGTAGCGCTTCCAAGCACAAGACAAAAAACAGAATTATTTTTGGTCGGAAAAAAACAAATATCTGTCTAGAACACATTCTTGGCTTCGACCAGCTTGTTGGAAAGTCCGGTAAACAATTTTAGTAAGGATAAAATCTTACCATTTTCGTGGTGTCTTTTTAAATTGTAGGATTATGACTAACTAACTAATCATTAGACAAATGACTGTGTGACGTGGATTTAAAGTCTCAAATATATTTCCACAGTCACATTATTTCATACTTAGTATTATTAATGCGCCGCCTTTCCACGCCTTGATTGGCTGAACTATAAAAATAAATAATAAAAATATTTTATTTCAGACCTTGATTCATATGATGTTAGTAATACCACACAACTTTTATACCATGTTAGTTACAAACGAAATAAAAGATTACGATTCCTATATCTGCACTCACCGGACGCATCGGGTATATGTACTTACATGTACACGTACCCCCAACAAAATCCTAAAAGTATTGTTATACTGAACTCTGAGCGCGTTGTATGCCCTCTACAACGTATATCGAATCCACAGAGTGCACGTGTACAATGATTGACAAAAAGCCTTAAAAAGAGTTATTTTTACTTCTGGTGAACAACGGAACGGTGAACTGATTGGAGTCCTTCCATTCTGGATAGGAGGCGAAGTCACAGGCAAAGTGCTAAGAAAATGCTCTAAGTCCAATGACCAAGGGCCACCACCAGTGAGAACCTCACGTCCCAGCCGCCGCGGGAGAAGCACCGGGCGTCGGGGGCCACGTCGTGATGGCTCTCGGCTACCGTAGGCGCGGGCCTGTGGACGGTGAGTAATGGGCTAGCTCGCCGTCCGTCCGTCGTATGACGACAGGCCGTGTCGACGGCGCGTTCGTGTTCTACGCGCGCCTCAAAGAGATGTCAGCAAACGGGAGGGGCCCGCAAGGGCCGATACCTGCCAGGGCTGCGGGACTGTTCGTAAGAGATACCGCGGCCCTAGAACATAAAGGACAAAAGAAGGAACATGGATGGTTTTTAGTCAGTAAAAGTCTGACACTCCCTTCCACTCCGCCCAGAGTGGGAGGAGTCATTTGATGACTTACCATCCGAAAAAAAAGGGCCACCACCAGTAAACATGGCATGGCATAACACCTCCGGACTATGTTTCATAATTAAGACGAAATCATGACGATCTCTATTAACCCTATGGTTAATAGGGATCGTCATGATTTCGTTTGAATGATGCTATCATCATTCAAACAATTTACATCTTTTCAAAACTAATTTTTTTTTTCTTCCAAATCTCCAAACAACACTTCTTTGATACACCTATCAAAAACCGACCAAACCATTTCTCCTTCGAGGCACGAAACCTCACAATATTACTTCCCCTGTATTACCTCATCAAACTGAATGGCTACCTCTCAATGAGGATAATCAGAGCTCACACAAAAAAATAACAAAATGGCGCATCAAATATCAATATAACGTCATATCCGGATTCGATATGGCAGTTTTCAATTTAGGAAATCCGTATACATGTACTTTTGTTGTTATATATTCCACGGATTATGAGGCTGTGTCCACTAGCGACGTGCGTTGACAGATTTTAGAAATGAAAAATGTTTGATAAGCTTGTTTTTATTTCATTATAACTAAACTACAATACATATACATTTCAGGTTTTGGATTTTGATGAATAATTCTAGTATCTGCCTATTTTGCTTCAGCAAAGTAACTTCAGTAAGATTTTATCATTCATTCTCCTCCCCGTAACCTCATTTGTTTGGGGTCGGCGCAGCATGCCTTCCTCTTCTACTTCTACTCGTCATCTCAGCAGTCACCTCTTTTCTAGCCATAATTATTATTATCATCCTTCACAGTCTATCCATCGTTTTTTAACTTTAGTAAGGTGAGTAATATCTTTAAAATTATTTATGCATTGTCTCATTAACAAGTAGTGAGGTTGCTGTCAGTTTTCACTAATGTCAATTATATCCCACCAAAAACATTCTGTAAAAAACTAGCCAAGTCTCGATGAAGCCGCTTGTTTATCTCTAAAAAAAAGTATTGAAATCTAGACAAAGTCGTGCCAAGTGTAAAGTTCCATACTGCGATTTCTTTATTATTATTATAGTTAATGTTGTGTGACTTGGCCGTTGAACATTCTTTATACGCTAGTGGGTAAAAGTCATTTTTTTTACACAGATATAACATTCTGTTATACCTACCTATGTTTGTTAAGCGAGATAATAGCCCATACTGGTATTGGTAATTGGACGCTAGTCTCATTTTAGGCTGTTGTTGATTGTGCAACGCATTCATTCAGATAATGCTGACTTCTGCTCTCTTCTTTTTCGAGCGTCAAATCGACCACCGATCTAACATCGAATAGACATGCAGACAGACATATATATCAATGACTAGAAGTCGGTCTGCACTGAAAATATTTTTTTTTATACTGTTTGTTTTAGACTATACATAAGTATTATTGAAATACGCAGCTTTATCAAACCTACAATTGACTGGTTATTAAATCAACGTTTTCCAAGTGGCAATTTTCCATCGTCAATGGGTAGTGGTTCTGGCGACAGATTGGTGCAATGGTGTCATGGAGCACCTGGTTTTGTACCCTTGTGTAACTTTAACGGCCAAGTCACACAACATTAACTATAATAATAATAAAGAAATCGCAGTATGGAACTTTACACTTGGCACGACTTTGTCTAGATTTCAATACTTTTTTTTAGAGATAAACAAGCGGCTTCATCGAGACTTGGCTAGTTTTTTACAGAATGTTTTTGGTGGGATTTCACTTCTTTTTGTAGAAACGTGTGGGTATGTTGATTTCTTTTATTAGAATATCTTATGTGACTCATTTTTTTTCTTATAATATCTTTAAGACTTCTTTAATTATTACTCAGCCTACAATGAGGAAGAACAAACAGCAATGAGGAAGGAAATCGTCAGCTTTAAGAACTAGGCAGAACAAGTTCATTTCAGTTTGATATTTAGTTCGAACGTCATTTACTGGCGGAGAATCTTAACACAGCGATTCAGAAATGAGACGAAAATGCACAGCGCCATCTAGTAGCGGTAGGCAGAAGTTTTTATTAATAACAACACAAAGTAATTTCCAATTGATAAACTTATAAATTCAATCCATTTTTGACATCAAATGAAGCGGCCCACCAAGTTGAATATTTTTTGAAAAGGCGGTAATGTCGATCTATTTATAGTTTCGTTGGGCTCTAGTGTTTTCTAATCAGTGTCACCAGGTACTCCAGATCTTCGATTATCCTAGTTTTTATAGTTTTCCCTTTATGTGGCCATTAAACCCTAACTCTGTACCAAATTTCAGCTCTCTGAGTTTATGGGAAGTACTAGTTCTATTTTGATGATCATGAGTGAGTGACTGAGTGAGTTTCATAAATGCAAAACTTTGCCTTTGCTTAACTTCGGAACTAAATGACCTACAGACTTGAAATTTTGGATTTTAAGTATGTAATTATAGCTTACTGAATGACGAAAGTTTCTGCGTTCTGGTCTTATCCAGAGGTTCTCAAATAGGGGCCTGAAAATGCGGCGAAATGGTTCCAGTAAAGGATGGTACGGCAGTTTGCTTCGCGCTCGACTTGGCGGGGGCACTGCCGTGCCCCCCGATTACCAGTTACCACGCCTAACTCTGTTCTGTCTCCCTGTTTGATACAATAAGTGGAAATTAAGTTTGTTTCTACGTCATCCGCTATTCTTTTCTGAGTAATTTCGTTGCAGGATCCAAGACAGTTGAATAATTTCTCCGGAACTCGAGGTTGATTGTATCGGCGCTTTTCTTTTAACGGTAAAAAAGCTGCGTACGGGATCATCAGGATCCTAAAAGTGTATTGTAGGTATGCGAGTATTGAATAAGACTACAATTTTGATCTTGACAACCTTAATATCAGAATCATTGCGGACCATGAAACAATACCTAATTCCGTAGTCTTTTGACGATACCTCTGTAATATTCACTTAACATAGCGAAAGGTTTTTAAATGGTATCTTATTACCTTGATATTAAATTCCTTTTGGCGATATCCTGATTAAGATTATATTTGCCCATTTTCTGGTCACAGCATGTCCAAGCTTTACCGATCACGGTCCGTGCACAGAGCATATGGATAGACCAGGGATTACCGATATGAAACTTGACTGAATGAAATCGAAACATGTATTCGATACCCGTTTTGCAGGATTTCAAACGAAGTACGAACAACTTACCAACAAAAAAAAATTAAGTATTTGTACCGTAGATCTTTATCATGGTTGCACAGAATAAGACCTACTTCTGTGGAGGGTAGGTCTAGTCCTCCTATCTTCATTAACCTCGTAAAAAAACTCCCGTATATCGTTAAATAAAGACTATACCGAAATGCTGCACCTGTGCAGCTAGGTAGCTAGCTAGCCAACCGCGGTCCACTCCTGGACATGGTGTGTCACAGTCCTTTTAGTGATTCGACGAGATACGAGTATATGCGATATTTATTTACTTAATAGCTTTTGTCTACGATATTCGTCCGCGTAAAATTTTTATAAAAAATATTATGTACGATTAGTACATTTTTATGCCTGACTTAGCGTCAGAGTTTTTATGCCGCCCTTAGACCTCTGACTTGGCTTTACATGCCGTCGAGAAATATTCCTCAGGCATGCTGGTTTCCTCAAGATGATTTTCTTCACCGAAGCAAGTATAAGTAGGTATACAAAAAGCACATGAATCCGAAAAATTTGAGATGCGTGTCTTAGGTTCGAACGTGAGATATATAACTTGGCAGTCCGACGGTCACATCACTAGGCCACAATGACATACACACTGTATTTGGATTTAACGCAGCATGTCTTGAATCCATAGTTTAAAAGAAAACAAGAATATAAAATATCTACAACTAGGTCATTGAGATAGGTTTAGGTGTTCCCAACAAGTGGAAGGATTTATTATTACTTGTAATATGGGTCCGGCTCAAAAAGATGTAGAAGTTCTCAATTCGACGAAATCTTTATTTTATTTCAAACTGCTGTCTTTTTTTTCGGACAAGCCCGCTACACTATTCCCAAACCACCGCAACTCCTGAAAGCCATAATCAACAGTGGCGACCACCAGAAAAGCGCCTAGATATGAAGATCGAAGTCCCAGAGAAACAATTTAACTGTCCTGGATTCCGTATTGAATTTAATCAGAAAAGAATAGCGGAGGAGCAGGAAAAACATAATTTCCACTAATTCCCTCCTTAACAGCAGAAGACAGAACAAAACAAGGCCAAACCATTGTCTGCTAGTTAGTTTAAACACATTTACAAACAAAGAACGATCCCCATTTTTGAACCAGAGTTGTCAACGTGAAAACCTGTACTCAGACCCAAGTATTGCTATTAAGATAACAGCAGACTATCCCCCAAACAATACACGTATAACTAAGTGATTGAGGATACCGGTGCGTGTAGGTACTGGGTCACGGAACCGTTCCGGGAACGTAACGGAATCGGAGCGAACGGAAGGGGGGAGATGCGGTTCTGTATTTAAAACAATTCGCGAGAGGTAGGTGCTTTTAGATACCACGACTTTTTTGACTACTGAACTTGAAATTGAAATGGAATTACATTATTATTTTCTGTAAATAAAGTCCTCTTTTTTCAATAATGTCTTGGATACGAGTACGAGGATACTCTAGTAAGTAAGAATACTTTTATTCCACAAATTGAATTCAATGTTCTAACTCACTACGCTGTTCAAGATTATTATGTACAGCGAATTTGGTTTACCACTTTATTATAAAACTTAGATCTTAAGACTTAGCAAATATTAATTAACAAATTGGAAATATTACAAACTATTCGGCAAGCTCTCTATTAATTAAAATAGACACTAACCAGAATGTGGTAAAAGTTAATTATTGATTTGTTAGTTTTACATTGTCTTCAAAATCGAGGTCATGGTTTTATTGGCCACTTTGGTCTATGATACTATTGATACTACCAATAGTTTAAAGTACTGTGCCATCGAAAAAAATACTAAATTGATTCATGTGACTGACATAATTTGTATCCCTCTTCCTCTCACGTGCAATACACATGAACCATTTCAATTTGACTTACATGCAGCTGACTACTTTTTGACTGGAAAGTCATCCCATAAAGTTTCGGCGCGTTTTGAAAATTTTTTTTTTTGTACTTTTACAATTAAGATTATGATTTGCAGTCGGTATGAAACTACTTTTTCAAAGTAACGCCACCTCCCTTGTTTACTTAACGTCTAATCGTATCGGATCATCTAAACAATCCTCAATTACACGGTGTATTATTTTCATAAACACTAATATAGCACGAAGTTTTCCTTTTTACGCTGGCTTAAAATTATTAAGCTTTCCGCAATTAATATCACTACTTACTTTAAATCTACAATTACATTTTAGAACAAAGTTTATGGATAAGATAAGAAGGTCGAGTGTCCCAAAACATGAAAACATTCAAACGACGTATTTTGGTTTTTTGGGACAAAAAATAGCTTAAAGTGGTTTCACTTAATCCAAATACGAATAGTATTTGGATTTAATCAGCTTCAAATACCGCGTAAACAAGAACCAACGCTATTTAGATAGATAGATATAGCAATTATTCGTTATTATTTTTTATTACTAAATTCCATACTATGTTGTCTTCCTACTCTCAAAAGTGACAGCCATGATTAACATAACTATAATAATAGGCATAAGTACTTCGATAAAAACAAACAAAAACGAACTGCCTTTTTATTGTTATTGAGCAGCACCTTTATCCCGTTGACATAAGGTTCATGTCCGAGAAAATAACTGTACTTCACTTTTCCAATAGCAATGGGAATGTCTAATGTTACTTCAGTCTATCCGTTACCGTTATCTCAATAAATGCAGGTCCTCTTTTACCGACTGTCGTCCTCTGATTTACAGCATCCTTGAGACATGGATAGATTTATGTGTCGTAAGAAAATGGTGGCACACTAGTTGAATGAGAATTTCAGAGAATTTCGTGTTGGGTGCCTATGTGAGGTATATTTTTCTTAGGCCAAGAATCATGGTCATCTACAAACCTGAATATCCGTACTGTAGTACTAGTACTGATTTTATTAAGAAAGTTTCATATCACATACCTCTTCCAAACTGTTAGTTTACAATATAATATTACGCATTCCAAGAAATAAATAAACGAATGAAAATATTAACTTATTAGCCAACGTTGCTGAAATTAACGCGGCCGACCTCGTAGAAGATGATAGAACGGGCTGGAGAAAAACCAACAGCCAGTAGCCCTGAATCGATAAAACTAAAACTGGAAGTCATGGGGACAGAAAGGAGACGGGCGAATCTGGGCCTAACGTTACACAAATGAAATATTTATCAATATTTTTTTTTAGTTTTTTTGTGGTTAATTATAAAATATTAAGCAGTTTTATCATGGGATAAGAAATTAAATATTTAATCAAAATAATACTGACTTCCCGTACTTTGACTTTGAAACAATGTTGCCAGATGAATTATAAAAGTTAATCGATATTATTACAAAAATAGAATGATGAGGAGGGACGAATGGCATGTGACTAAAAGAGTGATGAATATAAACGTTGATGGATGGAGAGGGAGAGGAAGACCAAAGAAACGATGGATGGATTGTGTGAGGAATGATATGAAAGATAAAGAAGTAAATGATAGCATGACGGTTGACAGAGGAGAATGGAAGAAAAAAACGTGTTGCGCCGACCCCAAATAACATGGGACAAGGGCAGGAAGATGATGATGATGATGATGATGATTACAAAAATAGAATAGTTAATTAATTATATTTAAAATACTATAAAACGTGATTCAGTTTTGTTCTTTACATAAGTTTAAATAAAAAACACATTTTTTTTAAATGTCTCTTCGTGACACTTCAACGTTTCAAAAAAAGTCGTAAAATAAATCGATTTCACAATCGTTTGTCAATGTTTTAATATACAGGCAACAAAGCGGAACTCATGTCAATGTCAGGTCAAAAACTCAAACGTCAAAAAAATCATTTGTTAGTTCGTTGTCTTTGAGTTTGTGGCGGTAAATTAGTGAATATTTTCTGTTGTGTTTTCGTGTGCTGTAATAATTATTATTCGATTAGTGTTCTTGAATGACTTTGACTTTTAACTGTCAATATCCAATAATTCCAGTTGGCTGTTCAGAGGTAGTATAAAATCGAGACATGTAAGCTCAAAAATATATTTTACTTTAGTTCACAGTTCTCTTAATGGTAGAGAGGCCATCAAATAATATTATTGTAATTGCTTGGCAGGAAACGAAGAACAGTAGGTTGCTGTTGTCATGTGATGTCCATAGTATGGTACCTACGCTGGGCAAGGCATCAAGAGAATTTAATACCACCTGCTCAGTTTTAATTGTTTATGATGAAGTGGAAGATGAATAAATCATTAAAAGTGGAAGTATTTTTAATTCATACTCCCTCTGCTTTTTATAATTATCTAAAACCTGTAGAATCTAGTTGAACGGCGTCTGAATCTTCAGTGTGTGAATGTCCTACAATGAGTTTAGGCTAATTCTAGTTTACAATAAAGTCAAATAATTATTTTCTTAAAGTAGGTATAGCGTGAGAGCTCGGTGTATGAAACCTTAGAGGTTATTTTGTACAAACCAATAACATCCTATATTTTCTTTCTCCCATGGAGCAGTCGTAAATATTTTAGTATTTTTTAAATGGTATTAGTATATAAATTAAATAATACAGTAATCGTTACTGTAACATCAGGCCCAACTTTCTATGAACTTTCGCCCGCCTCCTTTGTCCAGCAGTGGATAGCAGTCAAGTTAACAGTAACAGTAAACATCATTGATTGACTTTCTAAACAACATGAACTTAATCCCATAGAAGGTAACAATAGAAAAATTACGTAAAACACACAAGATTCTAGATCAGTCAACCAGCTAGATCCATGCACAAAGTCACGAAATAAAGCAAAACTCTCATCCAACACACAATTTAATTAAACAACTTACTTTAAACCAACAATACCGAGACACAGAATTATACCGAAAACAACAGCACAGTTACAACTGTTCTTTCACAGACAAAAACAAATGAACGAAGTAAATACGAACGAACAGGAACATTTCTCCAAAAACCGCTTTATAATTTTAATTAAAGAATGCCACAGCGATGCAGGGCAGCTTTTGCATATAAGTTACATCGACTACCCAGCTTGCGGTTGCACCGAACTTTTATAATGGTAACAATACGCGAATTTATACGTATGGACTGGTTTTTGTGTGTCTGTTTTATCATGGTTTTTGACGTTTTTATGTGCTTGAATTATGTATTTATGGCACAGTATGTGGTAGTAGGATTCTGTGGATACTTAATAGGTCGGAGGAGGGGCTTTTTTACTTTGACCTACTTATTTACTACTACTATACTATTTATAAAGTTAGTCACAATAGGGCAAAAAGCAACTGGTGGGTTGACAGTGGAGAATGCAACCGTGTCCCCGCACCCCAACCAGAAGTGACTAGGGGAAAACCGTGTGGTTTTAGTCAGTAGGAATCCAGTCCCATCTGTAGAGGACGATATCTATAGAGAATTGCCACTGTTAGACATGGCCCAATCTAAGTAAACCTCGACCAATAAAAAACATCCTAAAAACCAATTTTACCGTTGAAAACTCGGAGTACTTGTGGGTCCACTACCAAACAAAGACCTGTGAGTGAGTAACATAGCTCGCAACCGATAGCACACATAATCTTGCCTCAAAAAGATTGAGCGTTATTTTTTTCTATTGTAATAGTCTTGATAAATACATTTGAAAATAAATAGAAAAAAAAAGTTGCGATCCAACCTCGTTTTCAAGGTTGTCGGTCTATCGAGCTGGGGGGCGTCCGACGTTGTGCTTGCCGTTACGTGGTCTCCAGTCCAGGACTTATTTACTTCATCGTTAGTTGGTCCTTCAACAGACATCATCATATTTGCACGGAATCACCCACTGCTGGCTAATGGCCTCCTCTATCTTCTGCCAGCATTCACGGTTCTGTGCGTCTCGTATCTAGGTGTTCCTCGCGATTTTCGATCCAACGAGCTTTAGGACGGCCCTGGTGTCTTTGACCGAACCTTGGCCAGTTTAATACCACTTCAGCTTGTTTAGTCTGCAAGCTATGTCGGTAATTCCAGTTCTTTTCCGGACAACTTAATTTCTTAGGGCTATTTGGGTCCAGTCTTTACATCAAATCATTAAGATCGTCATCATTTTTCCTGCTTTTATCTCATATTACTTGGGATCGGCGCAACACGTCTTTTTCTTCCATTCTCCCATTTCATTCTTTATATCAAACATATTATTCGACAAAAACATAGTAAAAACGGTTATAGTGATTAAGGAAAAACTCATTTCGTAAAGAACTCCACGGTCAAAGTAACACCCGCAGTGGATTTCCTAGGCCGCCTCTGACGTTGATAAAGTAACAAATAGTCGCACCGCAATAGTTACGGGACAAAATTAAAGAAAATGCCCAATATGGAGACGAATGGGAGCGATCCGTCTTAGACCTTAGTTCTAGCGAACTAATAAAAGGACTGTGAAGTTTCATAAGTGTTGTTCTGGTTCTTTTTATTGAATAAGAGGCATTGGGAAGAGATATTTTGTGTAATATAGTAGGTACAGTTTTCATGAATACCTGTCTCTAACTTTTTGATTTTATATCGCGTATGTTTAAGCATGGCATAATCAATCTGACAATTTCTCACTGTTGAGACACAGGCACGCACATACTTACACAAACAAACACTTCAGAATACATTCTTAAAAGTAATGTTGAAAACGGCATTAAAATCCGTTCTGTAATTTAGAAGAAAACCGTGGTTATACAGACAGACACAAAAATCAACATTGTTTTAGAACTACTATTTACAGATATAGGAACAAAAAAGCCAAGGTGACAGCAATGGTTGTACTATGACACAATAGAAAATGCACAACGTATCAAAATCGAATTTACCTGCAATTTAGCACAATTTCATTGTAGTATTTCATTTGTCGCTGCAGTGGAGTGCAAATTAAAGAAACGCCCGATGTGGAGACGAATGGGGGCAATCCATCTAGCCTGGCTGTTTCCACGGCAAGAACTAATGAAAAACCTAGCAAAGTTTCATAAGTGTGAAGAATAAAAACGAGCTCTGTACAAAATGTTTGCAAAACTTCTCAACGTGCCAATGACAGGGAAAGATTACTCACTTATCTATCTATGTACGAAATAGGTTCTATTATAACAACGTAAGGAACGCAATTTTGCTTCAGTAAACAGTTTTTTTTTTCTATTTTTCAAAAAGAGTGCTTACCATGTCAATACTGAGGGCCAACCATTTATTTTTTAAGTTTTCTATACAGCGTGTATCGATCTGATGATTGGTACCACAACAGATCATAAAATCGAATGGCTTCCTCCAAGGGACGTTGTATATCATTTAAGATTTTATTTCATACGACATTAAAATTCCCTGTAATATAAAGTTAGTTTCATGCATGTACCATTACTAATTTAAACGTTACAGGAATTTTCGCCCTCGACACGTATTACTAGACCGCGAGTGTAGTATTCGCGAAAAAATAATCAACTGTCTCATATATTTTTGTTTAGGTGGTTATTTTGTCGCGACCATGATGTTAGGCCCATAGACAAAGTTGTTCAGTTTGAATATACCTTACTGATACAAGCTGTATGTCCCCAAGTCAGTTGAAACTTGTGGAGATAACTTTGACATAACTTTTTTCACACACACACGCATATACACACACGCACACATCAACAGACTAATGATCATAAATAAAAATATTAATTCATAAACTTTTGTTTTAGTAACATGTCACACCGGCGTGTGAGCATCTAGAGGCCTCTTGGCACAGGTATCTACATACTTAAAAGGAGACGCCACCAAACTGTATAATGTACAACGTGTAGTTATAATGAAATAAAACATTTTTTTTTGCAACGCAGTTTTTAGATGCTTAAATAATTTATTAAATATTATCACGATACTAACTACCAGCGGCGCTTCTTGAAAAAAGATAAATCCATTGCAAATAAATTAAGATAGTTCAATAGCCTACAAATAGTCGCGAATCGGAAATCAAGCGCCGTCTCTTAAGATGGAACACGGACACTCCAAAGCCATTTAGGTCATCAAAACAAAAACATTTGCTTACGAGAACAGCTGACACGAATCCCCTTTACACCAACATTCTATTCAAAATATAAATGGAGGCCGATGGCAAAGAATAATGATAGAAGCGTCTAGGCTGTTGTTTGTAGATCTTTGACAGCCGTTACGGGTAGTCAGAATCCCGAAAGTCTGAAAACTAGTCTTAGTAAGTGGAGATCAGACAAGCCTGCATGTAAAATACTTGTATTCAACTGCACCCGGTTAGATTGGAAACAAGCCCAACATATTTACTCGTACTCATAGTGTTTCCAGTTTCAGGTCAGTAAGTTCGGGTAGCACTAACTAACTGCAGCGAATCCCGCTCAGGATTCGGGCTAATTAGATATCTTTTAATTTAATATTCGGGATAATTATAATTAAAATTTGGGAAATTGGCTAGCGCTGATTTTGTCAATTTACATGCATGGACGTTTTTGAAATGGCGTGATTTCCTCGTTATTATTTACTAGCTTTTGCGCGCGGCTTCGCTCGCGTTAATTTAGAATTTAACAATCAATTCGGGTTGTATTCTGCTTGCAATAATATCATTCCATCATGATTCGAAAGACACGTGGCGCCATCTACTATTATACGAACGTTATGTCCTTTTCTGTACACCTGAAAACGTACATGCAAAATTTCAGGATGATCGGCTCAGTAATTTAGGCGTGAAAAGGTAACAAACAAACAAACTTACTTTCGCATTTATAAAATTATATAATATATATATATATCTATATATTGTAGATATATATTGATTAGTAGGCACAGATACGTGGTGGGTGCAACTCTTGATCATATCAACCATTAAATTGCGCTTTCGAAGTCAAACTGGAGTTGTCACCGGCGTAAGCACAGAGAAACAACCGCTCACAGCTGTCAAAGTTAAATACTTATGATCAGGTCAGATTTACGAATAACTGTTCTTTCATTGTGTTGCCGCCGATGTTGCAGTACATTGATCTTTATTTTCGTTGTCGTAAGTGTTATGCCAGACGAAAATAACTATGAGTCCGTTCACAGTTATTTTAGTAAATGAGTTTCGTTTCTATACAATTTTATTACTCTATGCCGATCGCAATAAATAAGGGTGTATATAAAACCAGATCTCAGGAGCATCGTTAAATCTATGCCGTAATCACGTTAGCTCGTAAACCGCTTTACCGGCCCACCGCAAACAAATTAAACGTTTTTACTGCTAATAAATGGGGACGATAAACGTTATAACGAAAATAGAAAGCGTGTCAATACACATTGTAATGGGTTATGTTTTCCGGATGACGGAGTGTGCACTACAGGTGTTCACAGAATTGCTTGATTTTTTATGATGTTCATTGTGATGTGTCTTGGCGATTTATAAGCGGTCAGCTTCTTAGAGATATGTTCGAAAAACATATCACGTTTTCATATATCTTTCTTTCTTTATCGTGTGGCTAGTACCTAATCTGCTGTTAGAGTTTATATGCCACCCAAGGGCCTCTGACTTGCCATCGAGAAAAAATCCTCAGGCATGGTTTCCTCACGATGTTTTTCTTCACCGAATTAAGTGATAATTATACAAACACATAAATCCGAAAAATCAGAGGCTCGTGTCTTGGGTTCGAACTTGAGACCTATGACTTGGCAGTCCGACGGTCACACCACTAGGCTATCACTGCTTTTTTCAAGAATTGTATTTAATAGCACATTAAATTTGATGAAAACAACTATAAAATTGTTTATCAGCACTTTAAAATAATAAAACATCTATAATTGAATATTATCACTTTAATAAACATGAACCTTTCCAAAATAAAAATACATCACAAAATAAAAATTTCATAAACAACCTAATTAAAATACCTACAAAAATAATGGTTTGCACTATAACTGTGTCGAAAACGAACTCCGAAACCAGTTAGTTGGTAAAAATTTAGTATCGTTTGGCAGGAGGGAGGAATGGAGGAAGGGAGGTATCCTTTCTCACCTGGCACTACTCCCATGAAAAGAAAACCAATTATTGTAACCTAACCTCAAAACACTGTATAGTCGCCTAAAAAGCGTAGTCGAAGACGTAGTCGACGGAGCCCTTTTTTTTTTTTTGGAGTGTGGGAAATCATCAAATGCCCCCTCCCGCTCTGGGCGGAGCGGAAGGGAGTGTCAGACTCTTACTGACTAAAACCCACCCATGTTCCTTCTTTGGCCCTTTATGTTCCACGGCCGCGGTATCTCTTTCGAACAGTCCCGCAGCCCTGGCAGGCATCGGCCCTTGCGGCTCTTTGAGTCGCGCGTGGAACACAAACGCGCCGTCGACACGGCCTGTCGTCATACGACGGACGGACGGCGAGCTAGAGTCGACGGAGCCCCGGGCTTCTATTTCTGTCTACAGGGTTAAGTAAGTAATCTAACTCTAGTCGGGGTGCCCCAAGTCCAGAGCTCGCTTCACTCGCTCCTGTAACCAAAGTTCTCCTAGTGATATTGCCTATTGTACACATACAATCAGTGGGAGTACAGTAAATTTCTTCTGAGCAGGATTTCTAGAATATTATAAAAACGAATAAAACAACAATAATTAATATTTTTATTTTTTTACGTTCCCTTTTGCCTATTGTTCACGTCATTTTGCAGACAGTAATTATGTGGAAAGGATTTTGTTTGTCAATCGCCCATTTAAACGTTCGTTGTCGCTTTTTATCTGATTTGAGAATTGTATTAATAACTAGCTGTGCCCGCGACTTCGTTCGCGTGGATGTCGGAACTTAATAATGTATTTATGCTAGTGCTTCTTTATAACGTACACAAAAAGGTTATTGGGGTTTACGCGAAAAAAGCTACGTATAGTTGACCATGGGAAAAGCATCCAATACTTAGGTCCACCCCCGCAACGGATAATGTCTGGCCCTGAGCTTTATTAATTGTCATGACATAACAGAGACTGACTGGGAATTGCACTCGTTTGAAAGAGAAAGGAAAGTTGTTAGGAATTATAGGTATTCTTGGAATAAAAACAATATCACCAGCGCCGCAACCGGTTAATATTTCAGCTTCGATTATGTTTTGCTGCAGATTTGTGACTTTGAGCCGAGTGCCGTTACAAAGTTTGGAGGACATCAATTTCTGAGGAGAATTATTGGTACACCGATTTTTAAAACTATTTTGTGGGCTGGAAGTCCGGGTGTGTTGAGGGAATCCAAAAATTCTACCGGGTAGTACGTGGAGTCATCTTCTTCCATAACTGTATTTATAGAGGTGTATTCTCTACTATTCCCGGACACATGAATCAATATTTTAAATTAATTACCGCAGCTTGGACATTGCGAGGAGTCAAAATAGCTCGCTGACATAGCCAAGAACCGGCTTGATATCCCATGTTTGTGGAATCTCCGTACACAGAAGAAATTAGCTCCTGTTGTGATGTAACGCAAGAACAGAGATTATCAACCATATAATAACTTTTCCATCTTCTTGTACGGGGTATGTGCCATCGCCTATTTGTAACAATAAATTGGGAAACTCCTGTGCATTTTCGCAGCCTCGCAACTGTGCACGCATATGTACACTCAGGTGTGTAGATGATATATTGCGCCATAAAACAGAACTCTTCAGACAGGCAGCAATTTCTTCGGCTCTCGTTACTCGGGGTACTATCGGGAGTGTCTGCCGAAAATCACCGCAGAACAGCACCGTAATGCCTCCCCATCGGCCGGTCATTTTGCCTTATGTCCTGTAAAGTTCTATTCACTGCTTCTACAGCTTTGCGGTTTGCCATAGTGCACTCGTCCCAAAAAATTAAAACACAATCGCATAAAACCCTTGCTTTATCGCTATTTCGCGATATGTTGCAAACCGGGCTTTCCGTGCGGTCTAAGTCGATAGGAATTATAAATGTTGTGTGTGCCGTTTTTCCTCCAGGCAATAATGTGGCTGCTATCCCTGAAGAGGCGACAGCAAGGGAAATTTTATTTTGGTTCTGTAGCGGCACTACAAAAAGTACTACAGCGCCATCTATGACGCAGAGGATAAACTAAAAATCGAAATATATCTAAATTCTACATCGCGCAAGTTATTCGCGACTTAAGACTATACAGAAGAACCCGACAACAACTGTTGGGCAGTAGCCCACCAGACACCCGTCTGGTCGGAGGATCCTCCCTTTTCAATGGGGGTTGAAGAGCTTTACACCCTGTTCTTCATACTCCTAAAGTTCCCTAATCGAGCCAAAATGACTTTGGTTAGGAAAGTTTTACCTGTTCCGCCCGGTGCGTCTAAAAACAGGATTTCACCCGAGGCGTTTTTTACACTGCAGCATACCCTATCAAACGTCTGGCGCTGTTCCTCTGTCTTTGCGCAGCCATTTTGTAAAATTTCTGTGAGTTCCACGGGTTTTTAACTAATTTCTGATACGTATTCTCTGTTTATACGTTCCCCATCGACTGTCGGTGTGGGCAAACCGTATTGACTGGTCGGGTTCCCTGGTATACTTATAACTATCTCTTTAATAGCAATAAGGACCTGTTGTGACCAATTTCACGTACCCTATAGGTCAGGAATTTCTCCATCAGTATTTAGTTGAACATGCCTCAATCAGAAAATGACGTCACACGCACAATGCCATCTATCGAATATCTATATTCAATGCTGCACGCAGTTGAGCTCTAGATATAGTCCAGTCTGAGTTCGATAGATGGCGCTGTTTTAATATTTTACTTCGGAAACACTATTATAATTTTATTAATTTACATTTTTCTTTCTTTTCATTTATAAGGTGTGAGTAAGAGTCTGACACTCCCTTCCGCTCCGCCCAGAGCGGGAGGAGTCATTTGATGATTTCTCACCCTCCAAAAAAAAAAAAAAAAAACTGATTACGATGAAACCAAAAACTTAATGTTACTTCAATTTACGCACATATTGTTGTGTATAAAAGTTACGGGAAGTTGTGAGACCAAGTGCACATAACCCCAATTTTACTTCTGTAACACTTTAAATTCAAATATCTTTTGATAGACTGAACCGATTGCAATGAAACAAAAACTAAATGTTACTTCAAGTTACGCTCAATCGTTGTGTATAAAAGTTATCTACATTGCTTTTGTACATTTTACGTGATGCCCGAACAAATACACAGACAAACAGACAAACAGACAAAAATTCCAAAAATGCTGGAAATGGGTTCTATTGGTTGTCCTTTAACACTCTGGCTATTTTTTTTGGAATTTTTTTCGATGTACAAAAACGACTTTTCTACAGTTTTATTATATGTATAGATTTAACTAACCTAACCTAACCTAGCAAGAATCATAAGTTTATATGTTAGAGTTAGGTCCAATGTTACACAAACACTTTTATAACGATTCTGTCACCTCTGTACTGTAATCTAGGTTTTATTTAATAATGGAGTCGAAAATCTTTTGAAATTCATCAATTTATGCCCGTTTATAGTAACATTTCACCTGTCGTCGGTGAAGGAAAACATCGTGAGGAAACCACAGCATGCCTGAGAGATATTTCTCGACGGCATGTACAGCTAAGTCAGAGGCCCATAACTCTGACACCAGGTTAGGCTCCAACCACACGATAAAGAAGAAGAAACAGGGACCCAAACCCTATCTGCTTAAACCCCTTTTAACCACCAACTCCTGCCAAACGATACTAAATCCGACCCGAAACTATTATTTTTATAGTTCATTCAATTAATTTTAAAGTTAAGCATATTTATAGTGGAAACCATATTTTTTATAGTTCATTTAGTTAATTTTAAAGCTAAACATTTTAAAGTGTGAAACATTATCTTAAAGTGCGTTTATATGTTCTTCTTTTAAATCTATTCTATCTAATGCTCAATAGATCATACTCTCCGTGCCTCGGAAAACACGTAAACAGTGGCCCAATACGTCTGACAACCAGTCTTATCAAGGGGTATCATATTACCCAGTACTAACTGGGTTGTGTAGGTCAGGCAGTCGCTCCATGTAAAATACTGGTATTCAACTGCATCTGGTTAGACTGGAAGCCGAGCCCGACATAGTTGGGAAAAAATTCAATACTTTGAACCGCACTTGGATGTACTGTGTAAGGAATTATATGGAAGAGAAAGGAGTAAATAATGCCGTGACGTCTGACAGAGGAGAATGGAAGAAGAAAACGTGTTGCGTCGACCTCAAATAGAATGGGACAAGGGCAGGAAGGTGATGACTTTGAACCACGATTGGAATTTATCCTGTATCGTGGGTGCGTTTACAAACATTTAATTTCACCAAAAGAAATAGGTTTCACATAATAATATATATTTATTTACTCAAAACAAAACATAGTAGTACACGTTAAAATACAGTTTTACAAATAAAGTACTTTAATACAAACGTGTGGGTGAGCACTGCTCTCCTAGCTAGGTTATGAGAACCTGTGTTAAGGAGAAGTAGTCAGGTCCCCTAAGGCTAAGGTGTAATGATGTAGAGGTTACATAGTGCTTCTAATAATACTGTTACAATTCCGGTGTATTGAGTTGACAAATAAGTTTAAGGTATTAAGTACGTTTTATTTAACGTCAATATGAAATACTTTTAGTGTAAATAAGTGTGTGTGTGTTTTTGCTTGTCCATTTTCACCACTTATGTTAAGATTCACAATCTTTTGTTTTTGTATAATAAATGGACGTACATTGGTTGTAATCCCAATCACAATACTGGCCAGTAGAGTCACTGTTTCCATCGCTTATTCAAAATAGGAAGACTAGTCTGGCTGGTTAAACAAAATGAGAATCGAAAATTTCATTTTAGTAAATCTAACGCCAACGCTCAATTTCACCGTGGGTGGCTTCAAATAAAGTAAGTATCGTCACTCGTTATCAAAATCAATTAATATTCTTAGTTAAACACCAAATTAATCTCTGTTTTGAGGTTTCAGTGTTTGTTCAAACTAACTTTGAAACCTGTAGAATTATTACCAAAATATTCCTTTTTCGGATCATAAAATAACAACACGGCTGTAATATTTAAAGGGTTGGGCAGAGATGTACCTAATTTTTATTTTTTCATTGCCTATACTGTAACCCACTGCTTGGCAAAGGCCTCCTCCTTCCAAACCTCTCTGTTTTGAGTAATTTCTGGCCTCGTTTGCCCCACTGACATGATCAGATCGTCACACCACACCTTCGCCGCGGTCAAATAGGACACCAACACTTTACCAGTTATGTTTAATAATAATAATAATCATTTATTAGCAGACGTTGAAGTCCATAAAATTAAATTAGCACAATAATAAAAATAACATCATCAAAATACATTACAAATTACATAACAATGTCAGAATAACACCAATACACACACATAAAAATCACAAATAGGCATAATAAAATTAATAACAAAAAAGAAATAAAATAAAATGCACTTACAGCTAACTATATAGAGATCTGTGTGTGCAGTCTCACCCATCGACCAAGCATCGGGCAGTCCCATCGGTCACTCAATGCTCTCAACATGCCGTGGGAGCTGACATCTGTTCTGTGCCGGAGAGAAGCGCTTCGTTTACGAATGATGGCATAAAAATCATCCACTCTCGCATCGGCAAACATACCTGAAGCGCTACAATACCGCGGCAGCCCCACAAGCATCCTGAAAGCATTGTTATACTGTACACGCAGGGCGCTGTATGCCTTCTGCGTATACTTGACCCAAAGGCTGCAGGTGTAAAAGGTCTGACAGTAGGCTCGAAAAAGCGTCATTTTAACGTCGTAAGAACACCGCGCAAACCTACGGGCCAGCATATTACTTCGAACAGACAGCGCCCTACGCTCTCTCTCGATATCTAAATCGTCGCACAGGTCCTCAGTGACCCAGTGGCCCAGATACTTAAATTTTGAGACTTGCCTCAAGGGTGTACCTGCTAATGAGATACATGGAACATTTAAGTATCTTTTGGCACCACCATTGAAAACAAGTAAGCCCCTGAGTCACTGCGTAGTTCTCACAGACCTTCAGCAAACGTCTTAACGCACTGATTGATGGGCTCAGCAAGACCATATCGTCCGCATAGCTGATGTTGTTCATAGCAACTCCATCAATATGACAGCCGACACCAGTATTGCTGAGCTCCACAATCAGCTGGTTTATATATAAATTGAAAAGGCGAGGGGAGGTGATTCCCCCCTGCCTCACCCCACATTTCAATCTATATTCCTCGGACATAGTTCCTGCCCATCTAACATTGTTAATTTGGTTCTCATACCAAAACCTTAACAATGACGTGACCTCAAAATCAACTTTTTTCTCGTTTAGTAACTTATCCCACAGCTGGTCATAAGGCACAAGGTCGAATGCCCTGGACAGATCTAAGAAACACGCATTTACAGGGGTTTTCCTATCCGTATAATACTGGACAGTCCGCTTTAAACACATAATGGCACTTTCAGTCGACAGCCCAGGCCTGAAGCCAAACTGTGCATCATGCAAGTCAATCCTGGGGGCCATGTACGCATCCAGCAGACTATCCAGCACCTTTGCTATGACCGTTGCCAGGGATATTGGTCTGTAATTACTGGGATCAGCAGCATCACCGGTTTTATTTTTAATGACAGGTACAACTATAGTTCTCATAAGTGCACTGGGTATATAAGAATGACTCACACACAGTCTAAAAAACATCGACAATACTCTTGGCAAGTGTACACCTGCATACTTAAGGTGCTCGACACTAAGGTGATCATGTCCCGGGGACTTGCCTCTAACCATATTTTTTATCACTTTCTTGACATCTTTAGTAGATAAATTCAATCCCCGCGCCATGCCCACATCAGCGCCAGTCACCTCCTGCGTCACATAACCAGCAGAGGAATTTGCCAAGGGCTCCACTTTGAATTGGTCTACAAACATGTTAGCAATTTGTGTGGGATCATGTTTACCACCAACACTTACGGGGAGGCTCGACCTAGGATTCAGTTTATTCGAGTAAGCCCATTGTAAAAAGGAGCGAGCCTATTGCCATCAACCAGTCAAGAATTCAGGCTACGTGGCTGCTACTGAGAAATTCGTGATGATAACATCTTATAAGTAAGACTTTGGCCGAACTGGGAACCGAACACACGACCGCCGTGCTCAGCAGTCGCGCTTGTGATCACTAGACCAAAGAGGTAGTTTTTCATATCATTTTCATTATTTACAGCCCAAAAGCTGGCAATCTGCTAATTGACGTTACGATGTCATTATGTTAATTATTCTCGAACATTCAGTTACTGCGAACTGTAATGATGGTATCATCGGAATTTTATGTTTATTTAATTATCCAGACGTTTTTGATCTGTTAATGGAGTCGAAAGAAGTAATTACTGTGGGAATTTTGGGATTCATCGGATTATGTGAGTGTGTTTGAATGCATTTTAATGTCAATCAATTTACCTAATGTGATGTTCATCAGAATGGTCAGATGGTAATACTGGCAACCGGCGTGCGTACATGGCTGTGGACGAACCTAAAAGAGTATGTAAGCAACGTAAGTATCAGATTGTGATCTGTATACTTTCTTCTTAACCTACGGGCAAAAGACGTGGGCTTATGTAATATTTGTTTGAAATCAGAATATAATCGTATCTCATCTTACTTATTATTAAAAAAAAATGCGAAAGTTTGTGAGGATGGATGGTTTATAATGGTTTATTACCTGGACTAACAGTTAAAAAAACTACCGGGATAAAAAAGTTTTTTTTTTTATCCCGGTAGTACGATCCCGTGAACGTACGAAGCCGCGGGCATAAGCTAGTAACTAATATACTTGTCTTGAGGACGGTTCGACCAATTATTGTCAGAACAAGGGTTGTAGGAAAGAAAATTATGTTTTTTTTTTATTTTCCAATTTACACTCTTCTCATTTTTACCCGACTGAGGAGGGTAATGTTTTCATCAGTAAATTGGACCCCTTGCGAAGCCTGTATGGGTAGTAGGAAATAACATTAATGTTTAGTACATCTCATGATTAATCTTCCTCTGTCCTGTGTGTTCTAGCAGCATACACAACGCAACCGTTGACAAATAAACCGTACAAATAGACAATACAAGACGCATACAGAAACCACATCAAATTAGCCATAGACATAGGCAAACTCGACGGTATTTGTCCACTACCAACACCGTGGACAATGTGCCATATTTGTCCACACGGCTGACGCAAACACAATGTGTACCAGCGCACAGCAGGATAAACTCTGTAAAAGAAACATTTTTCTCGTAAAACTCGCGTAAAAATTACATGATCACACACGGAGCGTGACCTAAATTTTGTGTAAAAATTGAATGAACAATATTAAAATGTAGCCATTCATGCTTAAGTTATAATATGTTTAATTTATAGGCCTCTGGGTTGTCTGATAAGTCGTTACCTAACACTTTTGGCAGTGTATTACGCTGTGAGTACAGAGGGTAGCGGTTTAGTAACCAGCACCCATCTAGGGGTAGGTACTACGTAAGGTGGGCGGCCCTCAGGCTCGGTGGAGTGACGATCTTCGCAGAGTGACTGGTAGCAACTGGATGAGAGTTGCTGAGAATCGAGTTGAGTGGGGTGTGATCGAGGAGGCCGATGTCCAGCAGTGGACTGCTATAGGCTGATGATGATGATCAAGGGGTAGTAGTACTACGCATCATACTAAAAAACTTTCGCCATCACTCATATCCGATTTGAGATCATCTCAGATTGTGATCAGGAATCTAAAAAAAAACAATCTATTTATTTCCAAATGCATTCATAAAACTATTACCTACATTAAAAAAAATACACTGAATCTTTTTGAGGCTAAATTATGTGCACTATCGATTTAGATTTTGGTTACTCACTCACAGTTCTTTGCCTGGTGGTGGACCCACACGTACGCCCTTCAGAGTTTTCAACGGTAAAATAGGTTTTTAAGATGTTTTTTATTTGTCGGCAATTTATTATTATTATATTTAGGCAATTTATTCAGAATGCTTGGAAGAGCATGCGTCCAGACCCTAGAGGGGTCAAAATCAAATTAAAATGTGAGGTTGGTTTGTACAGTAAAACCATTAGGTACAGCTGAGCTTATTAGCTAAAAACTCACTTATTGTTTAAAATACATCATGATACAGTCATCTATAAGATGTTCTTAAAATATTTTAATTTTCAATGGGAGTTTTTAATTTTTGTTTAAAAATATATATTGTTGAAGACTTTGACAGACATTGAGGAAAGAACTTTACAGGTTTATACCTGTTGTGGGCCTGTACAGTCAGTGCTTGCTTTACAAAAAAGGTAGTCAAAACAAACAGAAAACACTTTCAAAACATTTAAGATAAGACACCAAAATAACAACCGTACCAGAAAAGTAACACATGAAAAATTATCGAGGCGTACAGAATACTTTACTTAATACGCCACACATTCATCAACAAATGAATTAAATTCTGGGAACGAGGTATTTATCTTGCCACTCAGAAGTGGATGAAATTGTCAAGCAAAATTGGCCCGTATATAATACTACAATATCGTTCTGTATGCTTGTACTGATTTTGATTTATGTTCGGGAGTTCAAGGAGATTTTACTGGGAGATGTATTGTTAAGAACGGTTTATGGGACTTCAATGGTATTATGAAGTCATTAGACAAATTGAAGGATGTTTGGTTGGCTTTATTTTTTAACGAAAAATAAATAAATTTACTCAATTACATACTATTTTTGGTTTCCACAAAATATAACATAAAATTGATGGTGATTTTTCATGTAGAGAAATCACCATCAATTTTATGTGATATTTTTTATTGAAAGCAGTCTGCTTTGTGGTTTTATCTAAAAAGAAAGCATTTAATTGCGCTTGGCTTTTCCTATGGTTGCGTCAAACAGGCCATGTTAAAGATAATGGTAAAATAGTAAGTACCTGATGTTAGTTCTCAAAAAGGTTTAAGTTCTGTGCTTCTTATCATCACGACAATTTAACTTTAAGTAGTAAAACACTAACTTTAGTTATGAATGACATTCAGTTTGTTTCAGTGCCTGAACAATTAAAGAAATTGAAGTTAATTAAATTATACTACAAGATTCAGCTAATCTTTTACAATGTGAGACGGTGATGTACATTCAGAACCAAACATTCTAGGTCATGTTGTGACATGCAAGCCACACTGGGCCCGTGTGGTGGGTAGAGGAATCTCTCATAGATGGATGTTGGCTTGTGTCCTTACAGCGGGAACACCATATAATAGGCTCAAGGCTGACTATGCTATGATTTTACAAGTCGACTAATATAAAACATTCCATTCAATAAAAAAACCAAAAAAAAAACATGTTACTCAATCGTCCCGGTCAATCGGTTTTGTATTGATCGGTCTCTTGCTTATAAAAATGATATCGAGGGTATTTTAGTTAAATAGTATGCAACTATAGGATATACTGATGATTTATCATCGTAACTATACTTTGGGGGCCGAGAGGAAACTAAAACTTGGCTGGAAAATAAAATCTACTCTTGACTCCCAAGGGTCGAGAAAAAACTATAGTTAGGGGTCCAGTGGACACATTATTTTTTAGAGGTCGAGGAAAGAGAATGGATTACACGCTGATATTATGAAGGAAATTATGTTTTTCCTACTCCTCTTCGATTTTTTTCTGATTCATTTCGTTGCGGGATTCAAGACAGTTAAATTGTTTCTCTTGGACTTCATCGAGTTTCAATCTCTCGGCGCTTTTCTGGTGGTCTCCACTGTTGATTCTGTTTCAGGAGTTGCAGTAGTTTGGGAACAGTGTGGCGGGCTGAATAAAAAAAAAGATCATCATCATCTGCCTAGCCTTTTCCCAACTGTATTGGGGTCGGCTTCCAGTCATGCCGGATTTAGCTGAATACCAGTATTTTACGCAGAGCGGCTGCCTACCAGACCTCCACAACCCATTAACTGGGTAACACGGTATTTCATGGCAAGACTGGAGTCAGATTTACTGGCTTCTGACTATCCGTAACGACTGCCAAAGATCAACCAATGACAGCCGGGACCAACGGCTTAACGTGCTTTCCGAGGCACGGAATCATCTTTTTATCAGACAATCAGGTGATTCAAGCCTGCAATGTCCTAACCAAACTGGAAACAACTTCACAAAGTATGCTTCCCGTAGGAATCGAACCCACGACCACCGGGTCACAAGGCAAACGCCTAAACCACTCGGCCACGGAGGCACAAAAAAAAAGATACTCAACAGAATTTCGTTTCAAAGAACACCAAATTGGTCAAACTCACGTAAAGTCCGGGGTCCATTCTAAATTGGTACATTTTTAAAGCCGGCTGCATGTGACATGGTAATAATTTAGCGAATTCTGTACAGAACCGAGTTAATACCATTCGACATGGGTACTGGATGGTACTGGACATCAGTAATTCAAAAGGATTCCAGTAATCTTTATTCTGTATTTATGTACTTTTATTCACAAAAAACTAACAATGTGGCTTTGGGTGAAAAGATTTTTCGATAAAAATACTACGAATGAGATGACAATGAATTTTATTAATGGCACTTGTTCAAATTACATACCCTGGACAGTTAAGCCCAGCTGATTGTCTACACTTTTGTATATCCACGCCATGACCTATTTTTCTGTCCGGTTTTATGGGTTCCGCACCGTTGTAGTAGGTGTAGGAGTAGGTTTTTTATTGTTATAGCGGCAACAGAAATTCACATTCTGTGAAAATTTCAACTGTCTACCTGATCATGAGATACAGCCTGCTGACAGAAAGACGAACGAACGGACAGCAGAGGCTTAGTATTAGGGTCCCGTTGGTTAACATTCAGGCACGGAACCCTAAAAAAGGAAAAAGTGAAGATAAAAAAAACAGACGAAGAAGTTTTAATGCTGGATGGAGGTCTAGAATTATGTACTGATTTTTTAGTAACAGTTTGAGCGTCCATATCTCTTGAGGTGCTCCCTCACTGGGAACATACGCATGTAATCTAAAAATCCCAGATTCGATTTTTTACCGAAAAAAGTCAATCTGAACTGTTACATTACAGGCAAATGCTCCCGATGAGGCAGCGCCTTAACAACCTGTATGTTGACATTGATACCTATTTATATTTTCTTGTTTAGTACGTAACATAGTAAGCCTCCTACTGTATCCCAAATACACCGGAAATATTGAGAGAGGAAATTTTGAGAAAAATCGACCGACTCAATATTTGCTCCAACATAAAAGTTACCGAGCAAAGTATTAACTCGTTGGGAATCAGTGCTCCTATTGCGGAACGCACTTGCTATCTATCATAATCCGAAGAAAATTCACTATCCACTGCTTCTTAATTGAAATGATCGCGTGCTTGACAACGTTAATAAATGAATAAATATTGTTGAACTAACTTTTGCCAGCGAACTTTTGTCGAGGTCAGAAATAATATCGCGGGAACTTACTGGGAAAAAAAGTATTTCATGAATGTCTTAATTTAAAAAAAAAACACGTGTTGCTGTGTTTGTGGCAATCTCAGAAACCACTCGACCAGTTTTAATGAAATTTTGTGAATGTGTTTGGCTGGTTCCAGCTTGTAGGACTGGATAGTTTTGGACTCTGGGACAATGGGTAGCCACCCACCCAGCTGTTTGTAAATTGCACCAGTGCGTAGTGTTACGCAATCAGACCGCAGTTCAGTGCTGTTTTACGTTAGACGAAACATGTCTCTATTTTGTATAACGTGAACTTTTTGTGAATCACCGATACGGTTGTTGAGAGAATATACGGCATAAATTCGATATTCAGCAAAATAGGTACGTTATGAATGTGAGTTTTTTTTTTTTGTGTTCTGATTTTTTAGGTAGGTAAACTGTTGCTGGCATAATACTAGCTATAGATTCAAGGTTCTTTATTTCCATGAAATATGGTACATTATGGTTTTACAAATAAAAAGGTTTCACAAATTTCGCTTTCTTCCTTCAGCATGAAAACTTAAAATAAAAATAAAAATACATAACACAACACAATGTACTCGTAGTATAGGTACCTAATTCCAACTTAAACAAAACAGTTAAGAAACATAAAACATTATCTTTGACAATAATATTCTGAGAATTTAAAATACTCGTGTGTAGAAGAATTAATTGTAATGTAATGTAATAATAAAAATTGTAAGAATAATTATATTGACATTATATTGTTAAAGTCGGAAGACATTTCCTACATCGCGATATTAAAATTATCCGCGCAATTAATAATAATTTATAGGAATTAATACACATCAAACTATACATTTCCAGTATAACATGGCCTCGCCTTGTATCGATTTCTCGTACAATGAGAAATCCGCTTATTCTGGTATGGTGTAGGATGATTGGCCATCGTGCGTACGGAACCAAAAAACCAACCATTGGGTAGTAGCACTAGTAGCCCACCAGACACGATATCTGGGCAGAGGATCCTCTTTTTTAGTTGAAAGATGAGAAACTTGACATATTCATTCTTCATTCTTCTGGACTTTAACCACATTTGATTTAAGATCATTATTAAGAAAACCAATGACCTGTAGATGCGCCAGACCGTCAGATCAACGGTTTTCAACATATTGACTTGAACATCGTACAATGTGAAATCGGTAGTAGGTTAAATCGCTTGAATATAAAAAAGATTTAAAATACAACAGAGAGGCTATCTGAAGAAATGCAATAAAAAAGTCTATTTATGTCGCACGTTAATAGGCTTATTTGGGTTAGCTCGTTCCATCGTCGACCTGATCTCTGTCATCAGGACAAAATTGATGTCAAGTATAGGCCTATCTATAATATAAAAATGAATCGCAAAATGTGTTGGTAAGCGCATAACTCAACAACGCCTGGACCAATTTGGCCAATTCTTTTTTTTAAATGTTCGTTGAAGTTCAAGGATGGTTTTTACGGCGAGAAAAATTTTAAAAATTGCCTGGATAAGTCTAAAAACAACACTAGGATACTTTTTTTTTTGGTAGGATTAGGGTAGGAGTAGTGTAGGAGTAGGTTAAGAGTAGGGTAGGAGTAGTGTAGGAGTAGGCTAGGAGTAGGGTAGGAGTAGGGTAGGAGTAGGGTAGGAGTAGGGTAGGAGTAGGGTAGGAGTAGGGTAGGAGTAGGGTAGGAGTAGGGTAGGAGTAGGGTAGGAGTAGGGTAGGAGTAGGGTAGGAGTAGGGTAGGAGTAGGGTAGGAGTAGGGTAGGAGTAGGGTAGGAGTAGGGTAGGAGTAGGGTAGGAGTAGTGTAGGAGTAGTGTAGGAGTAGGGTAGAAGTAGGGTAGGAGTAGGGTAGGAGTAGGGTAGGAGTAGGGTACGAGTAGTGTAGGAGTAGGTTAGGAGTAGGGTAGGAGTAGTGCAGGAGTAGGTTAGGAGTAGGGTAGGAGTAGTGTAGGAGTAGTGTAGGAGTAGTGTAGGAGTAGGGTAGGAGTAGTGTAGGAGTAGGGTAGGAGTAGTGTAGGAGTAGGGTAGGAGTAGTGTAGAAGTAGGGTAGGAGTAGGATAAGAGTAGTGTAGGAGTAGGTTAGGAGTAGGGTAGGGTAAGGGGTAGGACACCACGCGAACGAAGTAGCGCTGGGCAGCTAGTTTAATATAATAAATAAATAAAAAAGCTGTGATTGGGATCACGACTTATTGTCGGGCCTATGGTGTCCCCCCATACTTAAGTACTAATGCTGTAACATGATGATATTGTAACACCAAATCATTTTAAAAGAGTAGTAACCATGGAGTTTCTTGCCGGTTCTTCTCCATAGGAAACGACCAACCCGAACCGTGCACCTTATCGTCGACGTTTTATAAGTGCCCATGTAGGTATGTGAAATAAAATATTTTGATTTGTTCGCTTTGTTACGTCTATTGCATGAATAAATTAATAAGTCTTTGGTTGAATCATACGGTTTCATATCAAGAATGTCATAAATATAAAAGTGACTTTTAGTTATCCAACATTGTGTGTTTACACACAACTGTGGCAGCATGCCAGTTTTTATTTACAAAAATATGTTACATTTATAAATATCAGATTGCTTTTTTACATTTCGTTCAAAATACTATTATTTTCTGAAATGGCAATACCACCAGTTTTATCAAAGTAATATTTTTTTCATGAATTGCTTGAGTTTTTTACGTTCAGAGTTGGAAATAAATAAAATGTGTGATATCTAGGCTAGGTGATATATTTTTATAAAGGTTATTTCCATGCGTATTTTTAAGCTAGAGCTAAGCCAAAGTAAGCTCGTTCTTGTTCATAGGAATTTATTATAAAAATCCCGAACAAAGATATTTTTTCCATTCTACCGGTTACAGCTGGAAACCAAAATATATATTTTGGACAAAAAACGCGTGTTGATTAAAAAAAGGAGACTTTTCACAATTCAGGAGGAACGAATTGTTTTATTCTCCCATTACAAGTCCACAAGTCGCATAGGTACTAGCTGAATTCTTGTTGGCAACTCGACTTTCGCACATTACCAGTGATCGGAGTAGGTAGAGTGATTTGCGGTCAATGCTCCGGCACGTATATATTAATATGGATATGCCTCCGGGATCCCGGGATTTCGTAAAAAATATTTTTTTAGGAATTTCAAACATTGTAATGTGTAGGATGAATAACATATCAATAAAAATAAGAAATGTATTACCCATTTGCTGTCTTTTTTATAGAATATGTGATCGTCCTTCTATAATAAAAATACATATATGAATGAAGAGAAACAGTAAAAAATAGAAGAGGTGGACATTGCAACGACTCCAAGAAAAGGATAGGTATAGTTCGCGCAATACTTTTTGTCGTCACTGAACATCGCGCGTGTCGCTGCGCAGAAAACAATTCTAGGTATCAGCGGGTAGTAATCTATACATTTCAAATGTATTAGTTTAAAAATCTTCATTCACAATATTTGATTCAATCCCGTAAATACAAAAATGAAATCCCGGAATAAAGGATTATCCATGTTATGATTTCTATGACTATTCATGATGCAAGTACGTAAAATCACTCTACCTACTCCGATCACTGCACATTACGCTAGCATTTGTTTTGTGCTTTTTTAATGAATGGACGTTATGTCGAGCGATTCCAGTGACGAAGCAGCGCTTGCAGTTTATCTGTTTTAAAGAAACCGAAGAAGATGTCATCGCACAAGAAGAAATTACTGGATAATTGAAATTAATTTCTAATTTCTGCCCAAGTCCTATCTTTTGTATCTATTCTCATGTAATCAAGTAATTTATAGTTACATATACAGGATGTTTTTCAATTTCTTGCACTGTATGTGCGATACTCTGCAGCAATTAGTCTCCGGGACTCGCAAGATACTCGAGTCGCGTGGGCGTATCCTAATGGGAGAAGGGCCTTACAAAAGCAAGTGAATGAATTATTAATTCAAAAAACCGTTAAAAACTTTTAAACTGACTTCAAAAAGGAGGAGGTTCTATGTTCGGCTGTATGTCTTTTTTAGGGTTCCGTACCCAAAGGGTAAAACGGGACCCTATTACTAAGACTTCGCTGTCTGTCTGTCTGTCCGTCTGTCTGTTTCCAGGCTGTATCTCATAAACCGTGATAGCTAGACAGCTGAAATTTTCACAAATGATGTACGTATTACTATTGCCGCTATAACAACAAATTCCAAAAATTAAAAAAAAAATATTAAGGGGGGCTCCCATACAACAGATATGATTTTTTTTCCGTTTTTATAGATAATGGTACGGAACCCTTCGTGCGCGAGTCCGCCTCGCACTTGGCCGGTTTTTTAAAGTTATTTTTAAATTCAAAAAGCAATTTGTGTTAAATATTAAGAAGGTATGTTTTAATTATTAATTTAGAAAGTGATTGTTGGTTGATTAAATTCTTTTTTTAAAGTTAAAAAAGAGAAGACATAAATAAATACAAACAAACATTGCAGAAATGAGAATTGGGCAAGCGTAAAAACGTTGTCATCCTTTATGTTAATCTTATAATGAAATGTCATGCCGTATAATTTTATTTACTGTAATGAATAAAAAATGAGCTCACGATAGAGATGGGAAAAGAATCGTGATTTAAATCGCTATCCGATTTCAAGAATGCATCTTGAATAGAAATCTAAGAAGTTATGATGCTGTGTTGTGATGCAGGTATCCCTGATTGTGAATTTTATTTATTTATTTGCATTATTGCATATCAAAGATGACATTTCATTCTAATAGTGATTTATTGGTTTACTTAATTATATTTAAATGGAGACTGTTAATGGTGTCGTATAGAACGATGGGAGAACTTTATGTTTGCTTTCTTGTTCACAGTATTATTTGACGTCCCTGTTACCACCACAAAAGATCACCTCAAGCAGTCACACCAAACAAAAAAGGATCTTTTTTCATCGATAGAACCACCTTCGTAGACAAACATAAATACTGCTGTACGTAATTTAATAAAAGACGCGCCTCGGAAAGCACTTTAAGCCGTTGGTCTCAGCTGTCATTTGTAGATCTTTGACAGTCGTTACAGGTAGTCAGTAGCCCGAAAGTCTGACAACCAGTCTTACCAAGGATATCGTATTACCCAGGTGACCAACTGGGTTGTGGAGGTCAAATAGGCAGTCGTAATGTATGTAAAATACTGGTATTCAGCTGCATCTGGTTAGACTGGGAGCCAACCCCAAGATAGTTGGGAAAAGGCTAGGCAAATGAATGATGTGCTGTAAGACATTGCTTGTTCATATTTTGATCCCGTTGACTTTAAAGTTTGATTTTCACAGCTGATACATCTACGCCTTCCTGAAAAAAGATTCTATAAAATACATATATTTTCTACCTAACTGATATGATAACTAGCAAGTGGTAATTAAGCTGTGAGAGGACTAACTTATAGTATACATCTTATAATTAACTACTTTAAAAATATTGTCTTAAAGAGTCAAAAACCTCAAACACTTGGAAAATTTTAAGATTGCCTATTAATTAAACGGTGTTAAAATTATTCAACAAGAAGTAATAACAAATTCGATCAGAAAATAAAACTTCGTAAATCTTTGCAAAATTAAGTAGGTATCTGTGTTAATTATATTTCAGAAGTTAAAAGGATCCTGTAATTGATAACGGAATGAGTTTACCGAAGTATCTTTTAAGATATAATTTTCGGCACTTGTGTCGGATGTTAAACTTTTTAAAAGAATTGAAAACGAAATGTAAAGAAATAGCTTTGAGTCAATATGAGAAAAACATTGGTAATATTTCGTTACATGTCTCTTAGTGAAAAATCATCAGGCTGATGATCACCCTACAGATGCAGCATTCCAAGTCATTTTAGGTGCACGCTCTCGCGCTCCATGACGTCGTTTCGAGGGGTCTAGATGGATTTTCAATTACTAGCTACCGAACTTTCCTACATCGTCAAATATGAAAAAATAATAGAGTTCAATCTAAGATAACAACTCTAAGATAAAAACATAACAGTATAGGCTAGTAAATTCATTAATGTAATTTAAATTTTCGTCTTTCCCTGCACTACTGCGAGACACTCAATAAATTAACGACGGGAAAGTGGCCGCTTTATAACCTAAATCTACTTAATTACTTACATTATTTTAAGTGTACTAACACCATTATGGATCCATGTGTCTGAAATAAAGTAATTGAATTGAATTATATTGGCACACAGTGCAACCTAAACTAAATTGAAACGTATGGAGTTTGACATAAGTCAGCACCTGAATCAAAGGTAAAGTAAGCTTTCAAATAAAACTGAGTACGTAATAACCACCTTTGTGGTACAGTCGCCAGCGCATCAAGTTACAACAAACTCTCAAATTTTCTCATTCGATTTTTAACGGAACCATCAACATTTTATGGTCTAAAGTCATTTCGAGAAATTTGACAGTTTATGGTAACTTGATGTGCTGGCGACTGTACCTTTTAGCAATTCATTCATTGATTGCCTAATGTTGAATGAATTTGTTTGGTTTCGTATAAACAAAACGTGTTGATTGATCGCTTGTAGAATTTTGCATATGAACTGGTATGTTGTGTTTTCATATAATTTTAAATTCGGCGTTAATTAAACTTACGTTTGTTTAGGGAGCCACAAGTATGGGACACTTGTGCCTCCCTTAATATTAATAAATTATTAAGTATAACGACCCTTTGTTGATGGACGGAGAGGGAGAGGTAGACCAAAGAAAATACAGGATAGACGAGACACTGACGCACAAACGGCTACCTCGTATTCGGTACATTCAACAGCAAAAGTAGATGATCAAAATCAGAAATTCAATACTAATGAACGGAGTTCGCATCAGAACTGTGTGGCGTCGAAGTGAATTATTTGCCTTTAATTTACAATCTCATACTTTTGAATCACTTCAACGCCACACAGTTCTTACGCGAACTCCGTTCATTAGTATTGAATTTCTGATTTTGATCATCTACTTTTGCTGTTGACTGTACATCATTCTGAGCACATACAAATTTTCCATCAGCAGTTAAAAAAAAAACAGCTCTTCCATACATTTTGACATGTAGCTAATACAGTTTCGCTTTTGTAGGAAATAGCAGATTTTTTTTTAAATTATTGGTTGTTTTTTTTTAATTCATGTTTGTGCGTCGGCGTCATATACTATACATTGTGTGATGAATTATATGATAGAAAAGGAAATGAATGAAAGCCTGACGGTTGACAATGCAGTACAGCAGAAGAAAATGAATATTGTGCGAACCAAAAGTAACAGGGGCGAGGGCGGGGAGGTGATCATGTTGCAACCCTTCGTTATTTATATGATCCACATGTGAGTAGGTATTAATTTCTTAAACTAAAAATAATATGAGGACCTTATGGTTAAATAATAACAGCTGCATGGATCAATCTTTAGGTTAAGCAGCGTTTCTCTAGGTTGGTCTGTGGATGGGTGACCACCCATTACAGACCGAGTTTCCTCCATGCCTCGTAAAGCACGTAAAGCTGTTGGGCCCAGCTGTCATTTGTAGATCTTTGACAGTCGTTACAAGTAGTCAGCGGCCCCAAAGCCTGACAACTAAGTCTTACCAAGGGTTTTCTTATTACCCAGTACTAACTGGGTTGTGGAGGCCAGATAGACAGTCGCTCCATGTAATTACTGGTATTCAGCTGAATCCGGTTAGACTCGAAGCCGACCCCAACACAGTTGGGAAAGGTTTAGGTAGATGATGATACTACACATAGTACCTACCTATAGTACCTACTACCGTTAATGTCAAGGAGTATCAATAAATATATTGTGGCTTCAAAAAAAGTAAAGGGTATTTTCGATTCTTACTCATAGTAGTGAAGAGTAATACGGTATTTTAACACTAAACAAGGTGTCATTATTGATTGATATCGATATCATTCCTCAAATAATAAACCTGAACATTTGTTTGCCTGAACTGATGGCAATACAGCTAATGCTATTCTAATTGCAAATAGGTAATTGTGCTGTATTATAACCGATTTTCGGAACCCGTTTATGTTTTTGTGCACATTTATTTATAACAGACTCATACTATAAATTAATATCTAGTAACATTTTTCTTCCTGTTCTATTTACAAAAATACTTATGAACTCTATAGGAATTCCGGTACAAACCTTACCTCGTTTAAGACTGTCTGAAGTTATTTTCTGAAAAATAAAAAGCATGAAATACGGAAAAAGAATAAAAATTATATCGTTTTATGAAGCCAGCTCTGAAATTGAACCTACAATCCACGCAATCACAGTGAGATTGGAACAGGCACCATGTATTGTGAACAACGCTGTACTTATTTTAGGCCGAAGCCACACAGCTTCGCTCGGTAGTCACAGTAAAGCTGAAATCAGATGTTTTTTTTGTTCATAATTTCGTTTGGTCATCTTTCTCTCGACATAAACCGTCAGAAGTGAATGAAACGAATCAAAAGTGAACGTGGAATGACACAAAAATAAACATTAATTCGAATGGAGTATTCACTCGAGTGAAGCGTAGCATAAAAAAAACATAAATATTTAATTCTCTCTATGTGAGGAGTGGTAAGTCACCATACTGGCCTAGCGTGGTCTAGTATCACATTGTCACAATACTGAATTTTTGGGTCTAAGACCTGCCTATTTCCCAAGAGTATTTTTTGAAAGAGCAAAACAACGGACTGTATTTCTATTGCACTCATGGATGTACTGACGACCTCAAAAAGCTGGCTGGAACAAGCTTGATTCGGATGAAGAGGATCCCCTCTTCATCCGAATCAAGCTTGTGGCTGTTGTATGACAGTTTGGGAAAGGCCTATGTTCAGCAGTGTACGCTAATAGAAGGCGGAACTATTGAAATCAAATCAAATCATTTATTTGCTTGATTGAATGACATCGATGCTTTGACCCGCGCAGCATGACTTATTAGTCACTTAGTGAACAGTTGAATCGCGCATCGGGTTATGTCAACATGATGGGGGTAGCTTTTCATAAAATACACTATTCAATACAATCATCTAATATTTAGCTTAAACCGCTCGGCAGGTATTTCACTCGCCAAACGTACGAGTATAGTCAGTTGTGTGGCTTCGGCCTTAGTTTTTTCCTGTTCCAATTGAATTGGATACTTTTTCTTAGGACTTTGATATCTTTAGTAGTGTTTCTCATGCTTTCTACTTCGTATGGTATTTTACTCTTCTTCCTTTAGAGGCGGGTTGGTTGGCAAGTAAGGTGGAAAACACATCATTAGGGTTGCGTCATCTGTGGCAGAAGTACTTGTAAGATTTTTTTCGATTCCACATTTTCAAAACTCGTTCAAATATACAAATGAAATATCTGCATTTTAAAAGAGCCTTTGACCCTGAGTTATTTTCACCATTTTTTCTCAGGTTAGTTATATAGGAAATGTCGACTCTTTCCTATGCCTGAAATATGACGTGTAAAAGTGATTCCGAAATCCTGTTTATAGAATAAATGATTTCATTCTATTTCTTTTACCGACTGTATTGTCTTGAAAATGATCCCACAAAGCTGGAATAAAACGAATAGGTACCTACAAACAACAACAATATAAACAGCACAAAATAATGCGGGATTAATATTTCTTCTAAAAGTAATCCCGACATTATTTACTCCCACAAACATTGCAGATAACACGAACTTTCCGGAATAAAAATGCGGATTAAAATTCAATACCTACAGATTCGTCCTAAAGTCCACCTTATGCGTACGCATAATCAGCCTATAGTATTTCCACTGCTGGAACACTAACCCTCTCTCTAACGCTCGGGCCCAATGCGGGTTGGTCGATGTCATTGTCTGATGTGACGTCTTCGTTTAATTTGGTCACTACTACTGGGCTAACCATAGCTCCGTATATGGAGAGGCCAAACTAAACATGTTAACTTTAACCAGTCAGGCTTGACTAAATGCGTCTAAAACACACAGAATTGTAAAACTATTCAGTTTTTATTAAGCATCTTTTTCATGTGGTCGTTGATCCAGCCCATAGAGAATGGAGAAGCTTCGGCTGCTGCTACAGGCGGCAATGGCAATTTTCTATGCAAACCAAGTGTTTCACCGTTTTGCTCGCACTTCGGCTCAAACGATGTATGAATGCTGAAAAGGTAAAGATGACAAAGGTTTTGCACCATGAATTTTGTTAGTGCTGCCTTCTCTTGACGTTGCTTATGCGGTGATACCGTAGCCTCGGCTATGGTGGTAAGCCCCACCATCTGCATGAGGCTTGCAGTCCAAAGATTTTTTGACAAATGTGACAAAATCTGACCGCTTCCACGAAATTCAGACGACACGCATGGTTTGACAGCGACTGCGGAAACTGCGTGTATGTTACAGCGATGCGACGCAACGGTATTAATAAAATGCCAAGTTCACTAAATAATTGCCATAATTTAAAATTTAATAATTTTATATACCTTAATTGTATTTGCCATAATTTTATTAGAAGTAACGCTTCAATAATCACGCTGCCATATTCATGAAATTACATAAAATCGTTTTTACTTTCATTGGTCATAATCGATCAAGTGTCACACATAATTTTAATCCATACATTTATTTGCCATATTCTTTATCTACACTAATATTATAAAGAGGAAAAATTTGTATTTTTGTGTGTGTGTATGTTTGTATTGATTAAACTCAAAAACTGCTGTGCCGAGATCAAAAATTCTTTCACCATTGGAAAGCTACATTCACCTTGAATAACATAGGCACCAGTGCAAAGCCGGGACGAGCCGCTAGTTTTCAATAATGTCGATTTCCATAACATATAATCACCATATTATTAATTTGCCCATACTAGCATAACAGGGGGATTTGGCAATTTAATGGTCACTGTGCTAACCTAACCTAAAATCTAATCAGTTTTCCCTATTCTAACCATATATAACATAATATCTAACCCAAATGATTCACCAACAATAGAGGGGATCTCGATATTCAGGACATTCGATACTCTGTACTTTTATATTTAGGTCTTTTGATGTCACTTTTGTAGATAATTAGATTTTTGACATATTGTTATCTAACCTTTCGACACTACGTTATTTTAATTTTCGGTTTTATGGCCGTTCGATATTTAAGTTTTCGATGTTTTGAAAATTGTCATTTTACCCGTAGGTATTTTATTGTTCGACATTCAAATATGTGTACTTTTTTGTACAAAACAATAAACGATTATGTAATGTGTTACTTAAAGAAACTAATGATTACAACACATGTTACTATGGGAACTTATTTGCCAAATAAAAGTTATGACTAGTAAGTTGATATGACAAGCGTTATTAGTATAAATGATAATAGTTCAAGTAAATATTATGATGGGGACGATTATGGAAAACAATAATAGTACAAATTATTTTATGGAAAACAAGACAATAGGTATGCAATAAAATACCTCCTCACATTTACTACAACTGAATGAGACAAAATTTTTATCTTGTATAAAACGCACACTATGCAGTGGTAAGCAAGCATATTGTAAGTTACGGATCACATTGATGATAAAAATGCTTGACTCAATGCTGGTTTGATTTAAAAGAGTGGCCATGATGTTTCTTGCCCATTCTTCTCCATAGAGATCAACGCTTTGGAATGGGCAACTACAGTACTTTCACAAGTTATTATGCTTTGTGACTGGGACTGTAGCTTCAACTTTTCGTTTTTGACATTCAAAAGTGCTTGAAATGATTGGACTGAAATAAATGCTTTGAGTTGAGTTCCATGATGCTAGTCGCGTCTCAAGTCGCATCACCTGAGGTCGCGAACGGGGTGTAAAGGCAAATCTGATCATAGTATGGCACCAAGTCTTAACGGATAATGCAACACGGGATTGAGTTGCAACTTCCATTATTCCAATAGTTATAAAGTTAGTGAAGATAAAGTCGGAACACGATCACTGTTTGTGAGTTAAATAGAAGTTTTCAAGTTTTAACGATTAACAACACTTTAAGCGGAGTCTTTAAACGCTAAGTTTGCTTAATGAAGTGAAGTGAGCGTTTGAATTGTGGTATTAAGTTTTTGATATTTTATTTGATTATGGAAAATTCTTTAGGGATTAACGGCCTAAACAAAAGTTAACCGCTTTCAGAGCGTTTCGTATTTCTAAAATGACTTTTAACAGGAGTGTATAGCATAATTTAGTCTTCTTCTGACACCAAAAACTCTGACACCATTGGGCCTCAGACTTGGCTTTACATGCCGTCGAGAAATATCTCTCAGGCATACTGGTTTCCTCACGATGTTGTCCTTCATCGAAGCAGGTGGTAATTATACAATACGCACAAGAATCCGAATTACGGGTTCGAACTCGAGACCTATGACTTGTCAGTCCGACGGTCACACCACTAGACTATCACAATTAGACGATTTCCTAAAAATTACTAATTATTGTTTATGGCAAAACCGCTGTCTCCTCACGACACTGGCATATTATAGCTCTATAAACGAATAGGGTTTACAGGAATCTTGCCTGAAACCGACGGGGACTCTTTGCGCTTATTTCAGGGCCTTGAAAACATAATATTTCGATTAAATTCAATATCAATCCAGTATATTTTTCAGTTTTCAGTATGTCACGTTGTCTCAGCACTTAGGTAGAAATTTACATCCCTAATATATCAGCGTATGTTTCTAAGGTACCTACTGTTAACTCCATCAATAAAGTTACTTACAGCTTATTCGAAAATGCAAAAGAGAGAATTCAAGATCTCTCGATCAACAATATTATTTCAAATTATAATCGAAGGAATCAGGCCCTAGCTATTACAACATACAATAATATTTACCTTGTGCGAAATCTCATAGGTTGATCGACTCGTATTAAACACACTTATACATATGTATGTCTACGAGTATGTACATAGACCCGACAACGACACATTTCAATAGGCTTTTGTAATGCAAATGTAGCTAAAATATTTTGTGTGAAAAGGAAACCTTGTAGGGGTCTATTAAATTTTATTTGTCGCGGGGCGGGCTCTGGTCCCTTTTAAGAGAACTTGAGAAATCGCTCGGTTAGCTACTTATGTCAATATATTTCGTGGGTTCAATATACCCGTGGATATAGGATGAGGTTGCCATGCAAATAAGTAGAATTCTGTTGGTTGTAGTTAGTCGTAATCACCGGTAGTTTATACAGGGTGTAAATGTACCCTTCAGGAAATCGTCAACCAAGCATTCTGTACATCAAACTAAGTAAGTTTACGCAAAAACTATTGCAGTGAAACGACTTTTTTTTGGGGTGGAAAATAACGTTTTACGGTAGGACTCAATGTAACGCACTCAAAACATTGCACTGGATGAATTGAATAGTACGGGGGTCGTGGAGGTGTTTAAAGTAAAAAAACTTACATTATAAACATGTATTAAAGAAAAAAAAACTTGTGAAAAACTTGGAACTTTGACCCCCAATATCTGCGTAACTAGTAGGTTCCCAGGTATGGTCTGAAACAAAAAAATTATCGCAATGACAGGGAGAATAAGTGCCTTTAGGTACATAATACCTTTAAACTATCTCTATATTATGTGATAATGCTTTTTAGGGTTCCGTACCCAAAGGGTAAAACGGGACCCTATTACTAAGACTTCGCTGTCTGTCTGTCTCCAGGCTGTATCTCATAAACGGCGGCGACCTCTCGCGCCCGGCCCTGGTTCAAGCCATGGTCCGGGGCGAGAGGGAATGGGAAGCCGTCGCCTCCTTCTGCGAAGCAGTCATGCTAGCGAAGGAGGCGGCGGAACGTGAGAGGGACACGTCCCAGCCACCGCGGGAGGAGAAGCACCGGGCGTCGGGGGCCACGCCGTGATGGCTCTCGGCCACCTTAGGCGCGGGCCTGTGGACGGTGAGTAATGGGCTAGCTCGCCGTCCGTCCGTCGTATGACGACGGGCAGGCCGTGTCGACGGCGCGTTAGTGTTCCACGCGCGCCTCAAAGAGATGTCAGCAAACGGAAGGGGCCCGCAAGGGCCGAAAAAAACGGGGGCTCCCATACAACAGATATGATTTTTTTGCCGTTTTTATAGATAATGGTACGGAACCCTTCGTGCGCGAGTCCGACTCGCACTTGGTCGGTTTTTTATAACTACAGAACGCCACCTGCTATGACCCCTACAGTCATACTCCTTTTGCGTCGTCACGTTCACACATCAGAGGCCCTAGCACGAGCGTGCGTTGTACACGTAACGTATGTACGTCGATTTTAAAATTAAAAATACCTACTCGTTTCACATAAAACTTTTCATAATTTTAATATTTTTTTCATATCTGTTGATTGGATGATACTGATTGTGCTTGTTGCAAACAATTTAAGTAAAGTGTTGAAGGATAATTGTAGGGCCTCTGGTCATACGCATACCTCGGTTACGAATACTTACCTCTCATTTCTGAAGAATATCACCGGTAAGGTTGCTCAAAGGCGTGTCCTCCCGGTGTTTCAACTCAAAACTGCCGTTTAAAGTATATGTAGCTATAAACGCATTATCGTTTAAAACAGGTTTTGCACATTAACAGCATTCATCGTTGAAAATAATTGAGCACTTTTGCAGCTAGTAAGTACCCATGAAATAGAATTTCGTGAACGAAAATGTATGAGTTCAGCAAAGTATTAATCAATTAGGCTTGTTTCACACGTACCACAACCACACCACGTGGGCAGGCGTAATTTTATATTGAAAATGAACAGTAGAATTTACACGGACCACATTTTGCCGTCATTATCGACCAAGTGGGTGATACCGACCACATCGCAACTACAACCAGCGACACCGCGAACTAGCGTCTGACATCCCAGACACAACGTTGCGTTGACGCAACGGCGCGAAAGCCTCTACGAAAGCCAGAGTCAATCTGCCTTCTGCAAACACTAACCACAATATAACCACATCGTAACTACTAGCGACAACGCAACGACATCCATATTTTGTCGGTACCACAACGCAACTGCACAAAGCTGCTGCCACACTATTCACACGTAACCACTGCTTGACCACCTTTTGTCGCTGCGATGTGGTGTGGTTATGGTACGTGTGAAACTAGCTTTACTGTGTTGTGGCGGTGACGTAGGCAGTCAACTCGTGTAAAATCCCGTGTTCAGCTGTTTTTCTTCTAACCGACAGGTTGCTGCGGAGTTTATTACTTACCACCTAAAACACTAGGAAGTGGCGTAGGGCGAGCGTCTCTCTCGTGTAAACTTTGATGTTCAAAAACGGCTGATTTTCAGCGTAATTTGAATTAAAGATTTTTCAATCAAGTAGTTTAGTTTATCGGGTACATCCCGTTTGGTAACTTTCCCGATTCGCCAACTAAACAAAAGAAGTACAAAACAAATGAAAAGTTCCGTTTCGTAACTATTTCAATCTTCATACATTGAGTCCTGTTTCGTCAACCGTTTTCAACTGTTTTTTTTGTGTGTACAGTACAGTACAGTCAGCTCCCAACTAAACTCCTTGTTGACCGAACATACTTGTGAAAAAGGAAAGCAGGTGATGATTACATACTCAGAGAAGGGGTAAATTAAAGATGCAACTATAACATCCACGAATACTAACTAACTCATTACAGCCAACTAGCCAAGGTGATCCAATATTAATCAGTCACAATGTACCATTTCCTAATTTACATAACATAAGACTTAATACCAACAATCTCATCAACATAGAAGCTGACACAAACACAATATCGAAGTAATCAACATGTTGGGATGCACTAACCAGCACTAATACAACTATAAGTGGGACTCGACTACTCTGACCAATTTGGAACAATTAGTTGGTAATTGGTCTACGTCTATGGAATTGTATGTTCTGTTCATAATAAATTATACTATTAACTGACATAATTGTAGCCTAAGTTGTTTCTATCTCCTGTCCTCTTATCTGCCAGTAAAAGTCCCGTTAACATCGACCTTAACGTTTCGGAGATTCAATTCGCTTCAAGTCAGAGAAAGAAAAATTAAAGAAAAAAATGATTTTTTGTTTGAAGTACCGTACAACTATCGCATGCATTCAGTAAAAAGCTGTTCTTGCAATTCAATTTTATTTATTTCTTTAGATTTTAATGCCACTAATATAACTTTATAGATTACGGAGACAATTCTAAATCTTGTTTTCATGTCAAATCCTTGTGTTCTACCTTACCCACCCAACATACAGTTACAAAGAAAATCACAGCAAACTCACCCTTATTGCCAACCGTTAATTGATACCGTAGCGTCACCAGCACGCCATTAAAACTAATCGCGTACCATTTCCACCGAAGAAAATGGCGGACGCCTTTGTAAAATTAAAAATGTTAGTTGTTACGCCGCCTGTAATGGATGCATTAGATTTTATTGGTACTTTCTCGGAATGTTGGCTGGGTTAAGCGGAATAAATTGTTTACAGATTCAGGTTAAAATGTACCACAGGATTAACAAACAATGGTGTCCCGTGTAACACCACCACTGTGGGAGTAACTGCGGTTGGTTTTTAGTTTAACCCCAAAAAAATGGGTTAAAAGGCCTTCACTTTCCTTCCACTTCTTTCAATGATGTGCTTCTTCTCCTCAATCCAAGAGGAAGCCCTCAAAGCTATTCTAAATTACTCACCAATTTTGTGATGCACATTTTTACAACGTATGAACAACATTTTTACAATGTATGATGAATTTAGTATTTTTACCAACGACATTATCTATTGAGTGGATGTGCTATGAAATATTTATAGTATTATGCAGGTCGACTTCTTTCTTTCTCGTTGTCGTTTTGTAGACTTAAAAACTGAACATCGACTATCGGTACTACAACAAGATTTTATTCCAACATTATGGAATTGCCGACAAGTCTTCATGTCGTACGCCAATACTTTAGTTCGAAATACCTGAAGTCTGATACTACTGTACTCCGACATGACTTAACTAGGAAACGATGCGAGTTAGACGAAATACTTCTTCGACAACAATGCTACGACATGACTCAATTTCCGCGTATTCTACATGCTTTACTTCGACAATTTCTTAAATCGATATTCGAAACGAAGCTTAACTTTCAAGTGGAGGTTGTAACCAGCGTCTTGTTAGACACGCGGTCAGTCACACACACCCACATAGCCAGTTTCTGAACTGAGAAATTACTTGCCAACATTATATGCATATTTATTAGCCCCATTGCATTACGTGAAAAATAATAATATTCACGTATCTACAGGCTGAAACAGAGTCTGAGCAGCTACGCGAGGCGGGAGAATTATGTCCTCAGTGTGACCCCTGAATTTGTTTCGGTCCTTCTTCTAATAGTAGTCACATAGAAAACTCCGACCTTATCTAGTATGTAAAATAAATAGAAAAAGGGTAAAAGTTTATGACAACCTCATTTAATTTCAGCATGGTGACGTGTCGTGAGAGTTCCGTCATTTGTCCGCTCTGACAAACGATAGCAGCGTCCCAGACCAAGCAGCTACCTCAGGATCCATCTCGGTCGCGGGTCTGTGGACGGTGAGTAATGGGCTGGCTTACCATCCTTCTATCTCATGACTACAAGCCATGTCGATGGCGCGTTCGTGTTCCGCGCGCGCCTCAAAGAGATGTCAGCTAACAGGAAGGAGTCCGCAAGGGCCGATGCCTGCCGGGGCTGTGGGACTGTTCGAAAGAGCGACTGATCGAACAGTCCCACAGCCCCGAGTCCCGAGCCAACGAACAACCGTCTATCTAGCGACTTAGACTCCATGACTGCTGCTGAGAAATTTTCGGTGGAAAACTCAACTACAGTTGGCCCGACCTGGGAATCGAACCCAAAGACCTCATGCTCAGCAGTCGCACTTGGGACCACTAGTACAATGAGGCAGTCATCACGTTCTTAATGCTAACGAGCACTGAGTACGAAAACATAATCTATATATATAAAATTCAAAGTCCTGACTGACTGACAGAGATATCAACGCACAGCCCAAACCGCTGGTCCTAGAGCAATGAAATTTGGAGTGTGTATTCTTTGTAAAGAGTAGGTATCCACTAAGAAAGGGTTTTTCGAAATTCTACCCCTAAGAGGGTAAAATGGGGTGTTGAGTTTTCTATGAAACTTTTTATTCTCGCGGTCGATGGACTTGAAAATTTGTGTACCTACTCTGCAGTTACAATTATGAGAGATGTGTATCACAGTTTTTCCAAAATCATCCCCCAATATAAAATTCAAAGTCCTGGCTGACTGATATATCAACGCAGAGCCCAAACCGCTGGTCCTAGAGAAATGAAATTTGGAGGGCGTATTCTTTGTGAAGAGTAGGTATCCACTATGAAAAGGTTTTTCGAAATTCTACCCTTAAGAGGGTAAAAATGGGTGTTGAGTTTTCTATGAAACTTTTTATTCTCTAGGTCGATTGAATTGAAAATTTGTGTACATACTCTTCAGTTAAGAAGAGATTAATTATGACAAACGTGTATTACAGTTTTTCCAAAATCATCCCCCAGTATGAAATTCAGTCCTGTTTTTTTTGGGTTTTTTCGTCATGGGTGTCATTTTCGTGGTTTTTGGGGTCGCCAATGACGAAAATGAGGTCAAAATATAAAAATTCAAGACGACGCCCATGAAGATTTTAGGTTTTTTCGTCATGGGTGTCATTTTCATGGCTTTTGGGGTCGCTGATAACGAAAATGTAGCCAAAATGTAAATCGATGATGGCGCCAGCAAAAAAATTCAGTTAATTCGTCATAAGTGTCATTTTCGTGGTTTTTGGGGTCGCTGATAACGAAAATTAGGTCAAAATGAAATTCAGGATGGCGCCGATGAAAATTTTTGGTTTTTCTTCATGAATGTCATTCTCGTGGTTTTTGGGGTCGCTGATAACGAAAATGTGGTCAAAATGAAAATCCAAGATGGTGCGGACGAAAATATTTGGTTTTTTCGTCACGGATGTCATTTTCATGGTTTTCAGGGTCGCTGATATCGAAAAATAGGTCAAAATGAAAATTCTAAATGGCACCAACCATTTTATTATTTTTCATCAGGGTTATCATTTTCATTGTTTTTGAGGTCACTGATAACGATAATGAGGTCCAAATAAACATAGGAACAAAAAACAATTCTCATTTTTTTCTTCGGTTTCCCCTGACTCAATTTTCACCCTTCGCCACTGGTACCTACCAGTGGCAAAGGGGGTCCACTTAGAAAGGGTTTTTCGAAATTCCGCCCCTTTTTTTTTTTTGGAGGGTGGGAAATCATCAAATGACCCCTCCCGCTCTGGGCGGAGCGGAAGGGAGTGTCAGACTCTTACTGACTAAAAACCACCCATGTTCCTTCTTTGGCCCTTTATGTTCCAGGGCCGCGGTATCTCTTTCGAACAGTCCCGCAGCCCTGGCAGGCATCGGCCCTTGCGGGCCCCTCCCGTTTACTGACAACTCTTTGAGGCGCGCGTGGAACACGAACGCGCCGTCGACACGGCCTGTCGTCATACGACGGACGGACGGCGAGCTAGCCCATTACTCACCATCCACAGGCCCGCGCCTACGGTGGTCGAGAGCCATCACGGGCGTGGCCCCCGACGCCCGGTGCTTCTCCTCCCGCGGCGGCTGGGACGTGAGGCTCTCTCCCTCTCACGTTCCGCCGCCTCCTTCGCTAGCATGACTGCTTCGCAGAAGGAGGCGACGGCTTTCCATTCCCTCTCGCCCCGGACCATGGCTTGAACCAGGGCCGGACGCGAGAGGTCGTCGCCGCCAATCGCCGCTACGAGGACACGGCGGTGCTCCACCCAAGCGGAGCAGACCTCCACAGTGTGCTCCACCGTGTCCTCCGGGCGATCCTCGCAATGATAGCACCGAAATTCCACCCCTAAGAGGACAAAATGGGGTGCTGAGTTTTCTGTGAAACTTTCTATTCTAGGTGTCGATAGACTTGAAAGTCTACATACTCTTACTTACAGTTTTTCCAAAATCATCCCGCAATATAAAATCAAAGTCCTGACTGACTGACTGATATATCAACCACTGGTCTTAATGACAAGAAATTTGAAGGATGTATTCTTTGTTTTGAAATGGGGGTTGAATTTTCTGTGAAAATTAATATTCTCTGGGTCGGTTGACTCAAAACTTAATGTTCACATCACTCTTCAATTAAAATTATGAGACACGTGTATCACAGTTTTTGATATAACACGATATACAGACATTCGCGTCGAGTTCACTATAGGAAGGAGACGTGTCGTTCTTTATTATCTTTCCTTAACTAAAAACCTATTTTTCGATCACGCTAATTGGTACCGTTGTGTAAACAAATAAGTCACATACTCCAGTGTCATAGAGACTCATAGAAATTACATTTTGTGGAAAAAAACTTCGGTGCGAGTGCTAACAGCGTGCGCGGGGACTTGCCGCACCTCCCCTGCGATAAGAGACAGTTGCGATTTTTCGTCCTTGTCATCAACGCGGCAGTGCGCGTGCACCGAATAAGCATGAGTGTATGTGTAGTTTGTAATAACCTGACAGAAAAGGATTACTTGGAATGCCAGCGTTGCAATGACAAATATCATTGTTTATGCCTCGATGTCGCACCGGAGGAAGGAAAGAAGGATGCAAGCAAGAAGTGGATATGCCTCAGTTGCGGTAATAAACAGCCCAAAGGTAATGATCCCGTTCGCCCTTCGACACCAACAGGCTTGGCTGATATAACATTTAATGTAACGCGTCGTAAGATGCTAAACAAGCCGGACTTTGTACAAGCTTCTGTTGGTAGATTGCCAGACAGCGTGTCGCGCTCCGATATACAGGCTATGATACGCGACGAGATGCGTTCTGTTATGAATGAATTTATGAGTGAAATGAGAAACACCTTGAATGTTGAATTGCGTGAACTGAGAGATCAAATAACTGGGTTTAAGGACTCCCTCAGTTTTTTGAGTGCACAATTTGACAGTTTAAATAGCGATATGCTCGCTCATAAGTCCACAATGAAACAACTAAATACTGAAAACGAGCTGCTTCGATCGGAGGTCAACGTTTTGTCTAATCGTGTCAGGCAGATGGACCAGTTGTCCAGGTCTTCTAACTTGGAACTTCAGTGTGTACCCGAGCACAAGGCTGAGAATGTAGTGAGCATTGTCAGACAACTCGGCCAAATTGTCAAGTTTCCCGTAAGCGATGGCGACATATCTTACTGTTCACGCGTTGCCAAGTCGAACCCTGTATCTTCTCGCCCACGTACAATCCTGGTGAAGTTCAACACCCCACGCACCCGGGATTCCCTGCTTGCAGCTACAATACAATTCAACAAGGATAACCCAAATGAGAAGCTAAACACCAGCGTACTAGGCCTGGATGATAAGAAGATTGCGATATTTGTTTGCGAGAATCTCACAACGGAAAATAAAAACCTACACGCCGCAGCCCGACTTCGAGCTAAAGAACTAAATTATAAATTTGTGTGGGTACGCGGAGGTCGAGTTTATGTGCGCAAATCAGGTGAATCTGAAAAAGTATTTATTCGGAATATGGACTCATTGAATAAATTAACTTAATCTATTTTTATTTCTATTATTTGGTTGTAATTGGTACATACTTTAAACTAAATTCTTGAGCCGATACTTAACTATTTTCATTCTCTAATATAATTAAATGTTATTATCAAAACGTAAGAGGTTTGAGGACAAAAACTACAGATTTTTACTTGAATATGTTAACGTGCAACTATGATATAATTGCACTGAGTGAGACATGGTTGGCGAGCGACATATTGGACTCTGAGTTATTTTGCAACCGATATCTGGTCTATCGACGGGATCGTGAGTCTAGTGGTTTTCATAACAAAAAATCCGGTGGCGGTGTGTTAGTGGCGGTGTCCAAAAGATTAAGATCATATCGAATGTATAAATGTGAGAGTAAGTGTGAAGACGTATGGGTGGTCGTAGACATTTGCTTAAACAAGCGACCAGCTAAACTTTTGATCTGTGCGGTGTACATTCCTCCTCCAGTACAAAAGCATATTTTAGAACATTTTATCGATAATGCTAATAATGTCTTGGAAAACTTTAATGCCATGTTAATATTAGGTGATTTTAACCTGAGTAGCATTGAATGGACGGGTTCACCAGGCGCACCGCTTGCATCTTCTTTAAATAAAAATGGAATTTACGAGCAGAAACTATTAGACTTTATTTCATTAAATAATTTAGCTCAATTCAATTGTGTGTATAACCATAAAGATAAGATACTCGATCTCGTTTTGACCGATACCACGGTGAAAAGTTTAAGTATGTCCAAAAGCCCTCTAAGTAATATAGACTCATACCACCCCCCCCTTGAATTCGAACTGCTGTGTAACTTGCATGAGGAAACTTTACGCCCAAACCAGGAGCCAAAATTTCAATTCTGTAAAGCTGATTATAACAAAATTTTTCAAGAATTAAGTAAAATATCATGGGAAGAATTGTTTTCACAATGTTACGATGTTGACGCAATGGTTGACTCATTTTATAAAGTTATTTATAATATTATTGAGATATGCGTACCTAAGACTAAGACTAAAACTTGCAAATATCCGGTCTGGTTTACCAGGGATCTTGTTCGCCTCCTACAAGAAAAAAATAAGTACCATACACTTTATTCCAAATTTAAAAACCCCTTAGATAAAATTTCATATCGTTTGCTTAAAGATAGAGTTTCAAAATTAATACATACTAATTATAGAAAATATATAAATTCAATTGAATCTTCAATCACTTCGAACCCAAAGCTCTTTTGGTCATTTTTAAAGCATAAACGTAACGGTAACAGTACGTACCCTTCATCAATACATTACGGCGATGTCAATGGCAGTAACGGAGCAGAGAATTGCAACATATTTGCCTCATGTTTTTCATCTGCTTATAACCCTTTTAATGACGATGATACTGTTGACGATACGGCTAAATACGGGAATGCGCAATGTCAGCACACTGATTTTCTGACTCGATTGACACTGACCACGGATTCTGTTATTAAAGTTTTAAAGAGACTTGACCCTAATAAGGGGCCAGGGCCTGATGGACTGCCTTCCATTTTTGCGATAAAATGTTGTGACTTTTTGGGGAAGCCTCTCTCTATGATTTATAATAAGTCATTAGGCACAGGTTGTTTTCCGAGGACTTGGAAAGAAGCACGGGTAGTACCGATTTTTAAGTCTGGTGACAAGTCCGCCGCTAATAACTACAGACCAGTATCTATTTTGTCTATTTTTGGCAAGGTGTTCGAAGCATTAGTATACCCTATGCTTTCGTGGCATGTCAAACAAACACTGATGCCCGAACAACACGGCTTCATAAAAGGCCGTTCGACTGCAACCAATCTTGCGTGCTTTATATCGGATTTAGTTGACGCCGTTGACCGTGGATCGCCTGTAGATGTAATCTACACTGATTTTAGCAAGGCGTTTGACAAGGTGGATCACAAAATGTTAGTGAACAAATTACACACAATCGGAATTGGTGGAAATTTATTGCAGTGGTGTGAGTCTTACCTTGTTAAACGCACAGCTAAGGTTGTAGTTAACGGTTATTCGTCAAACCGGTTTCTGACACCCTCAGGCGTACCCCAAGGCTCCCATCTAGGCCCGTTGTTTTTTAATATATTCATAAACGACGTAGCGTCTTGTTTTGTGCACTCAAAGTTATATTTATACGCGGATGATTTAAAAATTATAAAACGGATAGAGTGCAATCAGGATCCATATAAACTCCAAGAAGACTTAGACCGTTTTTCCCAGTGGTGTTTGGACAATAAAATGTTGCTTAATGCTGACAAATGTAATCACGTACATTTTTCTAGGAAAAAGGGACCGTATTTTCGTAATTATAAAATTAATGACAAAGTTATTTACGAAAAAGAAATAATTCGTGACTTGGGCGTTTATATTGACAATAAGCTTCGGTTTAATACTCACGTTGATAAAATTGCTACTAAAGGGTTTAAGATGTTGGGTTTCATTCTGCGTAACTGTAAAGATTTTAAGCGCGCCTCAACTAAAATTGCAATCTTTAACTCAATAGTCAGATCAGGCTTAGAATATTGCAGCATAGTTTGGTCTCCATTCTACGAAATACATAAACGTCGTTTAGAATCAGTGCAGAAAAGATTTCTTTGGCACGTGTCATATCACTGTAATATGGCCAGAAATTTAGCTAGCTACAGCTCACGTTTGAAACATTTCAAACTTATGAGTCTGGAAAATCGCCGTATGATCCTAGATCATTTGTTCCTATACAAAACAATAAACAATCACATTGATTGTCCGCGGTTACTGAGTCAAATAAATATAAATGTGCCTTACAAACTTGCTCGAAGGTCTAGATATCGGTTGTTTCGCGCTAAGGGCTTTAAAACCAATCTGGGTCATTTTTCCACCATTAACAGAATGCAGGTTCAATTTGGTCGCCTGTCACGCCTACCCAGTGTGGATATTGATATGTCTTACTCTTTACATAAAGTCAAGTCTGTCTTGCATAAGGCATTATCATAAAAATGAAAAAAAGACTGTGGTTTTTGTTTATCGTCCTTTTTCACATAAGTACATAAAGATTTAGATAACGTTTGTATTTTTTTTTTTTTTTATTGAGCGGCACAACGTCGATCCAAGTAGTGATTAAATTAATCTAACCAATCTAGTATTAAGTAATTAATAAGTTTTTCATTTGTATTTTGTACATCGGATTTATGTTACACTTAACAATTTAATTGTATTTATGTACCCAAATAAGTAAAATCTGTTTTGTTACTACATTTCCTACTCCTATGATCAATGCATGCCGTGGCAGCCTTTAATTAAGGCTACACTATACAATGTAAAAATAACATGAGTACTATAATATGTATTTTTGGTGTATGCTTTGTTGGTTGTCCTTAAATAAATAAATAAATAAATAAATAAATAAATATAGTTTAGAAATATTTTTATTTTCATTTTTTAATTTACGACCCAAAAGTGGCTCCCATTTTTAAAATTAATTTATACGTCCGTCTTTGAATAAATGACTTACATGTGTACCAAATTTCAACTCCATCGGTCCGGTAGTTTCAGAGTAAATTGGCTGTGACAGACGGACAGGCAGACAGACAGACACGCGAGTGATCCTATAAGGGTTCCGTTTTTCCCTTTGAGGTGCGGAACCCTAAATACTAATATTACATATATATCTTACATAAACTATTTATTAATGCGAAAGTTTGGATGAATGGATCTTTGTTACTCAATCACGCCAGAACGGCTGATCAGATCTGGATGAAACTTGGCACAGAGATAGATTATAGTCTGATACAAATAGGTATAGATTACTTATTATCCCAGAAGTAGGCAAGATCCCGTGGGCAATTCCCGAACTGCACGCGGGCGAAGCCGCGGGCAAAAGCTAGTATTAGATACTTATTAAAAAATCTGAACGTTAAAATCCCTTTCAAAGTTTTGTCTCGATTCATCCCTGCGTTCCTATTCACCCTGTTAGAGGGTACTTTTTGTAACTATAGCCTAGTTATTTAACACATAAACACATCCACAGCAGCACAAAAGCTATCTAGAAGACTAATCAGACGATCCTATTTGTGCTGGCGAGCTAAGCGTACATGAATGGTGTGATAAAGAGCTGGTCATGTCAATGAACACAATAGGAAGGCAATCATCTCTCACAACGTTATACAGGCTGCGTTATTGAAGTACAGTGTGCGGGCTAGTGACAGTAGGACCAGTTAGTTTGGTATAGATTTTGAATTTGGTATTTCCAAAAAACATGTTTACTAGACTGTAATATTATGTTGTATGACTTTCTTTGTTCTGTCGTATTTATATTTGTTATGCGTTGTACTTAAATGTTTATTGTTTTTATTTTGTTGGCACGTCATGTTCCCGCGACAAATAAATATGTTTTTCTTTCTTTTTTTAATCAGCGCTGCTTATAATGGTACAAAGATATTTGAGCGCGTTTTCAAGATTGGAACTTACGTCGCCATTTTGTTTTTTTAATACAATTTGACTAAACGATTTCACGAATGTGAAAAAATCCTTGTAGCTGGGTTGACTGTTGACACGTTCAGTTTGAGCTGGTAAAACATAGGAAATCGTCCATATTCATCGTCATTTAGATGTATCGGACCCGTAAGGGCGATAATTTTGTAACGTTGCACCTGTAAAATGACAAGTTGGAACAACAGCTTAGTATAGTGAACAGAATAGTTTTTCCTATTTGTAACAAAACAACGCTGTCTAACTTCTTCGTGTGATGATGTGGCATTTCTATTGAAGTTGAAGTAAGCCCAAGAAAACCAAATTGCCAATTAAAATTTACGGACACTTCCTACGGTCCGATTTGCCTCCGAACGATAATTTTTATTGTAATAATGAAAACAAACTTACATTTGCAGTTGAAAAACACTCATACATTATGTTTAGGAAAATATGCTATCCAAGTACATTTTATAAGTTGGTCGACTAGTACTAGTAAATTTGTAAAGCCTACTCAGCTAAGATAGTTTTCCTTTTAACTTCGTTATTAAAACTACCACCGTGAATTTTTCACACACCCAAACACACCCGTTTAGCTGGTAGAGGGTGAGAACACTTGAGTCTAACAAAAATTAGCACTTTAAAGCTTAATATTTCACAAACAAATCCCTTAATCGAAAAATTATTTCAACAAACTCGCAACATTTTTTAAAGACCTATTCAACGGCATCCCACAATATGGGGTCCGCGAGAAAAAAAAACCACTTTACGTGTACAGGAGATACTCTAAAAATACTTTTCGAGATTTTATTTTACCACTTTGTCGGCCTAACTAATCTGCATATTCATGCCAAATTACAGCTTCCTAGTATTATGAGTCTTTGAGCTAACCTACGGATGGACAGACGGACGGACATGGCGAAACTATACTTAAGGGTTTCTTGTTGAATAGGGAACCCAAAAAAGTGGCAAATGCTTTCGATTGTCTGAGTTAAACGTGTCGATTCAATTCTTTTTTTTTGTTTTCTACCAATCGTTAAAACTGATAGAATGTCATTTTGTCTAGGCTAGGAAGATACTTTTAATACTATATTTTTACGTCGGTTGCTCTACGAGAACATTCCAGATTACGTGCGAGTCTCGAATCTTCTAGTATGGACCTGTCTATAAGATTAGAGTCTAGAATGTTCCATTATAGAACTGTCTAGCAGATTAAAGAAAGTTGTAGAACTATCTCGAAGGACAATGTTCTACTAAGGAGCTATGTTATATCTAGAAGATTCTAGAAAAGTGCTCGAGTGTTTTGTGATTATTAAAGTTATTTCGTGTTCAATCGGTAGTATTTAATTTATCCCATACCCAGCTCGTAACAATATTACAACATGACACTATATGAAAATAGTCTGTGAGAACTAATAAAGCTTATTATTAAATAAACACCAAGCTGTGAAACTACTGTTCCGAAATACCTTTGTGGAAAGGCTTTATTTTGAATCAACTTCGTACATCGGTCCCATACATAAATAAACGGTATGGAGGGGACATCGACGCTACGTGTTCAGTACATCATTCTGAACTTTAACATAGTAAATTTTTATCAGTGTTTTTTTTTTTATTTAACACGAATGCGCCGTCGACACGGCCTGTCGTCATAAGACGGACGGACGGCGAGCTAGATGCCCTGTATACAAGATTTTCTAAAACTACCGTTTTATTATACTCTTTTATTTTGACAAAGCTACGAGAATAATAGTCAGTCCTAGTCTTCACAAAAAGTTGCCGTTCCTTGCTAAGCCCATAATTATTTTCTACTAATGAAGTCCTACGAAAATAGGGAAAATGTTCTTAGGAGACAGGGATTTGTTTTAATTATAAGGGTTGATACTAAGACTACTTTTAAGGCAATTGGTTTAGTGTACAAAAAAAATTAAACAGGCATTAGTCGTATTATCATTATTTTATTTGTTTAGCCTATTCCGTTCCACTGCTGGGCAAAAGCATCCACCATTCTTTTCCAACTCTTCCGATGTCTTCTCTGGCCAATCGTAGTAGAAATTAAACGTTTGAAAATTCTGTATTTAAAAAAGACTGAGCTCTAGAAACTCTAGTATTCGAAATTTTCTCTCAAATAATAATAATTAGGGAACTTTTTAAATAATAAACGGTATTACTAACTATCAGCATCTTTTACATTTATAGCGTACAAAAAACCAATCCACTAGCTAACCACTACTCGTAAATCGCTGAAATCTCGAATAAAACTGAAGAGCGCTGAACTGCACCAATTAATACTTTCAGACTCTTATCGTTGAGAAAGATCAGCGGTTCGATGGAAACTCATGCAAATTTGTTGAACAGATAAACTACACAATGTCGTTCCAAATAAATTACTGGAAAATTGCGATGCATGGTGTTGAGGATTATTGGAAGTATTAAGTCTAGCAACTTCAATGTGAAAAGTTTCTATTATTCTAGTAAGTCAATTCAATTATTTTATTTGTTAGACACCTCCATACATGGATGGGTCCATGTATTTTAGGACAGGTGTCTAACAAATAAAATAATGGTACCTAGTAATAAAAAAGTTACCAAACGTAAAGACAGAGAAGAGGGCTTATACAGGTTGCAATCGATTTCATAACGTTTAGTATTTCCACAACTACTTTTATTTCAAGCATTGGCTTTTGACAGCAGCGAGACTTTGCTTCTGCTTGTTGTTGAAACACGTTTGTTGTTGAAATCGGCACTTATTGCTACAAAGCATAATAAAAAAATGTTAGGACTCAATGTAACGCACTCAAAACATTGTGCTGATGGATGGATTGAATAGTACAGGGGTCGTGGAAGTGTTTAATGTAAAAATCGTACATTAAAAAAATGTATTAAAAAAAAAACTTGTGAAAAAGTTGGAACTTCGACCTCCAATATCTCCGACAAGGTTCCCAGGTATGGTCTAGAACAAAACGGAGGGAATAAGTGCCTTTCGGCTTCCTTAATGGTTACACCCTTCATAGTTACAAAAACTATTCTGTAATATTCTCGTTGAAGCATAAGAAAACCACTTATGATGGCTATATACGGTTTTCTTACGCATCAACGAGATATTAATATACAATTGAGGTGTGGCGCGATTAAATATACATGGACAGACACACACAGACAGATTGATTGACTAGATAATACTTAGTATTTTATACATAAATGAAAACATAGCATATATAAAATAAATACTAAGTCCAAAAATATTTTCGTAGCGACCGTTTTCGTCTTATTTTTCTTGACTACCCACACATCGGGTTCCTCTTAGTAAACAGTCTAGGATAACACGTTATTCTTAACTTGATAAACACGTCAAGGTCTTATCGTATTAGATTACTAAGAAAATGATCCGTTGTTTCGACATCATCTTCATAAACATACCTAATTATTAGGCGGTAAGGACAAGATAATCAATCATAACAATATCACGCCTACAATCCCTCAAAGGTTAGGCAGAGGTGTTTTCAAGTACTTCCACTTTTCGCTATATTTATACCATGAGTTCGCCGCTATAGGCCTTCCTGTAGAGTGAGGTCTTCAGAAATGTCAGATGTTATAGACTGTTCGCGTTTACTAATATTTACGATTGCGGTCAAGATTGATTCCTGATTAAATATGACTGGAAGATTTTAAGTAGCAAGTTGGGATCTAATTTGTTAGTACTTGGAGGAAGAATGATTTTTTAATGTTTCATGCTGGCTAATTTTGGGAACAATATTGTAAATATATATATATATATCTGAAGTTTACACTATGTTGATACACGTAATAAAATAAACTTTTTATGATAACATCAAAAAAAAAAGATTAAGCAAATAAAAAGAAAAAAATTGTAGATTAAATAAAATGAAAAAAAAAACTATTTTATAAAGTATGAAACAGAATTAATAATAGGACATTACTCGCCAAAAGCTTTGTATTCTTTGAATAATGCTGCTGATTACATAATAATTGTTAAATTTAAGTTTTATGTCTCTATGCTTTATTATGTAATTATTTGTTGTTCCAAATAAAATAAAATAAAAATAAAAAAGCGACATCTGGTGAGCTTAAAAATGATTGCCAATGAGCGCCAGGGAGCGAGCCTATTGCCATCACCTGGTTTTACATAATTTATTGACTCTGGGCACGAGAAGTGAAACTGAATAAAAGATTTTAAATATTTTTATTTATAGCAATTTGGGTTTAATCCCAGACGAAACTAATAAGAAAATTATCTAATTCTACTAAATTTATTCATTAATTGAGACATGCAAAGTAGATTACTCGAAAAGATTTCAAAACTAACGGACAAACTTTTACAGAGAGCTCTATTTTTAAAACGTGTCAGAGCTTCGGTATAAAGTCAATAACTTCTTGATAATTTATTCAGAAGTTAGACGAGTTCAATTTAAGTTAGAAATTATTCCGATCAAGTAAGTTATGGTCGATCTGATCTAATCTTTGATGCTATGAAAAGGGTAACGGTTTCGAGTTTTCGACTTAGTATTTGTAATGTTTTGGTAGCTGAGGTTTTCCATTTTAACACGATTTTATTAGTTTCACCTGTAACCAAATAACTACGTTATGTAAAAAAATATCAGAAGTTAATTTGACCCACTTTCCAGTTTCCGATTGAACTAAAATTTTGCATACATGTTTAGTTTGGATGACAATGCATGGTTAGCTAAGTGAAATTCTAAATCCAATATGGCGGACTAGTTATTTTTTATGCATTCCCATAATAAAGGTAACAAATGAAAGGGTTTATGAGCAAAACACGAGAATTAAAATGACGTCGTTTTATTACTGATATTTATGCCTTTAGGCTACGAGTTACGTCTTCAAGCGACAGGCCTATCACTATGAAACGCGAAGTAAGATCCGTCGGAAGAAGTGGCGCGTCGCAAGTCGCATTGGCCGTGGCAGTGAACAAGGTCTTATTAATGGGTGAATCGGTGTCTTAACTTTAGTCTCGTATATCAGTTGCTTAAGTAGTTGCTTTAATCTTAAGCATTACATTGGAATGTCAGTTAGCATTAGTGAAATGTACACTAGTCGTATAAGCAAACCGTGAAAAATACTACAATACATCGGCATAAAAGTGTATTAATTATTAATCATAATGAGTAAACTTTATACATACTCATACACTAGTTAAAAATGCATTATATTTTATTCACCAAATGCTTTCAGGTTAAAACTAAACTCGTCATTTATAAATTAGTCTGCGGGTAAGCGTTGAGTTCCGCGTTTGTTTGCGGTCTATGGGGACTGCTACGCGAGCCCCGTAGCAATCCGTAGCATTTCGTAGCAAACCATGATCGTAGCATCCCGTATCTAAGGTTTTCTAAATGAGAAGGAAAACCGGCCAAGTGAGAATCGTGCTCGCGCATGAAGGGTTCGGTACCATCGTAGAAGGGGAGCCTTTTAATTTTTTTTTTTACATATTTGTTGTTATAGCGGCAACAGGAATACATATTCTGTGAAAATTTCAACTGTCTATTTATTACAGATCATGAGATACAGCCCGCTGACAGACAAACGGACGAACGGACGGATAGAGGAGGCTTAGTAATAGGGTACCGTTGGACATTCACATTCTTGTCTCGAATTGATGTAATTTTTCTAAAACGAGTATCACAAGTAAGTAACTAACTCTACGCTTGTGCTAAATGAAATTGTTTTCAGAATGACTAGCACTATTGAAAAAGCCACACAAGTGGGTAAATTTGTAGGGTAAACTGCACTTTATGTGTGGACATTAAAATTGTTTTTCTAAAAACAGAAAAACAACAAAAGTCATTGTTTACAAGACAAAATATTTCTTGAAAACGATAAAAACTTCTCGCACTATTTAAAATTCACCTTTCTTTCTGTACCAAAAGAAAAATAAAAAGCCTTCCTTCTCCCAATGATTTATCTTTCCTTGTCTTTCTAGCCGTAGTTTGGTAAGCCGGTCCGGGGTGATTAAAACAATGCAAACGGTTATAACTTAGACAAGCCGCTCGTTAGTATTCCAGTGAAAAAAACTTGTTCTAGAACTCTTTTATGCGGTAAACTTGATAAAAAGAAATAATTCTTCGTCTCTAGAATAATGGTGTGCTGAAGTTCCGTTTCTGTGTTTTAATGTGTATCGTATTAAGTAATCTGTGTTTCTACTGTACAGAATACGGAGTTTTTAATAATGTTTGTCTTGGCGATTTTTTGATGAATATTTCATTGTGTTTCTTGCCGGTTACCACAGAGCTCACTAAATGAACTGTCTATTATATGTGTCGGGTGAGAATCGCCTTAATATTAGCCAATGTCCTCCCACTGCTGGGCTCAGGCCCCTTGACTTCCAGGTGTTCCGATTCAAGGCCAATGTAGAACTGGTCTTTGGTTTTGTCACGGCTGTCCTGCTATTTTCTTCGTGTTGCAATTGAGTAATTTAAAATTACATAATTATCAAAACCTATCGACGGAACCAGTAGTTCTGGCCGTTTTCGTTCCATCTCAGCGGATAGTCATGGACGAAGGAAATGTAGATAAGTGTGTACGCAAACATGGCGATAACATCACGCCTGTAATAGGAAGGAATAGGCAGAGGTGTACCTAACAGTATTCCCACATTTCGCTTGTTAGCAACCGGGCGCAAATCCGTGGCTGCTACTGAGAAATTCCTAATGAAAAAAAAGCCAATATCACTATACCCGACCAGAGAATCGAACCCAGGACCTCATGCTCAGCAGTCGCGCTTGTGACCACTAGAGCAACGAGGTAGTCACTCACTCTCATAGGCCGATAGAATTTCTCCGTAGAAGCCCGGGGTCTGAAAACTGGCGGTGTGAAACCTCCATGTCTCGAAAAGCACGGCAAGCTATTGGTCCTGACTTCCTGAGCCTGATATCTCACCGCATCAGAATGCTTACAGAATAAATAAGTAGAATTCAAAATATTGACCACAATCCATATGGATGTCCCTGCCCAAACACGCGCTTAAAGGTTAATTTAATCATAACGACTGTACCAAAAATACCATTTATTACACCCAAGATAATAGTTTAAACTACCCGCCATAGAACCCTTTATATTATTATTATTCATCAAGCGTTATCTCTAAAGCAGGTAGGCAGATATCCAGGTGAGATTTGTAATGTGCGTGCAAACTATTGTTGTGTGACCAAATCCCGAAATCTGTGGGGCTTAACAGCGCCTCTGAGACATTTTGTTGGGCGACCAGTATTACAGTTAATGATAACGCGTTCAATGCCTATTTGTTTGGGATAACAAGGTGATAAATGGAATGTCCTATTAATGTTGGCTATTTTGTTGGTGTACCTTTTATTTTTCCTGGGAGATTGGTTTTGGTATGTGGATTGACAGTGGCTTAATGGTTTTTTTTACTTCTACCAGCAGCAACATAATAGTATCCTTATAGAAATTACAATGAAGTTGACTGTGATTTGATTAGTTGATAAATAACTGTTATTTTTATTGTTGTTCTAAATGCCAGGGTCTGTCAGCGAGCAAAGGAGAGTAGTATCCTTGGAGTTAAACTTTTTTTTTAATTCTTTTAAGCTATATATTGTAATGTTGTGTGTATATCTTTTAATTTTGTGTGCAATAAAGAATAAGAATAGAATAAAGGGGTTTTTGTCGTGTACCTTATAAACTATTTATATTATATGGAATATGTACTTACTAAATAATAATAACAAAATGAAAGGAAAAAAATAATAGAAGGAGAATCATTGATTAGATGTAGGGTTTGCTAAGATGGAGTTAAACTTAATGATCGTATGAGGAACTCGATACTGCGTTCCAAAACTCAAATTGCCGCGGCTGCCAAGCTTAATGGAACTGGGCTGGTCGCCATCTGTCGCATGCCGGAGGAGTTATGGAGGATCCAGGTCCGACGTAGCACGTTGTCGAAGGATAATTTCCAACCTTCGCGAGTGAAGCCGTGGGTAAAAGTGATATGAATCAAACTAAACTAAATTAAAACATGTCCTGGAGTGGAATGGAGAGTATTATACTAATACGTAATACCTACCGAAGCGAAAACGGCAACCAATCAATATTTTATCAATAGATAAAACGTATTTGAAACTGGTGTGATTAGTTTCGTGCAAAGTCTAAATATACACAAAACCACAAATTATTAACAATATTTCAGCGAACGTGAAATGATGGATCATTCCAAAATTCTAAACAACGCATATTTCCGATAATGTTAGCGTGAAATCATTATTATATTCCATTTTGATCACCTAATTAACGTTTGAAACCGCCAACTAAACACGCCATGGCAATAATACCACAGAATGCTGGTAACTTTACCGACACCGGCATTGTTCATGAGTTTTGGTATTATATTATTAACATCACGTACAGACGCCTGCATTTGCCTTTATTGGGAAGGTGCTTCATGCTCACCAATCCACAGAAATCCTTGTACGAGTATCTATGGTTCTGAATACCAATGATTACTAGCGATGGTACTTAGAAACGCAATGAATCAATGAAATAATTCGTATTGCGGATTTCAGTCAGAATAAACTTGCAAATAATCATGATATTTTAAAGACATTTTAAAAAACAGAGATAGCGTAGATGGTGTCGTGACCTTCGGAATGTCAAGTATAGGTCTCGAGTTCGAACCCTAGACACGAACCTGTGGTTTTTTGGATTCATGTGCGTATTGTATAATTATTATCACTTGGTTCGGTGAAAGAAAACATCGTGAGGCAGGTGCTGCCGGTCATTCTGCAAAAATCGCCGCTTCACCGCGCCCAAGGGGTGATTCCCGATTCGAGGTCTATATTCCAGAAGACCTCTAATCCAACGCGCATTGGTTCTACGGCTCATAAGATACAAGATTAGATGTTTGAAGCAGCGTTGGCCCAGTGGTGGGGCCCTGACTTACGAACAGAAAGTCATGGGTTCGTACCCAGGCAGGTGCATTACTTTGTGTAATTTATTTCATCACCACTGCTCTCAAAACGGTGAAGGAAAACATCATGAGGAAACCGGCATGTCTTAGAACCAAAAAATCGAGGACATGTGACATCTACCAACCGCACTGTGCCCGCGTGGTGGATTATAGCCCATTCCCTCTCATAGAGAGGAGACCGTGTGTACCAGCAGTGGGAGCATTATAGACTGATTATGCTAAGATTAGATATAGGAATGTGAATTACAATATTACTGCGTGAATAACGTCCATAAAACCATTCACACTTTCAAATAAAACATTGTTACATATATATGAGAATAGAAAATGCTATTTTCTAAGCATCTGTTAGTAGCAATCTCTGAGTATAAATGTAAATTCGTTTGTTACGTTTTTTTACTGCGAATCTCGGTATGAGAGATGGTTGCATTAAATAAACTAGGAAAGTATTTTATCCTTCCTTTCAAGAGGAGTTTTAATGATTTGATTTTAATAGAAGAATACTCTGAGTGAATTTTAATGGATTGCTATTTTAACCGTAAAAATATATTTAATCACAATGCATTAGCAAGATTTTATTTACAAAAATACTACCTGAATCTGACCTGAAGATGGACGAACACCTTATTTTATTCGTCCCTTATTCGTACAGGTAAGATCTAGAGATATAAAAACCTGGAAGTTAGTATCCAAGTCAAGTGCCATTGCCAGTCAGCATTACCTACTGGGCACTTTTCCTGTTGACAGTGATGTGAACAAATTTTTGACGTCCTTTTCTTATTTTAATACTTGTACATATTTTAGTCAAATACCTACACATAAACTTCTTCAAATATTATGTTCCCTAAATGTAATTAACCAAATCAAATCAAATCATTTATTTGCTTCAATATGGGTAGGTACAGGTGATACATACAACAGAAGTTCTTTAAGCCATATCCTACCTTAACAGGTGTGCAAATATCTGTTACAATAAAAATAAATATAATAAATCTTACATTAATCGTTACATATTCAACTATAGCAAATATTATTATAAGGGTATTAATGTCATTCATTAATTATATAATTTTATTACTATTACATTACATAAAAAATTAATTACATTTATCATTTAAATATTCATTAATGGTATGGCTTGGCTTGGCCACATCAGAACTTCATCAGTTTGGAAGATTTAAACAATCACACAGGCAGACATGAATGAGACTTTGTTTTGTACTATGCTTAAGAATAGATAATGTATCTCACAGTTCTACTTCTAGTAGGTGTTCCTCTCTTTGTACACCCTTTTTATGTCTTTGCTCCTTCAGTCCATTTCTCTCTTCGTGCACTTATGTCTTTGCTCCTTCAGTGTGTTTTAGTTGAGCTCACTAGCACCGAATTCAAACATCTTACCGCGAGTGCTAATACTATCCATAAACCAAAACAGAAGTGGGTATTGACCCCGCGTCCCGCTTACATAAACAATGAGACACCATTTATCAAAACTGATACCTACTCCTGTGGCTGGCATTGTTTTTGATAGCTGTTTCGTTTGAATCACTTAGAAAAGGTTCTAGCACCCTTTTAATGGTCGCAAGCAAGACTGCTGAGCATATTATGGTCCTGGGTTTAATTCCCAGGTCGGGCAAAGTGTTATTATTTATTTATTTAACAATTTATGTACTCATTTAAATACGGGGTGGAAGGGATACCGACGTGAAAACGGTTACCACATATTCAGTACATCATTTTGAGCCCCCATAGCTGAATCAGCTGTCCCATGCATTTTGACCATGTAGGTATTGCACTTCTGCCGTGTCGACGGCGCGTTCGTGTTCCACGCGCGCCTCAAAGAAATGTCAGCAAACAAGAGGGGCCCGTAAGGGCCGATGCCTGCCAGGGCTGCGGGACTGTTCGAAAGAGATACCGCGGCCCTGGAACATAAAGGGCAAAAGAAGGAACATGGGTGGTTTTTAGTCAGTAAGAGTCTGACACTCCCTTCCGCTCCGCCCAGAGCGGGAGGAGTCATTTGATGATTTCCCACCCGAAAAAAAAAAAGGTATTGCACTTCTGTAGGAAACAGCTGTTATTTTTTTAATAACCGATGAAAAATTTCTAGGTAGGGCTGTCCACCCTGTTTAAAAATAGTCTCTGAATATAGGGTATTGGGTTTTTCCGTCAGGAATTTCTCAGTAGCAGCCACGGAGGTTGGATTCGTGCCCGGTTGATGGCAATAGGCTCGCCCCCTATTACATGAAACCTAATCATAACTGGAGAAATTTGGGTGAACTGTTAGGTACGCCTCTGCCTAACCCTTCGGGGTTTACAGGCGTAATGTTATGTTATACTTGAGTTTAATTGTGTAATTAATTTTTCTTTATTTTAAAAGTACTATCTTTTAAGTACAGAGTACGATATTCATAATGACATATACTCAGAAAAGTGAAAGAACGCATCAAATAAATGTAACGTACTATAACAAACACTACGAATGTAAAGGGGTTGTTTAATGGCGGTCGTACGCCTTATCTTCACGACCTTTTTCCTCTGGGGGATGAGCCAATTGAAAATTTTCAACGTTATCAAGGCAAAGTGCATCGGTCTCACTTTAGAGTTTATTAGGAAATGAATGATGTAGGTATTGTGGTAAAACATCATTATTCACTTTGGAAAGATAAAAAATAGAGGCATTACGGTTTTGTACACGTTTTTAAAGTAGATTTTTTTGTTCTTAAAAATGTAAAAGGGACACTTTTAGTCTAACTACTCACTGGGGATAATTTATTATAACATTGTTTTTTTTTGCTTTATACTCAAATTTAAATTTCTACGTAGAAAGAGACCCATTGTCATTATTTATTTTTTATTCTACTACAACCCCATCAGACGATCAATGGCAATGTCTAACGCACTGCCGAATATGTCCTTTTACAAGTTTTTAAACTGTCATGGTCACTAACATTATAATTAACACTAGAAACGGGATATTTACCATGCCGGGAACTCAAAACAAACAGTGGACATGGTAAATATCCCGTTTCTAGTGTTAATTATAATGTCCTTTTACATTGCTTGTGAGTTGCGACATCGCAGCGGCTCAGGTAATACGGAATGAGCTGGATTCCTTCAATAAAGACTAATCCTAAACCACCATTGCTAGAAGGAAGTGGTAAGACATATGACACATGATTTAAAAGAGTGTCCATGGAGTTTCTTGCCCGTTCTTCTCCATAGAGATCTACGTTAGGGAATGGGCAACTACAATACTTTCAGTTTTTATGCCTTGTGACTGGGACGGTAGCTACATTTCATTGTTGTCTTTGTTTCGACAGTTCAAAACCGTGCCTGTAACGGCCCTACTTGAAATGAATGCTTTGATTTTTGATTTTTGACATGAGAGAGGTCATTGCCCTGCAGAAAACCCTAGTAATTTCGGACATAGTTAAATGAACTTATCTTCATGATTAGTCTTCTGTTGTTGTTCAAAATGCACACATAAAAAAAAGGCGCTTTAACAAAAATTTTATTTCAAACATTCAGTAATTAAATAATATTTGCATAAAATAACCTCTTTCTGGGAATTCATGCTGGAAAAATGTCATTGAAAATGTTATTGAGTTACAATATAATAATTGTATTTCTATAGACTTCTACTTACATACGATATTTTAATCTTAACTCTCTTGAACACCAAAAGCAGTCTCTTTTTCAAATAACTGAATAAAATTAAAACAACAATCAATTCTCAAACAGAAGACCTGACAATTGTTATATCGCACCTCCGATAAAATAGGGTTACAACTCAAAAAACCTGGATTTTTAGAAAAGCGAAAATAAACTCACAGATTTGTTAATCAGTCTTTATTCTTGCAGTATTATTATTATGTGATACAAAATATATATACTTGAAAACCTTATAAGAAATACTTTTTAATGTCATACGTTGTTTTTCAATTTTCCTGAAAAACAACCTGAAAATTCCCAATTATAACAGTATTTTAGATAACTATTCGAACTTCTAGTAACAAAAATATAATATGCCAAATGTAACAATTCTTATTATAATAAAAATCAGGCAGTTCTTTAAACGTTTTTTAACTTAATAGGTATTCATACAGCCATAGACTTGGAATCAAAATCAACTTTAACAAAAACATTCAAAAATTGTAACCAAAAAAAATATATAAACAATTCTAGTCATCACAATTTCCACGAATCACTTAACAGTACAAGTTTAGGTAGTCTTTAATTAAGCTACGCTTGAATAATATTTGTTTAATGTTCTCCTTACTGAAATAATGTTTAAATACTACGTAGGAACTATAATCATCACTATAAAAATCAAAATCACAGATAACGTCTAAGTTTCAGTCGTCTCATTATTTGGGTGTATAATTATTAAAAAAAAAATACTTGTATTTTAATATTCAATTACAATTGGTTGTAAAAAGGCGGATAGAACCGTGGTATATGATTATTATTAATCAAACTCATCAAATCAGCTTTCTTCCTCTCGCTTATTGAGAGCTGTCTGATGTCAGCAGGCTTTAGTCCAGGCAGAACTTCAGGGTGTGTTCGCCAAATTTTAGATTCCGAAAATTCGTCGTCATCATAAGAGTTCTTGTAATAAAGAACAGAAGGTGTTTCTTTCATGAATTTGACGATTCTGACGTCTTTCTGTATCTGAAGAAGAATCAGTTGAATCAACAATTTATAGGCTTCCGAATTTGCTTGAAGCTCAGGGCCGGTAGTCTCGATCTCGAAAAATCGGTTGCAATAACGATGCTTGCGAGAAATGCAAGTCTCAACATCCAAGATGCGTTTCTCGCAAACACCGTTATTGCAACCGATTTTTTCCGTTATTATTAAGCGATCGAAAGTTTGCGATAGTGTCGGTATCTATGTATGTAATTTCGATTGAGCTTGTAGAAGGTATTGCTTCATTATTATTAGTGGGAGAATTACTTTTTGCTATATCTGTAAATGCAAAATTAAATCAACAATAATAATGGCGACTCAACTTCGAGCCAACTTTTATATAAATTTAAAATAAATAAAGCCTTTGTCACTTTCAGCTTCGGGAGCATCTATGACATCTTGAATGGCTCTGGCGAGGATACATTGGGGTTTATCGACGTAAATTTTCTCGGTTCCCGGATAGTCAATAATATCAAAATCCAATTTTTCTCCTGATACTGAAAAAAAAATAACAAGCATGATAAATTTAGGTACTTAGTTTACATAAAGTTATTTACTTAAATAATATCATTACACAAAATAACAATAGCTATATAATAATAGCTATAAACTTTTAGAATGAAAAAAATAACCTGATAAAAACATGTAGGTAGGTAAGGCCTTTGCAGGCATAGTAGGCATCTTACCTTGCAAGTTTGTTCCCCCAATCTTTTGATGATCATCGGCGGGTATTTTATTTTTTTACCTTAGAGCTAAACGCAGAATTGCGTCATTACGTTTCATTTTGACTCTAAAATCATAAATCATATTCAAAGCAAATAATTCGAAAATACCTAAACTTTGTTATAAAACAAGATTACAAGTCGAAATATTCAGACAACACAATTTACCTTTTTTGTCAAATACTGTTACAACGTGAAGAGTAACACAATATTACAATAAATCGCATCTAAAATACTGATACAATACAAAATATATCACTTTATTATAGAAATATTGAACTAGTTTAATTCAATCCTTTAACAATAAACTGTAATAATTCGACTTGTAACTGTTCAATAGACAAATTGATGTAAGCAACAAGATTTTACCTGTATGAAACACCGTTATATTTTAAATTGTAACACTACTTGTCTCAACAAATGCACGTCCACCTGTCATAAAACTAAATGTAACACTAAGAGAGCCCGCAGACATACAATTGTAAGTTGGCCGACTATCGAACAACTAAATTGCGTACTTTTATAATTTAGTTGACCAACTTTATTTTATTGGTTACAAGCCGCTGACTTAATCGATTTAGTCGGTGACAGTATTGCCAGCGCGGTGCGTGTGCGTGAAAATGCGGAAAAAAAACGCTTTAATTGCTCTAATAATAAAAAGAAGACAAAAACAAAAGAGAACATTTTGGAACTTATAATTGTATGTCTGCGCGCTCTCTAAGAGAGCGTGCAGACATACAATTATAAGTTGGCCGACTAAATCGCAGAGTATACCAATAGGTATAATGACATATGCTAGCCCGCACATCTTGTCCAACTATATCGTCCAACTAACTAATTGGGCACCGATCGTATCAGAACCGAGATTCCCTTCCGATTACGCACAATTAAAAAGTTGTCCAACTATTGGTCAACTGCTTATTAGCACGGTTACCCTATGCAAGTTCGCGGACTATCCAACTTTGTTGGGCAGTTGCACGGCAGGATGCAAGACGACCACATGCGTGCGCGTGATTTCCCCGCGCTCGCATCTTCGTCGACGGGTACGACGTCTGCCTCCCGATCGCTTGTTGCAAACGAAAAAGTAGAAGAGCTCATAGACGAAGTTCAAAAAAGGCCAGCGTTGTACAAAAAAGACTTGAAACAATTACTCTGATATAAATGTTAAGAAAAGATTATGGGAGAAAGTCTGCGAAGTCGGAAAGTTGTGTCCTGTCTGATTATCGCTGGCCCGATTAGATATACGAGGTCATCAAAAGACGAAATACTCATTCTGTAGTATGAGAAAAATTTAACAGGGTAATATCTGAGTTTAGAATGCAATGTATGATGCTTCCCATATTCTAATCTGTTACTTAATATGGGATGCACCCAAAATGTTCTCTTTTGTTTTCGTCTTCTTTTTAATATTAGAGCAATTAAAGCGTTTTTTTCCGCATTTTCACGCACACGCACCGCGCTGGCAATACTGTCACCGACTAAATCGATTAAGTCAGCGGCTTGTAACCAATAAAATAAAGTTGGTCAACTAAATTATAAAAGTACGCAATTTAGTTGTTCGATAGTCGGCCAACTTACAATTGTATGTCTGCGGGCTCTCTAATCGAGATCATTCTGGAGTCAAAATGCTTTAGTCATGTAGCGTTACAACTCCACCTAGCGGCGAGTTTTAGAGTCACAGATGTAACCATTTTGGAGAAGATAGTTAATGAAATTTTAAGTATTTCTGTATCGATAACTCAAAATTCAACTTTTTCGAATTGTAACCCTATTTTATCGGAGGTGCGATATTATATGTTACGCATTGCCATCTAAACTAACACGTCATGCACACTCGCACATGATTGAAACTCACCGCAGAGATTAATTACGTATGCGTTACAAATTATATAAATTCATATTATTATTTTGACAGCTCAGTCTGATATTGTTTTATTGTTACCTGTGATGTCGTAGACCACTGTTAAAATATGCACCGTGTGTAAGAAAGTGTGGTAATAATTAAGGGTGTCCGCAAAAAAATCAACTGTCTTGTAATATGTAATTATGTCCTCTATCACTGTTTTAAGCTTTCAGGGTTTCAAACTATGCCCTTACCAGATGGTGCGGAACAAACTCCGCACCTGGGCCCCCCCGCTGACGCAGAGTCTCCGGCCGCAGCTCGTGGAGGACGTGGTGAGCGCTCTGTTCCCTTCGCGAGGGGAACATCCTCCCCCGCCTATGGCTCCGCCGCTTGCGGTGCCGGAAGCGGACCACGACGACGATGACGACACTCCGGAGGTGACCGGGGTAGACCTGAGAGTGGCGGTAAACCGGCTTAAGGCCAGGAATACCGCCCCGGGACCCGATGGCTTACCTGGCAAAGCCTGGGTCCTGGCCTTGCAGGCTCTCGGGCCCCGACTGGAGGGGCTCCTAAGCGCATGCTTGGAGAGAGGCCAGTTCCCGCTTCGTTGGAAGACAGGGAAACTGGTCCTCATCCGGAAGCCGGGGCGCCCTGCGGACTCTCCGTCCGCATTCCGGCCCATTGTGTTGCTCGACGAGGTGGGCAAGCTCTTCGAAAGAGTAATTGCAAACCGCCTCGCCGGGCACCTTGCGGGGATGGGGCCGGATCTTGCGGACAACCAGTTTGGTTTCCGCAAGGGGCGCTCGACGGTGGACGCCATCATGCGCGTGAGAGCCCTCACGACGGGGGATGCGGTGTCCAGGGGTGGGGTCGTCTTGGCGGTGTCTCTCGACATCGCCAACGCCTTCAACTCCATGCCCTGGAGCTGCATTAGGGAGGCACTCCGGTATCACCGGGTGCCGACCTACCTTCGTCGTGTGGTCGGGGACTACTTGACGGACAGGTCCGTCATCTATCCTGGTCACAGCGGAGAATGGAACCGGCGAGAGATGTCGTGCGGTGTTCCACAGGGATCGGTTCTGGGGCCGCCCTTGTGGAACATCGGTTACGACTGGGTGCTGCGTGCCGACCTCCCTAGCGGCGTCAGCGTAGTTTGCTACGCGGACGACACTCTGGTGCTGGCGCAGGGGAGGTCGCACGAGGCGGCGGCCGAACTGATGACACGCGGGGTTGCGATAGTCGTTGAGAGGATCCGGCAATTGGGTCTCGAGGTGGCATTGCACAAGTCCGAGGCCATGTGCTTTCATGGGCCTCGGAGCGCGCCACCGTCGGGATCCATACTCACGGTAGGAGGGGTTCCCGTCGGCGTCGAGTCGACGTTGAGGTACCTCGGACTCGTCCTCGACAGCCGATGGAACTTCGTGGAGCATTTCCGACGTTTGGCTCCCAGACTGGAAAAGGTCGGGGCTGCTTTCAAGCGGCTCCTGCCCAACCTGAGGGGGCCAAACGCCTCCTGCCGGAGGCTCTATGCGGGGATCTTGCGGTCCATGGCCCTTTACGGGGCCCCGGTGTGGGCGCGTTCGCTGAGGTTGCGTGCAAAGCACTACCTGAACGCGCCCCAAAAGGTGGTAGCCGTAAGGCTCATCCGTGGATACCGCACGATATCCCGCGAGGCGGCGAGCCTCCTTGCCGGATTGCCGCCATGGGATCTGGAGGCCATAGTCCTCGCGCGCCTGCACGAGTGGCGCGCGGAGGTACAGAGCCGGGGGGTAACTCCGCTGCCGCGGCATATTGTCGCGCGGCGGACAGACCTCCGCTGTGATCTCATGGCGACATGGAGAGAGCGACTATCGCAACCCCGTTCAGGGCACGCCACGATAGTGGCGGTAAGTCCCCTCTTTGAGGAGTGGCTAGGGAGGCGCCACGGCGCCCTCACCTTCCGCCTGACGCAGGTCCTCACCGGACACGGGTGCTTCGGGAGGTACCTGCACCGAATCGGGCGGGAGGAAACGTCCGCGTGCTACAATTGCGAGGATCGACCGGAGGACACGGTGGAGCACACCGTCGAGGTCTGCTCCGCTTGGGAGGAGCACCGCCGTGTCCTCGTAGCGGCGATTGGCGGCGGCGACCTCTCGCGCCCGGCCCTGGTTCAAGCCATGGTCCGGGGCGAGAGGGAATGGGAAGCCGTCGCCTCCTTCTGCGAAGCAGTCATGCTAGCGAAGGAGGCGGCGGAACGTGAGCGAGAGAGAACCTCCTCACGTCCCAGCCGCCGCGGGAGGAGCACCGGGCGTCGGGGGCCACGCCGTGATGGCTCTCGGCCACCGTAGGCGCGGGCCTGTGGACGGCGAGTAATGGGCTAGCTCGCCGTCCGTCCGTCGTATGACGACGGGCAGGCCGTGTCGACGGCGCGTTCGTGTTCCACGCGTGCCTCAAAGAGTTGTCAGCATACGGGAGGGGCCCGCAAGGGCCGGTGCCTGCCAGGGCTGCGGGACTGTTCGAAAGAGATACCGCGGCCCTGGAACATAAAGGGCCAATGAAGGAACATGGGTGTTTTTTAGTCAGTAAGAGTCTGACACTCCCTTCCGCTCTGCCCAGGGCGGGAGGAGTCATTTGATGATTTCTCACCCTCCAAAAAAAAAAAAAAAAAAAAAAAAAAAGGGTTTCAAACTAAACTTATAATGTCAATCGGGTTATCTTCCGTGATTGTTCATGATTTTGAGCTTCCGATATTTTGAAGCTGTTGCTAGCGCCATGATCGCGGGTTGACAGAGGATAGACAAATTTGTCTATTCCTAACAATTTATTTTCCATCCACCCGTATTCTCCAGTCAACAGCGTCAACAGCGTCGAAATATCGGGACTTATAGCTTTGAGTTGTTGAAGCTTGTCAGAAGTTTAAAAGTCTGACGACCAATCTTGCTAAGAGGTATCGCGTTAAACTGTAACTGTATTGTTAAGGTCACATGGGCAGTCACTTAAGGACACACACACACGATTCTAATTTACGTGGGCATAGGCAGATGATATTGGCAAATTCATCAATATATCTGTCTGTTTCCACCCGGCCAACCAACATCCTAACAAATTTATCATTCCTGTCCTCCATTCTATAATAGTAATAATCTCAATACAAGTCGTTATTAATTACAACCGAAGCGTACATCAAAGGAACCGAAGTGAGATATCTATTAATTGCCAATATATTTGGCGACAGACTCATAAATGTCTAGTGTATCGTTGAAGGAGTTTTGCTTGTTGATATTTAGTTATTAGTTTATTACGATTGCTTTGGAGTACGATTTAGCTGTGTCTTAAGTCGAAACTGTACACTGTATTGCAACGGTTTTCGTATTTATAACAGAACATCGCGCCTGTAATCCTCGAAGGGTTAGACAGAGGTGTACCTAATAGTACGCCCAAATTTCACCAGTTATGTTTAAGGCCCATGTAATAGTGAGCGATCCTATTGCCATCAACCGGATACAAATCCATACTCCGTGGCTGCTACTGAGAAAATCCAGATGGAAAAACCCAATAGTAATTTGCTCAACCCGGATTTACCCGCGACAAATCGGGAGCTCAGTGGATAATCACGGAAGATATCCCGTAAGTTGCAGTATTAGTTTAGTTATAAACCGTAAAAGCTTAAAACAGTGTTTGAATAAATATTTCACATTTCAGCAAAAAAATCAATAAGTTCACAAATCCGTTTGCATAACTAACGTTGTTTTCAGAAGTTATTTTTGTCTAGATTTACCAAATTCACAGAAAGGAATAGTATTACACATATAGGTACCGGTATTTTCATTCCTTATCTAATATATCTCGGAAAATTATTTGATCCCGAGTTTTCTCGACAATAGTGAGCTCACCTTTTTTTACCTTTGGATTTACTTCAAAAAGACTTCAAGCAACAAAACGCGTTGATACCTCACTTTAAACTACATATATTTCGAAGGTACATTACAATTACCGAAACTTTAACTTATTACATATGCCAATTTATAAGCCAACTTCTAGTTAAGTTTACAAGTAAAGTTACCGTAAATCATTTTGAACTAAACAGTTACTTGAAAGTGCTTGTATCTGCTGATTTATTGCTTTATTAAGTAGGTACGCGTTTTGTGTGCCCCGCTTACACAATTTCTGTAGGGACTGTTACCCTTACTACAACTGTATAAGGACGTACTACATGGCACGTGCATTGAGAAGTTACGAAACGTAAAACTGGGTGATTAGTTAAATGTGGAAAATACTTTAGAGGTGTGTAGTACTGAGAAATTGCTAATGGAAAAACCCAATATCACTTTTTGCCCGAGTCAGGAATCGAACCCAGAACCCTACGCTCCACAGTCGTGCTTGCGACCGCGATGCCAGCGAGACAGTCATCATCATCTGCCTAGCCTTTTCCCAACTATGTTGGGGTCGGCTTCCAGTCTAACCGGATGCAGCTGAATATCAGTATTTTATATGGAACGACTGCCTATCTGACCTCCACAACCCAGTTAGTGGTAGGTAATACGGTAACCCGTGGTAAGACTTGTTGTCAGACTTTCGGGCCACTGACTACCTGTAACGACTGTCAAAGATCTACAAATGACAGCCGGGACCAACGGCTTAACGTACTTTCCGAGGCACGGAGGAAACTCGGTATGTAATGGGTGGTCACCCATCCACGGACCAACCTAGGTTAGCACGGCTTAACCTTAAGATCGATCCGAACGGCTGTTCTTATTTAGCCACGAGATAGCCACCAAAAGATAAGAATAGCCAACAAACAATACTCTTTAAAGAGGTATTGCAATTAATAGTTATAACTACCCTCAATAAAAGAGGAGATAATAAGAGAATCTTACTACTGAAATTACAATCCCTCTGTGCAAACAAGACATGGCCATAAACAAATGTTGGTCGGCTACAACCAATGTTTGTCGTTAAAAAAACAACGGGGATACATAATTTAATTAACCATTGATTGCTAGTCACTATATTTTTAGTATATAAGTAGGATGTATGTTTGTACCGCTGTATCAAGGTCAACAAACGAGATACCACGCGCAACGGTGAGGTTACACCTGTGGGTTACACATACACTCCTTACAGATTTCTTGGTGCGGGGCCGAACCGGCTTGTTGTGGTCTCAACCTTCTCCTATCTTTGCTTAAAAAACGGTTTCGTGATTGTCAGACGACGCTCAGAGTAGTCCGCTCCAACCCGCAACGTGATATGGAGACATTACAATTTTTTTTTTCGAATTTTGCTACGAGCGTACTCGTCGAATGTATACTGTACCTAAAATACGTACCTAGAACACGTATTTTCTCCTCAAAATAATTTACTTTGTTCAAAATTTAATCCAGTCTTACGTTACTGATACGTATACAAACAACACTATAATCATTGACGTAATATCCTTCTAGGGTGTCCATCAATGATTACTTTAATCCAACTAACGGACGTCCTAGAAGGACTTTAGGTACTAATCTTTTTATGACGTTCTTTGGAAAGATCAGATGCGTAGTACTCACAACCGTAGTTCATGTAAGGACGTGGACGAAGCAAAATGAGTCTGTAAAGATTGTAGATGATGAAGAAAGTTCTGAAGTTTCTGCCCACGCCCAAAAGAGTGTGAGTTGATAATATACATATTGCATTTTTGATTTTACCATCCCGTCCACCTCCGGTCTAAGCTCCACATCTTCAAGTGACACTTAGACTTCCATACTCAAATACTTCTGGGCAATAATATCTGAAGCCTGCGTACTTCATAAGTACGCTCTCGGGCTAGCAATATAGCTGAATATTAAATACTGGATATGAACCTCGGAGATTATTATTGCGACTTGAGTAAAGAGCAAATATACGCAATATGTTGAGTGTTCAGTTATTTTCTTTGGCGATGGTTCAGATATTAAATGATGCAGTATCTTGCGCATTTTGCTTCCAGGTCAAACGTTAACGGTGTTAAATATCGTATTTCTCACGAACTGCGTTTGCGTTTGGCAACGTGAAAAAGGTTTTTGGGAAGTTTTGAAATGCGATATCCAGTTAGTGTGGTTTGTACCTATTTTTCGATACTTTCTGTTTTTTAGCAGCAGGTACTGTATCTTTACTTTTCCATAACGGCGCATTTGATACAGGAAGATTTTTTTTATCACGTTTCAAATTTTAATATTTTGATCTTAATTAAAAATAATAAGGTACCTACGTGTTTTTTCTTTTCGTATCACTCACTACTAAAATATTAAGATATAGCATCACATAGTTGTCCAAAAAAAGTAAATGTTTGTGAACATCATGCGCCACGTCGAACACTGACCGCACGACTCACGCGCCTGGCCCCGCCCCCAAATATTGATAACAATCAAAACATAAGTTGTAAATTTTCCCTTCCTATCACCATGCAAAATTGAAATCCCGGATGGAATATATTTTATTTTGAAAATTGACATAAGTACCAATTTTTTTTCAAAAATGGTGTCTTTGAAAGGTAATTCGTAGAAAAATTTGGAACGTGATAAAAAAAGTCTTCCTGTATACTTAGCTGTGTTGAAAACTGCATTCAGATAACTGTTTTGACTTATGTACGATGCAGTACACTATTCCGATGTAGCGACCTTTTCGATACGTTTTCGGTTTTTTCTAGATCCGTTTTTTCCTGTAACGATGTTTTGCTGACCAAGCAACTTTGTAAAAGCCAACTAAATAGTTTTGGTAACTGCGAATTGAAAATGTTAGGACTGGTTAGTTTTAGAGTGTTCACCTAACAGAGCAAGTTCCCAGGATTTTTTTTGCCATTACACGAGCTACTTACTTGTTAGTAGTGGCTTAGCGGTAATAGTCCCGACTTACGACGTTTTTCAATACACTTACGATGAAATAAAATAAAAGAACAAAATGTATGTTTGTCGTTGATCTTTTCTCTATTTCTATCTATTTTTGAATTTAGTATATAAATAAATGTTCATTTGTTGATAAAAGCAACTAATTTTATTCAAAATATAAACTCATGTACGTGTCCGAATATGTACCATATTCAGGCAAATAAATGAAATTACATGGTCTTAAATTTAATAAAAAATATGGCCTTATCACATTGCCACGTATAGCGTGCAAATATTGGGTACATAAATATAATTATTATAAGACAAGTATAGGTTAGTATTGATATTATTGAATTAATACAATATGAAGTATGTCAGCTAAAAAATATTATCTATTTAATGTCAAACTATCAACGATCAAAACGAGATGTCAAAGTATAAAATTTTACAAGTAAATTATGATGTCACGTACCATTCAAATAATAGCATCCTTTATAAACAATGATCTTTATTCATTATTTCTGTTTTTAAAGACCATTTAAATATTCGTATAATTTTAAGGCCTGTTCGATATAGAGGCAATATAGAGGAATTCAACAGTTATTTGTTGCTATCTGTGAAAATAAAACACTAGTAGAATTAATGAAAAAAAAATCTACGAATGTTAAATACGTTGCATTTTCAACTTGCGATAAAAGCCAGTTTTCGAGTAAGTATATTGAAAATACTTTTATAGTGGGTTCCTAAACATTATAAAGTGTATTCAAATTCATGCAGCATTTTTGTACAATTGCACAGGCACTGAGACGTACGGAAACGTACGTCTCAGTCGACGCTTTATTATTAAATTTAATAGTATAAAAATCCGCATTTGGATAAATAGTTTAATTAAAAATACTTTTGGAAAACATGGACAAGGAGGAGAAAAGACAATATCTTTTCACTTGGTTAATATATTTAACTTATTCATCTAATATTCACGCTAAATAAAATAAATAAACGCTTAGGCCGCTGCCTCGAATTTTGCGGGCAACGGGGCGGCGGCGGCAGCGGCGCGGGAGCGGCAGGATCATATGCGTAAAATCAAATGGACCGGTTCTCGAAAACAGCGGCGCGGGAGCGGGGAACGAGCGGTGCACTCCAGTCAACGAGCGCCGCCGCCGCCGCCGCCGCCCCGCAGCCCGCAAAATTCGAGGCAGCGACCTTACTGAAACCAAAACCATCATAACGTTCGTTCGTCAGTGCAACGACTGGTTGTGTACCGAGTGTTTACCAAACTCGAGGCGTCGTATAACTCTCGTTTCGACCGTTTGTTTGAAGATACACTACTGTAGATATTATTACCGTGGCTCTGGTGTGGTGTGGTCGCCCGTGCCTCACACGTGTCAGGCTTGGACATTGCTGAGTCTAGCTTAAATTTTAATCATCTCTAATGTTTCGTGAAAACGTTAAGCCAGCAGACCAGGTTGACATACGAATACTATGAACGTGTGCAACGTTCAAATGAAAACATTTGTATGTCAACCTACATTATTGTGAGTCCAGTCCAATTTGACTGTAAGCCAACATTTTGCCTAAAGTTTCAGTTTTGCTGCTAAGCATGAGGTCCTGGGTTCGGCAAAACGTTATTGGTTTTTCCATCGGGAATTTCTCAGTAACAGCCACGGCGTCTGGATGTGTGCCCAGTTGATGGTAATAGGCTTGCCCCCTATTACATACTATACAAATCGATCTAGGTTTATTTTTTGAACTACTAAAACTAGATGGAATAATAGAGTACTGCCATTTTTCAATAACGGAAGACTTTTCTTGTCTAAACAATGATATGCAAGCACCTTTAGACGTAACTAGAAATATCACTCGACAAGTTGTTACATAATGTGTAACTAATCTAAATGCTAATGTATTTTAGCCATCGAAGGCCATCGTCATCTACGTTCCCTATTTTCATATGAACCGGTTACAGTTGAATACTAGTGCTTATTTTAATCGTGAAGGCCAATAGTGGTTTATTTTACTTGAAGATGAAACTTAATTTCAAAAAGACATTTTAGTTCAAACGCCTCCTGCCGGAGGATCTACGCGGGGGTCGTGCGGTCCATGGCCCTTGCCGGATTGCCGCCATGGGAATATATAGAAAGAAGCATTGCAAAATGTTAGACCAAAATATGCCATACACACAGCTTACATTCTTATTTTGCAGATTTTGATGACTTATGGGGTTTTGACCAGCCAAAAATTTAAAATTACGTAATAACAAATCCTATGTCGAGTTTGAAATGATGTTCTGAATACGTGGTGTTAGTTTATGCGTTGGTGTTCCTTCCAAACTGTACCTAATTTTTATAACACACCTTAATAATATTTAACTTATTATCAATATTTTTAAAAACCAAAGTAAAAATATAAAAAAGAAGCCCACCAGTATCGGAAACAGGGTCCAAGCTAGCGGTGGTCAGGGCTTCAGAGAGGAACCTCCTAACAATTATCCGCGCCGTGCTCAGAAGTAAGTACTGCTCTCTGGATCAAGCCCTTGATTCAGCTACCTAGCGAGAGCCTCTTCAGTTGTTGGCCAAGGGTTTTGGAATAATACTTGTATTATGTTGCAGTAAATGAGACATTCTGAAAAAACTCAAATTTGGTCAATTTTATCACTTAAAATCGGTTATAAAAGTCATGTGTATTATGTGAGACAGTCGTTACGGGTAGTCAAACGCCCGAAAATTTGTCAACCAGTACCACAGATGGATAGTATGTTTCCCAGTTACTGGGTTATGGAGATCAGAAAGGCAATTACTCCATGTAAAGTACCGGTATTCATCTGCATACGATTAGACTGGAAGCCAATCTCAGTATTGTTAGGAAAATGTTATTCTAGGCCGATGATTCCGGATTCGGTTGATACATTTATCTCGTAAAAAATAAATCAGATACAGGTGAATTCTATTAACATCCTAATTAAAGTGGTTCTTGAAAGCACCTTGTCGGTCAGGTTTATATTTTCTATTAAGAGGGAAAAGGGGCTGCGTTTCTCCACACAAATGTATTCCCCTTTTTGTTCCTGAATAATGCCTTTATTAGAACATTTTTTTTTTAATAAAATCAAGGTCTACTGTAGACACGTTCTTTTTCAGCAACTAATTGTAATAAAAATATGACCCTGCAAAAATTACAAAAATCAACCATTTTTACGGCCGTGATTAGAGGACTACTAGACAAATTCGAAAAGGTTTTAACACAAAAAAAATATAGGAGCCTAGAAATACTCTTTTTTATAAATGTGTCAAAAATAATTGAATCGGTTCAGTTCTCGAAGAGAAAAAAGGGGAATACGAAACGTCGATTCCGTCAAAATTTTTGCGATATAATCGGTCTGAGCTACAGCTGTCCCTATCGCACTCTACAGAGGCAGGCTTGACGCAGCGCGATGGCAATAGTTTCTTCGAATATCTATTTTTCAAATTCCTTTCAGGCCCTGTTCCCTCTTAAGCATTATGTTAGTAACACGGTCTAAAGTCGAATAATAAGTCATATTATTATAATATTTTATATATCGTGTCGTTTGTACATAATCTGTCAGTCTTAATTCATGGGGATATAGTGTATAACGCGTTTTTTTTTCGAAAAGTTGTTTTTTATTTTTCCTACTATTTTACTTAAATTAGCCTAGTGGTGTTTTAAACTGGCATTACTTAAAACAATAATTTAAAGTGGTGCATGCTTGTATTCATACGTACTCCTAGTATATTTCATGCTGTATAAAGTAATAAGGATTATCTCTGAAAAATGATCAGGTTTGTGACATTTTGTTTCCTTTCTGCATTAAATCCTAACTAATAAATTAAATAATATTATAAATATCAAAGTAGGTTTGTTTGTTTGTTACTTTTTCACGCCTAAACCACTGAACCAATCATCCTGAAATTTTGAATTTACGTTGTCAGGTGTACAGAAGCGGACATAGGGTACCTTTCATCCTGAAAAAAGTACTGTTCCCGAGATAAATGTTAATAACTTTCTTATGATAATAGATGGCGCCACGTGTCTTTCGAATCATGATTGAATTATATTATTACAAGCAGAGTTCAACCCCAATTAATTGTCAAATTCTAAACTAATGCGAGCGAAGCCGCGGTCAAAAGCTAGTTATTAATAATTTTGAATAGGAAAGTAATCTCTGCCAAAATAAATATTATGTTTGATGATATCATTAACACTGAAAACAGGATATACAGGGTTATTTGTAAAACACCAGCAACCTCTTAAGAGGTTATTGTACCTACTCATCATTATGGACAACTTTTACTATGGGACCAAACCTGAAATCGCGAAAAATCAGCTGTTCCTTACATTTATGATCGATTAACTCGTCAAAATGTAGGCGCGATTTCAGGTTTGGTCCCATATTAAAAGTTGTACATAATGATGAGTGGTGGGCGTAATGCCCACCATCACTGGAGGTCCAACCAGTGCTCCCACAGTTATGATTGCTGAGAGAGCAGCCGATTTAATAAAGCAGGATTATGAAAGAGCTCCAGTTTCTTCAGTTTCTCCATTTTAAAACATTTTGTATCACTATATTAAACTAGGATTTATGATTTCTAAATAGAATATCTTTTTATTAATCATTATAAATAAATAAATAAAATGAAAAGCCATTTATTTCCTGCAAACTGTACATTATTAGTTCAGTACCTACTTAGTTTTAACGTCAGTGTTATTACTTATTTTTAATGTGGTTAGTTAAAACTTTAATCATTACACTATCCATAATAATTTCTTGTTTTATAATTAATGTCAATGTAGATAGGCAACCTGAACCGCACCGTGTGATCACCGTGAGAGCATAATGCGGTTACAGTTTAAGGTGGTCCTTCTACACCGTTCGATGCATTTTTGTCAACTTAACAGATAAGTAGCGTTAAGTCCAACATGTAACCGTTAGGTTTACTTTTACAGATTACATTAGAGCATACGCATCTGCTCACACGTATCTCTACTCTTTTATTTAATATAACGCTCCCAAAAACTTGTCTATCGATGCCTTTTTAAGTTAAAACAATGTATTTGCTATTCAAATAAACTGGCTCTTATTTTTACTCTTACCAAAATAAACTTCGAACACAATATGTCAATATTACAACGTTTTACTATTCCTTGACCTAGATTGTAATTTAAATATAATATTAACTGATGTCACGTTCAACATTTCCTTTCAAAATCCCAAGAGACCACACAAATGGATGCCAAAAATTAGTCGAACGACCTCATCATCATCATTTCAGCCGAAAGACGTCCACTGCTGGACATATGCCTCCCTCAAGTGTCACCACGTTGACCGGTCTCGTGCAAACTACTTATCTAAAAATAACTTCACCAATCCGACAAATGACGGAACTAACAGTAATAAAACAATGGCGTGGCGTAATATAATACGGCGTACACGAAATTAAGTAAGACATTTTTTCGAAGACTGGTTCAAAAAAGTATCGGGAATGGATGATTTGTTTATGGTTTTTTTTTGTTTTGTTGGGCACAACTGTTTTCCATTTTGGCGCAGAGTTTGAGTTGCATCTGTTATTTAGATTAAATACAGTGCTGTTTTTAGTTACATCATATAGTGTGTATTGCGAATTTCATAATGGACAAAAACATCGAACAAAAAGTTTGTCTTAAATTTTGCATCGCCAATAGAATTTTGTGTTCAGTGTCCCTGAATATGTTACAGAAGGCTTACGGTGAATCGACTTTATCAAAAACACGTGCTTATGAGTGGTACAAAGCGTTTAAAAGCGGTCGAGATGTGATGGATGATTTTCCTCACTCTGCTAGGCTATCAACGTCTTCAACTGAAGTTAACATCGCAAAAGTGAAGGAAATAATGACTGAAAATCCTCATTCGAGAATCAGTTTGAGATAGCCGCTGAACTTTCTGTGTCTCACGAGTCAATCTGTACCATTTTAAATAATCGCTTGGTATTTAGGTAGGTACTCTTGGGTACCTATGAAACATGTTGCCGCTCGGCTAGTCCCAAAAGACCTGAATTTTCTCAAAAAACTCAATCGCATAAGAGTCACTGAGGACATGCTAGAACGGTAAATTCTGACCCAACATTCATGAAACGCATTGTTACTGGTGACGAGACGTGGGTTTACGAGTTTACATGCAAAATGAAAATTCTTAGATTTTGCACCACGATAATGCGCCTTCGCACCAGGGCATCATAGTGAACGAATTTTTGACCAAAACCTCAACAAATACCATCGAGCAACCACTTTATTCACCAGATACGGCTCCAGCCGACTTCTTTCTTTTTCCTAAACTCAAATTACAACTTTGTGGCACCCATTTTAATTCGGTAGAAGACATAAAGGAGAATTCGCGGCGAGAACTGAACTTAATTCCGGGAAAAGCGTTTATAAATGTTTTGATGATTGGATTATTCGTTAGCGTAAATGTATCGTTTCTGAACGAGCATACTTTGAAGACGATAAAATAACTTTGGAAGACTAACTAACATTTTGTTTGTCATGTATTATTGATCGTTTCCCGATACTTTCTTGACAAAGTAGTACATGCACAATTGATTAAAATGTGCGCGTGTTCGCCGAAATGTTCGCGCACATTTATGCGCGCACACGTAGAAGCGGTGGACTTGCACAGCGAACACATGATTAAATTGAGTGCGCGAACAGCGAGTGCGCTGTTCGCGCACTCAATTTAATAATCTAGGAGACGAGACCCAAATACATAAAGTATGTAATTAATTTAACTGTTGACTTTATTTATTTTAGAGAATGACAAAAGTCAATTAATACAGGATGTTTTTATAAGCCGGTCGGGGTAGAAACAACAAACGAAATAATATTTTCTTTATACTGATCTCATGGTTCCCTCCAGCGTTCTTTAATGGATTTCTGATTAGAAAAATCACACTGTTTATAAATAGTAGGTATTACAACAGAGGTTGAAGTTAAGGCTATCCTAAGTACAAAGGGTTTATTCCGAATGTACAATTATATTGGTCATTGTTTTGTATTGAGGGTCGATAAATTAGTACCTAGGTTATAAGCACCTAGCTGCATACTTTCCTAGTACAAAATATACACACACACATATACACACAAATTACATTAGCATTGTTTGGTAAGGCCACTGAAGATGAGAAAAGACATCCAATGCTGACAATTGTAAGTATACTATACTAGCTTATGACCCCGGCTTCGCCTGTCTTTTCTTGTCTAAACAATGTTACACAAAAACCCTTAGACCCCACGTCATCATGTCATTCTTTCAATAGTTATCGGAATAAACCAATTTATATTTGCAATGTACAGATAACCTAAATGCCAATGTATTTTCAGTAGACGTAACTTAAAAACTAGTTTTAAACATGATAATAAAATTAAGTTTGAATTAATCGTTAAGACCCTTAGTGGTTAATTTTACTTACAAAAGAAACCAATTTCCAAAAAGCAACATAACTTAAGCAGAGGAGCACCCATAATTCGCCAGTTATGTTAAGTTCCATATAATAGTAAGCGAGCCTAGTACCTAAGTCACGAACCAGCCCTGCCTGGCCAAATTCCAAGAAATTAAAATATTTCCATGGGATACAACACACATATTATAGAGCGTTACTAATTCTCTATTTAGTAAAATGAAAATTCAAAGGGACAGAGATAATAAAAAGTATTATCCGGATAACGTATCCCTCACAAAAAGTAGAATCTACATAATTATTCTTAAATAATAGAAGCATTGCAAATGATGAAACAGCCGGCCACACTATTCCCAAACCACTGTAACTAAAACTCAGAAAGCCAGAATCAACAGTGGCACCCACCAGAAAAGCGCCGAGCCTATGAAGCTCGACGAAGTCCCAGAGAAACAATTTAACTGTCTTGGATCCCGCAACGAAATTAATCAGAAAAGTATAGCGGAGGAGTAAGAAAACCAAAATTACCACTTCTCTCCTTATCAGCAGGATACAGAACGAAACTAGGCCAATAGGCACAAAGGGACGTTTACAACTGGCATAAGCCCAGTTGCCTAGCACCACGGATAAATATTATCATTAATGGGTCCTAAATTGTGAGCTGTTTTATTTGATTCCAATAATAGGTATGGCAATAAACGCTTAAACGCACGGAAATTTGTTCTAGTTTCTACAAGGTCCGTATGGTAAATAACTCCGGATGTAACGTGTACACTATCCAACATAATATTACGTTCATTCTGAGAAAGACTGCACTCCCATAAAATATGATGTGCAGATTGCGCAGGTTGAAATGATGAAACAATAAAAAAAAAAACCTTCCCCGGTATGTAATTTATATAACACACCTTATTAATTTTTAGCATATTATCAGCATTTTTGAAAACCAAAGTAAGTAAGAAACTCATCGGGGGTCCAAGTTAGCTGTGGTCAGGGCTCTTGAGAGAGGAAACTCCTAAAAAATACGCGCCATGTTCAGAAGTACTGCTCTCTGGATCAAGCCCTTGATTCAGCTGTCTAGCGAGAGCCTCTTCGCATATTGGTTGAGGCTTAATACTTGTTTTGTTTATTAATTTTTATAAATATTTTTTATAATTACTCAAAAAAAAATATTTTGCAGTAAATGAGATAAGTATTCTGAAGAAACTCAAATGTGCATAGATTTTTTTGTGTGTTGTCGTGTGATAAATGGGACAATGTGTAACGAACTTACGTCAAGATTTTGTTGAGTAAAACTGCCATTATCATTAAAGCGTGAAATTAAGTACAAAAACAAGTTATGTACATAATATGTGTGAATTTTGAATAAAAAGATGTTCCCTGATAATGCCAAAATAATACTCGCCCACGTGAGCGAAGGCGGCTTCGCTCACAGTTAGTTTTGAATAAAAAGATAAAATTAGAATCGCTAACATTCTGAACTGGTGTACACTGGTGGTGGTACATACTGGTGTGTAAATACACTTGACGTTTACTTGTTTCTGTGGTTTGTTGTTATTTGTAAAAGTTAACTATACCTATATTTTATTACCAACTAATAGCCGTGGGCGATGTGTTTTTGTAATCCACAAAACAAAAATTTGAAAGACTGTGAGAGTCCAGTGGCGACTTTGATAACCAGTAAACAAACTAGGTCCTTTTTGTGAAATCAAACGCAGTTCAAGTGTTAGGGTTGTGTTGGTTGATTTCCAATCCGAAAAATAGAAAAAAAGGGTTGTCAACTAAACGAAACCACTTGTCTCGATGCGACATCATCAGCCCTTTTTTTGGTAAGGGAAATCATCAAATGGCTCCTCCCGCTCTGGGCGGAGCGGAAGGGAGTGTCAGTGTGACTGTCTCACACGTACTCCTAATTATTAAGCAAATATCTTATTCTCGATTATTGTTTCAAAAATCAACACGCGTTACCGGCCACGTGCAAACACTTTAAACCTCTACTTTATGGCTTGACAGTTAAAGGCGAGGCGTTTTTTCTTCTATTGAATTTTAAAACAATATTGGATTTCTTAGGAACGCATAAATTCTTTACTTAATGGGAAACCCGTAAGGCGAGGCAGCCACCTCAATCATCACAATGTCTAACTGTGAATATAATGCACCAGCGTAATTCATTTATTAGAGCATGCAAAGCGGTGGTCCGGAGCCACGATGTTTATAACTATATCATGTGTTGTGTGTCCAACTCCTATTCCATACCTTGACAAATATCTACCGTCTGCGCTTGATTCTAGAGACGGTTCGCTTTTCATAACAACATGTACAATTTTGACTAATACGAACGACTAATGTATATAGACAAATATTGACTGATATTCTGACGCACAACAAATGGAAGGCAGACCGCTATATTTACATTTCAAGTAGAACAATCTAATAATATTACAGTTTGATTAAACAAATGATATTTAACAGTAATTTATAATGCCGACTTGTACTTGCTGTACAAAGTAACCAAGCTCTGATGGTGAATATTGCTTCCTATAAAGGTCTAGCTCAGAAACATTGCGTAGAGATTGTTGGCGCACATTTCCGGGAGCGTGGGGTAGGCTTTACTAAGTATTCTAAACTGAATTGATAGCTACGTTCTAAGGAACGCTAGGGACTGTGTCTCGTTAAAATAAAACTTGGCTAATGGTATGCCTATTACTGAATCGACACTATTTAGCGAGACACGTAGATTAAAGAAATGTGAAGTGACGACAGTTCCCACTTCAGCGACCACCAGTAACTATCGTAACATTTTCTGCTACAGACTAAGTCTGCGATACGCTTGTGCAAATTGTATTATGAAATAGTAAATGGGATAGACGGCCGTCAGGGAGTTAATAACGTGAGTACGCGTATAAGTAGAAATACTGAAAACCTGCTTTCCTCAATGGCGGTTGGCCTCACAACCCACTGCCTTAGGATTGGGAAAGACATGTAGATAGTTCTTAGGGAACGTGACCTGTTAGAGTTCGCAGCAGTGTCCTCAGTAGGACTATGCACTTAGGTCTAACAGTAAGCGTACGCCGGACAAACGTTGTAAAACGGTTTCATGCTGTTACATGTGATCGTTTGCGGTTGCGAAACGGCATCTTGTATTTTGGAATCAAATAAGTTAACGTAACGAATAAATAATGGAATTCTTAAGCGCAAGCGTAACGTTTCCCCTCACCAACCTTTTTAATCATATATCTTATCTTTGCGTACGTTTGTCTTATTGCTTCATACTTAATTGTTATATTGTTTTCTATGATGTGTTATTATTCATATATATGTCCTAACTGTGAACTCCCAATACTAACTTCACCTTGAATACCCACTCCTGCTCCCTAACTTCCAAAGCCGGAGCAGGACTGGGATCCAGTTTCCTTATTTCGGTGGAAAAGTCATCCCTCTTTGGTGAACTTTACAGAACTGTGCGGGTGATTGGGGTACAGTTCCTCCCTTACCTTAATTGGGGAGATATAAGTACTAATATTTACATGATTTAGGAAAAACGAAAATTTGATCAGCCTAAGGTCATTTAGGAATAGTCACATCAGACTTTTACTGACTAAAACCCATACATGTTTTTTCTTTTGCCCTTTGTGTTCCAGGGCCATGGTATCTCTTTTTAACAGTCGTGCAGCCCTGGCAGGCATCGGCCCTTGCGAATGCTGGCATCTCTTTGAGGCGCGCGTGGAACACGAACGCGCCGTCGACACAGGCCCGCGCCTGCGGTGACCGAGAGCCACCACGTGGCCCCCGACGCCCCCGCGGCGGGATATCATCAGCCCTGACTTTTAAGAAGAAAAAGTACCTCTTGGTTTGGTTAAGGATCTTTTTACAACATTTATTCACATTTTGAAACTAGCATGTGGGTAGGTAGCGTAATAAGCCTGTAATGTTGTTCCCAATGCTGGGACACAGGCCACCATTATATGTTAGGGAATGGGGTGTAATCGACCTCGCGGGCTCACTGTTTGGTAGATGTCAGATGTCTGCGAAGTTTTGGTTTAGGACATGCCGGTTTCCTCACGATGTTTTCCTTCACCTGCTTTGAGAGCAGTGGTCATGAAATAAATTACACAAAATAATGCACCTGCCTGGGTTCGATCTCTCGACCAGCAACTTATAAGTCGGCGCCGCTGGGACACCACTGCTTATCAACCTACATGATAAAAATCTTTAATTCACTGGCCGAGCCCCTGGTCTAGAAGCATGGGTGCCCGAAAAGTAAACCCTTAGGAGGGATTTTTGAAAATGAATCCCTTTAAGGCTATTCTCATACGACAGCGCTACGTCGAACGAACGACGGTTCCCGGGACACGGGAACCGTCGTTCGTCCACCTTAAGGAGTTATGAGGGAATAAAAATCAAATCAAATCAAAAATCATTTATTTCATAAACATATTTTAAAAAACAGAATTAGTGATTGGAGCCTCCCTTTAATGAAAGTAATGCCTGTATTGGGAGACTCTGCTCTTCCATTAGATTAGCAAAAAATCAAAATAAAATAAAGGTATCACAGAAATTCGATATTTTTTCACATTGAGCACATCGCTTATAAATTTCATGTGTAGATCTTTGACAGTCGTTACGGGTAGTCAAAAGACATAAAATTTGTTAACCAGTACCACAAATGGATAGTATGTTTCCCTGTTACTGGGCTGTGAAGACCAGAAAGGCAAAGCCAACCTCAGCATAGTTCGAAAAGGTTAACTAGACCGCTGCTTCCAGATTTGGTTGTTACATTAATTATTTGTCTCGTAAAAACAAATAAGAAACAGATAATCTTTGTTGTTGAAAGAACCTTGTCGGTAAGGTTTACATTGTCAATTAAACTTGATGTAAGTAATAAGGTTTAAAGTCGCATATTAAATTGAATACTCTTATTCAGTCCATTTAGTTATTTTCACGTGACATTTTATATAGCATGTTGTTTGTTAAACAATAGTCATTCTTACTACAACAGGTTATAGTAAATAACGTGTTTTTTTTTTAAATAGTTGCATTTATTTTTCCTAGTGTTTGAAGTTCTAGTTAAATTAGTGTGGTGGTGTTTCTAAACTGGCAATACTTCTTAATGAAACAATAATTTTAAGTGGTGCATGGTTTTTTCATAACTCCAAGATTTTATCCGAAAAATGATCAGGTTTGTGACATTTTATTTCTTTTCTACATTGAATTATTAACATTATTTTTATTGAATAGGAAATTAATCTATGTCTAAATATATTTTTTATGGTTAGAGATAACGAAATTCTCACAGTGTATTCAATAGAACACACATAACTATCCAGAGATTCAAAGGTCAGGGGGTTTACTATCCAGGGCTGCGGGACTGTTCGAAAGAGATACCGCGGCCCTGGAACATACAGGGCAAAAGAAGGAACATGGATGATTTTTAGTCAGTAAAAGTCTGACACTCCCTTCCGCTCCGCCCAGAGCGGGACGAGTCATTTGATGATTTCCCATCCGAAAAAAAGGGGGTTTACTATGACATCTTAAAAAAGGAGTAATTCCAGCGTGGCAAAGAGATGGTGCTAGATGACCTGGGGGTCTAAAATGGCCGCTTTAGCAGAATCATAATGGGATAATAATATGAATTACGTTTAAATTCTTAAAATGGATCGGACCTCCAGGACCTTAGGAATTATCCTATATCATTTTAAATAAATTGTTTGAAGCAAGTACAGTCAGTCTCATCCATAGATATGAATAAATTTTTAAAAATTATGAAAGTAATATACGAGTATAATTACTAGCTTTTGCACGCGGCTTCGCTCGCGTTAATTTAGAATTTGATAATCAATTCGGGTTGTACTCGAAAGAGACGCGGCGCCATTTATTACCATAAGTACATTTTTGTTATTTTCCTCGGAGACAATCCTTTTTTCGGGATGAATGCTACTCTATGCCCATTTCTGTACCCCTGACAAAGTATAAGCAAAATTTCAGGATGATCGGTTCAGTGGTTTAGGCGTGAACAGGTAACAAACAAACAAACAAACTTACTTTCGCATTTATAATATTATATTAGTTAGGAAGTTAGAATTAGGATTAGCATAGTTAGTTTGTGAAACGAGGATTTTTAATTTTAAAATTTACATATTACTAATTACGTTACGAAAACACCGCGCGCTTGGCTAGAGCCTCAGATACTTAGCTCGACCTTCACTTTAATCAAATAATTTTCAAGATAATCAAAATAGACTGATGTAATGCCTTATTGATCTAGTGGTCGCAATGTCTTGGGTTCAGTCCTCAGATCGGACAGTAAAATAAAGTTTTCCTATCAGGAATTTCTCAGTAGCTACGCCAGAGGCCATCAATCAGGTAAAAATTTAGGCCCCAAGCCTAAATTTTTACCTGATTGATGGCCTCTGGCGAATATGACTATACTATACGTACACATGAATTGGAAAAAAATTGGTACCTAGCTTTTATTAATTACACTATTATGATTGTGTCAGCAGTATCCTTTGGATAAATCCCACATTTTTCTCCATAGAGATCTACGCTTTTGAAATGTGCAACTACAGTACTTTCGCAAGTTATTATGCCTTGTGACTGTAGCTTAGCTTTTTTTTTGACTTTCAAAAGTGCCTGTAATGGTCTAGTTGAAATAAATGATTTGAGTTGAATCAGCCAGCATATTTGTGGTCCAGAATGTACTTCAACTACGTAACCTTTCGAAGGTTACCTGCGTGATGATATGTCATTCAAATATTTTTCTTCTGCCCACAGCAACGAGTCTTGCATTTTCCCAACCACGGGTGCAGCCCCCAACACTTTCATGTCTGCTATCAACTTTATCATGGCAGCACAATGCCTCGTACAGACCAAGGATTGGCCACCCGAAGCTGAATTACAAGGTACGTACAACATTTTAATTATCGAATCCGTGTATTTCATCTGTTAGATCAATATCAGGATCCTGCCCTCATCCCGACTTACTTAGGGTCGGCACAGCATGTTTTCTTCTTCCATACTTATGAGACTAATAAATCGTATTAGTCACCCCGTTATAAGCATTTTATCTAAATCTCAGGTGCCACGCACGAACTAAAAATAAGTTAATGCAATTTCAAGCAAAGTAATCCGCGTAGTCTCAAATATATAAAAATTGCAGTGTTTGTTAGTAATTTCAAAATAACAGCTTTTTTACTGAATGCAAAGGTACTTAGAACAAAAACATTTTTTTTACATTGTTATCTGTCTGTTTGTTTAAACTCCACAATGGCTGGACCGACTTTGACAGGGCAAGAGAGATAACTGAGACTACTTTCTTTTAGAAAAAAGATTAGGGGTCCGTGCAGAAAAATGAAAACCCTTGAAATTGTTAACAAAATCCTATCCAAATAGGGAAGTAATGATTTTATAATAATGTCTCGTGGATAAAGGTCGCGAGCAACAGCAAGTTCACAAATATACCTACAGAAACCAGACGACAGCAACCGCTGGGCAGTGCCCCATTTTGTAGGTGTCTGACAGCCGTCTTTGCGCAGAATTCTCCCTTTCCTATGGGTACCCCCATTCTTACACACGTACACTTACACTTTGTTCTTCATTACTCTATATGTTACCCGTATCATGGTAAACTACGAGAATAACAGGCTCATCATTATCAATTTTCAAATAGGTTTTCATCATGTGGTTGCGAAAATAATCAACAGTGAACACGGTTTTACTAGGGTTTGCTTGTCTAATGCCCAGCAAGCGTTGGGCATATAATTATATTTAAGTTTTATTAGCTCCGAATATCGCCAATTTGTTGTTAAAAACGTATTTTTGGGATTACAAACGCAGATGGCAGAGATTTGCAGATGGAGAATTGACCGTGACGAATATATGGGGAACATGTTTTTACCCATACTTAGGTATATTCCAATAATAAATAACTCAAATAGTATATAATGATAATGATTTTAAGATCAGAAAGATCCTTGTCTTAATATCAAATGTTTGTGAGAAATATAAATACAATAGCTAAGTTTAATCGACGACTTGGATCTTGGAATATTTCGGAGGCTAGCCTGCCTAGCTTCCGCCATTTTTTTTTTAAATGGCAGCCACGCTTAAAACCTGTATTAAACAATGGCTCGTATCAAAACCAACATATTTTTGTCTGAGATAAAATCTTCTAAAACGTTACGATTCTAAGCACGTTACTATGACGTGTTAAACAGGTGCAATTCCAGTGTGGGAAAGAGACAGAGCTCTACAGGTCGTCTAGCGCCATCTCTTTCCCACACTGGAATTACTCCTGCTTTAAGACGTCATGGTAGGCCACCTAATTACTTCTTCGTGTAAAGTTGTAAACCTTTTCAACATGTCCACGGTATTTCAAAGACAAGTCAAGTGCCGCCAGTTACTGAAGTTCTAAAAGTTCAATTTGATTGTCATTTGGCCTGGGAACCCCCTTTTTTTCGGTTGGGAGATCGTCAAATGACCCCCCCTCGGGCGGAGCTGAAGGGAGTGTCAAGCTTCTACTGACTAAAACCCATCAATGCCAGCTTCCTTAGCCCTTTGTTTTCCAGGGTCGCGGTATCTCTTTCGAACAGTCCCGCAGCAGCCTGGGAACCCTAAACCTTTACTATTTTCGGTAAAGCCACAAATATTATTGAACCTAACTTTGCACTAAGGCTGTTAATCGATTCGAAGGCAATCCTCTTTGTACTTTCGGGTGCAATTAATAGCATATTAAATCCAAAAACCAACGTACAAGCTTTTATATAGCCTACAAGCTGTTGATCGCGACCTTTGTCCGCGTGCAATTATTATAACAATCTTACTACTATTTGAATCGGATTTTGTTAACAATTTCAAGGGTTCTAATTTTTTTGCACGGAACCCTAACCATTTTTAAAACTGTACACGGAACGTAAATAATTGTCGGCGAAAATATTTTGCCGATGGCCGATACGCTGTGTGTATGGCACGTGACGGTGTTGGTCGGTGATGGACTGATGGTACAGTCTGTGTAGGTAGTGGGCATAGTCTAATACTTTTCAATAAAATTTTTTTTTTTGCCTGACACGTTCCTAGCACGGTTATGGTACGATACGGGGTAGTGGGCTACTTAAATCATAATATTAATTCTAGAATTTTTATTTGATATCACAGATTCTGAAGAATTCGACTTTATAATCGTGGGAGCTGGCACAGCTGGTAGTATACTGGCCAACAGACTGAGTGAAATTGAAGACTGGAGTGTACTTCTACTTGAAGCAGGTGGAAACCCTCCTATAGAAAGTGAAGTAAGTTGGTATTTGCGAATGTACACACATATCATTGACAAATAGTCGATGCCTAGATAACTCGTATTGAAAAAAAATAGTCTACATTTACAAATAATAATTTCAAAATTTGCATTTCGGAAGCTAGTTGCGGCATTATTTCGTGAGTTAACATACTTTTTAACGTCATCGTTAGAATATTATTCTTTGACTTCCGCAGATACCAGGACTGGGTAGGAGTCTATTTAAGTCACAGTTTGACTGGAAATATACAACGGTGAACAATGGATTGTCCAATCAGGCCCACAAAGATGGTAAAGTAAAATGGCCAAGAGGTAAAATGCTTGGAGGCAGTAGTAGTATGAACGTAATGGCATATGTTCAAGGGCATCCCCTTGATTACTTGTCGTGGTATAACGAAGGAAATATTGAATGGCATCCAGATATAGTTAAGCAATATTTCAAAAAAGCTGAAAGTTTGCGAGATCCCATTCGTTCAAAGATTTCAGCAGTTTACAATCATTATGGGCACAAGGGACCTATTATTCTTAGTTCTTATAATCATACAGATATTAATATAGTAGAAAATATGCTTTCTGCTTTCGACGAAATTGGGATAGCAAATGTTGACGATTTAAATACAGCTAATAATTTAGGTTCTAGCAGATTTCTGTCGACAGTTAGTGAAGGCAAAAGGGTGAGCTCAGCCACAGCATACCTTAACCCTATAGCAAGAAATAGGAAAAATTTGAAAATTGTTAAGAATGCGTTTGTAACCAAAATTGTCCTCGATGGAATCAACGCACACGGTGTGGAAGTAGATCACAATGGCAACAGGTTAAAAATAAAAGCAAAACTTGAAGTCATTCTCAGCGCAGGTTCTGTAAACACTCCTCAGCTTCTCATGTTATCTGGTATAGGACCAACAGAACATCTCACAGCGAAGAATATAAAAACAGTGATCGATTCACCCATGGTCGGACAGAATTTACACGATCATACTATTGTTCCCATTTTATTATTTGCTGATAAACCAGAGGTTGTTGAAGAAGCAACAAGAAACTTTGAAGCACTAAGATATATGTATGATCGTCAAGGATACTTAGCATCTTACGGTAACCAAGATGTGTCTGCATTTTATTCCGCAGACCCTAATGCGTCGTATCCAGATTTTCAGACAGTCCTTTCACTCTATAAGAAAAACGAAGGAACTATAAAATCATATGCTTCAAAATATGTTAAATCCGTAGAGGATTCAATATTGAAGAAAAGTGTAAACAAAGCTGTATTCCAGTTGAGCCAAATTTTACTGTCTCCTTATTCTAGAGGAAACATAACGTTGAATTCGAATGATCCTTATGAAGACCCTCTCATATACTATGATAACTATAGCGATTATAGAGATTTAGATTTCACAGTTCTTGGAGTAAAAAAATTGGCGGAAATCGTCAACACGTCTTACTTTAAGTCTATTGGCGCAGCATTGGGCAGGATCGATTTGACAGCCTGTGATGGGTTTGAACTTGGTAGTACTGACTATTGGAAATGTATTGCTGTGAATATGGCAACCACTATTTACCACCCAGTATCCACTGCTAGGATGGGTTGCAATATAAGTGTTTCTGTCGTCGACAGTTGTTTGAGGGTTCACGGCATGCGGGGGCTTCGAGTGATAGACGCTAGTGTAATGCCCACCATCACTAGCGGTAATACCAATGCTCCCACAGTTATGATTGCTGAGAGAGCAGCCGATTTAATAAAGCAGGATTATGACAGGGCTCCAGCTTCCTCGGCTTCTCCTTTTCCACTAAATTAAACTACGATTTATGATTTCTGAATAGAATATCTTTGATATTTATCAATACACGAACCTATAAAATTGGTTGTCTATAAAGTTGGTCTACGGTCGACAGTTTCACGTGACAACGTCATAACAAAACATTGATGAAATGATTGCATACTTGCATGCGGTGCAAGCGTACAATGAGCGTAACGGGACAATCAGTCATCCTTTTTCGTGCATGCAGCCGGCGTTCATCGATTTATTAAACGTTGTCACCTCAAAAAACTGTTTTTTATTTAATGTCAAGGTCAAAGCCATTTTAAGTTATTTCAATTTATTAATTAAAACAAGTATTATACAAATAAACTGGCTCTTATTTTACTCTTACCAAATGTACCTCGAAAACAAAATGACAATGTTTTACTATTATAATTATGTATATTATGCCTTCACCTAAATAATTGTAATTTAAATAAACACTGTTTACTGGTATCAAGTTAAAAAAGCGCTTCCTTTGTTGGTCGTATTCGTGGCAGTATCAAAACTATCTTGAGTTTATTCGCAGATAGATTGGATGAAACTACACACAGAATAAAACGTGTTGTCTATTAACACTAGTAATTAATAACTATGGGCGTATCCAAAAATAAATGATATAATAATAATAAAATATTTCCTTTAAAAATACCAAGAGACCACCCAAATAATTGCCCAAAATAAATCGAACTAGATAAATAAAAATAACTTTACCAATCCCAAATAACCGCCAAATTACGAAACTACGAGTAAAAAAACAATTGAAAACGAAAAACAACATGGCTTACACGAAATTAAGCAACACAGTTTTTCGAGATCTCAATTTTAATTATTTCCGTAATTTTGTCACCGGATCCATGCGTAGCGGTGCGACGACGTCGGCAAAATAAACAATGGCAGTACATTTGCTTCGCTTACACAGATGTTGTGGAGCAGGGCCGTATTTTAACCAGAGACCGGAACACTATCAAGGGAACAATTGTATTTCCTTGTACCTTTTTTCTGTACTGCACAGTCTTGGCTAGGATAAACATCGCGATAGGATCCCCTGGGTGTTGTAAGAGGAGAGTAAGGAATTAAATCATGAAGATGAGTAGCTACACTATATACCACAAGATTCATGAACGATAAAAATGGAGCGTTTTAAGATGTCAGTTGGGCAAACGGCAAAGAAGTGTAAGATTGATCGATGTCTATGGGGAGTCCCGTGTTCAGTAAGATAAATTGCAGGTTGATATGACTACTTTATCGAGGTTCTGGTTATCGATGTCGACATTTTTCAGGGTTTAAAGCTGTAGCTTATTCCAGATATGCAGTTTTTTCGTTTAATTATTAACAAAATACTGTGATGCTCACACCAGTTAATATTTGCAAATTAGTTATGTTAATAGATTAAAGGTAAATAATAAAATCCGTAATTATTAGTTCGTTTCGTTGGTCTAGCTAGTGCAAGTGCAAATGAGCATTAGGTCATCGCCTTTTCCCAACTATGTTGGGGTCGGCTTCCAGTCTAACCGGATGCAGCTGAATACCAGTATTTTTCATGGAACGACTGCCTATCTAACCTCCACAACCCAGTTAGTACAGGGTAATACGATACCCCTTGGTAGGACTGGTTGTCTTTTTGGGCCACTGACTACGAGTATCTGTAACGACTGTCAAAGATATACAAATGATAGCCGGGACCAACAGCTTCACGTGCTTTCCGAGGCACGGAGGAAACTCGGTATGTAATGGGGTGGTCACCCATCCACAGACCAACCTAGGTAAGCACGGCTTAACCTAAAGATCGACCCGAGCGGCTGTTATTATTTAGCCACGAGCTACTTAGCATTAGGTCTTGGGCTCAATTCTCAGGTCTTGTAAAATGTTATTAGATTTTTTCACCTTGAATTTTTCAGCAGTAGCTCAAAGTGGGGATTTGTGACCGGTTAATAATAGGTTCGCCTATTCGCCACACGAGACCTAATCATAACTGGCGATTTGTTGATTGGCACACCTCTGCTTAACCCTTCGTGTATTACAGGCGTGATGTTATGTTATTAGAAAAAAACAATTATTATTATTATAATAAAACAGTTGCACAACACGTACAGATGACGGTAGTTAAGGCGAGGTGGGCGCACATTTGAGTTTCTTAAAACCATCTGAGACAAAGAATATAGTGTTTAAAAAAAAAAAAAAAAAACATGTTATAGTTAAGGATCTTATCTAGTCACAGTCGCATTCAGTTGCAAGACCTGATGAACTTCACTCGATAGAAAAAAATCGCAAAGTTACCCCTTTTTGTAACTTTTTTTCAATATTATGACTAAATTACTGATGTTTTACATTTAATTTTTATACTAAATTAAAGAAACTAATTAGTTCTAGACAAAGTGGCAGAGTTTGACTTGATAACATTATTTTCTTAATTACTATGTTTTAAAATGAATTAAAAGCGTTCGCGGCGGCTCGGACAGGCCCGATTAGTCGCGCGCTGGCGCTTACCGACGACGGACCTGTGTCAGTTTTTTCCGCGACAATTTCGCGTACCGTACCGTCTGTTTTTGACCAAGTTTATTATAATTGTTGCAAGTTATAATGGGCAATAAACAACGCAAGCGAAAAAAGTCGTGTAAAGCAATAAAAATAACAAATAAAAAGAATGCACTCCAAAGATATGTCACAGTACAAATATATACAGTACTAGCTGTGCCCGGCATGCGTTGCAATGCATGTTTTCCTACCTACTACTTTCACTACCCTACCTACCTACCCTACCTACCTACCTACCATTGTTTATAAGATGTATTCTGCTATTCGGGGCGGAGACAAATCCAACGAATCAAAAACCATGAAAATTGGTCCAGCAGATCTCGAGTTATAAGTGTTGTAACAAATCCGACTTTGCTTTATTTAAATAGATTGATAGATATGATTGAATTTGAACTTTATGCAGCGGTAATAAATTGCAAATTGACTCTTTGACGTTAGGAACACACCTAAATTGCTTAGACAACAGTGAGTGATTATAATTTAATATGAACTTTATTGAATAGCAATAAAGTTCAAATTGACTCTAGAAAACGTTTGTATGGGAAATAGAAAAGGGCTGTTTTTAGGGTTTTCCCGGAAATTATTCGATTTTTTCTCGCCTTTTAAACCTTCCCTAGACCTCCACGAACATTTCAAGACTAAGATAAGATAAATCCGTTCAGCCGTTATCGAGTTTTAGTGAGACTAACGAACAGCAATTCATTTTTATATATATAGATTGTGACTCGGCCCTGTCTTTGAAATAATTACCTACAGCCGAGTGGTACGTACGCGATAAGGCTGCGCCGGGCCTATAGTAAATATTTTAATTTCATCTACTTAGTTGAGTTTCTTTCTAGTTTTGTGATTGTTAATATTATATTTTTATAAAAAAAAAATGAAATTTGTTTGAATGAAATAAAAATACACTTATTGCAATTTACACAAAAACACATAAACAAATCAAAATTTTATCTTTACAGTTCTCGAACCTACTAATAGCGAACTGGCTGTTTATTTTCAATTAGTTACTCAAACTGCCCAATTATGATTATTTTATATTCTTATATTTTATAGACAATTATTTCATTTATTAACAAAGCTCTAATTTATCGCTACTAGATAGTAACAAATTTTGATCATAGAAAAAATATTTCATAAAAGTCAAGTAATATTACTTATACAACTGCATATTTCTATGCTGTGTCCCTACGCAAGGTCACGCGAGTTCACAAACGCGCTGTGTCCACGAGAAGTATTTTGCGCGCAGCCTACAGCGCTAAATGCCTACTTTTGCAGGAATACCTCGCCTTAAGCAAAGGAATTGTATTTTATTTACAAGACGACAACTACCAAGGGAGAGATCGCGTTTCGTTTAAACATGTAACATTTGCTCGTTAAAATGGTGCTACAATGTCGCGGCGGGTACCGCTGAACTAAAAAATTAAACACCCAATGTACTACTAGATTTGCAAAAATTTGATCGTATCGAAACAAGTTGGACGGAAATTCTAGTAAATTAAAAGATAGTCAATCGAATAAAGGGTCCGATTTATTTCAGCGGTACCCCGCCGTGACATTGTAGCACCATTTGAAAGAGCAAATGTTAAAGTGCCATCCATTTATTTCTTTAATTAAAGGTGTTACTCGATCGAATTTGATGGCTCAACAATAGGTATTATTTTTGACTTTTTTAATGTTTGTTTGCGTTGGGGGTTTTTTCAATTTTTAATAAATTTTTTATAAATTTAAGCAGTGCATTTGGGATTTTCCCGGCACCTGGTCTTCACTTCATTATTTTTATGTAGACATAATATAGGGTATAAGGGATAGCCCTCCGCAGACTAATGGGATGAATTCAGTATATCATATTAAGATGACCTGTATAAGAAATTATTTCAGGAACGTTATGGGAATTTTGGTTCGTTTTATTTCCTCATAATATGTAATGTATCGTTATCGTGGCAAACCGCACGTAGCAAATGGCAAGCGCAACGACGAGTTCGATGAACCCTGTAGCTAGGCTGGAAGTGAACAGCTGATTTCACGCGTCGTTCGTTAAAGTATTTATTGATAGAGTATTTTTTATTGCGTATTATTTAAATAAATTGAGTGCTACGTGCAGATAATGTAATTTTACATTGAAATAAAGGAATAGTAACTGAAAAAAATGATAAAAGAATGAAATTGCCGGTCGATTATGATTCAAATTAAGGAACTGAATGAACCCTCTCACTTTGCAGAGGGCTGTCCCTTACACCCTGCATACTTTAGTCAAGAATGAAACGCGTAACTTAAATTTTACGATAAAGTTAACCTTGTGTAAGTAGTAAAGCAACACTACTTTTGAGCACAATTAGGTATTCTCAGTACATACGTTGAAACTATCTAGCAGTCACTTATACAACTAAACCTTCTCGTTTTATGACTTGCAGATGATATTTAACCTTCGAGTAATAAAGTAAAATGCACATTTAAGAGCACTGACTGTCTTGGTATGGGCATGTGATGAGGAGGGACGAATCGCATGTGAAGAAAAGAGTGATGAATATAAATGTTGATGGATGGAGAGGGAGAGGAAGACCAAAGAAACGATGGATGGATTGTGTGAGAAATTATATGAAAGATAAAGAAGTAAATGATAGCGTGACGGTTGACAGAGGAGAATGGAAGAAAAAAACGTGTTGCGCCGATCCCAAATAACATGGGACAAGGGCAGGAAGATGATGATGACACATTTAAGGGCACTGAAAGGATACAATTTTTCTGGTTATGAATGAGGCAAAGTGTGGGAAAAAGCAAATTAAATCATAATTTCATAATGATTAATGACGAAAATAGTTTTTGTTCTGTTATTTTATTTCTTCGTAAGTGTATTGAAAAACGTCGTTTGATTCACGGTGGCATTTGGCATTTCAGTTTTTGGCTCTTTAACACCTTTTAATTACGCCTCGACCGCAGTGACAAAGTTTACCCACTTGTATCAAAATGTACTATTATATATAAATGATAATATGATTCACACATAACATTTTATTTCTTGACATTTTTTTTTATAAACACAATTTTAAATATTCATAAAATATTTAGCCCTTAAAAGGCATGCTCCTCTGTGTTGTGATGAAAAAAAGCAGCCATCGCTGACTGTAGTTTAAAGTTATCTGTGGAAATAAATTAAAAAAAAAAGAAACCTGACTGTAATGTAAAATACACTGCATTTTGAACCTAATAGTAGTGCGATAAGAACCAGTTTTCCAAGAAGTGTATTGTAAAATTATAATAACAACATAAAACAAAGGACAGATGACAGTATAACATTCAATTTGTAAGTAAGAAAGTAAACTTAACAACATTATTTAAGAAACACAAACAACGGTCACGCGAAACGTGCAATGTCTGCAAGTGGAACAAATTCGTCCACCCCAAGGTTGAAGGAAACAATAAATCCTTGCGCTGTGACATACCGTACTGAATTCCGAGCTTCTCTCTGGCTAGTATGCTGGCGATGTTATAATTCTAACACAAATTGGGTTGGAGTGTGGGTTAAATCTTGGAGATGTTAAACTTTCATTTGTATCATCATCTGCCTAGCCTTTTCCAAATTTTAAAGGGATCGGCCTCCGACTCGGGGGAGACTGGAAGTCAACATTACGTCTACTGGAAGACAAGAAATTTACATGGAGCGGCTGCCTATATGAAGTTAGTACTGGGTAATTATACGATACTCAGTAAGACTTTGGGGCCACTGACTATCCGTAACGACTATCAAAGATATACTAAATGACAGTCTGGACCAACGGCTTAGCGTGTATTCCGAGGCACGGAGTAAACTCGGTATACACCATTATTTTTAGGTCGTTCTGTAGCCGAATACCATGAACTCGATCAACGAACTCGAAACGATTGGGACTATTTTTTTCAAAAAATAACAATAAAAAAAACACGAAAGAATAAATTTAATGTTTTTTTTTTTTAAATAATTAGAACTCAAATGCATAGGGTAAGTCAGGGAGAGACGCCTATACGGTATAGATGCCCACTAAAATTAAAAAATACACTTCTCATCAAAAAAATCGAAACACCTCGCAGTTTATGATTTGATAAGGATTATCAGAAAAATGTGTATATTTAGGAATAAATGTAAAATGTCATTTAATAGTGAGTAGTATGAGGTTTTTAAATCCTAATGTTATTGTTCTAAATTCAAATTAAGTCTTCATAGGTTTCGTATTTTGTATAATGAGTAATTTTTACCCTGTATGGAATATGAAGGAAATGGGTAAAACAACACGCGTAAATGAAAAAAAAATGTAAGTACGTTTATTTAATAACTTGTATTCCCTCCGCGAGCTCTTATTACTGCTTCCATACGGTTCTTCATCGATCGGATGAGAGTCACGATCACATGTTGTGGTATATTATCCCATTCCTCTTGGATTGCATTTTGCAGCTGGCTAAGTGTTTCTGGGGCTGGATCTCTTGCTCGAATTCGTCTCTTTAATTCATCCCATAGATGTTCAATGGGATTCATGTCCGGGCTTCTTGCTGGCCATACCATAATGGAGATACCGACTTCGGTAAGATAATCTCGTACGACGCCCGCGGTGTGAGCTCTAGCATTGTCGTGCATGAATATGAAGTCGTTGCCAATAAAATGTGCATAGGGCATCACATGAGGTTCAAGACACTGTTCGATGTACCGATGAGAGTTTAGTGCAGCCAGCCGTGGCCCAGACACAAAGGCAAGTTCAGTCTTACCGTCGGCGCTGATTCCTCCCCAAACCGTCCACGAACCGCCACCATAGCTGACCTTTTCTTCAATGCAGCATTGTGCAAAGCGTTCTCCATCTCTTCTGTAGACCTTGTTCCTTCCGTCGTTACCATACAGCATAATTTTACACTCATCAGAAAACAGTACTTTGCTCCACTGAAGGTATGACCAAGTTAGGTGCTCGCGTGCAAAGTTAAGGCGCGCTCTTCGATGGTCTGCAGTTAATTTCGGCCCATTCGCTGGCTTATGCGGTGCCAATCCGCGTTCCTTCAACCTTCTTCTTATTGTAGAGTCACTTACAGCTACTCTTCGTACAACGCGAAGCTGCTGCTGCAGTTGAAAAGCGTTAAGGCGTCGATTTCGTAAAGAAGTTGTTACAATAAATCGATCATCTCGCTCAGAAGTGACCCGATTCCTGCCAGATCCTGAACGGCGCGTGAACGAACCAGTCTCCCGATAGCGTTTGTAGACTCTATGAACAGATGATAAGCTTAGATGCAATCTTGCAGCCACAACACGCTGACTAAGTCCAGAATCCAGCAATGCCACCACTTGGGCGGCTTCTGCGGGCGAAGTATCCATATGTTTTAGAAAAAAAAGTTTTTTCAGACGTCCCAAAGTCACAGTAAATGAAATAAGAAACAAAAAGTTTAAAGACAAGCGCTAATTTTTAGTTTTTAAACGAGAAACGTACTCCAACCCTAAATACACATTTGTCTCAAAACAGTGATTAATTTCATTTATAGGATAAACAAATGAAATTCTAATTTCGAATTTTGATTTTTTTCTTCTTACTGTAATGACCAAACTGCCAGCTACACAATAATGTTTTTTTTTCATGGAATTAATTCTCTTTTGTAAAAAATTAGGACAAAAACAATAAAAACGAAAGTGTTTCGATTTTTTTGATGAGAAGTGTATAATACAAAATTTGCGTGAACCGGAAAGCATTCGTATTAATGTCAGTTGAAAGTTAATGTCAGTGTCAACGTTTTTTATTCCCAAAACAAGGATTTCAAAGTGATATTTTGGTGTTTATTCTTAAAATAAGGTAAGGGTAGTTCATTAAAACGTAATAATTTAATGTTTGGGATAGTTAGCAGTATTTTTTTTTTCCTAATTCTTCACGTAAATAGTATTAAATTGTTTCATAACCTAGCATTGTGATCTTGTTTTGTTGACAACCCACTATTTTGTATTGCAAATGCTTTTGGGTGCGTTTAGAGTCGATAGGCATCTCTCCCTAATGATTGGGAGAGATACCCATTGATGTTTCAGTGTTAGATGCCCAGTAAATATTCTTAGTTTTCTAGATTCATAACTTCCTATTTGGATTCTTATCTTTTTAGATGCCGAAAGAATACAAAAGAAAACCTTCTGGCTTTAGTAGAGGTACACGAAGTGAAGAAGACTTGGAATTAAGCCATCACTCTAGTGAAAGATAAATCATAGATATTTGCGTAGTGTGTGGAGAGTATTATCACGCCACTAAGAAGAAATGCGACTGGGGTTACGGCGAATGAAAATTCAGCGGAATGTCTAACGTGTAACGTCTGATTATGTTTTAATTATTGGTGGGCATCTATCCCTGATATCTATAGGCAACTCACCCACATGCTTGGGTGAGATGCCTATTTTACATTATTTTTAAAAAATATTCCTGAATTAAAATACATAGGTTACACAATAGTTCCAAATTTAATCTGAATGGCATTAATAAACAGTGATTCAACTAAACTCTGAGTATTTCATTTAGTATCTTACATACATAATTAATTATGTTTTTTTTTTTAAACTATAGGCAACTCTCCCTGACTTACCCTATGTGTGTGTAAAAACGTATCCACGATCGGCAACACATGCGAACGATACCCATTGAAAAATTCATTCATCGATAGATTCTCATTATTTCACCAAAAAAAACATTAAATTTATTCTTTCGTGTTTTTTTTTATTGTTATTTTTTGAAAAAAATAGTCCCAATCGTTTCGAGTTCGATGATCGAGTTCATGGTATTCGGCTCCAGAACGACCTAAAAATAATGGTGTATAATGGGTGGTCACCCATCCACGGACCAACCTAGACAAGCGCTGCTTAACCTTGAACATCGACCCGTCCGATTGTAATTACTTCGCCACGAGCTCCTACTTAAACTTTCATTTCTATAAAAACCATTTATATCATAGTACACTTTGAAGCACTGTATCAGCACTCTTCACTTCATTGTAACAAGATGATCCCGATCCGTGGTGATAAGTGGGCGTTGCAGTATGGAGTTTCATACTGATAGAATGGTGAGTGGAACAAGTTGCAACGATCCGGTACAAACAGGTGAGGTAAGGTGAGGTGACCTTTAAACATTTCATTATGAAACCTACCTTTTGAACGTCATTGTCACATATACGTGACAAGCAAGCCCGTACCCTGTACGCCAAACGACACAAATATGTGAAAAAATGGTAGGTAAAAAAAAGAAAAAAAAAAGGAAAAATTGTGGCTTGGCGTGGAGAGCACGCGCTTGATTTTATGCTCTGGCGTTCCAAGGGTTAATGTTGGTATTGCTCGAACAATTGTTGCTCTTGTTAACTGTACCTACCTTCAATGGCATAATAATATTTGTTTCAGAGCTATTCAATCTTAGGCTTCGTTGTGATCATAATAACGCGCTTAATTAATAGTATTAAGAATTACTTCCTGCCCAGATCTGTTTAACCAAAATTATTCTTAATCTCACCCACTTACAGCCCTGTGTAAGTGTAACCAAAATCATGAACGCAATTACCGACACTATTCCTATACCGCAGCGACGCCATTAGCGTGTACAATTTTGACAGGCGCTAACGAAATGTGCCGCCAGCCATGCATGCGACATCGCCAGGGGAAATATGCTTGTTGATTCGTACAAAGAGTGGGACTCCGTGATGAGCAGTCCGTATGCGGTTCTAGTTTACCAGAATCACGCGAACGGCGCAACATTTAGCCAATTTTGTTTATTCCTATTTCAGGAAAGGCTTCATACTGACCTTTTTTAAACCCTGGGAGGACAGCCGGCAATTTCATATTTCACTTTTTTTGGGCAAAACTTATTTGGAGCCTAAAAATGCTTTTATTTTTAGGTCCCGTAGGTGTATTACGAGGAATACATAGTAGAGTGTAATTGGGTAACCGGTAAAGCCAAAATAACAGTGTATAATATTCTGTCGTTGTTGTTTTCTGTCTTAATAATGTCGGTTTACTCGAAAATAACACAAAACGAAAGCTCGATGGCTGTTTCTGGTTTAGTTTATTTGCTTTTACATTAAGGCGTGTTGGTTTTGCCAGTAATTACTTAAAAATGTTGTTGTCTACGACCGCTACTACGAAGTTGATCGAGGTTAAGTTTAATCTCGATTTAGACCGGAATACGAATCGAGCTTACAGACTTGTAAACTTTTACGACAAAATGTTCGTCGTGCTTTGCGAAAGTTTCGTACAAAATGTACATATAACATGTCCTGGCAGTTTTTGGTCATGGCGACCAATTTTAGCGGAGTCAAGTCATCGAAGTAGAAGATATTTTAGTGCACAAGTGTGTGCGCAAACATAAGTGCACTCTCTCTTCCTCCATTACACTGCCAAATGGGACATACACGACCACACGATCGGATGGAAAAATATCTTAGTAAGAAAACACACAACAGCAATTTTGAGGCTTCACGTAACTGCAGTCTCTCATAGTAATTTTCATAAAAATATTCAGAAACCCAATTTAAATAAACCGTCACTAAAAAACCATTGAAAATGTGACTTAATTTTAAGCAATTCACGGAAAGGCGTTTGAGAAAATCTGAGTAATGGTAAAATTATGACAATATCACTATAATAACAGCTAGGACATAAATCACTAATGTGACAGTAAATTTGCCAAAACGGTCAATTTATTATTTAAAATGGTCCTGTTCAACGTGATCCAAGTAATTTTGGTATTATAGTAGAAGGGAAAAGTTCTTTAACCGTGTCATAATGCTGTCCTATTTAACCCAAAGGTTGACGGTAGAGAATGGCTTGTAGCATTAAGCCCCCCTTTGCACTACTTTTGTACATGAATTTTATTTTGTATATTGGGGCGCAAAGTGTTAAGAATCAGGAATTTCTCAGTAGCAGCCACGAAGTCTAGATTTGCGTCCGGTTGACGACAATAAACACGCCTCGTAATATATGTAAGCGTAACTGGCGAAGTGTAGATTTACTATTAGGTCCACCTCTCCTAATCCTTCTGAGATTACAGATATGATAATTATGTCTATTGAAAAAACAAATAGAAGACGTAGAACTGAAAAAGTAATTATAAAAACCCGACTGAACAGCAAAAAACAAGCGCATTTGGAAGCAGGCGGGACCCATTAAAATATAAAATTCCGACATCCGTGAGGACTGTCAAAGACCTACAAATGACGGCCGAGACCAACGGCTTTACGGAGGGAACTCGGTATGTTATGACGGTCACCCATCCACTGACCGACCTTGACAAGCGCTGCTTAACCAAAAAAATAGACGTGCGTCTGTTATTATTTAGTCATAAGCGTTGTTCCCTTTTAAGTTTTAAAACTGAGTAACAATGAAAAAGGGTGTAACGAGATTCTTCAAATTAAAAAAAGTCCTGAAACTCGTAGAGAATTTAATCAAAAGAATATACCTAAGGAAGGTCCGTAGTAGTGGCAAGTGTCGGTTTCCTCTTAATTATAAGGAAAAGAAGGGTCCGTGTCGCCATAAATCAGGTTTCGTGACGAAAATGCGGCTTTCAATTAATATACTAAACTCTGGGACTAAACTATTTTATTATAATGAATAATGCAAACATTAGTGGATTGATTTACTGGCTTTATAATTACGACAGTTAGAACAAATCAATTTATTGCAAAAGGCACGCTAATGAAAACAGCAACTATATAGTACTGGAATTCCTAGTTTTCGTAATATTTCCGTTTTTATATAACACTTTCTATATTATTCCAAAAAAAAAACATTAAGGCATCGGTTTTGTTAAACAGTGTACTAAAATTGAAGCCACCAATTCAAACCATTTATTTATTACATCCATCCTCGTTTCGGTTTCGAAACCGTTGAAAAATCAGTATACACGTAAATATGGGCCGATCGCTAGTTGATAAATGACAAAAAATCTTTTTCGCACCTCGTGCGCATATTGATAAATTACGTTGCGACGTCCCAGAAAATCTAGTGTGTCCCAAATAAACCGCTGGTGTGAATCCTGTGCAAGATTTATATCCATTTTCTATACCTCCATAGTAAAAATTAAAAAGAAGATGCCTTCGGTAACTTTGAGGGAGGTATCAAGAGTACTAAGCTATCAGAATACGTTGGTAGTAGAACCCAAATGCCGAACATCGCCCGAATTCGAGACACTCGATAGATTTATGCTTCCCTGGTAGTTGTCCATGACAAATGGAGGTGCCCATGGTCGTGTCTGCTATTACGAACATTTAGAATTTATTGGAATAGATATACGAATGGAGGTGGCGGTGAATACAAATACTGTTTCTTCACAAGGAAGACTGCACGCCAAGCCATTCGTTTTATTTGCAAAGTATTATATTAATGCATTTTTATCACAATACCTAGTTACAGAAAAAATAAAACAATGACATTTTTAATTTAAAAATCAAACAACGACAACAATTTACCGCTTTATAAGCATAGAACTAACAAAATGCTGAATGAACACAATAGCTCATACAAAAACATTTTGCGCGAACAAAGTCACGTAATAACGCAGACGCTATGAGGCATGAACTATTGACATGAGAAAATGAACAACTCCGAACTGACTTCGGCACGATGCCAAATTTTAATGACGACCGACGCCTCTCGCGGTCGGAAATTATTTGCAAATAAATGTTAGCCTTGACTCTTTGCCTTACCAACTTAATTTACCCTCCCAACTCTCAAACTGACAACCCTACGTCTCAAAAAGACCTTACCCTAAAAGAATAAGGCTCAAAATAAAACAGTTCTCACACCTCCAAGGGCTGTCAACGTAAATAAGTTCTTGTATCTCGGCTCCAATCTAAAAATCGATCAAATATTACGTTCAGATGATTGTACAGTACACCATTAAGTAAACGTAATAACAATTTTCATTATAGATGTACAGAATGAGCTTCGTTTGTCCTTAGAGATCTTTTGGTGTTAGTAAATGTGTTGTATTTTAACGCAACGAGCTTTATAACCTATTTCATAATAAGTTTTCTCATAGATAAAAATAATGGAGTAATTTATGGTTAATGATGGGTTAACCACAGACTATGAAAGCACAGCCTTTAAAATATGAAAAAAGGTCCCAGTTCTTTGTTTTACTTGTCAAAGCGTTGTATTAGGAAAGTCCAATAGCAAAGTAACCCCAAGTCCAAAATCACGTTTCTTCCCACTTCTATATTTAGCTGGACTTTATTTTGGTACCTCAAAGAAACTGACCTACCACGAGACGAAGTAACACAATACAATAATCTTAATTTTAGAATACATTGCGTGTTTAGTACTGTTCCATCGAAACTGTGCGAACAAAAACCGCAGTGGTGGAAGATTTTGCGAGAAAGCCGTGTTTAGTTCAGTTCTAGTGGAATCTGAAAACGGATTCGGTGACTTGCGAAATAGGAACATACAATTTATTCGTTTACACTTATGTACGTGCAGCGATTTCATGATGGCGGCCCACCCGGTATTCCTACGTTATTAAAATTGATCGCTCAATGGAATTGTTAGAAGTCAATAAAGTAGAGTACATGAAGAAATATGGGAGAAAGTATTGTGGGAATTCCTTTTGATGTCGTTTCTGTAGTTGGACAAAATGCTTTTCTAACAAGCTGAGTATTTGTGAGAATAGAATAGGCAGTCTGATTTTTTGGTTGGGGTAGAAAATTTTCTACATACCTACCTAAATAATTATAATTATGCTTCTATTTTTATAGAGATTGGTCTTCAGCTTGAATATAAAATGTAAGTACCTGCCTACAAAGAAAATAAAATAATTATCCGTTTAAAGGTCATAGAGACCTGTTTTATTAAACCTTTTTGAAATTCTGGAAAGTTTCTTAAGAAGTCAATGACTTACTCGTAGGGAAATATCTCGGGAAAACCAAACTTAATTATTATTTTGAAGTCAGTGTCAATGTTTGATCTCCATCAATGTTTGCTTGCTTCTCTGGTGACAAAAAGTTAAGGATCAATTACAAGGGTGAGCGCAACCTTGAATCCTCTAATTAACGGAGGATGCGCTAAGGTTTTTACATGGAATAGTAATTCAATGGGATTAAATGAACTTAGAGGGTTGTATTGATGGCGGCCCCAACTTACGAACAGTAAGTCGTGGGTTCGAACCCAGGCAGGCGCAGTACTGGCAGCTACTTTTCATAAAATAAATTAAATAAATAAAAATTACTTTGTGTAATTTATTTCCTCGCCACTGCTCTCAAAAATGGTGAAGGAAAACATCGTGAGGAAACCGGCATGTCCTAGAACCAAAAATTCGAAGACATGTGACATCTACCAAACCGCACTGGGCCCTCGTGGTGGATTATAGCCCATTCCCTCACTAGAGGAGGCCGTGTGCCCCAGCAGTGGGAATATTATTATATAGGCTGATTATGCTTGTGCAGTAACATGCTAAATTGTATTTGGAGTAAATATCAGAATATTTAAGTGCCTTCTACTATTAAATCAGATAAAATAAGATACATGTAGCGGCAAATTGGTATTCGCTTCCGAGAACGTTCCGCATAATTACCAGGAAACGCATTATATTTTATTTACCGTTGTATATTTATTGAGGGGTTTTTACTACCGACTTATCTTAATAGTGGTATTTACCAGCGCATTCTGATATAATAAATTTCATAACATCTATGCTGTCGTTATTACTTCTTGAAAATGGGAGAATTTTATCAGAGATGTTAGTGATTCCAAAAAGGCCAAAAAGGGCAGCAAAATTTGGTTTGCTGTAAGAAAACCCAATTCTGGGTTAAGCTCGCCATTGTACATATGCTATATTATTGCAATTTGTATCCTTTATTATTTTGTGTGCAATAAAGAATAAGAATAAGAATAAGGGAAACGATGGAAGGACTGCATGAAGGATGATATAGCAAGAAAGGAGGTGACTGCTGAAATGACGAGTAATAGAGAGGTATGGAAAAAGAAGACATGTAGCGGCGATCCCAAATGAACAAGCAGGAGAATGATGATAGTGCTTCCACAACCTTCCTGTCAAACATTAAAGCCTTGACATTCGATAGCCGAAAGCCTCATTGTTTTTTCAACGATCAGTGAAGAGCCGTATGCATTCCTCTGGACATGACAGTTTTTTTTTTCCTGATGTACTGCACGAGAGCACAAGTACCCCCAATTTTGCATTCCGACTCTTCTTCCTTTCTCTTTTCTTTTTCTCTTAGTTACGGATTACAATTTATGAGAGAATGAGAATGTCAATATTAAAAGTATATTACATAATAGGTACCTACGTTAAGAAAAAGTGGACTATACATTCCGGTCTAAGGAAACGTGTATTATTAAGAAATAAAAGCACACGTGCTACTGGACTAAGATGTCTCATAAATTTGAACTACTGAATACGGCGGTTTGGTTTGTGCAGTTTTAATGGCACTATAAACACTACGTGCTCCCCTTTTTCTAAAGAATGGAAAGTATTGGTGCAAATTAAAACAAAAATGCGGTAAAAAAATCTGGTAGGGACCCAGTCGTAAGTCGGTCAATATAGCTGTGAGCGATTATGGCCTGTAACCCAAGTTAAATAATGACTAAAACCGCATACTCAACTTTTGTTTTATACTGGATATTTTGAGAACACGCAAGCGATACCTATTAACGTTCTTAAAGCAACAGTATAACTTTTAATAGGCAACACAAGACGAAATTAAAGCTCTGGCAATCAAAATTCTTCTTGATACTACACAAGCTACGTTCGAAGCCATACAAATATATTTTTATGAGCTCTCGAACGTCAACAAGCTTTTATTAGAGAGGCCTGGAGTGAGAACTAGGTTTGCATTGATTTTGAATAATTATTCATTTAGCCTTTTTTTTGGGATGGGAAATCATCAAATGACTCCTACCGCTCTGAGCGGAGCGGAAGGGAGTGTCAGACTTTTACTGACTAAAACCCACCCATGTTCCTTCTTTCGCGCTTCGTGTTCCAGGGCCGCGGTATCTCTTCCGAACAGTCCCGCAGCCCTGGCACGCAACGGCCCTTGCGGGCCCCTCCTGTTTGCTGACATCTCTTTGAGGCGCGCGTGGAACACGAACGCGCCGTCGACACGGCCTGTCATCATAAGACATACGGACGGCGAGCTTCATTTAGCCAGCCTACACTTTATTCTTGATTGAAGATCAATCTAATTCCCCATCTTCATTCTATCATCGGACGAGCAGAGATATCTAGATATAAGGTGAAGCGTCACCGTTAGATGGTTGAAGTTCCACGGACAAAGTGGTATGCTTCTACGTTTAATTTGAGATCCGCCAGTCTGTGGAATCCACAGCCGGCTTCTCTGTTCCCTGGTCATTATAATCTGGATCTATTCAAAGTTCAAGTGAATCAGTTTCTTCTGGACAAGCGTGTTGCACTCTAGGCCACACCATCGCTTCACATCAGGCGAGTTGCGGCCAAACACAAGCAAAAAGTAATAATAGTAAGAATTAAGATAACAAACTTTTAGTTGGTCTAAGATTTCCCTCCTTTTACTATACGGCTGTCTGCCTGAGAAGTTTTCAGCAACGTCATGTAAACCGATGCTAGACAAAGCCGCCAGTAAACTGTTGTTAAAAATGCATGCTTACTTTGTCTGGCGTGATAAACATAAATACAGTAGGAATTTTCCAGGGATCTAAAATATAAAACTACCCGTATTCTTCTCTTGAGTGTACCATGAATAAGGTAGGTAGGAGCTAGGTATTGCCCATAACAGAATACTATGTGCTTAATAATAAAAGAACATTTGTATAACCGTGACTTATATTGTATCTGTGTATCTTTTGTTGGAGATCTAAATAGATTTACATAAATACATTCAAATACAATATAAATTCAGGTGAATTAATGGTTAATTTTGGTGAATACTGGAGATAGGAGGTCTGAAATTTAAGTTTTAATAACACTAATTGGTTGAAAAGATAGAAATACTAAAAGCATTTATGATACCGGTACAGACTCTTGTTGGCCATGGACATTTTTTTTTGAACTCTAGGCGTGAGACCAACATTATTCAAATATATCTCAAATAGTAGCTTAAAATTAGGACTTCATTCTATAAAATAATAAAAATAATATGTATATGTGTGTGTGTTTGTATGTTTAATAATGTGTTATGTGTATGTATGTGTGTGTATGTATAATTATGTATTCTTTAATGACTTAATTTATTTTTATTTTAAGATAATGTTTTAATTAATAATATTCTTGACATTTGCACGTCACATCATGAGGTAAACATGACTGTACCTAATAATGTTGTTGCCATCTTGCATGGATGTATTTACTTGTATATGTATGACACTGTTTAAGCAAATAAATATTATCTTATCTTATCTAAGTTGCCAGTGAACAGAAATATAAACACTTAAAATAGGTATGTTGCCTTTTTCGAGTGTACACGGGGCAAAGTAGATCGGTTTGCAGGGCACACCACAAAGATGTTGGTGTGCGTAAAATCAACTGGTGTATTACTTCGCCTATTTGTTAGTGTTTGCTTCACTATAGTATATGTATAATATGAGGTAAAGAATATGAAGCATCAATTTAACCCTATGACTAACTGGTGTCGTGGCATAGATGTGTAATCATTCGGCTGGTAAATCAAGTGTCGTAGGATCGAATCTGCGCCGCTGGCGTCAACTTTTTGCATTATTAAAAAACTTTTATTTTCATTTTGTTGAATTTTTATTGTAATTTACCTGATAATAAGAACATTATTCGAAAAAAATATGGAAGTAAAAATTAAACAATTTGTATTAAGAAATCAACAACATTTATTGACTAGGTTTTTTTTTATATTATAATTACAAATTAAAAAGTTTTGTGCATGACAAATATTCTAAGTCGGACAAGAAATAACGTTACTTTTCTTATTCAAGTGGGTAATTTATTTATTAGTGAAATGAATAAACATGTTAATAAGATAGATATTAAGATACAGGTATCCTAAATTGTTATCTCACTAACAATAACATCACTCACATAAAACAAATCGAATTACCCCCTGATATTTTTATTAATATCCTATTGGTGCGCCTTCGCTATCTATGACTTATTCATGCACGAAGTAAATGTCTCCACTAGACCTGCATGGAAGAATATTTTTTTTTATGATAGCGCTCACCATCTTTTCGCCACAATATTTTGCGACCGTCCTTGTCTGATTTAAAACATTTTTCATCTCTAAATATAACTATATTATTGCACCAATCAAAATCCAAATATTCTCTTGCGAAGCGTACCCGGTTTTGCCTGTGAATATCTGACATTCAAATTTTCTTGGCTGGCCTACAACATTTCACACCAGCTGCTCGCAAGTGGTTTCGTACAGTTTGTAATGTCACGTCATGTTTAGTTGCCGTGGAACGAGTAGTGAGGAAGGGCTCAGCGGTATGCGTAGCAACTATATCAGATGCCAATCTGTGAATGCAAATCCAGCCTTTGGTCCCGGTCGGCAAGGATCAATGCTTCCCGAATCTGCATAACGATGGACCCACAATTGCACAGTCCTTCTCTGTGAACAATAATAAAATATTGTTACAAAAAACAACAATCAATAACATGTGGATTATTTAAACATATTAAACTTCTAAACATCATAATAACATTTTGTTACTCACCGATATCTTTAAACGTCTCGCAATTTCACTAATTGAAACATTTTGCTCATGCAAAAGAATTATTTCAGCTCATAAAAGTGTGGTTCAATGATTCATATTGATTCACAAATAAAAGCACTTCTCAAAAAACGCAGGGTATAATGTCTAAAAACGTAACGAAAGCCCGATAGTCAATAGCATTATGACGATGAACTTAAACTACTAACTTAAACATGATTTGTCATTTTTAGAGGGTAGACAACTAATACATTCTAACCCAAATATAAAGAGACTTGCTAATAGTTAAGCAATGAATTGAACAAACAAATGTAAAATATTTTATTAAAACATACAAAAACATTATGCTGTTGGCAGTCGGATTCGATCCTACGGCGCCGGCGCAGTAAGTAATTATTTATCGCACGCTCGACTAATGCGCCACGGAGACGATTGTATGATAAGCTAAATTTATGCGTCATATTCCCTGCAACATTAGTGACAAGAAATTTTATTGTGTGTGCGTGGACAACGGGTTATTGTGAAACAAACACTAATAAATAGGCGAAGTCAGACGGCCGTTGATTTTACGCACACCAACATCTTTGTGGTGTGCCCTGCAAACCGATCTACTTTGCCCCGTGTACTATGTGAGCTCGACAAATGGATGTGCGATTAACGCTTGTGCGACAAAACTGTACTGCGACTCACCATAGTTCGAATGCACGCTTGTGCGACACACTGAAGATCGCCCGCACTACCGTGGTGTCGCACTACCGTAGTGTCGAACTACTGTCGCGCAATCGTTTGTCACACTAGCGTGATGTCGATCTTCAGTGTGTCGCACAAGCGTGCATTCGAACTATGGTGAGTCGCAGTACAGTTTTGTCGCACAAGCGTTAATCGCACATCCATTGGTCGAGCTCACGTAGTACACTCGCCTTTTTCTATATTTTTCCAAAGATTTGACCTAATAATTAACTATTTTAGTAAAAGGTCTGCCTCTAGTGGTCGCAAGTGCGTCTCCTGAGCATAAGGTCCTGGGTGCGATTCCCGGGTCGGGCAAAGTGTTATTGGGTTTTACCATCAGGAATTTATGAGTCAAAATCAAAATCAAAATCAAAGCATTTATTTCAAGTAGGCCCGTTACTGGCACTTTTGAACTGTCGAAACAAAGACAACAATGAAATTTAGCTACAGTCCCAGTCACAAGGCATAAAAACTGTGAAAGTACTGTAGTTGCCCATTCCCTAACGTAGATCTCTATGGAGAAGAACGGGCAAGAAACTCCATGGACACTCTTTTAAATCAGAATATTTTTACAAAACCTTGGTTACATCATTCATGTTTAGATGGTACATTATGTGAGAGCGATGTAGCAAGATGTGCACGTTAAAAGTGTCCATAGTAAAAACAAGGAAAAGAACAATTCAAAAAATAAAATAATTAATTCAAATAAGCCGTGGCAACCAAGAGATGACCAGTCACAACTGACAGCGCCCGTTCACGAACATGACGCATGTATCAGCACCATTCAACTCAACCATTTTGAAGGGAACTAACTGATCCGACACACGCGCCACCATCAGCGAGACATTTGAGTGAGCATGACATACACTTAACCGCCAGGGCAAATTCAAGTCAAAAAAAAAAAAAAATGACGTAGGTTTCCAACGAAGGATAGCTTTCTATTACATAGTACTCACATAATATGGGCTATGCGGTTATATAATACCAAAAGAAATTGAATCTATACAATGCAAAGATAGTTGTACAATCTTCAGCAGCTCCAACAATACTATTTAATGCTATCCATTAATCAGTTTATGCGCCCCTGTCCATGTGGAGCAGGACCGGCATTGAGCCAAGCATTTTTATCAGAGATATAATCGTCCAACTTGTAATATGCTTGCTTAAATAGTGTGCGTTTAATGCATGATTTAAATTTCGTCTCATTCAGTTCAAGAATACTTTGTGGAATTTTATTATAGCATCTTAAACAGTACCCCATGAAAGATGAGTCTACTTTAGCGAGTCTGAAGCCCGGCTGAACTAATTGGTCTCTAGTTCTCGTACTGTAATTGTGTCTGTCACCTCTTTTATTAAAAAGATGTAGATTTTTTCTAACGTACATTATGTTTTCGTAGATGTATTGACAATGTACCGTCATGATTTTGATTTCCTTAAACAGTTCCCTTAGAGAATCGCGCCTACGAAGATTATATATGGCTCTGATGGCTCTTTTTTGCAGAATAAATATAGACTGAATGTCTGCAGCCCGTCCCCATAACAGAATGCCTTAAGACATTATACTATGAAAGTAACTAAAATAGACCAGTCTAGCGGTATCTACATCAGAAAATTGACGGATTTTTCTAACAGCATATGCTGCTGAACTTAGGCGCCCCGCAAGAGATTTCAAATGAGAACCCCATTGTAGCCTTGAATCAAGCGTAAGCCCCAGGAAAACGGTTTTATCTACGAATTCAAGTTTCTCTTTATTCAATACTATATCACACTCGTTACTTTTAACATTTGGTAAAGCAAATCTTATGCATTTCGTTTTTTTTTTCATTTAATACTAAATTGTTTGCTGTGAACCAATTCTGGACCTGAAGTAGGGCATTATTTACGTCATCTAGATTTTGGGCCCGTCTATTTATCTTAAAAATTAGAGAAGTGTCATCAGCAAATAACACCATATTTTGAGGTTGGTTTTTCAATAAATAGGGTAGATCGTTTATATATACTAGAAAGAGGAAAGGACCCAATATTGAGCCTTGCGGAACCCCCATTTTTACTTTTAAACCCTGTGAATTAACACCATTTATTTGAACATATTGTTGTCTATCACTTAAATAAGATTTTACCAAACCAAGTGCAAGTTTACCTAGTCCGTAATGCTCAAGTTTCAAAAGCAATGTGTCGTGATTTACGCAATCAAATACTTTGGAGAGGTCACAAAATATTCCTATTGCGTCTTGGGATGCTTCCCACGCAGAAAATATGTGCTTTAATAAGGTTACACCGGCGTCAGTTGTACAACGTCCCTTAGTGAAACCAAACTGTTGGTCGTGTAAGATTCTGTTGGTGTTAAAATGATTATGGGTAGCAGCCACGGAGTCTGGTTATGTGCCCGATTGATGGCAATAGGCTCGCCCCCTGTTACATGGGACTTAAACATAACTGGCGAAATGTGGGTGTGCTATTAGGAACACTTCTGCCTAACCCTTTGGGGATTACAGGCGTGATGTTATGTTATGTTACATTTAACAAAAGGGTTCCGTAACACACTCTCTGTAGCATTTAGTTGATTTTAAGGCCTCACGCGGCTTAGTACGGATTAATTACCGAATGCTTAGCTGTAGCACAATGTTTTCACCGTGATCTACTTTAAAAACAAGACTGTTGTAGTCAAATCTCCAACAAAATATAGGAAACTAGCTTTTGACCGCGGCTTCGCTCGCGTTAATTTAGAGTTTGACACTCAATTCGGGTTTTACTTTGCTTGTATACTCATAGAATTCAATCATGATTCGCAAGACACGTGGCGCCATCTATTATCATAAGAACGTTATTGTTGTTTTCTTCAGGAACAGTACTTTTACTCGGGATGACAGGTACATTATGTCCGTTTTTGAACACCTGACAACGTATATGCAAAATTTCAGAATGATCGGTTCAGTGGTTTAAGAGTGAAAAGGTAACAAACAAACTTACTTTCGCATTTATTATATTAAAGTTAGGATTGCAACATTTTCAAATAGTAGCTTTGAGGGCTTAAAATGGCCGTTCTAACAAAATCATAAAAGAATGATCATATTATTGAAGATCACGGAAGATTTGGACATCGAAAATCAATGTCCTCAATTAAATTACAGTGTATGTTTTGATTTATAAAATACAAAAACTTCAAGTAGATGCAAAACGTTTTCAAGTTATGACTGAGTTTAACTTACAAACTGCTCGTTTTACGAGTACAACCACACTTTCTCGATTTTTATTTTTGCCAATAAAATGTAGCAAATCAAATATTTTCGATGCGTTCCTTCAACCGCTGTTTTTATGGCCACTATGCATCTATAAAACGATAACAATATATAAAACGAAAACGTGATGTAAAGGTTTCAAAATAACAAAAGTCATAACCCTTTCTTTTGGTTTTGTCGTAGTCGGTTAAGAACCTGCAAGCAAGCATACTTACAACTTGCGACTGCCCTAATGGTCTAGTGGTCGCGTAGTGCTAATGCTCAGCATAAGATCTTGGCCCGCTCTTTTTTTTCTCGCTTTACAGGTCCACTGGTCCAGCAGGTTAGTGTTATTCGGGACTCTTTAGGGTGTGATGTAAGATATCTCAAAAATAAAAATAAATATATTTCAGCTAGCCCGTGAGATTCCAATTTTCTTACGTTTTTTGCAGTTTGCAGGTCAAAGTCAGGTTGTATGTTGATCCAGGGCTGCGGGGCTGTTCGAAAGAGATACCGCGGCCCTGGAACACAAAGGGCAAAAGAAGGATGGGTTTTAGTCAGTAAAAGTCTGACACTCCCTTAGCGGGAGGGGTCATTTGATGATTTCCCAGCCCAAAAAAAAACAGGTTGTATGTTGATAAAAATATGAGTCGCGTCTGTAACAACGTCTGTAGCTTTATAGAATTATAATCATTAAAATCATCAATACAACCCACTCAGTTCATCCCATTGAATGACTATTTCATGAAAAAGTCAAAAAATGATGCTTCCACCTTAATATCTGCAATTATCACTCTCAGGAATAAAAATTAAAGTTCATTTTCTTTCAACACAATTAGTCTTTTCAGAACATGTCATTCCACCGAGAAATCTAATTAACTTATAATCGACTTTCTGCCAACGTAAAATAAAATTGGATTAATTTTACTTGGAAAGAACGATTTTTTATTCTATTTTCGTTTCTTTAAATCTTTGATTGGTGTTTTTTATTACTTCCGATCCTTTTAATTGATTTCTTAAAAAAATAGGCCAAAGTTTTGAAAATAAGGCCGTGTCCTGACCAAAGCGATCGTTTGGAGTTGATTTAATTTCGTTCTGTGATTCTGAACGCGTGGTCAGACCGACAGCCAGGACATTTCCAATAATGTGTCAATATACAGAAGCCTAAATCCACTTAATCGGTGATGAGACTTACTATCGGAGTCACTCGAGATATGTATCAGCGCCGTGCGCTCTATCAGACCACTGAATGTAAAATTAAATATGCAGATGGAAAAATATCGTTGACCGTAGTATTTATTTATTTATTGCACAATGTACACACCGTTACAAGCTTGGCTTAAACAAATGAATACATTACCCTGTTAGGGCGCAGCAAAATAACTTAAGACTAGAATATATATAGAACAATTTTATGTATCATTGCGTACAGTTTTTACTACAAAAAAAAACTGAGAATCAGTCATAATACCGGATTACACTGACTTAATATTACATTTACACCGAGTGCTCGTGTTAGGGCCTCAGATATTGTCCAGTAATCGGAGCGAGAAGGTGAGGTAATAGTCGCACCATATAAAAAACCAGCCAAGTGCGAGTTGGACTCGTGCACCGAGGGTTCCGTGTATACTTGTAGGTATTTTTTTATTAAACTACATATTTACGGTTCATATTTTTTCCTTTACTTGAGCTATAAGACAATGCTTCTTGCCAAACATGATTCTAGGTCAACGGAAAGTACCCTATAAATTTTGATTTCTTTGAGAGTGTCGAAATACACGTTTTTTGCGGCTTAAACGGCCGTATCTTTTTTTACGTTAACTTAGAAGTTTGATTTTTTTCACAGCTTCAAGGGACTGTATATCGAGTTGAAATTAAACCCATATACTCAAGGTATATGGGTTTAATTTCAACTCGATACCTCCACGCGTTCCCGAGATAAAGGGTCTTGACAGACAGACAGACGGATGGACAGACGGACGGACAGACGGACGGCCAACAAAGTGAACCTATACGGGTTCCGTTTTTCATGTTGAGGTACGGAACCCTAAAAATGATATTCAGTAAAACAAATACCTAGCACGACTGAAATTAAACCCCATCATAGAAATAGTATGTATATTACGATACCGTTTCCAAATCAGTTACAAAAAACACACACACAAACTCGTTTCCAAGCTTGGTAACAAATAAAATCCCTCTCTTTAATTTAGAAGAGTTGAAATCGAAAACCGGCGTTGTTCAGGATTCAGGAATGCAATGAAAGGTCAAAAAGCCTTCATTTCACTTTTACGACCGAGTGTAGTCATAAAATAAAAAAATATACAGCCCTATATATCCAGGATTTAATGAAATAAATGTCCTGGTAGAAAATAAAATGATGCTTTTTATATAGACACGAAAACGCTTTATTATTGACACTTTTGAAATAATGACACTATTTGGAAATGTTGGGAACCTCCAGTAAAGTAAAAGTCTGTGAAAGTGTCTCGTTGAGAATTTAGGCAGTTTTATTAGCTTAACAAATTAGGTTTCGCCTAAACTGGGGATTACTTTAGGCTGTATATTTATTCAACCCACATTCACTTACAGATAGATGTTGTCTTATCTGCATTGCGACATTATCAGACTTCTTTTAGTGAATTGGTCTTCTTGGTACATTTCATTTTTCGATAGGCCTGTTGATCTAGTGGTTAGTGACCCTGACTGCTAGGACGGAGGTCGTGGGTGCGATTCCCACACAGAACAAATCTTTGTGCGATGAGTACGATTATTTGCTCTGTCTGGTGTGTAATTTATCTATAATATGTATGTATTTAGAAATATATAAGTATGTTTATCAGTTGTCTGGTTGTCATAGTACAGGCTCGGCCTAGTTTGGGATCAGATGGCGGTGTGTTAAGATATATATTCTTTTTTAATTTATCGTCGAACGTATAGCTAGATATCTAATATCATCATTCTCAGTCCTTATCCCAATTCATCTTCCCCTTCTATATTTCTCTATCTTCTTAGCGTATCGATGGCAATCTAAATTGTATCAGCCCAAAATATTTCTCTATTACTCGTCATCTCATCAGACACCTCCTTCCTTGCCATAATATCATCCTTCACACAGGCCATCCATCGTTTCTTTGTTCTTCCTCTACTCTTATACCCATCCACATTCATACTCAAAACTTTCTTCACGACATCTTCCTCACTCCTCTGCATCACATGCCCATACCAAGACAACCATAGTTTCAGTCTTTTATAAAATGTACTAACCCAGCATTTTACAAAACACTGAAACTACGGTTGGCTGATAGATTTCGATTATTAAAAATTAAACGGCGAGCAAAACATGTACCCACGGCGGTACATGAAGCTGAAAATTTCCACTATAACTTGGCCTCCCTTTGTATAGATTTCTTATACAATGAGAGATCCGTATTAACTGGTTTAGTATAGCTTGATTGGTCGTTCGTACCCCTTTTTTTTTTTTTTTTTTTTGGTGGGTGGGAAATCATCAAATGCCCCCCCCCGCCCTGGGCGGAGCGGAAGGGAGTGTCAGACTCTTACTGCCTAAAAACCACCCATGTTCCTTCATTGGCCCTTTATGTTCCAGGGCCGCGGTATCTCTTTCGAACAGTCCCGCAGCCCTGGCAGGCACCGGCCCTTGCGGGCCCCTCCCGTTGCTGACAACTCTTTGAGGCGCGCGTGGAACACGAACGCGCCGTCGACACGGCCTGCCCGTCGTCATACGACGGACGGACGGCGAGCTAGCCCATTACTCGCCGTCCACAGGCCCGCGCCTACGGTGGCCGAGAGCCATCACGGCGTGGCCCCCGACGCCCGGTGCTTCTCCCGCGGCGGCTGGGACGTGAGGAGGTTCTCTCCCTCTCACATTCCGCCGCCTCCTTCGCTAGCATAGCGTTCGTACCCCTGCGCACACTTACAGATTTATTTGTTCAAAAGGATATTATTGATCCCAAATATAACATCATTGATACGGAAGTCCCTGCTCTCAATTTCATCATCAACTCACAATATCATCAATCATTCACTTTCATTATATTTAAAGACCTCGCGTACTACGCGGCCATGACCACATTAACCATGATTTGTCGCACGACCTGCCGCTTGAACAGAACTGGTCGGACGCCCGGTTGTGCGACCATGAACTTTCTTCCTGGTCGAAGCTTCTGCGGCCAAAAGTGGTTGTGACTGCGTGGTGCGTGAGGTCCCTTATATTAAGTGCAGAAACCGGTGGCTTTTCAGTTGATTTATCCACAAAAGCACAGAATCCTCTGTCCTCTTGACCTAGAGTACCTAGCTATGACCAGCGAAACGAAACATGACGGATCCGGTTATTGGTACGGGCTTAAAATGAATCGCAAGTACGCCAGTGGTAAGATCACGAGACCTACTGACAAGTCTACCAATACCACAGCGTGCTTCTAAAGAGTCCTGATGTTTTCAGCTCGAGGCGTGAACGACATTGAAAGTCAGATCGCAGCGGAATTAGGACTTCCTAGAACTATACAGACACACACATTACACATAACAGAACTATTCATTGTTGTGTATTATTGTTTATTCAGAACTAGACTTTGTGCCCCGTGTTAATGTGTTAAATTATAATTTCAAGTAATTTGTTAGTTTAATAGAAACAGTATAATTATTACCCAGTGTATTTTTTATTGCACGAAACCCATCTTCTGCCCACATGGTGTACGAACATAACGGAATAAATCCTGACAATCCGACAAATAAATATTGTTACAACTAAATACTTTGTCTTAAGTCCACTTTGGCTTTAGTTAGACGAAGCTAATGGGTTTTCCTTCCTAAAAGGATTTAACATAAAATTAGAAAAACTGTTTGTGTGCAAAGGGTTCAGTCGACTCGATTTGATTACCTTCACGGCAGGTAAATCTGAAGATAAGTAGGGTCAGACGATTTAGTAAATATCTTATTTGTGGTCCAAAACGGTCCCTTCCTTATTCAGAGATTTAAATTATTCGTCCTTTTTTGCTATTTTTGTCAATAGGAAAGAAATCTAATCAGGGAGAGAGTTTGGAAGCAATTTAAATGTTCAGACTTGTTTACATAATATTTTCTTCTCGTGACTCATCAGTACGCTTTTCAAGGATAAGCAGCACTTACCAAGGTTGGTTCGTGGATAGTTGTGCTTCGGCCTCTATAAGTCATACCCGCTGTTTTTCCTGTCACCATATTTAGTCTTCCCATATCTTTGAAGTGACTCTCGAAACGAAAACACTGCTTTAGTTTATAGTAGAACTACTTATCATATCAGGTACCAATTCTGATCCTGATTTACCTAAAATTATACCCACATTTCGCCAGCTATGTTTAAGTTCCATGTAAAAACGGTAGAACCACAAAAAACTCCGTGACTGTTACTGAGGAATCTGATGGAAAAACCCAATAAGATATTGGCCCACGTGGGAATCGTACTCAGGACCGCACATGCGACCACTAGACCAACCAGGCAGCCTGATGAAAACCATATTTAATTTTCTTCTTTAATCTGTCAAGTCATGACTAATAATGAGACGATCCATAATTAATTATCTTTTGTTACGTCACTCCCGCGATTATCGCGTGGCTTTGTGAATTATAATATTCTCTGATCTCATTATCAGTAATTATAGCAAACTCATTATTTCTGAGATTGAGCGAGGTTTTGCCAAAGCGTACTAACACACAAAAGACCGACCAAGTCAAAACTGCACTCAATGGTCCACTCCACGAATGTACAAGAAAAGCCACAGTAAGGTAGGAATGGCGACGGATTGTGAAGCTTGCTACTGCCCCTGATGTGACGACCACGACCAAGAGTGTGACGATGAAGAAGAAGAAACTAACAAACATCAAATCAAAATATGAGCAATACTTTTGCGAAGTATTGCAATGATTTTGGATAGATAACATACGTTTAGGGATCTGCTATCGTACACACGCAGCTTCGACAACGGCAACGTGTAGTTCGATAATTTTCCCTTGGCATCGTACTCATCATCTGCCTAGCCTTTTCCCAACTATTTTGGGGTCGGATTCCAGTCTAACAGATGCAGCTACCAGTATTTTGCGTGAAGCGACTGCCTATCTGACCTCCACAACCCAGTTAGTTCTGGGTAATACCATACCCTTTGGTAAGACTGTCAGACTTTCGGGTCACTGACTACCTGTAACGACTGTCAAAGATCTGACTTTACTGAATAGTATAATACTGTGTGGAAGGGACACTGACGCAAGAAAGGTTATTTTTTTTTAAATCTACTGTTTTCTACAAAAGTGCCTTCCCGGTCAAAATGTATGGAACAGCGATTTTTTTTTTAAATTATCGATGGTAAATTTCGATGTAGTTTAGAATGAGGTACTGATTACGTAGTTACCGTTTTCGCGTTGGTGTCGTATTACGTTAAGTTTATTGGCTTTGTTTGAAGTGTTTAACTGGCTGGCTACTAAGTCTAAAACGGCGAAACTGTGAGCAATAGATGTTTTAAAAATAATTATGAGATAGGTATTTGTTTAATTACTTTATTTTTAAATTGTTGATTTTATCTTTTACTCTGGACGCTCTTACTTTGCACGTCTTTCTACATCGTTCTCACATATATGTACGCAGTCTGCACTAAAAGTATCGGGAATGGAATATTTCCACTGTTCCTGTCATATTAAAATCTTTTTAATTGAAAACTCCTTGGTTTTAAAAATCGAATACCATTTATTTATTTTAAAAAAAGATTCTTGGTCTTGTCACAAGGTTTTGTCAAACTTGTTTAGTCGTTGAGAAAATGGAATTGACTCGAGAAAATTCAAGAGCGATGATTTATTATGACTTTCGAAGTAGTTTAACACAAAAACAGTGTGTTGCCCGGATGATTTCTGCATTTGGTGATGAAGCCCCATCCAAAACCACAATTTATAGCTGGTTTGCTGAATTTTAACGTGGACGTGTCAAGCTCAGTGATGATCCCCGTCAAGGTCGTCCAAAAACGGCAGTCACCCAAGAAAACGTTGATGCTGTGCGTAAGCTGATTGAGGAAGATCGACATGTGACATACCGCGAAATTCAGGCAACTTTAGACATTGGCATGAGTCAAATACAAATAATCTTGCATGAACAATTAGGTGTAAAAAAGTTGTTTTCCCGATGGATACCGCATTCGCTCTGTGAAAAGCAAAAAGCGGCTCGCGTTACTTGGAGCGTCAGAACTCTCGAAAGATTCCACGCAGGATCCTCAAATGCTGTATACAACATCGTATCAGGTGACGAATCCTGGATATACGCGTACGAACCCGACACAAAAAACCAGTCACGAGTTTGGGTGTTCGAAAATGAGTTAAAGCCAACAAAAATTGTTCGTTCACGGAGTGTTGCAAAAAAAAATGGTGGCCACGTTTGTCTTCAAAACCGGCCATGTTGCGAGTATTCCTCTTGAGGGACAAAGAACGGTTAATGCAGATTGGTATGCTAGCATTTGTTTGCCACAGGTCGTTTCTGAACTCCGTAAAGAGAACTACAACCGCCGCATCATCCTCCATCACGACAATGCGAGTTCTCACACCGCGCACAGAACAAAAGAGTTTTTAGAGCAAGAAAACATAGAATTATTAGACCATCCGCCGTACAGCCCCGACCTAAGCCCTAATGATTTCTATACTTTCCCTAAAATAAAGAATAAATTGCGTGGTCAGAGATTTTCATCACCTGAAGAAGCTGTGGACGCCTACAAAACGGCCATTTTGGAGACCCCAACTTCCGAATGGAATGGTTGCTTCAATGATTGGTTCCATCGTATGGAAAAATGTGTCAAATTTCGCGGAGAATACTTCGAAAAGCAATAAATACATTTTTTAATAGTAATGTTGTGTAACTTCCTTGATTCCCGAAATTTTCAGTGCCGCCCTAGGGAGCCCAATGCGGTTTGTAACTTTACCTTGCCTTGTTCACTTCACCTATAAAATTATGGCGGTTACGTAAAATCAAATATGGAAGGTTTTGTTTACAAGCTATCTGTCTCTCTCTCACTCTCTGTTTAGATCGTGCTCTATGGGTTCTCTGTTTGTATTGATGTTTATAATCTCATGATGATGATGTAACCAAGATTTTGTAACAATATTTTTTTGATTTAAAAGAGTGTCCATGGAGTTTTTTGCCCATTCTTCTCCATAGAGATCTACGCTTTGGAATGTGCAACTGCAGTACTTTCTCAAGTTATTATGCCTTGTGACTGGGACTGTAGCTTCGCTTCTTTTAGTGTTTTTTTTTTACATTAAAAGTGCTGTAATGGTCTAATTGAAATAAATGCTTTGAGTTTGAGTTTGTTTTTTATACGGTTATATTTCCTTGTCGTCTACAAACTGTTGTAATTGGAAATAAGGTCTGACAGTACGAAGAAAAACAATATCACTTTGTGGCTACGTTTTCATTCATCTAGCTAAAACGTTTCTGAAAATGTAAATTACTGAAGACGTTTATCTGTTTATATTTTAATATCAAATGTCCAATGCATTACCTTTGTTGTGTTGTGCAATAAGGTGGCGGAAACAATTGATTTTAAACTCTAGTGTGCTGAGCTGAGAGTTAATTTTGGCAGGAATATTTTAATTATTTTTTACTTTCAGTTAAACGATACTGACCCAAAAACCGTATTCTAATCGTGTGTGTCTATTTAAAGACTACAATGTTTTTGTTCAGTCGTGTTACGGTTTATTTATTTAACACCGGCTACCTGTTGAGATGACTAACGTAAAATTTAAATGATTGTAGTATAATTATGAATGTAGAACATATTTTTACAAGCATTAATTAATTTTTAACTTGCAATGTTTGTTAAAGTCAAATTTTGCAATTGAATTTTAAAACAGTTATCCTTAACCGATTGAGCTGAAATTTTGCTCTCACTTCTAGTTTGGATGCCAATGCATGGTTAGCTAAGTCATTCTAAATGCAATATGGCGGACTCCCAAAGATGGCGGATTAGTAATTTTTTTATGCACCCCCATGATATGGGTATCAATGAAAGGGTAGGATACGAAAAAAATGACGTCACATCCATATTTAACAGTATTGTTGATCTTGTTTACACAGACTTCAGATTAGCTGACTTAATAGCTAGCTTCTATTTAACTGTGAAATAGATTTTTTTAAACGTTATTTAAAGGAGATCGAATTAAGTTTACCACTACCGCCATCATAACTACCAGCAACTCGCATTTGGCCATGTCAGAGGCTTGTGTACTAGCACTGGGAACACTATGGGCGGATTATATTACGCTATGAGTTTTAAAATATTATTATTTGTGTAGGAAACTTCGAGGTACAAATACATCCATAATAGGTATCATGAAAGTAAAATGGAAAATCCCAATATCTCTTTGCTCTACCTGTGAATCGAACCCAGGACTTCATGCTCAGCAGTCTCCCTTGCGACCACTAAACCAACAAGGCAGTAAAGCTAAAGTCGGTCAGCCATGTCGCACTTGACGCTATAAAACGCATGATGTATTTCGTAAAAACATATCACTATCCTCGTATTTAGAAATAAAACATCATCCTTGCAAAGATATACTAAGAAAGAGGAAAAGGTTGAAATACCCAATTAGTTTATTTGTTAAAGTGAGAAAAGCCTTTAATAGGACAAAGTTATAGCTGACTTAATTATATCAACGGGTCTCATACTCGTATTTGCATGGTGAAAAAAAACAGCCTGAGGAAACCGGCACGTCACTCTTGCGATGTCGAGCGAGCCGCTACGGCCCGGTTTAAAATTTTACTCAAATGTTGATCGGTCCGGTAAGGCCCGGTTAACACTGTTATTGGTTTTGACGTAAAGGACATTGTCCAGAATCGCCCTGTGCTCAAAAAATATCGGACATAGACGATAATTAATTGTCTATTTTATTATATTAGTTACAAATACTTTTGTAACACGGACTAGCTGCATGCCAAAATGAACATTAAAAAGTATTTTACGCGACAAATAACATCAATCGCCGCCATCTTCGCCAAACGTCATGTCGTATCGAAAAAGATTAGGGATGGCCCAGTCGATTGTAATCGCTCAATTGAATTTTTAATGCATTGTTGCATATTTTTTAATCTGAATCACATTTTTTATTTCGAATAATGTGCAAATAGAAGCTATAATAAAAACATTCAATCACCATTCTATATATAATTATTCCCTAAAAGTATAATTTAAAATACCTACTAAGGGCATACTGGATTTTAAGTAGGTAGTTAGAATAATGCTAAAGTGAACAAAACATACATGTTTCATCATGATCATTTTTCAGGGTTTCCTAATGATCATTTAGAAAAGTGTGTGGTTTACTTCTAACTAAACGAATATTTACGGAAATTAATAATATAATAACCCTTCTTTTGGGCTTCGGCACAGTCGGGTAAAAATACTTATCGTTACTGAACACATTATAAATGTTTTCTTCAAAAAAACAAAAAAATCTTAGGAAATATCGATAAATAGTATCGAGTTTGCCACCTATATTTTTAACGTCACTAAATGGTCACTTGTCACTGTCAATCTTTCACCTGTGCTCTCACTGACGCTGTTTACATTATGTGTCGCTTACTCTTTGTAATTGTATCTGTGTTTTGGTAACTTTCGGGACTATATTCAATATCACGCAAATATATTCCACAAATATTTTTATCTCATTCCAAAACCAATGCTAAGAATACAGGTACCTATGTTAACTACATTCTATGCATTTAAACGTTGCAATTACAGACACTTAAGCTTTAGAAAAAAAACTGCATAGGTACCTAATTATCTAGGCAGGTACCAAAAATAGTTAAATGTATTGTAATATTGTGTTTCAGTTTCTTAAAAATCACTCAGAAAACTATACCTAATATCGTCGTTATGGTTCAATTATAACCTCAAAATCTAATACTTTTTTCCTTTTATTTGTATATTCTGCAGCTAGTCCGCTATAAAAATAAGACTTTATAGGAGTTTACTAATGATCGACTATACAACACATAATTTTCAGATGCTGTTGGTTCCAGGGCGAACAATGTATGGGAGCAGAGCAATGTCCTTTGCTTATAAAAACTGTATCTATATTGCTCAAACTTGCACAGAGTTTAGGAGAAAGAACAAGAGAGATATACTACCTCTGTCAAAGTTATTTGAAAATACAGAATGATGCATAATGAACAGAACAAAACCCGTTTCAGTGCGCGTTTTTTTGCGCCCGTTTTCAAGGGTTTGTTTTGGTTACTCTTAAACTAAATACTTCTAACAGCAGAGACTCTGTTTGTGATAAGTATGTAGACTAAACATGATTATAAAGTTACTACCTCAAGGTCTAAGCGTTTGTTAGGAAATATGATATAAGTCTACATGTATGTGATTAATAACCACCGATTCTATCAAGCTTGGAGTGTCAGAATGGTTACTTGTTATTTACTGTGTCTAAAAGTATCTCTAAAAAGGTGTGCAGGGGGTGGGGTTTACCAAGAAAAGGCATAGAAAGACAAGACTATTAATTTATTTTCATTTTGTATACTAACATGTTCATGTTTACATACACATTTAGTTTATTCGGAAAGCGGCACGTGGTCACGTGACGTCATTGTTATTGTTATGCTTTTTTATTTTATTTTTTGATCTGTTTAACTATACTAAACCATTTAAAAGCTGTTAACTAATTGAATAGCGATTCCAACAACAAACTTGTAGAGAGCCACCTATCGTGAACTTAAGAGAAAAAACGTTTTAAAAATACGCGCCGTTATCGCGCGTGAAGTGCCCCACAACTATGACAGATGTCAGATATGTTATACGTCACAAACAAACCAATAACATCACGCCTGTAATTCGCAAATTGTTAGCCAAAGGTGTGCCTAATAAAACACCCACATTTCGCCAGTTATTTTAAAGTCCCGTGTAAAAGGGAGCGAACCTACTATCATCAACCAGGCGCATATGCACTCCGTATCCTGGAATAATTCCTGTTGGAAAACTTAATTACACTTTGCTCGACCGGCGAATCGAACCTAAGACTTCATGCTCAGCAGTCGCGCAAAAATTCGAAGACGTTTGGCATTCACTAACCCATACAGGACCTGCGTGGTGTATAATGGCTCACCCTAGCACAGAGACGAGGACTGCGTTTAAGCCTTGGGAACATTATAGGTTTATTAATATTGTGTTAAACATGACCTTTTGTTTTGAAAATTCCGATAAACAACTAACATCATCTACCTAGCGTTTCCCAACTATGTTGCTTCCAGTCTCACCGGATGCAGCTGTATACCAGTATTTTACATGGAGCGACTGCCTGTCTGACCTCCACAACCCAGTTAACTGGGTGATACGATACCCTTTGGTAAGACCGGTTGTCAGACTTTCACGTTTCCTACTGTCAACGATCTACAAATGACTGCCGGGACCAGCGGCTTAACGTGCTTTCCGAGGCACTTAGGGAACTCGGTATGGAATGGATGGTCACACATCCACGGACCAACCCAGGAAAGAGCGGTTTAACCTAAAGATCGATCTGACCGGCTGTTATTATTGAGTCACAAGCTCCTACTACAACTTTGAAATATTACCAAAGTTGATAAAGCAACGCAGCCATGACACACTCGTCACTACAATATTTATGATGCATTTCGTGAAAACACATCATTATCCTCGCATTTAGAAATAAAACAACAACATAACAAAGTGACGTATTAAGAAACAAAAGAGAAAAAGGTTGAAGTAATGAGTTTATTTGTTAAAGTGAGTAAGCCTCGTAGCCCCGTTCAGTTTCTGAGAACGCCTGCATTTGGAGCTCGTCCCAGTCATACATTACGCATTGTTGTGACTAACTTAAATAAGATACAGTGTTGTCAAGTTAGGACAACTTGTTGGGACACTTTAATATGTTTATCATCACGCCTGTAATCCCCGAGGGATAGGCATAGGTGTACCTGTTAAGTCAGTGCGCCAGTTTTCTTTATGTTCTATGTAATTGAGGACGAGAATATTCCCATGAATATGAGATAAATCCAGATTCCGGGCTGTTTCTAAGAAATTCTAGACAGAAAAACTCAATAACATTTTGCCGGCTCGGGAATCTAACCCAAGATCTCATTCTGAGCAGGCAGTAGTGATTGTGCAGTAAATTAATGAGACAGTAGATAAAAATTAATATCACCTTTTAAAAAAAAAACTTTTTTGCAAAAAATAAAACCGACTTCAAAATCACAAAAAAGTGAAAAATAATTTTAACTTCAGAAGTCGGTGACTTTAGTTTGTTTGATTCAGTTTTTTGGCACCGACTTCTGAAGCTAAAATTATTTTTCACTTTTTTGTGATTTTGAAGCCGGTTTTATTTTTTGCAAAAAAGTTTTTTTTTTAAAAGGTGATATTAATTTTTATCTACTGTCTCATTAATTTACTGCACAATCACTACTGCCTGCTCAGAATAAGATCTTGGGTTAGATTGATTCTTGGGTTGGGTTTTTTTTTGACGGCACGGTTGGCGCAGTGGTCAAGCGATTGACTGCTGCGCTGCATGTCGCGGGTTCGATTCCCGTACGGAACAAATATTTGTATGATCTACAAGTAGTTGTTCCGGGTCTGGGTGTTTTTCTATCTATAATATGTATGTATTTACAAAAAAAAAAAAAAATGTATATGTGTAGTTTATCAGCCATCTAGCTACCATAACACAAGCATTAGGTTGCTTAGCTTGGGACTAGATGGTGCTGTGTGAAATTTCCAGGGATATTTATTTATTTTTTATTTTATTTTTCACTTTTTTGTGATTTTGAAGTCGGTTTTATTTTTTGCAAAAAAGTTTTTTTTATTTTTTCATTTTTAGTTGCAATATCCTATACAAATATTTTCTATGCGTTCATTTTACACTGTAAACCACACATTTCATGGTAATAGGCTTATTCTTACTTCCTTACTAATATTATAAATGTGAAAGTAACTCCACAACAACAAACAATTAACAGACTTCAGAGTCAAATGCTCATAAAATAAAAACTTATGGGCCTACCTGAATCAAATTTTTATGGGACCAATTCGAAACTATTCCGCATCAAACAAAAGAAGAATTACGTAAATCGGTTCAGAAACTTCGGCGTAATAGGAGTACATGCATAAAAAAAAAAAAACAAAATGTACCGGCCGAATTGAGAACCTCCTCCTTTTTTGTGAAGTCGGTTAAAAACAGTATTACAGAGGCATATGCCCATAGTAGATCTACATGACGCAGCACTAGAACATAATTTCTGCCACCATGCAGAGTTGTTATGTTCCAGTTTAATGGTAACTGTACACTCGCCGAGCTCTCCCTGTGTCTCTCCCAAGACATCTCGCAAAAACCGACAAAGGACGGAGAACAAGCGAAGAACACCGAGGCTAGTCGAGCGCTACTATACATACATATCGGACTCGCCCTGCCTCGGAGTGTTTCGGCGAGAGTGTACATCCACCACAGAAGGTCACGGTGAAATTAGTTACGCACACTTAAGCATAATTATTATAACTATGTTCCTAGAATGGATATAACCTCTTTACAGGTGTTTATAGACAGTGGTAACCAGTTATCATGAGGTTCATCAAAAATAGAGGTCTACCAAATGATCGAGATAGTAGATTTTTTTATCATCAAATGACTCATGTTCCTTCTTAGCCCTTAATGTTCCAGGACCGCGGTATCTCTTTCAAATAGTCCCGCAGCCCTCGTGCTGAAGGCCTGTAGTACGGCCGGTAAATAATCACTTTCCAGACAAAGAAAGCTGAAGTAAGAAATCGATTTCAACTCAAACAATAATAAATCATCGAAAACCGAGCAATGCGGAAAACATAGTCATCAAAAGGAAAAAATATATAATTTGAGTGCTTGTTGATTTGTAGTAAGTATTATTTGATATTTGTGCCGTATTGTTTATTCACAGAATTTCTTTTATTGGGGCGCAATGGCAATTGTATTATGAGTAAATATTTGTTATTGGGTAACCATGCCCTTTTTCATTCATACTGGAGCCCTTTGAAAACTTTTAGTAATCAATCGCACATCAGTTCCAATTTGACATCGATAGTGTCTTTTTGTGTTAGCAGTAAGGTTGATTTTGAAGTGCTGTTATTGCCACTGATGTGCGGATCTGTACAAGTAACAAGAATGTAATATGTTTTTTGTTTGAACCTATAAATATCATGAAGATCAAAAAAGCAAAGGTATGGCAGCATTTTTGACACATGATATCTATACGTATAAAATAAATAAATTGAAGTGTCTGTTCCTAATTACAAAAAGAACAGCTGAAAGCTGAATGCATTAAGAAAGTATATACGGCCGACACAACAATTTTTATTTTATTTTATCTCTCCGTCTGTTTGTTCCGGCTAATCTTCGAAACGGCAGGAGCTATTTTAACGGGAATTTTACTGGCAGATAGATGATTTTATAAGGAACAACTTTCGAGAAAGGTTCCGTGCAATAAAAATAAAACCCATGAAATTGTTAACAAAATCCGCTTTGACGAACACATATTGTTAAAAATGGACAACGTATTACACGCTGACCAGCGTCGCGGGCAACAGCTAGTTATTTTATAGAATTTCCTCTGAAAGGGTTATAAGATTCCCTAGAAACGATATAAATATCTCATAATATCACAGAATCTGGTGTCTCAAACATGATGGAGATCAGAGGGCGCTCGGTTTTGTCAATGAAATTTAAACTTTTAATCCTAACTATCCCTAACTTCCTAAATATTATATGTGTAAATAATATTATAAATGCGAAAGTAACGTTGTTTGTTTGTTTGTTACCTTTTCACGCCTAAACCACTGAACCGATCATCCTGAAATTTTTCATACGTTTTCAGCTGTACTGAAACGGACATAGGGGTACCTTTCATCCTGAAAAAAAGTACTTTTCCCGAGGAACCACAATAACGTTCTTATGATAATAGATGGCGTCACGTGTCTGTCAAATCATGATTGAATTATATTATTCAAAGCAGAGTACAACCCGAATTGATTGTCAAATTCTAAATGAACGTGAGCGAAGCCGCGGGCAAAAGCTAGTGCTAGAATATGGCCCGCCAGACCGAAGTTGTCAAGATGCTCTAGTAGATGTACAATAATGGTGGTAAAATGTTACTTACTGGTTTCTCGTGTAACTTGCTGTGGGAATAAGGGTCAATATATCTATAGCATGTTTCCAAGTTTCCTCCGTGCCTAGGAAAGTACGTTAGGCCGTTGGACCCGTCTGTCAATTGTAGATATTTGACAGTCGTTACAGTGACAACCAGACTTACCAATGGGTATCGTATTACCCTGTACTAACTGGTTTGTGGAGGTCAGATCGAGACAGTCGCTCTATGTAAAATACCGGTATTCTGCTTCAGTTAGTCTGACGTTAGTCGACTCCAACATAGTTGGCAAAAGGCTAGGTAGATGATAATCATATCTAGAACACACCTTTTTGACACACGCTTTATATATGTAGGTATACTTTTGAGTAACATTTTGCTATAGGGATAAAAACGTCAGTTAATATTGATACTATTTTACGGGTAACTTTTCATTTTTTTTCTTTCCCAAAAAACCTTATTCGAACTATTAATCGGTCGACATTTTATTTTTTTATTTACATAGATTTGGCTTTCAGACCATCTCAACCGTATGTAGTCATATCCCTATGAAACTGTACATTTACTACGTATAAAAGACAAGCCCGACTTGAATTTAAACTATTCTGAACAGCGACATGATGAGCATTTTATTAAGATGAGTCGGTACCCGAAGTTTCGAAACTGTGATCGCTCGATCTATTAGTTATGTGAAAAATATGCCATTATTACATTTTCATACAAGTAGGTACTGCGTAGCATGAGGTCCAAGGATCGTAACCTAGATCGGGCAAAATGGCATTGGGTTTTTTGTCACAAATTTCTCAGTAGCAGCCCGGATCCCACAGCATGAGTGGTTATTCACCAATATCACCACCAGATGACAGACATGTTTCCCTCTAGTCCTTGAACGCCGCTAGGCTACAGTGACACTCTACCAGTCTACCCTTCTCTTCTACTTTACCTATTAGCATGTACACAGATTTAAATCAAATTCAAGTAATTTATTGTAGGTCATGATTTCATACGCATGGCATAGCATAATCAGCCTATAATGTTCCCACTGCTGGGACACACGGCCTCCTCTCTATGAAAGGGAATGGGCTATATATAACGGGCCACCACACGGGGCCAGTGCGGGTTGGTAGATGTCACATGTCTTCGAATTTTTGGTTCTAGGACATGCTGATTTCCTCACGAAGTTTTTCTTCGCCGTTTTTGAGAGCAGTGGTGATGAAATAAATTACAGAAAGTAATGCGCCTGCCTGGGTTCGAACCCACGACTTATTGTTCGTAAGTCGGGGCCGCCACCTCTGGGCCACCGCTGCTCTCATAAGATGCTGTGTTAAATACAGGTAAGTCAGCTATGTCCCGCCATTGAGGCATACAAAATACATACTTTTGTTTACCTATGTTCTACAAATAAAAATATTTGAATTTGATTTTTTTTTAATTTGTTCGTTAAATATAGTTAAAATAAATAATAATACATCAAATTTTCATGCAAAACATGATGATTAAATTAGTAAAATAGTGAAATATTATATCAAATTACAAATCAGTCATTCAATGAATTCGATTCAATATATTGTCATTTAGAAATTCTCTTATAGAGTAATAACATTTACTTGTCAAGAATTCGTGTAGTTTTTTTTAAAGGTATTTATATCGCTCATAGTTCTGAGAAAATGTAGAAAATTATTAAAGGACAACATAATTATCTTTAAAAGTACTGCATGGGTTTAGCATCGCCTTAACTCGAGCCGTTCGGGATGAAACTCCATTTATTTATTCGTTTGTCCTCTCACTGGGACGCTGCATAGCAATCGCACCGCAATGGACTATACAATACCTAAACAAGCTGTTTTACATCCATACTGCAATGTACACGGAACGTGACCGTTTATGTAAACATCAGCTCCGTAATTTTAAATCTTGTTTAAATAAACAAACAATAGTTAAGTGATGAAACAGAGTGAATTGGTGAAAGGACACTCCTTTATATATGTGACAATGTTATGAACGGAAACCATTTACAACAAGTGAAGTAATAAACAATTTAAAAAACTGTGAACAAAAACGAATACAATTTTGACTACAAACTTCTTATGACATAAACTGTGTACCTGTGTTGATATAAACTGTTACGGATGATATACTGCATGATTTTTGACTAAACTCAAGGAGAAACAGTGACGAAAGTAAACAGAAATATTTAAAACTTAACCGTTCGAAACGTGCGTTCATAAAACAAAGGATTGTACTTTGGACCTGTCTGACGTCCGACTTTATAAGATCAGGAGTCATCCACTCACCTAATTCAAGCGCATGACGTAGTAAGCATCTAACGCAGTGGTTAAAGCGTCGGCTGCTCTACGCGTTGAATCTAGTGGACTCGAGTTCGAATCCCACTACAACATTCAAACTGACTTTTTTTCCAATTACTTTATAAAAACATCGGAAAAGAATGAATTTCTTTGAGAACATTACACTTCGCAGTCGCCAACGATCCGAATCTGCAATAGAAACTTTCGAGGAATGTAGTTCTTCCGATTCGACTATAGAGGGCGCCACAAATAGTAGCGTTCCAAATATTATAAATGACGGGAATGAAGAAATGGAGGACCTCAAATATCAAATTAGTGAACTTAATTCACAGCTACAGGCGGCTCACAACGAGATAAATAATTTGTCTATTGAAAATACGGAACTTAAGAAAAAAATGGAGACTATGAATATTAAACATAAACTTGTAGAAAAGGCAACCAAGAAGTTAACTAGTGATATTGGAACGCCAAATAAAATTACTAAGTTATCTACTCCTCTTAGAGAAACTTTACGTAAACAACACAGAGAGGAGGCCTCAAGATATGGGACTGCGGAATTAATGACCTCCACACAAGTTACTCTTCAGGACCAATTGGCTCAACCTACTAAAAAGAGGACAAACAAGACGACTCAAGAAGAGAATAGGAAACTGTGTATTATAAGTAGCAACCAAATCAACAAAATATTACCTATAGCGGAAAACACTTTTCCGTGTCACCAAATATGTCACTACCTTTTACCAAATCGTGGAATAAGTAATCTATTGGGTAACATTCAAACTAAACTAACTGATTACACGAAAATGGATAGTTGTATAATATTTATCGGAGAAGATGACTTCCGACAGACTAACAATTACTTTGATACAATAATGACTATACGGGAAACACTATCAGCTATAAAACATACAAATGTAATACTATGCTTACCGACTTATAAATACGATTATTACTCGACCATGTATAATTTTAGAATTGAAATGTTTAATAGCCTTCTGTACCAAGACATACAAAATTATAATTATGCCACACTATTTGACTCAAATTTAAACCTATCGTGTGACTATACCATGTTTCAAAGACATAGTGGTCGAATCAATAACCATGGAATCACAAATATTTTCAACGATTTAAAAAGCTACGTTTATACCAACTGTAACGCAAATACCGTGATATCCCCGAGCGAAACCTCATCATTTAAAGAACCTTTAATTTGCGATTCACCTAATTCTTACCGTTCATGCACAACTGACATTGATCAGCATTTTTTTCGTCTATGACAGCTTATGCATATTACATCAAAACATAAATGGTCTACTAACAAAGAGTGATATAATAACGGAACGTATGGATTCTTTCGCAAACTGTGGGAAATGTGTTGATATTCTCTGTTTTACGGAACATAATATGAAGCAGAGTGACGTCGAACTTCTGAACATTCCTAACTATACTTTGGCTACATGCTTCACAAGACAAAAGCGAAATGGTGGCTCCTGTATACTAGTCAACAATCACATTGCTTACTCAGAAATAGATTTAGTAAAAAATGTTAACATTCCTAACGTATTTGAATGCTGTGCGTTGGAATTGACTGACCACAAAATTATAATCTTGTGTATATATAGAGTACCGAATCAAAGTAACATGAATCTTTTCTTTAACAATTTAACTTACTTATTACGAAAGTTTTGTTATAATAATAATCAAAAAATAATAATCTGCGGTGATTTTAACATTGACGTTCTTCAGAAAACTAAACATTCTACTTTATTTAAACATCTTTTAAAGGAATTTAATCTCTATATAGAAATAAAAAAACCTACGCGTCCTAGTAGCGGTACTTGCCTAGACAATTTTCTTCACAATATACGAGGCCGCAAGAGTGAGCTAGTGGAGCTAGGTGTGTCTGACCACACAGCGCAAATGATGAAGTTTCCTGTTCAGCGTACATGTATTTTAAAATACTACTATGTTAATAAACGCGATTACAGCAAGGAAAACATTAATCTTTTCAGGAAATGTATTTCCAGTCTTAGTTTCTCCGAAGTTTACGAATCGGATAATGCAAATGAAAGCTTTGACTCATTTTATGATTTGTTTAAACTATTCTACGATCTCTGTTTCCCAATTGTCAAACGTAAAATATCAACAGTTATGAGGCCCAAGTGGATCACGCGGGGAATAAAACGCTGTAGTAAGAAGAGACGAAGTTTATTGTGGCAATACAAACTAACACGTAACAGCGATTCAAAAATAGCTTTTGAAACATTCTCAAAAAGATATAAAAAAGTAATCAAACTAACACAACGAGCTCAAAATAGCTATTATATTGGGACAAGTACCAACAAATCCAAAGCAACTTGGAAGGTTATAAATAGTATGAAACCCAACATTCCTAAATCTAATATACGTGTAATTAATGTAAATGATAAATATATAACAGATCCTAAAATTATAGCAGAGCAATTTAATGATTATTTTGTGGACTCAGTACAACCAAATGCCAATAATTATCAGACTAATAACAATTTTAATACATTGGGATCTCATAAATCTATTTTTATGGAACCAACCATACCTCAGGACATTATAACTATTATTAATAATCTTAGAAACACCAATAGTACAGGATATGATGATATTGACACAAGAGTAGTTAAAGTAGTGGCTCCTCTTATAGCACCGATATTAAGTGACGTAATAAATAGCTGTATTCAAAATGGTATTTTTCCGCAAAAGTTAAAGATTTCGATTGTCAAGCCATTACATAAAAAAGATGACAAAACAATTTTAAGTAATTATAGACCTGTAGCTCTCATACCGATTTTCTCAAAGATCTTTGAGAAAGTTCTTTATAATAGTATTTACAATTACTTTGAAAAACATGATATTTTTTGCAAGGAACAAATGGGTTTTAGGAAGAGAAAAACCATTAATATGGCCATATACAATTTTCTTGGAAAAGTACATCACAATATGGACAATAGGAAACCAGTAATAGCAATGTATATGGATATGACCAGAGCATTCGATTATGTGGACCATAAGGTACTGCTATGTAAGCTAAATAGATACGGCATCAGAGGTAACGTGCTTAATCTCATACAATCTTATTTGGAGGATAGAGAACAAATTACGCAGATTAATCAAGTTGATATAAAGTCCAAAACTGAAGTAGTACACTCGTCTAGCTCTAGAGTTCTCCGTTACGGTATTCCGCAGGGTACTGTGGTGGGACCCTTGCTGTTCATTTGCTACATTAACGACTTTCCCCAAGTGATCATTCACCAAATGTCCTTATTTGCCGACGACAGCACGGTTATATATAACACTGGTAGTAATAAAGAAATAGAAGATGATATTAACAATAGTCTTGTTACGATTGTTGACTGGCTGAACGCAAATAACCTCAAAATTAACCTAGCTAAAACTAAATTTATGAATTTTAAAATTAGACAAAATAACCTCTCACATATTCAGGTGAACTACAAAGGTGACCAAATACATGAAACTACTGTAACAAAATTTCTTGGCCTGCATATTGATAGCGATATGTCATGGAGGACGCAAATCGATAATGTATGTGGGAAGCTCAGTAAGTTTTCATATGCTCTAAATATGCTAGGCAAAATTGTAAATAAAACAGCGCTCCTAGCAGCTTATCATGGCTATGTCGCCTCTGCATTGCGATATGGCCTTATTTTTTGGGGTAATGCGGCTAAGGTAGAGGAGGTATTGATAGCACAGAAAAAGTGTATTCGTGCTATATGTAAAATAAAAAGAACAGATTCATGCAAGCCACATTTCCGAAACTTAAAAATATTGACTGTACCATCTCTCTACATCTATGAAGCCTGTATCTTTGTAAAAAATAACATGTCTTTATATAGATCTGTTGAAAGTCAACGGCGATCAAAAAAGCTGCACCCATTATACACTAAAACCAAATTCCTCTACAATAGTATATATGCAATGGCTCCAAAACTTTATAACAAACTACCGGATCAAATTGTATCAAGCGACAACATGAATGAGTTTAAACGTAAGCTTTCTAAATTATTAAATGACAAGGCGTATTATTCTGTCAATGAATATCTTAAAGACAAATTAAAATAATATTTATATAAATTTAAATCTGTCTGTAAATTTTGTTCCCTTATAATATTGAATTGATCGTTTTTATTGACATATTGTGCTGTGTATTTCATCTATTATTATATAAGATTTGATTGATTGATACTTGTTTATGTGCCGTTTTAATTTATTGACATATTATTATTACATTGACATTTTATTATCGTTTAGTGTTCGACATGAAACTTTATTGTGACATTTTCTACTTAGTTTTAACTTTATATTTTGCATTTTATTTTGTAAATTGACATTTGAACACACTATTTTGTATGCCTTCTGGCGGGACATAGTATGGACCAACATTTATTTATATAACATCTGTATATTTTTTTTACCCTATGTTCACAAAATGAATAAATGAATTTGAAATTTGAATTTACACTCATAAGCAATGGAGCGGCATCAACTCGTACCAAGATGCGATGCGAATGGCGATTCGGAGCAGCGCTTTTAAGTATGCTAATAGTTTAAACGAACTACTTTATTTCTGCACATTAGCAACTCCTTGTACTTAAAACCCGCAGACGTACCGCAAAGTACGGCGCTAACCATTCCCGCGTTCCGGTCTGGCCCGGATTTGTATCAGGATAGCCGATCAAATGAATAGCGGTCATTACCGAAACCTCCACACATTTAGTGGGGTTGCACCTTAAATGATTTGCCTTTTCGCCAATTCTAAGATATATCTGTAGGATGTTATAGGTAAACACATTGATTGGTTCGCTTAGCCAGGTGATTGCCTTTTGTTAATCTTTGGGTAATCAGAAACGCTCAGGGTACAGAAAAATAGTGTATAGATTAGCTCAAATTAAGGCGCTCAAAATAAGAACATGAAATAAGATAAATATGCTTAACACCTTGGCAGATGTTTCATCTGAATCCATGGGATGTTTTTTATTTCAACGACTTTACATTTAATTCAATTGTGGCTTAATCTTTGAGCTACGTCATCATCTACCTAGTCTTTACACAACTATTTTGGGGTCGGCTTCCAGTCTAGTCGGATGCAGCTGAATACCAGTTTTTTACATGAAGCGACTGCCTTTCTGATTTCCAAAACCCAGTCAGTGTCACGATATGATACCCTTGGTGAGCCTGGATTTTATATGGAGTGACTGCCTATCTAACCTACACACCCTACCTACCCAGTCCCTACCTACTGGGTAATACGATACTCCTTGATAACACTCGTTGTCAGACTTTCGGGCCACTACCGACTACCTGTAACAACTTGCAAAAATCAACAAATGACAGCCGGGAGCAACGGCTTAACGTGGTTTCCTAGGCATGGAGGAAACTCAGTATGTAATGGGTTGTCAACCATCCAAGGACCAACCTAAGCAAGCGAGGCTTAACCTGAAGATCGACCCGAGCGGCTGTTATTATTTAGTCACGAGCTCCTTGGGCTAAATCTTTCAGCCACAATAAAGTACGAAACATTACACATTAAAATAAATTCATTGTTATTCATCCCCTGCCGTTTATAAAAAGAAATAAAGGGTATTGTGAACTTGCTTTCTGTTCTCAAGTTTCGTTTTAGCTGTTAGCTAGCGATTTATTAGAGACGATCGCTTTTCAGACTCAGATGACCATAAATCTAGGTTTTGTTTGAATCTATCTTAAAACATAAATAGTTAAGACCGATCTTAAAATAAAGAAACGTTGAAGTATACATTGTTAGTGTAATAGAATCTTACAAACTAAATAAAAATTGTATTTTGTAATAAAGTGCTTCACAAAGAAAAACTTGCAGAGTATGTTCTTGCTACAAAGCACATTTTACGATTTTAATACAGACTTTTTAAGTATTAACTACATACATTAAGAGTGCTAAAGCTTACCTATCAAGTGCGCTTGGAGGAATTAAAGTTTTCTTCATAACTTAAGCCATATTACCATACTACAGCCATAAGTTTTTTGGTATGTGAAACTTTGAAAATGTAAAATGACTGTCTGCGAATAAATAAAGAAATTAACACACCTGTAGCGGCACGAAAAAAAGTACTACAGCAACATAGAACAAAAAGTACTACAGCGTCATCTATGACGCAGAGGATAAACTAAACATCGAAATACATCTAAATCCTTCATCGTGCAAGTAAAGTTATTCGCGACTTAAGACTATATTTATAGAAGAACCCGACAACAACTGTTGGGCAGTAGCCCACCAGACAATAACATCCGTCTGGTCGGAGGATCCTCCCTTTTCTATGGGAGATGAAGAACTTAACACCCTGTTCTTCATACCCCCAAATTCTTCTTTATCGTGTGGTTAGTGCCTGACCTGGTGTCAGAGATTTGCCCATGTTTTTATCATCATCATCTGCCTAGCTTTTTCTCATCTATGTTGTCGGCTTCCAGCCTAACCGGATGCAGTTGAATAACAGTATTTTACATGGAGCGACTGCCTAACTAACCTCCACAACCCAATTAGTATTGGGTAATATGATACCTCTTGGTAAGTCTGGTTGTCAGACTTTCGGGCCAATGACTACCTGTTACGATTGTCAAAGGTTTTCAAATGACAGCCGGGACTGACGGCTTAACGTGCTTTCCGAGGCACGGAGGAAACTCGGCATGTAAGGGGTGGTCACCCATCCACGGACCAACCTAGGCAAGCGCGGCTTAACCAGAAAATCGACCCGAGCGGGTGTTATTATTTAGCCACGATTTTTATACACCTATTTAAAAACTGCCTAACCTTCTCATCCTCTCAGTGCACCTGTACTCACAGTCCCAAAATTACGTCCTCCCATTGTGCCACCCTCACAATGTAAGTTCGACTGACGACGGAAACTGTTAGTGCCTTGCTCTGCTTCTTCTCAGAGCCCAACAGTTACTTATTACTTTTACTCTAGCTATTTATGTATCGGTTCCGGATTTCCTCGACAAGGTGCTGTTTTATAGGTTAAGTCTTTGATCCCAAGTGTTTTCCGGTCCGTTTTAGAAGTTTGCTTGATCAAAGAACGGCCGTGTTTGATTTGAGTTTGAGTTGATTGTTGCAAGTTTTTGCTTGTGTTATTATGTGGAGTTTATAAAGATGGGAATATTTCACTAGGATCCCGGTTCTGCATGGTTGAGGGACTCGTCCCCAATTACATGAGTCTTGAACATATCTGGTGAAATCTGTGTGTGGTATAGGAACTCTTTTGTCTCACTCGTCAAGGAATATGTGCTGTTATGTTATGTTTTTAAGCAGTAACTGAGCTCTAATGATCTGTTTAGTTTGCAGAAAAACGGCCAAGGTTTGCGAACATTGTGGAAACATATTCCCCATCAACGAAGAGAATTTACGAAACATAGTTGGTAAGAAGCGAACTTGAAGAAACATATTCATTGAGTACATAAATCTGTGACTTTTTACACACTTATGACGTAATTTCCTACTTTAAATTGAAGAGTACTTATTGTTGATTGCCCAGAAAGTATTACATTAAAGAACAAAATCTTGTGTTTTGATTTTTTTGGGATGTTATCGAGACGATCAAAAACTGCTGGGCTTCGCGTATGCTAAGTGCCAACTCTTCTTCTTAATCGTGTGGTTAGCGCCTAATCTGGTGACAAAGTTTTATACCACTTCGGCTTCGAGAAATATCTCTCAGGCCAATGGTACAGCACACTTTTTGACTTACAATGTTTGATGTTGCAGGGATTACTAGATTATCGCAAGGGCATCGATAGTCGTCCATTATGCATGCTGCGTTGGCTTCAACACATTCTCCTAAGCCAATCTTTTTAAGTTTAAGTTAATAACATGAGTTCGTAGAATTTAAACGTTTGAAACATTCCTATTAAATAATAAAGTCTGATATAAACTGCTCGCTTGAATTTATTTCTAACGTTTTCTTTGATAAAAATTAATAAAGTTTTCTTTTCAACAAAAAATTCAAGACTATGAATTTACTTTAACCCTATCCCTAATGAAAGATAAATAAGTACTTCTTTCAAGTTTCGTTTTAACTTTCTTTATTAATTATTTAGTTTTCTTTTTAAATTACTTTTTTATTTTAATCTCTATTCACATAGGGTTTATTTTTTAATTAGTCAATTTAAAAATGTAAGTACCGAATTCTGTATATGTTCGTTCCAAAAGTTTCTAAAATGTTATGTTTTAATACGACTTAGTTAAGTTTAAAGTCTATTTAAACATGCTTGAGACGATGCAAAGCCTTTTGACAAACAGCTCTGCCTTTTATGATCCTTTTTATGATCCGAAATGAGACCAGCACGTTGAGTTTTATTTTAGTGTTGCCAGTAGGTAGGGATAATTTTTTTATAATATGGCCTCGAAAAGCCTGAAACGTTCTAGGGTCCTTACTTTGTAAACAGATTTATCTCCCTAAAACTTCTATCTTGCTTTACTTGTATGTTATAAGCAACCTGAGGACCTAGTATGAGCAAAAATGGTGTAAAAATGTAACGTAATACCTACGGTGATTTTAAAATTAAATGTGAAATTCATTTCACATTATTATAATGTTTAAATAATTTTAATAATTTATTCATATCTATGGATGATACTGATTGTGCTTGTGGCAAACAATTTAACTAAAATTCAATAGGATATTGTATTTATCGATTCAAAAATCGACGTATTTACATTACGTTTACACTACTGCGCTCATGCTAGGGCCTAAACATTCAACTCTGTGTTATTGCTTAACTCTATGATTTTTTTCATTGGTGGTGCTTTTTCAGGTAAACACACGTATAAACGCGAAAACCCGTGCAACATCTTAACACCCCTATGTCTACTAAAACCCCAACTCACAATAAAGCGTGAAGTCAACCTCCAGATCTTCGCATGGTGCCGACATTACGCACGCACCCATTTACTTTTATTAGGACCGGCTGAAGTGAAAGCGCCAAATGAAATTTTAAGATATTAACTCAATGTTAAGTCGGTGGAACAATGTTGTATTATTTGAAGAATTCTACACATTTTATTTAGGTACAGAACGTGAAAAATGATCTCTAGTAAGTAAATTGTGTAGGACTGGCAAGCCCGCGGCTTAAATAAACTTCAAGGACTGAGATTCACAGAAAAGAAGTCAACATAAAATTACTTACATTGGTCAAAAGTTCCTGTAATACTTACTCATAAAGAAAATATTTCCACCTGAAAATTCATAAAAGCTTATGAGTCTCGTAATAGAGAAATATTTTAAAAGAAGCGGTCTTATAACGCATTTTATTAAGGCACTAAATATCACGGATATTTCGTTTTTTAAGCAAGAGTTTCCTTTAGGAGTAAGATCCGAATTCCAGTTCTTATTTGGATTGAATTATTCGCAAAAGAACTAGAATTTTCTTAAGTGGAGGAGCTCGTGGGTAAATTATAACAGCCGCACGAGTCGATCTTCAAGGTTAAGCCGCGCTTTCCAAGGTCGGTTCTGCTGTCAGTGACCCGAAAGTCTGACACCCAGTTTTACCAACGGGTACCATATTACCCAGTGCTAACATGGCTGGAGGTCAGATAGGCAGTCGCTCCATATAAAATACTGGTATTCAGCTGTATTCGGTAACACTGGAGCCGACCCCAATAATTTTGGTAAAAGGCTAGGCAGATGAACTAGAATTACCTGGACTTACTTGCAGAACGAGCTGAAGTGTAGGCTGGTAATCTTTGTTGAAGGACTGATGGCTGGTTGAGGTAACGAGTCCTGGCATAGAGACGGGATTGGTGAGCGTAGCGCGGGTTGGCCAGCTAGATTGACTGACGGACTCAATAAGGTAACTGGGGCAGATGGTTACGGAAAGCTGAGGACCCTGTTGTGGCACAGCTTGAGGGGTTTTATGTCAAGCACTGGACCGAGATGCTGAGTTGATTGATTGATTGTTGCAGTGACAGCAAATAGAAAAGAAAAACAGAGATTAGCTGATAAATCTATAGTTAAATGAGTATCCGCCTCGTTGATCTAGTGGCTACAAGCGTGTCTGCTGAGCATGGGGTCCTGGGTACAAATCCTGGGTCGGGAAAAGTTTTATTGGGTTGTTCTATCAAGAGTTTCTCAGTCAAAGCCACGGAGTTTGGATTTGTGCCCTGTTGATGGCAATAGGCTCGGATCCTTTTACATGGGACTTAAAAAACATTACTGGCAAAATGTGGGTATACTATTTGGTACAACTCTGCCTAAACCTTCGAGGATTACGGGCATCATGTTATGTTATGTTTGTTAAATGAGTAGTTTAATATCTAATTTGTGAACATGAGGACAATACAACCCTAGCCATTGTATTGTCCATTCGCAATACACCTCAACAATCAAACGTAAAAGAAAGAAAATGAGAGTATTATCCAACTTTTATGATAATCCATATCCATAACCGCAGTAATGTACCCTCCGACCTCCGTTATGACGTCACGGCATTCAATAGCCCGTCCTATACACGGGCAGTCAAGCCTGACAGTTTTGTATGATCATGGCAGTTAGCCAAATAGGGTGGGCTTATTCAAAACCGTATATTTATATGTAGAAACAGGTAATTACCTACTTGAAAAGAACAAATTGTATTTTTTTTCAAAAGGATATTTCATTGTTTGCCTAAAATGATGTATCGATAAATCGCGAATTTTTGTTAAGACACCGGAGGCTCTAGTTCTTCTTTATTGTGTGGTTAGTGGTTAACCTGGTGTCAGAGTTTATAATGCTGCCCACGGGCCTCTGACTTGGCTTTACATGCCCTCGAGAAATATTTCTCAGACATGCTGGTTTCCTTACGATGTTTTCCTTCACCGAAGCAATTGATAATTATACACATTTGTATCCCAAAATTAGGAGTGCGTGTCTTAAGTTCGAACTCGAGACCTACTCGGCAGTCGGACGGTCACACCACTAGGCTATTTCTGCTTTCAAGAACTCTCTTTGTTTAGTAACGTAAATTCTAAAGAATTTTAAATCAAAAATACAGTTATCCTTTAGACACCGTTCGTCCGTGCGGTCGGGCACGGTACACGGTATCGACGGATTTCATACAAGCTAATGCGACGAGAGATCCGCTTCACAGCCCGACCGCGCGGACGAACGGTGTCGTGTAATAACTGTTTTATTTGAATTTATCGGATTATGGTTTCCGGTTGGACGTAAAATTTCAAGAAAAACTTCTTTATCTTCCACGTTAAAAAATAGAGGAAAATTATAACCAGTATAAAGAGAAGAATTTACATTACTCTTGGAGACCAGAATCGAAATATATTTAAAAAAAAAACAAAACACTACCTAGAATGTTACATTTCTTACAAATTATTTTTAATCAACAAGCACAGAAGTAAATAATAAGAATTATAATATTATAATTATTTATATTATATATCTAACACGACCCGAATCATAATTATAACCTCGCTAGGTCACGTCCGTTGCCTCTTAAAAACCAAAGAGAGCCCAAAAAGTGCAGAGCATCATCCAAAGAGGAGTTCATAGCGCGCTATGCCTTTTTATACCCCACCACTTGGACCAGATAGGTTGGAAAGAGAAATATCTGAGATAATTAAATAAGGTTTGAACTATCCAACTTTCGAATTTGGGAGTTTTTGTAATTTTATTTTTGAAGTATCAGCCTCGTATAAAACCTGTATTAATCAATAGCTAATATCAAAACAAACAAATTTTGCGTGAGATTAAATGTTCTAAAGGGACACGTTTCCGAAATATACAATAAAATGGCGGAAGTTAGGCACGGTCCTGAGCCCTTTAAATGACACGGAGAGCTCAAATAAAAATGATATGAATAAAAAAAAATACATTTATGTTTATGCATAACAACTCCACCCAAAACATTTGCCATTCAATCCTAAGCAAATCTCTCTATTAATATGGTTCAGTTAATTATTCCTCATCAAGAATTAACAATAATTCACTTACTGAGAAACTAAATTAAAATAAAATATTTATGAGCGTACAGAATCTATGGTCAATGTAAAAAATAACAAATATATGAGGGTAAACGATCACAACAACAAAAACAAATTGTATTGAGTAGCTAATCCCCAACCAAGTAAACACGGATCTAAACTAAAAAGTAAGTTGTTGTACTAGATGTGGCAATACATGGCAACATAATAGTTTAATTACATCAGCATCATCATCATATCAGCCCGGAATCACCCACTGCTGGGTATAGGATGATTGCAGAGAGACCTGAATCTGCAGTTGTAGGTAGGCTTATCAGGCTGCATGTTGTATAAGTTTTGTTTATTGACTAATAGTTTTAAGATATTGTTACGAACAACCTATGGACATTTTATTAGTCTGAATTAAACGATTTTTTTTTTATAGGCCTCCCCTTTCTTCTGCCACACTTCCCGGTTCTGTGCGTCCCTTATCCAGATGTTTCCCGCGACTTTTAATTACATAATAGTAGATTAATACATCATACTTCGCCTGTAATCCCCGAAGGGTTATGCAGAGGTATACCTAATAGTACATCCACATTTCGCGGGTGTAATAGGGGGTGAGCCTATTGACATCACCCGGTCTCAAATCCAGGGTCCGTGGCTGCTACTGAGAAATTCCTGATGGAAAAACCCAATAACAGTTTGACCGACTTGGGTATCGAACCCAGGACCTTATGCTCCCGTCCGTCGTATGACGACGAGCAGGCCGTGTCGACGGCGTGTTCGTGTTCCACGCGCGCCTCAAAGAGTTGTCAGCAAACGGGAGGGGCCCGCAAGGGCCGGTGCCTGCCAGGGCTGCGGGACTGTTCGAAAGAGATACCGCGGCCCTGGAACATAAAGGGCCAATGAAGGAACATGGGTGGGGTTTTTAGTCAGTAAGAGTCTGACACTCCGCTTCGCCCAGGGCGGGGGGGTCATTTGATGATTTCCTTTCATGCTCAGCAGTCGCGCTAACGACCACTAGACCAGCACTCAAACATTTGCCTTTCAATCCCCAGTAACTCTCTCTTTTAAAACATTCCAAACAAATTTAAACCACGGATCCCTATAGTCATAAAATACGAAACCTAATTCAGAGTAAACCTTTTGAATGTCAAGAAAATTGATGTTTGCTGACTAAATCTAAATCCACTAACTCCCTGAGGGCCAGAGGTGTTTCCGAGAGCCCCACGTACTATACGTGATATTTGGAGGTAGGCATCCAATTTCTAAAGCTGATATTTTATCGAGGTAACGTGTTATTCTCAGCTTGGCTAAGAAGTTGAATTTGTGGGTAGATATTTTCGTATTGATATACATATTGGTGTGAATTGGGTTTGGGGTAATATTTTTGAGAAGTGTACTGTGTCTTTAGCGGTAGATAAAATCATCTGCCTTGAGTTTTCCCAACTATGTTGGGTCAGCTTCCAGTACTACTGGAAGCAACTGATTGCCAGTATTTTTCTTAAAACGACTGCCTATCTGATTCCCAGTACAGTTCAGTACATGTCTCGGAATTTCATAATTTTAATATACTTTCAAGGCTCGAAGGGATCTCGTTATGTATTAAACGGTCACTCATCCACAACCCACCTCGGCTAGCGTTGCTTTACTTTGAGGATCACCATGGTAAGAAAAAATCCTTCATGGAGCAGCATGAAAACTTAAAGCGCCCAATCCTTACCCAACATCATGTTACATGAAACCCCGACAGAATTTGCATAATACCTCAAAACCGTCTTGAAAGATCTAAAAACCTGCAGAACCCATATTTTTAGGAGCATTAAATTCATTTAAACTTGTCACAGACCTCGACGGCTAAAACCACATGTCACAAGCATTCGAGGCTCTTTGAAAATTCGTGCAGAAGGAATAAGTTTAGAGGAAATGTCAGGTGGTGCTAGATCGTAACGTGACCCCATTTCCATACAAAAAGCACAATGACATATTGAATAACGGAGTGGAGAATATGCTTCAACTTAGTTTGGTGACAGGTTTTCTTTTGGAGAAGTTTGGTGCACGGTTGGCTCGAATATTTGATCAAATGTTTGTAGTAAAGTTGAAGATTGTGCTTTTCGTAGTTTGAAACGTTATTTGGTGTACATGGGTCATTGTAGTTTATAGATAGAAAAAGATAGATTAATTCCTTCTGTTGGACTCTGTTTGTACGATGCGCTCAATATCGGGAAGAAGGGACACCGACGCGATAACGGTTACCACGTATTCAGTACATCATTCTGAGCTAAAAAATTCTAGGTGGTGTAATTTTTCACGGTTTTCAGTGTCTCTTCCACCCTGTGTAAGTAAAAAAACAGTAGTGTACTCAAATATGCATTCAATAACATATAAAGCAGTACAGCCGCAGTTTTGGAAACTGCACAAGTTATTAGCAAAAAAAATCTAAACCGACTTACTAAAAGCAGCGACTATAAAAATAAAATCTTCGTATGATGTCAGAAACAAAAGAATAGAAAAACAAAAAGTAGGACAACAAGAAACAATGCACTTCATACAAAATGATTATGAATTAACAAACACACTACCAGCAGCTTACGTCCCACAAACGGCTTTTACATCCACGGAAAAAAAAAACTACAATACTACGCTAGTTCGGGCACACAGCCAAAAGCCGAACCCAGGTGTCTTCTTAAAATGGACAATTCACTTAATAGCTCTCCAGAGCCAAAGAATTGCTGAGGTAGACCCTTAAATTAAAAAGCATAAGTTAACACCTCGACTAGAAATATAAGTTCTCTTTTAGACAAAACTTTTACTACAGTCATTTGAATTGTTTAATGTAAAATTAAATTAATTCTTCGCGGACGGTATTAAAGTGGATGGTAAAATTAAAAAGAATTAAGGGAAAGAGGACGGTGACAAATGGCAACCGAGTAGTTTTTACCACAGATAGAATTACATAATGAGTTTTTTGATGTACCTACTCCAACATGCATTTTATGTGAACATTGTTATAAAAAGTTTTCATGACACAATTATTAGTGTTGTAAAAGACGATATGCTATTTATCACGTTTCAAACTACTGACATGACATCTTATCGAGAATGTTGGAGTAAAAGACACGTCATGCAGCGCCGACCCCAAATAAAATGGGATAAAGGCAGGAGAATGATGAATTATTAGCAACTGAGTTTGGCATCTACCTAATCAAAATACCGCTACTCGTATAATTAATAGTACTTGGTTACAATCACATGTTACTATTGTTAACTCGGTCAAGGTCTTCGGCAAAAGATGGATTATGTTCTCTCTCAAATAAGGAAGAAAAGAAGCTTGATGGATTGATTGATGCTTGCTCCCTGCATGTTAGAAATTACGGAAGTTTACTTAAGATTCGGCGATTAAGGGTCTTTACTCATACAACGAAAATGCTGTTCCTTCCTTCATCGTTTGTTAGTCACTGACAAGTATTATAGGTAACATTGAAAAGACTTGCATGCTTTAAAAATCCATAAAACCTCAAGTATTATTTTGATGAAGATAAAAGAACCATGACATTTTGGACTAATTAGGCAGTCGGCCCATTTAAAATGCTGGTGTTCAGCTCCATTCGTAGGACAAATGATGATCATGACTTTGTGGACCCGACTAAAAGCTGTTAAAAACAATCATTGTTTAATACAATGCGAACATGTATTTTAATATTTCTGAAATATTATAAATTAATGTAAATAATTGCAGTGATTTATAGTAATTTAGAGTCAAATTAAGCATTTTGTTAGTTTTCGTGTTTCTTATGTATGCAACATTAATGTGCCTTAAAATCTTTTTTGAGTGTGGCAACACACACTTTTTCTTTTTAGCTTGTTAGTTCGTTGCGTGTAACTCGCCGTTGTTTTTTTCCTTTTTATTGAAATATAAGTGAAATCCATAGGTATTTTACTTTCTCTCTTTGTTTTATTACAAACACTTATCAAACATCATCATCATCTGCCTAGCCTTTTCCCAACTATTTTGGGGTCGACTTTCAGTCTAGCCGGGTGCAGCTGACAAACACACAAAACAAACACTCATCAAACGTATGTCACACGAAAGCTCATGATGTGCCGTTCACTTCTTTTCTTCCTTTTTCCAATTCTGACACCGTGTTAGGTCATTTATCCAAAAGAATGGTTTGAGCGTTTATTGTGACATGCGTTTACAATCAGAGTGATGACAAGACAGTCAACGAGAAGCACCGGTTCCTGAACCGGAAACGAAGCATAGACTATAAACATACACAACAGTTATGCTATCTAATAATTTATTAACAGCCAAGTTCAAATCAAGCGAGACTCCTACTTTTACCCATAAATACAATACATAATTGGACAAAACCATAAATCGTTAACACCTATTTAAAACAAGCACGTTTCACACTTCCCGTTTACTCAAAACTTGGACATGAGTATATGTCGTCTGACCCACCCTATAAACATTAAAGAAAATTAAGGTACACACATAGAAGCAGTAAACATTCAAATTATACTAGGGTCCCTGTTTATTGCCAAATCTTGCCGCAGAGGTCAGCGGAACGACGACACTCATGAATAAGGTCTTGTAGTTCAGACACCTTTAGTACGTGAGCGGAGTACCAAATTGCTGATATGCTTGAAGACATGGCTGTGGCTGTAGAAAGGATTTTTTGTGTCTGTGTTGGCATTTTTGGATATGCAAGGTGATCTAAATGACATTCACGGTAAAATACAGCGCGGGCCTGTGGACGGTGAGTAATGGGTTAGCTCGCCGTCCGTCCATCTTATGACGACAGGCCGTGTCGACGGCGCGTTCGTGTTCCACGCGCGCCTCAGAAAGATGTCAGCAAACATGAGGGGCCCGCAAGGGCCGATGCCTGCCAGGGCTGCGAGACTGTTCGAAAGAGATACCGCGGCCCTAGAACATAAAGGGCAAAAGAAGGAACATGGATGGTTTTTAGCCAGTAGAAGTCTGACACTCCCTTCCGCTCCGCCCAGAGCGGGAGGAGTCATTTGATGATTTCCCATCCCAAAAAAAAAGGGTAAAATACTGCTTTTCTGAGGGCTGTTGAAGTGAATGCCTCTACGTCCAACAGCGATACTGGAAAAGTAAAAATTTTATTATATTAGATTGTATTGTACATTGAATGGTGGATGGGTGACGACCTATTAAATAACAAGTTTCCTCCGTGCCTCGGAGAGCACGTTAAGCCGGTGGTCCCGGCTTTAATTTGCAGATCTTTGAAAGCTGTTACAGGAAATCAGTGGCCTGAAAGTCTGACAACCAGTCTTACCAAGGGGTATCGTATCACCTAGTATTAGCTGGGTTATGGAGATCAGATAGGCAGTCGCCCCATGTAATATCCATCCGGTTAGACTGGAAGCCGACCCCAACATAGGAAAGGGTTAAACAAGCTAAGTGGTTGACTTCTATCGAAAAGTTAATTTCCTTTCTGTTTAAACTCACGGTAGAAATTCAAAAAGAAAAGAGAAACGATACCACTTACTCGTATTTGGGCCCTTGGTACGCAAGTCAACCTACCAAGCTATAAATAACCAGTTTAAGCGGATCTCTTATTGTACGTGAAACCTATAAAAAGCGAGGCCATGTTATACTGGAGAACCATTTATGCTATAGCTTGGTAGATGTCGCCGTATGTATGTACGTCGATCATATTTTTAGTATGTACTGTTAATATTCTTAGTTGTCGATTGCAGTCTATTGAGTGCGCCTGGAATTTGGCTACAAGTTCGTCACCTTCTTTTTTTCAAGTTCGTCACCTTCAGTAGCGTCCATCAGTTTCTGTTACTTGCAAATAACAGGTCAAATTAAACTTTACCTACTTTTCTAGAGAGATCTGTGTAAAAATCTGACTCAAAGGGATTATAAAATTCTTACCTACGACGTACGTAACATAAAGCTAAATAAAGAAAAAAAAAAAAGCTCTAGTTCTTTAATTTCAACAGAAAGTAAAGATTTAATTAAATGTGAATAAAAAAGTAAAATAAAAATCACAGTTTTTTTATGTCGAAAGAGTACTTACTGCGATTTTCGACGTAAAAAATTGTAATTATATATTTTATTGAAAAGATTTTAAAGCAGCCATTCGTATTTCTACGAATAGATAATGGCACCATTTTGATTTAAATATTTTACTTAACACAATGCATATCAGTTTTTTTTTAATGATTGAGCAAACAAATGCTTCTACTATAACACTGTTTCACATTAAGAAACGTACTGTAGGTACCTTCAACAGTAATAATAATAATATTCTTGTTATCAACCAGACACTTAAAACTAATTGGCTTTCAGAATAAAAACTGAGAGAATCTATTAACGTCGCAAGCTTACTGAAAAAGGATAAAAAAACTACCTCTAGCAATGTTTGCCCCGACTTTGCATTTCGCATTGCATATTTGAACAGAATCATATCTTCAAACATGTAACCTCTTGGCCACGAACTACCCGCTCATGTGACATAGACAAAGAAATCAAAGTAGTTGCTTGGACTTGCGGATACACGGTACTCCCACGAAAGAAACAATTGAAGCGCACGCGTATCGTCTTACGCCTTGGTTACGACAGGTAATGCAAATTACGTCAAGCTTGTACGGAAGTCGCGACATAGTAACTATGTCGCATCGCGCTAGGCCGTGAACGGGGTCTAAAGTTTTACACTAGACAAAAAGGGTGGAAGTGTCATGCACACCATTATGTCGTAAGGGGACTGCACTAATCACCCTCCGTGCTAACAAGCATGCCCCCGAATTACGTGGGTGCTTGAAGATGTTTTTGCTTGAATATAAAAGCCTTTCAAAGCACTGTGTCTATTGACATTGCTTTTTATGGTGCGAGTTACCCTTTTGAATTTCTTTGCGTGAACATCTGTTACTAGCAGCTAGACATAATACTTCCATACTAATAAATACAAAAATGCGAAAGTTATTCTGTCCGTTTGCATTGGATAAAATGGTAATGGCACAGGGATAGACCATGATCTGGGTTAGGTTAAAGCATACTTTTTATCCCGGTTGTACCTACGTTCCTATGGGATAATTATCTACTAAACGGACAAAGCCGCGCGCAAATTCTAATGCGTTTATGTATAGTCTACGTTGTACTTGGATGTCAATAGATCAAACTAAAGAAAATAATCAGGAACGCTGGGTGCGAACCTATTTGTAATATTCAGCGCAGCAAGCCAACAAATAAATTTTCATTTTCAAATATCTTTATTTATCATTCACAATAACAAAATGCACTTACCCTAAGCTACATTAACACACTACAATTTAGACACTTTATTAGGCTGGCAATTCGCCTTTCAAAGTTTTTTTTATGACAAGTAGTTTAAGCTGGTAATAACATAAACTTAACACACATTATATGGGTAAGTATATAAAACAAAAATGTAAATTATTTAGTAATTATAATTTACTGCTTGCATCTACTAAGTCGAAAATATTTTAATAGTTAACTGATCACGCAGTCTACGTATGTAAACACAAGCAAACGCGTGACCAGTCAACCATCAGCGGACGGAGCCTCCCTGCCGCCCGCGCTCCAATGTATTAGCGACTGAAACAGGGTTGGCGGCGAATTGACAGTATGTTACGTACCGAATTATGGCAGTGGTTGGTAAATAAAAACAGCGTAATTACAGCTTCTTAACAAAGTTTAATAAAAAGTATATTTTCCAAACAACAAGAGTAACCTTAACTACCATAATTTTAAATAACCCCAGATCTTAAATACTAAAACCTACTTACAACTAAGAGGGCGCCAGGAAGGTTTTTGGTAGGCGTTATGCGCCTGGAACCTTCCAGTCCAATGAAGTACGGCCGGCTGGCGAAGGTTCTCACCAATAATGTGGTGGCAATGTACTAAACAATTAGTATAAAATTTACTTACGGCAGCATGTGCTGCATGTGCACTTAGGAAAAGTTCCAAAAAATCCTCAACAACTAAAGGGAGTGTCGGTAGGCTGTCAACAAGTAATTAATCACCATTTTAGTAAAAGTAGTAACTAACTCAAAAGGACTAGTAAGCAGCTATTGCTGGTGGAATTTAAGGATAACTAACCCCTTCATTGTTGAATATTTCACTAAAATATAAATGTTTCTTGGTCTCAACCAATTTTTTATTTGAGATGGCGGTGAAAAAATTGCTCACAGAGCGACACACGTCTGTCCTTGATTACTGTTTGCGCTGCTATGTGTCCCTCAAACTCACGGTCGTCATTATAACTGATTGATTTCATTAGTCTTAAACTTCCAAAAAAAACAACTCAGTCGGCTACGGGGTTCGAACGCGCGACACATAACACTGCAGTCTGCAACCAGCGTTCATCGCTACCTAAGATAATAATTTATACATTGAAATTTTGGTTCCCGTCGTAGTGTTTTTGCAGCATTTTTATTGCTGAAGACAAAATTCATGATGTATGTCAATGAACTCAAATATGAATATTTGAGTTCATTGACATACATATACAGCGTGTAACGGAAGGGGGGTATCAACCCTGAAGGAGGTGAATGTGCTCATGAAATTCAACAACTTTCCGCAAAGGACATAGGTCGAAATATGAAAAAAAAAATTTGCCCTCCCTTACAAAACTGACTACCAGTTGATTAATGATTTACTATGGGAGGGCCAAATTTTTTTTTCATATTTCGACCTATGTTCTTTGGGGAAAGTTGTTGAGTTTCATGAGCACATTCGCCTCCTTCAGGGTTGATATCCCCCTTCCGTTACACGCTGTATAAAGCTCAACGCTCAAGAATGAGTACTGCACCATTCTTTAATATCACTTTATACTGTAGCAACACTTAGTAAGCATCAAAACATTCAAAACAGTGTTGCCTCGAATCGGGATCACTTAATAAAAATCAGGTGATACGTTTGCTTCAGTTCAGAATACCGATCGAGACAAAACTCGTCCCTCATCTACACAATCTGAATAAATGAACTGAATTCGGCCAAAAAGTAAAAGCCGCTTAAAAATAAGCTTATTAAATTTGTTACGATTTTGATTTTGACACGTGTTTTTCTCAGAATTATTTTAGTTCAACAGAGATCAGTTTTTTCCTGTAACCTGAATGAATGAACCTCATGTTCTAGTAAAACGAAATAAATTTTTCCGTAAAATCCACACTTTTGTAGTAATTTAGCGTCAATATTTTTCAAACATTATTATCAGAAAGCGTCTAGGATAACTATGTGCGTGAATCCAGGAACGAGAAAGACGCATTATGTTATTATGATAATTTCCTGTAAATTCTTTAGTAGCTTTTACTGGATAACTACCGATTACCGTTCAATCAAAATGTTGCATGTCTCACTTTAATAGCATGACCACACAAATAACAGCATGGGGCCATGAAAGACATTCAACGCAAAGGAACGAAAAAACAGGCCAAGAGCGAGTTCACATACGAAGGGTTCTGAAAACAACCGCCTTTTTTTTTAAGAACCCGGTTTAATTTTTAACGTTATTTTCTTTTTATTATTTGGCCATAGTGATATACACTCAAGACTCTATTACTGTTCACAAGATACAAAGTCCCGTTGGCACTTTTGGGTCCGGAACTCTAAAAATATGAGCATTTATTACATTTTTTAGACCTGGAACCTTACACGGTTCGCAGAACTACCCAAGATGTCCTCGAAAATAATGAGGAATTCGCAAAAAGTATTTTATGTGATCCGACATTAAAGATTCTGGTTCGTCCTAGCATATTGCGTTCCACGTCCCGGGTATACCGGTCAAGCGAAACCCGCAATTTAATGATTTTTATTGGTCCGCCTTTCCTGCAAGGGACAGGAAAATTTACCTGACCAGCCGGTCACGTACAATCACATTATTGAACGTTTATTACGTAACGTGGGACATTGAAAATTACGACCCATGAGCGGTCAAATGTTTAATTTTGAGCGGCCATTGTATAGTGTTTCTATTCGAAGTCTCGCCTGCTTTTGGCAGTGTGCATTCAATTTTGGGGTAATGGTGTAGTTAAGTGGGCATATGTGATTTCTATTCCATTCTTTGGCGATCGTTGGTTTAATTGAATAGACATGGTTGGTCTTTTAAGCGTGGGAATTGTTCTAGATTTTATGTAAATTATTATGGTTTTAACCTATTTGTTTCGATTACGGTTTCTTTGAAATGGTGTAACGTTTTGATCAGATTTTGTGAATAGTTACCTCTTTTGTTCTAGGAAAACGCTCATGAACGTAGCCACTCAATTTAGATTAGATTCAATTTACTGTATACATAGATCGTAAATGTTGATCGACCAAACATTTGGCGAAGCTAATATCCACGTAATGTCGATCTAAAATAATAATAATAGATGTATTTTCGGATCTGTGTTTGAGTGGAATTTTCGAGGATTTCAGGGTTTGTGTTTGTTATTAATTGGCTGAGTATTGAGCTTAATTGTGCAGGATTGGAGAGATATATGCCCAGGTCCAGTTGTTAGCCACTTAAGACTAATGATGATCAGGTAAACCTTTGATAAATATACCAAGTTCATCAGTTAAACCTAGGGTCCTGACGATGGAATGATGGGTGGATAAGTATGTCCAGAAAGAGGTGACTCAATGGATTAGACGCTTATGATGAGGGCAGGTTCGAGATAACGCGGGAAAAATAGTACTTGGAAGGGCTTGGGGACGCTTTTCCCAGCAGCAAGACTGCGAAGGCTAATAGAAGAATATTAGAAAAAAAGCTAAACCTATTTAGTTTCGTACTTCTAGCATCACCTTAATGAGGAAGATCAAATTAAAAAAAAAAAAAAATGTGATAAGGGTAGCAAACTCAAAGGTCAATCATCTCAGTACCTACTATGGGACATGAAAAGTGATTTTTTCTTTATCAGTCACCACTATAATTATCCGTTTTCTTTAGCAGATGATGCCTCAAAAAATAACTGGTTGATTCTGAAGACCCACCACACTATTTAATGACTGTCATTACCAGAGTGCCTTGAAAATTTATTCCTTTAAAAACATTATGTAAAGCCAAGTCAGAGGCTCATGGGCGGCATAAAAACTCTGACACCAGGTTAGGCACTAACACCACGGAAAATAAAAAAAAATCTTAATTTAAAAACCGGGTGTCAATTTTATTAAGTCCGGTTCAAAGGCATATCGTGTTTTGTTTATTTTATTTTACATAATACATATAAAGATGTCGTTTAATAAAATAAAGTTTCTTTCAAAGATTCTTGCAGGCCACAATTATTTTTTCTAAATTGTGTATTGCATGAAATGTTAAACGCCACTTTTTCGTCAAAAATCTCCAAAATCCACGGTGCCTGTATATTTTAAACAGAATCAAAATAAAGTCTGGTTACTGAGTGTATTTAAAACGAGTGTTTTGGAGCGGCCGGGCTCTCTCCATAATTAATGTCTAGTCCCACGTGTTTGCGTTACTTTCATGTTACGTACTAGATGTTTTGCTAATTTTCTAGGTAGCTAAGTAAAAATTTTAATATCAAAACCTAGGTTTTATCAACTGATTTTGCACGTGGAAGTTGTGGTTGTTTTACTATTTTGATTAGCAATAACCTATAACTTACGGATAAAGATTACTAAGACCGCTATACAGTGTTAGGTCATATTATAATTAACCATTATATAGTAAGTAAATATTAGTTTGTAAATGTATCAAGAAGTTAATGCACTTGTGAATTTATTAGGTTTAAATATTTTTAATGATTTATTAATTCAATTTGTGTAAATAGTCGTGTAATACTAAATTATTAGTGATTTAAGTTTGTAAAGGTATTTAAACTGACTAAATTCATTATTTGTTGGTCAGTTTTTGACTAACAGTTTTAAACTGCGGGTAGTGGGGCAAATTGCAAGAGGACTCGCTTCGTCCGCCATTACGGGCAGTCGCTGTGGAACACTAAGCGAAGTAACAACTGTGAATTTGTGTAATTGTAGTGCAGTAATAAACACTTATTCACTTATTCTTTCTTTTTTATTTATATTCTATGAATTTGCATTGTAAGTGAAATAATAAACTGTTATTCTGTGATTACGTTACGTGTTTTATTCTTGGCCGAAAACAGGGTGTACTCAGACCCTTTTACGAAGCCGTCAACCAAGCATTTTGTACATTAAACTAAGTAACTTTTAAATGCGTGAGTTTTATATTTTGTTTACTTATTTTTTTTTTTACATAAATCACTATTACAAGGATAACCAGTTTTTTTTTTATTATTATTCTTCTCAAACATACATATTTTTTTGTTCTACAATTTACTCGCCAAACTTTTTAGTTTGATGGCGAAAAGCGCCTGTTTTTACATACAAATGTTATACAAATAATCTATTCAACAATTGACCTTAAAAACTATTACACAACTGTTACTGTTATAGTTCTTACTATAAGGGTCAGCTCACACCGAGACGCGACGCGACGCGACGCTACGCGTACACTTTAAAAGAGCGACTCAAAATACAACTTTATTTTCTACACGAAAAGATACACATTTCATTGTGAGAATTTAGAATACGTTGCCCCATGCAGCGCTGCGCCTCGTGATGCCTCGCGGCGTAGAGCGATGCATCGCGACGCAGCGCTGCATCGCCGGTACGCGCAGCGTGCAAGAGCGGCGCTGCGCCTCACGAAGCCGCGCGACGCCGCGCGACGTCGCGCGGCGCCGCGAGGCGCAGCCGAGGCTGCCGTGGCGACTTGTCTCTACTACTTCCGTCCAAACTTCGTGTAGAATTGATACAGTTCGGTCGAGTGCTTGAGTGAAATTATAATGATAGACTGGGATCTTGTTATAATCGGACTTCTTGCAGAAGAGGAAGAAGAATACCAAAATAAAATTAAAAAGTAGACATCACACAGGAGTATTTGGGTGCATAATTTATGAAGAAATAGAAGAATTCATGGTGAATTCGTCGTTCTCATGCGCTTGCAAATGGTAGACTGCGGGTGGATGCGGGGTGGGGCGGGAGCACGTGGCGAATGTAGACACGTTCCGCTGCGCCGCGCGGCGTCTCGCTGCGCAGCGAGGCGTCGTGTTGCCAACGATTTTACTATGCGCCTCGCGACGTTGCGATGCGTCTCGCGGCGGCGCGCGGCGCAGCACAAAATCACTGGCCTCTTCCAGTATCGTCGCGTCGCGTCGCGTCGCGTCGCGTCGCGTCTCGGTGTGAGCTGATCCTAAGATGTGAATTTATTTCTCGGTAACGGCTGAATCCTCGTTACCGAGAAATAAACTCCTTAATCTTGATTTTAACATAACTTTACTTAATTTAGGAATGTGTCTTAGTATAATCTACTTTATTAAATACTTTTGGTACTAAATACTTTGAAATTCTTTCCCCATAATAATTTGTTATTTTTGGTTGAACTAGTCTTTTCTCTCTTACACTTCTAGTATTATATTTATTTTCGATAGGAACTTTATACTCTTCACTAAATAGTTAATAGTTAATAGTTGAAGCCAACACGAGGAGGTACTAATTACTTAGAACTACGTACCTATAACTGTTAATAAAACAAAAAAAAAGCCGAAAGCCACTTGATCTCCCCGTCATTGCGATAATTTTTTTGTTCTAGATCATACCTGGGAACATTCGAGTTACGGAGGTATTGGGGGCCAAAGTTCCAACCATCTTTTTCACAACTTTTTTTTCAAATATTATTTTAATATAAGATTTTTACTTAAAACACCTCCACGACTCCCGTACTATTCAATCCATCCCTCAGGACAACGATTTGAGTGCGTTATATTGAGTCCTACCGTAATTTAACGTGAATTCTCACCCATAAAAAAAGACGTTGCCCAGTAATATTTTTTGTGTAGTTACTTAGTTTGTTTACCAAAGCTTGGCTTCTAGGTATATAAAATGTAGTATTGACTCGATACAAATCTTAAAAGAAATTGGTATTTAGTGAAATTGTTATTATATGGTTGAATTTTTCAGTAGCAGCCACGAAGTCTGGATTTGTGCCCGGTTGATGGCAATAGGCTGTCGCCCCCAATTACATAGGGCTAACATAACTGGCGAAATGTGGGTGTACTACTAGAAACACCTATGTCTAACCCTTCACGTATAAAACGCGTGATGTTTTTTTTTGAATAGCCTGTACTGTCCCACTACTGGGCAAAGGCCTCCCTCAATTCCTTCCATGTGCTCTTTTCCCGTGCCTTCTCAAACCAGTCTAACCACCTCTTTCTGGGCCCGGCCTCTGCGGTGCCCGTCCGCCTTTCAGCAACCATCGTGTGGAGACTTTTGCCTAGCGGTCATCGTGCATGCGGCTGACGTCCAGTCCCATTTTAATCTAGCAGCCTGATGTTGTGTTATGTTATTTATGAAACAAACATACACACACACACATACACATGCGCACAAATGCAACATTTTAGTAAAAAAAAAAATATGCTGTTAAAAGTCAAAATTAAAAAAAATAAGCTGTAAGTAGAAATAAAATTGAAAAAAATAAGCTGTAAGTAGAAATAAAATTGTATTAACACAATTAGAGGGGATTGGCACTGTTACTTCTTAATACAGGCTATTTCATAGCCTAGCTAGAAGAACAGCACGTCACCCACTTTATTGCCAGAGATTTTACCTACTTTGTGAAATTTGTTACATGTAATCTGTTTTTATATAAATAAAGTTTATATTATGAAACAAAACAATCGCACGGAAATGACCTGTTCTAAAAAATACCAACACAGACTTAAAAGTAGGTTACCAAGTTAAAAGGGCTTATTTTTACCATCTTCTTAAAGGTATATTGCATTCAAATTACTTGAACAAGAATCGGATAAGAACACAAAACCACCAGGTTTCGGGTTTACGTGAAGCAGGAAGGATAATAAATAAAACAAAAACATTTGAGGGAACGAGCGAATTTTCTTCGAGAGCACATTATCTTCGAACTCAGTCGATGAATATATTATAAGAAGTATAAGTTTATGAATTTTTTCACACAACTTCCTTGAACGCTCTCGCTACAACGCGTTTGAATTAAAATCGCTACGTTTTCGAAAAATATATCGGGTTTCCTTAATAGGCCTTCGTCAATTTAAATAAGTACATGCTTAACGAATTTAATGTCTTATGAGGTAGGAAATTACTTGACAGGTTAACACATCCACATTATAAGACATTAATTTCAAGGACTGTTCATAAATAACATGACAGTATCAGATCCTATAAGTAAGTACCTATATGTTATAAATATTTTCATTTGTAAGCACATTTTGATCAACTAGCTGTTGCCCGCGACCTTCGCTGTGTGAAATTATTACTTCTACTTTAATTGAATTGGATTTTGTTAACAATTTCAAGGGTTTTTAATTTTTTTGCACGGATCCCTAATTCTTCTTCTAAAATAAAAGTAGTCTAATTACTCCTTATTACACCAGCCATCTGCCAGTATAAGTCTCGTCAAAATCCGTCCAGCTGTTTTGGAGATTAACCGGAACTAACAGAAAGACTGCTTAAAATTAAAAAAAATAAACTTTCATGTGTATTCTGTAAAAACTGTTATTTTTAAATTACAAATAGATATATTTTAATTAAATTAATAAATAAATAAATTTATTTGTATAGATTTTAAAGAAAACAATTCATCACAATACGCATTAATTTTATACCTTGGTTATTCATCAATCCAAAATAAGAAAAGCAGCTTCACACACTGACCATTTAAACAAACATTCGACCCTTAACGCATACCAAACCTGTCACTGTTAATAAATCACAAAGACAAAGATATTAAGCCCAAAAATCGAGAACAAATGTTTGCTTAATTTTAATTTCACGCTTGCAAAATGCAGCTATAAATTAAGATAGCGGTGACCAAGTGATTTATGAGTGTAGAGGAAGCTTTAGACACTAAAAAGATTTGTACAGAAAATCGACTCTATACAACAAACGTAATAATTAAAAAAAAAAAAATAACCCGGGCGCAGAAAAAATACTGAAAACAAGCACATTTGGACGGGATCCATTTGAATATAAAATTATTAAAATATGGAATGGGTCTCGCCTGCTTGTTAAATGTGCTTCTTTTTCGATTGTCGTAAGTCATCAAAATGCGTTTGGTCTCTAGAGCACCACAAAGAGGAACAAACATACATTATAGGCTGAGAAACATTCCCTCCCTCAGTCGGGTAAAACAGGCAACAACTTTCGGAAAAATGTAGAAAGAAGTGTTGTGCGCGTGAGTCGCTTGACGCAAGTCGCAACGCCAAAGTCCGTATACACGGCGACACACCAAGCTATTAATTTCCAGTATAACATGGCGTCGCTTTGTATAGATTTCCAATACAACGAGTAATCCTCCGGTTTTGTAAAAAACCAGTAACAGAGACTCAAAGAAATACCAGTTGCGAGTAACAGAGTTTAGCGTGCCAACCTGCCAGTTTCTGATTTGAGTGTTTTATTGGCGAACTAAACAATCTCTAAAAAAAAGGCCGTAAAGGTAAAACATGACTGTGATCCTTTTTGTAATGTACCATCTTGCATGCTTTGTGTGTGCATACTGATGTTTCTGACAAATAAATGATCTCCGAACTCTAAATAAGGTGATTACTTCACAATATTATGTAGCACTCGAAATTTAAAACTTATTTTTTTTTTGTTCGGTAGTACACATACTCATTAGGGTAACTTAAATGTTGTTTGACTGCTTTATCCACTTAGCGTGTCGATGGCTATCCAAATTGTGTATGTAATGAACAAACAACAGGACACGCAGTACACAATATTAAATGCCCCATCGCTTGTGGAACAGCAACACATTTACACTCCAGGGCAGAGTCATTAATGAATCTCCACTTGAACAGGATTTCCTTGCTGCGGTCAACCTGGATCCAGAGTCTATAATAATAAACAATGACTAAATTCAGAATCCGAAATCCAAAATGGCTGCGTGCGTTTTTACTGATTGTATTGACCTTCTGAACTATTTTATTTATGTTTCATATTGAAAACTGTTTCGCGTAGCCAGGACAAAGAGTCTGTTGTGCTATGTTGTCCATATGAGTAAGGCGATCTGAAGGACTGGGATAAATTATGAGTTGCAAGTTCATTATCCTTTGAAGTTATTATAGAAAGAACACGCTAGAGGAAGCTCGACTAAGTAACTTGCTTATTTTCACTATCATCTTCTGTAAACTGCCTCGTTGATTCAGTGGCCGTAATCGCTTCCGCTGAACATGAGGTCCTGTCCTATTGGGTTGTTCCATCAGGAATTTCTCAGTAGCAGCCACGGATTTTAGATTTGTGCCCGGTTGATGGCAATAGAGTTTTTTAAAGTAATAGCTTGCCTACCTGTTGGTTTTTGGCATGATCTACCGTTATAGACAGAGGAAATATTAAGGCTAAATTAGGAGCCTCTTACCCCGAGGCCTTAATAGGCAATTATGTCATTCATAAGGTTTCAAAAAATCTCAAATGACTTATCTGTATTAAAGCATGATGTAAACATTTTCGTGCTCGCTTCGCTCGCTCTTACTGTCTTTTGAATCTTATATTTGTCTGTAAGTCACGCATGTAACTCCTGTATGGGTCAAACAATTCTAACCTGTCCAAGGTAGTTTTCAAAATTTTGAGCTCGCTACGCTCGCTCTTCCAGCCTACTTCCTCTAGAATTTTGACTTGCTCTGTATGTCGACGAAGTAACTCCTACATGTAGAGTCAAAACAATTCTAACCTGTCCTGTTTTGTTCTTAAAATTGTCTCCCTAAGTCAATTAAGTAACATCTATTTCTGAATAAAAGGACTTATGAATAGCTAACTTTTCTGGAGTGCAAAGGACATTGTTCGGCGTCCATACATCGTTCACCTAAGAACCAACAGAGATGTCAATTTACTTTTTATGTTCTAAATAATGCATTAATACGATTTAATTTAAATTAAAATCACAGTCACTTTTGAGAATTGTAAAAAAAAACCAACACAGTTGGGGTTTTAATTAGGCCAATAGAACCGTAATAATTGCCGAGTGAGAAACTTACGAGAATTTCATTCTATCATTACTATCAAACGTCAAAGTGTCATCTGTCAATTCATCGACTGTCAGTGTCGATGTTGCTCTTTTCACATAGCGCTTTCAATCGCTTTATTCTGTTTGTAACTAACTCGAAATTATGAAGTGTCCGTTCCATTGTAATAATTTAAATGTAAATTATAAAAAGAACTAGTAATTATTGTAAAGGTTTCATACGTGTTGATGCATTGGCCATTTTTTACAATGTCCTGTACATTTTCCTTGAGTTCCTAGACTATTTAAAGTATATTTATGTATAAATCTAACCAGTCCGAGATGCTAATGTTTTTTAAGGTGGCTATTGCATTTTAGAATCTTAGAAGAATTTTAGCTACATCTGTAGATAGTGAATTTAACCTTTAAAAATCCGTTTTTTTATCTTTCTGCCCCCCTCCCCCCCCTCTAGCTCAAAAGCTGGCGTCGCCCTTGCCGTTAGCCGTCCTATCAGTTGTCACTCTCTTTCTAGCCACACACAGTCCTACAACTGAGTGAAAGAAGACAATCTTCTACTTTTTAAATTACGTCCATTTCATTTTCATCCAAATAACCTACCTAATTTAAAAAGGAGTTAGAAAGGTATGTTTTAAAATACATTTCAATAAAATCTATAAATAAGCCTCTTTCACGTAAATTCTAAAAATTCTAAGTATTATTTTAAATAAAAAAATATTTACTCAAATCAAAACATTAAAAACGTTAAAAATACAGTTTCACAAATAAAGTAGGTACTATAATATACACAGGTCAGTTTCAGCGAAAGCTAAAATAGTTCAAGTATAATCTTCCTAAAGTGTTATTTCCTCGGTTATTACTACTGGCCTAGAACAAAGAATGTAGGTCATGCAGATTTAAGAAGTGCCCGAAACGAGAGGAAACGGATCGCTTGAACCACATCCGATGTTAATTGATCAGAAAAGGTACCTCTTGGCATTTTCAAAGTGGAACAAACTCAGTCTAAAAATACTGGCAAAAGTTAAGGAAACGCATGTAAGTGCCAACAATTTCCGCAATTTCAAATGTTGAGTCAGTTTGGTGTAATAGTACAAATTCTGACATATAGACTCATTTTATGAAACTAATAATCTAAAATGTTCAAAATGTAGTACACCTACTCGTATTATATGTTCGTTGGACTTAATTCAAGTGTAGGTTGTTATTTACTGATTATGTAATGTTGTTATACATATTTATTCAATTCTGTCTATATCAGGGTCGTACTCACCTGACCAAATCATTTCACCGCTGGTTGAACGGATTTGTACAATAGGAAACCTCAAGCAGAAATATCACATGCAGTTATCCGCCACTATGTACTCTACACAGTGATTTTATCTCTAGCAGTAACCTTATCACAAATTAAATAAGGATTACTTTAATTTTGATAATAGTGCAAAATTCGACGTAAAATAACAATCACTGGCTACATCGCTATCATCAACTTTTATCTTTAAATTCCAGGAAACTTTTCCTTTGATAAAACAATGCAGTATTTGGTTTTACAATATCTGATCTGACAAAGTATTTTATAACATATAGGTAAGGCAAGTATGTCTCCTGTCTCCGAATTCTCTCTAAGACACAAACCATCTCCGATATTGCACATACTGCAGTTACAGAATAGGTAGACACAGAAGATCAGATCCAACACAAGAGAAACGCACGCAAACGTAGACACTCTTCGCGTAATCTTTTCACAGTTTTTATCTCTGGTTTTGGTTAACTGTCAAAATCAAAGTGATTTTTATTCTTGTTGTAATAGAGTTGCTTAAAGATTGCTGCTTGAGTGGCTGTCACAGATAAAGTTACTGTGTGTGTTAGCTGCATGATTATTGTCAAATCTGTGTGGTACATTCCTCAAAAGACCATCCACTAATCTTCGTTTTCCTCACAATGATGACTTGACCAGGATCATCTCTGGACTTTAAAAAAGACCTCTGAATTTTATTTCGGTGTTGCTTCTCAGAGAAGTCGGATGGGAAACCAACCAACCTCATTTAGTTTTTAAACATAATTTATTTTTAATGAAACCTAATTTACAGTACAAGTACACACATGAGAATCCATACTGGCATTCGTTTGAAGTCGTTCGTACGCAGCTTTGTATGTGTATAATAGTATATGCGCATTTTCGCTCATTGCTATATACAACTGGCCTTCTACATCTATCTATATTGTGCTAAACAGTCCTGAGACAAAGTTATGGGTCATAACTCGTTTATCGACCTCATCGTTGAACACCGGATCCGACTTGCAGTTCGCCCTTCTCGTATCTTGTATAGAAATACTGTCATGTGTACCAAATGGAGCATCGTAACTAGATGTTACAGCTCGAAGTGCATTTGTCGTTTATAGCTCAATGTCAAAATTGGTTGTGTTTGCTATTACTTTGGATTTATTTAACTCTTGTGTTGTTTTGTTTTGTATTATTTCAATACTTACTTTTGTGGTTATAAGTACTAACTGCGTGTCGGTTCGGCTGTTGTGTTCTCTTCTTGTCTTATGCCATTGTGTTCACGACGGCTGCATAACCCATTATTGAACAAGATTGATTCTGCTTTGTATAACAAGGCAAGACAAGGCAGAGTCAATCTTGTATCTTGTATATTACTATACAATGTAGTGTTGTCGTCTCTCAGATGCAGAAGGCAGAAAATAAAATATTTTTACACAGTTTGGGAGTTACCTTAGTGCCTGTGTTCAGCAGTGGTCTGCAATAGGCTAAACTGATTGATCAACATAATCTCATGTTGATCTTACGTCTCTATCTTTGATTTCTTCTTTTTAACATCGTAGGATTACAGATGACAATAAATAAAACAGACATTATAATGTGCATTACTTTAATATTAAATCGATGTACGACATAAAAATTTATCTGTACATAGATATTTATTAGTTTTACAATTACTAACGTGATCTGGATAGGCTTTACAGTCAGTCGTTTTGAAAATATTGTTTTTCACTTGACTGTGTTAATTTGGGCGTTAATTATACTTTACAAATTATTATTATAAATAGCTTTAACATAAAAAAATTAAAATAAATTGGGAAAAGTTTCTTTCCCATATAATCATCATTTCAATTAATAAAATGCATATATTTTTTTAACAATAGTTATCGTGTCAATTTTTCTCAAAATAAGTCGTGCGATTTTAAAGGCACCGATCGCATAAAGTGCACCCCAGACATAATATGTTACCGGCTGAACGCAGCATTGGCATGAGAACAGAATTTACAATCATAGCATTCTATTCTGCTGCAGTATCTCACAGGTACGACGTTTCATGTCATAAAATATCGTCATCGCTTGGTAACTTCTGTGTTGTGTCCTTTTCATTGATCACAAATTTTATTAAAATCGTCTTTATTTCTTTACAAGACTCGCATTCCTCTACTATGAATCAGTAACATGATAAAACTTCCTAAGTGACATAGTTATTGACACGGAAACTCAAACAATCACGGACCTAACCTGATACAAGATCCCAAAGCCAACAAATTGACTTGAATCCTTTAAACTAATTAAGCACACGAGCAAAATAAAGCTCGAAAACCGAAATCTCAGCCCCGATAAAATCTATTTCCAGTTGAAGTAGCTAGAGCTAAGGCAATTTCCTGGTACCCAACAATTGGTACGGCAGCAAATCTCCGCTTAGAAATAATCCAGTTATTCGGTACATCGGTGTCGACAGTCACGACGAACATTAATTGGTCTGCGAACACGTCCAAGTCACACGGTACGGGAACAAGAGAGAATCGGAGTCACCTAATTTGTGACGTGACATCAGAACTTTAGTTGCAATTTACGAGTTTTTAATTGTAGTTATAGGGGTAAAAAGGTGTTATATGTGAAATTGTGAAGACGGAATTTTCTTTTCTGGACTTTTTGATGAAAGTTTCGTTTTGAGAGCTGTTCGTAATTGAAAGTTGACTTTAATTGAGCTGGTGATTTTTAATTGAAATATGGATAATCTAAATGCAAGATTATAAAAAAGTTGGGGTTGAATTCGATTCCGTACCCGAAGGGTAACCAACGGGACACTATTACTAAGCCTCCGCTGTCCGTCCGACCGTCTGTTTATCAGCGGGCGGTATCTCATGATCCATAATAGGAAGACCGTTGAAATTTTCACAGAATGTGTATTTTTTTGCCGCTGTAACAGCAAATAATAAAAAAATAATGTAATAAAAATTAAAGGGGGCTCTCATGATAGTACCCTTTATGCTCTAGTCCGACTCGCACTTGGCCGATTTTTATTGTTACCATCAATAACTATTGACTGTCGTTAGATGTATGTTCTAAGTCAATTTAACAGAAAACGACTAATTAATAACTAACCGAGTATTCCAACACGAAATTTGTCATATAATTATTTTCAAAATAAATGTATTACGTAATAAATGTTGCCGAGACACCTTGTGGTTCCAAGATATATTCTGACAACTAAATATCAAATGACTGAAATTCAAACACAACTGGCGTCTCTCATTTCATATTATATCCAAATGTACACTGCTGCATGTCCGTAATTGTTCACAGATATGTTTCACTAGTCAGTTCTCGTTAGCGCTTGGTTAGAACAGAGCTGAAGTATCTTGTAACCTGTCTTTAGACATCGTACCAATTTGATTTTGCTATTTAAATATTATTTTTAATTGCTACAAATTTAAAAATTTAAGAGTGATTGGTATATTTACATAGCTTTCGTTATTATATTCACCATAAAAAAACACGCTTTTTGTTGTTGTTACTATCAATAACTATTGACTGTAGTTCAAAGTATGTAATATTCTAAGACAAAATGGACAAAAAAAATCGGAGAGATAAATTACATATTGTTGCTGGGATATTTTATAAGTTGTGAGAAGTGCAAGTACAATACTTGGATCTGACAACTAAATATCAAATGACTGAAATTCATACACAATTACTTACTGCCAACGTTTCTGCTTGTCCTCAATTGTTCACAGATATGTTTCACAAGTCAAATCTCGTTAGCGCTTGGTTAGAATATGTATAACAAGAACATTATGTAACCACACCTCCTTTAGAAATTGTAGTTGATATCTTTAGCACATCGAGAGGATACGTGTTACAACATTGCATTTGCACTAAAAATACTTAGTTGATACATCGGAGAGATGAGAGCAATAAAATGTTGAAGTAATGGCAAATATATCCATGTTTCTTGCGAAGATCCGATAATTGAGCAACAAAGCATAAAAAGAAATGACTATAGTTGTTAGGTGCTGAGAGTTTTACCTATAAATGTTGTCGTTTACTGTTTTGTACGAAAATAATAGGAAACATTTGATAATTTTGAGAAAATCTTTTTATTAATGTCTTCATTATGCTATCTCTATATCCGTCAAAAGCGCACAAGAATGAAAAAAAAAACCCAAAGTTTACCGATATTTGTCATCATTTCCGCACTGACCATTATTTCAAGTTTGTTTCCCATTTCAAACTACTCCTAAATCACAAAATAATGACTCATTAACCACTATAAATGTCGTGTTTAGCTTAGCTTTCCCGCCGACGCAAACCAAAGCGGAGACAAGGCTATAATGTAACTGGACAACTGGACATATTATCATAAATTCTCCCCTTCACAATTCGAGTTTACAACTCGTTGTCAGAGCAGCTAACTGTGCCGTATCCGACGAGCAATTAACTAGCCTTATTGCTCGAATTTGTATGTGCATCGTTGAGTTCTAGGTTTGTGATTTCAATATTGTATTGCTCGAAATGTACTTGAAATAGTATCTATTTGATGTTTGTATTGATTGCTTTGCTAATATTGTCATCTTCTATTACGTCTGAGATGCGTGTGTTGTTATCATATTCAGAAAGCAATTAACCAGTGTTATTGCCCGAGTTTTTATTTCCATCGTTGAATTCTAGGTTTGTGATTTCGTCATTGAATTGTTCGAATCTAATGGCATTAGTCATTGTTTATGTATTGATATCATCTTCTATTATTTCTGGAATTCTTGCACTTTTTTTTTGGGACTTGGAATTGCGTGAGTACCCAACTGTGCCATACCTGACGAGCAAAATTAACTAGCCTCATTGTCCGAGTGGGTATTTGCATTGCTGAATTCTAGGTTTGTGATTTCATTGCTTGTATCTACTTGTATTAGTGATTATTTTTGCATTAATTTCATTGTTAGTACTATGTTCTGCTTCGACTACGGCACGGTTTGCGAGTACCGACTTTTAGTCTGGTATGATCAAAGTATGGAATCTCATTCTGATCATGACTTCTGAAGTCTACTTGAAATCTTTCACCCCCAATAACTGTGCCTCAACGTGCGATTTATCAAGATAATTTGTATCAATTAAACTGATTTCCATAATTAGCCCAATTAACACAGTCTAGTCATTATTATAAAATCAAACACAAACTATAACACTATTTACCAACCAATTATAAATTATTTTCACAACGTTTTCAACTCTCATTTTATTCCGTAACTAGTAGACACAAAAAGCAATTACCAATAATACGAATCAACAAACAATATTTGATATAAAACGAAAATTTAATTTTATAGTTAACTTCATATTATTTGCACGTCTGCCACCTATCATAATTAGCTATTTGATTGACGAAATAGCACAAATAATTACTATGAACGTAAAGATATTACAGTTACTATATCTAGCAATGAGTGTCATACAATCAAAGGATAATCTAAATGTTATTTATTACATTCTTGAATTTACAAATAGTTATAAGTAGCATTTTGAAACAAAAGTCATAAAATTGAAGGAACATTGTGTGCTACCAAAGCAATTTGCGCGAGACATAAACGTATACAGCATGTTAAACAAATAAATAAAGATTTTTTAACTTTTTAGCACGATCCTGACAGGAGCTGGCATGAAACCAAAGTACTACACCCCAGCGAGGCTGGCCATACGGTGTGATATTATGCAGGAATTCATAATAACTGAACACACAGATTAATAATACAATAGCTCCAAACTACGCCCAACTCCCTCGAGAAACAATGTGAATACATAAATGAACACACTGATTTGTTCGACATACAAAACAATGCTTAGTTATCAAAGGTCAACACAGTATAACAAAGTTCTGCTAACAACGATCCATCTCTCAACTCACAACGGAGGAACAACCACACTGTCTTTCTGTGTCTACAGTTGGAAAACTGCTCGCAGTACAATAGGAAAGTTTTCAATTAATATCACAGTTTCCGTATTTAAAAGTAGAACATTACAAACTTCACTAGTTAGTCCGTGAACTATATACACTCCACTACACGATTCAACTAGAAACAGTAAGTCCTGGATACGTCCGAACACTGGCTTTTGTCTTGTTGTCACCCGAAGTAGTACTGGGCGTTCGAATATCGATATAAACTCCTCGTGTTAGGGTCCGTTTCAGTTTGTATTTGAACTCTTGGCAGAGTTTTGACCGCAACTCCGCGCCCTAACGTGCCATGTGGCATAGTTCGGAGAGGCATTTCTATGGGGAATTCGGCCACCTGTCCGTACATATTAGTGCTAACATGTGGGTACGTATTGGGCACTGGTCTGCCGACATACTTATTGATTTTGGGACTTAGAGCCACGTTGGAGTATTGTATGTCTTGCTTGATTCCCGAATCAACTGTGTCGACGGGTCCAGATAGACTAGTTATGTTAATATCGTTGTCAACTTCCGATATGCTGTCATTGAATCCGTTAGGAATTTCCGTGGTGGCTGATACGTCTGGGCCTTTTGGCTGGTCGGTTGTTTGTTTGGTCATGACGCAGCGTATGATGCCCAAGATGATGCAGAGGAGAAGGCTTCCAGCGACGCCAGCTATGATGTAGACGTACATGATGTCGAATTGATCTGTGAAAGAGAAAGAGGTATCAATTTTATGTCAGTGCAGTTCAGTAAACTATTCTAACATCTAGATCTTTTAACAATTTACCAAGTTTTAAACGCGAGCATACTAAATGGGTGAGGTGTACGTTCTGAGAAACGCTTCTAATGTGACAATTCAGGTCTACATTCTGATACTGATACTGTTAGCAAGCGTCATCCCACTGCTGGGCAAAAGCTTCTCCCCATGACTTCCAGTTGTTTCGATCCAGGGCCAATGTAGACTACTGGTCGCTGGTCTCGTCCAGCTCTACTTTCTGATGAGATGCAATTTTGTTCTATGACATATCTTTACTATTTGGTGAAAAGTTAAGTGAAAATCATGACCCTAAGTCAGAAAAGGCCCAAATTCCAACAAGAGATTAATAGGGTCATCACCGCTAAAGTAAATGGGAGATCATTTCAGCCAAATAAATTACGGGCTTACAAACGCTATTCTATTTACTTAGCTTTGCAAAAGGTCACAGAGAATACAAAAGAAGCATTATTATAATTAATTTGGGTAATACTAGCTTTGTATAACGGGTTGATGCAAATAATAATAATATTATTAATCTTCATAATAATAAGGCTTGATTGTTTCGCTTTTAATAGTATTTTTAATATTCACATACAGCGCAATTTCTAATCATGATTATAAACGCGGATTTAATGCAAACAATGCGGATTTAATATGATATAATATTAATAAATTGTTGTTTGAAAAGGCTTATTAAACCCGTTTTATGCTGATCTTAAGCCTGTATAATATTTCTTAAACAATATAATATTGGCTCAACACTTATCTTTGTTTAGACAAGGTAAGTAATTATGCATATTGCCGAATCCTGTATGTAAACTTGGGGAAGCAAACTGCGGTATTCAATGGGGCCTTGAAATAATTCATAGGTTTGGGAGGAGCCATAAATTATGGAGCAATATAATGCTTAATGTGTGTTGAACTTGAAACTACATTGTGTTAGCGTTGCCTTCATGAAAACAGGGTTTGAATTGGAATTTCTGTAAGACATGTTCTGGAACCAAAAATTCGAAGACTTCTACCAACTCGAAGAGGGAGTAGAGAAAACGCCTGGCATGTGTTGCAGTGGGATCGTTCTAAATTAGTATTAGCGATGACGTTGACTGACCAAGAAATATCGTATTACCAAGTACGAAGGAGGTTGTGGAGGTCAGAGGCAGTCACTTCATGTAAAATACTGTTATTCAGCTGCATCCCCAACATAGTTGGGAAAGGGCTAGGCAGATGCTGATTGACGTTGACTGATATGATGAATTTAAAAGAAATAATCTACCATCTTGTTAAAGTTCAAAAAAAGATGATTATGATGTCCGACCAACGCGCACTTTGAGTGAACTTTGATCTTAATCAAAGTACTGACTAATGACTGTAATGGCTTACCATTACAGTCATCGTCATCCGACACCATCGTCATCATCATCATCAGGAACGGCAGCTGGAAGGATCAAAGATTGCAGGTCGCAGTCTAAGGTACGTACGCTGCACATAATATATTATCTTAACTGCTGTCTGCACAGAACTATTGTGAACCTTATCTCAACGTATTTCGTAAGACCCTTAGATGGTCTCCCCAGGGTAGCAGGAAACCGTCAAACCCATTTCGGCTGATGCGCATGCTACATTGTTAGAAGTCATTTTTTATTTTAATTGTTGAAATCGTGTTGTGAGATCTTATTTTAATTTAAAGGTAGATATTTTATTTCACCTCCTGAATTTAACATGACAACAGAAGAAAAAATAGTTTGGTTTTGGTAAAATCGCGTACAAACGCGATCATCTACCACTACTCTGTGAATCTTTCACTCTTTGAGACTAACTTGGGAATCAATACTAATTTAATATGTGATGAAGTTTTTATACAACGTACTACGAACAACCACTTGCAACTCATTTTAAACAGTAAAAACATACCTAATTTTAAATTTCCGAGAACTCTATAATTAATCACTGGTACTACTAATGAAGGACTAAATGTTTTACAAGTTTATAGCATGTGAATAATTTTAAAGGTTGCTCTTGAATTCTGAATGAGCTATTAAATTAATATCAATATGGAGTAATCAGTGTCATTTGTTTATGCATATCCGCTGATAGAGGCGCCCCGGCACACTCATGCGCGTTTAGGTAACTCGCAATCAATCGCTGTTGTTAATCTATACAGCCGTTCACTAGCGCAAAGTTACATCACGCCACTTCATTATCATTACCGGCTGACATCCAGCACCTGGTTTACTCATACTTACACAACAAAATAATTAATGAAGACAAAAACAATACTCTTAATTAATTACTTTATAACACCCGCAAATTAAGATCCCAATTAAATACTATCTGTTCTAATCATATGTTTAAGCGCACCAATATCATTTCATCGCTACATTCATATCTGATATGGAATCATTAATTTGATGAAACACCGTTGATGTGGTTTCACTGTTACTTCCACAATGGACTTATGATTCATCAACAAAATTGTGTTAAAGGCAATAAAATTACCTACACCTGTATACATATATGTATTAGTATGTACCCATTTATGTGTATCAAAATGAAAATTTTATTTGTACTCTACCACAATGCGATCCTATAAGACCGAAAGTTTGACTGGTAGAGAATGCCTTGTGGCATTAAGTCCGCCTATGTACCACTCTTGTAGGTACATGAAGTTTAAATAAATAATAAAATTACAACCATTATCGAAACCTGAATTTCGAACCTGATATCAAATTAAATTAAGACTTAGTTTATGGGATTAAGATTCACAATAGATTGAATAATGAAGATTAAACAATACCTAAGGATTGGCTAAAAACCGAAATTGGTTGTAAACGTGGAAATTGTAGGTTTGAGAGAACTTTAAGTGAGAGTTGAGTTTACTTTGTGGTTAAGTCATAAAATAGACAAGAGACTATTAGACAGCGGAAATGGAGACAATATATTTGATGTGTATTACCCATGTCTTGCGGTCGGGTCTACTTTGGGCGAGATAAGTTCTTCGATAGTTGACGAGATTAACATTCGTATAAAAAGGACTAGTTGCCTATATACCAATAATAGTGTAAGAAGGTGTTCCATATGATGGACCGAAGACCTGGAGACGGCGTTGGAAAGCGGCTTAATGAGAGCAGAACTGGGTGATGCTGACGCTCTGGGGAAGCCTATGTCAAGTATTGTACTTCTTTCAGCTGGTACCATGATGATGAATGTGATGATTATGATAATACTAAATAGCTTTTTTGGCAGTACCAGACGTCTGACCAAAAAATATGTGTGCGCTATCGATTTAGATTTATGGTACTCGCTTAGTGGTCTTTGTCTGGTAGTGGACCTGGAGACGTAGGCCCCTCTACGATTTTAAACTTTCACTTTCTTTGACAAACCAATCTCTTGACACATCATGTTTTCGGTTTTTTTACTGCTTCGACATATTATTGTTTGTCAAATATTCCAATTCATGTAGGTATACATACTGTACTGAGATGTTTCACTGAACTTTCATTAAATGAAGTGTAAAATGTTCAGTAAGTAAAATATTTCGCAATCTTGAAATTAATTAACACGGGAGTAAGTAATCACAGAAATTGATACGCGTCGGCAGATGCAATCTGAAAATTATTTCAATTACTTAGTTGATTAATCTGCGCTGGGAGTTTACCCAAATATATTTTTGGCTGATGATAAAACAAATTATGCTAGTGGACTAAAATAATACGTTGTTGAATTCTCAGTGAACGTTTGGTAAATAATATGGGATGAAAGTCATCATCACTTAGCCGTTCTTCCAACTATGTTGGGGTCAGTTTACGGTCAAATCGGATGTAGGTAGGTACCGGAACCCGTGGTAACCGGTATTTTACTAGGACCGTCTACATGTGGAGTGGAGGTCAGACCTCCACAATCTGGATACCGGGTAACAAGATACCCTTTGTTCTTCTGACTTTCAGGGCTTTTTCCGGACTACCCGTGTACATGACAACCAGGGTAGGACAGATGATAGGGTCGGCTTCGAGTCGTAACCAGATGGACCTGAATTCTTGTATTTTACATGGAGTGACTGCTTATCTGACCTCCAAAACCCAGTTAGTTCTGCGTAATACAATACTCCTTGGTAAGACTGGTAGTCAGACTTTTGGGCCACTGACTACCTGTAATGACTGTCAAAGATCTATAAATGACAGCCGGGACCAACGGCTTTACGTGCTTTCCGAGATATGGAGGAAACTCGTTATGTAATGATATCACCCATCCAAAGACCAACCTAGGGCGCGGTTTAACGCGAAGTTCGAACCGAATAGCTGTTATTATTAAGCCACGAGCTCCTCTTACAACTAAAATGACAACCAGAACCAACTGATTATGTTATATTATTGTTGTTCCTTACCTTCTTTTGGTAGATGATGCCTTGGTGGCGACGCTGAAGGCTCATCTCTGTTGATGCTAGTGATGTTTAGGTTAGTGGACATGGAAGGTCGCTGCGGTGGCACTGCTGCTACAGCTGGCGCAGGAGGCACCGCTGATTCTCCCCACCAGCGATCGTTGGTTTCATCTGAAAGAGATATTCTGATGAATATCACATTGGTAGATTGGATTGCTTCGTTGTGTTCTTGGGTGTAAATATCAGTTTTATAAAACTACCGAAAGATTTGATGAGCAGATTTTTAGAATTAAGAAAAGCGTATTCGGTCTTTCCATGTGGTTATCGTACCTGGTTAGTTACTGTGTTGTGAAGGTCAATGGCGGCACTATGAAAAATGCTAGTCTTCAGCTGCATTCAACCAGACTGGTAGCCGACTTCAACTTAGATAGGAGAAAACTCGGCTGATAACGATGACTAAAGCCTTTCAGTATTTCATCAAGTGGAACGACCTGCTACTTTTTCTTAATACATTTGAGAAAAAGCCTTGTAAAGTGTAAATATCTAACCAAAACTACTCGTAAATTTCAAAAAACACGAAATCTGAATACGATTTGCGAAGAACTTTTGTGGAGTAAACCCAATATTTTCTTCCCCTTCACAAATATAAAAGACGAAACTATCCTCAAAAGGTTTTTACCATCGCGACGGGTTCTTCAAAGAAACGAAAAATAAATTGCGATATTGAGAAACAGTGAACGAGATTGATACGGAATGAAATATGGAGATATCGTTCAGTCAATAGAAATGCAGAAGTGAATAAACAAAGGGTTAGGAATGGATGCAAAACTCAATTCACGTATGCTTGTATGAGAGCCTATGAATTTCGTGATACTGCAAAGAGATATAAAGTTTAATTTACGATGTATGCCTAGAGGCGCTCATTAAGTTTCTTGAAAAGATAAGATTAGTACGTACACTTATTTTGTTTACCACCTTATCTTGTTTATAGGTGTTATAAAATATTTGAATATAAACATGTCCATGAGAACGTGTGCAAGCATAGTGCATGCGATGTGAGTTTTCCCAACAACTCAGAGCGAAAGACTAACGAAAACCTAGACTAAGGTTTCAAAACTGTAAGTTTAAGAAGACTACATATATAACCCAAACTTGAAATCCACTGAAAACACGTCTTACCTACTAAAAACATCGTTTAAATCAGGATACCAGTTCGATAACATAAAATGAGAAGTTCAAAACATAATACGATTGCTTCAGCTACTTTGTCTAACTTTTCTTGTCAGACCAAACTTAATAAACGTCGATTCAAGACAGCAAGTTGAACATTTCAATGGAGGAAGAAAAGCAATTGCCTCTCGCACTAAGTTAAACTCGGAACGCCGCACCTTGAAGAGATACTGGTAATTTTACCGACAATATTAAAATTTCCATTTTGATCTTAAAGGAAAATGCAGGGAAGTTTTAAGTCGTTGCCGCGAGGCATCTTGGCAAGTTATAAGGGTTGGTGGAGAAATAAATATAAATTAAGATGGCCAAAGAATTGGCATTGCCATTCAGCGTGGCAATGCTGCCAATCTTCTGGGCACGTTCCGGATTACAGGTGTTTCGGAGGAGTACATTGACGTCTAAGTGTCCTATTGCCTCCGCTGTGTAGGTATTTTAGTCTTGATTTAGTCTTTTTTACCCGACTACGGCTAAGCCAAAAGGAAGGGTTATGATTTTAGCAGACTATCTCGTATGTATGTATTTGTATTTACGTATGTACCTCTGTAGCACCTAAACTATTCGTCCGATTTAGATGAATAAGGGTGTCAATCGATTTGGGACAATAGGAGGAGTCGATTTTACCTTGTACGAGTAAACTCCGAACTTAAATTAGAGCGTGATTTTTCAGTAGTCGGGTTTTTTTTAGTGACACAAAATATTGTTTTAAAAATATTTAGCTTGTGTATTTATTTAAAGGTGTTAATAGTATCTATAGATCTATATTTCTATCTATACATAAAATAAAAATGTAAAAATTCAAATCGATGTTCCGAAATGGCGCAAAAGCACACACAAATATTCTTTACAGGCTTCTTCAAATGTTAGGCTATATATTATCATTCTACTTGCAAAGAGTTGTCAGCAAACGGGAGGGGCCCGCAAGGGCCGATGCCTGCCAGGGCTGCGGGACTGTTCGAAAGAGATACCGCGGCCCTGGAACATAAAGGGCCAAAGAAGGAACATGGGTGGTTTTTAGTCAGTAAGAGTCTGACACTCCCTTCCGCTCCGCCCAGAGCGGGGGGGGGGGGTCATTTGATGATTTCCCACCCACCAAAAAAAAAAAAAAAAGGGGGTGGGCAATATTGCATTATGCTCATATTCTTCTATGATTGACATTTCAGTCATGACGCGCATTAGAAGGGCTATTTAAAACATACGTCAACCGAGTAAACAGGCTAGCGGTTTCGAGACCACTCTGAAAACTACTAGTACAAGCTGCATGTTCGAACCTCACTGTTATTTTCACTTTTTGTGATTTATTTTAATATTTTTGTGTTGCTGTGAGAATTTTCATTTTTTTTTTTAGTATTGACATCGTTTGCATTCTTATTTTTTTTTTCTTCAATTATTTCTCAAAAATGTAATAGAGAAAGTATGGAAGAAGAAGACATGCAGCCCGACCCCAAATAAATTGGGATAAGGGCAGGAGAATTATGATGACGGTTTCTCCTAAAAGTAGTATACTGAACAGAAGTCTGATAAATCCACAAGTTGTTGCTAGATGTCTTTTCCTTCTATAATTGGATTAAAATATGTCATGGAGAGTTCCTGAATTTTTTTTGGAATCTTATTGATTTTTGTTACTAAAATTTTCAAACATTTTGAATGTAAGTAGTCGTTGCTATAAACAAATACGAAGTTTCTTTAAAAAAAATAAGCTTGGATTATGAGGAGACCTGTTAAGGTCAGGAACAGGATGTTAAAGGATTGAATCGGTTGTTCTCAGTGGCAGCTACGAAGTCTGGTTTTGTGCCCAGTTGATGGGAATAGGCTGGCCCCCTATTTCATAAGACTTAAACATAACTGGCAAAATGTGGGTACTAGGTACACCTCAGCCTCACCTTTTGGGAATTACAGGCGGAGTGTTGCACTAACAGAACATCACGCCCTGTAAGATCGAGCTTCACTCATCTGTCTACCGTATAAAAATAATATTTTTAGCAATCTTAGGGTTGCCTGATAAAATTAAATAAAGGTTACCTTTTATTAAAATTAAACGGAAGTAATGATTTTATCTTTAAAAGTATTATTTTTAAAAGTACAAAGCATAAGAGTCAAGAATATGTTGGGTTGTCCATCTTTTTCTCCCTAATACAGGGTTTTTATGGTATAAATAGATGCTTTGATATTATATGTACCCTCATCTGTTTTCTTATTAAAATATGTATTAAAAACCGGCCAAGTGCGAGTCGGGCTCGCGCACAGGGTTCCGTACCATTATCTATAAAAAATACGAAAAAAACACGTTTATTTTATGGGGACCCCCTTAATATTTTTTTTTTTAATTTTTAGTATTTTTTGTTATAGCGGCAACGGAAATACATCATTTTTGAAAATTTCAGCTTTCTAGCTATCACGGTTTATGAGATACAGCCTGGAGACAGACAGACAGACAGCGGAGGCTTAGTAATAGGGTCCCGTTTTACCCTTTGGGTACAGAACCCTAAAAAACAGGTAATTTTATTACAAACACGATGGTATAACGTTGCCTAAGTAAAATCGGCAAAGCCTCACGATTGTAGTAATTTTAAAAAGTCTTGATTTAATGTTATCGGGCAACCCATTCCTTATGTTTTTCCATAAACAGATGGCGAGGGGATGAGGCATTTCTTCGATACTAGGCAGGCTTTATTTACAATTGTGGAAATACACCGGAGTGACGAGGAATTATATCCGCAAGAGCAACTGTTTCACTCGCGGCACGTCTGTAACGTTTAAATGGGACTGCACTTGCATTTGAACTTCGGAGCAAAATATTAATAATAGTCAACATAAATGTGGTGAATAGACGAAGGGCTTGCTTCAACAGTATTTGTCACATTGATCTGCATAATACCTGCATCTACGCTTATTTTTTTATCATGAGTTGCATCTACGTTACAGTTGCAGCGTCTTGCTTTCGTTCATGAATTTTGACAAAGCCAAAAGAATACACGGTCACGTGAGCGAAGCGAAGCGTAGATTAACTAGCAGTACCCGCGGACTAAAAATACCAATAAATGAACATAATTAAGATGAAGAGGACATTGTTGGTGTAAAATTCGAGGACAGCGCAGTTGTATCTGATGTCTGACACCAATTATAATACGAAACAATAATCTAGTTTCAAGAAACACGACAAAGGACGTCTCATCTCTAATGTCTTCACCCAAATTACATGGTACAACAAATAACAGTATTTCTCTTTGAAAAATTTAAACGAAACAGTAACAAGAATATAAAAAACCGATCGTCGAAACGATACTAACTCATCTTTCGAAATCGTAATAACACCATTTCTAATAGAGTTAGTATATGAGTCGTCACGAGCTCCTCGTCTCGAGGAAACCTTTTATCCCATAATCCGGTTTCACACTGACAAAGTAAAGACGCGCCCTGACGGGAGCCAAACAAATCCTCGTGGATTGCAAGAGTCCAAATTAAGAGCGGATTAAGCAAATTTCTTCGTTTGTGTCTCATCTCATACACTTTGAATGTCGGATAATAAACTTAGCGAGGATGATTTTGATTGTAATCTTACGCTTGCCTCATAATTCTTGTTAGGAGTTGATAGATTTATATCGAGGAGTTAATAAGAGGATCTTAAATTTTCTTCTGAATGGCTAATATTTTTGCCACGGTTTGAGTTATTTTAATATAGGTATATTTTATAGGTCATGGCAAATGAGTTTGCATGTTGGGAGAAGCCTGTGTCCAGCTGTGGACTGTGATAGATTAACTTGATAGGCTTGAGTTCATGCTATCAGACAATATCAATGTAACTATACTGTGATGATGCCTTATCGTTGTGCTTTCAGAACTGGTATCTCCAACCATGTTTTAAATTAAAGGTTTGCCGGGTTTTTTCAGCACAGCAATTACGGCCCACAAAACTCACAACGTTATTCAACAATTTTGTATTTTATTTTATAATTGTACCTTCTCTGGGGATATATACAGTTATTATTTGCACAACAATTTCACTTGAATTTCCAACTATTTACTAAACTAGGTTTGTTACGAGTATATTAATGTTTATTCGTCTATACAATATCTTGTTTGAGCTGAAGTAATTCATTCTATTCACAGTAGCTCAGCTAAATTTATTAGCTATAAAGTTTCGAGGGTATAAGAGAGCCTTAAAGGCAAGTACATAAACAATTTTGTTTCATTCAAAAGTGTTAAACGACTGTGGTAATGAATAAGTATTTCTTCCTGCGCTAACTAGGAAAATGAAGCAAAAGATGGCTGACATTTTAATTATTTCTTTTCAGTTCCAGTGGATTTCGTTAAAACCCTTCTTCTAAGTTAGGCAGAGCTTAAAGTGTTTTATTTTTTGTATGGCCCGACGCTCGCCAGTGATAATCAACTCAGTATGTATAAGTTTGCTTCGTATTTTATTGAAATTTTTTACTTTGTAAATTAAAAATTTGTACCAACAATACTTACTAGACACAAATTACAAACCGCGGTTCGCAACCAATAAAAGCTTAAAAATACGGGGTGGAAGAGACACCAACGCAAAAACTGTTATCGCGTTATTCAGTACATCATTCTGCCACATATAAATTTTTGCCAGCTGTTTCCTACAAAAGTGCAATACGGTCAAAATGTATAGAACGGCTGTTTTTTTTACCGATGAAAAATTTCTAACCGTTTTCGCATTATTGTCCCTTCCAACCTGTATGTTAATCAAAAAATAAAACATAACACGGTCGAAGTCACGGGCACAACTTACAGGAAAAGGGTGACGCTTTACATGATCAACTATTCTGTTTTAACAATCTTCAAGACGCTCATAATCCTCCTACTTAAATCGTTTACATGCTGAACTAGCAAAAACCCCAACTCCTTTGATACTTAAATAGTATTCATAATTACTTTATCTTTTATATTAATATTATACATGAAAAAAATTGAAAAATATTTCTGGTCTCAAAAAAAGTTACATGGTTTATAAATGGGACATCCCCAGTATGTATGCAATTGATAATACTTGTGTTGGGGCTATTTCGCTCTTTCCTTTTTTTTGGATGGGAAATCATCAAATGACCCTCTCGCTCTGGGCTGAGAGGAAGTGTCAGACTTTTACTGACTAAAACCCATCCATGTTCCTTATTTTGCCCTTTGTGTTCCAGGGCCGCAGTATCTTTTTCGAACAGTCCCGCAGCCCTGGCAGGCATCGGCCCTTGCGGACCCCTCTGGTTTGCTGACATCTCTTTGAGGCACGCGTGGAACACGAACGCGCCGTCGACACGGCCTGTCGACATAAGACGGACGGATGGCGAGCTAGATCTCGCTCTTTCCCTTAATATTGAGACTATTGCACAAATTATTACATAGGTGACTAAAAATAAAAAAGCAAACAACGAAGCAAAATGACAGACATGAAATAATGTGACCCTCAAGTAGCTAGAAACAAAGTTTTAAACCTTTTTAGCGGCATGCCTGGCCTGTAAGGCCGTCTGTAAGATACTCCTTTATTTCGTCAAACATTCTGTCTTAGGGTTTAAAATAAACAGGACAAAATGTTTTTGGGTAATAAAATTAATTCCGTCTTAGAGCTTAACAGACAGACGTTTTTCTTCTCTCATTTGTTTCAGACATGTAAAAGCATTTTATTAAAACAATTTACAGCAATAAATACTGCGTTATCATTAAAAATGAAAACGGGAACATTACCATAATTACTATTTGTTTCGAGTTCCCGATAATTCGGCACTGTTGCAAGCACCACGATCACGGATAAACTGAAGTTGCTGCGGATGGGTGTTTATGAGCAGACAAAATGGTCTACCCTCTTTCTTGTTCGTTAGTAAATACTGTCTATCAAAACGTTTTTACTTAGTACTGACTCAATATTCCAAAAATATCTCTCATCTATATAAATATGACCTATCCTCTCAACTGTACACTAGATAGCAAAGTTTTAACCACCGATAACAACATACTCCGAACTTTAGACGTTACAACCAAACCACAGCTCGCTTCGGTAGCTCAAAACTTAAAATCGTGAACAACGATAGCACCTGACAGCGAAAATTTATACTCCAGCTTAGATTACCTTACATTGTGTATTATCCTTACAAACTTTATGGCACAACACCTTTATGGGCCGGCAATAAACAGCGTACACCTTCGGGCTATTCAAGGGGTCGCTGGGAACATCGAACTTTAAGAGCCGTGAAATTAGAGGCGTGAAAAAGCATTGCAGTGGCGCCACTGCGGCGCGCTCGACGTACCACTACTAATTTTCATTCAATATCTGGAAGCGCAGTTGCAGCGCGACTATCGTGGCAAGCGCATGATGGCATAACCATAAGCATGTATCCAACAATGTTCTTGAAATGCAACGTCGCCATACGTCAATGGTATTTGATATCTGACCAACATCTGAGAGCCGACGTTGCTACATTATATTATTATTTCGTTTATTAATTTTTCTTCCAAACTATTTTTTTTTTTTTTAATTATATAAATCACTTAAAATTATAAAATATATTAGCCAACCGGCATCGGGAACGGGGTTCGGGCTACCGGTGGTTAAGGCTCTTGAGAGAGGAACCTCCTACATTATGTTATTATTAATTTGGTCATTACTGAGAGTTGTTGAACAGTCCGATATTTTCATATAATTATATATATACAGGTGTATGCCTTCACGCATGTCATTTTTGCATGGTGAAGTAACACATTGTAGCAATAATGTTTCTGAAGGAAGTGTCTTCTTGTTGATTATAACCGCCTATAAGTTGAAGTAACTCGGTAAACTGTACACGCGATCAAAACTTAAAAAAATACTTAAGAATGAACATAAACATTCATTCAATCATTCATTCATTCTTAAGTATTTTTAGGGTTCCGTACCAAAGGGTAATTTGAAGTTTTGTTCATATAATATTGACGTATCTTGTAATATTCACAACCTATAATTACTTTTACAGTATAAAGATAAGTGACGTTTCCTAATAATTATGTGCTCATTTCTTGTCTGTCTTTTCGCTTGAGGTCGCAATAGCAAACGGTTGACGAACCTCAAGGATGAAACTGGCCTTTAGTGGATCTGAGTTTTTCTCCACAAGCAGTTCATGGACAGCCCTGAAACCCTGATGATCGCCATTTGTTTAAGTGATCCACATTGAAGGTTTGTAGTTAGCTATTAAGTTGATGGTCGGTGTTAGTTAAATCATGTTTGTGATTGCGGATGTAGAACCCACGGGTTGGTTAAAACATTGTTTGGTTGATGATTTAAACGTATTGACTCGCTTACTTTACGGGGATGATCCACTTCAATAGTTCTTATTTTAAAATGTATAACTTTACTAAAAAGATGGCGAATGCTAGACCTAAGCCAGAGAAACCAACTATTTAACAAAACTGTCTGAGAAACTTATCATCAATCAGAACATGATCTATTGGTTATTCATTCATAAAATCACACGAGACTATTTTAGATTAAAGATTTGAGTGAGTTTCTTAGTTTATACTTTTAAGACTAAAGAACCAAAAGAGACGCGTCACCTAAGAGTCTTAGTACTTACTGCCAAGTAATAGTTTGCTATCTTAGTCTGCCAGACAAGGTCCATCGTTAATGTTATCAGTGAAATTCACAACTAAGCATGTTTCTGTCCACTTATTACGTTGAAAATATTAATATTAAGCTCTATGTTGGTACTTTATCATCAATACAAAACAATTCAGTTAGAATATTTCGAAGATAAGTACAATTTTTTCTAGTTCTAAAAGTGGAGAGATAAAAATAGGTCGTATTCACTTGACTTAAGCCCTTTTAACAGCTGCTATCTAATTATAGCTATCTGAACAGCTTCTCCTGCCAAGTACCAGGCATCTGGTGGCTTAATAGGTCTGAAAAAATAAAAAGCACTTACCAACTTCATCGTGCTCAAGATCGGACACGTCGTGAGCAACCTCGTCCTCTTCAGGGGCACTCTCGTACCTCTCCTTTAACACCGTACGTGGAACTACGGAGAAAAATAAACTTTATGAATAGTGTGGCAAAGCTTATTTTTAATATGGGCGTTGTGTTCATTAAGGGGATGTTAATTTTAGACTTTTAGGGTGCTCCGTGTTTTAGAGTATTTTTGTTTTTCAAGTGCGTCAGAGTTTTTATTTGGGTGAACAAGCGGCTTCGGTCGAACGTGACCTGATATTGACGTCACTTATCTTTTCACTAAATCCCCGCCATTTTATATTATACTGTCTCAAGATTTTTATTTTGGAATCTTATTGAGTTTTGTAGACGGAGGTTTGACAGCTTTATATTCGTTTGCGTTCTCGTCTATATTTGATACTTACGTAGTTGTAAAAGAAATATTTGAATAGATAAAGCGCCGAAGGGATGGTGAACAGATAATTGTGTTTCGCTGTTACTTGGAAAATATTTTTGTGGAGCCGCTACGTATTACACACTACACTAGGTATTACATTCTTAAAGTGTAACTAAAACACAGTCTCATTACATTACCTTTCCATTGACCGTACCAACTGTATTTACCTAAAAATACTTATTTTACAAACGGCAGTACGAAAGATATTTTGCATTATCAACGGTCCGATTAGCAAACAGAATGTGACGGAAATAGACAATATTGGTCCTGGGATGCAAATTTATTTCGGCCTTCGGTACAAAAGGATACGGAGAAATTTTTTAGATGGTTCAGTTGTTTTCATATCTTTATTTGAATTTTTGCTCGGTTTACTTTTTACTGAAAGAATTTATTATAAATGTAGGAAGATGAAGACCTTCCATTCTTTACATATAATAGAATTTCTCTTTATTCGAGTATCCATGACTCAAAAACTAAACTAAACTAACTACCTTTGACTACATAACTCAATATTTCACCTAAATTTTTAATGTTCTTTTTAACCTATTTGAGTGTCCCACTGCTGGGAAAGGCCTCTCATTACTCCTTCTAAACCTCTCTATCAATCTTAATCCATCCTCCAGATCCTCTACCAGAGGATCTGGAGGATGGAGACTCTCCTCTCCATCTTCCAGATCACACCGTCAACCACCTTCGCCGCGGTCTACCTCGACGGTGATTTCCTTCGACAGGGGTCCAGTAACTGACGATCGTGGCCCATCTCTCCGGGCGCATTCGTGCTACGTGACCAGCCAACTCCCACATCAGCTTGACTGTTTTTTCATTTAATGTTTAACAATTTAAAAAAATCAAGAATTGGGTAAAATCCTATGAAAATGTTATTATGAAATCGGTCAGGTACTAAGATTATATTTTTTGGCAAGAGTAGTTGTCAAACTTTCAAGCTTCTAGACTACGTGTAACGACTCTAAAACATCTACGAAATACGGTACGTATTGCTTAACGTCAAATTTAAAATCTCGATCTAAAAATTAACACAATAAATCAAGCATAATATAAATTCATTCAATATTTATAACAAGATTAGCAATTAAATAACACAATGTTGTACACTAACAACAAAATACGTAGGTGTAGTATAGGTACAAGATTGGCAAATTGCCAGCGGCAGAACATTAGCCTAACAATGTTATAACTGTTTCTGAGAATGTAAACGGCCTGCTACAAATAATTTATTAACGTTGAATAATGTTAAGGGAGGTCCTTTTCTACGTACCTGTACCTATTAATTATTTACCGTCCATGAGGTCTTGCCTTCTTATACAGGTAGAAAAAAAGTTATACAGTTTTTTTTTGTGTTGATGTTCTACTATCATGCATCGCCTGTGCTTTGCTATTTGTTAACCCATAGAGTAAACTGAACTGTCAAACATAATGTGCCTGATATTGTATCGGCACAATGGAAGCACTAAGTACAGTCGGCACTTACGGATAAACAAAGATCTTGTCGCTTGGAAAATATCGGAACTAGCATTGCCATCTATTTTTCAATATATTTCACAGAATAAATTCACAAGTGTTCATCAATTGCGGGCCCCTGTCAACGTTATTCGATCGCCAAAATATCCCTGTGTTATTGTAAGGTATAAGGTAGTCATGCTAGCGAAGGAGGTGACAGAACGTGAGAAGAAGAGAGCCTCACGTCCCAGCCACCGCCGCGCTGCGGTAGGCCACGTGGTGGCTAGCGGCCACTGTTGGCGCGGTCCTGTGGACGGTGAGTAATGGGCTAGCTCGCCGTCTGTCCATCTTATGACGGCCGTGTCGACGGTGCGTTCGTGTTCTACATGCGCCTCAAAGAGATGTCAGCAAACCGGAAGGGGTCCGCAAGGGCCGATGCTTGCCTGGGGACTGTTCGAAAGAGATACCCGCGGCCCTAGAACGCAAAGGGCTAAGAAGGAACATGGATGGGTTTTAGTCAGTACAAGTGACACTCCCTTCCGCTCCGCCCAGAACGGGAGGAGTCATTATAATATAATGATTTCTCATCCGAAAAAAAATCAGGTACGCTCCAAATCAAAACTCAACAACGCTGTTTTGCGAAGAACACTTGTAAGTTTTTGATTTTGTTTAAATTCATAAAACTATTATATAAGATATATTCCAACTTGAGCAGTTTGGAGTTTACAAAGTTCTTCACGGTACACAAATGTTCGAAGCAAACGAGAATTTCTATGTGCGTATTGTAGCATGTATTGTTGCTTGGGTGCAATTCATGTCGCAAGTGCACGTAACATTTTGAAATAAAATGTAAGACAAACCAAAGAAGGTGTATGTACTGAGAAAAACCTTAAACTGCAATTTACAAAATTTTCTTTGAAAACACTCTAAAAATCATAGTCTCCACAAATACAACGATAGACGGATCAGCGCCATCAAAATGATAATGTACTAGCAAAAGCCTAACTGGTCATTGATCGCTCGCTCGTCTAGTTCTAATGTAACGTGCCAAATTCGGCAGCTTTGTCATTTCACTACAAGGCGGTACTGAGGTATATGGTATCGAATTTTTTGTATGACATTTTTCTTCTGGCAGCCTCTCTATTGTAGATACCTAAAAATCTCGTTTTGAGTCTCCGTTGCAAAAAAACATTCCGAAGTATAATTTTATTACTCTGGTCCATTGAAATAATTTTGCATACTCACTACGCAGGCATATGTAATATGGGCAATTAAGTGTCGCAGGCACCTGCACTAATGTTGCAAACGAATTTCTGTACTCAACTTTATCGTTAAACTAAATAGGTCTGCTTTATTGTTGACTTAAAGGGTTATTCCTCGAAACGCACAAACTTTGAAACGCACCAAATGAAATGCACCAAAAGTATTCCTCAAAACGCACAATTCAGGTGAGGTAACAAAATAAAATTAAAAATATTATAATTTTATTCATCGAAACGCACCAACGATGAAACATAGAGAAGATCATGAAGGATTCGTAATTAATGAAACTGATAGACGTTTTAAAATTCAACTTACTGTCCTTATTGTTTATTTATTAAAACTACCAGAAAAGCAGAAATGATCTGAAACTAGGTGCTTTAAGAGACTTGAGACTACTTAGCTCAATAATAGTAAAAATACAGATTTTGAAATTGAATCATTTGTTTTTTGAAAAGTAGCAGTGTGACAAAAATGAACAGAAAAAAGGAAATAATGGCATTTTCACAACAATTTCGAATCGTTTCTTCAAGTGAATTTGCATTCCATTTAAGGGGTATGTACAGAAAGTATCTCTACAGAAGCCAGAATATTAATATTATAGCTTGTTCCTTTCGCCTAAAACCACTAGCCAACCTACACAAGCATCACTCAGAAAAACAACATCCCTCAAGAAAAATAATAATAATAAGCACACTTATAACGGACGACCAATTTAGGAGATACCTCTATAACAAACCAACCAAATAAATGAAAGTCAACATTCCATTACGAAATAAACATCTCGGAAACAAAAGTGGTTGTAAGGAAACTTGCACATTGTGATAAAAAGGGATTTTTCTTAGAGGACCGCTGAAAGGCATCCACTATACTACCAGATAATAAAAGATGGAAGGAGTTGCGACTGTCCGGGTTCGCTTCGCATTTTTATAACATGGATTTATTGCTGACGAAGCGGGTCTTGAAGCTGTAATAACAGGAAGCGCTTTAAGCATATAACTCAATCGATGAAAGTAGTATTTATGTAAAATTGCTCTCCTGCCAACAGCTATGCATGCCAATGATGTCATAAAGACCAAAGAAAAAAAATGGACTTCATCTGCATTTAATATAGTGAGGAAGCGGTGGCAAAAAAGGAATAAGGACTTCGTTAAATATTTAGTTCCAAGTGTTTCACGGTCATTACTACGGTTTTTTTAATAACTGCATACCAATAATTATGCTGCAACAGTGTTAGACAAAGAACATGAACTTTTTTTTAGGTATCACACCAAATTCTGTTATATTCACACACAAAGTCTTCATCAAAAATCCCGTTTCATCAATTTTGTTCCTTGAACGTCACTATAATGTGCCGAATTTCTGATAAACTTCAGTAATGCATTGTCCAACTAATAGCATTTGAGAGGCGCTTCCGTGGAAAGCAAATGGAAATTGAGTTCATCCCGTGGAATAGGCACTGAGCAGGTGTCTATTTATTTATTTTGTGCTTAATGGTAAGCACTGCAGCTAGCGCATAAAAGCTTTTCAATTAGGTAAATTAAAATAATATAAAAATCCAATAAAATGTATCCAATAATCCTGATCTGGTCTTCAAGATTAATGAATTGGAGTAGATTTATCTAATTGCGAACATGGAATCAGGCTCTGGTAGGATCAGAAGTTATAAAATAAATAAAACAGAAATAAAATCAACTTCAAGATAAATATCAAAATATTGTAATAAGGCTTAGGCGACGTAGTCCTATTTCTGTCTGCAGGGTTTAAAGTAACCTAACACGAAGGGGATGGCGGAGTCTTGACAGACAGCGAAGCGAGTGAACTAACTAAATAAGCGAGTGAACCCAACCTGTCCGGAGTCGGGGTGCCCCAAGTCCCGAGCTCGCTCTGCTCGCTCTTGCATCCTAAGTTATAGAGCAAACGATTATTTTAGGAGAACATGTCTTCGGAAACTTAGTATTTTTTTTTGCAAACTTTACGTTCTACAGAACGTAAAAAAACTTTCAACGAAAACTGGTTTGAATAAGTTGATGTTTAGTTTTTGAGATATGGGACTTTTTCATCTAACTGCAGCTAAACTGCTGCTTCTACTTACTTTGTTTAGAACAATTTGAATGAGCCAAAATATTTTTATTATATGTATTGTTTGATGCTACGGAACCCAGTGTGCGTGTAAGTAGGACTCACAATTGGTCGGTTTTTAACAACCGTACTGCAATCGCCAACCCGCCTACGAAGCGTGGCGATTATGGCAGAACCCCCCCTTTGGGGTAGGCCTATGTCCAACAGTGGACGTCTTTCGGCTAAAATGATAATGATGATGAAGCTTAGTATTACAGTCAACAACAGATCGTAAGAAAGTTAACGTTTTTCGGAAGTTTTCTTTAAAATTAAAAAAAAAAAAATGTGTCGTTAGTCTAGAGTAGAGAACGATATTTGCCTGACTAACGACATTTTTTTTAGATCCAGAACACTTCAATATTGTAGAACTTGTTATCAGATTCTTTTCAAAAAAACCCCGTACCTGATTTCAAACAAGTATCCTATTATCTTCATATCGCGCTTCTATTATTTTCTAGGTTTACAAACATTATTTAAGACGACGTTCTTTTCTGAAAATATAACGTTTTTGTTAATCCGTGCTCCTTTTCCAACCTCTAATATAATTATTGCTATTGTATTTAGACGTAACATTATTTTGGTTGTTAGAATCTTAAAGATCACATTTTCTAGATGAACTGGTACATATCAAATTCCCATAGCTTGAGGCTAAACGGCCTAAGAGATTCAGTTAGCGATAGAAATTATGTTTATGGCCTCAATAAGTTGAAATGTCCTCAGTGAGAAATGAAGAAAATGTCTTGTATTTCCGAAGTATAAATTTACGAGATATTTATTAACAGGAAAGACAAATCTCCCAAATGCTTTTTCATAGTCTTAATCCTACAAACGACTCGCCCGAAGCGAAAATTTCGAAACGAGCTGAATCAACTCCTTACAAATCTTTGGATTTTATTTCTTTTCTAATTTACCTTTTACTATCCAAAGGGATCTAAGAAGAACCTCTAAGAATGTTAGTATTTATGACTTTGGAGACGAATTTCATTAGACTCTTAAAGATGTAGGAAATTTTGGTCCTTCTGATCGACAGTTAACCAGTTGGAACTTATCGCCTGAATTCGCATCTAAAACTCTTTTACGATTAATAAAAGGTGTAGGAGCTGTTCCCTTGACTTTATATCTGTGATGGCGAAGTCGCGGGACACGTAATGAGGATCTACGTTAACTTGGAGCATAAACAAGGTTAGGTATTATAAGGAGTCTTGTTTCAAGTTACACGTGTCTCGTGGAATCACAAATAGGTGAAATTGTTTTGTTTTTGTTCTGTTAGTTTTGTGTTAATATAGCTGTTTTAGTCCGCTCTAATAGCAAAACTGTTGTTGCTTCTTTCGACAATGAATAAATTTGGTTTTTAGTTGTTGAAGCGACATCTCAGTACGTTCACACTTATAAAAAAAGCTTACAATGTCATTTATGTCTTGATGATCTCGTTAGGGCGCGCCTTTTAAACACGAGGTTGTCGGGGGTTCAAATCAGAGCAGGAACAATTTCTGACTTTTTTAATTACTTACATAATTATAAGTATTATTTAACTTCAAGATACAGATAACAACACTCACAGACATCAATAAATTCACACATCAATAAATCAATTACCAACATTAAAGTAGGTACTTAAAGCAGTCCATTTCTGCGCAGGTCGGGCAGTGTTATTTGGTTTTTCCATCAGGAATTTCTCAGTAGCAGCCACGGAGTCTGGATTTGGGCCCACCCTCCCCATTTGGTTGATGGCAATAAGCTCACCCCCTGTTAAATGGGACTTAAACATAACTGGCGAAATGTGGGTGTACTATTAGATACACCTCTGCCTAACCCTTCGGGGATTACAGGCGTATTGTTATGTTATGTTATTTTCTATCAAGATCATCGTAGTTCATCATCGTAACCATATTAAGAAAATCAAAGAAATAGGAAATGCAATGCGTCTCAAGTAAAACGTTCATAAATAAAACGCTCTGGCAGTCTTATGAAAATACAAAATATACGTACAAATTCATCATTCATGCCAAACCACGTTTTGTCGTAGAGTATTATACTATTTACATGTATACCGACTCAGCTTATAGTTTCTCTACGTTTTATTTTTAGGGTTCCTTACCTCAGTCGGCAAAAAGCCGAAACTTTGTTGTCCGTCTGTCAAGAACATTTTTCTCAGGAACGCGTCAAGGTAAGAAACTGAAATTAATATCAAATACTCAAGTCTGCTATCTCTTAGAGCAGTGATAAAAATTGTATGTCACATATTTTGCGATTTCATAAGGGAATCAAAAAAATCTTCCCGTTGACCTAGAATCATGAAATTTGGCAAGAAGCAATGTCTTACAGCACATGTAAAGAAAAAAAAATCTGAAAACCGGAAATATGTAGTTTAATTACAAAATACCTATAAGTTTGTACGGAACCCTCTCGCCTCGGTGCGAGGGTCCAACTCGCACTTGGCTGGATTTTTCTTTTCGTCTCAGGCTTATTTTTCGTCTATGTAGATACTCAGTCATATATCTAATCTACTATCTTCAAAAAGAATACATTTTTAGTCCAAGAACAATAAGCATCTTTTCCGCTCGAGTGGTTCTTATTCCGTTGCCAAATGCAATAGCCATTTCTGAGAAAATATGTAGATAGATGCTAACAATTTCTTTGTATGTGTGGTCACTGGCTTAGTAAACTGTATTGTTTTCTGAAACGAAATATATTTTATTGAATATTTCGTTGTCTATCTAAAATATGGGTTGCTTATGTTAGTAACATTTATAATAATAATAAACATTTATTTCAGACCAGGTCCATATCGTGTTAGTAACAATGTACTTAAAAAAACGAATGTTAGTATCAGCAAACAAAACGTATACGCGAAGTCATCATGCACTGTGCCTAAGTAGGCTAAATCATGAGTATTTATGTATTTTCAAATTTTGCTGGCAACGACAACAATTATGATTGTCAACACAATCATAGTTATTGTCGTTAGATGGCTGCACGTTGGTGCAAGCGTATTTTTATTATGTTTTTCGTAGTTATCCACTATTCTTTTCTAACTCATTTAGTTGCGGGATCCAAGACAGTCAAATTGTTTCTCTGAGATTTCGTCGAACTTCATTGTCTTAGCACTGTTCTGGTGGTCGCCACTGTTCTAGCTTTCAGGAGTTGCAGTGGTTTGTGAATAGGATGGCGACCTTATCCATACAAAAAAAGCGTATTTTTTATCAGTAAACGTCCTTGACTCAACATTGACCTTCTGATAAAACAGTTAAAATTATGTGTGAGAATTTCACTTGGCTTTACTTGATTCAATGAACCCCAACCAGTTTAATGAAAGCAACGATAAAGAGTTTTTCTTTATCATTATAGCAGAAAACAACATCTGCCTAGCCACTTCCCAACTATGTTCGGATCGGCTTCCAGTCTAACTGCATGCAGCTGAATACCATTATTTTACATAGAAAAAAAATCTAAATGTTTTATTTCACATAGGCCTACATGGGCACCTATAAAACGGGTAATACGATACGCCTTGGTAAGACTCGTTGTCAGACTTTCGAGCCACTGACAATCTATAACGACAGTCAAAGATCTAAAAATGACAGCCGGGACCAACGGCTTAACATGCTTTCAGAAGCATAGAAGAAACTCGGTATGTGATGGGTACACGTACACCGTGCGGAATAAGTTCTCTTAATAAAAGTGAAAACTCATCAAAATCCATTGCGTAATTTAAAAGAACAACGCGGTCATACTGGGCATACTGGTACAGGTGACTGGAGAAAGTACATTCAAACCATTTCAAGAAATAAAACAACAAAAGCCCGACGCGATATTACGAAACTCTGCCTACATAGGTAGGTCTAACAATCATAATTGCAACAGAGGGTCCATGTACCGTTAACCGCAACCCTGGGAAATTGAGGCTTAAGTGTGAGTTGAGGCCATAAGCTCTAAGATACACGAGATTGTAGCCGGCGTATACAACATGCCACAGGGCAGACGTAGCCTTATAGATGGTTAGTGTTGTGATACCACGAAATAGAGCAGACTTTAAAATTGTTGGGATTTAATTAAATATTTTGAAAGAACCCCTAACATGTAAAAAGAGGTCTTGGCTAAATAATTACAGCCGCTCGGGTCGATCTTCAGGTTAAGCCACCCTTGCCTAGGTTGGTTCGTGGATGGGTGACCACCCATTACACACCGAGTTTCCTCCGTGGCTTGGAAAGTACGTTAAGCCGTTGGTACCGGCGGTCTATTGTAGATCTTTCACAGTCAATTTATGTATTTCAGTGGCCCGAAAGTCTGACAACTAGTCTTACCAAGGGGAATCGTCTTAGGTACCCAGTACTGACTGAGTTGTGGAGGTCAGATAGTCAGTCGTTGCATGTAAAATACTGTTTCTCAGCTCTATTTGGGAAAAGGTTAAAAAGGCAGATGAATGACGAAAGAACTACTAACTATAAAAAAACTATTCAACACATTGAATGCAGTGCGAGAGATTTTGAAGCAATTCCAACATCAGCCAATACCAACACATCACAAAGCCTTCTTAACTTTTAAGCGGATATAAGCCAGAATATCCGTTAAAAGACACTTCTAAAGCAAAAATAGGCGATAGAAAAGTGTCAGGTATCTTCGCAAGTGTGCCTCTTGGCCTGAATATTTGATGAGGCGGAAATTAGGCAAAGTATGTCTTGACTTACCTTCCTTTCAGGAACATTGTTTTCATTAATTTGTGAATTTAATAGAGAGTGACAGAGTGGAAGGCTTATATGTAGTATTATATTGTGAAAATAGAAGCTTCAATGAACACTTTGAAGATGAATGTAAAAATACCCTTAATGAAGCCAAAAGGCACTTGTTCTCCCCGTCATTGCGATATTTTTTTGTTTTAGGCTTAATTTCAATAATTACATTCATCAATTTAATTTAAAAATCATGAATCAAAGTTCATTTAACACCATTCAATAACTATTCCATGAAAAAGTCATTCGATGGGGTTAAATGAACTTAGAGGGTTGTATTGACGATTTTAATGATTAAAATTCTCTAACTACATACGTGATACTTGTGCGACTCATTTTTCATAACAACCTGACACTGATCTGCAAATTGCAGAAAACGCAAGAAAATTTTTATTTCGCGGGCTACCCTGACGCTTCCATCTTAAGAAGCTACATTATTAATATGTTATTCAATGAATCTCTCTTTTGAAAATAACATAAGATACCATATTTGATGAAATCCTAAACAGTGGTATACAAAAAAAAAAAATAACCGACTTCCAAAAAAACCGGCCAAGTGCGAGTCGGACTCGCGCACGAAGGGTTCCGTACCATTATCTATAAAAACGGCAAAAAATCATATCTGTTGTATGGGAGCCCCCTTTAATATTTTTTTTTTAATTTTTAGTATTTGTTGTTATAGCGGCAATAGTAATACATCATTTGTGAAAATTTCAGCTTTCTAGCTATCACGGTTTATGAGATACAGCCTGGAGACAGACAGACAGACAGACAGACAGCGAAGTCTTAGTAATAGGGTCCCGTTTTACCCTTTGGGTACGGAACCCTAAAAAAGATGCTTTTGGAATACATAGCCAAGAATTTTTAGTACTAATGACTTTGAAATTCTTTAGAAATGCATGTTTCGCTGAAATACGTCCCTCGACTTGTGAAATTACATTGTTGCTGAAAATCTCGTTACCACGGCAACAACCAGATGGTGTTTTACTTATACAGATCTGTTTTCTTCGTGTACATAACAAAGGAGAATGTCAGGTTTACAAGGAGTGCTAGTCCAAGTGTGTTGCAGATATGAATTGTATTTTAAATGACAGGTTTCAACCAGTACAACATTTTTTATTACGGTAGCAAGAAAAAATATCCTGCACGTATACACATTTTTATATGTGTATTAACTTTTAAAAAAGGGGGTCTCATGAAAAGTGCGATAATTACTATTCGTTAATTACGTTACGTTGTTAATTGATTTTGCAGACCTATAACGGCGCGCGATACGTTTGCTCCGCTATAGCTACCTACTCTTTACTCAATACAGAAATCGTATTAAACATGATTACTGTACATGCAGGGAAACGCACACTTGGCTGCTGCACCCTTATAATGTGAGAAGTATTGTTTTTGGGGTGGGCCAGGCACGAGGATTAATCGCCCAGCAGAGTTTTTAGATAACGTTATCGACGAAGAACAGTCGTTATAATCAGTTTTGTCTATGTTAGAAACAAACGTACATAAAATAACTATTTTTCCTCTTTTTGTTTCACTCTTTTTACTGATTTTTAAAATGTAAATACACATGCAAAAATGTTAATTCCTCTGGGATATTTTTTTTTGCTGCCATAATAAATATGTTGTACTCGATGACACCTGTCATTTAAGGTACAATGTACATCTGCAACACACTTGGACTGAAGTTGACAATCTCCTTTCATGAAAATATTACTTACGTGACTCGTTCTATACTTCATATTTTACTAACGGAAAATTAAAATTTATCGAGCCGGATGCGGATAGATACCAGATTAAATAGATTTCGCTTCCAAAATATTAAAATAGCTCAAAAAATATAATAGCTTGCAAATTTTCGTCGAAACGAAATAATGTTACTACGCAAATCGTGATTTACGCAACCGCGGTTCCATTGGAAACCCGCTAAAAGAAACGTTTCCGCCAGCTGACCTTCAATAAATAAACATTTGACAAGGAAACAAAGGAAGAAAACAAAGAAAAATATTTAAAAAAAAACAAGTAAAAATAAAGAACAAAACTTTTTGACTGATCGACGAGAAATAACTTTCTTAACTAGAAACAGAGGGTCTGTTTCTTTTCGCCAACAAAAAAATAGATTGTTTTGTGATCAAATTCAAAATTCTTAAGCGTATTTACTTCCAAATCGTTTCATATCTTACATAGGCAGTATCTGTGTACAAAATGGAGATCTCAGATTGAAATAATGTCGGCAGATGTTCATAAATATTAATAACTAACTAGGATTGGCCCTGTGGCGCTGTTTACTTGTACATTTTAGTGGTCCCTAGTGACAATAATGTAAGAGGTTCTAAAGCTATCCGTTTTGCTAGACCGTCTTCGTTGTTCGCAACTTACTCCATTGTTGCAAGATATATATCTTTCACGTTTTCAGTGCGGATAACCAGGAATCCCAGAATTTCAGACCATAGTTGCTTAGCTCGCGTTACTGGCTGTTAACACTGTTGTAATACTTACAGGCGACTTGTTTATTAGCTTCGACACTTACAGTTAGTAGTTTTGTCTGAAACTATTCAGACTAAACTACTAACTGTTTCTGCTTAATCTACAAATGAATAATAATAATATGATGCTGACGTTTAATTTATTATATAATCTCTACCGTTGAAAATACAATTTAGGTACAGAGTAACATGAAAGTTATGGCTAACGGTATGAGCTCTACAAGGATCTTTTGGCACTTGAAAAACGGTGACGTAAATATCTTGTGAACTTGTACTGAAAAAACATGATGATGAAGTTAGTTCCAATTTTAGCCACGTCATAATTCTTTTGCTTTTATGCCAGTTTATTGCAGCATTTCTTCATCTTCCATACGCCTTCTCAATTTAGTCGTCATCTCATGATCCAGCCCCTTTCTAGCCATATCATCTATCACACAGTCCATGCATCGTTTTTTTGGTCTTTACCTATTCTTATAACCATCCATTCGTACTCAATTTTAACTACGTGCAATTGTTTTTTGTTCGACAATAGAAATCAAGAGGTCTCAAGAACAAAAATAATTTGTATTCAAAATTTTGTACCAGATAAAAAGGTAACCGTTTGCCAATAAGTATTTAATCAGTGCAGATCTCCGTAAAGTCTTTAGAGCACAGACGGTCACCATAGATTAGAGCAACAAACAGTCTTGAAGCGATATTGCCATTACGCTTGGCAGACAAATTGGTTGTCGTCCTCCTGGCATAATCCCTTTGTCTCCTCTGACTAAGTGTACCCAAACGTATACGTATCTTTTAGTATATTTATTTAGACTACTAAACGTAACTGTTCAATTAGAATGACGACGTAAATCTATTATTGAAAGTTGTCTTTGGAAGAAATTGTTTGCCGTATCCCCAGATAATGTATTTGGAAGAAATGGTTTGCCGTCTATAAAAATAAAATAAAGTAAAATTCAGGACATTATTTTGTTTGACAGTTTTTATTTTGTGGAGTTCTAAGAAAAATTGGTTTTATTTTAATCTAAATTGTTTTTTTTTCAGCCAAGGAAGGATTACATACAACTTGTCACGGGCACACGATATCGATGAAGTATGCAGCTTTAAGAAAAATAAGAATTATTTTTGTTGTAGTTTTAAATTGCTGCTTTTATTCCAGCGTAGTCCTTAATGTCACTTGCAAAAAGAAAAAAGAAATGAAAAAGATTTCGGTCTTTTTTTTGGGTTTTTTAAATGAAACTGTCGGCCGCACTGTTTTTATTTTTAACTAAGGCTCTTGAGTCTTCCAGTTCTATGAAATAAAAATAAATGAACTAAAAATAGACTGGATGAAACGAAGGATACCTCGATTATAAAACAAAAAAAAAATGGGCAAAGAGAAAAACTCAAATTCAGTAAAAGAAAAATACTGTAATTTTTTTGTTATGATCTCTGCCTTCTATTGGAGGCGCACTTAATCGTACACTTTCAACCATAAAAAAGAACCAAAATATAAAACGTCCATTAAACCTGCACGTTGTTTATAAGCATTTTACGACTTAATTGCCGAACTTACGAGTTTTAAAACAATCTCACGGACTTACCACAAGTGTAAACAACTTTGAGGTAGGTTCGGCTCCCGGCCCGACAAGGCTTCCCGAACATGTTGCTGTCTGCGGACAGAACACATCTTCTTTTGCCATGGCACTCCCTCATAGCCGTCTCCGTCGCATATGGCTCCAAACAGGCTGAGAAAAAAAGGTTTTATTAGCCAGCAAATTCTTTTGGGTAAATATTTAGATTCTTATTTTAAATGGAAGACTAAATGCTTTGGGGTAAATACTTGGATTCTTAATTTAAACGTAACTCGATCACTCGATCTCTTTACTGCGACCTACATAATAAATGTACTTAGAAATTAAACTATGTACAGCTTGGCAAAAAAGAGTGTGGAATAAATGAGGTCACCACTGCCACTGCTTCGAATAGTTTTATTCATTTTAAATTGTTAATTACGCAAGGAAAGTTGATAATTTTTAAAAATATATGAAAAACCACTAGGATATACGCACTGTTGACACAGAATGTACTAGCAGTTGACAAGTAACCACAATCATCGATATTAGTTCCAACTGTCACCGCGTCAGACTCTTTTTTGCCAAGCTGTAAATCATTAAGTCAACTAAAAAAAGCTAGTAATAATATGTATTAATGTTTATAAAAGCGATAGAAACTGTGTAACGAAATAATCTCGATTTAAAAACAAATAGAATAAGATCGTTTTTTGGAAAACAGCTTGTACCAGCTGGATGAGGGATGCACAGAACAGAAAAGAATGGCAGAAGAAAGGGGAGACCTTTTACTCAACAGTGGGTGATACTGGGCTGAGATGATGATGATGATTGTACCGTAATCTCGTATTACTAAAGTCCTTGAAAAATCTATCAATCAATTTAAATGGTGATTATATTGAATGCTCGTTCCATCGTCGACCTCATCTCTGTCCTCGGACTAGATTGAGGTGAAGAGTAGGCTCATTTAATTAAAAAAAAATACTTTGTTAACTTTCTCCAAGACCTGCTTATACCAAAACTGACTAAACATATTTTTAATTTAATAAGATGATTCTGTCTCTGAAATCTTCATACGAATGAAGTTTGTGGTGCAAGGAAGCCTTGAAGTCCTTCTGAATAATATACTTTAGACGATCTGAAGTTTAAAGCCGATCTCCACAATAAAATTGACCTTCCTGTAATCGCGTGACATAGGTAATCGTAGTTACTAGAACAATGCCATTAGAATATTATTCGGCATTCGCCTTACCAGTGGAGTAGAATGCCCAATGTAGAATGGCTGTTGGTGTAGATGAGTTTAAATATTTGTAAATGCACCCGCGATACAGGAGAAATTCCTAGTGTGGGGCAACATTCCAAAAAATGAAATCCTACATAGTGCAGTAAAATACTGGTTCGGCGCCTATTCCGCCAGTTTAGTTATTTGGCGACACTTAGGGGAGGCTTATGTCCAGCAGTGGACGTCTTTCGGCTGAAATGATGATGATGATGATGATGTGGGATTTCATTTATATTATTGGGCATTTTACTCCACAGAGAGTGACGAGGCGAAGGGAGTGAGCCGATGGAACGGTAACTGGCAAATGCCCTTCATTTTAATACTTCAACAACTTTTATTACGTTATTTAAGTTTTCTAACATAATCATGAAGAAATATATTAAGAATTTCCTTCAAAAACCACTAGATCGTATTACCGGGATAAAAAGTATTCTAAATGTCTATCCAGGTTATAAATTAACTATGTGCCAAATTTCTTTCGAATCCGTTCAGTAGTTTTTCGTGAAAGAGTAAAAAACATCCTCACAAACTTTCGCATTCAAATAGTAAGTAAGATTACGGTTTTCCAAAACTGATGGCTTGTGTGGTCAACATAAAAAATACAAAAGCTATTAAACATTATCAAGTTGGTAACTGAACCCGATGAAATGTAACAAATAATTATTTTTTAAAACACTGAAAAGGTAACCGACACCGCGCAATTTAAAAGCAATGCATCCGTGATTACGACGCGCTTTTAGTTTAGTACCGAAATAATTGCGACGGCGATTGTGAGCATTATTCAACGTGGCAACACTGTGATACTTGTGCAAGAAAATGTTTATTTATCAACTGTTTTTTTTTTCAGATATTTATATCGATGTCTGCTGAAAAATCTGCCGAATGATGTTTGCTAACTGCTTCTTGAGAAGTACTACTAAAAGAACAAGTCTAGACTGATGGCAAAAAATTATAATCTCTTCTCTTATAACTACAACACCAGCCTAGTAGGAAACATCCGAACACAACAAAAATGCTTCAGTTACATAAGATGGGCAGTATAATGAGGCCCATTATCGATTTGATGTTTTCCAGCCCCGTTTACCGCTCACTTAGGGTTGAATTATGCCCACTTTTACGAAGTATGGGGAGCCGTTAGCGCAACTAAAATTAGAGAGACGCTTTTAGAATGAACAATCGAACGGTGGGTTTGTATGAATATCCGAACCGATAATTTGATTTATTATTCCAACGCAGTTTCGTTTCAACGATTCGAATTTCAAATATTCGAATTGCCATGTCATTTAGATGTCACCGTCCATAGATTTGTTTTTGTTTACTTCTCAATTTAAAATTAAACGGACTGTGCTTATTCAGTTGTTAAAATCGTGCTTATTCTATTGTTAGAATTGATCAAATAAGTTTTGACCAATTAATACCGTTGTTACTGCTTGCGGTTGAATGGCTTCAATACTAGTGCTCACAATCGACTCAACTTCGATATTGTGTTGGCCGCAAATAGGTAGTAAGTGGGCCAAACACAATAAAACAGTGAAGTCGGTCATCAGAGCGAGGCTTTAGTTTTCATTCCTTTATTCTACTAATAATAATTTCTCAAGAAACAACAACAAGTTAAGTTATAAAATCACCTACGATTTAAATTACAAAATATTTTCTTAATTTACTTGTAATTTTTTTAAACTGCGGCTTAAAAGGTTAAAGTATTACGAATTACAATGGGATATAATGAATTCCAAGCAACTGGAGTATTATTCTAACTCGCTCATCCCTACGTTTGTAAAACGTAAGAATCTAAATAAATTATTCAATAAACAGGCTTCAATGGGCTGAATTTACACGTTAAAATTAAATTAGCGATTCCGACCAAGGAACGCTTTCATTTTGAAATTAGGTTTCCTTCAGAATGAATTTGAGATGATAAAAGTACTAAAGTGTGCTTATTAATTTTCTATCAACGTCTATTGTTCGCCGTTATATTATATTGCTACATTTCGAGAACATTCATTTCGATTTAAGTATATATGCAAATGAGGCGAGGTATTTTCGATTTACTCGTCCTTTCAGTAGCGGATTAATAATATTTGACAGCTTTAAATACATATGACAGGTAAATGACAGCTGGTATCAGCGGTCGGTCTTTCCAATTGATTCACAAATGCACCGTTAAGAGCGGGGGCGTACGATGCGTTGCGGCGCCGCACCGCAAAGATTTACCGTAGCAGCGGGCACATGAGCGGTGCGGCGCCGCAACGTTGTTATGTCGCAGCAGCGCCGTAGCAGTCCATCCTTAGTAGTAGTCCTTTCTTGTGACGCATAAACAACTGAGCGGTGCTGCTCCGACGTCGCAACGCATTCACCCCTCCCCGCCTCGTCTCGGTGGTTGCAAGTCCGGAGCGGCGCCGGAGCGCATCGCGTGACATGCCACAGATGTTTCTATGTAAGACGACGCAGCGACACCGCTCCGGTGCCGCACCGCCGCCGCAACGCATCGTGTGCCCCCGCTCTTGTAAAACTCAGATTGAACCTAATTCGTTTCATATTCCATTATTGATACTTTCGACAGATTGCAGAATTCAAATAACAGCACTCACAGATACTTTGATCAATTGCCAGGTAACATCAAATAGAATCGATTGTCGATGAGTGCGATGACACTCCATCCATCATTCAAGACACGTGAAAATGAAACAAAAATAACGCGACAAAAATGGTGGAAGAACGAAACAAAACAGATTAGAAACAACGTGATGAGTTTTCCAGGTGAATGGAGTTCGGTGACGAAAAGGAAAAGTAGATAATGGATGAAAAAAAGGGCGTTTGCGAGTCGTTTAGGGTCACTCATATTGTTGCTAACCGCCCTTTTCGTGTCCTTTCGTGATATAAGGTCGGAATGATATTATTTTCGGTAAGTAGCCAAGACGTATTAGATTACAACTACATTATTGGATTTACGACGTATTGATGTAGTTTTGTAATACTCTATCAAATCCAGTATATCTCGGAGTTCTGATGATGTTTTTGCAAAGAATTATATATCACTTTTCGCGATAACACCACCAATTACATTATTTTAACTACGCAAAGTTACTATATTTATGTTTTTTTTTTATTTTATGGTGTTATGTACACACATAAAGATAACTCTATGTATCTGTCTTAAGTTCAAACTTACTTTCTTCCTTCATTCCTCTAGGTTGCGGACACTGGATGGAATCATACTCTGTTCGGCCATACTGAGCTGAGTAGATTGCCACCCTGGAGTGAGGGTTGCAGCTGAGGTGAAGGACGTCATTCTCACAACCAACTTTGCTTCGAAACTCATCTGTCAACAAAAACGATTATGGTGATTCTGCCAATGTAACTTGCATTATGTAAATACACGGCGTTGAAAAATACAAGTAAAAATAAGAAAAGGGTTTCTTCTTCTCCAATTTTGGCCGACTACGGAGTATATTTTTTTGAAACATCGAACTGTCCTGAAGATTTTGCCAAAAAAAAATTACATATGACAATTCGAAATATTCAACGACTTGTTAATTAACTACAAAACAGTTTGGTGATTTAGATAGAAAAAAAATCAATAAATAGGTACCTACATAATAACAGCAAAAGAAAATACATTTGAATTTCATTGCTTCCTTAGAAAGTCAGACTTAATTCAATCGAAGAGCTCATGAACAAATACTAGTTACAGTCTCACAAAAGAATCGAGAAACTTCAAAATAAATCGATTCGAATTCAAATCGCGTTTCACATTTCTATCAAAATAGAATTTGTCATTAAGAACGTTTTTAAAATGGATTTAGAAAAAGATTTTACGAAGACCGTTAGTAATATAGTCGGGTCAATAAATTCATGTCGCAGTTATGAAAAATATTTCGAATCCCGTTCTTCGTTTCACCGCGTTTATACACGGTTATCTGACAGTAAATTTTCCGAAATGCATTTTACAAGTTTGAGTAACTCAGACCTGAGTAAGTACTACAATGGTAGTAGTACTAAAGAAGTACTATAACACAGCCTTTAAACCGACTTATTATTAGGAGTTACAGGAAGACCGAAGCCCTAAAGTCTGTCAACTAGTCTTACCGAAGAATATCATGAAAAATAATGTAGTTTAACTGTACTTGATTGGATTGGAAGCCGACCCAAATCATCATCTGCCTAGCCTTTTCCCAACTATCTTGGGGTCGGCTCCCAGTCTAACCGGATGCAGCTGAATACCAGTATTTTACATGGAGCGACTGCCTATCTGACCTGCACAACCCAGTTAGTACTGGGAAATACGATATCCTTGGTAAGATTGGTTGTCAGATTTTTTAGGCCACTGATTCCCTGTGACAACTGTCAAAGATCTACAAATGACAGCCGAGACCGACGGTTTAACGTGCTTTCCGAGGCACGGAGGAAACTTGGTATGTAATGGGTGGTCACCCATCCACAGACCAACCTAGGCAAACACGGCTTAACCTAAAGATCGACCGGAGTGGCTGTCATTATGTAGACACGAGCTCCTCCTTCCTCCTATTGGAAGCCGACCCAAATGTGGTTATAAAAAGGCTAGACAGACAATTATCGCACACTCACAACAAAACTTGTCCAGTGTATCTAAGCTCTGAACTCACAAGACAAATAGATTTTAAAGGTTACTTACAAGGACGGCATTTGTAGGCGACTTCGACGAATCTTCTGGAACCCGGGCAAGGGTCAACTCCGAAGGCCTTAGGGCTTGTGTGGAACTTACACTGTCGCTTCTTCTGACATGCTTCCACCACGGTCTGCAACAAGGAGTACTACGCAAATTAGTTAGTATGCCTATTCCTTCAGGACTTTGGTTAAAGCATAGTTGCTATGCCTTAAAGCGTTTCAGACTTTGATAGTTTCATAAATGTTGATAATATAATCAGAAAACTTTCGAACAAGTTGATTGGACAATGTTATTTCTGACTAGTTAAGTAGTGGAAGGATTTTGGCTGAAATATTTAAGGTGATTAAAGCATATGTCTGTACCTAATAATATCAGAATCTAAAGCCAATTATAGAATTTTGAGTGGAGACACATTCTAGAGATATTCTAATGAGCAGATACTTTGGAAACAAGTGGGTTGTGTCATATTATTCCAGTCTATTTTTAGAACTTGTTAAGGTGGCATTTTGCGTGTCATGGAATTATTTGGAATAAACTAATAGCTTAGGATTATCTGAAAATATAAACGGATAGACTGTTTGAATGAAACTGTGGATGATACTGCAAATATTATTAAAATTACCTTGGATGCCCATGGTATAAAAATAATTCTCATTGATATCGAGTATTAATTGAATTGACAAATAATGACTTAACGATAAAATAATATTGAATCGCAAAATTTCTGATCAGCGAACGTTTTAATTTGAAATACATATTAATCAATCCAAAAGCATTACAACGACAAAATGACACATTCCCAAACAATTTATTGAAGTAATCCTTTTTGAATCGAAATCACATTTTACTGGCGAATAAAATTATATTCTTATTTCATCGCGGGTTATGTTAAAACATTAAACGAAACGATAGAATAACTGCTATTTCACATTCAACAAAATCTATGATATTTTTATAAGGCCAAATGTTCGAACAAAACAAAATTTCTCGATGGAACATTTATTCTAATAATAACAAAAGCAGAATCATGGCTGTATTTTCGTAAGCCGAAGTTGTGCGTAAGAAAATATAGTGAAAATATGAAATGAGAGAAATCTCGCGTTCGATGTAGGAATATTATGAGGGGATGACAGTATTGGCAGCTGCTCGTAAAGCCGACTTATTGCCTAAACATATCAGAATGAGTAATAAAATTGTGTAAAAAGGAACACTTTACTGTTTGGCATTTCATTTCTAATGGATGTTTCGAAAGGCATAAAATTTGAATGTCGCTGTTATGTAGGTATGAATGCGGATGAATTGGTAGTATTGAATTTATTGGAGTATTTTATTCTAATTTCATACATTCAACTGAATTGTTGCTGTAAATATTTATGAACTGCTAGCTGAATGTTAGGAAATTTAATATTTATTTTAAATTATATCTTAATAAACAGTATTCCATGAATGACAAAATAAACTTGACCAACCAGAAATAAAATGTAGCGGCTGTAGTGAACTGTGTCAATTAGTTGCCTAAAGAGCTGATGTGAATAGACTACTGAAGGCATCAAGGCAAAAATAGATTACGAAACAGATTTAAAATTTGCGAAGTATCTATACAAGGTGTAACATAATAAACGCACCGTGAAACTCAGTAGCTTTTTTTACGAGATCTTAAAAGCTCAAAAAAAAAAATTGTATTCACTACATGGAATAGACGCAATCAGCTGATCAACAAGTAAGCTAACTAAAACTAAAAAAAGTTACCTTGCCTGTAGGTATTTATTTAAAAATAAAACAGTGATTGCTTTAACACAAAACTGTTCTTGTTGTAATATCAATGTGGTCTTCGTTATTATAGACCACCCCTTCACTTCCTGTCGATCTTGTAAGAGGAGATTAAAGGATTATAAGGAAAATGGGAAGCGTCGTATCAAATTAAGTATAAGACAACATAAATTATACAACTCATGCTACAATGAGGCCAATGATAATAATCGTGAGTGAACCGGAAACATATTATGAAGGATGGGACGGTTGACGCGTGTCGGGCATGCCACCGTTCGGGTGACTCCATCAGACATATTATTTCTGATTGTTCTCGTCTGGCTAACGGCGAGTACTTGCACAGGCACAACCAAGTAGCCAGGATTATTCACCAACAACTTGCCTTGAAATATAAACTTGTGGAATCTGAGGTACCGTACTACAAGTATGTGGCCGACCCAGTTCTCGAGGAAGACCATATCACGCTGTACTGGGATCAATCTATCATTACTGACAGGACTATTGTCGCCAATAAGCCTGACATAGTGGTGATAGACCGATCAGCGCGCCACGTAATGATAGTCGATGTTACCATCCCGTTTGATGAGAACCTCGTGAAAGTTGAGAAAAAGAAACAAATAAAATATCTCGACTTGGCACACGAGGTTGCCGACATGTGGAATGTGACTCGGCTATCATTGTGCCGATTGTCGTAACGTGCAATGGCCAAGAGCCTCGACGAGCATCTTTCGAGGTTCTCCTTAAAAGCTGTTGGATCAAAGGCCTGATTCAGAAGGCAGGTACTCCTCGATACGGCCCATTGTGAGAAGGTTCCTGCCTCTGGAGCCCTAACCACCGCCCGGTAGCTTGAACCCTGCTCCCGACACCGACGAACCACTATTTTTATTTATTAATTTATTTTACTATTTAAGTACACACAGTAGACAACACAAGAAAATAATATTTGTGGATATAGGTATTGGAAATTTGTGCAGAAGACGGTGTTATCACTTTTTAAAAGTTTGTTTGAATTTGGGGAAATGGTGGTACTAATTTGGGACAAAATCATGCATTTTAAAATTCTTAATGAATTTTAAAATGCATGATTTTGATACTTTTACTTTCATGAAATTATGTTTCTTTTTCTATTTGGCAATATCATTAGTATAACTATATGCCACTTTCGGATCGGACAGGGTTTTTTATATACTGTATAATTATATAAATACATAATGCTAAGATAAACCAATAAAACATATATGTATAAATATGATAAATCATATTTGAGAGGAGAGTTAATGCTCTTTCACTCTGGTTTTGAACAATGAAATGGTCTTCAAATCACGAATGCTAGGCGGAAGTGAGTTCCACAACCTTACAGCATGAGTGTAAGGTTGTGCACAGCAAGGAGCGGTGCTCCGTAGCTGCTACTAAGAAATTCCTTATGGAAAGACCCAATAACACTTTGCCCGACCTGGAAATCGAACACAGGACCTCATGCTCGGCAGTCGCGCTTACGACCACTACACCAGCGAGGCAGTTTTACTAACTCGCTAACAAAAAAAATAATTGTAATATTATCAACATCATCAATGTTAACATTCATACCTACACTGTATAAAACAGAATATGCCTGCAGGCACACAAGCCTTGATTTAACTAACCTAGTATTTCCCGGTTATAATATTCCTAGAGCTAAATCACTATTCATCAAACATACTGGTAATGCTAACGTTCTATTGGAAATTCAGGCCGATGAAAGGATTACAATCATGTAGGCAAAATGGATAGGTACTCGTAAATGTGAATATTATCGAGCCATAATTTTGCGGTTGCGAAATTATTTAATCAGTAAAACAGGCTGTATCCTGCCCGCCTATTTATTGGGTATTTGTAGTAAATCACATATTGATAATATCAGTTTTGTTCCATACAATGGTACACAGCGCATTGAATATGGAGAACTTCTCAAAATGAGCCACTGATGCTCGAACACTATCTATCTGGTTTACTATCGAATAATGGAATTCTGGCTATTTGTGACGTCAAAATATTACTATTTTCAAAGTTATAAAGTTGAATCACTATATTATTTGCACAAAATAATGAGGTTTTGTTTGAGTAATGCATAGCATAGCATAATCAGCCCTTAATGTTCCCACTGCTGGGACACGAGTCTCCTCTCTATGAGGGGAAATGGGTTGTAACCCACGACTATTTGTTTTGGTTCTAAGACATGCTGGTTTCCTTACGACTTTTTCAGTTGCGCAGGTGTCTCAGCTAGTGTCAGAGAGAAATTCGTTTTTCTGAATTATCTATAAAGCTTTGACTGTTTTTATTTTACTCTGCTTTTTTGCGTTGACAAGATCCGACTCGTTAAAGAGATTTTTATTAAAGTAGTAGCTCTTTCAAAAAATCATCTAACCTGTAAAGCACTAGGCCATATGCATGATGTATCTCCAACAACTTCAACAGCAACCGGCTGGTACTCCGCCATGTCTGAAGCGCAGGACCCCTGGGTTGCTGAAGCCCCATATTGGGCCACTTGGATGCTGATGGTGGTTCCTCGAGGACAGATGAGTGTCACCATCTCTTCATCACAGGCAGCCTTCTGGTGGGTGCGAAGAGTGCCCAGGAGAAGTTCTGTGGACAACATGAAAATGTACGGTGAAAATATGTTTTCATCAGTTTATGTATGTAGTTCAATTTTAACTTTAGTCATAAGATTTAGTTTCGCCGAGTTTATTTTTTTTCTCCTTTCAGGAGAGATCTGTGCCCAAGTATGGATTATTAGAACCCTAACTGATAAAGTTGAAACAAAATGTGGGACATTGTAAGAGCATAGTGAAAAAAGTCGACACTCATCATCTGCCTAGCCTTTTCCGAACTATTTTGAGGTCGGCTTCTGGTCTAACCGGATGCAGCTGAATGCCATACCATACCAAAAACCATCCCTAGTAATTGAACTCATAATCTTTACCACAGATGGTTTTTACATCGTTACTAAACTTACTTAGGTCATAACGAGGCTCATTACCAAAAATAAAGCTAAATGCCTAAATTAATTTAGGTAAGCAATTATCATTAGTAGTTAGAGGTCTCTGGAACCTTGTAATTACCTAGTTGTTACTATTACTATATTCATTGAAATGAAAGGGAACCAGCAACTGCCTGTATTGTATAAAATTATAATTAGTTGTTGGTGGGTACCAGCCGTTTCATTAACTGAAATTGATATTAATATCAAAGAAGAAAGTTACGTACTAGAAACAAATTCCATTTAACATTGAATACAAAAAGAGTGTGAGCAAAACCTATTCACAATCATCAATCATCACAGTTGATGTCATACAAAATAACTATTAAGAGAGATGAACGGATAAACACAAATTAATTCCAAGAATCAGCAATACTTTAATTGGGATTACATACTAACAACTGTTGACATCAAACAGCTAATATTTCAATGTTCAACCATCTGAATCTTACTGCTAAGCTTAAGGCAACATAAATAATAACGCAAAGGGGAATCCATTAAGGCTTTTAATAAACTGTGCAACATATTACAATAACCAACAGAACGCTTTCTGATGTGAAAATGTCGGGACAATTCTTCTATAAAACACAACCTGAGGTTTAAAACTGCCGACAGGTCTATTTACCTCAGAGCTCAGCTGTGTATTGAAAAGTAAAATGAAAAATACCACAGGGGTCCCCCAAGGACGTTACATGGGCCCAACAACGATTTATCAATCTTCATTCTACCCTCTGGAGTTGGTTTTCAAATTTTGTTTGCGTTGTGCAGACGATAATGTACTCATTTTCTCTTTTGACAGTTTTTTTGTTTTCAGACACATTGCTGTGATCAAGTTTAAAGTTGTTTGTTTAGGTTTTGACGCTTCTTCCAGACCAATTCATTAATTAAGTTTAAAGTGTTAGATATTGGCACAGTTTTAGGTTTAATCAAGCTCGTTCTTGACATTCAATTACAGTATTGGACACATTGACTAAGACTTGGCTAAATTATAATAGTTAAGTGAATTTTCAGCTTCTACTTGGAATTTACGCTAAAGAATACGGATGAAAAGGGTTAACAAAGTCTAATTTAGTTTTCTTTTTCAATTATTCTATAAAAAGGAACACATTTAAGCCTTGTCATTACGACAAACCTTAAATGCTTTTCTTTCTTTATTTTCCTTCTTCAGGATACAATTACAAGTACATAATATTCAACGTTACCAATTAGAGTCAGAAGGCCAACATTCTACTATCATTTCGGATAGTAATAACGCTAATTGGGTTTTTATTAGTGACATAACAATTTCAGGACTATGTTGGAAGCCCACAAGGAGGTCTTAGAGCTTCTCAACGACTCGTAACGAGCCTCGTTATGACCAACCATGCTGTTATGGTTTGAGTAGTGTGACCTCATATTAGTTTGGTTGCTAAGAAAATGATCGTGGCGTTATATGGAGGAGTATGATATTATTTTTTTCAGGATGATTCGAGCTTCTTTTATTTTTATGAGTGACGTTAGCTGATCGGTATTGTATAGAGTTACTTATGGACACGTCAGTCAAGTTCATCGAAGATAGACTCTTCGGTTTTTTCCACAACAACCTTCTCTCTTATCTTGGTCTTATATGTAATTAATTAACTAATAATGTCATAAGGTTTGAATCTAAACAGAGCGGGAAAGCTTTCGCTCGCAGCAGCATCGACGATTTTCGCTGTAGCGAATGGCGTTCTGAGCGTCTGAAAAAATAGAAGCATGGGAAAATGCAATTCCAAGCTGATTCCGTGATGTGGCGCAACCCTAAAGTCTCAAGTCGCCAATCCAGCTTAAACTGGTGTTCATGCTGCAAATTAATAAAAAAAAATATTGTAATTAATTTTTATACAATAGGTATTAGAGCAAGGGTTTTTTTTTCTTTTTTGTTCTGGACCATACCTGTAAACCCTCTAGTTACGGAGATTTTGGAGGTTAAATTTAAGGTTTTTTAAATACCTCCATGACCTCTGTACTATTCAATGCATCCACCAGAACAATGTTTTGAGTGCGTTATATTGAGTCCTACAGTAAAAGGTTTTTTTTTCACCCCAAAAAAAAGGCGTTTCCGAGCATATTTTTTGCGTAGAATTACTTAGTATGATGTACAGCAAGCTTGGTTTAAGGCTTCGTGAAGGGTCCGTTTATACCTTGTTTTACTTCAATTGTCACATTGTCATAGTACGCTCTAAAATCTGCTGGTCCTCAGATACTACAAGTAGGATCAAAATAACCCACTTTTAAGTGTACCCCGCAGATATTTTTTGACGCAGATTAATAAAAAATAGGGTGCATGCACAATGCACCCCAAAATGCAATAAAATGTAATGGTTTCAAGTGGCACTACTTTAGATTTTTTTTTTAAGAGGAAGAAAGAGAAGCACTTGACTACTTTAAGAATATTTTTTATTTCAATTTCTTTCTAGACGCTCATTTTACACATTCAGAAATCCGTTTGGCATTTATCTTTTACGTGACTGCGGTCAGCCTAAAAATCGGTTCATGTGTTTTTTCTATAAATGTTACAGCAACATTCAAATAATCTAAAAATACCGTCTTTAACACACAACTATAACTTTTAACAGTAGATCCACCGCTTCTTTGCCCAAACAACAGCGAACAGATCCCGTCAAATAAAACTTAACGACCTCTTTTAATATAATAAATAATAACGGCCTATCAAACGTGTATCCATACTTAATACTAATTTATAATGTCCAATAAATCTAAAGTACTGTTTACCTTATCTTTATAAACCCACACGTGCAGATAATAAAGCTTCCAGATTATGTTTTATGACTTTTGGTCAGTACGTGTTCTGCTGTAAAATGTATGGAAAAGGACTGCGGATACAAAGCTTTAGGGCTGTCGTTATGGTAGTTGGAAAGTTGTGGTCATTCTATGGCAAGCTTTGGTAGAGGAATAAATATTGTTAGTTCTAAAAACTTACTACGGGCCTGATTGGTGTAACAATAAAAATAATACTTGTCTGACAAAATTTCGAGTTTCTGTGAGCTATACTTTAGAAGATATTCGTTATTTAGACAAACGTCCAGAAAACTTCCCAAAAAAAAATATATCTCCAAATATCTTCTAAAGTATAGCTCGCAGAAAGTCGAAATTTTGAATTTGTAAGGTACATAATAGTATCAAGCTCCTAATGCTATTGTATGATATAAAAGACTAATATTTAAAAAAGGGCCCGCTGGCTGGACGTTTGTCTAAATGACGAATATCTTCTAAAGTATAGCTCACAGAAACTCGAAATTTTGGATTTGTAAGGTACATAATAGTTGGTAACTTCGAGCACTATTAAGCGATCTGAAAGTATAATAACAAAAAAAATAATCATAAGGGGCCCGCTAGCTAGACACTTCATGGAAACGTCATTAAATCAAAAACTGTCGAGGTACAAAATATGTCTTATTTATTTTCTTAAGGTACAAAATACTGTCTTTATGAAAAGCTATCATCTGTTGATAAATCTCGTTGGGGCCTGCTAGATAGACTCACACAAATATCTCGTGGGTTTAAAACCGTTCGTATTCTATATAATCTGTCAAAAATGTCTCTGATTTACGTCCTTTAAGTGACCAGTTACGGGGGGTGTTACTATGACGTCTTAAAGCAGGAGTAAATCCAGTGTGGGAAAGAGGCAGAGCTATAAAGGTCGTCGGGAAAGAGATAGCGCCATCTCTTTCCCACACTGGAATTACTCCTGCTTTATGACGACATAGTAGGCCACCTGGTCATTAAATTCAAATACTGTATTTGACATCGATCGTTGCTGAGATGAGATTGCGACTGTGAAAGTTGAACTACGGAATTAAACTTCTTTTGGACTTATTAATAACAACACTTAGGCCCGTATTACAGAACGTCACTCAATACTCAAGCATCATTTAAAACTAGTTTCAACCAATCAAATGGCTTGAATCTAGTTTTAAATGATGCTTGAGTATTGAGTGACGTTCTGTAATACGGGCCTTAGTCTCGTGCAACATTCCAATTGTATTTTTTTCATCCCTGCACTATCAATGATGCATAACATAATTAATTTCAATATACCTTGTGTTCCCAACAAAGCTTTTTCAATAACTCAAGCTTATCCAAAACCTCATACAAATGTTACTAATCTTACGAGCTTACCAAAAAGCTTGCAACTGTTAAATATTGGTCGGTGTAATAGCCGAGGTAGCCAAACAACAGAACATTAAGGGGATGTGGTCTATTTATAGGGAGCCAGCTCGTGTTTCATACTCGGTGAGAAGCATGCGCGTGGTGCCTGTCAAATTGACAGGAAGGACTGACGTACCTAACAAGTTAGGGTGATTTTTAGTTTTAATAATATGTCATTTTTGGGGAAGTATTACAATCTTTTGGCGCGATGATGATGAAAACTAAGAATAAAAACATTGAGAAAGTTCGTATCATATTGGAATATTGGTATGAAGTATTTGATGAAGATTTTTTGAGGTAAGTAAAAACAATTTTTTTAACATTGTTTGGTGCAACAGCGCCCAATAATTGCATGTTCCGAACAGGGAACTATGTTTTTTAAAATGTACCGAAACAACAAGATTCCGATTCAGCCCCGAGAGATTAGATTCTGGTACAAGGTACAACTCAATGCAATTTTATTTGATTATTACAGTTTCAAATAAAATATCATTGTGTGTCATTTACTGAATCATGGAGCTTGCAAATAGGCACAACATAGTAAAAATATTAAATGCCATAATTTCAAAATAATATTTTAAAATCAATATTGTGATAAGTTTTTTTTTTAAGATATAACATCACGCCTGTAATCCCCGAAGGATTAGGCAGAGGTGTCCCGTATAGTAGGTACACCTACATTTTGCCAGTTATATTTTTAAGTCCCATGTAATAGGGATGAACCTGTTGCCATCAACCGGGCACAAATCTAGACTCACTGGCTGCTACTGAAAAAATCCTGATGGTAATACCCAATAACACTTTGCCCGACCTGGGACTTGAACCCGGGACCTCATGATCAGCAGTCGCGCTTGCCACCACAACACCAACGAGGCAATGACAACGAGGTTTTTCATACACCATTTATATTTACTTTGCGTGATATTGTTTCTATAACTAAAATTCCAAAAACAAGACTTTTTTTCCGAATTCATTCTTGTTACGAGATAAACAATTCGACTCGACAAACGACGAGACACAAATCAGATCAATGGAACAATGATTTATTTATAGAAGTGTAAATAATGTCATATTTCATACTTGATGAGAGGCGTAATACGTCGCACGTGGCGACTGTCACGGACGAATGGGAGGCGCTAGACGGTGGGCCCGATGAACGAGGGTGACATTTTTGAAAAAAAAAAAGTTCTTTTCTCATTAAGGGAAATAAATGTATTTTGAGTGTATAAAATAGTAAGGAAGAGTAGTAGCTTGACTGACTTCTGTTTCAAACAATTTGTTTTTTTTAAATTATTACTATTTTAGGTTACCTACACCTTAGGCCCGGTGGCAGTAAGGTGTGTAGATACCCGAAGGTAAGCCTTAGGGTCTAGACAAAATGACCTTACGACCGCCAATTGTGTAATCTTTATAGAAGAAGGCATACCTTCTTCTATAAAGATTAAATCGATCCATAAGTGACAGAAACCCGAAATAAAGTAGCTAAAATGTCACGGGCCTGTGGACGGTGAGTAATGGGCTAGCTCGCCGTCCGTCCGTCGTATGACGATAGGCCGTGTCGACGGCGCGTTCCTGTTCCACGCGCGCCTCAAAGAGATGTCAGCAAACATGAGGGGGCCCGCAAGGGCCGATGCCTGCCAGCGCTGCGGGACTGTTCGAAAGAGATACCGCGGCCCTGGAACATAAAAGGCAAACGAAGGAACATGGATGGTTTTTAGTCAGTAAAAGTCTGACACACCCTTCCGCTCCGCCCAGAGCGGGAGGAGTCATTTGATGATTTCACATCCGAAAAAAAAAAAAAGTAGCTAAAATGTCTAGCTACAAAAACGCATTTTTTTTTAACATTTTATTTATAGTATGCACTAGAATCACTATTGAAAAATAAATTAAGGCAGTATTAATAAGTTCGTGTGTAATTATGGTTTTTCTCATCTTTTACTTATACCAAACAAAATAAGATGCAGAGAACTGTTTAGCCTTTACAAAATAAATTAAAACGCAACGAAAATTATTTTTAATTAAGATGCCGTGCCATAAAGACCGAATAGCCGCGTCTTTCATTCCCGACGCGAGCCGTAATACCGTGCACATGGTAGAACTGTCAGATAAACGGAATGGACGAGCTTGGACTACAATGCTATACTCAGCTACTGTCATTGTACATTTATATAGGTAACTCTGACACTAGCAACAGTAACCTTATCGTTATGAAAATAAAGATCAATGTAATTTTGAGCGACTTGGCAGTGAGGGCAACCTAACAGCGACCTTTATCGCTACGAGAATTAAGATCATTTTGATAAAACAGTGATGCAGTCAGAGGTGAATTAAGTGTGAAAAGAATGTACTAAGTGTACAATGCAATACTCGGCTGGAGTCAGACTCAACAATGTAGAATATACAGACACCCGCCCGCGGCTTCGTCTGCGCCGTGACTTTTACCGGGATAAAACTTTTATATTATGTGCAGGTTATTAACTATGCGTCCAGGCGTTTTAGTGTGATTTGAGTAACAAACATCCAAAATTTCTCTTTTATAATAAATTTAAATACAAATGTACATACATACATATTTATTTGTGAGGCATAGGTTGTAAGTTAGCTAAAATATTAATAGGATTATATTGCCTTAAAATGACGCAAAAAAAAAGTGACTTTTAGTCTATATATTTTAATGTTTAAGCCGTAAAACTAAAGTCTCATGCTAGTTTTGTCAGTCATAAAAAGTGTTTGGCAACCCTAAACACGTCGTTTCTAGTACTAAGATTTAGGGTTGCCCGTTTTAGTCTGTCATCGCTTTAAAAATATATTTAGACTAAAAAAAGATTTACCTATGAGCAGTGTCATTAATTATTTTAGTTCTTTGCGTCCCCATCCAACTCTATTAACACATTCATTAATTTAAAAACAAAACACAATCGAAAACAAAAAAAGAATCAGACTCCAAAGCCAAGATTAATTCTTTCAAAAATAAAGCTTGAAAAAAGGCCACTTATCTCATTATTTCTGTACGGCCAGCATTATGTTTTAAATATAGAACAGGGCGCATCTGTTCTGGTAAGCATACGCTTAAAGGGCGTATGTCCGTACAGTCTTTTCACTGTTATTCTACCTCCGACCTTACATCGCTGTCAAATCAGAGTATATGCTCGTGGCAATAAGATTCTTGTTAGGTTAGCAACTTCACTGACAAATCTGTCAAAATATTATAGTGATCTTTGTTCTCACTGTTATAAGGTTGTTATTGGGTTGCAGCATAACGCTGTGAAAGGACTATACCTACTTAATGAGAGATGAACTTGATGAAGACACAGTTAGGAGCCCATCAATCTTTGTCAGTATAATGTTGGATGGCAACCGAAGCGGTATGCGACATAGTAGTTTACGAGAAATGTGCTTATTTTTGGTTTTCTTATACCTGGTAATGTGTTTTGCATGTTCGGTGGGGAGAGAATTTTGCTGTTGTTTTTGAATTATGTTGTATGATAGATTATGGTGATCTTTTAGCTTTAGATGCAGCAAATAATAGTCGGTTACTAATAAAAATGTTCTACTTTAATACTGCTCTGTTTAAAAAATGTTATTAATTCGAGCTTTTAGAACATAATTGTAAACACAAACGTGTTTACATAAAACATAGGACAACCTTTTAAATATGGACCGAACCTATTTTCCTCTTGTGTAGGTTAGTAAAAAAATATATGAAAAGACACAAAAAAATAATTTTAATATTTTTTAAATACCGGCAAAGGTAGTGTATGTGATTGTGTATTTTTTAATATTAAGATCTTAATGTATCTACTATATATTCACAAATAAATAAATCTGTCTGTCTAAAAGACAAAATAAAAACCGAAAACAAATAGTAAACATCGTAAATATCCCGTTCTCAGTGTTAATCATAACAAATATGGCACTTGTTAGCACGAAAAACACATTGAAAACTTCGTCCTATTTTCCGTGTTTTCATTACTTAGTTTATTTTTTAACTGTAAAAGAAAAACGAGCTTTTTATCTCATCTACAGCACTGTATGACGGAAGAGTAAAATTAATTATTAATATTTGAAAAGGTACGTGCCAATGTAAAAGGCCTTAGTCCGAGAGATTTTTCAAAAGGCCATAGATGAGGGTTCGCCTCCAAAGCCCAATAAAATGTCAAGCTAAAAGAAAATAACGGGAAAAGAGAAATTTGGACTAATTAATAGACACCTTAAAAGTATTGTTAGTGAAATTTGCTTTAATTAGTCTGGCAACCTTTTTGGTTTCATTTGCCGGAAACCATTAAATTCTTTTACGCGGAATGATTTTGATTACCCACTCAATGTTTTTAACGAAAGAATGGGTATTGGGTAGGTAATGTTTTCAGAAGTATCATTTTACTATCCAAATTAGTTGGTCATGTTTTAGAGCCAGTCCACATAGCGCGTTGCACCAGCGTTGCGTCGACGTAGCGCTATCGCTGCGTCGTTTTACATACAAATAATCATAGTGTACACACGGTGCGCTGCATCGACGCAACGCACACACGACTGAACTGCAGCCCCAGAGACGAAGCAGGCGGGGGCGTTGATAGGGAGACACACGCAAGCTCACCATCACTATTTCTTAATGAAATTAAGGGACAGATCCAATACCATCTTATGATTTTGCGCCGATTTCGGCGGTGAAGTAGTAATAGACTGACTGTGATGTTTTTACAAAATGCTCGGCGCAACTGTGCGTCGTCGCTGCGACGATGGAACGTTACGACTGCGTCGTAGTAACGCTGCGATGGCGCAGCGCCTGTGTGGCCGGCTATGTGTCAAAATATTTGCGTTGCGACGACTCAACGCAACGCAACGAGCCATGTGGACTGGCCCTTACTACTGAATAAATGATTTTGAGTTTATCTCTAAAATACAGGGTGGAATCCCCGATGCGAAAACGGTTACCACGTATTCAGTACATCATTATGGGCCAACCGACAAAGATTCTTTTATAATTAAAAAAAAAATCTGCTGTTTCCTACAAAAGTGCAAAACCTTCACGGTAAAAATGTATGGAGCAGCTGTTTTTTTTTTTAATAACCGATGAAAATTTTCTAAATGGAGGGGGCTCAGAATGACGTACCGAATACGTGGTAACCGTTTTCGCGTCGGTGTCCCTTCCACCCCGTATAACAAATGATGCAAAAAAAAATCTAGCACTTAGCCTGAGTGGGTTGGTTGCCATTCTAGGTAACCCAAATCAAAGTGATTCGATTTTTCTACAATGTTGCTTAATCATGACAAGACCGTAAAGAGACCTTGGGACCCTAGAAAAATTTTAGAGTATTGGACTTAATAGTTTTTTTACCGACACTAACTATTTTTATTCTTTAACTAGCTGTTCCCGCGACCTTCGTTGGCTTGAAATTATTATAAAAATATATTACTGTCCTTTTTGAATCGAATTTTGTTACCAATTTCAAGGGTTTTATTTTTTTTGCACGGATCCCAAATTCTTATTTTAAAATACAAGTTAGTTACTCCTTATGACATCAGCTGTCTGCTAGTAAGAGTCCCGTCAAATTCGGTTCAGCTGTTTCGGAGATAAGCCGGAACAAACAGACAGACAGACAGACAAAAATGGAAAAAAATGTGTTTTTAAAACAGGGTTATTTGTAAAACACCAGTAACCTCTTAAGAGGTCATTGTACTCATCATTATGAACAACTTTTACTATGAGACCAAACCAGAAATCGCGAAAAAAAATCAGCTGTTCCCTACATTTATGATCGATTAACTCGTCAAAATGTAGGGAACAGCTGATTTTTTTTTCACGATTTCAGGTTTGGTCCCGTAGTAAAAGTTGTTCATAATGATGAGTACAATGACCTCTTAAGAGGTTACTGGTGTTTTACAAATAACCCTGTATAAGTGTCGTATATATTTTCATAATATGCATTCAGTAAAAAGCTGTCATTTTGATATTACAAACAGACACTTCAATTTTATTTATTTGTATAGGTGTATAGATGTACATTGTACACATTATATTGAAGAGAAGACTGGGTCTTAACATAACTGGAGAAAAGTGGGTGTCTGCCTAACCCTTCTGAGATTACAGGCGTGATGTTATGCTATGTTATATTACAGAGATATGGACAATATTATATACATACTTATATGGACAAAGGCGAGATTAATCGAGAATAGAAAAAAATAGGTACATCATATCTTTTGTCTACTTTAATTAAATTTGATTTGATTTAACTGTATTCTGATATTAATAATAGCATGATTGTCTAATTGTACATTCGAATTTTAATTTCTATTAAGTTATGTATGAGCATGTTTACTAGAAAATGTGTAAGCTGTGGTTAGTCACCTGTAATTGAGTGTGCGTTACAAGACCATGTATTTTGTAATAGTTTTTATTTTGTATAAGATATTATTGTAAGGCGACTTTTTGATAATCCAAAAAAAAAAAGTAATAATGTACCTAGTCTTACGAAACCCTCAATGAAGCATGATGGGCGGTCATACATAATGAGAGTTCGATAAACAAATGAACAATCAAAGTAAACACACATTCCGGAGAACACAGAAAATTCACAGTTATAGTCTATGCTTACCATACTTCGTCCAAAAATAATAATTCTCAAGAAAACATTCAAAAGAACTACCCAATTCATACTAATTAATGTTTAAAAGCTCACTCAGAACTTCTATCTTCACACGGTTTTTATTTTTACGCTCTCAAACGTCTCTTTGTGGTATCCGATCCGTAAACACGATTCTCTTTGTACTTACTCTTAATTCTAACGCCAGATGGGTTTTCTATTGAATTGGAATCTATTTTTATTTTAAGAAGGTTCACTTCTTTTTTGGTTTTCTGTTATTATGATCTTTAAGGAGATAATTATGGAGAACTAGCTTTTGCAGATCGTAAATTTTCCTAAGAGAACGTATCTACCGGGATAGCTTTTATCCTAAACCATATTGAGCCGTAATCTTAGCCGTAAGCCATGTTGAGTCGTTGAGCCGTTAAAGAGTAGGTAAAAATGTAACAGACAGACCAGAGTATAATGTATGGCATATATTTTTTAGCTTTGTTCTACTAAAAATTTCTCCTGTATCGTGGGTGCGTTTACAAACATTTTCACATACACAAACAGCCAAACCTGGAACAGCTACCGGTCATACAAATATTTGTTCCGTGCGAGGATCGAACACGTGACACGCAGCGCCAACCGTGCCGTCAAGAAGATTCGAACTGAAGGACCATAAGGACCGATTTCAAACATCTTCATATGGGAAATGATTGTAAAAGTTGTCGAAATGCTCTCTATGTCTTAAGTAGGAAGAATGTGAACTGAAAATCTCCGCATCCACTGCATGTGTCCCTAATCAGAAATAAGCCACGAACTCGACTCCACGATGGAATTTAGTCAATGACAGAAGTTTTTCTCCAGTGTCCTTTAAAATGCGGTGACTACGCTGTTGCGGAGGGATACATTGCTTTATTTATTTCTAGTAGATGGCTATACGATCCACCAATACCAATAATATCGCTTCTTATTCACAGCTTGACCTATTTTAGTTATGTGATTGGTTAGTTCCACACTCATCTCTCGCTACGCATCCTCGCTCATCTCTGGTGGAAACTCAGCCTAACACTTATTGAGTCGTCATCCTTAAGTCAGTTACTTCTATTTTTATCCTGCCCGAAACCTGTGAGGGTCAAAGTTTGGACAACTTTAATAGGTGAAATACAATCGTTATTTTATTTAACCTCAAATGGTTCTTCGGAAAGAGTTTTATTTCAAGCTTCTTTTGAGTTTCGATTATCTTTTTATAGGAGAAGAAAAATAACCACTTTTACCAAAACATCGAACGAAAAAGAAATACTGGGGCAGATATAAAGATGAGAGCTCACTGATCAGGTAATACACAGCTACATGAGTACTTGCAGAAGGCACAGGAATCAGCCGAGCGAAATGGGTCAGGCAAGTGTCGACGCTGACACTATCTAGGCTCTAGATGTGACGTATGCACTAGCATAAAACTATGTTACGCCTTTATTCTCTTGGGTATGGTGGCGCGTGTGATTGTATTTGTTGGAAGTCGGCATTGTTTATTTGTATGTTTGTGTATTGGAAGTCATTTTGTAGGGATAAGTTTTTAGTCTTAAAAGGAGCTCGGATTCTATGTAGGTTTTCTTAGGTTCTAAGGTCGAGTTGAAGGTTAGAACATTATAATCAGATTTTAAATAAATACGTGATTTAAAATGAAGTTAGTGTTAATTACATAGGTACTGAAACTGCCAGAAAGGATTTTATACTATTAAAGATTATATAGAGGACAAAAAAGCTTGGGATTGAACTGCTCCAATTTGAATTGACTTTACTTATACCTATTTTTATTTTACTTTTTTTACAATTTGACATTTTATGAATTTTCTTTATACACATGACATTGTTTACTTTTTCAAGTATGATATTATTTTTTTTGACGAATATTTACATGTTAAATATTTTATTTTATTTTTTATTTAGTTTTCTGTATATTGACATTTAATGAATTGACATGATTATTTAATATGACAAATATTTTATTATTTTTATATTCTGAATGTGAGGACCATGTGGGTCTTTTTCTGATTTTGACTATTGTCTACGGCAAACTGCCGGACAATGGTTAAAATTAGAAAAACAGTGCTATAAGCGACCCACCCAGATCTCCTTTCTTTGGTATTGTTTGTCGTGATGTTGAGCTCCTTGAGTTATAAGTCGAGCTCCACGATAACTGGCAAGTGCTTGCATTGACTGAACGTTTGTGAATGTGTGAACAGTGTAGGCCTTGTAGATTCCTAGAGGTGTGATAACTTTTGTTAACCTCTTATCTTGTTTTCCGTTTTTTTGTGTAGTATGCAACGACTTATTGTCGGGCCTATGCTGTCCCCCCATACTTGTACTACTATACTACTGTACTAAAATATTGTAAAATCTAATCATTTTAAAAGAGTAACCATGGAGTTTCTTGCCGGTTCTTCTCCATAGGAAACGACCAACCCGAACCGTGCACCTTTTTGTCGACGTTTCGTAAGTGCCCATGCAGGCCTATGTGAAATAAAAATATTTTGATTTGATTTTGATTTGATTTGATTTACTTTTGAGATTCCATCTAATAACGTAAATTGTATTTTATCATAATTATGTAAATAATTATGTTTATTAGTAAGGTATCTAAGGACCAAAGTTGCCTGAAATAAAGTTGTAAATGTGTGTGTGTGTGTTGTAAAATAAATGAAACAACTTGGTATACTGGTAAGGTTATGATTACAGATTTAGTGAAATATTTGAGTTCTGGGACTTTGAAGAATTCTTTGAACAATAAATTAAATTGTACATTAAAATTACCCCGATTCAACTTTCGGTTACAAGGTAAAATAATGTTATGAAAAAAGTCCCCAGGGTTTTCTGCCATAATAAAAAAATAAAACTTTTCTACAACATAAAGTCGACGTTTTATTACTGAAGTCTTAATTTTCCTAATAATTAATCTCAGATTGTGGGAACCCCTTGCGAAACCATTTCATTTTGAGGAAATAAAAAAGAAGTTCTAAGTACCTAACTACATTCCAACCAGTTACATATTTTACAGCAAATGAACCTGGACTTCTTTTAATTTGTTCCTTTTTTTTCACTTACCCACTCATTATAATAAACTAAACTAAAACTAAATTAAAAAAACTTTATCCAATGGCTTCTTCGAGCGGTAAATAGTAATTTTTCTTTGTGTTTTATAACTATAGTCTATTAAAAATTTTCTGTTTCATATTTTAAATACTAGGTACATGTGGAAACTTGTAATTGGCCATATTTTGTGTAAGCGACTACTCAGTCTACTCACTGTCTGTTTAGCTGTAAGTTTTCCTAAAATTTAAATAAATAAATAAATTATGCATAAAACATTCAAAGGGTTGTGATTGTTTTACAAACATTTTTGGAGTTGTTTTCCGAACAATTAAATTCTTTGCTCATGACAAACAAACCATCAGGGAGCTTCAAAAGGATCTGTTCAAATCAAATACATGTCCTTTTGAAGTCAGCCATTCGGAGAAATGACTCAAAGAGATAGTTTTACGATTAAGCAAAGGAAAAAAGCTGTGCGACATGGATGGACATTTATGTGTTTGGAATGTATGGGCCCATGCTCCGCGGGCCATCAAAACGTTTTACGACTTACATGGCCAATAGTAGAACTGCCCCCAACGACTGATTTATAACGTTTCCGTTGAAAAACATAAAGAATACAGCTGCAGACATATTTAGCGGTTAATGGGACGTTTGAGTTTTATAATGTTGCTTTAAACAATTTAATGTTGCTTCTTGGGGGCCTATTAACGTTGTTTCTTGTTCGATAGATGTAACAATCATGTGTTGTAAGCACTTAAAAATGAATAACAGATGGTAACTGTACCAAAATGAAAATTATTCACGCAATTTCTTTATGTAGAACAGCACACTAAACTGTTTAAATAATGTTGAAAATTTTTTAGAAAAGTTCGAGTACGAGTCAAATCCACCATTTTGAATTTAAATTTCCCATAACTGCCGCTAATTAAATGATACAAATATCGAAGAAATCAATTAACTGAAATGTTAAGAAAAAGCTTACTTTGAATGTAGGTATACACGATTCCAATGACAGTTGACAGTTGGCGCCAGTGGCAATGAAAACAGTTTACACTATCACCGAAGTCAGGCCTCGCCACAACTTTTTACAGCTTGAGCGTTAAAAAAATAAACCGCAGCAAAACCCTACAACATACATTCGTCACAGCTGCGGTTTTTGATTGGAAAAAAAAAATAGTTCTGCATAGTTCTTTTGGCACTTGGATGACAATGTCATGAAGGCGTGCGATGAGTTGGTAAACATTTGTTAAATTATCTGTGGTAAAAAACAAGATGGCGGCCTTATTTTCGACCATGGTTTCGACTAACACGCTAAAAAAGATGCAACACTATAAAATGGATGAATCGTTTTTGTCATTGGGATGAAATAAACAGATCATAAACATCCCAAAGAGATGTAAACATCAAAACACGAGGCAGACGTGATGTAGCTGTTGATAATAAACTTAAGAATTTACAGTGTAATGCCCTGTTTTGGCTTACCTCTGGCTTTGTCCCCTCAGCACCCTTTCGAGGACCTTACATGTGTACCTCTAACCACAAAGCTATTCAGTTGGGTGAGGGAAGCCAGCCGTGAATAATCTTTGCAAAATACGAACCCGAAATTATCTTGGTCTGATGGTTTTGATGTCTGCGTTATTGGACATAGCTTTTGTATATGTGATATCTATTTAGGGTTTTTAATATATAATATTAATGGATTTTTTAAAGGATGTTAAGTTGGAAAAAAGTAGTTGATGAAAGCGAGACAGTTGACAGTGGAGAATTGAGGTTAAAAACGTAAGGACGGGAAGATTTCAATCTACTCTACCAATCGTTGAATCTACTCTAATCAACCAATACTGGAATGATTTCTCAAGTGATTGTGCACAAAAATTGAAAACTGTCATATAATTTACCGAGTATCGTGACATTTTAACCTTTACACTATATTTATTTTGATGAACCATACAAAAAAAAGTCAATGTGATTAATTACGTCAACTTTTGGTCCATTGAAATCTTGATCCTTTATTCGTTTCGGTGAGCAAAAAAATTCTCTGTCTCGAATTTTTTGATCCTTAATAATAGTTCTTTCAATTTTTCGTAATTGCAGACTGAGTTACGTCGACCTGTGTTATTACTTTACACTCACTAATTGGAATGACTGAAAATAATTTATTTGCTTCATTCAATTTTGTGTAATAAGTAAAGGAGAATTCAGGGTTACAAAATGAATAATGTTGTTTGTAAGTTAGGCGATTGGTTTTTGTTTTTTTTTATCAGCTCTTTTTTTTGTCGAACAATTATTTATTTATTCAATATCTGTGTGAAATATGATAATTATGATTATAAAGAAGGTTAATTATTTAATGGCCAGTAATAGTATAGTATTGTTTTTTAGAAGTATGGAAGAAAACATGCTACGCCAACCCAAAATAAATTGATATAGGGACAGGAGAGCAATGATTTCTTTATTCAATGAAATCCCTACTTCCCTACTTAATATTATAAATGCGAAAGTAACTCTGTCTGTCTGTCTGTCTGTTACGTCTAAACCGCTGAACTGATTTTAATGAAATTTGGTACAGAGACAGAGTTGACCATGAGAAAGAACATAGGATAGTTTTTTATCCCGGACTTTTAAAGAGTTCTCTTGGAAACGCGATATAACCGAACTCGACGCGGGCGAAGCCGCGGGCGGTAACTAGTAGAAAATATAATGATTGCTTCAGAGTATGAAGAAGGAAGTTCTATCTATTTTAACTTTATTCTTTGAATTTTTATATTTTCTTTTCTTTTTATTTTTTTTTCAATTGCAATAGACTATAATGTTAAGTGGAAGAGCGGAGTCATAATCATCAATCATATTTGTTAAGCTTTATGTAAATGAAATAAACATTCTTATTTTTTTTTTTTTATAAAATATCTTGGTACGGCTTCGTTATCCAGCCTGATTCTATACATTTTCGGATACTATGACGTCTGCGGCGTACAAATACAATTATCACTAGTAATGGGTTTATCCTCGTGGTTCGGGTCAGACATTATTAGCAGTTTACTTATAATCAAAAATATTACTGGTTCTTGGCGGCTCAGCTATATAAAATAAGCTATATCAGCAATTTATTCTCAGAAAATATTCGGATTTCTATCTACTAATACAGGCATTGAGTAAGCCATTAATCTTGCGACCAAATTAATGTAATTTTCATATAATTTTTATATTTGTTCTATCAGAACGGCTAATGAGGATCGTAAGACATGACCTTACAAGGGTTAGGTAGAGGTCATCAGAAACAGACAGCTTGCAAAGAATTTCGTCAACTTTCTCCGTCTGTTTATTCATTTCTATGGGAATATTTTAGATTTGTTTGATGGACTCTTCTGTTTAAGTATCTGTTTTTTTTCTTTTAATATTCCATGTAGTTTTGCCAAAGTGACATTTATGTATTTTGTACTCAATCTTCGGGAATTTCCGTTCTAAATTACGGTGAAACTGCATCAAAATCCATTTTGAAGTTTTAAAGATCTAAGTGGTCATAAACGAAGAGCAACTTTGTTAAACACTTCACAGATATTGATTTAGGATATTATTTTGAGTTTCAAAGATCTCAGGGGTAAGCCATTCTCAAACCTAGCTAACATAAAATTAAGTACAAAATCTATAGTAATTTCGTACTAAGCGAAGAGATTTCAGCAAAAGTGCGATTAGGGGCGAGAACTAAGGCAAAGAAATGGGACTGTTATGTTAGCGCGAGGATGTAGAAATAGGGGTTCAAAGAAGCTTTTATATAATTTTGTATTTCTGGGCATTTATCCCCGAACGGCTTGGCAGTAATCCTGACGAATGTTCGTAGTTTGATGTATTACCCTCTTAAGGCCTAGAATGTATTTGGTGACAAGCCGCCGTTCTACGCAATAATCGAACCTAACTCATATTTATTTATTTACTACTAGCTGTTGCCCGTGACTTCGTTGGCGTGGAACTTTTGATGTAAAGGTGAGAAAAAAAGACAGCTTTATGTTCTTTCCCAGAATATAATTTATGTCCTTGCCAAATTTCATTACGATCCGATCTGCCGTTTAGTCGTGAAAAGCTAACAAACACTAAAGTTACTTTCACATTTATAATATTAAGCATGGATTAGTATCTTTTTTTTTTGTTTCAATGTCGTAGGCATCATTGTTTGCCTAGCCTTTTTCCAACTATGATGAGGTCAGCTTCAAATCTGCATCTCAATAACTGTATTTTTGTCTGCCTATCTGAACAACCACCAAGTTACCATGACACAACAACACCTCTGAAATGAAATGTAAATCCATGAAAATAAAATCTAAGCCAAGTAAGAAAATCAATTAACGCACTACGACATTTACCAGTCTACTCAAAGTTCAATCCAACCTGAAATACATTACATTAATTACCGCGACCCGAGTACGTAAACGGAAGAAAACTTTACTTAGTACAATTACGGTTCTCCACGAACTTAGTTACCTCAGTTCGTTGTGTATATTGAGCCAAGAACACATGGGTATTGTCGAGATCAACTTAGAAACTCGGAACTCAATCAAACTCTCTGGGCCCAAAGTACTTGATTGTCAGGGATTTTGCAAACGAAGAATTTCATTCATTTGTCTTCGAATGTTCACGTTTTCTTATTTCATGTGTGGCTTGTTATGAACGAGTATTTGTAACAAGATTATAATGAAGGCTTTTGTTGGTTCTCGGGAAGTGCAGAAATAGGTAGATAACTACGTGTTGTTTGATCTTCTTCAAATTCAAAGTTAAAGCATTTATTTCAATTAACCATTAGGTACAGGCACTATTGAATGTCAAAAAAAAAACAAAAAAAAGCGAAGCTACCAGTCACAAGGCATAAGAACTTGAGAAAGTACTGTACTTGCACATTCCAAAGCGTAGATCTCTATGGAGAAGAATGGTCAAGAAACTCCATGGACACTCTTTTCAATCAAAATATTGTTACAAAATCATTCATGTTGAGATTATACATATATGTGAAAACGATGTACAAAGACGTGCATATTAAGAGCGTCCAGAGTAAAAGATTAAACCAACAATTTAAAAATAAAGTAAATAAAATAAACCGTGGCAGCTAAGAGATGACCAGTCCCAACTGACAGCGCCCGTTCACGAACATGACGCATGGATCAGCGCCATTCAACTCAACCATATTGAAGGGAACTAAATGACCCGACACACCCGCCACCATCAGCGAGACATTTGAGTGAGCATGACATTCTCTCCGCCACCAGGGCACATTCAAGTCAATGAAAGATAACAAAATGCAAATGGTAGCTTTAGAGCAGTCCGACTCGTTGAATATGGCGACGAGTTTGGCACCTTTGGTAGCGTTGTTTAAATTACGATTTCTTTTTATTTCTTTGTTTTTATTGTGATTATTTTCGTTATATGATTTTTCTCATCTATGCTGGAGCTATGATTTCTGCGAATCAAGATATTAATAATATTTTCTTTTCTTATTCTACGAGTAAAGCTCATCACTAGATCTTTGATAATAATTCACTGAAGGTAAGTATCTCGAAGGTATCTCGTATCTCAGAGTAAGGCCAGACAGAGTTTCAGGTCTATATATTTTTATTTCAAAGATAATTAAATTATTTACAAACAACAAAACTATAATAGTAATAAATATGTACACTTAAAAGGGTTACAGGGCGTCCAAAAATTCGTCCGCATCGCTGTCAACAGGAAAAGTGCACAGAAGGCTGGCAGCATTACCACGTTGGATGGCAATGCTGATTCTTTGGCCAAAAAATGGGCCCGCCCTCTGGTCACGTTTCGGGTCTATAAATACACACCCATAAGAACCTTGACCTTTTCATAAGACCACAACAGTATTACCTAAAAACTGTTGTACTTTATCACAAAAGATAAAAGTCCCTATTTGAAAAATCCGAATGAAAACTAAAAAAATAAACTACGAAGAAAACATTTGCGTATACAGGTTGTAACATTTTGCGACCCAGTTACGTTACAGTCTCGACCTGCAATCGTGTGCTATGACCGTGTTAGTTTACCTACATTAGAAAGGCTATTAATGCATAGTTTGAGACCATGCATTAATAACGTAGTTAAAAGCTTCAGAATTTCATTATAAGTAACTAAGTTAAGACTTAATTAGGTACATGATTTTGAACATTTTGTTTACTCAGCGATCCCTATCCGTGAGAAAATGAACCTCCTTTGAAGTTCTCCAAATGGATTCATTTCTTTGAACAGCTTTGTAAATAAAAACATAAATCATAAACGGGTCTGCCTTGAAGATTTTTGTGACTTTTATTTGTTCTCGTAAACTAGTAAAGCGTTTAGGATGACAGGTGCTGATTTATAAGGCTTTCATATAGTTTTGTACACAGCCTGTATTTTTGGAGGGTTTTCTCGTATTTCATCTGGATAAGTTTTCTTGAGTAGCAATTAGAAAAAGAATAAATTTTCATTTCGGGTCGGATCTTGTGATGATAGATTTCTTTTACTTCTGGGGGAGACTTAAACGGAGCTGTCTATTTGCGAAGTAATTATTTAAGTCACAAAATAACGTAGTTGTTTAGGCAGTTTGTAATGAGCACAAAAAAAAGCTGGTTGAAATTTTATCTTAATGGGCTCCGGGGACATTAGAATCAATGCCAGGCAGATTTTTTCACGCGTATTCAAAGTACCTACACCTCTTGCCTTACGCTTCGAGGAATACAATCATAACATTATATTTATGTTATTGTATGTTTACCTAATTTATCTATACATCTCCGGACGATCACAGAAACAAATTACCTCGAATTCAAAGAAAGGCGACAAAACAAACTAAAGAGACAAAAAAAGTGATAAATAATCGAATAACAAATCATTTTTCCTCTTCGATGAATCCAAAATGTATTTGCACAATAAAACAATGCTATTTTTTATTGAAGCTCGGTAACGTAGCACTGAAGTGGTATTTATTGCCTACTTACCCAGTAGTAGCAGGAAACCCTCGATTGAAACGAACGATTGCTCACACGCCAGCCATCATACTTCGCGTTCACGTATTTTAAATCCTCAGATTAAAAGTTTCCTGAAGCGAGTGAAAATGGCTCAATTTCTCGAAAAACAACCTGTCGAGTGTACTCGACGGGATTTCTATTCGACAAAAATGAAAAAGTTCCATACAAACTTTCATTACATTTGACCCTTTTAGAGCATTCATAGGGGAATGTGGGCTCAGAGTAAAACAACTTGTTTTATCAACTAACTTAATTTTATTTTAAGGATAAAGCCATTTTACTAACGTACTCTCTCTCTTTCACTCCTAATACATTTATCCCTTTCGCTCACTTACATTCTGTTTTCTACATTCATTTATCAAAACACATTCCTTCATTACATATTTTGGAATCCTTGTGCATTTTTCTTCAGATAACTTTCCATAATTTGATAGTTCCCGGTTTAGGCTGTATGATCATGAATCAAGGATTTAAAGATTTTTATTTAGTAGACCAATTAATTAGAAAACAGATTCGATTCAGAAACTAAGTGACATGAAATTAAATAGGCAGAACATAATTAATAAGTAGCTTATGGGAATATTTATGAACCAGTCATGTAAAAAGTTTGATAAAAACTGGAAAATAAATTTATACGACAGTAATGAACACGCAAGTACTAGCTAAGCAGTTAATTATGATAAATCGCAGGTTTATTGTAGACCTCATGTTTGATAGTATTTTCTATAAACCTTGCCTGTGCTTGTGTAAAAACTGCTAATCACGTCAAGATTGTAATGCTAACGTACCATAAAGCATTTACAATACAGGCATAATCCTACTAATATTATAAAAGCGGTAGTTTGTAAGGATGGATTGATGGATGGATGTTTGTTACTCTTTCACGCAAAAACTACTGAACGGATTTGTATGAAATTTGGCACACAGATAGTTTGTAATCTGGATTAACACATAGAATACTTTTTATTCCGGTAGTACGATCCCGTGGGACAAATTGCGGAACTCCACGCGGGCGAAACCGCGGACATAAACTATTATATCACAATAATTATATCACGCCAGTAATTCCCCGAAGAGTTAGGCAAAGGAGTACCATATCACACACAATTTTCTGTATGTAATAGGGGAGGAGATCACGAGAAATCCCTAATGAAAAAACCCAGTAATACTTTGGCTGGCCTGGTAATCGAACCCAGGACTTCATGATTAGCAGTAGTGCTTGCACTACGGGGCAAAATTCAATATTTACGTTTTTTGCTGGTGTAATATTGTTAATAAAATCTCATTTAATGTAATTTTCATAAAATTATCAAACAGCAGTGTGAAACGACATAGTATTCATCGCTGTGTTCTTTAGTAGCAAAAGAACGAACAAAATATTTATTGATCATCCACGATACAGGCAGATTACAAGTGTGGCTATTTTTGCTATGTTCACTAAAAATCGTTTAGCTATTTAAAAAAAGAACAAACTAGTTCTTACGAAAAAAAAGCAAACTTCTTTTAACCTTCCTACACTCGCGCGTTGGTCTGTGAGACCGATAAAACAGTCTTTCGTGATTTTTTCTGCTATAATCAATGATGGCATTTTGTACTTCCTGTTAGCTGCATGATTAGTTGCTACGATAATTTCAGGACTAGAAGTGTATTGGTGCGAATAGCGCATATAGCCGTAATAGGCGAATATTGGTCTGTGAGACCGCCGCGGGTATAGGTGTTACAAAATTTGACTTCCGTGATTTTGTACTGAAATTTAAATTATGATACTTATGTCTCAAATTATTTTTGTTTATAGTAGCTAATAAGGTATCTTTTAGGTTTGTAAGTATTTTAGAAGAAAACAAATCACATTTGCTAACATTTTACGACTTCTTACAATAATCTAACTATTTTTCAGAAACTACAATGGAAGGATGTATTCAGTAAATGATCGGTATATTGTCGGTAAATTATCAGTTTTACGATTCTTCGTACTATATTCTCAGAGAATATAATAATAATATCCACGATTAAGTTAAAAAAATTACTGAAATTTATGTTCAAACCTTCGGTCTGTCAGACCGTACGCGAGTATAGGTGTTATAAAATTTGGCGCGAGTATACGAAGGTTAAAAAACTCAATTTCTTAACCCTTCAAAAACCGACCCAATTGTTCTTCGTCCCGCTCCGCGAAAAAAGGGATGAAACTTTATTTGAGTGACAAGAAAAAATAAACAACTATTAACGGGTGTGTTTGACAAGTTATTTCACTCTGTTTCCGCTACGGAACCCGTTTCAAGCTGTCATCTTCATGAGTATTACTCGGACGCTATTCAAACTGTCAGCCGTATAAATGAAAGTTATTCAGGAGAAATTTTGGCTTGTTTTAAAAGTAATTATCTTAATCCTCAGTTCTGTTGAGATTTGTATAAAAGTATAATCGATTTCTGGGGAGGGTTAAATTGCTGTTCAGAGTTGTCAGATTGCTGAGTTGTTAATACAAGTGAGAAATTAACCATGATTTGTCTAATGAAAGTCAAACAAAAAAAACCGGCCAAGTGCGAGTCGAACTTCCGTACCATTATCTATAAAAAATACGAAAAAAACACGTTTATTATATGAGGCCCTTAATATTGTTTTTTTAATTTTTAGTATTTGTTATTATAGCGGCAACGGAAATACATCATTTGTGAAAATTTCAGCTTTCTAGCTATTACGGTTTATGAGATACAGCCTGGAGACAGACAGACAGACAGACCGACAGCGGAGGCTTAGTAATAGGGTCCAGTTTTACCCTTTGGGTACGGAACCCTAAAAAGACAAATCTATCGACACAATTTTAGAAAAAAAAAATATTGAAAAATGTGTGATTTGAAAACGGATTAAAAATCTTATATTGGATGAAAATAACTGTGTTAGATGTCAAACTTACACATATAATATAATCTGTGGTATCCACAGCTAATAATTACCCTTCCGTACCCGCTTTCCCATATTCGAGAAAAATTTCCTCCAAAAACTATAAAGCCAAATTCAGACAACCAACTTATAACGCACGTTTACACTTTCCCTAAAACATACAGTGGCATATGACGGCCCTATAAACGATATTATGTATCGTCATAACTTATAATGCTTGCGTCAACCGCTTGTTATATAAACTTAGCCTAATGTTACACATCCCTATTGACCGTCCTTTCGATCAATCATTTCCCGGGATTCCGTGTCAAAGCTGAACCTTGAACAGAATATGCGGAACCATGGACGTGACATTAATAAATGTGTGGAAATGAATAATTTATACAAGCCGTTGACAAAAAATCAGCAACAATGGGCAGGGGTTTCCGGTAAAAAATGAAAAAAAAAACACCTCTTTTCCTAAAACCGTGGGCCCTGATGGGATTTTCCATCAAGATAACGAAGTTCCATCCCCTATGTAAATGACCTTTTTATGATATTTTTGTTTTCAGTAATCCTTAAAACAAAATTGAAAAATCTAACTCCTAAGCTACATACTTCAATGTTTATTTTTACTAAAGGGGTTAAAATAAAATAGTTTGATTAAAAAAATGGAGACTGTCTAAATTATTCTAACCGTTCGATTACAAAACTGACAGTAGGTACTCCTACGTTTCACAAACCTTCAGGTTTTCGCTTAAAAACCTGTTTCTATTCACAAAACGGTGAACGAAACATTCTAAAAAGTTTCAATCGAAATCGCGTTTCATTTCGAACTTGGACGTTTCACTCAGCGTATTTTTCGTTGTGACAATTTTGTTGGCGACTAAACGCGTTCGGGAAATTAATAATTCATTTATGTTATTTATTGGGACCGTATTTTCCACACGTTGTAGAAACTACCTCGGCAGCACTTTACTACTTTAAGTTATTCGAGTTATTCAAAGTAGAATACGGTAATTTGCATTGAGATACAGTGACTGCATTGCCTAAAAAAGGGTACCTAGATATTTTCAAAAAAGGGCAAAATTCAAGCTTTTTCTGGCCATCATCTCAGCTTGTTCCATATTTCTTGTAGTTTTAAGACTTGGGGTTTACCTAACTGTTTATAAGTAAAATCAGTTCACAAAAAACTTATTGTTTTTTAAATAATGCATATTTTGATCATCTTTACCGAAAGTCTGCTATGTATACATACCTGTTTTTACTAGTAGTACTAAAACGTTTTTATAAATTGGGCGAATTCGTGCTGACTAACAAACGAAACGGGTCTACAAAACAAGTAGGGAGCTTGCTCATTAGCCACAAAGATGGTCTAAAATTCAACGTTGTATTGTGAAATCAGCAACTTTAGGCTATTCCCCAATTGGGATGCCTCTGCACAGATTCTACTAGTAGGTACTAGTTTATTTGATTTGAATACTGTTTATCAATACCACATTTTTTTAATATATCAGGTACCATTGACTCTATATAAAAGAAGCATCTATTTTTTTCATGTTTAATCTGCAACGTAAGGCAGACTAATTGGTACATGAAACTCGGTTCTTTTATATTTACAACAAGCTAGATGGATGATCACGAAACAGTAGTTCAGAAAGGGCAAACTCATGTTCTAACTACACTACAATAATATAATATCTACGAATATCGTGCATGGTATGACAATACAGAATATGAAAAGTAGACGGAACATATTGACTAGAGTCTGTTTTTTTAAAATATAATTCTGGTAAATAAAAATCATTACTTAGAATAATTTTCCTTAAAAAAATATATTTCTAAACCGGCAGAAGACCTTAATTGCAGGATATCATAACAAAGCAAGGCCTTAAAACAATTGCCTCTAGAGTGGATGTTCCGCAATTTATGTTTTATCATCATATACAAAGGCAAACATAGCGGGCGGCTATAAAATATAAGTAATGGTTGGTCTGATAGCCCTGTCGACTTCACCACGGGAAAACTCAAATAGCGTACGGTTTATAGCCATTTTTTTAGCTTCCTAGTATGAACTAGATTAGGTTAGATATACCACTAGTATCATAAAACGTGGTGTCATGAAACTAGAATGTATTTTATTCCGGGTATTTGTTCTCTTATAATATATTCAAGCGTGGATCATCACCTGCCTAGTTTTTTCCCAACTGTGTTGGGTTCGGCTTCCAGTCTAATCAGATGCAGGTTAATAGTATATATTATATGGAGCAACTGCCTGTCTGACCCCTTGGTAAGGCTGGTTGTCAGACTTATGTATCATCATCTGCCTAGCCTTTTCCCAATTTTCTTGGGGTCGGCTCCCTGTCTAATCGGATGCAGCTGAATACCAGTATTTTACTTGGAGCGACTGCCTATCTGACCTTCACAACCCAGCCAGCACTGGGTAACACGATACCCTTTGGTAAGACTGTTGTCAGACTTTCGAGCCACTTACTACCTGTAACGACTGTCAAAGATCTACAAATGACAGCCGGGACCAATGGATTAACGTGCTTTCCGAGGCACGGAGGAAACTCGGTATGTAATGGGTGGTCACCCATCCACAGACCAGCCTAGGCAAGTACAGCTTAACCTGATGATCGACCCGAGAGGCTGTTATTATTTAGCCACGAGCTCCTCCTATATATATCGCACAAAAATGCGGCTGTCTTACTTTACTGAGCAAAGTATTATATATGTATTTAACATAGTTTTTTAGTTATTGTTGATTTTTCGTTGTTCTCTTCGACGTCATCATAATAAAACGTCATGGTCGCCCCACCAAAAATAGGGCTCCTGATGAATTTATTAAGACTTACAAATATGAATTCTTGATCAGTACCAACAATAAATTTCGTCAAGAATGTGACAAGGGCCGCAGTTAGATTTATTAATTATTTTTAGGGTTCCGTACCTCAAAAGGAAAAAACGGAACCCTTATAGGATCACTTTGTTGTCTCTCTGTCTGTCTGTCCGTCCATCTGTCTGTCAAAACCCTTTCATCTCAGGAACGCGTAGAGTTATCGAGTTGAAATTAAAACCATATACTCAAATCTACAGTCCCTTGAAGCTGTGAAAAAATCAAACTTGTAAGTTAACGATAAAAAAGATACGGCAGTTTATACCACAAAAAACGTATATTCCGACACTCTCAAAGGAATAAAAATGTATAGGGTACTTCCCGTTGACCTAGAAATCATGAAATTTCGCAAGAAGCATTGTCTTATAGCACAAGTAAATGAAAAAAAACCGAAAACCGTAGTAAATATGTAGTTTAATAACAAAGTACCTACAAGTTTATACGGAACCCTCGGTGCGCGAGTCCAACTCGCGGCTGGATTTTTTTTAAATAACTGCATATTTCGTTAACATCTTTATTAAAAACTTCACAGTCTTCGTAAACTAAAATCAAATAAAACTGTCAGCTTCACTTCCCAACATTGATCAGTACTCTAAGCCAGCAAGTTTGCCTCTTGAAAGAACTTCCAAGAATCGGTAATGCAATATAGATCACCACAACCTTTCAATATAAACTTACAACACTAACTTTCTCAACTTAGCAGTTGGTTTTAATTACTAGCCTTAACTTAGTAATTAAAACTAAGTGGTAAGTTAAATCATAAGTTGGTAGCTTAATACAGGTGTTGTTACACCTGGGATTCCCGCATTTGTATTTTATTGGAGAACGCGGCTTTAGTTGAATTTATGCTTGTGATATGCAGGTAGTAAATTCTTTATGACTGTTATTGTGTTTTATTTTCTCCATTGCTTAATATAAAGTTAGTCAAACAGTTATTATTAACGAAAAGCAAATACTTTTAGTTATTATTTACTTTACTTTAAATACCTCTACGACCCCAGTACTATTCAATGCATCCATCAGCACAATGTATGAGTGCTTTGCATTGAGTCCTACCGTAAAACATGATTTTACACCTTAGGTTGTAAAGTCATTCTGCCAGGGCTGCAGGGCTGTTCGAAAGAGATACCGCGGCCCTGGAACACAAAGGGCAAAAGAAGGAACATGGATGGGTTTTAGTCAGTAAAAGTGTGATACTCTCTTCCGCTCGGTCATTTAATGATTTCCCATCCCAAAAAAAAAGGGTAAAGTCATTTCTCAACATTATTTTTTACGTAGAGTTACTTAGTTTGATGAACAGAATGCTTGGTGGACGGTTTTGTTAAGGTCCATTTACACCTTGTATTTGGGAAATAGCCAGGCATCAAATCTATACGGGGTGGAAGGGACACCGACGCGAAAACGGTTACCACGTATTCAGTACATCATTCTAAGCCCCCCCACATAATAATTTTAAATCGGTTATTAAAAAATAAATCTGCTTTTTCCTACAAAAGTTCAATACGTACCTACATGGTCAAAACGTATGGAACAGCTGATTAAAAAAAAAATAACTGATGTAAAATTTCTATGTCCTCCTACGTAGCTGCTCAGAATGAAGTAGGTACCTACTGAATACATGGTAACCGTTTTCGCGTCGGTGTCCCTTCCACCCCATATTTTTCTATCAAAAGCGACAAATTCATTCTTGAAAGTAGTCACCATAAATGTCTTCAAACGTGCAATCTCGTTTCTCCCTAATTGGCAACTAACAAAATGTAGTCGAGTTCTACGCGATGAATTTTCTAATTTCGAAATTGAAAAATTTGCCTGACGAAAACGTAATGGTATTTCCGGCTAGTCCCGTGATTAATATTTCTGATGAAATTGCAATCACATTTCTATCATCAGATTAGTTTGCCAGATCCCTTTGATGATGATGAAATTAATGGTCTTTTCTCGATGCAACTTCAATGTTGTCTTCATTGTTGGCTTCATGTGAGTTAGGCACTCGTGTTACATGAAAGTTGGACAACTGTCGAATTGATTATATTACTAAGCTATTGTTGGATTCGTCATGGAGGAGCTCGTGGCTAAATAAGAACAGCCGCTCGGGTCGATCTTTAGGTTAAGCCGTGCTTACCTAGGTTGGTCCGTGGATGGGTGACCACCCATTACATACCGAGTTTACTCCGTGCCTCAGAAAGCACGTTAAGCCGTTGGTCCCGGCTGTCATTTGTAGATCTTTGACAGTCGTTACAGGTAGTCAGTGACCCGAAATTCTGACAACCAGTCTTACCAAGGGGTATCGTATTACCTAGTGCTAACTGGGTTGTGGAGGTCAGATAGGCAGTCGCTCCATGTAAAATACTGGTATTCAGCTGCATCCGGTTAGACTGGAAGCCGACCCCAACATAGTTGGGAAAAGGCTAGGCAGATGATGATGATTGTTGGATTCGTCATGTAACGTTTTTGAGCTGCTATTTTAATATTCGCAGTGTTACCTGTTCGAAAATTGAGCTAGCTTCAAAATGTGTACTTTTTATAACCTTTGAAACTTGATTATTTTAATGTCTAGTTTTCTTTTCTTTTGAAAATACTAGGAATTGGAACAGTGTAGGCAAAAGTGTGCTTGTTATTTTTATATTGCCCTTTTCACGACTGTGGGTGACTACCCACATGATTAATTTCATGACGACTGGCAATTTGGCTTTTCAAATCAAAACAAACTCAGCTTTTCCATAATGAAATTATAATTTTAGAAAATTAATTAACTTTCTCTTACTGCGAAGGTAAAATTAATATCTGTTGCAATGTAATGTATTTCGTGAAGCCCATTTAATATCGCTCCTGTTTAGCATTGGACCCAATCAGTTTCCAAATTATAGTCATCATTGGTTTTAATTAGGTTCGGCATGAATTTGGGAGCGGGAAATTGTAATTCCAATTTGCTTTCGTAATTTTGCGTGTTTGTAGGCATGTATATTTGTGATTGTAGTCTTGGATACATGATGTCGAGGATTTCTTAATTTTGTATAGGGGTTGTTTCGTTTAAATGTACCTACGTACGTTTTAATAAGTGACCCAGTACAGTCAGGGACATGAATGGTTCACGTAACTGTCTCCATAAGTCCTAGGTCATCATGCTGTGTTAAAGCCATTTTCTAATATTGTCAAAAATGACAGTTGTGCTTTGAATAAAATTTAAGTTGGTCGTCAGTTTGTATAACAATTAATTTACCTGATTTTACCTATCTTGTAATCTATGAGTTTTTCTTTAATGGCCAACAGCTCAATTTCTTTCTAAGAGGATATTGTATAATTTATTGTACATATTATAGGTATATAAATGATTTTCCTTTATTTTTATGACTGTTTCATTGGTCTTCTGGTCGAGTGGTCGCAAACGCGACTTCTGAGCATGAGGTCCAGGGTTCAATTACCGGGTCGCGCTGTGTTATTCTGTTTTTTCATCAAGAATTTCTCATTATCAGCCACAGAGTCTGGATTTGTGCCCGGTTGATGGCAAAAGCTCGCCCCTATTACATGGGACTTAAACATAACCGGCAAAATGTGGGTGTACTATTCGGTACACCTCTGCCTAACTCTTCGGGGATTACAGGCGTGATGTTTGAAAAAAATCCAAGCCCAAATTATGTGTTCACAAAATTCCTATAATAAATAAACATGAATGTGTATAAAATTAATTTTCCTGTTTACCAGATCCGGCACAATGAAATGAAAGAAAAAAAACATTGCTCTGTTCATTATTCCTTCGAATTATGCTCAGACGAATGTAGGTAAATACGAGTTTGTAATTTTTCCTTTTAGTGATTTAAAAAGAAAACTTATTCTTTTAAAAAAAAATTATGTAAGGCAGCAATTTCAAAAAAGAAAAGCAGTGTAGGACTAGCCAGAGCAAAAGAGAAATAAAAAGCTTTCATTAGAACAGATAAGCATGATTTATTTACTGGGTTTCAGACCATCAAAAATAAGCACAAAATAATAAGGTAACTACAACATTACATTTACAATTATATTATTAAAATTCACTGTACTTACACACGTATTACAGAGCTCATTACACTTCCACAGTTCAACAACTACTGCTTCGTTAAAATGGCGCTACCTCGAACTTTTAAAATCTCCTTCTACCAGACAAATAGTCAAGCGACATCGCAATATCCGTTAGCGCCATTTTAGCATTTTAAACAAGTTAAATAACTTACTAATTTTACCTAATACATTTGTGTAATTTAAAAAAATACTGTAAATATCTTAAAAATACATAAACTTATAGTATTTAGTGTATAAATAGCCAACAGCAGTTCTCCGGAAAAAGTTTACTTTCAAATATAACAAAAATTAGCGCAATTTTTTTATTTAACGTCACATTTTTTTCACTTCTATTTTGTTTCAGCCAGGCATAAGTGTAATAAATCTGTTTCCCAAAAAGGTTTCTACTAAGTATGTATTACATTCTGTGAGCTGTATACAAACGATATTGACAAATCGTATTGATGTATTGTTGGGACGTGAGGTGACACGTGTTTTCGTGTATCGCTTATTTTATCCTCACATCTCTGGCATGAACGAGCATAAGTACTTTATTCATTACTCTGTGGTGTGCTTATCAGAATATTTGTGATAGCTTCGTAATAAGGTTTTTAATAAAGGCGAGGAAAAGTCGATGCTTTACCTTTCCTTAATAAAATTTACATGTTCATAAGTTAATTCTAAAAATAACTCCTGAAACCAAAGGTGATTTTCAACGCTTTTTTTTTCATATGACAAGGTGTAGATGTATTTGTAAGACAGAGTGACGTAGGCAAGGTTAGTGTGTTTTTAATATTGATCTTGTTCTCAGTCATTATCCGAGTGTTATGCGTTAATAACCCGTAATTGACGTTAACCATTTAGAAATCGTATACCATGGGCTAATTGAGTCTAAATTAAGATACAGCATACAATTTTGAGGGAACAGCTATAATTATAACTGCCAGCGAGCTTTTGTCCTTCAGAAAAGAGCTATACGTACCATTGTCCGTATTTCACAAAGAGAAAGCTGTCGTCCACATTTATTAGATTTAAACATCCTAACAGTACCACTGGGTACCAGTACCAATGTGTCACTTGAATAATGAATGTTTTTTGTTACCTTATTATTTTTATTATTTCAAACACTCATTAAAATAAAAATTGCAATACAATTCATATCAACCGACCTCTTTTCTCGTCCAACACAGATCCACTAATAGCAAATCCACATTTACACTTCAAGCCATACGTGGGCATTCTCCACCATTCCCAAAGGAGCCTGCCCGAAGTGGGATTATCATTTCTCTGTCACGAACAAGATTTTCCCAGACCTCAGTACTGACATTTAGCTCCCAAGCTACCAGGAAATACGTGATAAAAGAAAATTTTGACATCGTGATTATCTTCTTCACACAATAAAAGGTTTATACTTGTACTTCAAATTCTGACAAGCGTTATCCATGTTTAATAACGTGCCTTGAAAAGGGTCTGAGAATGTGAAACGTAATTTTCTGCAACCTTTAAATTTTAAACGGCCGTGGAGTGGGTTTCTGCTTTAGGAGCAAGAATTTATAATATAACATGAGTAGATAAAGGGTTGGGCTTTTATTGTTTAGGTGGGTTTGATTGAAATTGGGAGTCCCTCATTAGATGGTCGGTTGCTATATCTGTACTGACCCTCATTTTGTTTGTATTTAGAAAAGGTTTTAGGAAAGATGCGTACAGTATTGTCAATTAAGACTTACTTTTAGACATCTACTAAATTTTCATAAAATTATTCGATACCAATTTTTTTCTAAAGCTTAATTTAGTCATGTCATAATGGCAACGAAGAAGAAAAATAAATGAATTTTAACTCTTACTGAGTTAAAATCCATTTATTTTTCTGCTGTCCCCATTTCAATGGAATATAATTTCTCATTAATTAAGATTTAGAAAACTGAAGTGTTATGTTAATAGTGAAGTGGTACCTATGTTAATAGTCCCCCCACCAAGGATAGTGCCCATACTACTAAAACTCAGCCTCTTCAATTCAACGCACTATCGAACGTAAACCCCTACTGAAAGGAAGCTTTAAACCCTAGTATTAACGGTCGGCAAGTTAGATAGCTATGCGAAAACCCAGACTTTGCGCACCATTAGTCACAATGGATATTAGACCATTTGCATTAAACTGGGCTTTTGTATTAGTCGCCAAAGAGTTAGCGAAGTGCCAATTCCTATTGATTATTACATTTACATTTTCTCCATTGTCTGGTTGCAACTGTTTTGCAAAAAATAAAACCGTCATGTCTGTGTCGGTGTCATAAAAATTAATCAAACTTACAAAAGTCACTATGTGGGCCCACCACACACATCTCATGTGAAGCTTAATATGTTATATTGTAGACTAATAAATACGAATAATTCCGACAAAATTACATACATACGGGTCGAATTGATATCTTCCTTTTTTTAAGTTGGTTAAAAATATTACCAAGGATTCAGTTTATGTCATCGGTTATTAACAAAATCAGCTGCTTCAAAAAATATTGCAAGTTTGTTCGAATAATTTTCGATTTAGGGATTCATTTGTGAAATATTAAGCTTTAAAATGCTATTTTTTGTTAGACTCGGACACTTGAGTCTACATAAACCTTCCAGTAGTCTTGTCTCTACCAGCTAAACGGTTGTGTTTGGATCTATAAAAAAATTCACGGTGGTAGTAAATAAAACGAAGTTATAAGGAAAACTATCACAGCTAAGTAGGCTTTTTCTTTTAATTAAATGGGCCTACTTATGACCTCAATCTAGTCCTGAGGACAGAGATGAGGTCGACGATGGAACGAGCTAACCCAAAGAAGCCTATTAACTCGCGAATTAAATAGATTGGCTTTACAAGTTTACGTATAATAGTCGACCAACTTATAAAATTGTACTTGGATAACATATTTTCATTAACATAATGTCCTATACATTATGTTTTTCACATTATGTTTTACATTATGTTTTGCACAGGTTTTTCAACTGAAAATATAGGTTTGTTTTTTATTATAACAATAAAATCATCGTTCAAAGGCAAATCTGACCATAAGAAGTGTCCGCATATTTTGATGGGCAACTATGGAACCCTACATTGTGCGTGGCCCGACACGCACTTGGCCGGTTTTTTTTTTAACTAGATGAAGCTGGTGTTTCATGCTACTCTAAGAAGAAACAGCCGAAACCAATCAGAGGTCATAGTCTCTTTTAAGGTTAAGACATAATCTTGGTTAACTCACATGACGACTATGTAGATTAGTGTTTAAAAGAGTAACCATGGAGTTTCTTGCCGGTTCTTCTCCATAGGAAACGACCGACCGGAACCGTACACCTTTTTGTCGACGTTTCATAAGTGCCCATGTAGGCCTATGTGAAATAAAAATATTTTGATTTTTTTATTTGATTTGAATGTGATAATTTGTAAGTTCACTGATTGGTGATATTTTGTAAAAAAAAAAAAAATACTTTAAATAATATTATCACCTTCGATAACCTTCATTTCAAGAGATTATTGACACAATATTTGACCGAAAATTATTGGAACATCAACCGGGCTTAAAAATTCCACATGTTCAATAAAATTTTATTACACAAAGTGAACACAAGAAAACTTTGATCCAATATGCTCAGGTGAGAATATAAAACTAATATCGTTTACAATAAAGGTGTGAGTAATAAAACAGACATAATCCAGGTTTAATATAACTTCTAGGAATTTGTTCCCGAAGTCTGATTTGTTTGTAAAAGTTTGGAAGAGTTTCAATGTTAGAGGACAACATTTTGTTACTCAAATTTTTTTTGGACAAAAATACGTATAGACACGTGACCCATCGATGTGCATTGTACATCTTAATCTACACACACCCAATCTCTATCCTGATCTACCTAGCCTTTTCCCAACTATGTTGGGGTCGGCTTCCAGTCTAACCGGATGCAGCTGAATACCAGTATTTTACACGGAGTGACTGCCTATCTGACCTCCACAACCGAGTTAGTACTGGGTAGTACGATGCCCCTTGGTAGGACTGGTTGTCAGACTTTCGGGCCACTGACTACTTAACGACCGTCAAAGATCTACAATTGAAAGCCGGGCTTAACGTGTTTTTCGAGGCACGAGGAAATTCGGTAGGTAATAGGCGGTCATCCATCCACGGACCAACCTAGGCAAGCGCGGCTTAACCTGAAGATCGACCCGAGCAGCTGTTACTATTTAACCACGAGCTCTTTTTAGTCATTACAAGATAATATAGTTCTACGCTCAATTATAATAGGGTCCATTTTATCAAGCTTACAATTAGATATTCCAAAATACGGGCTACCGTTATCCTAAGTCTATATTAAATTCTAATAAACGTAATCTAAAGAATGATCCTAAATCAACATTATAAAATTACTGTTCCATACAAAAATATTGCTTTAGGCTGCTCAAACACAAGATTTAATCATCAATATTCTGTAGGTGTTCTTAATTAAGCACGTGATAGACGGGTTTATTCATGAATTAAAACTTCTTTTTTCTATTATAAAGGGACCGAATAATTATTATTTTTGGTCGTCATCAAAGGATTTTAGACGATAGCTATTAAAAGATAATAAATTCAGATAAAATCTAAATACTCAGACGTTTTCGTTGGAATTTAGAAATCTTGGTAAGATTAACTAATTCAAATTAACTACACCTAATAGTCAATGTAAAGTCAGAGTCGAAATACGTTAGTCATTCCAAGGGTCCGTTTTCACCAAGCAGAAAAATCCTTTCGAGCTTTTTTGATGTCACTGAATAAAGGACTGTATCAGTATTGCGTTTTAGTGTAAAATAGGGCGCTCACGCATCCCCGAGCACGCGCGAAAAACGCTTTGTCTGCGTCGAATTTAATACTTAAAGGTAATTCTGATATTTTGGTCTCTATTATGAGGTAATAAAATATAGTCTTCTGTGCAATTATTTCCTCAGTAACTAACTAACTTAAAAAGATATTGTGTGTGGAACTTGATAAAGAAAAGAAACTGACAAACTAATAAAAGTCTTGACCGTACTCTGGAGATTCTTTTTTGCATAATTTGCATCACTTGAATACCAAAGATACTTTACAGAAATTGAAATAGTCCAGACGCATTTCTCTCTGTATATTTGTTTCATTCTCAAACTTTCAATAGCGTCCTCGCTTTATATCGGAATGCAATAAACTTGAAACAAAACCGATGCAATATTTATATTAAAGAAAAAAAAAAAACTAATAATAAGTACCTAGTACGGTACCGCGAGTAAAATTTAACATAAATGTAGTTGAAAAAGTTCACAGGAGAGCTGGTACATTACCAAGAGAAAACTTAGGGTCCGTTCACATTTTACGAGTTTGACGGGACACCGACGCTAAAACAGTTACCATGTATTCAGTACATCATTCTGAAATACATATAAAACAGCTGTTCCATACATTTTGACCGTGTAGTGTGTATTGCAAGTTTGTAGGAAGCAGTTGTTTTTTTTTATAATCGATGAAAAATTACTATGTGTGTGGGGGGGGGGGGTTCAGAATGATGTACTGAATACGTGGCAACCGTCTTAACGTCGGTGTCTCTTCGACCCTGTATAAATATACATATAGCTTAACTTGTCATAAAAGATGATGTTTTAACATGTTTCAGTAGATAAATCGAGAACTTTAGATAATGTGGGTGTGTTAAATACCAAAACTTTTGTTAGATGTTACATAATCTGTATGCAGCTTTAGGGGTGAACTTACCGAGATTATCGGCTCGATATAGTGGGAATATGGCCACCCATAACACCACCAAAAGGCCTGTTCTTCTCTCCATTTTGCACGCACTGTCAGTTTCGCACATCTGAGTCAATTTGTGATGAAGTTTCGGTTTTGAACGCCATGATTGCACTGTCTTTGGAAGATGGTGATTTTAGAAGGCTCAAGCGGTGTTAGACTGGACCTGAGAACAAAGAAAATGTGTGTTTAGCCTTAGGTTAGTTGGATGTTACGTAAGATCAGCACAGTAAGGAGGTTGATGATATCATCATCCATGAGTAGATATAGTAGACCTTATGCCAATGTTAACAAAAGGCAATTTAAGCTAGCTACTTATTCTGTTGAAACTGTGTCCGACTTACTCCTGACAAAGTGTTGCGGCACTATAAAAAATCACAACAGCAACATAGTACAAAAAGTACTACAGCGCCATCTATGCTTCAAATGCAGAAATAAAAATTCAAATTCCTAAATGGCGGTATTAAAGTTATCCGCGACATAAGATCATATTTAGAGAAACCCGACAACAACTGTGGGACAGTAGCCCACCAGACACAACACCCGTCTGGTCTGAGGATCCTCCCTTTTCTACGGGAGATGAAGAACTTTACACCCAGTTCGTCATATCGACCGTATGACGAACATATAGGTAATACATCCATGAAAAAATTACTTTTTACCAATGGACATTTTCAGAACTGTAATTTTTATTTTATAAGTTATTCTGAGACATCCATAACTTACGGCACAGAAAAACATCGCAAGGAAACCTAAACTAATGGTCTCAAATTGCCAACACGTAGTGAGCTAGCATGTTGATCAATGCCCGCTCATTTTTCGTAAAAAAAGAATCTTGTTGTGAAAAATTTTGTACTAAAATTATATTATATATCCTTAGTACGTACATTCATAAACACGCATTTTTCTATTGATAGGCAGAAAATACCGTTACAGACTGATTGTCGCTACTAAATCCAGGTTTATACACGCACGCCGGTTGCGAGCACTACGCACCTGACCTTTCTGAAGAACCTCACCAACGAGGTCAGTGTATGTCGCACCTTAGAAGGCTATACCGTCTGCTCTCGACGTTTTCACTCACTTAAGTCTTATAAATAATTAGTCGCCTTTTGTTCTTTCTCTCAACTTGACCTGTCTATCTAAGCATACTTGTGACTAATTTTTGTGAAAGTTTAATATTAGTGAAAGAATCGGATTAGTACCGAAGATTACACCTACGTCCAAACTCACAAAAAAAAAATCCTCTACTGACGCACTGCTGGGCAAAAGCGTCCCCCTCTCCTTTCTAATTCTCCTTTATGTTTTAGAAACTTTACTTACCCATACCTAACCTATAAAAAACTCTTTCTAAAAGAAACAAAGTCGAAACTAACTCATAAGTCGTTTAAAAGTAGTATAATGTGTTAAGCGCCATAATTACTACTAGTCACCTACTTTGAACCTCGTCAACACTATGTAAATTAAGTTAAATGTCCCGCAATGATATGTCGGGTCCCGTTCCCGTTCCCGGGAAACCGGGAAATAAGGCCAAGTTATCCCTCATAAATGCTTAAAGACTGCTTCACTATGTAAATCTCATGTTAATGGGGCCACGCAACTACGCGGTAATTGTTTTATAAAATTAAGAGCAGTTGCATAAATCTGAGATTCATTAAGTTCTTAGTTAATGTTGTTTTGGTATTAAGTGGTGATTTAATACATGTTTCGTACAAGTCTCAACAATTTATTGAGAGGAGCTGCAATATCCTATAAGAACATAGAAGCTTTGGCATAACCCTCGACTGTGGCCATTGCCATGCACGGGTAACTACTGATTGTCACGGTACATTATATGTATATTTACATTTAGTATAACATTATTATTTATATTAATGTAAAAAAACCGGCCAAGTGCGAGTCGGACTCGCGCACGAAGGGTTCCGTACCATTATCTATAAAAACGGCAAAAAAATCATATCTGTTGTATAATTAATAATAATTAATTTTTGATTACCCCTTAATATTTTTTTTTTATAGTTTTTAGTATTTGTTGTTATAGCGGCTATAGTAATACATCATTTGTGCAAATTTCAGCTTTCTAGCTATCACGGTTTGTGAGATACAGCCTGGAGACAGACAGACAGAGGAGTCTTAGTAATAGGGTCCCATTTTACCCTTTGGGTACGGAACCCTAAAAATAACATTATTAGGTCGAGGTGTTAACAGTAATTCTATAACACAAGTTTTTACAGCAAGATCTGGATGTGATCTATACCTACATGCAAATAAATAAAATTGAAGTGTCTGTTTATAATTTCAAAATAACAGTTTTTTACTGAATGCATATGAAAATTTATATACGGCACTTATAACAAAAACACATTTTTTTCAATTTTTGTCTGTTTATTACGGCTAATCTCCGAAACAGTTGGACCGATTTTAACTATATAGCTGATGTTATAAATAGTAACTATGGCTACTTCTATTTTAGAATTAGAATTACGGATCCGTGCAAAAAAAAAACTGAAATTGGTAACAAAATCCGATTCAAAAATGGAAGAATTTTGTTTTAATAATAATTCACGCTAAGGAACGTCGCGGGCAACAGCTAGTTATATTAATAAATGTAATTACAATGTATGTTATAGAAAGGGAAGAGGTTTAACTTAGTAGGTACCTAGTGGGTAAAAATAGCGATTATGTGTTATGTACTAGTAGTCAAGGCATCATATGTATGTGGAATAACTGTGTGACTTGTGTGAGTTGTGGTAAGCAAGTTGCAGTAACTGAGAAATTAATGTAGGCATAACAAAAATAAATGATAATAATAAAATGTTGTTTGGATTTACTGAAAGAAGGGAAGAATATTGCTGTAATCAACTCAATATAATTACTGATATCAAGAACGTTTAGTTTTTTTACTAAAAGCCCTTAACTTCTTAGTAAGCTTTTAAGTTGATCGATTACATTACTTTTAGGGTTCCGTACCTCAAAAGGAAAAAACGGAAACCTTATAGGATCACTTTGTTGTCCCTCTGTCTGTATGTCCGTCCATCTATCTGTCAAGACCCATTATCTCGGGAACGCGTGGAGGTATCGAGTTGAAATTAAAACCATATACTCAAGTCTACAGTCCCTTGAAGCTGTGAAAAAATTAATCTTCTAAGTTAACGTAGAAAAAAGATACAGCCGTTTATGCCGCAAAAAACGTATATATCGACATTCACAAGGGAATTATAATTTATAAGGTACATCCGGTTGACCTAGAATCATGAAATTTCGCAAGTAGCAATGTCTTACAGCACATAAAAAATCTGAAAATCGTAAATATGTAGTTTATTAACAAAATACCTACAAGTTTATACGGAACCCTCGGCGCGCGAGTCCGACTAGCACTTGGCCGGTTTATTAATCGTACAATTTATGCTTTTACACAAACTTCTAGGGAAATTTATATATATCGGCGTGGTAATGTGGGCGGGTGTTCATTTGCAAATGAAATCTGATCTAAAGCTCAATTAGCTATGTAAATACGCAGTAAAGAGACACCACCATATCTTATTACGGGAATATTTTAATCTTAATTTGCTGAGGGAAGGAGATGGCGCTATACAAAACGAACAGTATCCTTCCTTTTCTTACATGGAACATACGGCTACAGTTTTATATCTTTTGCAGTAAGAACTTATGCTGAAAAGCATTTAAAATTGCCGCGTTTCTTATAAACAACCAAAATACAATACGAACACTTCTTGACTCGCGAGTGACGAAAGGTTGAAGTGAGGCCATGTTCTAAATGCATAAGCTAGTGATACGCAAATACAATGTGTCCCCATGAACGCACTGTTCGTTCACGCTTCGATCGCTTGAGTAAAGACATACCCAGACAAAAGATCGCGATCGCTTTCTATAAGCACACTGCTTGACTCACATCTTTACATGCGGAAGTGTTAATGGTCCTTCACTCATTAAACACGAAATAAATCTTGAAAGAAGGCCTTAAGTAAGAGAAAACATTCGGATGGTCCCTCCTATCGGAAAATAAATGCGAAAATAATATCAGCATTTCTCTCACAACGGTAAATCTTACTATTTTCCTTATTCAATCTAATATTAAATCTCGATCTTCTCTATGAGCAAGTTAAAATCATTTATCCGTTTGGGAATAATATTTTCTCAAGAACTTCTCCTCCCAATAGTTTTCTTTGGTTTACTATGTATTTAATATTAAAATCATATCTTGATTTGCACGCTGAATATTCAGTAGACTTAGGTTTAAAGGCGCAAAACTACCGTGGCGCATGCTGTGCACGGGCACGCGGCCCATTTTAGCTGTGTGGATTCATTTGTTTGACAACGGGGGACTACATATCCACTGCAGTACACACTACACCCACCGTGGCATAGTCTTGGGTTAAAATTCGTGTATAGTGTGTACCGCATGCACATCGTACATGGCGTTGAGCTATGTGAGCGCCTTATTCTAGCAAGCCACGCATGTACTAATGACGTCAATTGATGCATTGCGTGTCCGTGGTATGCAATGGACACAATCGCATACATTTTATTGCTAAGCGAAGCATAACACACTTGCGTGTCCTATCCGTGCGCCGCGGTGGGTATGCGCCTTTAAACTGTGGCTTAAGTTTAAGGTGCCTACTTAGAACTGACTAAAGTTACGGAGACGTTTTAAATAAGTTTGATTAGAATACCTAGTCTAATCCTAGGTATTGAAAGGGAGTTGGTACAAATTTATAATAACAGGCTTACATTGATTGTGTTTCAGATTCCTGGAATAAAGATCAAGATTCTTGGCTTTAATTATGCAGAAAAATAAATTCAGACTACTGGCTGCTACTTACAATGTGTTATTTCTTAAGGGAATAGAAATATTCAATAAGGACGCGTGCTTATCTTTGAGATGGTCACATGAAAGCGTGGTCGATTACAATTTTTTTGAACAAATGAGTGACATGAATGCGACGAATGCGTATTCGCGCGACTGATCGGTTTGGTTAGAACGTGGGGTGAGTTCAACCAGGGATAAGCATTAGTGATTGCAGCCACCTGACAGTTAGACTGTCAAACAACGACGGGTGGTAGGAATATCGAAGTTAAAACAGTTCCCACGTATTCAGTACATATTTTAATAGGTACATACAAATTTTTCGAGAGAGCTGGTGGCTAAATAACTGCCACTCGGGTCGATGTTTTAGGTTAAGCTGCGCTTGCCTAAGCTGGTCCGTAGATGGGTGACCACCCTTTACATACCGAGTTTCCTCCGTGCCTCAGAAAGCACGTTAAGCCGTTGGTCCCGGCTGTCATTTGTAGATCTTTGACAGTCGTTACGGGTAGTCAGTGGCCCGAAAGTCTGATAACCAGTCTTACCAAAGGGTATCGTATTAGATCTAACTGGGTTGTGGAGGTCAGATAGACAGTCGCTCCGCGTAAAATACTGGTATTCAGCTACATCGGGTTAGACTGGAAGCCGACCCCAAAATAGTTGTGAAAAGGTTAGGCAGATGATGATGAGAAATCTTTCGTCGGTTACCTACCAAATAAAAAAGGTTTTATGTGAGGGGCTCAGAATGATGTACTGAATACGTGGTAACCGTTCTAGCGTCGGTGTCCATTCCACCCCAACCCCATTGAGTTATGTATGTGACTTCATTAATTTTGTAAACTAAATAGAAACTCATTAACACTGAATTAAATATTTCTGCAGCCTACCTTTTGCTGTTTCACACGCAAAAATTAATGATCCATTACCGCGAGTATCGTATACCTAAAATATCAAGTTACGGAAACCCGTAATGGCTGGAAAACTAGGTTAGTTTACAAAATAAACACGGACGCCTAACACAAAATGTATAGGTAACTATCTTTTGCCCGCGGTTTCGCACGCGTTAATTTGGAACTTGACAATCAATTTTCTGCTTGTAATAATAGAATTCAATCACGATTCGAAAGACACGTGGCGCCATCTATTATCCTAAGAAAGTTATTGTTGTTTTCCTCGGGAACAGTACTTTTTTTCGGGATGAACGGTACCCTATGTCCGTTTCTGTACATCTGACAACGTATATGAAAAATTTCAAGATGATCGGTTCAGTGGTTTAGGCGTGAAAAGGTAACAAACAAACTTACTTTCTCATTTATAATATTAAGTATGGAAGTATGGATAATGTAGGCTTTTATAACAAGCGCCTGTTTTCACGAACATTTATCGATAACAAAATGGCGACACGACGGCACGATTGGCGCAGTGACTGAGGGATTGGCTGCGCTGCGTGTCGCGGGTTCAAATTCCGCATGGAATAAATATTTCCATGGCCTACAGGTAGTTGTACCGGGTCTGCCTGTTTGTGTATGGTGAAAGTTGCCTGGTTTTATTTATTTATTTACTTTTATATAGGAGAACCAACAACTATAACAAATGAGTAACAATTGTAAATGCAAGACAGAGCCAATTACAGGTTCCCACGAGTAAACACAGAAAAGGTATTAATTTATTAAAGCATTAATTTAGGTAATGCCTATTGGTAGTGAGAATGGGGTAACGTAATTTATTATTTGAACTCAATTATGATTCCGCTCATTTTACAGTACCTACATACTGTATTTAATTTACAATTTCTGCGTGAAATAATTGGCGAGTTCCTACCTACCTACAATTGTTTACCTCGTATACTCTTGTTTCAATATTTAAACAACGGTATATGAGGTAAATAATAATTGTAGGTTAACAGAGTAATATTATACATACGACAAAACGTTTCATTTAAGTGTTAAAGCACTGAATTTGATCGCACTTCAAATTCCTGGCACTTTTACTTAAAAAGTCAGAGAATGCCTTTAGTAGATCTAGTGGCTTTTGCCCGCGATGTCCAGCATGCGTAGCATGACCAATTCCATCTATATTCTACCAAGAATAGACAAAACCGTTTCTATACAACTCGACATGTTCTTTGCCCGAGTATGGAGCGACCCGTAGGTACTCTAAGAAGGCAAAGACGTAGAAATTATTTCCACAGCAACATTAGCAACAGGGAAGTAGCTAGTGATGTAAATATTCTACGAATCTCGATTGTCGTGTCAATAAGTGTTGGTGAAAACAGGAATTAGGCATTCAGTTAGGTATAAGTTTTTAAACTGCCATGGTCACTAACATTATAATTAACACACACAAACAGTGGACATGGTAAATATATCGTGTCTAGTGTTAATTATAATTCAGTTAGGTGTCACTTAGTGTTGATGAAGCGGGCATTAGGCATTGAGTTAGGTTGTCCAGGGCTGCGTGACTGTTCGAAAGAGATACCGCGGCCCTGGAACATAAAGGGCGAAAGAAGGAACATGGATGGTTTTTAGTCAGTAAAAGTCTGACACACTCTTCCGCTCCGCCCAGAGCGGGAGGAGTCATTTAATGATTTCCCATCCGAAAAAAAGGCATTGAGGTAGGTAAGAATAGTCATCATCATCTGCCTAGCCTTTTCCCAACTATGTGGCTTCCAGTCTAACCGGATGCATCTGAATACCTGTATTTAATACAGGTCAATAAACACAAAACAGTAATAAAAAGAATCTTGTCTAAGTCCGATGTGATGTAGACTATTTGACATTTTCTGAGAAGAAATGTTTCTACCCCGAAGTGTCAAAGGTAGAGAAAAAATTGTCGTCATGCCTGACGATGTAGATTTTTGTCGACTGAAAAATAAAAACATTTCTTTTCTACGTTTTTAACACCGCCATGCTTACGACGATAGAAATCTTTCTACAATCTTTCATTTTGTCGATTCTTCCGTCGATAAAACCTGTTTCCACAGTAATCATGCTACGCGTCGCAGGCGGTCGGACAAGGTTAGTATGAAAGAAAATTTCCTTATTATTAAGTTGTAAACATGCGGAGTCGGGGGTGATCGCTAGTAATATAATAAAATTGTAACCGGCCGATGTCTATAATGTAGATGTCAAAAAAATATACAACATGTCCCAAAATTCAACGATAAGCCAGCACCGGAGGATAGACCTGCCCATGACTACTCGGGGAAAAAAAGAAAAAAAATATATATCTCTTTTTTTTTGAAGTTATAAAAAAAAAGAAGAAATTCTTAAAAAAGTGAGACCTTTTATGATATTTTTCACTACCATGACCACACTTTTTTAAATATTTCTGTTATTTTTTTTTATAGGCAACCTGAATAGCACTGCTATCTACCACAATTCTTAGAAAATCCAGAATACCTCTAGTTTTTTCACGTAAATTAATGAAACTTAATTTATTCCCTAAATTTTTTGAAGATTTTTACTTTTAATCAACTTTAACTCATCGTGGTGTAAAAAAAAAGTATGAACACTACTATGGCAAGTTTTTTTATAAATTGACGCAACTAATCAAGATTCCAAAATGGTATAATACTCTAGGAAAATCAACCACAAAAAAATAATATCCATACTAGTTCAAAACAAGAACTAAATTCCTTAAATTATAGTTGACAGTAATCACTTTCACTGCGTGCCCAAAATGGGTTCTTGTTACAATTTCTAGGAATTTGAGTGGGGCATACATACCTTAGAAGTTAGAGAGAGATAGATAGATAGAGATATTTACGTTAAAAAGAGACAACAACAGGGCAGGTAGTGGGTTCTTGTTACAATTTCTAGGAATTTGAATGGGGCATACATACCTTAGAAGTTAGAGAGAGATAGATAGACAGAGATATTTACGTTAAAAAGAGACAACAACAGGGCAGGTAGAGAAGCTGTTATTATTCTCAGAGCAAGTCAGTTCAGTACGCAGGTGCGCAGTAAACAAAGGAGCAGAGCGTACTGAACTGACTTGCTCTGAGAATAATAACAGCTTCTCTACCTGCCCTGTTGTTGTCTCTTTTTAACGTAAATATCTCTGTCTATCTATCTCTCTCTAACTTCTAAGGTATGTATGCCCCATTCAAATTCCTAGAAATTGTAACAAGAACCCACTACCTGCCCTGTTGTTGTCTCTTTTTAACGTAAATATCTCTATCTATCTATCTCTCTCTAACTTCTAAGGTATGTATGCCCCACTCAAATTCCTAGAAATTGTAACAAGAACCCATTTTGGGCACGCAGTGAAAGTGATTACTGTCAACTATAATTTAAGGAATTTGGTTCTTGTTTTGAACTAGTATGGATATTATTTTTTTGTGGTTGATTTTCCTAGAGTATTATACCATTTTGGAATCTTGATTAGTTGCGTCAATTTATAAAAAAACTTGCCATAGTAGTGTTCATACTTTTTTTTTACACCACGATGAGTTAAAGTTGATTAAAAGTAAAAATCTTCAAAAAATTTAGGGAATAAATTAAGTTTCATTAATTTACGTGAAAAAACTAGAGGTATTCTGGATTTTTTAAGAATTGTGGTAGATAGCAGTGCTATTCAGGTTGCCTATAAAAAAAAATAACAGAAATATTTAAAAAAGTGTGGTCATGGTAGTGAAAAATATCATAAAAGGTCTCACTTTTTTAAGAATTTCTTCTTTTTTTTTATAACTTCAAAAAAAAAGAGATATATATTTTTTTTCTTTTTTTCCCCGAGTAGTCATGGGCAGGTCTATCCTCCGGTGCTGGCTTATCGTTGAATTTTGGGACATGTTGTATAAGGGAAGTCTTTATTAGAGCAACAGAAGCCAAAACAACAGTTTTTAGAATTTTGTCTGTCTGTCGGCCTTTCTGTCTGTATGTTTGTACGCGCATCACTCAAAAATACAATTAATAAAATAAAATATATTATAATTACATTATTACATTAGATATAGTTTTGGACCCGATAGCACGACGCAAGGGCGGGTCGCTAGTAAATAATATAAATACATAAAAATCTGGATACTAAAAACACTCTCAAACTCTTAGGGTCAGTATTTACAAAAGCCGAGAGGAGAAGGATGCTGAATAGCAACCCTTAGACTGGTTATACCAAAAGAAGTGTGTTTAAAGAACCCTAGATACTAATGGCTTATCTATAAGGTCGCCCCGAACTTTATTTTTCATGTCTAAAGGATGATTTCCACCAAACGGCTCGCATCGCATTGGATCGGAACGGATTTTACAATCTTTAAACGATATTAAATCGTGTACACAGTATTTAAAGTCTATATGAGCCGCGCACAACCGCGACACGCGATTGTAGCCGAAAGTTTGTTCCGATGCGCGATAGGCTCCGTTCGCCTGTCGTCGTATCCGATCGGATCCTTTCGGCTGATTAGAAAACGTCAACACTGTGGGAATGAAACTATTTGAAAAGGCGCAGAAAAGGATACGTTCGCAAGCGACGGTACGGAGCCGATTGTATGCGTCGACATCCTGTCGGACGCGATCGGCTGTCGCCGCATCCGTTCGTATCCCTTCCGATCCGATGCGATGCGAGCCGTATGGTGTAAATCATCCTAAACCGGACCTAAATCGAGAAGCTCGTTACAAACAATAACTTTCGTTATCTGTCATGATTATTCGAACTTCTTATTTTGGCATCGTTTCAAATAATATATATCGCTTTCCTAGAATAGAAAACCCGAGTTTTGTAACTAAAACTACTTTCAACAGTTACCTTCAGAAGAATTTGTTATATTGGATTTATACAGTTTTTATGAGTAATTCTTGCTGAAGTTATGTGGATATTTTTCCGTGTAATATTGCAACCGTGTAGAACATATATTAACTTCATTATGAAAACTATCTTGGTATATCTTTTAAACTTAGTATTTATTTTCGAATTCGGATTTTGGGAACTTTATTAAACCAAATCATAAAAATATTATTATCTATTTAGATAAAATAACGTTTAATTCTTAAGTTAGTTATAAATTAAAATAACTTAAAAATAAACTGAGACTGACTGAGCAGAGGTGTACCTAATAGTACACCCACATTTTGCCAGTTATGTTTTAAGTCCCATGTAATAGGGTGCGAGCCTATTGCTATCAACAGGAGTCAAATCCAGACTGTGGCTGCTACTGAGAAATTTCTAATGAACAAGCCCCGATAACACTTTGCCCGACCCGGGAATCGAACCCAGGACTAGCTCAGCAGTAATGCTTTTATTTGCTCACATAAAACCTATCACCTACTCGGAAGAAGTGTAGGAATCTAGTACCAACAGCACATAAAGCATAAACAAATAAAACAACGAGTTTATTCTACAATGTTGGAGGTACAGATAAAACACAATACCTAGCTAAGAGAATCCAATCGTTCTTGGCAGCTGCAGGCAAGAGCGGAGATTTAAAAACCAGATACCGATCACAATACAGTCCAGTTGCAATGGATACTTTTACGGGAACATCGATACAGACAAAGCAAAACATTGCAAGTGGGAATATAAATAAGGTTTATAAATGTCGTGGCTAAATATGAACAGCCGCTGCTCGGGTCGATCTTTAAGTTAAGCCGTGCTTACCTAGGTTACGTAACGACCAACACCTTAGGAGGCTTTCATTGCGCGGCTGGGTCAAGGCCTTGATTCAGAAAGCCGTACTCCTGGACACGGCACGCATAGTGAGCCGGTTCCTCTCTCTGGAGCCCTGACCACCGGCAGCCGGGACCTTGTTCCTGAAGCAGATGGGCCATCTATTTTTAAAATTTTAAAATATTTTGTTTACTTTTGTTTATATAAACATTAAAAAATGTTTAAAATAAGAAAAATGATGAATATAGGAATAAAAATAATAAATATTTTTATATAATTTTTGTTGATAAAAATATTTAAAAAATGTAATTAGTATGTAAGGAAAATGAATAAACGAAAAAAAAAAAAATTAATCTCTTGGTGATTCTATAGAAAAATTCCATTTCGATTCGTAAAATAATGAGAAGTTTATATCCATAGTAATATATTGAGAATCAACTATCTACGAAAACCTTTTGTTTCCTCACAGCAGAGTTTATATAGACGCAAGGCAAAACAGACGCGTTTTCATTCTACACAATATTTTATGGAAATAAAAATATTCAAAACAAAATTTTGCAGAATATCCCTCGTTCTTTACATGCTCCCAATTTTGTCTGTATGTGTTGTACTATCTGGTTTAGTGTAAGAACAAAAGAGGGTGATTCTGTAGAGCATTAAAAGAACGATTCGGTTTCCGACAGTTAACTTCACAGATGTTTCCAGAAAGTTGTAGACTTTAATGGACCTGGCCTAGTTTTAAACAGACCTGGAATACTTTTATGCTAATTTTATTCTGTCTTTAGTAAGGTTCTTGGTGTAGAAAATTTGGGACGGGCAATATTAAAAACGGATGTGTTTAATCTTCACTATTTCGTTAAGTTTAAAGTGCTCTGTTTTTTTTGACAAACATTTTGCACACGATTCTAAGTTAAACATGAAGAAGGCAGGTCATGCTATTGACTATTTTAGTCTAAAACTGAATAACTTTCTCGATTGGATCAACATGGTAATCGCGAACAAAAATCTGTCGAAATATGGGACAGCAGATTTTTTTTCGCGATTACGATGATACCATGAAACGTCGTAAAGTTTGATGGTCTGTACCACATCTTTAAATATGACCACACCTTCTTATACATGCTGGATAAAACAAAGATATCATTACTTGGCACGCAGTTTCTTTAATGATTGCCAACCCACTTGTTAATTTTTGTAGGAAACAAACTACGATACTTTAAGCTAATTTAACCAAAAACTCTTAAAACAATATTCTAGTGGCTTACCCCCATCACCATACTACGTGACTTCCAAAAGGGAACTCTACCAAATTCTCAATTAGCTATACCTATACATATTAGATTACTTTACACAGTTTCCAGCGTCCCTGTCGGAGTTTCCGAAGTACTTCGGCAATCTTCGTTATTTATGCACCCTCATCCCGTAAAGTATAAAATCCAATGAAAATAAAATTCATTAATTAAAGCAGATTAGAGGAGCAAGGGTAGATAATGTGGGGTTAATTATTAATTTTATTACGTGCGCTGGTGACCTACAGTATTAGGTTCATTATGATAGTATGTTATTTTATTTCGAGATGAGATTTCGTTGCCATGACATAATTTTAACAAAAAGAGAATTAGACAAATATAAAAACCATTAAAAAAAGTAGTTGCAGTATTTAACAGTTTTGAAAAAAATGAATAATGAAAAGGATAAAATAAAACTTCAACTATGTCCGATTGATGGCAATAGTCTCGCCCACTAGCGAAATGCGGGTTACTTAAAGAACATCTACTTCAGCCTAATGAAATTCCTTTTTTTTTGTAATTATTGTGATAATGACAAAAACTTTTCATTTTATTATGACCATAAATAATATATTCCCACAGCAAGAGGAACAAACACATCTACTTTGACAACTAATCCCACACACTCGCCTAACAAAACGAAATCCTTAAGCCAACAACATTTTCTAATTGATATAGCACTTATTATTCAGGACACGTCTTGCGAACCACTATACACACTCCCCCACAGTATAAACAGAGCATAAACTTTAATATAAACAAAACAAAGGCAAAGAGGCCTTAAGTTCAGCTCCCGATTTCTTGGTATGTGTAATGTGTTCCCTGGTGTGTAACATTGTAATTCTAGTGCGACTATATTTAGGCAGGTTCATTTTGCGTCATAACTTTCTATAAAAGAAATAAAAGTTTTGTGTATTTATTTAACAGTTCATATACATACACACTAAATATAGAAAAGAAGAAAGAAACAGAAAAATAGGTACAAAAGTGATGCTTATTAATTATAGACAAATCTCTTTCAACGTACCTACGAAAGTAGAGTAGATAAAAAAGAGATGTAATGTAATGGCTACATTTATTTACTTTCTCTAATATTTAAATTGAAAAAAGTGTTATTTTTGGACTTAATAATCGTTATTACGTATGGTTTGTATTTTAGTTACAATGTGATAAACATCCGCAACGAATAGTAGATATTTTGGTTTTGGTCACGATTCTGCGCTTTTCCTTGCCGACCCCTTCATGCTTGCGGATGGATTTTTGAATGATTTCTTGCTGATCCACCCATTGATGAGGGAAGGCAGCAATGGAATATTACAAGCTAGTTCTAATTCAATAAAATAATAAAAATAATACCAGTCTATTAGGGTGTGTGAGGGCCTGGATAGACTGTACTCTGCGGGCAAAACGTGAGCGGCGCGCAAGGCACCGCACAAGGCACCGCACCGTGGCACGGCACCGTGGTGTTGTGTCCAGGCCCTTACTGTCCCACTGCTGGGCAAAGTCCTCTTCTCATACAGAGAAAGCACGAGCATTGATCACCACGCTTGTTCAAGACGAACTTCAAAGTAATAATAGTTATAAGTCCAGGTTTCCTCACGATGTTTTCCCGCACCGATGTCTGTTTTTAATTCAATAAATATCTTTAAAAAAAAAGACAACACAAAAGTCGTGCCCTTAAATTAAACCCAATTCCTTTTTATATAAAAAGTCATTCATTGTGACCAACGTTAAACCATTTCGTTCGTAAAGTGAGTCGCTCCTGCGATTGCCTTCATTTATTCTGATGAGTTTTATAGGAGTGTGTTTCGTAAACACAGCGGGTTCCGTATTCAGTAAGTGTTCTGTGTATTTTTAGATGTTTATTTAACTTAGCTCTGTTTTTTCTGTGGCCCTTCAGTTGGTAGAATTCAGCGGTACTGGAGTAGATGAGTTGATTTTGCAGTGCATATTTTTGCGATAGAGAACATAAACAATCCAATAAGTCTGTGTTTTAGTTGGAAATGTATGAGTATCTCAAGTTGTAGTTACTATTTCTTAAGTCATTAAATAATAATTTATGATTAATTGGACTTTGCATAACTTGTACACATTACTGAACAATTACATCGCCACTTGAGCTGTACGGTAAGTACAGTCTATCGCATGTAGATGACACTTTGAACATAAACTGGCCTACCGTAGCACGGAGTTTAAATAAAACAAAAGGCTAGCTTATACTAGATTGACACGTTACCTACTGTACTGTAATCATAGGTATGATGAATACTCATTTTTACTGTCATCAGCTTGTTCTTTTACAGTTAATTTCATCTGAGGACTGAATGTATGTACCATTTAATGTAAAAAATCATGCTTGGTTATAAAAGTAAGTTCTACAATCTATTTTTGTACAGTTATTATAATAATATATCTATTATATAGTCTGTTCAACTTACTCCCAAACTGCTCAATATAAAGAAATAACAGACTGGAATCAATGTTTATATTCACATAACCAACTCCCCATATCAATGAATAAACATCGGCGTATTATTTCAAACGAAACGAAATGAAAATATATTTTAACCGTATTATATGATGCATTCATCCAGAAATCGTATTAAAAACAAGAGAAAAAAATTGTATTTGCTGACAGAACCCTGAACATGCGTATATTCTTTTATTCCTTTTTCCTAGCAGAGAAGAATATTTAATGTCACTTTTCTGAGGAAGTCGTGATTTTTGTTTTATGTACGTGGATTAAACACGGGTGCAGTAACTACAAAAGAATATGAATTAATTGACTTAGCACTGAAGTTCTTTGTCGCTGAAATGTCTTCCAGCATTATTCATGGAGTGAAAAATAATGAAAGTTGTAGAAGGGTTTAAGCCTTTTGATACTAAACGTTCACATTTTAATGTTACGTTTCCCTCGTGAATTTTAATGAGAAGTATATTAAAAGCTTATAGGGACTTGCTTATATATAATATTCTGAGAGTACTAGCATGCAGTAAATCAGTTTATTTTAAATACAAAAGCAGTTACAGTAAAGAATTTTAACTGTATATATTGATACTTACAGTGCAAAAAAAAAGAAAAAGCCGGTCCAAGTCGAGAAAAACATTTTTCTCATTTGACTAACAATTCTTGCAAGGTACCTAGGTAACATGCAAATCGTCCTTGAGATATTTTCAAGTACCTCATTGGCATGCATTTCTTGATAAAAGACCGGTAAAAACATACTACTTTTCGAGATTTGCACATATTTCTTCTTTATTCAAAATATAGATGATGTCAAAAGCCATTTTAAAAGTCCAATCTTAATAGCAGCTTTTGATCACAACTCAAATATTTGAGACCAGTACCGCGATTCATTCCATATTTTTCGAAAACCAGGATACAGCGTAGGTAGATATATGCAATTTTCCTTATTCCCCGTCGGAATGGCCAAAGAGACTGAGATTGAACTGACTGGAACAAAAGACTGGCGGAAGTTAGGAGTTCCTGTACGCCGAATGCATGAACAAAATACATGAACACAGGAGGACAAAAAGAAGTTTTAGAAATAAACTTAACTGAATCCAGAAATGAATGTAGCTTATAAAAGAATAAGTGTGTTTGTAGTAGATTTTGTTAGTTTGAAAAATACAGTTTTATTTACCTAGACAAAAACCAAATAAGTTGCCAGTATTTTATGATTTCGATTTAGTTTAAAAGTATACTGCTGTGCTGTGAGAACGAAAGTCAGTTCGAAACTTATTCTGTAAATTATTTCATGGTTTACTAAAACATAAAAATAATTTTTAAAAAATCGGTCAGTGGATACGAAACTGGGCACTATGAAAAAATCGACGTAGCCCTGGAACGCGAGGCTCCTATTTCTGTCTGCAGGGTTTAAAGTACCCTAACCTAACGTCGCGTCGGGGTGCCCTAAGTCGCGAGCTCGCTTCGCTCGCTCTTGCATCTAACACTTTTTTGGCTAAAAATTTGTCTTTTTTCCTCAGTGCCCCGTTACGCACACTCCAACCCAACATTCTCAATGAACAAAGAAGAGTACAAACTGTTTGTTTTTATGAAAAACAAACAGTTTGTAAAATAATAAAAAGTATATATAAAAAAACATAACTTCAATTAATTACCTTTATCCTATTCATATTAATCCGATCGTACCGAATGTCGACCATACGAGAAATACTTTGTTATTAAATCGAAATAAAATATCAGCAAGATTTAATACTGTTTCAAATACAAACATAACATATATAACGCTTGTAAACCCCGATGTTTTATGAAGAGTTGCACCTACATTTCGCCGAATATGTAAAAGAGGAGAGACTGTTGCCATCAATTGGGGACATATACAGACTCTGTGACTGTTAATGAGAAATTCGTGACAGACAAACTCAACTCACACTTTCCCCGATACGGGAATCGAACCCAGGACCTCATAGCTAGTAGGCTCTTGCGACCACGAGACAGACCAACGAGGCACCTAGAAAGAATACGAAAACAAACACAAGTACTGCTAGCTAGCGAATGCTGCTTAGCTGTTTCATAGAAACATAATCAACAAATAAAATTATACCTGAGAGATTAATCGTGTTTCAGAAAAACACTTTCAGTTCCTCGTTTATTATACTTATATTCTATTTGCAGAACATTCATAAGGCTTTAGTTGGAATATTAATTTTAATGATGAAGTTTCTAATGGAAAGGAATCTCGTTTATTATTTTATTACTTAGTTTATTATTGCTAGATTAAATTCATATTATTCTTTCTTTAAAGAATTCCTGGTATCAAATAACTTATTATGTGTAGAAAATTCTTCTGATAAACAATGTTTTTCTCCACAAACTTAACCGATTGCATGTTTAGTAATGTGAGGCGAATTTCACCAAAGAATGTGAATATGATCAGCACGTTCAAAACTCGTTTCAAAGCTGCCTCATAATTCTTATGGAATATCATCATCTGCCTAGGCTTTTCCCTACTTTGTTGGGTTCAACTTTCAGTCTAACCGGATGCAGCTGAACAATAGTATTTTACATGGGGAAGCTGCCTATCTGACCTCCACAACCCAGTTAGTACTGGGTAATACGATATCCCTTGGTAAGACTGATTGTCAGACTTTCGGGCCACTGACTACCTGTAACCACTGTCAAACATGGGATTAACGGCTTAACGTGCTTTCCGAAGCACGAAGGAAACTCGGTATATAATAAGCGGTCACCCATCCACGGATCAACCTAAGCAACGGCGGGTTAACCTGAAGTTAGACCCGAGCGCCTGTTATTATTTAGCCGAGAACTCTTCTTTTAAATTCTTGCGGAATATCAAAAACGAAATATTGACAGGGACAAATCTTGAACGCTTTTCGATGCCCTATCCCTGAAATCCTTCGAAAGATTATCTTAAAAGATCGCTATAAGCGATAAGACCGCCCGGTGAAAAAGTGGATGTATTACACTATGTAATACATATACTTTTTTTCATGCCTGTAATTTGTTTAATGTACTTACAAGAGTATTCTTTCCATCTACTAAGTAGATGCGTTTGTTGATCGCATTCAACTTCATTAGCAAAATTCGCCATTCATGACTTGGTCAGTGTTCTATAAAAAACAATCTATAAATTGTAAAGTAATCCTTTAAACCAGCTTCATTGAAATTTATAGTTTCTGATCCATAAAATCTAGCGAAACGTTTAAAGCCAGCGTACTCATGAAATATGGCTGAGGCATTGATTCTGGGGTCGTACGATGGAGAGTTTAAATAAACTTTGCTGCAAGTGTACTTGGCATGATATTGTATAATATAATATATTATTTGTATTGATCATACTTAGTAGAGTAGTGGATAAAGACAGGGAGTCGGGACTCCAATGGGAAAAACAAAAGTGTACTTAAAGCCACCACACCACCCAAATTTTGTGATGTTTTAGTCCTTTGTAATAAGGGACGATCTTATTACCATCAACCACCCACTAGTCCAGACTCTGGACTCCTACTGAGAAACTCCAGATGGAAAAACCCAATAATACTTTGGTAACCTGAGAATTAAACCTAGGACCTAACACGATGCTATAGCTAGACCATACCATTTTTTTTTCAAGACCACGCCGTTGTATTTCCAAAAATGTGTCAATTTATAAGTTCAACAGCTTGATAGCCAACATGGACAGAAGCCATTGCTCCCGAAAACGTTTATATTTCACGTCACGAAAACCGCTTCCTTCACACTACTGGACTACACAACATAACATAACAACATATATTACTCCAACGCCCACACTTGTCAGAAACGTTGCCAATTCAGCTTCCATAAGGAGCTCGCTAGAATATGTACTTATATACAATACTAGAGTGTGGCATATGCTATCTGACTTAGTAAAACCTAGTCTAAATAAGGGTATATTTGTAGTAAAAGTACTAGCGCGCTTTTAGACTGATAGAAATTGACCACAGAATCAAAATGTTGCCAAAAATATTCATCTGAACTAATATAATAAAGAGGTCAGGTTTGTAAGCTTGTATGTAGGGGTTAATCTCCGGAACAAATAATCCAATTCTAAACTTTTTTAACTGGTATGTAGTTACATTATTCCTTAGTGCTATACGCTATAAATTATGTTTATATCATGCATATAAGCCGAGCTATCACAATTGTTGCGGACGAAGTCGCGGGCGTAGTGCTGGTTCATTCTATTTTTATAAAATGGCAAGTTTGGATGTAGGGGGTTATCTTCAGAACTACTGAACCGATTCCGAGAATTCTTCCATTAATCTTCTTATATGCGTGTCGATAGACTCAACTAATACCCGACCAGTATATTGCACCTGCACAGCTCTGTCGTTAGCTTCGTTTATATCCTGGAAGGTGCAGGTGGCTGTGCAGGATGGGCAAGAAAGGAGGTGGGGCATATCCTGCACAGGGACTCCACACTGACATTGTATTTGGGACGAGTGGATGATACCCCATTTGGCCAGATTATTTTTACGGCCAACTTTCATTAATAGGAAACTACATTATCCCAGAGTGTAAATAGACTAAGTTTTGAGACTGTTTTCTACCATATCGCTCATCAGGTCTGGATCTATTATCCAACCCCCCCCCCTTAGATACCCCCCCCCCCCCCCCTAGAAATATATAGTAGAAATGTATATGGGTAATATGTATGGGGTTTATGGGTGTATGGGTATGGGTATGGATAATATATATTATGTGGTATATATGTAGTATTTCCCCCTTTACATATTTTCCGGCCTAAGTAAGTTATGCATAAAAGAAACAATAATATCGCCAGTCGGATAAATTATTCTCAAGCTTTAAGAAAGACAGAGAGCCGACGCGTTGATGGAAAGATGAGAGTAAGGTTCCCAAGCAGTCATCGGTCATTGTGAGTTCATTTTCTTAGTATACCGCGTCAGTCCCCGTCAGTGAACAATATTTGTTTCGTTTCATCAAGTGCCACAAGTAGGTCGAGCGATCGTTTGATCTTTCTATAGAGGTACTGATTATACCAAACACCTCACTGTCAAATATCAAACGAATGCTTTTGTCTGATTTTAATAAGCTTAATTTCCATCTCTACGCATTAATAGACTTGACTTCAACCTCTGAAAGAATTATATAGCTAAGGTTTCACGATGTCGAAATTTTACAAAGCGATGTCTTTATTCATTATTTAGTATTCAAAGCAGGTAAAGGTCTAGTGTCTCAGGTAATAAGTTTAATTTGGAAATTTTCAGGCGTAGCAAATAAATTATTTAGTCAGATTCAAATCTCAATGTCATGAATCAATTGATAACTAACTTATATTAGCTTCGTTTTATATCAAGTATCACGAATTGCGCAATAACTTAGTTCCAAGAAAATATATTAACGTTATATAGTGGAGAAAATGAGAAATCTTCACGCACGTAATAAGACGGGAAACCACAAACCACCCATCCAATTACAAGCCCGATTGACAGTAACTTAACCACACTTCAGTGAACAAATCCATGATTAAACTCGATCCTCCAGATATATCTCGATCCAGTTACAGATTGTTAATTCAGAAGTATTGTTCCCAAAGCTTTTAAGTGATTGGACATCGAAAAACAAATGAGTGAAAAGCTCTTTTTATTTGTCACTCTGGAGCCAACGTTTTGAGTGAATCAACTGAAGCGAACGGTTGGGTAATTTGCGTTTTACCTAAATTGAACATTGGAAAGTTCAATCGACTCGTCTTAGAATATTTATCAAAGAGCCCCATTAACATTGTAAACTACGCAAGTACGCAACTATGAACTCTGAAGTTGTTGAATTATTACGTGTTCCGATCTGAAGCAACAACTTTGCAACGATCAAATTTTCGGCAAAGGGACAATTTAAGGAAGCTGGTTACTGATAATTTAATAGTTCTATGACTAAATTCTAAACTTCTAAACCGTGTGAATAATACAGTTTTCTGACTAGTATATTGATATCGTATAAATTATTATCAGCACAATACGACAGGTTTTGGCAGACGCCAAAACCTGTCGTATATCGAAAATGATGACAATGTGAGGGTAATATACTTGAGTTATTTCCTCATATAATATTGTCACCACTGACAACAAGTATGACAATAACATGATAGGTACTCAAGGGTTTCGAGGGACAGAGGTTGCCAAAGCGTAAAAAAAAACTTAATATGATACCAGGCTGATAACCAAATAATTAATCGCGCACATTGCGGCCGCGACCACGACTTTTGGCCGCAGAACCTTCAACCAGGAAGAAAGTTTTGGCGCACTACAGACCGTCCAACCAGTTTTATTCAAGACAGCGGCCAATCGAAGAGCGAGGTCCGAAAGGTCTTTTCCTGAAAATACACATACAATACATGGTTGTTTGGATCACGGACATTTTGGATAAACTTATTTTTCACCCACAGAACCTGTGTCTTAAATAACTGAAAGACAATTTTAAGATTTAACAAATTTCCATTGAACTATCCCTAAACTCAATCTGTCGGTCCATCCACCGAACACCCCGTAAATCTTTCAATTGTCACGTCACGTAAGAGTGTTATTAAAAAAAAAATACAATTTACCTTTGAATACTGCTTACACTTCTAGATAAATAATTCCATACTACTACGCCTATAAGAAGTATAACATTCTTCATTTCCCATTTCTCGTGTCTCGTAAGATAACGGTTAATTTTCATGACGAGACAGCCCTGCAGACTCGTGTGAAATGAAATTATAAGGGAGTAGTAAAAAGTGAAATAAAACAGAGGAATAACTTCATTCAGGTGACGCTGACTTTTATTGTGTCACTCAAATAAAAATGTATGTGAAGATAAAACAATTGGATTAAAATTTTATTTCTTTGTTGTAATGAAGAATACACTTGTAAGGCATTCTAAATGTCCGTTGTAAAAAACAAGTCGAGTTGAGAATAACGTTCAAAGATTCCGCCATTATTTTAATTATTTCTTGATCTCACTCATCCTCATCGTCATCCTTTTAGACTTTAAAAGAATAAAAGGAGATCAAGAAATAATTTCTAGGTTTTCTCTAAGAATCATTTATGAAAGTTGCTGGTTCCGGTATAATTGTCATTTGCAGATATTTCACAGTCGTTACAGGTAGTGGCTCTAAAGTCTGACAACCAGTCCGGCCAAGGGGTATCACCCAATCGTTGGGTTATGGCGGATAGACAGTCTCTCCATGTAAATACAGGTCCTGGTATTTAGCTGAAACCGTTTTAGATTGGAAGCCGGCAAGGCAGATGATGACATAAGGAATTTCTTAATCGTCTTTAAGGAAATTGTGGAACAAGCTCGTCATATAAAGTAAAGTTTCTAACGCCTGTCTATTAAACACAACATATGTGTTATAATGTAATTTTCCACTCTTAGAAAAAAACCAAAAATTCAAGAACATATGAGATCAACCATCCCGCAACGGGCTCACTCCCTCTCGAAGAGAGGACACCTGTGTCGTAGCTGTGAGACTATTATAGGCTGATTTTCTTCTAGATAGACTCAAAACATTTGCGTCACTATGATTTTGCCTGTCCTGCTTCACGTAAAAAAAAATATGCCTGTAGGTGACATGCACGACAAAACCTACCAATCTATCATAATTTAGATAGATAAACCATTTATTCAGTGCACACAAGAGAATAGCACAACACACAGAAGCATTATTAAAGAATACAAATTACTTGAACATACTCGTATACCTATATAAAAACAAGGTGTTAAACAAAAAGAAACACATATTAACTTAATTTATTTATCATCATCATGAGCCTCCTAAACTGATCTCACTCAAATAATTTAAGTAAGTCCAGTAAGCTTCCTTCTTCTAGCTGCCGTCACATCAGTATTCTTATTAATATATTATTTTTATTGTAACGATATCTTATGAGTTCAGATAAAAGCAATTTATTAAAAACCCTCGCTCAGCGTCATGGCCGTAAACGGCATTTTCCTTACTAATTGCTGTACCCAGGTACCGCAATTAGTATCCGCATTTTCAAACTCGTAGTTTTTCATCGAGACAGTTAATCGTTACCTGATAGCTAATGAAGCTTCCAAGTAAATTATCAAAAAGGAAAAGTCTAATTTTTCCATTACAAAAAAAAAAACTAGCCTTCGTTCACAATTCTAAAAAATTATCAAGTCCAATTCGATTCAGGAATTCGAAAGTTTTTAATGACAATAAATCTCTTTAAATAAATTCATTGATAATGTCAATTAATAAATTCGATTCAAAGTTGTCAATACTTCCCAAATCTAGTTCAGAGTCAAGATTAAATTGTAAATCGAACATCGTTCTATGAAACGTTCAATTCGTTCTGAAATTTAAATTTTAGACTTACGATTTTTAAAACGATATTCTGAACAACACCTCGTATCCTAAAATCCAACTCATGTTAACACCCAGCCCGAAGCAACCTCGTCAGTATTTCGCGACGAACTAAAATAGAAAATTATTTTCTCACAAAAAATACGCCAGATAAAACACTGAACGAGCTTCTATGTGTGTATTTGCATGTAAATAAAGCTACGTTTTATGTATCCGCCAATCTAACACGGCTGACAAGTTACGCAAAATTTTTAGCCTCGACTCTGACCGAACAATTATGCGTTCAAGCGAACCGGAATTCTTGAAAGGGTCCTAAATTAATGAGAATTATAAATATGAATATATGCGAGGCTGTGCTATTAACGTAATTATGATCACATGCTTTTATTTAAGTTCACGTTCATCTTAATTTAAGCTCAAAAATAATTATTTTGCAGAAGATAAGTTTAAAGAAATCTCCGACCTAATTATCTCACTTTAGATTTGACTGATTGCTTTCATAATTTCCAGGAAATATCATCTACAGTGGCCAGATGACATTTTCTAAAAATAGCTCGAGTCTCTTTGATTCAAACGGATAGGGCGCCTTAGTCCCTTACGTTTAGGATTACCATCAGATAAGCTCGGTTACAACGGGAGAATTTAATTAATTCCAAAATTAGTTACATTTTAATTTACGCTAATATATTAACCAAATATTCGCTTAATACACAATCAACGTACCTTCCACCACAGAAATTAATTACGCAAATCCAGCAAGTCTTTAATTAATTTCCATTCAGAACCAAAATTCATTGGGAATCACACGGCACTAATCAACGGGGCACATTTTCAAACAAAGCACGTTTTAAAGTTTCACATTTTAACACTGAAGTTTAAAAAACGTTCACGTAAAATACGCGGTTGATTCATCCAGTATGACGGGATACGGGACGCGTGCGACGTCAACGGGAACGCGCGGGCGACTGACACTCTGGGATGTTTCAGCGAGAATCAACGCGCCAACACTGCGCAGAGGCGCAACCAAGGGATATTTTATGGTGTTCTAATATCGGTCATTTCAACATCTATAGTACAGTGCTAATTAAAACCAATGTCCACAATCACCATGAGGAAAAGCGTATGAAAATAAAGGATTTCCAAGATGTATTTATAAGATTGAAAGCGTAACTTTTGTTATTGCATGAAAACTACTAGACTGAAACGAAATTGTTTTACATTACTAATAAAGTTCGCATGTAACATGCTTTTGTTCTACTGTCTGTCATGAAAGTTAGTGCAAACACGATCCCTATCGACATCTCTACAGAGATCGTGTTTTTCCCAAAATCTTGAGAAAATTTCACTGTATTTCGAATCTGTTGAAATATTTGTGAATCTGACAAACTGGTGAAAGTTTGTGAGTGCTTGTGAACTATGAAGACTGACCTGCCGTGATACAGTTTTCACTACCATACTAGTGAAAACTGTATCACGGCAGGTCAGTCTTCGTTCAGTGTAAATCAAGATCAAACAGCCGCGTATTTATAGTACGTGTTTATATTGTAAAGTAGCAGACACAAATTACAGGATTGTTGGGATTTGTATGTAAAGTTGTTCTTTTAATAGTTAATAAACTTTTAAATTGCTTACCAGTTGGCTACGTAGTCAGTTTTTTCATGTCACGCTCTAAAACTTTTAATTGTGTTGATTGTTGAGAAAGAGGCTTGCTCGAACATCGTTAGCAAAAATGAAACGTTAATCCATGCCTAGACACCATGTCGTGAAGTTGTAGACTCCGTAATTTATTCGTAACTTCCTCGGTGCAACTTTAACGCAACTTTTTTCCGTTTTTTTTTTTATTGAACGGTTGAGGGTTCTCCATTATTGCTAAGCAACTTTGTTAGTGACTAAGATTATTAATAATGTAGATGTAAGGTACATTCATCAATGAACAAAGTACTAAATGATCAGGTACCTTAATTATTTTTGTCGAAACTCATCCAAATAAACAAATCTTCCGCCGATGCCGCTTACCGATGACGGCTAGCCATAGCGTCTATTAATCACAAGCTGTTCCCCGCGGTTTCACACACTGCGCGGCTCCTAAGGGTCGTAGCGTAATGTTATATAGCCTATAGCCTTCCTCGATAAATGGACTATCCAACACAAAAATAAATTTTCAATTCGAACCAGCAGTTCCTGAGATTAGCGCGTTCAAGCAAACAAACAAACAAACTAACTCTTCAGCTTTATAATATCACAAATAAGTATAGATAACAACATCTGTACCTAACCTACCTATGTTCAACAAATAAAAATATTTGTATTTGTATTCAATTCGGTGAAGAAAAAGCAGAATCAATTGGATTTTTTCCGTTATTCTTACGTCATGAGTTAACCTAACTATTTATGTACTTCCAGTTTAATAATCTCCTCAACTCATGATGTACTTAAACATTCTGAAAAGCAAGTCACAGTCTTCGTTGAAACTAAATAATTCATTGTATTTCAAATTCACTAAGTCTCGAGCTGTCAGAACAGCAAATAGCGAAGTATACTTACCTCCCCATATGTTTTGTTTAATTAACACTATTTGTTCAGGTTCTATTCATCACGAAGTCTGGAAAGCTAAGCTGTGATGCATTATTAAAATGAATAAAATAGCATGAGTTATATAAAGGCTGCTGAAAAGTTTAAAAATATAGATGAATGTAAAGATCTAAATACAGGACTCACAATAAAAACATAAGTGGAGTAAATGGGAAGGAAGATATATGGAACTGTACATTTGTTTAGGTACTTATTTGAATGAGAATGTTTATGTTGGTTTTTAGTCTGTTTTCTTTTTCTTTATCGTGTGGTTAATGATTAACCTGGTGTCAGAGTTTTCATGCCGCCGATGAGCCTCTGACTTGGCTTTATCGGCCGTCGAGAAATATCTTTCAGACACGGTTTCCTCACGATGTTCTCCTTTACCGAAGCAAGTGATAATTATACAATACGCACATGATTGCCTAGCCTTTTACCAACTATATTGTAGTCGGTTTCTAGTCTAACCGGATGCAGCTGAATACCAATATTTTACATGGAGCAACTGCCTATCTGACCTCCACAACCCAGCTAGCACTGGGGAACACGATACCCTTTGGTGAGACTGGTTGTCAGACTTTCGAGCCACTGACTACCTTAACGACTGTCAAAGATCTACAAATGACAGCCGGGAGCAACGGCTTAACGTGCTTTCCGAGGCACGGAGGAAACTCGGTACGTAATGGGTGGTCACCCATCCACGGATCAACCTAGGCAAGCGCGGCTTAACCTAAACATCGACCCGAGCCGTGGTTATTATTTAGCCACAAGCTCCTATGTACATACGCACATAAATCCGAAAATTCAGAAGTGCGTGTCTTGGGTTTGAACTTGAGACATTATGACTTGGCAGTCCGACGGTCATACCACTAGCTGCTAACCTTTACCAATGTAACGAGCTTTAAATATTTTTTGAGTGCTAGTAGTTATTAGTGATCATAACAGTTTGAAATCTTTTTCTTTTTAGTCTTTTGCAACTTGCACCCCATTTCAGAGAAAAGCGCAACAAAACGAATACTTGTGCCACGGTTATAAACTTCTGAGAACTGGACCAGACTAATGTGCAAGACTAATTGGCAAATGGACTATATCCCTCTGTGTCAGTTTTCAAAGCTTTGTTGTCCAATATGTAAGTGTGAAGCACGTTCAAGTTTGACGTACGCAAAAGCCGGATTTTATTTAATTTCAGCATCAAAAGCCAACTCAATTAATTAGAAATTCAGGTCAAAAATGCGGCAGAATAGAGAATTTGTAGTCCTTGGAAAACACCATTGAGAATTCGAGAGAATTAGTTTTCTCATTATCATAGGTCATGAACCTGCTAACGACCGCCATAATGAACGAATAAAGATGATTACTTACTACATTTTTGGCAAGCATAGCAAAGAAATCGTGGCTGCCTCTTGTCTTCTTACGCAGAGATCTATGGACGTTACCTAGCGCGTGCTTTGGCTGTGACGTGTTTCCGTTTCTGTCTTGCACTCTTAGTTAGACACTAGTGCGACAGTGACAGGAATAAGGCCCGGACTCCATCAAAGCGGTGACGAGCGAAGATGTGCGAACCAGAGAGAAGAAGAGATGCGTAAAAGCTAGAGTGTTTCCACAGAAGATTTGCGGAGCACTAAAGCTAAGCGGAGACAAGAAGTGTAAATAACGAAATTTTATTGGTGGTTTACAACACATCTCTTTTCTTGTCTCGTCTCCGCTTCGGCGGAGTCCGGCCGTAACGCTTAACCGATGTTCGTGCTAATCTGTAACGTTTGTAGGTCACGGGTTAATCCTTAATTTACCATCCTCATTAGTTACTAGGCACCCATAGACGGTATCCGTATAAAGGTTGGAGCAAGACACAAATATGACATTAACAGATGCAGGAATTCCAAAATTCGAGGTACTTATCCCACTCGAATGATTAATTTAAATGACTACCCTTAACCTTTTTGTATAATCTGAAAGACGTGAGTATGGAAAATTATTTTTTTCGGTAGGTATACCAAGCAAGATTATTTTTCGAATTAGCGGTTTCGCTTTCAAAGAAAATGAACAATTTAATGGAAAAGGCAAGAGCATATTATTATGAACATTTTATTTACGTATTATATAAGTCTCAGAATTTCCTTTGAAGGTATAAAATGAATCGTATGTTTAAGGTAGGAAGGAATAAGACGTTCCGAGAAAAAAATCGAAAGTACATATCGAATCTACCTTGACCTTACACTCTAAATTGCTTTATTCATTACACTTGAGCAAATGAAAAATGGACACGTAAAAGACAGCTTTACCTTTTTTTTTTTTTTTTTTTTTTGGGGGGTGAGAAATCATCATATGACTCCTCCCGCTCTGAGTGTCAGACTCTTACTGACTAAAAAACACCCATGTTCCTTCATTGGCCCTTTATGTTCCAGGGCCGCGGTATCTCTTTCGAACAGTCCCGCAGCCCTGGCAGGCACCGGCCCTTGCGGGCCCCTCTCGTTTGCTGACATCTCTTTGAGGCGCGCGTGGAACACGAACGCGCCGTCGACACGGCCTGCCCGTCGTCATACGACGGACGGACGGCGAGCTAGCCCATTACTCGCCGTCCACAGGCCCGCGCCTACGGTGGCCGAGAGCCATCACGGCGTGAAAGACAGCTTTACCTTACATACACATCTAAATATAAGGTATAAATTAACATGTCTCTATAACCTGGTCAGCTTTACCTATCGTTTCCGTTTTTTCCAATAGTGTTGATCGACTTCTAATCTAACTGGATGCAGCTTAAAACCAGTATTTTACATGGTGCAACTGTCAATCTAATCTCCACAACCCAGTTTCTAAAATACTGGTTGTCTGACTTTCGCGCCTCTAAAGCAGCACCCCCTGAAGCAACCCCCTTCTACATATCATCGCCACTGCGAATTGAACTTTCTATAGGTGTAAATATGGGTTATGAATCACATTCTTGGACTTTCGTCTGGCTTTGAAAGGCTCAAATCGGCTGTCAGAATCCTGTCAGCGGCTTATATCCGATAGTTAGTGATAAGGTCCCCTTATTCATTAATTAATAAAGAATATGATGTTGTAGTCTGTGCTGATTGGTTGATATGTTTTAATGTTTAATTATATTGGGTTCAATGTCTGTCATATTTTATGAGATTTGTTCATTTGCAAAGCCTGAAAGTCATAGCTAACGCATTACTGAAAATAATATATGCAACTCCTGAATTTCACGATAATCTTTGCTTTATTTTAAAGTATTTTGACATTTAAAAACAAAACGTTGAGGGTTTAAAATATTTAGAAAGTTATTTAGATATTTTTCATAAATATACTTGGTTGATAATCAGCGTTCGAGCCAAAAATATAATTTAATGTGGCAACTATTTTGCTAAGTACGTGCGTACGTGTAAATAAGTGATTAAGAGTTTATTAAAATTCATGCTAGTATTCCTCAAAAGTTAGACAGAGGTTTATTGCAAACAGGAGGTGCCCGCAAGGGCCGATGCCTGCCAGGGCTGCAGGACTGTTCGAAAGAGATACCGCGGCCCTGGAACATAAAGGGCAAATGCATGGTTTTTAGTCAGTAAAAGTCTGACACTCCCTTCCGCTCCGCCCAGAGCGGGAGGAGTCATTTGATGATTTACCATCCAAAAAAAAAAAGGCAGAGGTTTATTGTAACACTTATTTTTATTATTATGAGCTTGGTGTATCCCAGTGCAGGGTCTGTGGCTATTAGGGCCCAAACCTTAAGGTAAGAGCCCAACTCGTATCACCATAATATATGTGTTATGGAACACTTAGATTACGTGTGCAATAAATAAATTATATTTCGTCAGCTATGTTCAAGTCCCATGCTATAGAGGGCTAACCATAATGATACGAAACGACAATAAATTCAGACTCTTGAGCAATGATTCGTAATAGAAAAATCCCAATATCCTTGGACCCAATGCAGAAGCCCTGCTTGCGATTACTAAATCAACAACATACATAAAGCTAAAACACTTTCCCTACGGAAGGTAGGAAGGATAGACACTCCCCTTGGCAAAATCCATACATGACATACGAGTACATACATGTATACTCTTTTTGAGTCGTCCGATTTTTTTAATCTATCTCGTCATACTCTCGCGTCAGTTGAGAGGCTACAAATCTGACAAAGGATAGCACCAATAAGATTGGTTTAGCTTTTTGTTGTTCTTTGGCGTCTGCTTCCGGCATTTTCACTGACAGCCTTTCATCTTTTGTTAATCGTCTTATAAAAGGTGGTACGAGTATTATGATTTTCTGGCTGTGGCCTACTGTGATTCATTTTACGGAGAAACTATTTAATGTAGTTAGAAGTAGTAAAATGTTTATTCAGGAAATGATCTAATGCTAGTGATCTGTGCAGCTGCGTGTGAGGAGCTCGTGATTAAATAAAAACAGTCGCTCGGGTTGATCTTTAGGTTAAGCCGTGCTTGCCTAAGTTGATCTGTGGATGGATCTGTCCTACCTTGTCTTGTGTCTGTGACTGTAGCTTCGCCTTCTTTGTTTTTCTGACATTCAAAAGTGCCTGTTATGGTCTAATCTATACATATAATAAATCTGTAGACGTGGCGTTTCTGTACATTGAAAATATTTAAAAAAAAGTAGTAGGGGTGTTAAAGGAGCACTAACAGAACCCATTTCTACCATTTTTAGAATTTTTGTCTGTTTGTCGGTTTGTCTGTATGTTTGTGCGCGCATCACGTAAAAACCCCTCATTATATTCAAAATCTACATATTGAAACATAAGAAGCATTGTTCCGAGTAACATTTAGTGTTTATTTAATCAAAATCGACCAACAGACGCAAAAGATATTAATGTTTAAAATTTTGTTAGTAACCTCATACGCGTTTTCTATGATAAATTGAATTATTTACGTAAATAGGTTTTAGTCGAAGTGTAGTCGGAATGGCTGATAATGAATTTGGTTTTATTTTTCCTTTTGTGTTTACTCTGTGCATGGAAGTAATAAGTACTACGTACAACCCATTACGAAAAAAAAACTCAAAAATTAAAATTTAAACAAAATTAAAATTTGATAAAATCCACGACGTTACGTGTGTGCAGCGCCGCAGTCAATTGCTCAGCCACTGCGCAAACTTTGCCGTCACATAACTGTGGTCGGACTGCACATTCAATTTTCAAATTGCCGCTGAATCTTGCAAGCGAAGATATCCCAACATGCAACATCACCAAAAACGGGGGAGTCCTTTTGCAGCAGGGAAAGTTAAGCCTATAGGACGAGTGCCCAATGTCGCAGAAGCATGCATTAGAGGCGTTGAACCGAAGCTTGCAGGACATCCGCGGCAACCAGGCGCTGATGGGAGGCGTCGTTCGGCCGCTTTAGACCCTGTGGACGGTGAGTAATGGGCTAGCTCGCCGTCCGACCGTCTTATGACGACAGAACACTGACACACTAGACACTGTGATGGCTAATGACGACAGTACTGCCTACCCCGTTGAATTTCTCAACTCCGTGGAGTTAAAAGGCGAGGCGTCCCATCAGCTAGAGCTTAAAGTTGGCGTTCCAGTTCTGGTGATGCGAAACCTTGATGCAACCAGACTGTGCAACGGCACCAGGCTTCGTATCACAGAGCTGGGCAGTAACATTATAAAAACGGAGCTGCTAAAAGATGGAGCGTTTTAATTCCCCGCATGGCCCACATTTCAAATAACTTGCCATTTCAATTTAAGAGGCTACAATTTCCCTTAAAATTGGTTTTTACAATGACGATCAACAGATCCCAGGGCCAAACCATAAAAGTGACCGGCATTCAATTGTGCACTCCATGCTTTTTAGACGGTCAATTATGTGTTGGTTGTTCAGTGCCCAAAATTTGCACGTGCTTGCGGAAAATAATAAGTCATTTAATGTTGTATACAAAACGGTATTAGAATAAATAGTGCCCAACAAGGCGTGTGATGGTTCACTTTGAAAATAAAGTTGTATAGCGCTAAAATAAACGGTTTTTAATATTGTGTGGGACTTATTTTTGTAGTCATCACCCACATTATCACATTTTGATCAGCCAGTCAGTTCTCACACATCACGCCAGTTATGTTGAACTCCCATGTGATAGGGACCGAGCCTATTTCCACCAACTGGGTACAAATCCAGATTCCGTGGCTGCTATTGCGAAATTCCTGATGGAATAACCCAATAACACTATTATTTGTAGTACTTTTTTCAATTGCATACATTGTTTAATGTTAAGTGGAAGAGCGGAGTCACACAAGCATTGCCTTGCTCAAAAGGTGATCTCTAAATCATGTGCGATATAGCTTTATGTAATTAAAATTAAAATAAAATTTAACACAGGACCTCATGCTTAATAGTCGCACTTGCGACCACTCGACCAACGAGGCAGTCTCTCACATACATACAAAATCTACACGCGAACGAAGTCGCGGGCAACAGCTAGTTGAAAATAAATGCTTTGAGTTTGGTGACCACCTATTACATACCGAGTTTCCTCCGTGCCTCGGAAAGGACGTTAAGCCGTTGGTCCCGACTGACATTTGTAGATCTTTGACAATCGTTACAGGTATTCAGTGGCCCAAAAAGTCTGACAACCAGTCTTACAAAGGTGTATCGTATTACCCAGTACTAACTGGGTTGTGGAGGTCAGATAGGCAGTCGCTCCATGTAAAATACTGGTATTCAATTGCATCTGGTTAGACTGGAAGCCGACCCTGACATAGTTGGGAAAAGGCTAGGCAGATGATGATGATCTATCATCTGTGCAGCTACATCTAAATCTTTATAACTCTGCTCTACAAGTGTTTGATCAAAATGAAAAGGAATGGATCAAAAATTTACCTGTTTTTGTGCTTATTTGTGGTTCAATCACAATTTATATTGTGGTTTGTGACGAACAAAGATGTTTTCTATTTTAATCCATGTTTATATTGTCAATTCAATACAAGAAGAAGAACAAAGTTTATTTGACGACAGTACATTAAGAACACAGAATAAAAAGGATCCAAAAAAAAAATGACGAATTAAAAAAACAGAAAACACCTGAATACCTCAGATTTGGTTTACTTTTCTATACTTAGTGAAAGATTGCGTAAGAATTTAATTGCAATATAACAGGGGTGGTTTTAGTAAGGATATAGGTAAACACAGCTCCATTATGTGGGAACCCCCTCCAAAAACTTGTGCGTGTGTGTGCATTCAAATCCATAGGAGGCCCTAGTTGGTATTTGTATCGGAGCGGAAGGGAGTGTCAGACTCTTACTGACTAAAAACCACCCATGTTCCTTCATTGGCCCTTTATGTTCCAGGGCCGCGGTATCTCTTTCGAACAGTCCCGCAGCCCTGGCAGGCACCGGCCCTTGCGGGCCCCTCCCGTTGCTGACAACTCTTTGAGGCGCGCGTTTAACACGAACGCGCCGTCGACACGGCCTGCCCGTCGTCATACGACGGACGGACGGCGAGCTAGCCCATTACTGACCGTCTACAGGCCCGTGAATTAATGAAAACCCTCAAATTATAACATCTATTTATTAGACAGAGACCTAAAGATAAAGTGACTCGGGCGATAGTAGATAATAATTTCATTTCAATTCATATGGGTTCGCTGGTTAGTTCGTCAAACTGCCGGTATGGGTATGGCGACGTTTGGTGTTGCGATGGTTCTAATCCAAGTGGAAACAATGAACTGTTTTTGGAGTATTCTTTAGATTGATCGTAATGAATTAAATATTGTAGCTGTGTAACATTTTAAAACTTGAGGGGTTAGCACATACTGACGCTGTGTTCTGCATGAACAATTTGTTTAGTTTGATAGTATTTGTCATACCCTTAAATATGACCAAAACTTTCCGATACACACTTTAAGTAGTGGACTTAGTTGCATAGCAACAGCGACAAGGATGTTACCCAATACACTGTTATTTACAACGGGTGCAAACCTCAATTCCCTTCTCTGTTTACATTGAAATCCCGTAGCAACCTAAGATCGTGTGTAGCCATACGGTTTCCGATGTTTCCTTTTGAAGGAACGAACAATGTTTGAGCAAAATTGGAGGGAAAATCTGTTGCAAACTGTGCAATCGGAATATTGAAGAATTTTGAAGTAAAAACAAATAAATGTTCTTTTGTTTTTCGTGTAGATTTGTGTTTAAAGGTATGAATACATGAAAGAAAAAATCTTTTACAAAGTTCTTAAGGTTACAAAGTATGACCTTCAACTTTTATTTAATTCCAGCTACATAATTTAACGAAATGACACGGAACAATATTACACGTGAACATACTTGCCGGACGCGTAATTTAATTTGGTTCAGCTTTATCCAATACCTACTACACAACATTTTACTGCTCTGTCTTAACAGCCATAAACGTAGGCTAGACAATGTTTGGAATACGTTTAAGTATCAGATAGTAAATTGAGATAATAAAATATACTAACCCATTCGTCTATTGAATGCAAACACTGCTGCGGAGCAGGAGTGTTAGCATTCAATAGGTATGACTTTCAGGTCGGACGAAGCGTTGTTGAGTTTTTCCATTAAAGACTTTCTCAGCAGCAGCCTTGAGTCTGAATTTGTGCTCGGTCGTCAGCAATAGGCTCGCGCCCAATAACATGGGACTTAAACAACAGGTGAAATGTAAATTACAGGCATGATGTTTGACTTATCTTTTTTAAATGCAATGAAAATGACAAGACATAACAATAATGGCGAACGCGCTTGCTAGATGAACAATTTTATAAGAGTTAGCTTTTTCCAATACTGTACAACATTTTATTGTCCAGTATATCTTAACAGCCATAAAAGCAAGCTATACAATGTGTGATACACGATTGAGTATGTATATGTCAAGGCCAGAGATGGGTGTGAACATAAACTTAAGATTAGCCGGCTAAACTTAAGCCGCGTTGACACGATCAAAGTATGCTTGGACCGAGAGAACTCGGATACCTACTCGGACGCAACTCGTATTGTGGCACCCACACCAAACCATCCAGTACGCTCGGATTATGGGTTGCACTCGAGCCGAGCATACTCTGATCTTGTCAACGCAGCTTAAGTTTAGCCGGCTAATCTTAAGTTTATGTTCACAGCCATTGTTAGCCGTAACATATACATAGTATAACGTAGGTTACGGGACTGTCAGCGTGACCAAATATATTTCTTCTCGCAACGAATTTTGATGCAGTTTTCACCATTAACTGGGATATTTGTTTCCCGGAAGATTTATGTGCTTATTATGTTAATTTTCAACTTAGATGTTATTTCAAAGATAATTAAATTATTTACAAACTACAAAACTATAATAGTAATAAATATGTACACTTAAAAGGGTTACAGGGTGTCCAAAAATTCGTCCGCATCGCTGTCAACAGGAAAAGTGCCCAGAAGGCTGGCAGCATTACCACGTTGGATGGCAATGCAGATTCTTTGGCCAAAAAAAACAGCTTAGCGATTTCCCAAAATACTAGGTTGGCACTCGAACCCCATGGCCCTAGTGTTCCAACCCCAAATGGCTCAAACACATAACTACCAATTAAATTATTGTATTTGCGCCCTTTGAGGTTTCAGCACCTGCAGCAGCCGCCCCAGCGCAGCCCACTGTGGAAGATGGGATGGCGCAAGGGTGTAGACGCAAGCTGCGTCCCACACCAAAGGCACGCGCTACACACGTAAGGCTACTGCTCAGGATATGGAGTTAAAATTGAGAACGGCCCTCCAAGAACTGAAGGACTCAAAACTCCAATGTCAACAACTGTTACAGGAGATAGAGGACAGTGAGGAGGAGGTCAATAACGTCAATAGCAAAAACTCCAGCTTAAAACGGGAGCTAGTAGACCTTCATCAGGATTACTTGAATGTTGTCAATGAACGGGATCAGCTAAGGGTGATTACGGATGGGTTTAACAACTGTAGCAACTTGTATGAGGAGGCTTTGTGTAAAGTTAGGGACCTAGAGGATGAATTAAATTATGCTAATGTAAAACTTTTAAATTTGAAACAGGAACAGGATCATACTCAGGCTATAGAAACTGAACACTTGTACAATGAATTAGTAAATACAAATTGCAACCCTAATTCCATAATAACAATAGACCTCACAGAGGACTCCTTACTGAAACATAATTCGTACCATAAAACTAGTAAAAATAAAATTAAGAAATATGCAAGATTGAATAAAATCATTAAAAAATTTAATAAATACAAGAAACAACAAAAGCACTATTCCAAAAATATTCAATTAAGGAAAGAACGTGTTTATCTTGTGAATAGATTAAATAACTATCAGATTAAATTGGAAGATAGTATAAATATTTATGAAATAGACACTCAGCGCTTACAATCTGAAATTGAGGCACTGAATAAGTCACTAAAATCATTATATAATAAATATGATATGTCTAGCAACCAAATTAAGGAGCATATTCTAGCCACTAATGAGTTAGTAGACAAAGTGGACTTGCTGACTCTCAGCAACACTCATTGTACTTGTAGGAGTGAACCCAGTCTTGATGCCCTCCAGCCTGAGGCAACGGAGGACCCGTCCCAAGCTATGAGCGCTCAGGACTGCACCATCAACCCAGATGCAATCCCTGTCATTACATTTCATGAGTCACAAGTAGTACAGCCTAAGATTAGTCATTTTGTATCACCTGATAGTAAAAATTGTTATCATTCAGTTATGTTCTCTGATGGTATAGGTAGAGGGCTAGGTAAATTAATCAGTAATAACCTTAGTTATTGTACCCAAAATTATTGCACGCCCGGGTCAACCTACAAACAGGTCATGGCTTCGGTAATAAATAATGTTTGTAATCCTAATACCACCATTACCATATGTGTTGGAAATAGTTCAAATATTAAAAAGGAAGACATCACCGACTATGTATCAGAGTTGTTAAAGTTAAGCTGTAGTAAGATCATATTGTGTGCTTTTCCATATTTTAAAAATTTAAGTAGTAGAAAAAACAATTATATACATATGTTAAATAAGCATGTACATTTCTTAGTAGGTCACTATAGTGACAGACTTATATATCTGGATATCAACACTATTGTTGATAAACTTAAGTCGACACGGGGTAAGGTGTATCTACCTATTAGATGTAGACACAAAATAGCTAGGCTATTAGCTTATAATATTCACACAGACATAAATAGTATGTCTAAGTTTAGTTATATTATTAACACCGCGACTATTAGTAATCATACTAATAAACATTTTTATAATAACTGTAAATCGGAGGATCCATGCGTAATTATAGATGATTCTCAAGTAGAATCCACTGGTAGTGGAGTCTCGGGGCTCACTCCAGATATTAATATTAATTTAAACTAGGTAGTGAGACAAAAGAAGGTACCTTTAACAATATTGTTAAACCTATCAACAACAAAGTATCTTCTTGCACTCAATTAGTTAGTAAAAAAGGGCCTCAGCAGAACACCTTAAAATTATTCCACCAAAATATCCAAGGAATTTCTTCCAAATTATTAGAAATTGAATTGTTTTTAGAAAAAAATATGTTTGACATTATTTGTTTTACCGAACATTGGCTAAAAGATTACCAAATGCTGATTAATTATGAGAACTATACGGTTGGTAGCTGCTTTAACCGTAAATCTATGCTGCGTGGAGGTTCCCTAATACTTTTGAAAAATTGTGTTAAATATAAACAACGTATTGACATAGTAGGTCTCTCGGTTGAACATTGCGTCGAACTGTCCTGTGTTGAGCTAGATAAGCATGTAATTGTGTGTGTGTACAGACCCCTAAACTATCAAAACTTTTCCTTATTTGAATCAATAATGGAAGATGTCCTGGCAAAACTTGCAGCCAGTAATAAATCTACAATTATTTGTGGTGATTTCAATATCAATATTTTAGAAGACAATTCAAATAGCAGTCGGTTATTAAATCTTTTTAAGTCATTTGACTTGACCAACATTTTTATAGAACCTACTAGAGTCACTCCATCTTCTGCTACTTGTATAGATAATGTTTTCTGCGATTGCGATTACTTAGATAAAGCCATAGTAAATTGCCTGCCGTCTGACCACAGCGGACAAACTGTAACTTTTAGGTGTAACACACCATTGCAAAATGTTCAGATTAAATTTAGACCTATAACTACTAGCAAATTAAATAGGTATAATATTTCCCTGCAGAACAAGTTAAGTGTTATGAGCCATCATATGGACGATATTAATATAAATCAATTGTATGATCGTTTCTTTTCAATAGTTCACACTGAATACAACAAAACTTTTGAAAAGAAGACAAAAAGTATTTGCCCTAAATTTATATTTAGTGATTGGGCAACTAGAGGTATCAGAAAAAGTAGGGAAAGACTATTTGAGCTTTATGACCTTAAATCTTATATAAACACTGAAACTTTTAATAAGTATGTTGCTAAGTATTCAAACATTTTTAGAAATACATGCAAGGTTGCCAAAGCCCTGCACATTAGCAACAAGATCAAAACAGCAGAAAATAAAATAAAGACAGTTTGGAAAGTCATAAATAACGAGACTAACAGGAAGAAAATACGTAACACTAGCTACACCTTAGATACAGCATGTGGTCCTAAAAGCTCTAATCAGGAAGTAGCTCAAGAATTTGTGAATTTTTTTACCGATATACCGTTAAAAACTACGGAGTCTCTTAATTCCTCTCCTGAAGTAGCAATTGGTTTATTAAAGGCGAATGTGTCTGGCTGCCCGGCTGAATTTAAATTTAAACACATAAACCCTATGATAGTTATTAAAGCTTTCCGGCAAATAAAAGTCAAACTGACCGAAGATCTTTGGGGAATGTCTATCAAAGTTTGTACATCCATAGTTGAGACTGTAGCACCATACTTAGCTTTAATTTTTAATTTGTGTGTAGACCAAGGAGTTTTCCCTGATTTAATGAAATACAGTAAAGTCATACCTCTTTTCAAATCCGGGGATAGTAAAGATACTAATAATTATAGACCTGTATCCGTGTTGCCGGTTTTTAGCAAGGTGTTTGAAAAAGTAATGCTTAATCAAATGCTCAATCATTTTAACACCAACAGAATCTTACACGACCAACAGTTTGGTTTCACTAAGGGACGTTGTACAACTGACGCCGGTGTAACCTTATTAAAGCACATATTTTCTGCGTGGGAAGCATCCCAAGACGCAATAGGAATATTTTGTGACCTCTCCAAAGCATTTGATTGCGTAAATCACGACACATTGCTTTTGAAACTTGAGCATTACGGACTAGGTAAACTTGCACTTAGTTTGGTAAAATCTTATTTAAGTGATAGACAACAATATGTTCAAATAAATGGTGTTAATTCACAGGGTTTAAAAGTAAAAATGGGGGTTCCGCAAGGCTCAATATTGGGTCCTTTCCTCTTTCTAGTATATATAAACGATCTACCCTATTTATTAAAAAACCAACCTCAAAATATGGTGTTATTTGCTGATGACACTTCTCTAATTTTTAAGATAAATAGACGGGCCCAAAATCTAGATGACGTAAATAATGCCCTACTTCAGGTCCATAATTGGTTCACAGCAAACAATTTAGTATTAAATGAAAAAAAAACGAAATGCATAAGATTTGCTTTACCAAATGTTAAAAGTAACGAGTGTGATATAGTATTGAATAAAGAGAAACTTGAATTCGTAGATAAAACCGTTTTCCTGGGGCTTACGCTTGATTCAAGGCTACAATGGGGTTCTCATTTGAAATCTCTTGCGGGGCGCCTAAGTTCAGCAGCATATGCTGTTAGAAAAATCCGTCAATTTTCTGATGTAGATACCGCTAGACTGGTCTATTTTAGTTACTTTCATAGTATAATGTCTTATGGCATTCTGTTATGGGGACGGGCTGCAGACATTGAGTCCATATTTATTCTGCAAAAAAGAGCCATCAGAGCCATATATAATCTTCGTAGGCGCGATTCTCTAAGGGAACTGTTTAAGGAAATCAAAATCATGACGGTACATTGTCAATACATCTACGAAAACATAATGTACGTTAGAAAAAATCTACATCTTTTTAATAAAAGAGGTGACAGACACAATTACAGTACGAGAACTAGAGACCAATTAGTTCAGCCGGGCTTCAGACTGGCTAAAGTAGACTCATCTTTCATGGGGTACTGTTTAAGATGCTATAATAAAATTCCACAAAGTATTCTTGAACTGAATGAGACGAAATTTAAATCATGCATTAAACGCACACTATGTAAGCAAGCATATTACAAGTTGGACGATTATATCTCTGATAAAAATGCTTGGCTCAATGCCGGTCCTGCTCCACATGGACAGGGGCGCATAAACTGATTAATGGATAGCATTAAATAGTATTGTTGGAGCTGCTGAAGATTGTACAACTATCTTTGCATTGTATAGATTCAATTTCTTTTGGTATTATATAACCGCATAGCCCATATTATGTGAGTACTATGTAATAGAAAGCTATCCTTCGTTGGAAACCTACGTCATTTTTTTTTTTTTTTTTTGACTTGAATTTGCCCTGGCGGTTAAGTGTATGTCATGCTCACTCAAATGTCTCGCTGATGGTGGCGCGTGTGTCGGATCAGTTAGTTCCCTTCAAAATGGTTGAGTTGAATGGTGCTGATACATGCGTCATGTTCGTGAACGGGCGCTGTCAGTTGTGACTGGTCATCTCTTGGTTGCCACGGCTTATTTGAATTAATTATTTTATTTTTTGAATTGTTCTTTTCCTTGTTTTTACTATGGACACTTTTAACGTGCACATCTTGCTACATCGCTCTCACATAATGTACCATCTAAACATGAATGATGTAACCAAGGTTTTGTAAAAATATTCTGATTTAAAAGAGTGTCCATGGAGTTTCTTGCCCGTTCTTCTCCATAGAGATCTACGTTAGGGAATGGGCAACTACAGTACTTTCACAGTTTTTATGCCTTGTGACTGGGACTGTAGCTAAATTTCATTGTTGTCTTTGTTTCGACAGTTCAAAAGTGCCTGTAACGGGCCTACTTGAAATAAATGCTTTGATTTTGATTTTGATTTTGAAAGGCCTACCCAACTTCCATGACATTATGGTCATACCATCTGGTCTCTTCCCATCGACGCGTGCCAAGCCATTGGGTTCTAAGACAGCTGGCACCCCGGCGGTGGCAAGAGCACGACGGATGAGATCATTAATGGTAGCGTGTCGCGCATTCCGACCTGCACTCTTACTGCAAGAAAGGCCATGGTGTCCGAGGCAGTCGACTGCTTCACCACATTGACAGCGATGTGGAGCCCCACAAGGAGCGCCCAATCGCAAACACACTTAGATGTTGCATAAAAATCTGGATATATTATGAACATGACGTAATTTCTTACGTCATATTCAAATATCCATATTTTTAGGGTAGTATTTTAACACCAATTTTTGGAACGTAGTTCCTTATGGCGCGTTGCGAAAGGAGACTAGACGGAAAAAATTCAGACGAAAAGTGTGTACGATACTTTTACCCGACTGCGCGACGCAAAGGAGGGTAATGTGTTTTTTACCCGACTGCGCGACGCAAAGGAGGATAATATGTTTATCAGTCTATGTATGTATGTATGTTTGTTTCTATGTGGCGTTCTAGAGACCAAATGCGTAGGCCGATTTTGATAATTCTTACGTCAATCGATTCGTGTTAACCTTGCGAGTGTCACTAAAGACATGACAGTACTCTAAATTCACCACAGCGACAACCAGACGCCATTATGTCAAAATGAAAAAAAAAAAAGTTGATGAACTATGTCAAGTGGGGTGTCGTTGAATAGGTATTTTAAAATCATTTTTTTTAGGTTCCTTTTATCATTTTTCATTTTAAATAATAGTTTAGGATATATAACGATTTAAAGTTGTTTAACAAAACAACCATTCTCGCTAATTTTCTTACTTATTGATTTAAGTTTATATTCAAATTTTACCAATCAAATTTTACCAATCAAATCTTCCCATGGGGCCCCGACTGTGAGTCGTTCTGCTCTGCATTAGAATTTATGATTTGTTTTATGTGTGTATAGATTATAAAACTATTTCAATTGTGTAGTTATTTAGTATTACTTAACTGAATTCTAAACTACTGGGCTTGTTTCTTTCTTTTTAGTTTTCATTTAAGTTAATGTTTTCACGTATTTTTTAAAATTAGTTTTTACTCAGTCGGGTTTTTTGTTTTTCTTTAAATTATTTTTTTATTTTAGACTTTTTAGTTACGATTCATTGACTTTGTTATAAGATGGTAAATTTCGCAATCTAGTCATTTCATTGAGGGAGTTAATATCGTGGGGATTATTAAGTAACTTGCGGTGGTCTAAACTACTGATGATTAGTCCCTCTAGAGACCTAACTCGGCTCAAAGCTTACACATGCGTGACCTTTAGCAAAAATGCGTGAACTTAAGTCAACCACAGCTCGGTCCAAAGTAGTTCCTTGGAGCTTGTGTACAGATACACCCCAGCACAATATCAATGGCAACATTTTTCGCTCTATTTTACTCTGTCCGCGAAGTGCATCGAATTCTGTCGTCGATGGTTCGATTCTAACTCCTACTCCAGGAACATTGTTTTTAATTGCTTTGTCGTCAAATTCTCTATAAACAGCCTGTGGCAATTCTCCGGGTTCCAATGGGTCCCTCCGAAGAGCTGGCCACTCAATTGTCCTTATAACACCCATTGCTCCGTTAACAAGACCATGGGTAACATTCAAATTTCTTCGTAACATAACTCGTGATCCTAAACCGATTGTTAAATACCTATTTAACGATTCCTCCAGTTTTGTTAGGATCATCAGAAACATAATACATCTTTCGGTTTTTGACCATAATATGTTTTCGATTCTACTGATATATATATCAGCTGCATGTAATTTTTTTTTTGCATTGTTTGTAATTTTTTTTAATTATATTTATATTTATTGTTTATTTTTTCTTTTTTTTTTGTGTTGTTTTAAACTTAAATCCATAACAAAGAATTCAATTAGTAGACGCGGAGAATCTTAACACCGCGACTCACAAACGTGCATCAAATGTACAAAGTCATCTATCGAGCTTGGTGGTAAACTTTTTTTTACTCGGCGACTTGGCGATGAATAAAAGTTATTTTTTTACCAAAAATATTTTGTTCTTCATGCTTTTTCACTAATGTGTTTCTACGGACTGGTGTTTCAGAATTCACTTTCTTCGGAATAGTGTATGTACATTCTGGACATACCCATCTTTTCTTGTACACCGGTGTGAATGCCGTGAACTGCGGCTCCAATAAGGCAAGATAATTTAGGTGATACAGTTCTATGTCAAGGGTTTTGGTTTCCGCACTTAGTCCTTAAAGTGGACCATTGTACGTGAGCAATGGTGGCCGTTAATCCAACCAGCCCACCTGCCTCCAGAAGCAGATCAAACTTCCCGGCCTTTTCTGGACATCCGCAAGAGATCTTGGTGTTCCAAGAGTCTCCTCGCGGATCTGGGTGACGCCAGTGTACTCGAGGAGTCCGTGTGCTACCGTTTCCTCCACGTCCATGCACGCCCTGCACACTGTTAGTGATACCTAGGGTGTGGAAGTGTTTGTTCAGTCAGCAGTGTCCAGTGATGGTCCTCGCCACCAGTTGCAGGCTATCTATGTCCATGCGCAGAAGGCACTTGGTCAGCTTTCTAACCAGGGATGGCATAGCCTTCTTGGATTTCCTACATCCTGGTGTCGAGGTCCACCACTTCTCCGCTTGTGTTTCAGTGTGATCCTTTAACCAACTTCTTAGCTGCTTGAAAGGAAATGGGCACAATGGGTTCGGGTCCGAAGGCTTTTGTGCAGTTCATCTGCTGCATCGTTTCCAAGTGATCCTTGCTGTGCCTTTGATCCATTGTAGTGTCACCGTGTTGAGGTTTAGTACCGTAACTCGTTCTAGGGCATTATGACACACTAGTATTAGTCTCAACGTGATCTGGTTTCTCTTTAAGGATTGAAGAACTGAGGCACTATCGGAAAGTTTACGAATATGGGTATTCGTAACTTCTCTGGGCTCTATGGCATGTGCCGCTTGGATAACGCCTGTACACTCGGCTTGATAGACTGAGTTGAGCATTCCCAGGGGTCTGGATATTTTAACACTGCATATGTAACACATCTTTAATGACATTATCACAGCCGTTACATTTTGTATCCATTTAGGTGGCTACTTCTTTTATGAAAAAAATAGTAATTATTCCACAAGTAAACATCTCCGCGCTCTTGCTTGTACGCACGTAGCACCAGTTACATAGTTTGGTGTACATAACCCTTGATCAGCTCGTCACCGTCACTGAGAGACGACCGGCACGGATTGGAGGAGGGGGGGGATTCATCCGATGGATCGATCTCCTCCTAACTCCACCCCACCGCCGCTGCCGCCCACATCCAGCTCCCTGAACATCATCCAGACCAACCTTCAGCATAGCCAGACTGCTACGGCCTGTCTACGCAGGGCACTGGAGATGAAACCTCGGACTATAGCACTGATCCAAGAGCCGTGAATCCGAAATAATAGGATCTGTGGACTCGGCAACATTTGAGGTAAGTTAATCCTCGACACACAGGGCACAGACAAACCTCGAACCTGCGCCTATATACCCAAAGATGTACCTACCACAACACTCACGCAACTATGTTCCAGAGACCTGACAGCTATCAGGCTTAAAACCGAAGACAATGTACCCGATATCGTCCTAGCCTCGGTGTACATGCCAGGCGAGGATGAAGACTGCCCACCAAAAGAGATGGCCGACCTGGTAAGATACTGTGAAGACGACAACCTGGATCTGGTCATCTGCACAGATTCGGATGCCCACCACCCGCTTTGGGGTTGCAACAAAGCCAACACTAGAGGTGAGGTATTATGCACATATCTATTTTCCACTAACCTTAACATCATAAACCGCGGGTCGGAACCCACTTGGGTCACGGCTAGAGGTCAAACAATCATTGACCTAACGCTGGCTTCGGAAAGCGCGACAAAACTTATTTCTAACTGGCACGTATCCAACGAGCCTTCTAGCTCTGATCATAGAAGGATTCGTTTCTCACTGGTAGCTAACACAAAAAAACCTGAACCTAGGCGCAACCCACGCCGTACCAACGTACCCGGCTACAAAAGGCTTCTGGCCTCCCTATTAGCGCAGCACCAAATACCCTTAACTCCAACAGATCCCAAACAACTTGAAGATACTGTAGCAAAACTCTCAGAATATATCATTGATGCGTATCACGCCTGCTGCAAACTAACAGATCCAAACACCAAGAGCAAAGGAAACTCCTGGTGGAATGCAGAACTCAGTAAGCTCAGGCAAACCATGCGCAAAGAATTTAACAGAGCCAAAAACTCCAGGCTCCCAGAAGACTGGGACTCATACAAGAAAACACAATACACCTTCAAAAACAAGTCAGGCATGCCAGCAGAGCAGCCCTGGCGAAAATTTTGTGAGGACATCGAATCAAACAGTGAAGCCGCGCGAGTAAGGAAGATCCTATCCACCGATCAGGATCGTACCCTCGGGTCGCTGAAAAACCCAGACAATACCTACACTAAGTCGGACCACGAAACAAGTAAAATTCTTCTGGAAACCCACTTCCCAGACTGAAACCTCTCTGAGGACAAAACATGGGAAAGTGAGCCAATGCACACACCAAATGACCAGGACTGGTCCAGAGCCCGTACCATAGTAACTGAAGACAAACTAAAATGGGCAATAAAGACCTTCAAACCATACAAAGCCGCTTAGACGAAATTTTCCCAGCCCTGCTACAATGGGGTGTAGACGTCCTCACACCGTGGCTGGCCGTCATCTATCAAGCTTGCCTGGCACACAACTATGTACCACTTGAATGGCGAGAGGTGAAAGTTATTTTCATCCCCAAACCAGGCAAACCAGACTACACACAACCCAAAGCGTACAGACCACCGTCTATGCCAGGGATTCCAGAATCAAACATACGCGCATAAAAGACGACGCAATCAAACAACAGCCCATGATGGTATCACATGCCATAGAGGCCAGGGAAGTTACGGATACTCACATCCGCATACTTTCCGACAGTGCCTCAGTCCTCCAATCCTTAAAGAGAAATCAGATCACGTCGAGACTAATACTAGAATGCCATAATGCCCTAGAACGAGTTACGGTACCAAACCGCAACACGGTGACATTACAATGGATCAAAGGACACAGTGGATCGCTTGGAGACGATGCAGCTGACGAACTCGCCAGAAGAGGATCCAGCACAAAAGCTCGACACCAGGGTGCAGGCAATCCAAGGAGGCTATGCCATCCCTGGACAAAAAACTGCCCAAGCGCCTTCTGCGCCTGGATAGAGATAGCCTGCGACTGGTGGCGGGGACCATCACTGGACACTGTTCACTAAACAAACACTTCCACACCCTAGGTATCACTGACAGTCCCCTGTGCAGGGCGTGCATGGAGGCGGAGGAAACGATAGCGCACGTACTCCTTGAGTGTACTGGCGTCACCCAGATACGCGAGGAGACCCTTGGAACGCCAGGATCTCTTGCGGATGCCCTGAGAAGACCGGGAAGTCTGATCTGCTTCTGGAGGGAGGTGGGCTGGTTGGAGTAACGGCCACCATGGCTCACGCACAATGGTCCACTTTAAGGACTAAGTGCGGAAACCAAAATCCCTAACATAGAACATACTTGGTCGGCTTCGTGGAGGGTCCGTTTACACCCTGTATGATACTGTAAAAGCCCGCATATAGGTACATTTTACCATTGATAAATCCTAAAAGTGCAGGCTTGCGAGGACTATCGCCTCCAGATCCCATGGCGGCAATCCGGCAAGGAGGCTCGCCGCCTCGCCGGAGATTGTGCGGTACCCACGGACCAGCCTTACGGCTACCACCTTTTGGGGCGCGTTCAGGTAGTGGGCGGTTCGCCACCTCAAGGAACGCGCCCACATCGGGGCCCCGTAAAGGGCCATGGACCGCACGACCCCCGCGTAGAGCCTCCGGCAGGAGGCGTTCGCACCCCTCAGGTTGGGCAAGAGCCGCTTGGAGGCAGCCCCGGCCCGTTCCAGTTTGGGAGCCAAACGTCGGAAATACTCCACGAAGTTCCACCGGCTGTCGAGGACGAGTCCTAGGTACTTCATCGTAGACTCGACGCCGATGTACCCCACCCCTCGTACCATCAGTTTGGATCGCGACGGTGGCGCCTCGGACTTGTGCACCTCGAGACCCAATTGCCGGATCCTCTCCACGACTATCGCAACCACGCGTGTCATGATTTCGGCATGTTATCTTACCTTGGATAAAAAAAAAAACGTTTTTATTAAATTTCATAGGATTAACCGTAGTTCGGGCTTACAGTAACACAGTTTTGGAACAAAATACATAAAAAATGTTATTGTTTTAACCAGTTTTAACAGATGTTAATACGAAGGAGTGGCATTACTTGCAAATTAATAAGTCAATAAAAGACACATGTCCGTGGTGACACTCTCAATGTGAATTTTTGATTAAAAACGACTAATATTAGGTTTTTTTTACAACTCGTTTTAAAGAGGGTCATAGAATTGTCATGGCAAGTTAAATTCAAGCTGGGACAATTCTCTGTAATTAACCGCGCGCTAACTTTGAAGTTATAAAATAATAAAACAGTTCGGAGGATAGGAACCTCCACACAATGCGGGCCGTATCGAGGACTATTACCTTCTGAATCAGGCCCTTGATCCAAACGTCTTCTGGCGAAAGCTTAGAAAAATATTCTTCGAGGCTCATGGTCATCAGACCATCGGCTTTAACGACAACCGGCACAATGATATCCGAGTTAGTTCCACATGTCGGCAAACACGTGTGCTTATTATTTCTTGCGAAATCGCTCGTCTAGTAGTTTCGATGTTTAAGTGTGAGAAAAAAAAATCCTATGTGCTTTTCCAGACTATAATCTATCTCGATGCCAAATATCATCCAGATCCGTTGAGACGTTCTGGCGTGATTGGGTAACAAACATCCATCCATCCATCCAAACTTTCGCATTTATACTAAGTATAGAATAGTTTATGGGTTCAATTAACTCAAACCTTGCAGTGGGAAATTTTGATAATAAATAATAATTGTTGGAAGTTGGTCTTAAAATACGATAATTTTGGCCCAATCCAGCGATATGAATAACATAATGTAAGGAGTTGGAAGCTTTTTGTATGCAGCCTGGCCTGTGCTTATCTTCAGATATTTTATAATATTTTCAAAATAGCAGCCACGCGTTAAACCTAAGTAATAATCAATTGCTTGTATGAATACAAACAAGGTTTGTCTCATACAATAGATTGTTTGTATCGGTGCCTGATAATGCTTTTTTGTGTTCGAGATATTTTATTTGTAGGATTGTCAGAATTTATTCCGTTAGGCACGTACATCATGTGGGCAGACGATACGTTTCGTGCAATAAAAATACACTGGGTGCGATACCCTGTTTCTATTAAACTAACAAATTTCTTGAAAATACAACTTAATGTAATAATCGGGTCACAATGAATTGCAGTACAGTTCCAGGACGTCTCAGCTCCACTACGATCTGACTTTCTAACTGTTGTCGTCACCTAGAGCTGTAAACATTAGGGCTCTGTAGAAGCACGCAGTGGTGGGGGAAGAATTGTCAGTAGGTCGCGTGATGTCACCACTGGTGTACTTGCTATTCATTTTAGGTCCGTACCAATGACCGGATCTGACATATTTATTACTATGTACATTTTTTACAAACTACCAAATATACAGCTTTGTTTTATACCAAAATAGTGGCTGTTATTTTGAAAATAAATTAAAATGGCGGAAGTAAGGCAGGCCAAATAATTCAAACTCCATTGTTAAAATGTCATAACAACCACATAGATAATTCGGTAAAGGACATAGACAATTGACAAACACAGTCATATAAAAAGTTAATTATGAAACACAAAAACGTTATTATGCATATAAACATAAAAGATAAGAAAATAGTGTAAAACACAATGAGGCAAGGTGAGGGAAAATTATAATGATAAGGTCTACTGACCTTACCCTTCATATGGGACTTACAGTCGGGAAATAAAGATTAGGAAAAATCTTTGCTTGTAATTGCACAATGTTAGTATTTATTTTCTGGATAGTCACTATTTACTATAAACAGATAACGTTTTTGAGTTGTTTTGGAAACAGAAATGGTTTAGAAATAACATTCTGATGGAATTGAGGTCCAGACGATTTCTCAATTCTGTCAGAATTTTATTAGGTAGTACACAAAGAGGGAAAGTATTTGTTTTAATCCATCATCATTCTCTTGCCCGTGTCCCAATTTATTTGGTGTCGGCGCAGCATGTCTTCTTCTTCCATACAAAAAATGTATATATGTAGTTTATCAGCCATCTAGCTACCATAACACAAGCATTAGGTTGCTTAGCTTGGGACTAGATGGTGCTGTGTGAAATGTCCAGGGATATATATTTTTTTTTTATACGTCTCTATTACTCGTCATCTCATCAGGAACCTCCTTTCGTGCCATATCATTCTTCACACAGTCCATCTATCGTTTCTTTGGTCTTCCTCTACTTTTATACCCATCCACAGTCATACTCAAAACTTTCCTCACAGTTTCCTTATTCGTCCGCATCACGTTCTCCATTTAGTCAGGTCTTATTGATAGATTGAGCTTTTCCATTTCAAATTTGAAAATAGCAGAATTGTAGATAATTCTGCTATTTTAAAATTGGCCCTTACGATAAAGAAAAAAAAGACAGAAAAGTACTACAATAATTACAATTTCTTTTTAATTTCATTCTCAAATCAAGATTGAAGAAAAAGTGCCACAACCACGATACTGGGAACTCGGTCCCTTAGGCACTTAGGTTGTACGTATAGCAAGATATTTTTTCATAATTAATTAATCTAAAGCCGCGTGTACACGCATCTTTTTTTTGCTTATTTTAATGGCTTATTTTTATTGCTCCTGCTTCGTAAAACTTATCGACCTTTGGAAACGTTTTGAACATAAAAAGTGTGTTGAAAAGGAGTCAAAGTAGCAACTGACTTTTGGACCTTTAAAAAATAAATCGTTGAAACATGTTCATTATTAAGGCACTAAAAAACCCTTTTTCGACATTTTTGGAGTTATTGATACTCAAGATTATATCTTTAGGTACTTATATCTTCCAAGAAGAAAAATCCTATGGTTATAAAATATTTCAATACGTAGTGAATACATTCAGGGAATAGGAGCATGGGAAAAAATCAAACGACGGTTAAGATAGACATTTAAACAAGATTAAGATAATATTACATCTTTAATGAAATTACGACAACAAAACTTAACATTTCTGATTTTCATAATTTTTTATTTGTTAATTTAATTTTTCGTTAGAGTACCGTTTAATAAGCTATTTCTAGTAGACTACGAGAAAATGTTAACATTCTCATATAGATAAGGCTGGCCAAAATAGGATTGATTGCATTGGAGTTGATACAACACTACGACGATGATGATCTCACTTCTTTTTTACCGTTTCATGTAATCCTGGATCACAAACTCCGCTCCTCTTTCAGCAACCATACCAGTTGGTGCGTTAGTGTTACCACTAGTAAGAGTAGGCATAACACTAGCATCTATCACGCGGAGATTCTCAACTCCGTGGACTTTCAACTGAGAACTCACGACAGATGTCTTTGGGTTCGGCCCCATCTGACATGTTCCTACGGGGTGATACACCGTCAGTGCCATCTCAACACAAACACATTTCCAGTAATCTCTGCTATTTAATTCATAACGATTACATGGAGTCCACACCATTCTTCCTAAAGTTCCATTGATTTCCTTGAAGGCTGTCGTGTTTACTACTTTTGTTAGCATCGTAAGACCTGTGGCAGCTAACTCTAAATCTCTGGGATCTTTGAAATAGTTCAAGTTTATAATCGGGTGATCCTTTGGGTCGTTCGAATTTAAAAAAATGCTACCTCTGGAAGATGGATGCAGAAGATTGAATAGTAGCATATAAACCGCATGCTCTTTATTTTGTTCTATTATTGGATTAGCTACCTCATCTTTGTACCTAAATCTTTGTGTCAGGGTTTGTTTGATATTAGAACTGTTTCTATACAGGAGTAAAAAATGTGTTTGAAACTCGGGGTAAGTAGCATTAGGGTTATCGGAATAAAATGCAACTACGTCTGCAACACTATTTTGTGCCAAAATACCAGTATGATTGTAAAGATACTGTATGACACTAAATTGTTGATCAGCTTGATTCTGCTCGCCAGGTTCATCGCCATAAATTATAACGGGAATTGTACAATGATCTTGTAGATTTTGTCCTACCAGAGGCGAATCTATTATTACAGGAATTTTCATTGAACGAAGATGCTCTTTAGGGCCGACTCCAGAAAGCATCAAAAGCTGTGGAGAGTTAATAGTTCCTGCGCTTATAATGATGTCCTTTGTTGCCCTAAATGTGAATTTCTTCGAGTCACGTTCTACTTCTACTCCATAAGCTTTTTTAAATAAACGACCAATTAATATTTTTCTCACCAAACTATTCTTAATAATTTTTAAGTTCTTCCTGTGCAGTACTGGATTCAAATATGCTTTATTATGACTTTGTCTTTCTCCACCAGCAGCCGTAGCTGTCAAAATACCTGAACCAAGCATGTTTGCGACATTTATATCTGGCACATTCTTTATACCAATCTCTTTCCAAGCAGACAGAAGTCTCTGAGTGATAGGTCTATAAGTGCTGTTGAATGTATTTAAAACTAATGGACCATCAAGTCCGTAATGATTTTTGATTTCAGGATTTTTCAACAAATCCTGGTTTTGATAACTTTCTGCCTTCTTAAAGCAACGACGTACTTCGTCTACTGCCCATTCAGTATTACCAAGGTCCACCCAGTTTTGAAAATCTTTATTATTCCCTTGCATGTAAATCATAGCATTGAGGTTGCTACTTCCGCCCACCATTTTACCTCGTGGCCAATTTATACTTCCGTTTATATTGGCTCCGTTACTGACTCCGTTATTAGTTGTCATGTAGTCCCAATCATACCTGGTTTTAAACATGCCTTTGTCCAGCCCTGGAATCTAAAATGATTTACTTTAGCACGAATAAAGTTCGAAATATTCATATAGATAAATATTTTAACCTTTATGTATACTCACATTAGCTTCTATAGGTGCATCATCACCAGCTTCAATAAGTAATATTTTCCATTTTGATACTTCACTCAGTCGGTTTGCCAAAACACAACCAGCGGTTCCGGCTCCAACTATTATGAAGTCAAATGTTTCAAAATCTGCAATGAAAAAGCAATGAGAACACTATGAAACATAATTTTGACATTTCATTCATAAGTAATCAATATTAAAAATTGAGCGTAGAAAGTTGATATATACCTAAAAATTACCTATTTTCATCTCAGCTACTTTATTGTTACGGCCTAGAACTCGGCCACTTTGAATTTGTAAGTTAATTTTAATATTTCTACACCGGCAACGGTAGTATAAATGTGAAACTGTTCATTAATAAGATCTTAATGTATGTACCTTACTCAGAAATTAATAAATTTAAAATCTAAATCTAATTTGAAACAAGGAAATAATAATCTCAACGTAAGAATAACAAAAGAACAAAAACGGAAGAATTGAAAGATTCAGTGCACATGTCACACAACACACAGTGAGCATAACTGTGTTGGGGGAAATGGAAGAAAAAAAAACGTGTTGTGCCGACCACATGTCGACACGACATTTTAGGTCAAAACCACATCAAAAGAAAAATACGGGGTGGAAGGAACACCGACGCGAAAACGGTTACCACGTATTCAGTACATCATTTGAAGCCTCCACACACAGACATTTTCATCGGCAATTTAAAAAAAATCAGAAGCTCCATACATTTTGACCGTGTGGGTATTGCACCTTTGTAGGAAACAGCTTTTGTTTTTTTAATAATCGATGAATTTTCTCTATAGGGGGGCTCAGAATGGTGTACCTACTGAATACGTGGTAACCGTTTTCGCGTCGTCGGTGTCCATTCCGCTGTATAAGACAGAAGTAGGTATATATTATGAAATTATTGATGGAAATACTTACTTGTAACATTAGCATCTGGTATCAATCCTTCTCCTATGGCGCATTGTGCTGCTGCCATGAACTGGAGAGCTGCTGCGAAGGTTTGAGGAGCTGTCCCCGTCGTTGGAGTCAGACATGATGCGTTGTAACTATAAGAGTTGACATTGTTAATTATTATTTCGCTAATATTGCACCTAAAAGCTAAAACTAAGATAGAACTAAGATAAAACTTCAGTTCTGAAGAAAAACTACACTGGGCTAAAATGTAACAACATCATTACTATTTTACGAGTATTTAAAAAAAATTAAAATATACATAAATAAATTATAATTTACAGACACTAACCACTCCATTACTTTGTCGGAATTGATAAAAAGTGTTAGGATAAACTGTTATTTATAGCAATTAAAGTTTTCACAAGTAATAACCCTGCGATAACGAGTGTGTAACACTACGTCTCAGAGACGTATAGTACAATTTAAAGTAAGTATAATATTTTAATTTTTCTTACATGACATGCAAGTTATTTATACCTTATTATTTGGATGAATAACATACTTAATTTTTCATCAACAGTGTCCACTTGTTGTCCAATAGTCTTTTGAGCAAGCAAATTATAAGTCGTTTCTTACTCTTTTTAATGTTGACATCACTGCCTCGCATTTTTGGTATCCAATCTACTCACATTATAACTGAACTTAAAGGCGTTTAACACGTGTACTTTCTAGTTCGTTTATTGTTGCAGAAAAATAACTACATATAAAAATACCATAAAATAAATACCAAACGTATAACAGACGTACCTATGTGTGCCGGCGACACGAAAATAAAGACATGTATAAAACAGGTCACTTACTTGATACGTAATTTAATGTTTTGTCATTAATTCTAGTATCAGAAAACTAATAATTTGACAGTAGTACGGAGTATAGGTAGTAAGAAACTGAGAGGTTAAAAATAAATTTAATATTTTTTTGTTTGAACAGCGTGTTTTCACAGACATGGTGTCATTTGCGAATTAATTATATTCCTTATTGCAAGTTTATAATTATTTTGCATGAATAGCGCTCAGCTGTCGGTCGTCATCATTATCATCTTACTGCCACTGTCCCATGTTACTTGGGGTCGGCGCAACACGCTTTTTTCTTCCCTCCTCCCCGGTTAACCGTCACGCTATCATTTGTCAGTGTCAGAATAATATTCTGCCCATCACGATCGATTAATTAATCATGCCTAACATAGTCCACTGCTGGCCATAAGCCTCTCCCAGACTGCGTCAAAACATGCCACTCTTCGCCTGCCTAATCCTGTCTGTCCCTGCCACTTTTTTAATGTCTTCAGTCCACATTACGGTTGCTGATACGCATCCCGATCATCATATTTTTTTTTTTCGAATTAGGGTTAGGCAGAGGTGTACCTAATAGTACACCCACGTTTTTTCCGTTATGATTAAGTCCCATGTAATGGGAGCCGAGCCTATTACCATCAACCGGGTTCAATTCCAGACTATGTGACTGCTAGGTACTGAGAAATTCCTGATTGGAGGTCCTGGGTTCGATTCTCGGGTCGGGCACCCCAGAATCGAACCCAGGAACTCATACTCAGCAATCGCGAATGCGATCACTGGATCAACGAGGCCGTTATTCATTTAAAATATAAATTTAAAGTCATACGGAACCCTAATGTCGTGAATATGATTTAAACGTGACAAGGTTTTTATTTATTACAGTAGATAAGTAAAATCTAATTACTCGTCGCGAAGTATTCTATTTTTCAGGCGGCCGCGTGGAGTTCGATAATTGTGCCACGGGATCATAATACCGGAAATAAAAAAAAAATTAAAGAAAAACAAAAAACCCGACTGCGTAAAAACTAATTTTAAAAAATACGTGAAAAAAATAACTTAAACAAAAACTAAAAAGAAAGAAACTTGGAGGTGGTGGTGGTGGTGGTTTTTTGGTGGCTTCACTACTTCATCGAAAGGAACTTCGTTCCATCCGGATGTCCCTTGACACCTCTCTAGTTTTTTTTTTCAACAATTCTCCATGACAGTCCAGTCATCATGGCAACCATGCCAGAATACGGGCGTAGTCACCGAGGAAGGCCTAGAAATCGCTGGCGTGATGACCTTGAGACATTTGTGGGAGATCGGCCGGCGATTGCCATACCCAGGGAGCAGTGGAAAGCTGTGGGGGAGATCTATACCTTTTTTTTTTTGTTGGTGGGTGGGAAATCATCAAATGACCCCCCCCCCCCCCGCTCTGGGCGGAGCGGAAGGGAGTGTCAGACTCTTACTGACTAAAAACCACCCATGTTCCTTCTTTGGCCCTTTATGTTCCAGGGCCGCGGTATCTCTTTCGAACAGTCCCGCAGCCCTGACAGGCATCGGCCCTTGCGGGCCCCTCCCGTTTGCTGACATCTCTTTGAGGCGCGCGTGTAACACGAACGCGCCGTCGACACGGCCTGCCCGTCGTCATACGACGGACGGACGGCGAGCTAGCCCATTACTCACCGTCCACATGCCCGCGCCTACGGTGGCCGAGAGCCATCACGGCGTGGCCCCCGACGCCCGGTGCTTCTCCTCCCGCGGCGGCCGGGACGTGAGGCTGAGGCTATCTCCCTCTCACGTTCCGCCGCCTCCTTCGCTAGCACGACTGCTTCGCAGAAGGAGGCGACGGCTTCCCATTCCCTCTCGCCCGGACCATGGCTTGAACCAGGGCCGAACGCGAGAGGTCGCCGCCGCCAATCGCCGCTACGAGGACACGGCGGTGCTCCGCCCAAGCGGAGCAGACCTCCACGGTGTGCTCCACCGTGTCCTCCGGGCGATCCTCGCAATGAAAGCACCCGGGCGTTTCCTCCCCCCCGATTCGGTGCAGGTACCTCCCGAAACATCCGTGTCCGGTGAGGACCTGCGTCAGGCGGAAGGTGAGGGCGCCGTGGCGCCTCTCAAGCCACTCCTCAAAGAGGGGACTTATCGCCCTGCACGGGGTTGCGATAGTCGCTCTCTCCATGTCGCCATGAGATCTCGCCGGAAGTCTGTCCACTGCGCGACAATTTGCCGCGGCAGCGGAGTTACCCCCCGGCGCTGTACCTCCGCGCGCCACTCGTGCAGGCGCGCGAGGACTATGGCCTCCAGATCCCATGGCGGCAATCCGGCAAGGAGGCTCGCCGCCTCGCGGGAGATCGTGCGGTACCCCCGGATCAGCCTTACGGCTACCACCTTTTGGGGCGCGTTCAGGTAGTGCTTGGCACGCAACCTCAACGAACGCGCCCACACCGGGGCCCCGTAAAGGGCCATGGACCGCAAGATCCCCGCGTAGAGCCTCCGGGAGGAGGCGTTTGGCCCCCTCAGGTTGGGCAGGAGCCGCTTGAAGGCAGCCCCTGCCTTTTCCAGTCTGGGAGCCAAACGTCGGAAATGCTCCACGAAGTTCCATCGGCTGTCGAGGACGAGTCCGAGGTACCTCAACGGAGATCTATACCCTGGAGTGGAATAATAGTTTTTATAATTTTTTGACAATCATTTTGTTAATCATAAGATTTAGATACTCGAATATTGAACATTGTTTAATTAATTAAAATTAATAAGTGTTAGTTATAGTCTAGTTCACAAGATTCTTTTTGTCGAATTCCGGTCTCGGATCACCGAAAACGGTTATAACGTAAGGCATGGTAAGGTCAGTGTAAACGAAGTAAATGTATGCGAAAATATAAATCTGTTTGCAATTATTACCGAACAATTATTTCGATACACTTATGTGGATATCCAAAAGTAATTGTTCAATTAACTTACATTAATTAATTCTGGATTGTTTAATTAAGAACTGTGGGCAGCACCATCTGTCTCATTGCAGGTAGTTAATACATATAACCGCTGCGAAGTGAATTGTTTCGAAAGCATTGAGGTAAAAAATTGTAATTTTCGCTTTATGTAATCTATGTGTCGGATCCGGTCATTGGTGCGGACTTAAAATGAATCGCAAGCACTCCAGCAGTGACATCACGACAAGATTACCCCACCTCTGCGTGCTTTTACAGAGCCCTGATGTTTTGAACTCAAGGCGATAACGACATTGAGTATCAGATCGCGGCGGAGTTAAGACGTCTTGGAACTGTACCCCGATTCATTGTGCCCCGTGTTATTGTGTTAAGTTGGAATCTGAATTAATTTGTCAGTTTAATAGAAACAGTGTATCGGACCCCGTGTATTTTCATTGCACGAAACTTATCTGCTGCCCACATTATGTACGTGCCTAACTGAATAAATCCTGACAATCCGAAATATATTTAACAATTATTAACAATAATAAATTTATAAAGACATGTTGCGCAAACATAAACTAGCTTTAGCCAACGGCTTCGCTCGCGTTAATTTAGAATTTGACAATCAATTCGCGTTGTAGTCTGCTTTTAATATAATTCAATCATGATTCGAACGACACGTGGCGCCATCTATTTTCATAAGAACATTATTGTTGTTTTCCTCGGGTACAGTAGATACTTTTTTCGGAATGAAAGGTATCCTATCTATAAACTTTCAGGATGATCGGTTCAGTGGTTTAAGCGTGAAAAGGTAGCAAATAAACAAACTTACTTTCGCATTTATAATATTAAGTTAGGATTATTGTTGTGACATTTTAGCGAGAAATTAACATTTTTGTTGTTACAGATCAAGAATAGCATCTCTAAGGATTCAAGTATTCGATGTATACAGCGCCTTTGGGCCTTATACATCGATTACTCGAATACTTACCGGCGAAGCAACCATAGTGAATGCAATGTCAATGTTGTAAAAGGCACCAAAAGGGCCCAGACAACGGTTGCCGTGGATGACCGAAAATTTGCTATCGATCACCGAACCTCGCAACCAGAGATTGCTGCATCTGCACAGTTTCTTGAAATATTAATTTTGAAAATCGTCTTAAGCTACTGGTAACGAGTTACCTATGGCCGCAACTCGAAGATCAAAGTTGCTCAATCTACGCTAAACCCTCTGCGCCTGACGTAAGAAGTTAACCCAAAAATAGATTGCTGGCTTACGGCCACAGTACTAATGAAGCTGTAATTAAGAGTTCCCTAAAATAGTCCTATATCGTATCCAATATCAATTAGGAGTTCCTTAATCAAAGCACTCTGTGGAACATTGACCTTCACAAGCGAACGACCTGCTCTTACTTAATTTTATTTCAGGTGCTTATTTTTTTGTTGTACTACTCGTAGCTAACATGATAATATTGTAAAATCAAATCATTTTAAAAGAGTAACCATGGAGTTTCTTGCCGGTTCTTCTCCATAGGAAACGACCAACCAGAACCGTGCACCTTTTTGTCGACGTTTTATAAGTGCCCATGTAGGCCTATGTGAAATAAAACATTTTGATTTTGATTTCTTATGCCCTCGCGAAGTTCGATAATTGTCCCAAAGGATCATACTACCGGGACAAAAGTATTCTATGTCTTAATCAGGTTATAAACTATCTGTGTGTAAAATTTAAAATTTTCCAAATCCGTTCAGTAGTTTTTGCGTGTAAGAGTAACAAACATCCATCCATCCATCCTCACAAACTTTCGTATTTATAATATTAGTTGGATATTGAAAACCGATACTTTTCTCTAAGTAACGCTTCAACGAATGTAACAAACTTAACGCACTTTATATATTTGTAGCAAGTTGAAAGTACTTTTCATGAATAGAAAAGTACAACAGCATCAAATGTGTTAAGGTAGGCTGCCAACCTACCTACCTTGCACATTGTTTCTAATATCCTGTGTTATACATGCAAAAAAATGTAATTCAGTTTGTATATCATTAGAATCTGCTTGCGGAGCAACGAAAATTCAAAAAAAAAGCGACGAAATTCTATATAACCCTGTATTTAAATAAAATGAAAAAGTAACCGAAAACTCTTCAGGTCTTTAAAATGTTGGTTCCACTTAAAAGCTATTCCAAACGTATCCGGACTTCAAGCACACAACCTTTTATAAATTAACCGATGGATATAATATTATCTCCTAATCAAGAAATATTAAAGCCCCACATTGCTACGAAGGTACAACCAGCCACCAGCCAACCAGCGAAAAATATTACTCGCATATGTTTAGTTCGCTGCAAAATCGAACGGAAATTCAACGAGAACCCGAAGCTACAGTATCAAAGGAAAAATATTTGATTTCTTTAGCAATAAACACATGCTTCGCAGTTCGTTGGCTCCACTACACGTCTCGAGTTGACTTTCAAAGGTTCTTTCAATCGAACACCTCCCCCAGTGGAGTTTGATTACGTTAAGTTCGTACTTACGATTGGGTTTGATCTGAATCTGATTTGCAAACGGTGCTTGGGTTTATCTGTCTATCTTTTATCTATATGTATAAAATGGTAAGTTGACTAGGTGATGACTGACGGGTGATATATCAACACACAGCCCAAACCGCTGGTTCTAGAGACACGAAACTTGGGGGTATGTTCTTTGTGCAGAGTAAGTATCCACTTATAATTTTTTGCAAATTCCACCCCTAAAGGGGTAAAATAGGGGATTGAAGTTTATATGAAAGTCCGTCAGCTTTGAAGTTAGGATCTTCAAATTTTTTTATACGTGTCTCAGCGTTTTTGAAAATTCTACTCCCGAAGGGTGAAACAAGGGCGCGCGCGAGGCCTCCAGTTATACAGGGGGGGGGGCGTCGTCGACACCCGGTACGTCTGCTGCGGGTCGGCAGAGTGGTCTCGACCTCCCTCTACCTCTCTGCAGCCTCCTTCTGTGAGATGAAAGTTTCACCGAAGGAAATCACCACATCCCACGACTCTGCGCTCCCGAACATCGCTCGAGCGACGGCCGCGCGGTTCCTCCCATGCGGCGCACTCTGCCAGCGTATGCCATGCCGTGTCCTCCAGATAATGGACGCAGTGATGACACCGAGTGCTCGGCTCCCTGTTTATGACACAGGTACTTCCCGAAACAATCATGCCCCGAGAACACCTGCGTCGCCCGAAACGGCAGGGAGCCGTGCCTCCTCCCGAGCCATTCCTTGAACACTGGTCGGATCGCCTCGATGGCAGCGAAGCCGGCGGTAGGGCGCAAAAGCCTCTGCCGCCACTCCACCACCAGGACCTCGCGGAGCTGAGACCGACGCAGATCGATCTCTCGCTGCATCGGTCCACCGCTCCATGCCCGCGCCTCCTCACGCCACCGGTACAGTGACGCGAGGACTCTCGCCTATAGATCCTAGGGTGGCGACCCGGCCAGTGCACAAGCCGCCTCGTAGGAGATTGTGCGATACCCCCTGATAGACCTGACGGCGATCGCCCTCTGCGGTTTCCGCAGTATCGCGATGCTGCTGGCCGTCAGGTCAGAGGCCAACACCGGGGCCCCGTACAGGGCCATGGATCGCAAGACCCCCAGGTACTATCTCCTACAAGCGGTGCTTGGGCCCCCCAGATTGGGAAGCAGCGTTGCGTGCACGCCCGTCGCGCCCATGAACTTGGGCGCCAGCCGCTGGAAGTGGGGGCCAAAGTCCCAACGGCTGTCGAGCACCAATCCCAGATACTTCATGGTGTTACCGTAATCTGGATGAACCTATAGGTTACTTTTTAATCCCGGTTGTACGTTCCCGTCGGATATTTTTCGACATCCACGCAGGCGAAGCCGCGGGCAAAAGCTAGTTTGATATAATTGACAATGTTACATGTTCGGTGTAACAAAAAGGGTGTTGAAATACTTCAGGGTATGCTACAGACCTTAAAACTGAATCACTTTTTCCATGGAACCAACATAGTAGTTGCGAAAAAATAATTAGCTATCCGATACATTTGATATTTGGTTTGGAAAAGATTATTTGTTTCATATATTTATTTATACATGATTCCATTGAGAAAGTTGATAAGTTTGATAGTCTATAACTGTACCGTTAAACATGAATACCTTGCCTTAAAAATTATCAGCTGACCCATAGAAAATTTCGACCCTTAGGGGTTGGATTGAAGTTCACGCTGTATAAAAATGTGACAAAATTGACATATTAACAAGACAGGTGCCGTTTAGTCCATACTAATATAATAAGTTTAGTTTGTAAGTTTGGATGTAGTAGTTTACTATGTAGGGGTAATCTTTGAAACTTCTGATCTGGTTCCAAAAATTCTTTCAATAATGGGAAGCTACATTATCTCCGAGTGTCATAGACTATAATATGGCCTTTAACACATACACTTCTCATCAAAAAAATCGAAACACCTCGCAGTTTATGATTTGATAAGGATTATCAGAAAAATGTGTATATTTAGGAATAAATGTAAAATGTCATTTAATAGTGAGTAGTATGAGGTTTTTAAATCCTAATGTTATTGTTCTAAATTCAAATTAAGTCTTCATAGGTTTCGTATTTTGTATAATGAGTAATTTTTACCCTGTATGGAATATGAAGGAAATGGGTAAAACAACACGCGTAAATGAAAAAAAAATGTAAGAAACGTTTATTTAATAACTTGTATTCCCTCCGCGAGCTCTTATTACTGCTTCCATACGGTTCTTCATCGATCGGATGAGAGTCACGATCACATGTTGTGGTATATTATCCCATTCCTCTTGGATTGCATTTTGCAGCTGGCTAAGTGTTTCTGGGGCTGGATCTCTTGCTCGAATTCGTCTCTTTAATTCATCCCATAGATGTTCAATGGGATTCATGTCCGGGCTTCTTGCTGGCCATACCATAATGGAGATACCGACTTCGGTAAGATAATCTCGTACGACGCCCGCGGTGTGAGCTCTAGCATTGTCGTGCATGAATATGAAGTCGTTGCCAATAAAATGTGCATAGGGCATCACATGAGGTTCAAGACACTGTTCGATGTACCGATGAGAGTTTAGTGCAGGCAGCCGTGGCCCAGACACAAAGGCAAGTTCTGTCTTACCGTCGGCGCTGATTCCTCCCCAAACCGTCCACGAACCGCCACCATAGCTGACCTTTTCTTCAATGCAGCATTGTGCAAAGCGTTCTCCATCTCTTCTGTAGACCTTGTTCCTTCCGTCGTTACCATACAGCATAATTTTACACTCATCAGAAAACAGTACTTTGCTCCACTGAAGGTATGACCAAGTTAGGTGCTCGCGTGCAAAGTTAAGGCGCGCTCTTCGATGGTCTGCAGTTAATTTCGGCCCATTCGCTGGCTTATGCGGTGCCAATCCGCGTTCCTTCAACCTTCTTCTTATTGTAGAGTCACTTACAGCTACTCTTCGTACAACGCGAAGCTGCTGCTGCAGTTGAAAAGCGTTAAGGCGTCGATTTCGTAAAGAAGTTGTTACAATAAATCGATCATCTCGCTCAGAAGTGACCCGATTCCTGCCAGATCCTGAACGGCGCGTGTACGAACCAGTCTCCCGATAGCGATTGTAGACTCTATGAACAGATGATAAGCTTAGATGCAATCTTGCAGCCACAACACGCTGACTAAGTCCAGAATCCAGCAATGCCACCACTTGGGCGGCTTCTGCGGGCGAAGTATCCATATGTTTTAGAAAAAAAGTTTTATCAGACGTCCCAAAGTCACAGTAAATGAAATAAGAAACAAAAAGTTTAAAGACAAGCGCTAATTTTTAGTTTTTAAACGAGAAACGTACTCCAACCCTAAATACACATTTGTCTCAAAACAGTGATTAATTTCATTTATAGGATAAACAAATGAAATTCTAATTTCGAATTTTGATTTTTTTCTTCTTACTGTAATGATCAAACTGCCAGCTACACAATAATGTTTTTTTTTCATGGAATTAATTCTCTTTTGTAAAAAATTAGGACAAAAACAATAAAAACGGAAGTGTTTCGATTTTTTTGATGAGAAGTGTATTATGTGGAATTCTTTCCGACAATAACGCGGGTGAAACCGTGGGCAAACGCTAGTTGTTTAATTTATCAACAACTAGCAGCTTGAAGCAGCATTTTTCTTTAACTTTGAAATGCAAAAACTATGAAATGCGCGCTGTTGCAAGCACCATGATCGCGCGGGTCATCCCACCATCATAGCGCTTGAAATGTTTCAAATCGTTTGATTCGCCCTATTGTGACATAACAGGGTCACGCTTCTTCTTTAGTTTGATAACTCTGACACAAAAAATGGCACAATCGCCATGGTAACGCGATATATGGGTTGAGTGAGCTCGGTACGGTAAGGACTTTGGACATAATTTACAGTAACAAGAAGAGCTGAGAATAGAAAATCGAATTCAAGAGTGATTCGTACAAACCCTTGTTCTAATAAAAAAAACTAGCACTCCGGGAGTGCCGGCAGAAGTGAAAACTTGATTATTAACGTTGAGCATGTTTGATATTTTGGAATGGTTAGGGAATAATTTTGCACCAATTGCTTTATCAGTATAAAAGTACTATCATTTATGGAAGTGCCCTTAGACTGCCTTAGTACGGGAACCAGTGTCGCCAAACTCATACACTTGCAAATTAAAATGAACATTCCAATACACAGAAAACGATAAAACATAGCAATGATGCAACTGTAATATTTTATTTATAAACAAATTACTGTCCTTGAAAAAGCACTAACTTATTATGTATAATTCTTATTTTCGATTGTGGTTCAAAACATTGTTTGGTACTATGGTGAATACGGGTTTCGAAGTAATGCATTGCGATTGATTTAATGAGGAGAGTTCTGTGATTCCCTATAAAAGGCTGACTGTCGAAATGGTCATTAATAAATATATTAATATTGGTACGTGTGCATTCCTTGTAACACGATAATATAAGTGTTGACATCACATTTTTCTCATTAAAAAATGAATTTCCTTTATGTGAACGCGCTCGAAATATCTTTTCTGCCAATTCACAGACTTTATTTAAGTCAGTAGAAGGCCTCCTTTGTCTCTTCTAGCAATGATTCCGTGATTTTTTTTTTTAATTTATTCATGACCATGGATACATGTCCTTCAGTCGTAATGATTCCGTGATACTTATCTGTGATCAAAGCCAAAAGACAATCCTCACATTTAATAACTTTCCTCAACTTTCTTGCAATAAAACCAGCAATATAGGTTATTATTTCTTTAGAATAAAGAGTAAGCCTAGAAGGATCTGTTAAATAATCATGATCTATGTTGATCATAGGATCACATCCTAAAGATTCATGCGGTAGCAGCAATCCACAAGTTTCTTATTTCGGGTTTATTCGGAAATCTGAAAATTTAATAAGATTTTTTATTATCTTTCATTTTTTGCGTCAGGTGAGTGCAGTTATACGAATTAAAATCGTATAATACGTGTGTTACTAACATAGATTTTAAGTAGTGCGTATTACTAATATCATATGAATCAAGGTCGGAAGAGTATTTTTTTATAGACATTGCATTATTCGGTATTACCCATATTAAAGGGTAAATTCCCCGTCAAAAAGTGGCAACACTGAATTTTGAGGTAAGATAATAAAATTATTGCAAAAATCACGATTATACGAGATTTATCCATTAAACGAATTAGTTGGTACATTACTGCGACTATTTTATGAGAAATAATAGGACACAAAGCGATTGAATACTTAAAAAGATCTAATACTTACGAGTGAAAGGACAGTCCAGCAATCTTCATCAAACTATCACTTTTACAGTTTATTACACTGCACCTTACCATTTTGCACAGTTGCACAAATGTACTGTTGTCGAATTAAGCTCGAAAAGATCATATAATGTGTATAATTTCGATGCAATTGTTAATAAACAAATTGGATGTCAATCTGGCACCGCCACAAACGTCAAACTTGTTGTGCACTGACAATGATGTGCTCAGCCGACACGCGATAAGGGACAGAAATATTTATACTCTGTCTCTTTTCTTTGCTAGTGACGTTTATATGTTCTTCTTTTTCTTGTGCGAATGCAAAGGAAGATATCCAGCAGTCTATAGAATACTCTGTCTACGGTTTTTTCTATTCCGTGTTTATCCCTAAAGCATTAGGTTCAAAGTTGATTGGAAACATTTAAAAATTTCTTTAAATGATTTTAAACCATAAAATGTTGAAGGTTAAGTTCAAAATCGTCTACTCTCCATCCGTCTTACGCTTTTTCCAAATTTCTTTAAATGATTTTAAACCATAAAATGTTGAAGGTTAAGTTCAAAATCGTCTACTCTCCATCCGTCTTACGCTTTTTCCAAATTTCTTTAAATGATTTTAAACCATAAAATGTTGAAGGTTAAGTTCAAAATCGTCTACTCTCCATCCGTCTTACGCTTTTTCCAAATTTCTTTAAATAATTTTAAACCATAAAATGTTGAAGGTTAAGTTCAAAATCGTCTACTATCCATCCGTCTTACGCTTTGTCACGTGTCCTGACGCGAGTGTCCTGACGCGAGTTTAAGATTTTATACCCATTACAGAACAATTTTTTTTAAAGTGCTCAACGCCGCTAAAGAAGTTTTCACTTCAAAAAATCACGGAATCATTGCTAGAAGAGACAAAGGAGGCCTTATTTATCCTTCTACTGACTTAAATAAAGTCTGTGAATTGGCAGAAAAGATATTTCGAGCGCGTTCACATAAAGGAAATTCATTTTTTAATGAGAAAAATGTGATGTCAACACTTATATTATCGTGTTACAAGGAATGCACACGTACCAATATTAATATATTTATTAATGACCATTTCGACAGTCAGCCTTTTATAGGGAATCACAGAACTCTCCTCATTAAATCAATCGCAATGCATTACTTCGAAACCCGTATTCACCATAGTACCAAACAATGTTTTGAACCACAATCGAAAATAAGAATTATACATAATAAGTTAGTGCTTTTTCAAGGACAGTAATTTGTTTATAAATAAAATATTACAGTTGCATCATTGCTATGTTTTATCGTTTTCTGTGTATTGGAATGTTCATTTTAATTTGCAAGTGTATGAGTTTGGCGACACTGGTTCCCGTACTAAGGCAGTCTAAGGGCACTTCCATAAATGATAGTACTTTTATACTGATAAAGCAATTGGTGCAAAATTATTCCCTAACCATTCCAAAATATCAAACATGCTCAACGTTAATAATCAAGTTTTCACTTCTGCCGGCACTCCCGGAGTGCTAGTTTTTTTTATTAGAACAAGGGTTTGTACGAATCACTCTTGAATTCGATTTTCTATTCTCAGCTCTTCTTGTTACTGTAAATTATGTCCAAAGTCCTTACCGTACCGAGCTCACTCAACCCATATATCGCGTTACCATGGCGATTGTGCCATTTTTTGTGTCAGAGTTATCAAACTAAAGAAGAAGCGTGACCCTGTTATGCCACAGTAGGGCGAATCAAACGATTTGAAACATTTCAAGCGCTATGATGGCGGGATGACCCACGCGAACACGGCGCTTGCAACAGCGTCGAAATAAGCTCAGAATAATTGATAATCACGGAAAATATCCCGTGTGATGTAAGCAAACGATTTGAATTTTAGACGTAGGTCAGGTGAGCTTGACAACTGTCCATCTTTCAAGTCGATATCCCTAACATCGTGTATTCACATTTCAATCTATCAACACTAATATAACGTTACAAAAAGGTAGTTTCTAAAATTCTTTCAAGAAACTACAACATTTTCCCGGAGTGTCATAGGCCATATTTAAATCGTTCCCGTGTGATACCCAGCGTCCACATCAAAACAAAACTTGCAAGTTTGAGTACATGTTTGAACCGACGGTTGCTGCCGTGAACCGGCGCGGCGCACGGCACGCACCGTGGAATTACGCCGCGCCTCTTCACGGCGGCGTCGCCGCGCCGTTGTGTTGTGTTCAGGCCCTTACCCTTGCCATACCTAATACCGTACGGTCATATCGTTTGCCCGGTTCTTACACCGATCAATATTTTATTCATCGGAACTTATCCAATCGGAAGTGCTGTTACTTTTGTAAATAAAAAAACGGGTTTGACTCGTACAACGGATATTAATCGGCACACAATCATTTAATGGGTTCATTTAAAAAAAAAAATATTCTCATTCCCATCTTTCAATTAGGAAATGTTTTTCAGGGATGGGCTTTTGTTCAGGGCTTGGGAAATTCCCAATTCTATTGTGTTGATATTTTTTATATCCGTACCGCAAATCTTTGACTTTATTAACCCGTTTATTGCCAGATCATTTCATCCTTTTTTTCGTAAAACTTTACTGCCCACTAACGCCATAATTAAATTTTGATTGAGTAAGTTATTTTCAATTTAATAAAGTGAAAAATATTGCATAGAATATAATAAACGTCGTAATAATTCGACGTAATAATACAACAAAGTCAGGAGTATCTGTCTTGTGACTTCCGTATGAAACTGCACAGCGATAAATTACTAGTGTGATTGGTTAACAGAAATACCTTTCCAGTTTATTACCGTCATCATGCCTGCCGAAAGAAGTTCACTGCTAGTCAAAGGCCACCCTCAATGCCTCAAGCCTCCTGCCAATCTGACCTCCACAACCCAGTTACTGGGTACCTCCCTGGCGGCGGCAGTCTTGGTGGCGATACCTCTTGGTAAGACTGCTAGTCAGACTTTCGAGCTACAGCTGACTACCCATAAAGACTGTCTTAGATTTAAAAATGACAGGCGGGACCAATCGCTTAACTTGCTTTCCATGAAACGTATCCGCTTATGGAGTAAAACGTATTTTTTCAAAAAGTTATCTCGACAGCCCTACGTATTTCGTATGTAGTCCCAAATACACCTATATTGACACAACAATATTGTTGATGATATAAATGGTTTAATTTACTCCCGATTTTCACCCTTCATTGGCGTCATTCCATTTTGTGCGTATCTCAATAAGATTGCATAAGCATAAGCATAATTAACCTTTAATGTTCCCACTGCTGGAACACACGGCCTCCTCTCTAGAGAGGGAATGGGCTATAATCCAACACGCGGGCCCAGTGCGGGTTGGTAGATGTCACATGTCTTCGAATTTTTGGTTCTAGGACATGCCGGTTTCCTCACGATGTTTTCCTTCACCGTTTTTGAGAGCAGTGGTGATGAAATAAATTACACAAAGTAATGCGCCTGCCTGGGAACCCACGACTAACTGTACGTAAGTCGGGGCTCCACTGGGCCACCGCCGCTCTCTAAGATCAATAAGATTGGACAAATTGTACTGACAGATTTTCAATCCACTTACTTCAGTGGTCTCACTCTCCACATGGCGGGCCCAGTATAGGCTGTTGATTGTCATAACTTTTTTTTTTGGTTTTAGTACAGTCACAATCATCAACATAAATACAAGAATTATTCAAATGCGATTCTCTTTGTAATAAAACCAGTTTCATAATAATATAGGTTTCAAGATACTATGTTAGTAACAACATAAAAAAATTACAATCAGTACCATAGGAGGAAATCCCTTTTAAAAGTTGCTTAGTGGATACATATTGGTGCTCGTGACTTTCCTTTATCGATTTGTTGTAATGGTGAAAATGTTTGTACAAAGTTATTGAATTCAGATAGGCATTCCCTCCACATAAAAACACTGGTAATCAGCTGCATCTGCAGCAATCATCTCTTAGACTGGAAGCCGACTCCAACATTGGCAAAACGCTAGGCAGATGATGATGAAGTGTCTAAATTGGAAGGGTTCGAACCTAAGACCTTCAAGTCGCTTAATCTACTGAACTATTTACTAAACACCAAAATTAAACTACTAACAAAACTAAACTACTGAACTGAACTCAATAGAATGACACCTACTTATCCTGGTTTTATTATCACTGTCTTGTAACCGGGAAGTGATATTAAAAGTGTATTGAAATAAGTACGTTGGCAAAATACAATAAAAACACATAGGTATACCTTATAAAACACTCACATATCGCTAGTCAATACGCTGTGGGGTAGGTGTTCATTAAATTTTGCTAAATCTTAATGGCTACTCTACTGCTACACACTACCCTTGACAGGATCCATGAAATTATTTTTAGACCTAACATTCAACAGAGATGAATGACATCTTTGAACACAATTCTGGGAAATTAGTCTACAAACTCAAGCTAAATTAATTCTTAAACAACACTGAGCAAAATAAACTATCCAATCAAGTCCCAAAATCATACAGCCTTCATTTTGATGAAATTACCGAAATAGACCCAGCACAAATAAAACCGGAGCCTCGTTCAGATCACATCAATCGCTGTCCCAAAATATCTGTTAGTCGTTTACAAAATTTGTAACCCCCCACAGATAAGGGGCGGGTCAGTAATGAAGCCAGTTCAAGCGGAAGGAGGCACGATAAGGTAATTTCGAGGCAGTGGCAGTATACGGGTATATTTCGTCTTTCTATCAAACTAGCCATATTTACGATGGCTGTATAGTTTGTCTAATCTTTGAGAATGATGTGGAAGTTAGGAGTTACTTATTGGGTGGTTAGCGTGTGGTTTGTCATTGATATTTTTTCTGATTTTCAACGACTTCATATTACTTCTGGTCGGGCCTATTTAAGCATATATGATACTAGCTTTGGCCCGCGGCTTTGATCGCGTTAATTTAGAATTTGACAATAAATTCGGGGTGAACTCTGCTTGTAATAATATAATTCAATCATGATTCGAAAGACACGTGGCGCCATCTATTATCATAAGAAAGTTATTGTTGTTTTCATCGGGGACAGTACTTTTTTTCGCGATGAAAGGTACCCTATGTCCGTTTCTGTATACCTGTTCAGTGGTTTCGACGTGAAAAGGTAATAAACAAAAAAATGAACTTACTTTCACATTTATAATATTAAAAGGATTAGGATTAGGTTATAAAAATAACTATTTTCGTACATGCTGATTTCTGAAAGCACACAACCGATTTTAATGGAGTTTTGTGAATGTGTATGGCTGGTTCCAGCTCGAAATATAGAATAGTTTTGGACCCCATAGCTATGTGGCGCCGTGTGAAACAGAGGCGGGACGAGCTTTACATGATATAAATTTATGATTTACAAAATCAATTGCGATTATTTGTACAGGATTTATTTTTACCGCCATTGTGATTGGCTTGAATGGTTTATTTATTGTATATATCGGTCCAAGTGGCGTTAATAATAATTTCCATTATGTATAGCACGCTAAGGAATAACTGTTTTACCTTTGTTGTTTTTCTGGAATAACGACGTTAAAATTCAGTTACTTACGGGATTTTTATTTTTCCATCCACCCGCAAGTCAACCCGCGATCATGGCGCTTGCAACATCTTCGAAATATCGGGAGCTCAAAATCATAAACAATCACGGAAAATATCCCGTTAGTGACAGTATAAGTTTAGTTTTAAACCGTGAAAGCTAAAACAGTGTAAATAACGACGTTATTCAATTCTCTCTATATTTCACAATCAATCTTGAGAAAGTCAATTTTAGTGGGCATAGACCGGTGGCTTTCAAAGCGTTATGTATTTTTGCAACAGCTGATGTCAACCAATAGACTTTTGACATTTCCAGTAGCGTTTCACTGATAGAATGTCAGTCCGTGAAGTATTATGACTTAGTAAATCATTCTAGAAAACTGTTTTAATTTTCTCGGCTTCGAATTTGTAGTAAACACAACACACATTAGTTACACTAAAAAAAACTTCTAACAATCCCCCTCGAAAAAACTCCTTCAACAAACAAGAAGAAAAGTCGGCACAAACAGAAAAATATATTAAAATAATAACTCAGTGTCGCCTGTCGCCACCTAATATACTTCGATCCCAGGAAATTCAAGGTTTCTATTACCAACCATTTTTACGTAGAATATAAATTTTAACGTGGAAAGAACCCTTATTTTCTGTTTTCAACACGAGTGCGGAAATATGTTGTTTGCAAAACATATTTTGGTGTCAAGGATTTGTTTGAAGTGATGAAGTAATCTTGTTTTTGATACGCTTTGCACGTCAATCTTTTTAATGCATAATATTACTTATAGAGGACAAAAAGGAGGTCGCGACACTAGAGTTCAAGGTGATAGTTGGATATTGGCAAGAGGTTTATAAGCATGGGCTATAATGGGTGTAAAAATACTCTTAACGAAGGCGAAAGGTACTTGTTCTCCCCGTCATTGCTATCATTTTTTTGTTCTGGACGATATCTGGGTCAAAGGATGGTCAAAGTTCCAACTTTTTCACAATGTTTTGATTCATTGTCAGTCATTGAGTTCTACTGTAAAACGTGATTGTTCACCCCAAAAAAAAGCAATCGTTTCCCAGCAATAATTTTTGGGTAGTTACTTAGTTTGATGTACACACTGCAAATTAGATCGGTTTGCAGGGCACACCAACATAGATGTTGGTGTGCGTAAAATCAACGGCCGTCTGACTTCGCCTATTTATTAGTATTTGCTTCACAATAACCCGTTGTCCACGCACACACAATAAAATTTCTTGTCACTAATGTTGCAGGGAATATGACGCATAAATTTAGCTTATGATACAATCGTCTCCGTGGCGCATTAGTCGAGCGTGCGATAAATAATTACTTACTGCGCCGGCGCCGTAAGATCGAATCCGACTGCCAACAGCTTAATGTTTTTGTATGTTTTAATAAAATATTTTACATTTGTTTGTTCAATTCATTGCTTAACTATTAGCAAGTCTCTTTATATTTGGGTTAGAATGTATTAGTTGTCTACCCTCTAAAAATGACAAATCATGTTTAAGTTAGTAGTTTAAGTTCATCGTCATAATGCTATTGACTATCGGGCTTTCGTTACGTTTAGACATTATACCCTGCGTTTTTTGAGAAGTGCTTTTATTTGTGAATCAATATGAATCATTGAACCACACTTTTATGAGCTGAAATAATTATTTTGCATGAGTAAAATGTTTCAATTAGTGAAATTACGAGACGTTTAAAGATATCGGTGAGTAACAAAATGTTATTATGATGTTTAGAAGTTTAATATGTTTAAATAATCCACATGTTATTGATTGTTGTTTTTTGTAACAATATTTTATTATTGTTCACAGAGAAGGACTGTGCAATTGTGGGTCCATCGTTATGCAGATTCGGGAAGCATTGATCCTTGCCGACCGGGACCAAAGGCTGGATTTGCATTCACAGATTGGCATCTGATATAGTTGCTACGCATACCGCTGAGCCCTTCCTCACTACTCGTTCCACGGCAACTAAACATGACGTGACATTACAAACTGTACGAAACCACTTGCGAGCAGCTGGTGTGAAATGTTGTAGGCCAGCCAAGAAAATTTGAATGTCAGATATTCACAGGCAAAACCGGGTACGCTTCGCAAGAGAATATTTAGATTTTGATTGGTGCAATAATATAGTTATATTTAGAGATGAAAAATGTTTTAAATCAGACAAGGACGATCGCAAAATATTGTGGCGAAAAGATGGTGAGCGCTATCTTAAAAAAAAATATTCTTCCATGCAGGTCTAGTGGAGACATTTACTTCGTGCATGAACAAGTCATAGATAGTGAAGGCGCACCAATAGGCTATTAATAAAAATATCAGGGGGTAATTCGATTTGTTTTATGTGAGTGATGTTATTGTTAGTGAGATAACAATTTAGGATACCTGTATCTTAATATCTATCTTATTAACATGTTTATTCATTTCACTAATAAATAAATTACCCACTTGAATAAGAAAAGTAACGTTATTTCTGGTCCGACTTAGAATATTTGTCATGCACAAAACTTTATAATTTGTAATTATAATATAAAAAAAAACCTAGTCAATAAATATTGTTGATTTCTTAATACAAATTGTTTAATTTTTACTTCCATATTTTTTTTCGAATAATGTTCTTATTATCAGGTAAATTACAATAAAAATTCAACAATATGAAAATAAAAGTTTTTTAATAATGCAAAAAGTTGACGCCAGCGGCGCAGATTCGATCCTACGACACTTGATTTACCAGCCGAATGATTATACACCTATGCCACGACACCGGTTAGTCATAGTGTTAAATTGATGCTTCATATTCTTTACCTCATATTATACATATACTATAGTGAAGCAAACACTAACAAATAGGCGAAGTAATACACCAGTTGATTTTACGCACACCAACATCTTTGTGGTGTGCCCTGCAAACCGATCTACTTTGCAGCGTGTACAGAATGCTTGGTTAGCGGCTTCATGAAGGGTCCGTTTATAGCTTGTATAGGAATAGCTGCTCATGCTCATAAAAGTATTAGTTCGTGACCAAATTGGTAGAGAGCCTGACAGTCTAGGGTGCACCTGAGGCTTTTTTCATACCGTCACCTGATCAAAAGACAGTGTGGTCATCATCACGCAATTTTTTACAAAGGATTCACGTACATAAACCCACTCTGATGAAATATCAGCTGTTCCGTTCATTTTGAACTCGTATCAATGATAAATTTCAACGCTGTCTAGAATATACTACACGTTTTCCTCTGCTCAACCATTCGGGGAAACAGATGTCAATTAATGTATTGTTTTTTCAAAACCTCATATTTGTTTTGTTTTTTTAAAAACCACACATTTTTGACAGAGAATAAACAAACTGCTTCTATCCCACGGAATAAAAGAGACTTATTAAAGTAAATCCAAGATTAACTCTTCACACATAACTGTAGCCGTCCTTGTAGATATAAAACAATATGTCGAAATTGTATGAAAATAGCAGCCTCAATATTTTACATAACGTTTACGTTACATTTTCCTTTTGTTTTCTTTTCTCCTTTGTGTATCCTTTCCTTAGTTACTCATATGTGTTTGTTTAGTACATGAACGTAATTAATCCTTGTGTACGCGTTGGATTTCTGTAATTATTATTTAGATATTTAGCAAAACATCTTTTAGGAGCAGTGGTGGCCCAGTAATAACAGATCAAATATTCTGGATCTCTTCAAAGTTCGAGTAAATCGGTTTCTTCTAGGCAAGCGCAATCCACCTCCTGCCGCGTCATCGCTTCGCATCAGGCGATTTGCGGTCGAATGAAAGAGGTTTAGTGTAAAAAAGAAAATCTTCTGCAGTTTGATGAAAAAGCCCCCTTTCTCAAAAACTAAACATCAAATCTTATTCAAACCAATTCTCGTTGAATTTTTTTACGTTCTATAATTCTACATTTTTTCAGAATTTTCCTCCTCTTTCTTTGGAAATTAGAGGTGGGGGACACATTTCACCGCTTTGGAAGTGTTTTTCTGTCAAACGATTGACTTTGAGAAAAAATGGTTTTAGGAACCTCAAAGTCATTTCTAAAGACCTATCTTTAAACAAATTGCACGTATAGGTTTGATGAAAAAAAAAGTTTTAAGTTTCAGCTCTTTTATTTATTTTTTATTTTTGTATAAAAATTGTAAAGCGGTAATAGTTCGTAGTTTCGGAATAAAGTGGCTGTGACATACGGACAGACAGACAGACATGACGCATCTGTAAGGGTTACGTTTTTTTGTCATTCGGCTACGGAACCCTAAAAAACGGCCAGTTCTTATGAGTTTAGGTCGTAAGTAGGCAGGCAGACAGTTTAATATATTTAAATTATTTTATTAGCACTGACCACAAAATGATCAAGGAAATTATCGTGAGAAAACTAGCATGTCCCGAAACTGTAAATTCGGAAAAATCAAAATCAAAATCAAAATATTTTTATTTCACATAGGCCTACATGGGCACTTATGAAACGTCGACAAAAAGGTGCACGGTTCGGGTTGGTCGTTTCCTATGCAGAAGAACCGGCAAGAAACTCCATGGTTACTCTTTTAAAATGATTAGTTTTACAATATTATCATGTTACAGCATTAGTACTCAAGTATGGGGGGACAGCATAGGCCCGACAATAAGTCGTTGCTTACTACACAAGAAAAACGGAAAACAAGATAAGAGGTTAACAAAAGTTAACACACATCTAGGAATCTACAAGGCCTACACTGTTCACACATTCACAAACAATCGTTAAAAAGAATCTATACAAAGGCAAGAAAATATTATAAAAGACTAAATTAAACAAGTGACAAAAATATTGTCATCAGTGCTGCAACTAATCTGAACAAAGGGTGTTTAAGTGATGTGATAACCATTGTAAAAAAAGAAAAAAAAAACCATTGTAATTAAAATGAAAAGAAAAAAATAAAATTGATTGAGAATAGTTAGAGACATCCACATATTTGTGCTGTTTATGAGCTACCAGGGAAGCCACATGCGCAGAAGGAACTAAAGCCAAACCTCTTTATCTTCAACGTAGTCCTTGATTTTGTAATATGCTTTTTTAATAAGGACACGTTTAATGTCACATCCACCAATTCACACTAGGCTCGCGTGGTGGATGTTCTGTCTCCCCGTGGAATGAGAAATACGCTTTGCACCTATTTGCACACTCATGTGTACACAATGTGTAATAATGCGGCGCACGAACGTCTTTATTTAAATATAATTTTAATTCTTTTTATTCCAAATACTGGTACATTTAAAGATTTTGTATTATATTGTATTACTTTACAATAATATCTCGAAGGTGGCCTCTGAGAATACGACTTGTATAAATTTTTGCAAATGCAGTTACTTATTATAATTTACAGTATTTTACACACATTCTCAGATACAAAAGCGAGGAAATAAAACTGTCTCGGTAAACTATAAACTGTGTTGGAGTTTGCAACAAACTTAATCAGAATAAAATAAGGGGAGTAGGAAAAACAGTTTCCAACTTGCTTCCTTAATAGGACGAGATGGAGAAAAAATATGAATAGATTTTGCAGAAGATTCTAGAAGAAAATGGTAGCAAGAAAAAGGAAAAAGACATCAAAGGAGGCGCATATAAAGCTATGTGGTTTTTGGGATTAATAAGATATTGAGAAGTTGTAAACTGAGAAAGAGCAAAAGATCGGCCAACGAACTGAGAAGATTGCAATAAATCGCGATGAATACATGAGCTTTCTTTATACTTCAATTAATCAATAATGTGACAGTACTGTAGTCTATAATATAAAAATGAATCGCAAAATGTGTTGGTAAGCGCATAACTCAACAACGCCTGGACCAATTTGGCCAATTCTTTTTTTTTAATGTTTGTTGAAGTTCAAGGATGGTTTTTACGGCGAGAAAAATTTAAAAAATTACCTGGATAAGTCTAAAAACAACACTAGGATACTTTTTTTTTGGTAGGATTAGGGTAGGAGTAGTGTAGGAGTAGGTTAAGAGTAGGGTAGGAGTAGTGTAGGAGTAGGGTAGGAGTAGGGTAGGAGTAGGGTAGGAGTAGGGTAGGAGTAGTGTAGGAGTAGGTTAGGAGTAGGGTAGGAGTAGTGCAGGAGTAGGTTAGGAGTAGGGTAGGAGTAGTGTAGGAGTAGGGTAGGAGTAGTGTAGGAGTAGGGTAGGAGTAGTGTAGGAGTAGGGCAGGAGTAGGGTAGGACTAGTGTAGGAGTAGGGTAGGAGTAGGATAAGAGTAGTGTAGGAGTAGGGTAGGGTAAGGGGTAGGACACCACGCGAACGAAGTAGCGCTGGGCAGCTAGTTATTTATAATTTTATAATGAAAGTTTCTGATACAATAAAGATTTTCTTTATTAATCCTTATACAAATTCATTACATTTTTAAATATTAATTTAAAAAATATATAAAAAAATGTAGTCCACCAGTATCGGGAACAGGGTCCAAGCTACCGGCGGGCAGGGGTCTAGAACCTTCTAAGAATTCGAGCCGTGTCCAGGAGTACCGCTTCTGAATCAAGCCCTTGATCCATCTGCCTAACGAGATCCTCCTCAGGTATTGATCGAGGTTTTTGGTAATTAAGCCATGGGCTGACACTACAATCGGCATAATGATAGCCGAGTCCACATCCCACATGTCAACAACCTCGTGATAAATAATTAACTAAAGATTCATTATTATGAAATAGAGCAAATCATGGTCAATATCCTGTAGTGGGCTGATACAAGTTAGTGATATGAATGACAAAAGAAGTTTTGGGGAACTGTCATATGCAACATTAAATTCACTAATTTGATTTTGAAACAACGAAAATCTATTTATGCTGTCGCAATCAGCAAAACAGTAAGATGTGATAACTTTGCAGATTGTCTTTAAAGATTTGTTTATTGCATCCTATAGGTGTTTCATTATCCAGATCGTTTCTTTCATGTGTGTTAGCAGTACTTTCCATTTAAATTTTAACATCATGTTCGATGTAGGATAACTAAGCGCTGCTCCATAATGTTTTTCTGTCTTTCTGAAACCAGCCTGCATTGTGAGTCTAACTTAATTCATTCATTGCATTTGTATATATTATTCCAACTTGACAGCACTTGTAAATCCTGCATGGAGGCACATCGTTAAAAATAATAAAAACAAAATGTACTTTTTAAACAAATGTTTCGCATTCATTCGGTTGCAGTGTAAAATATTGTATAAAATGGTGTTGCATTAAAATTTTAAAGCGTCGTAAAATATTTGGATTTAATATCGGTTTAAAGTTATTTTTTTTTGTATTGTTATGATGTATATCGATCACTGAAACGCTGTTTATTTTTAGTGTTAACTGGTTATTTTTAAACATGATGTTGGTAAGTTTTTTGTTTTATTCAAGTCTTTATTTTAATTTGTCATTCACTGCTATCAATAACATGATCTGTTTAAAGAAAACCGTACCCAGATGCCCATTTTTTCTAAAAACACCTAAACTGATATATATCGATACCTACTAATATTATAAATAAGTAAAATTTGTAAGTACTAATGATCCAATTCTAAAAAAACTTCACTGATAGAAAGATACTGCCAATCCCGTTTGATAACATTCTCGATTCGCCAACAATAAACAAAGGATGTGCCAAACCAGTGTAAAAAGTGCCCTTTCGTAATTACATATTTTAAGCTATATATTGAGTCCCGTTTCGTCAACTGTTTTTTTTGTACTGTACAGTCAGCTGCCAAAGTTACAACTAAACTCCTTGTTGATGTAGCTGTTTTTATCTCTCTGAGACAAAAGAGAACAAAATCATGTAGAAGATGTTGGAGCCGCTAAAATCGTCCTTTTAATGAATTGAACAAATAATATCCTACAAAAAGTACCGGGCTTGTATGAAATCAATGTGGTGTGGTATTTATTAGAATAGTTCCGTCTGCACACACAAGTTAAGGACTTGCATAAGATAAAAGTACTGTTCTTTTTATTTCAATGTTATAATTTTTTCAATAAGTAAGTATATAGTTATTTCAATTATTGTTGGAACTATTTGTTTAATAAGTAACTTATAACTAAGTATTGGTGTTTTTTTTCTCATAGCAAGAAGATTTGTTTTTGTTTAGATACCTATCTTGTTTGGGTATAAAAACAGTAAGTTAAAAATAAATAAGATCGTACAGAATATAAATTGTGTGTGGTATTTCTTAGTAGTTCTCCTGAGTTCTAACTGTACTTGCCGAACAAGCAGTTTACCAAACAGGAATGAATATATGCATACTCAAAAGTTGTCGAAACGAGACTCAATGTATAAATATCAAAATACTTAAAAAATGCACTTTTGTGATGATATTTTGTTTATTGGCGAAACGGGAAAGTTACCAGACGGGATGTAGCCCATTATTTGTAGGTGCTTATAGACTATAAATTATATTTAAACCATGCATATTGCTAGTGTCTCAATAAAAGCGCACTATTGCATTCTCAAGATTCGGTTCAGTGGTGAGAGTTAAAATCCCAACAATACTAATAATTTAAGTAGCGTTTCGTGTGGTTAAAAACGAGCATTTTGATAAAAGACGTTACTTAAGTCGTCCTTCCATTAACGTTCCTTTGCAGATAAAACACAGGACAATAAAAGCATTTCCTTAAATTACCATAATACTTCTAACTTTTAAAATGGAAGTCCATAAAAATTCTACACCTTTTTAAAAAGAGACCCAAAGTCACCTAATAGGGTGTCATGTTCCCCCTTATAAATAAACTTCGCGTATTTTTAAAACACTTGTAACTAGAACAAAGCGAAATTTAATCTTCAAATGCATCGTTGTCATCATAACTCAACCGCAACATTATATTTTATTAAGGAAAAAAAAATGGTGGGCTGTTTTGTTTCTCCATCTATGGAAAATTTTGGCCATTATTATAATTTGTGAAGGTAACCATGCGTTTCCATTAAGCCGCATTGGGCCCGCTAGGTGAATTAAAGCTTAATCCCTCTAACAGCGAATAAGCCTGCGGCCCAGGAGGAGGAGCGTTCGAACTATTTGAAGTAAAATCTCTTTGATGTTGATTTATTATTATTTTATTTATGTATTTTATTAAAAGAAAGTTTACATTGATATGGATTTTTATTCTAATTACCTACTAGGAAAAATCTCTTGAAATTGTAGCCACACTACAAAAAGTACTACAGCGCCATCTATGATACTAATGAAGAACTAACATCAAAATTCTAAATCGTGCTGTTAAATTAACACTATTTAGATCAACCCGTTTGTCTACAACTGTCGGAGAGTAGCCCACCAGACACAACACCCGCCTGGTCGGATCCGACTGATCCTCTCTTTTCTATGGTGGATGAAGAACTATACAGGGTGGAAGGGACACCACCGCGAAGACGGTTCCCACGTATTCTGTACATCATTCTGAGCCCCCCACATCTACATTTTTCATCGGTTATTAAAAAAAGAATCAGCTATTCAATACATCCACCCCGTACAGTTCTGATATATATATTTTTTTTTTTTATATTAAATGGGTCTACTCTTGACCTCAATCTAGTCCTGAGGACAGATTGAGGTCAAGAGTATATATACACTCTGTTCTTTATACTCCTGTGAAATCTTAATTCCCCTTTATCGCGGTTGACAAGAATTCTCAGGAAAATTACCGAATTAGCTTTTGGCAGCGGCCTCCTTGCGTTGACGATAGACACGGGGATGACTACCAGGATAAAAGTATCCTCACCCAGGTCAATACCAGTTCAACCGTTAAAGCGTGAATATATCACTGATAGTCAGTTGAATCGATAGACTGTAATATTAGAATAAAACAAGTAACATTTAATTAAAAGTATCAAATAACCCGACTACAAATTGTATTATGTGTGTGTATATATGTTACGGCTAAAGATGGGTGTCAACATAAACTTAAGATTAGCCGGCTAAACTCCGACGTCAGGGGCACCCCGAGGTTCGGTTAGTTAGGTTCCTGTAAACCTTGCAGACAGAAATAGGAGCCCCGCGCAGCGGGGATCCGTCGACCTGCTGATGGAAACGCTAACCCTAGACGGTCGACGACAGGGGCACCCCGAGGTTCGGTTAGTTCGGAGTTTAGCCAGCTAATCTTAAGTTTATGTTGACACCCATCTTTAGCCGTAACATATATATATTATATTTATATGTAATCTCCTTTTAATTTCCTTCATTTTGATACCCTACTCGATAGGTTTGGTTGAAAAAAAAATATTAACGACTTACAATTTAGCGCCAACAATCCACCATTAAAAAAAAAACACCTATCTAAGGATACTCGGGTTTTTGAGACGAATTTAATAATACCTTAATCGTTGAAATCCATGCAGCCATTTGGAACTTACGAGGTAAATTTTACAAAAGACAAACAAACAAATAAATTCTTCTTTCTTCGCAGTCGGGTAAAAAAGACATTAATTTCCTGATCAAGTAATTACATACAAGTAATATAAATACCTTCCTTTCGTTTCCAGACCCTTATAATAACAACGATATGCCTGTTTCTCTTCCACGAAACCAATGCCGTCCGTTTGCACAAGATTTTCCAATTCATCGACGGGTTCAAAGCGGAACACAACCACCTGGGATTCCTTCACGTCGGCAACGACTACGCTATATTCCTGCGTACACCAAAACCTCACGACAAATACCTTGTATACGAACTATATGAAGTGAAGAATGTGCCAGAAACAGAGAGCTACAAGCCTAAAATACTGGCTATTACAAAAGTCCCTTTAGAATATATGAAAGCCCAGTTGAAAATTTTCAGAAGTGAGCTTTTTAAATCCAAGTATGTCGATAGCAATATCATTCCAGGAACGCAGGTTAAAACGTTGAGGGAATGGCAGTTGGACAGGGCTTTGAACTTTCACGATAACAAAGGTCAGTTTGCCCATAAAATACCTGTGTTGAGGATGCCACTCTAATATGAACAGCATGGAAATACTGCACTCATTTTTTGGATTTGTTGAAACTGTAGTTATGAACGTAACAATGTATTTCTGTTAAATTATTGACTGTCTAAAAATGTTTTAATATTCGTACGATGGTCATCCTGTTCAATAAATAACCCTTTTAAACTCTATGTTCTGTTTTCGAAGTTGATCGCAGTAACTCACTCCTGCCAAATGGGTTAAGGTAAACATTGTTAGTTCTGTCACGTGTGTCAGTGTCAGTGCACGACACAAAAAGTTGATTTAGTATTTTAGCAAGTCAAAATGCGAATCGATTAAATAATCATCATCATCTTCCTGCTCTTGTCCCATGTTACTTGGGGTCTCTGTCAACCGTCACCTTATCATTTACTTCTTTATCTTTCATATCATTCCTCACACAATCCAGCCATCAACGTTTATATTCATCACTCTTCATGCGATTTGTCACTCCTCATCACATGTCTATACCAAGACAGTTATTTATCTTTCAAAATTTCAATTGATTAAGTATTCGCCTTATACATATAATAGTGCTAAAATAACAACTGTAAGAAAAAAATCAATTTCTCTTTTAATATCTTTAAAGCCCAGTTTTGCTATACCTAGGTAAGGTTTTTTTGGGACAACCCTGTCACACTATTCCCAAACTACTGTAAGTCAGCCAAAGCCAGAATCAACAGTGGCGACCACCAGAAAAGCGCCAAGACAAGGAAGCTCGACAAAGTCCCAGAGAAACAATTTAACTGTCTTGGATCCCGCAACGAAATGAATCAGAAAAGTATAGCAAAGGAGTACGAAAACCATAATTTCCACTTCCCTGCATATCAGCAGGAGTCAGAACGAAACAAGGCCAACAGGTACAAAGGGACGTTTACACCTGGAATAAGCCCAGTTGCCTAGCACCACGGATAAATATTATTATTAATGGGTCCTAAGTTGTGTCCTATATTTGATTGCAATAATAGGTATAGCAAAAACGTTTGAACGCACGGAAATTTGTTCTTGTTTCTACAAGGTCCGTATAGTAAACAACTCCGGATGCAACCTGTACACTATCCAACATAATATTGCGTTCGTACCTAGGTAAGGTAGCAAAATCTTCCTTAAAAGATTTTGCAACTACCCACTACTACAGTGGCGGCTAATGGGTTAACTAGGTTGGGCCTGGAACGAGCGATTTCGAAGTCATTTGGAGAGGCCCCCAGCAATGGGATGACACAGTCGAAGAGGAACAGTAACCTAGATTGCAAATTCTTTTAAAGAAGATGTTACGGAAAAATAAAAATGTATTTCTTTAAAGGTGTCAACAATCTCTAAACCCATAAATATCTCGCTGTCCTACATTCGTTTCAATGAAAAGGGTATATTTTCCTTATCGGAACAGTTTTGATAAATAATTCTTAATATTCACTACTTGAGCCTCATTGGCGGTCATCCATCATCCGAATGGTTCCCGCCAGCGAGCTGTGCTAAGAGTTTTTCGTCCCCTACTATGAGATGAAGATGAAAATGTATTTAAGTGAGTGAAATGTTATTTTTTGTCTATGCGAGAAACTTAAACTGAACGATAATAATGTCCACAACGCGTTCTAATGTGACTAATTCAGAAAGAATAAAATGCGAAAATCAAACACGCCTTCAGCGCCGCCGTCAACTGTACAGGGTGTAACAGAATAAGCGCAATACTTAGGTGTTCCTAAGTAAAATGGGTCGAAAAAAAAATTGACTCCTCATACTATTTGCGTCAGCCGATGCAATATTTTGTATGCGTTTGTGGCCCAGCTCCATCAGAGTGACTAAATCATCATCTGCCTAGCCTTTTCCCAACTATGTATCTATGTTGAAGTATACCAGTATTTCACATGGAGTGACTGCCTATCTGACTTTCATAACCTAGTTATTACTGGGTGATACGATATCTCTTAGTGAGATTGGTCGTCAGTCTTTCGGGCCACTGACTACTTAACGACTGTCAAAGATCTATAAGTAACAGCCTGGACCTGCTGCTTAACGTGCTTTCCGAGGCTCGTAGAAAACTCGATATGTAATGGGTGGTCAGCCATCCATGGACCAACCTAAGCAAGAGCGGCTTAACCTGAAGATTTTGGGATTAAATACAAAGCAATATTAAAATAAAATAACCCTAGTTACAACTCTTATTGTATTGTGAGACTCGTGGCGTTAAAAATGTCGTTTGCGGACGCACACTAACTTACTTAAAACTTGGCAAGCATATTGCTCATATTTTAATTTTGCACAATAAACTGCCAAGCAATGAGGTTACGTAGATGGATAATGTTTTTTTCCAGCCAAACTGCCGAATTAGCCTTTGCTATTAAGCTGTTAATGAAATAAAGTTTAAATAAAGCATTCTCATAAAGCGTTGGTATTTTATGAAGATCGCCAATTCAATACAAAAACAGATAGATACGAGTAGTTAGTGGAGATGGTTTAGGTAGATTGTACAAGGCTCACCCATCTTATCGCTACATCTTATTTCATGTACCTACAATCTATGCAAATAAAATTTACTTTACTTTACTTAATATTTTGGTCTTTTATGTAACGTATTGTCATGTAATTTGATCAACCAATCACGGCTAAAAATGACAAGGAGCTAAGGTTCTATAGCAGAGACTTGATTAAACTTTAATTTGTATGATATACTAGGTTAAATAATAACAGCCGCTCTTGTCGATCTTTAGGTTAAGCTGGGCTTGCCTAGGTTTATATGTGGATGGGTGACGACCCGTTGCTGTACATACCGAGTTTCCTTCGTGCCTCGGAAAGTACGTTAAGCCGTTGGTCCCTGCCGTCATTTGTAGATCTTTGACAGTCGTTACAGGTAGTCAGTGGCCCGAAAGTCTGACAACCAGTCTTACCAAAGATATCGTATTACCCAGTGGACCAACTGGGCTGGAGGTCAGATAGGCAGTCGCTCTATGTATAATACTGGTTACTGCATCCGCTTAGACTGGGAGCCGACCCCAAGATAGTTGGGAAAAGGCTGGGCAGATGATGATGATTGTATGATATACTGGGTTCAGGAAGCATTGCATCAATGGCAAATCGCGTGTCTTATTATTTTCTATCCCATCCAACATTCTTTTTTAGCTTAGTAGTGCCTAACCTGGTGTCAGAGTTTTATGCCGCCCATGGGGCCTCTGATTTGGCTTTACATGCCGTCGATAAATATCTCTCAGCCATGCTGGTTTGTTTTCTTCACGATGTTTTCCTTCACCGAAGTAAGTATATTTACATTACATTACACTTATTAAACAAGGCGCAAAATAATCCGAAAAATCGAAAAAAGACGTCCACTAACATCATCATCAGAGGGCAGTCCAACGGTTACACGACTAGGCTATCAGAAAAGAAAGAAAGAAAGAAAGAAAATATATTTATTTGTCGCAGGGACATGACGTGCATACAAAAAAAAAATAACAATAATCATAAGGCGCATTAAATATTTTAAATACATCAGGACAGAAACAGAAAATGAAAAGTTAACAGCTTGCACGTCGTGACTGCGACAAGCAGGCTACCACTCAGCATGATGCTGCGCTATGGGCCCACAGCACAGCGCTGGTTTTCAGTGGTCACCCGTTAGATGAAAAAATATATATATATATATACATATATATCACTATCACTGCCTATCCAACATTGACCTAAGCCTAGCTTTTATCATATTTATAACAAAATATTAGGTATATTAGAAACCAATCATTGAAACCCTTAGTAGGGTCCCCTGCCTTCATTATCGTATAATTTATTGCTTTTACGCCCCGCCGAAAGGGTTCATCAGCCACGACAACTAAAGGGAAGTATCGTGAAGCGTGCATCATTGTATTTCTTATTCTGGTAATATATTATACGGGGAATAAACCTAGGAAGTAACGAATAAAGGATATTATATGAGTTGCGGTTTGGTTGAGTTTCGATGTATCTTCTGACGGTAGTTTGACGTCACAATAGGATAATAATTTGAGAAAGATTTGTATTTCTTTTTATTCGACTACGACTCAGGAGATTTAAACAAGTCTTTGCATGATTGAGCTCGTAAAGTGCCAAGGTTGGTCCGTGGATAGGTGATCATCCATATCATACCCTGTACCTTGGAAAGCATTGCCGTTGGCCCGGCTGTCATTTGTAGAAAGTTTGGTAACCAATCTTACAAGGGGTGTCGTGTTACCCAGTTGCAGAGGTCAAGACGTGTTCTGCAGTAGTCTGTATGGAAAGCGCACCCAAGCAGGCCGCTGTGAACACAATTTGGCAAAGTGTGAATACGTTTCTCGCAACCAGACGATGTCCTACTTACTGGAGTGTCCGATGAGTCCCAACACCTGATCTTTAGAGGACTTAAAAATGACACAGACGCCGCGATTAACAAGGTCACATACTGAACCCAAGTAATTTAAACAAATCGTACGATCGATAGGAAAGAAGAGGTCATAAAATGCAGCTACATGTAAAATACTGGTATTCTGGTGCATTTGAAAAAGAAGAAGAAGAAGCCTAGAAGCCAACCGTAGTTGCAAAAAAATTCTAGCTTAGGTTCCACGAGCGCCGCAAAGAGATGTCAGCTAATCGGAAGGGGGGTCCCCCTTTTGCAAGCATGCAATTGCAAGGGCCGATGTCTGCCGGGGCTGTTCGAAAGAGATACCGCGGCCGATAAGAAGGAACATGGACGGGTTTTAGTCAGTATAAGTCTGACACTTCCTTCCGGGAGAGGTCATTTGATGATTTCCCGAAAAAAAAAAGAAGTGACTAGGCAGATGATGAGGCTCCGTAAGTCTGTGTTTGGAAGTTCTAGTCGTCAACATTGTTTTCGACACTGCCAAAGGTCAATGAAACCTAACTTTCCACATTTACATTCATACAGGATCTCAAACTTCTCAAATCTGAACACGCGTAATAAAAAAAACGTTCTCAACCACTCAATGGAAGAAAATGTTTTTCTCTCTCTGTTTTGAATCGCAAAACAGAAAAGTATATAAAATTATTCTCTTTCCGTTGTTTTTGACAAGGTCGCCATTATTTTTGTTCGCATTTGATTGGTTCAAGGATAAACCGTAGCCACAGCATAAATATAACCAAAGATCCACTCCAAGCAGCGAGCGAAAATTGGCACACGCACATGTAAGACACAGACACACATACAGTAATGTTACTCTATCTCAGTCGAATGCATGCTTCTAGCGAGACGCTTTACTTGTTAAACATAAAAGCCGACCCGAAGCAGTTGCCACACATATACGTGTTTCATGCAGCTAGTATCGCCTTAAGCCGATCTAAGCCAAGCGGCTTTTTTCCGAAAGTATATTACACGTTTATCAATTTTGCCGCACGTCTGTACCGTACCATACCGAACTAAATATTGTGTATAGCATCCCTCTCCACACTCGCCGTTCGTGAAGCGTGGCTACGTGTGCGTGCGTTTTCGCTCGGGCTCATAAAACATAGCCGACCTGAACTTTTCTACGTCGTACGTTTTCGAGTTGGATGATAATTTTATTGCGTCCTCAAAGTTAAATGATTTAGACGATTAGTTTTAAGAAGTGGATAGATTTGTTTCACGTGGATATTAAGACGTAAATGAGAAGAGAGACTGAGATAACTTTACTTTTAAAACTTAAGTCAAGGTTCTGCCTAACCTATTGTATGTATATTAGAGCAGCAGTTGGTGCTACTAAAAGTGCCAAACTCATCCCCAAATTTTAGTCTGAACCCATTTAGATTGGCATCGACACACCAAGGTGATATTTTAAGAAACCGCTAATTGAGTCTAAACTGTTTTCAACATTATAGATAAGAGGTGGCTCCTAAAGGCGCTAAGTAGGAACCTGTAGTAGTTTAATACAATATTTTTATGCCAGAAAATTCCCATCTATTTAAAACAAACTCACAAAACAATGCACATCTGTACAAATAAATAAAATTTAAGTGTCTTTTGTAACATCAAAATAACAACTTTTTACTGTAAGTGGTTTGAAAGAATATACGGTACGTATAACAAAAAATCATTTCATTATCATTTTTTTCGAATTTTTGTTCGTCTGTCTGTCTGTTTGTTCCGACTAATCTCCGAAACGGCTGGGCCCATTTTACTGAAAGAAAGCTGATGTTAAAAGTCTAACATAGGCTAATTTTATTTTAGAATAATAATTAGGGTTCCGTGCAAAAAAATTAAAACCCTTGAAATTGGTGACAAAATTCGATTAAAAAGAGAAGTAAAATTTTTGATAATAATTTCACGCGAACGTAGGTCGCGGGCAACAGCTAGTTAAATTATAATTCTCACTCGATAACTACAAAAAAGTGATTTATCGTCATTATATCGGGTTTCTTGCTCTCATTTCTATTGATCGGATGAAAACACGTGCTATCTTATCCAGCACCATTTCTGGGTCAAACTCCGTCTCAAAGCCGCTAAAATTAACCATTACAAAAACGCTACTGGAATTTTATTACATTTAACTTGACTTAGATGTCCAGTCGAACGAAGCATTGGATTATCTCCTTTATAAAGTTTAACATAAGGTTGATTATAACGAATTTGGGAAGATAGGGGAAACATAATGCGGTCAATGTGTAAAGCGAGCTACTTCACTTGATTAAAAATAAAATCGTCTGCTAATTTAATTCGGGCGCATAATAGAATTATGGCCGGGGATCCCAATCTCATAATAGGAGCCACACCTCGGCAAATTCCCCAATATTGCCAAAAGAACGACCAGCCGTTACTTACCTTTTGTTTAATGCTCCGAGATATTATTTCCGGTCATGCTATCGTTCTGAATTATTATTTTATCGCTGTAATAAAATTAATAGATGCCACTCCTTGTTACTTTGTAAGGATTGATGAGTTTTGAACTAAGCAGTCATTTTCTTAATAATCATAATGAGATTCTGAGAGACACAATAAATAGGCTTTGTGAGTGGTATTTGAAAGGTATTTAGCGATATAATAGCTTTATTATAAAGCTACCTTTAGTTGAAATATTTGCGACACAAAAGCTGAGACAACTCAAAATACGATACAAGTCAACTTAAAACTGGACAAAAAGATGTTTATCAACTAAGTCAACTAATACAACTTGTCATGCAAATGATATAAAAAAATATTAAACTTATACTGTCACTTACGGGATATCTTCCGTGATTATGCATGATTTTGAGCTCCCGATATGTCCACGCTGTTGCAAACGCCATGATCGCGGGTCGACAATCACGGAAGATATCCCGTAAGTGACAGTATAAGTCTTAGTTTTAAACCTTGAAAGCATAAAGCAGTGTTTAAAAAATATTGTTAAAATAGAATGTAGTAAGAACGCAGAAAAAGATAAGTAAAAAATAACTTCGAAGGATTTGAGCGAGATCTTTTCTGAGCGATAGAAAAGAAAAGGTACATTACGAAAAATCAGTATAGAACAGTTCACTGCTGGGATAGGTATAGGCCTTCTCTGCATGAGAAAGAATGGGCCGTAGAGGTAGATGAAGAATCTTTGGTTCAAGAACCGGTTTCTCCGCATCATGTTTTCCTTCACAGTTCACCGTTATGAGAGCAGTGCTGATGAACTAATAGGGATGTTGACACTACTAAAAAATAATTTAAAGACAGCTTCTCTAAAAAAAACACTTTATTTTAGACCTGAAAACGCGATTTATTTTCAGTTAATTGCTAAATTAGATTTTAAGTTGCTTTGAAATCAATAAATAATTGAGTCATTGAATTGACGAAATAGTGACGTCACAGCGTGCTATTGCCATACAAAATGTAAGGGGGAATCGCGTTTTGACTGATCATAAAAAGTATGTCAATTGATTGGTGTGTCAACTACCCTATTACACCACTTGTAGGTTTAATACCACAGGGAACTTATCTGTGACATTGAGCCACCGCTGCGCCTAACACATTGATCAGAAGCGTGTATATTGAATAAGGACAACATCCCTTTGGTTATCGGCACACGTAAAAAAGCTGTGGAATCTCCAGTAGATCACACCTACTTACCTGCCAAGCTTATTTCGTATTCCAGTCACGTCTTTGAACCATTCGCGTATTTCTGATATTAAGTCCCGATGTGATAGCAAAATCCTATCGCCGTTTATCAGCCGCAGTACCAATCTTGGGCTTACAGCCAAGTACGTAATAATATATTTTACCAGGAATTAATTACACTTTTATACAGATATCGAGCCAAGCTTTGGTTGTATTAGGTCAATGTTGGGGGAGGTTGAAATTGTTGAAAGAACTGCTTGTGAGTCAAAAATGAAACAGAAGATTCAGAATAATAATTCAATATTTGACCTGAGCAGGACATCTGGCTAGACACGGAGATGGCCGATGGAGCAAGGCTTTGACCGAGTGGTGGCCGAGGTTTGGCAAAAGAAACCAGGGTCGTCCTAGGGCTCGTTGGGTTGACGATATCGTCAAAGTTGCGGGAAATACCTGGATAAGGAAGGCACAGAACCGGGAAGTGTGGCAGAAGATAGGGGAGGCCTATACCCAGCAGTGGGTGATTCCGGGCTGATATGACGATGATGAATTCAACATTTAAAAAAAATGCTCCAATTATTCGAGGGATTCTGCATAGGACTGGACTATTGTAAACTAACAAAGATTTTCGTAATAACTAAGACGCTGACTCATATCTTGATGATTTTCAATCATCCTGCGACATAAACACACTTCGTTCTTTTTACAAATGGCTCATTAGGCACAAAAGTGTTGTCAACATGTAAATATTGTTGTCACAGCAGTTTTCTCCTGTATCAGTTACTTCAGTACCTATGGGCAACTAACTTTGACCACTTTACTTGTACAGTCACAAAAATAAATACACTACTCTTACGCAACATTGAAAAACTGTTTTCTCTTGAAATAACAATAGCAGCTTAAAGAAACGGCCTAAATATAAAATATGGTTTCGAGAATACTATGTTTGTAATACCATACAATTTCTAGCAATACTTAGGAATAATCGCTTTAGCATCTTACATAGTTGGAAGAGCGGAGTCTCCTAACACAGGCATTGTTTGCCTAAAAGGAGGCTCCAAACACAATTCATTGTATACGAAGCTTTTTGTGAAAATAAAAATAATTTTCATTTTTTTTTTCCTAGTATTTATGCACGTTTTGTTGAGAGTGCTTGCGATATCATTATTTTCTAAAAATGGATACTTAGTCTGTTTAAAGACAATCTAAATGAAGTCTGAACACAACGTACAGACATACTTTCAAACTAGACTAAAGGCATCCCCATTTATTACTTACGCTTCGCTTTCAAACCTAATTCAACTGTGCACATCTGATGTTAATTGTAGTCTTAACTTTATCTCCATAGATTAACTTAATGTGTAAGAATGGGTGATTAATTCGGGTTAATTTACTAGACGGCCCATTTTGGGCACAAACGGGTACAATATCGAACGTTAGGTCAATGATTATGGGCAAATAGTTCTGCTGATCGAATGGTACGAGTAATATGTTATACTGTGGGCAAATTGGGATAATAGATATTATGAGGAACGTGAGAAATGAGTTAATAGCACACGAAAAGTTGGATATACTCGTAATATATGCAGTAAGATATGAAAATTCTAAACACGGGTGTAAGAGTTACTGGGACTCCATCGAAAAATCATGACTAAAGTGAAATCATGATAATAGATAATGTCACAATTTCGCTTACACCATGTGTATGGGATGCAGAAACCACCATTCTTGTTTCAGCACTGTTTAAATGTGGTACTGCGATCTGGTCAAGGTAACGGAGAAGTCACAATCTAGGAAAAATGGCGGGCAGTGGGTTAGATCAAAATAGTCTACTAATCTTACTACTATTATAAATGCGAAAGTTACGATGGATGTTTGTTACTCAATCACGCCAGAACGGCTGAACGGATCTGGATGAAATTTGGAACAGAGATAGATTATAGTCTGGAATAACACATAGGCTATATATTATCGCGCTATTAACTTAGGGGGATGAGCAATAGAGCACTACAACCATATTCTTGGCCACTGCTTGACAATTCTTGGATACCGTTTGACAACTGACAACTGTCATATGCATGCATGCGCATTAGAAAAGAACGGCTATTTCAAACTATTTTTCACAGATATAAGTGGCCTATCGGTTCAGCGGCCGCCCTGTAAACCAGGGTTCGCAAGTTCGATTCGCAGCCAGTATTCACTTTTTGTGTTTTTTTTTAATGCTATTACATTTTCTAAAATAATAAACATGGTTCGCGAGTTCGATCCCCAACCGGTTTTCACTTTTTGTAAGTTTTAGGTATTTTGTTTTATTTTAATGCTTTATGATTTTCAAATCATTACAAAATAGATTAATGTATACTTTTCGTTTTTTTACCATTCAAAAGACAATCATAAATTAATGAATAAAAATTGACCAATTTACACAGTACAAAAAAAAAAAAAACTCTAAAAAGTTTAAAAATGAAAACAAAATTAACATTTGATAATATCCACGACGTTGTAAATATGTTCCGTGCGGGAATCGAAATCGTGACACGCAGCGCCGCAGTCAATTGCTCAGCCAGTGCACCTCCTGTCATTTGTGCTGAATCATCAGCTGGCCCAACTCCGCAAGGACCGCAATATACAGAATGAAAGTCTTTTTTTTAAAGTTGCCTCACACTAGAAATTTATTATGTATCGTGGGTGTGTTCGCAGCGACTTTAGACCCTGTGGACGGTGAGTAATGAGCTAGCTCGCCGTCCGACTGTCTTATGACGACGGGCCGTGTCGAAAGCGCGTTCGTGTTCTACGCGCGCCTCAAAATGATGTCAGCAATCCGGAAGGGGTCCGCAAGGGCCGATGCCTGCCGGAGCTGCGGGACTGTTCGAAAGAGATACTGTGGCTCTGGAACACAAAGCGCTAAGAAGGAACATGGATGACACTCCCTTCCGTTCCACCCAGCGCGATTTGATGATTTCCCATCCAAAAAAAGGCGACATTAGACAGACACTGCCCGTTATTAAGAGGGGCCATTTTGTAATAAAAAAGGGGCACACCGCCGGATGAAACGCATGTCTCATGACGTCGCCACTATGAAAACCTCCTGGATTGAAAAGCTCCATATTACGTCCAACTGTACAGCGACCACGAAGCAGGTGTCTTTGCGAATAAGCAGCTTCAAATGGGAGAGGGTCGTCTGGAATCGGACGGAGATGGAAAAATTCTATTTTCCGAAGAATTTTCTCATTCAACTGCTGTGTTGTCGCCAAAGAACGAGTGGGTCAGTAAAATAAACAACAAAAAAAAACAAAAGTATACACATCCATCATTGTGATGGTTAATGACGATAGTACTACCTACCCCGTTGAATTTCTCAACTCCCTGGAGTTAACGTGCGTGCCGTCCCATCAGCTGGAGCATACATTTGACGTTCCAGTTCTGGTGATGCGAAACCTTGATGCAACCAGACTGTGCAACGGCACCAGGCTTCGTATCACAGAGCTGAGCTGCTAAAGGAGAGAGCGTTTTAAGTCCCCGCATACCCATTATTCCAAATAACTTACCATTTCAATTTAAGAGCTTACAATTTCCCTTAAAATTGGCTTTTACAATGACGATCAACAGATCCCAGGGCCAAACCATAAAAGTGACAGACATTCAATTGTTAACTTCATGCTTCTCACACGGTCAATTATATGTTGTTTGTTCAATGCCCAAAACTTTCAAGTGCTTGCGGAAAATAATAAGTCATTTAATGTTGTCTACAGTACGGTATTAGAATAAATAGTGCCCAACAAGGCGTTTGATGGTTTATTTTGAAAAGAAGGTTATGTAGTGCCAAAATAAACGGTTTTTAAGCCATAGTGTCGCCTCAACGCCATTTAATGTCTTTTCGGTCCTCTGCCGCCCAGAATTACAGCACCCAAAAGGACGTCTTTTGTAGTCATAACCCACATTATGAGATTTGATCAGTGAGTCAGTTCTCACACATAACATAACATCACGCCTGTAATCCCCGAAGGGTTAGGCAGAGGTGTACCTAATCGTACACCCACATTTCACCAGTTATGTTGAAGTCCCATGTAATAAAAGGCGAGCCTATTACGACCAACCAGGCACAGAACCATATTCCGTGACTGCTACTGAGAAATTCCTCATGGAATAACCCAAGAACACTATTCTTTATAGTAGTTTTTAGTGCCAAAATAAACGGTTTTAAGCCATATCGTCGCCTCATTTAATTTTGTTTCGGATCTCTGCGCTCAGAATTACAGTACCCAAAAGGACGCATTTTGAAGTCATCACCCACATTATCACATTTTGATCAGCCAGTCAGTTCTCACACATAACATAACATCACGCCTGAAATCCCCGACGCGTTAGGCAGAGGTGTACCTTATCGTACACCCACATTTCGCCGTTCGTTATGTTGAAGTCCCATGTGACAGGTGGCGAGCCTATTCAATTCTATTCCACCAACCGGGCACAAATCCAGATTCCGTGGCTGCTACTGAGAAATTCCTGAAGGAATACCCCAATAACACTATTATTTATAGTAGTTTTTCAATTGCATACATTGTTTAATGTTAAGTGGAAGAGCGGAGTCACCTAACACAAGCATCTTCTTGCTTAAAAGGTGATCTCCAAATCATGTACGTTATAACTTTATGTAATTTAAATAAACATTTCTTTTAACACTGCCCGCCCCGGCAATCGATCCGAGGACCTCATGCTTAGTAGTCGCACTTGCGATCACTCGACCAACGAGGCAGTCTCACACATACACACCTAAATAGCCACGCGAACGAAGTAGCGGGTAGCAGCTAGTATATTATAAATACGAAAGTTTGTGATGATGTCTCGATGTGTTACTCTTTCACGCAAAACCGACTGAACAGATTTGGATGAAATTTAGCACACAGATAGTCTATAACTTGGATTAACACAAGATACTTTTTATCCCGGTAGTATGATCCCCGGGGATAATTATCGAACTCCAAACGGGCGAAGCCGCGGGCATAAGTAGTACTATAATAATTTGGAGGATACGGGATTTTCCAACATTAAAACAAAAGCCATAATCTCAGCTATATTTCATAACAATTTTTTGCTCTACAAACCAAAACGCAAAATCTACTCCAACTATTTAAATCAGCCAGCCAAAAAGTAAGCAAAATTCCGAACCCGGATCCCCAGTCTTTTATTTCTAAAACCAGGAACAACACAGCAATGTACGGAAAATCGTCGGCAATAATAGAAACGAACATTTGGATTCATGAATGCGGAGATCGCATCTGCGTAATAAAATAAACTCGAGTCTGAAACTCTGAACACACGTATACCGATGAATAAAAAAATAAGAGAATCTAGTACGAGCGCGCGGTGTAAACGTAACATAAATAGTTTTTTTGAATCGAAATTACATTTAAAGAAAAAAACGGAGGTTCTCAAATCATCGAGAATATAAAAGGTGTCAACGGAATCATCACGAAGCCGTCAACCAAGCATTCTGTACATCAAACTAATTAACTCCACGCAAAAATTATTGCTGGGAAACGACATTTTTTGGGGTGAAAAATCACGTTTTACGGTAGGACTCAATGTAACGAACTCAAAACATTGAGCTGATGGTTGCATTGAATAGTAAGGGGGTCGTGGAGGTATTTAAAATAAAGTTTTAACATTTAAAACATGTATTTTAGAAAAAAACTTGTGAAAAAGTTGGAATTTTGACTCCTTTTTATGTGGAAGGTTTTTTTTTTAATCGCAATGACTGGGAGAACAATTCCCTTTCGGCTTTGTTAAGGGTACTTTTCACCCTTTTCTTTTGCGACGATTACCATCTACGACGATTATTATCTATACAGGGTTATTTGTAAAACACCAGCAACCTCTTAAGAGGTCATTGTACTCATCATTATGAACAAAAAACAGCTGTTCCCTACATTTTGACGAGTTAATCGATCATAAATGCAGGGAACAGCTGATTTTTTATCGCGATTTCAGGTTTGGTCCCATAGTAAAAGTTGTTCATAATGATGAACTACAATGACCTCTTAAGAGTAAAAGTTGTTCATAATGATGAACTGCAATGACCTCTTAAGAGGTTGTTGGTGTTTTACAAATAACCCTGTATATATGAATAAATTCTTCAAAATTAAATGTGAAACGAGAACTTACTACTACTACTTTACGTTAACACCGCACACTCGTGCTAGAGCCCACGACGTCTGTTGTATACAGCCTTTATTTTTTCTACTTGATTTTGTATTATTTGATGCAAGGGATGTGTTTGAAGAATTCCCTTTACCTTGTTCCATGATGTATGATGATGTTATTTTGTTGGTTTTTATTGTTTTCTTCTTTGAATTATAGACAGGCGCGGTCCCAGACTTTGGGGGGATCACACAGGGCCGTAGTCAGGAATTTGGTTGGGACGGGTTACAAAATAAGGCAGATTGAGAGGAGTTAAACTATTATATTATTAGGAACATATTATACAGGGTTATTTGTAAAACACCAACAACCTCTTAAGAGGTCCTTGTACTCATCATTCTAAACAACTTTTACTATGGGACCAAATCTGAAATCTGAAAAAAAAAACAGCTGTTCCCTACATTTTGACGAGTTAATCGATAATAAATGTAGGGAACAGCTGATTTTTTTTTCACGATTTCATGTTTGGTCCCGTACTAAAAGTTGTTCATAATGATGAGTACAATGCCCTCTTAAGAGGTTGCTGGTGTTCTACAAATAACCCTGTATACTATAAGGAACAACTTTTGAAAAACGAAATGATATCTGCCATCTCTGGATATACCTATACAAAACGATCTTTGGCGCCTACAGGTTTATTTCCGGGGATGCATTTTTAGCTGCCCGAAAAGAGCTTACTCCACCACGGATATGTTAAGTTTCCGTTTGTCGTCGTCGATTCATCAGTCAGGATCGCGCTTGATAAGATAAGATAAGATAAGATAAGATAAGATAATTTATTTGCTCCAAACATGTGTACACATACAATATTAAAAAGTGCATGCAGGATAAAATTGAAGAAAATTGGTTCAGACATGTTTGCCACATACTATGGCGTGCAAATGTTTAACAAAAATATTGTGATTTTTATATATCATTTCAATTCGAGAGAAGTCTATTTAACAAAAAAAAAAAAAAAAAAAAAATACCAAATGAGAAAATTAAACATTGCAAAAATAAAATCATAATTTAAACTATGTCTATAAAATTAGCAACTAGTACATAAATGTCAAAATGATACATGCCAAAAGCGAAAAAAAATAAAAATCATAATTAAAAATAATTTATTTATTTATTTATTTATTTATTTAAATGCCTTAAAACTATCATTACAGGTCTACAACCTAATGCAATAGCTAAGTCACACACACAAAATTAAAATTAAAGCACCAAATACCTCTCAAGGTCCTGGTTTGTAACACAATGTATACAAAAGTACTTTTGCGAATTCACTCCAGTGACATGTAAAAATATCAATTTCAACTTGAATGCAATTGATGGTGCGAATTGCTCGAGTCAGAGGGGTTTTAGCCAGCAAGTTGGTCCTAGCTGAAGGTACGACCAGCAGCGGCGGGGGCCGTCGCCTCCACACATAACGGTCGGGAACACACAATTGCAACCGCTGCAACACTCTCGGGTTGTGCTCTATGCCTCTGAGCAGTCTCACCATGTACGCCACCAGTGCATATTCCCGTCGCACCCAGAGTTGATTATACCCCACCATACCCAGTACAAATAGTGTGGGGTACATCAAAGGGTAAAATGGGTATACCCCATAAAGTTTTTTGTACAGGTGGCGCGTGAATTTGTTCTGGACTCGTTCCAACATCACTGAGTACTTAGCCTCATGTGGAGCCCATATGACAGCACTATGTTCCAGATGACTCCTGACTAATGCGTCATACAGAACTCTGATGGCCGTGATGCTAGTAAAGTCTCGCGTCTGCCTCAGAACAAAACCCAAGTTTCTGAATGCCTTTTTGCAGATCTTAGTTATATGACTGCGAAACGTCAGTTCAGGAGTAAGAACAACCCCTAAATCACGTACCTGCGTGACTCGTTGCATCGGTACTGCATCCACTACGTACTCGTAGAGTAGAGGTGCTCGCGCGCGGGTGAAACTTATCACCGAGCACTTGGATACGTTGAAGTAGAGCCTGTTCTCATGACTCCATTCCACGATCCTATCAATGTCCTCCTGCAAACGTCTGCAATCAGACTCCGTTCTGACCTCAAACAGCAACTTGAGGTCATCTGCGAATAACAAACAAGATCCATGTTTGACGACTTCTGGTAAATTGTTTATCATTATTATAAATTCCAATGGCCCCACGTTGCTGCCTTGACTCACCCCGGACCAGGTGTAGTACGGATCGGATTCGCAGCCGTTGTAGTCAACGTATTGCTGTCTGTCATGCATATAGCTGGCTAAGAACTGTAATAGATGTGGTGCGCAACCGATTTCTGCTAACTTACGTAATAATATGTCATTATCGACGGTGTCGAACGCTTTTTTGAAGTCAAAATAAGCAGCGTCCACCTGCACACCAGCATCCACCGCTGGCACCACCTGTGACATGAAGTTAAGGAGATTGGTGGCAGTGCTGCGCCCCGGCCGGAACCCGTGCTGCGCATCCGATAGCTGAGCGCGGACCTGCTCCTGCATTCTGCGCTGGATGGCGGACTCGAAAACCTTGGCCGGCGTCGACAACACAGCCACCGGTCTATATCCACTGATGTCCGATCCTGCTTTACCTTTGGGGACTGGAATGACACGCGTTATCTTCCATCGAGTTGGAAACGTTGCTGACTGGAGACACTTATTAAATATATAGTGGAGAGGTTCCGCTAATACCCTACTACAATCCCTGAATAGGAAGGCTGGTATTCCATCCGGGCCTGCTGAACGCTTCGGTTTTAGGCGCTCGAGTGCCTCTCTAACGTCCTTAAGACTCAGCGAGCTTAAATGCACGTGCGACTCACTCATGGCCCCTGCCGCCTTCGCCGCGGCCGCTTGTGGGTCTAGCTGTGGTGGTTCCCTAGCGTATACCGACTCAAAAAACATGGCAAATTGCTTGGCACATTCAAGATCCGTTAGGTGTTGACCATCCTTAATAATAGTTTGTCTGTTCGCTGTGCTTGTCTTAGATCGTATATATTGCCAGAATGACTTTGGATCTTTCGCAAACTGACATTGTATTTTAGCTAGATGTCGTTTGTGTGCAATGTGAATATTGTTTTTAATAAGTGCTCGGTATTTAGAATACTCACTGTAAACAATTAAATCCTTTGTTTCCTTGAACGTTTTGTGAAGTCTAGCTTTGGTTTTTAGATCTCGTATTATTTCGCTCGTGTACCAATTAGGATAAGTGTATCGTGACTTCACACTACGATTTTTCATGGGGACACATTCATCTAAAATGCTGTTAATTTTACTGTAGAAGAAGTTTAATACATCTTCCAAGTCGTGCATCGCGTACATATTATTCCAATCCGTTGAAATTAACAAAGAATATAGCAATTGATAATTTGCCTTATAAAAATTCCATTGCGGTCTATTACTGAGTGCAAATGCACCAGCGCGCGAGTCGGAATCGGTGGCCGCGGTCGACGAGGTCGCGGGACCACTGTCGGCGGGGTGGAGGGCGCACGCGGGCTCTAGGCTCACGCTCACTTCGAGCGGCGGGTGATGCACATCGACAGGCACAAGTGGCACGTCCGCCTCAACTACCGACACCCCCCCTCGAAACCCTGAACTCAGCACCAAATCTAATTGACGACCTAAACAATTGGGTACATTATTACTTTGAGTGAATTCGCAAAAGGACAAGAAACATTCATAATAATTAGTCACATTTGTAGGACACGAATGTAAATTAAAATCACCTAACACAATTATTTGTTTATATCTAGTACATAGTTTTTCTATAACTGCAAACAGAATCATGTAATCAATTTCAGAACTACCCGGGGGAATATAAATAACAGAACACAGAAATAAAAATCTACTATTTAAATGTACCGTCGCGCAAACTATTTCAAAAAATAATAAGCAAATAAATCAATAAATGTCAAAATAAATCAATAAATGTCAAAATAAATCAATAAATGTCAAAGTATACACAGTAATGTCAAAAGTTATTAATAAAAATTATAATTAAATCTATGTCACAGTAAATGGTTCTGACAGAAATTCATTAACACTATAGTATGCTTTGTCAGTTAGAAATGATTTTAATTGTTTTTTCAATTGTACATTATTAAGCTCTCTCCAACTTTTAGGTAACTTATTGTTATGTATGTGGGTATGCTTCTTAACTACAGAGCCAATAAACAGTCTGCGTTGAGTAGCCTTGTATCATTGACGTGTCCCGTATATAACACTGGCGACGAGCGTTGTTACCAATACGATATACCTACGCGTGTGAACATTTTGTTAAAAATGCCAATTGGACGTATAGAACCGTTTGATTTAGCAAATAACAATTGGGATGCGTATGTTCGACGGGTCAATCAATTTATTACATTAAACAAAATTGATGATACGTTAAAATTAGCAACTTTAGTGACGGTAGTAGGCGCGGAGTGCTACGAATTGATGTGCGATTTGTGTTCTCCCGACACCCCTGAATCAAAATCATATGAACAAGTAATTGCGCTAGTAAAGGAGCACCTGGAACCAGATAGGTCGGAAATCGCAGAGAGGCACATTTTTCGGCAAAGATTACAAAGGCAAGGTGAAAATATTCGCGAGTACCTACAAGCACTCAAACACTTAGCAAAAACATGCAACTTCGGAGCTTGCTTAGAAGTGTGCCTACGAGACCAATTTGTATCGGGGCTGAACGATGAAGATATGAGATCAAGGATCTTCGCAGAACGTGGTATTAGTTACAAGCGCGCCGTGGAGTTGGCGCTGGCGCTGGAGGCGGCGGAGCGGCACGCAGCTATGGCGTGTGCTTCGGCTGGCACGGCCGCGCGGCCCGGCGCCGGCGGTGGCCCACCTGTGCCAGCGCAGCAGGATGACGACGGCTTACATCGAATCAGCGCGAGCGCGTGCGCCCCACGTGGCGGCAGGGCCGGCACCGGTGGCGGCGGCGCAGGCTCGGGTCGTGCGTATGCGCAGCGCACATGTTCGCGATGTGGAAAATCGGGCCATTTCGAGGGCAAATGTCGGTTCAAGCAATATAGTTGTGATGTGTGTGGTGAAAAAGGCCATTTAAAAGCAGTGTGTGTTAAAAATAAGAACACAAAAAGTTCTAAAGGACAGTTTTTTTTAAATGACTCAGACTCGGAAGATGACATTTGTAATTTCTACAATATGGTAGTTAACAGTGATGGTGACGGACCGTACTACGCAAATTTGATAGTTGAAAATCTTAAATGTAAATTCGAAATAGATACAGGAAGTAAAATATCTGTTATTTCAAAATGGTATTATGACAATAATTTTACAGATATTCCAATCGAAAAAAAAATGATAACTTTGAAATCATATACAGGTGACGTCATCGAGACCATCGGTTACATTGTAGTTAACGTCACATGTGGTAAACAGAATGCAAAACTTAAGTTACACGTCATTGATAATGGCGGCCCGCCGTTAATGGGCCGTGCTTGGCTCAAGCACTTAAAGTTGGCTGTTGTGGAATGCTACAATTTAACAGATGACAACTCGTTGGCGGCATCGTTACGAGAAATGTATCCAGAGGTTTTTGCTGAAGGTTTAGGCACTTTTAAAACTAAATTTCACTTATATTTAAAGGATGACACACCAGTTTTTGTAAAAGCACGGTCATTGCCACTGGCCTTACGCCAGCGAGTGGAGCAAGAGCTCGAGCGGCTGCAGCGGGAAGGGGTCATTTATAAAGTGGAGCGATCAGACTATGGCACTCCTATAGTGCCGGTGATTAAAGCTAACGGCAATATTAGACTGTGTGGTGATTACAAAATAACAATCAATCCACTTTTGAAAGATTACCACTACCCGCTGCCCCGCATTGAGGACTTGTTCGCAGCTTTAGGTGGGGGAGAGGAGTATAGCAAATTAGATTTATCTAACGCTTTCCAACAGTGTATTTTACATGAGGATTCCCAACCGATGACGGCAATCACAACACACGTTGGCACTTTTGTTTATAGAAGAGTACCATTCGGTATTAAATGCATACCCGAAAATTTCCAAAAAATTATGGAAGAAACCTTAAGTGGATTGCCGTCAACGGCGGTTTTTGCGGATGATATTTGCGTTACTGGTAAAGATAGAACTACACATTTAGCCAATTTAAAAGCGGTGCTACAAAGGCTCAATCAAAATGGTTTGAGAATTAATTTTGCAAAATGTGATTTCTTTAAAAGCAGTGTTACCTATTTGGGCTATAAAATTGATAAGTTTGGGTTACATACGGATAGTAAAAAAATTGACGCCATTGTAGCAGCACCTGAACCTACGAATGTTACACAGCTCAAGAGCTTCATGGGACTTGTAAATTTTTATTCTAAGTTTTGTGTCAATATGAGCGATATTTTAAAACCCCTTTATTGTATGTTAAAGAAAAATGTGGAATGGCAATGGACTGACGAGTGTAATAGGGCTTTTATAAAGATAAAAAAAGTGTTAAGCCGCGCTCCTGTTTTAGCACATTATGATGCAAGTCTCCCGTTAATTCTATCAGTGGACAGCAGCGCATATGGCGTGGGCGCGGTATTGACACAGCGCCACGCTGACGGCTGCGAGCGCCCGGTGTGTTGTGCTTCAAGGACGCTCAACTCGGCCGAAGTCAATTACTCGCAGCTAGATAAGGAGGCGCTAGCTATTATATTCGGTGTAACTAAGCACCATCAGTATGTTTATGGCAGACATTTCACACTTCGCAGTGATCACCGTCCCTTAAGTTATATTTTCGGTAAAAATAAAGGAATACCAGTGACTGCTGCCAGCCGCTTACAGCGTTATGCTGTTAAGTTGGCTGCTTACGACTTCAATATTGAATTTGTAACATCGTCTAAAAACTGTTTTGCAGACGCTCTTTCACGACTTCCTCTAGACTTAACAAAGCGTCAAGTAAGAGGCAAAGGCCAAGAATATAGCTATTTAAATTACGCGCAAGAACATTTTCCAATCAGTTTCAAAGATATAAAAAAAGAAACTCGGAAGGACGCGTTATTATGTAAAATATACGGTTTTATAATGCACGGGTGGCCCACTGATAAAACGGATGATAAAATAGAAAATGCTTATTACAATAGAAGAGACAACTTGCATATTGACCAAGGTTGTATAATATGGGGTTATCGTATTGTCATACCAAGGTCGTTACGAAAGCTAGTTTTGACTGAGATTCACGACGGGCACCCAGGAATCGTCAAAATGAAACAAATCGCGCGTAATTACGTATGGAGGGAGAACATTGATGAAGACATTGAATGCGTGGCGCGCGAATGTGTCGCTTGCAGGGAACTACGGCCCGCGCCCCCCACCGCGCCACTACATTCGTGGCCGTGGCCGGCAGAGCCGTGGTCACGTCTGCACCTAGATTTTCTCGGCCCGTTTAATAATAAATATTTTTTGGTATTGATTGACGCTCACTCTAAGTGGATCGAAGTGGAACCAGTTAGCACGACTTCTGCCACTATTGTCATAGACTGATTGAGACGGATGTTTGCACGTTTCGGATTGCCTAAACGCTTAGTGAGCGACAATGGGCCACCTTTCTCATCCTTTGAGTTTGCTCAATATTTAGAACGCAATGGTATTAAACATACTTTAATACCCCCGTATCATCCCTCTAGCAACGGAGCCGCAGAAAATGCAGTGCGGTCCGTTAAAGGTGTTCTCAAAAAAGCACAATTAGAACGTGAAGATTTTAATACCGCAATAAATCGATTTCTATTTATGTATAGGAATACCGAACAAAGCACCACCGGAATTGAACCGGCGGTAGCCCTTCTAGGCAGGCGACTACGCGGCCGTCTTGATCTGCTACGATCTGACACAGCGGAGCGTGTGCGCAGCGACCAGTTACGACGCGAAGATAGTCACAAACGTCCGCCACGGACGCTGGCCCAACAAGAACCAGTCATGTTACGAGATTACACCAAATCAAATCGTAAGTGGACTGAGGGAGTTGTGACCGAGCGTACGGGCCCTGTAACCTATACAGTGAAAACGAGTGCCGGTCAGACTCATAAGAGGCATATTGATCAGCTTCAAACTCGTAAATCGCGGCATTCATTGAGTAAGGCAATTGATGTTACATCTTTCGATCAAAATAACAGCAATCAACATGCTACAGAGCACTCAGTTTCTAGGGGCGATACGGACGACAAAGATGAATTCTTTGATAGTGTGGGAGAGGGTGCGGGGAACGCGGCGCAGTCACTTCGGTCCCCACCGGCCACGCCATCTGCGGCTGATAACACTTGTCGCGTGCGCAGGAAAGCGGCTATTCGTTGCCAAGAAATTCTTAAAAATATGTAGGTAATCGCATTGTAAATTTGTAACCTGGTTATGTTTCTGAATTGTTATTGCTGCACTCATAACAGAATAACGCTAACGTATAGTTTGGTTTTAACTTTGTTACTTATGTATGTTTTCACAACTGTCTTTATGATTGTGTGCTAGTATTAAGATTAGTAGTTAGTTTATTTAGTAGTAGTAAGATTTCTGTGTGTAATTTAGAAGGGAAAAGTGTTATGTATGTGGGTATGCTTCTTAACTACAGAGCCAATAAACAGTCTGCGTTGAGTAGCCTTGTATCATTGACGTGTCCCGTATATAACACTTATTATAAATAATGGGAGCCATGCAAAAAACACTTTTGCGCATAAGTGCCGTCCTACTCCCATGCAGACACAGCTGATTTTGATCACGCCTGTTTCTGGGAAACTTATCAGTCATTCGCGAAAATAAGTTACCGTTATTTCTAATAAACATTACTGTTTCCAGAATATAAAGGGAGGTCAGTGTCAATATTTTATAGCGTAAGAAATAAGGCTTACAACTATCGGTGGTTTTCAACTTAAACATGGCTCTGAGACATCTCTTTTGTGCTTTGAATGCGGTTTCTTTGTTCGTTGAGTTACCCCAAAAGATAATCCCATATCTGAGAACAGATTCCGTTAGCCCGTAGTACGCAGTTAATAAGGCGTCTATGCTCACCTTACGTGATAAAGTGTACAAGGCAAATGCACTACTGCTTATTTTATTAGTCAGGGCCTCTACATGCGCCTTCCAATTTAAATGTCTATCAATCGTAAGTCCTAAAAACTTGGTTGTGTTAACTGTGTCAATTTTGATATTATTATATGTTACGTCAAGATTTGGAAGAGTCAATGCGCGCTGGCTAAAATGCATAATTACAGTCTTTTTTAAATTTATTTTTAAATTATTATTGTCTAACCATGCTACAGTTTCTTGTAATGCCGTATTTATGTCCTCTTTATAAAAATCTTTTTGATCACAAGGAATAGTTATCGTACTATCATCTGCGAACAGTGTCATCGGATACTTTATTGCCATTGGAAAGTCATTAATATATAGTGTAAAAAGCGGTGGTCCTAGTATACTTCCTTGTGGAACTCCGTAGACAACATTAAGTTCCTCCGAAAGAAAGATTTCTTCTGTTTTGGTGCTTATATTTATTCGGTTAATTTCCGTTATTTGTTTCCTGTCCTGTAGGTACGATTTAAAGAGTTCCAGGACATTCCCTCGTAAACCGTAAGCCTCCAGCTTTTTTATTAAAATATTATGTTGTACATAATCAAAGGCTTGTGTCATGTCACAAAATATGGCACACACTGGAGTGTTTTTATCCATATTTGTCATAACTACGTGCAAAAAATCATAAATAGCCATATTAATTGTTTTATTTTTCCTAAATCCTTTTTGTTCATTGCAAAGAATATTATTCGCTTCTAGATATAAATTGAGTTCTTTATAGATATATTTTTCTATTACTTTAGAGAACATTGGTATCAATGAGATCGGTCTATAGCATTCCATTGACTCCCTATCTTGTTTTTTGAACAATGGCTTAATTACCGATTTTTTTAAGGCGTCTGGAAAAATACCTTCGCTTATACATAAATTTATAATAAAACTTAACGGACAACAAATTTCCTCGGTCACTGCTTTCAGTATTTTTGTACAAATGCCATCGTAACCTACACTGTTTGTATTATTAAGGGCTAAAATAATTTTTAATACGTCGCTTGGCAAACTTGGAGCCATGAACATAGAATCTTTTCTGTTTAAAATATGTTTAGTGACTCTGTCTCCCGAATTAATATTTGGCTTAATTTTATCAATAAAATATTTATTAAACACGTTAGAAATAGATTTTGGATCCGTGATAATTTCATTATTGTCAACTATAATCTTATTAATATTATTCTTTGGCATATTGTACTTTATTTGATTTATTATTTGCCAGGTTGTCTTGGATTTATTGTTAGATGTTTTTATTCTATGGTTATTTTGTGCTCGTTGAGTTAAATTTATAATTTTTTTAAATAGTTTTGAATAATTTTTGAATTGTATTTTATTCTTATGAGTCGGTTTTAAACGGAACTGCCACAGTAATTGTCGTTTTTTTTGGCTGCATTTTTTGATACCACGTGATACCCATTTTTGCTTTTTATGGACATTTACCGAAACCACAGTTTCCGGGAAGCACTGTCTGTAAAGCAGCAAAAATATTTCAGAAAACGCCCCAAATGCTTCATTTGGGTCATTTGATTGAAATACTTCTGAAAACGTTAGACTACGCAGATATACCTTAAATTTCTTAATATTTTCATTATGATAGTCACGTCTTCTCCTACTCCATCGATTAATAGTACCTACTGTCATAATCGGGCATTTCAGTAACTGAGCTGTGTGATCCGACAATGCTAGCTCTAATACTGAAGCCTTACAGAACCTATTAAAGTTATGCGCAAAATTGTCAATGCATGTTTTGCTCTTAAGACGAGTCGGCTGATAAAGCGCCAATTTCAAGTTAAAGCTTAATAACATATTTTCGAATTCTATTGCTTGGTTATTCCGTTTAAGTACATCTATATTAAAGTCTCCTGCCAAAACAATATTTTTATAGTCCTTTTTTATTAAAATATGTAATATCCGTTCTAGTTTACTAATACATTCATTGAAATTATTAAAATTTGGTACTCTGTAAATACAAACACATACTAATTTGTGAGTAATTAGTTCAATGGCGCAACATTCAAAAACACCACTTGTAGATATTTTTGCTATAATTGGTAACTCTCTCCATTTATGACCGGACTTCACTACTATGCACGCTCCACCTCTTTTGGTTTCCTTTCGACTGTAACAGGCCGCTAAACAGTAGTTTTTTAAATTAAGGTGTTTTTCATAGGTTTCCATCATAAAGTGCTCTGTAATGCATAGGACATCCACACCTACGTTTCTATCACTTAACTCATTGAGACAGACTGCAAGAGTATCGCATTTAGCTAGTAAGCCTGCAATGTTTTGGTGCATGATGTATAGATGATTAGTCAAGAAAAAAATGGTCTTCTGTTGTATCATTGTCATTCAAATTGTGGTGTATGTCAACGTTCAGCATAATGTCCGTCACTAAGTCCAGTAAATCCTTAAATATAGTGCGTAGTCCAAGTTTATTTACTTTGCCAGAGTATTTGTTAAACATGCTGCAGTCATATTCTAGATTCCGGTTACTGTCCAGAAGGAATGCATGCTTATGCGTCAGTATATCTAAATATAAAAGATTGTTAAAAGTCTCCACTCGACAGTTAAATAAGCTGGTGTCAAATGGATACTTATACGTTGGCATACAAATAATTATGTTTGTGTGTTGCACAGCTTGAAGTACCTCACGTATATGGAAAATCATGTCATAATAATCGTTAGTCCTCTTGAAGTCCTCGTCCCCAAGGAATATAATGCAGAAGTCATTCATATTGTAATTTAATAACTTTGTCTCCAAACCGCTTAGAAGCTGTCTAGTATTTCCATGTGATATTAAATAATGACATAGATTGCAATTACTTTGGAATGTGTTTTCAGCTAATGTCAGTACGTCATTTTTATTATTACTACTGAGTAAACATATTTGACGTTTAGATCTGTATTTTGGGTCTGATTTTGGGTTGTCACAACTTAAGACAACATGGGGATCTCCTTGACTTACCGTTTCGTGCGAAGTTTTCGGTTTCTCCAGTGGGTATTCACTGATCACAGGCGGTAGCATTGGAGGAGTATAGCATGGAATCTGAGTCCTCGAAACACATTTCTTTTTGACCGATTTTGGTTTAGGTGTCCGATTAGTTTTTTCGGCCGTACCGACTTTTTTATAGTTATCTATAACGAGTTTACATTTTTCTAATTCTCGCTTTAGGGTAGTGTTTTCTAAGTTTAAGTTTGATACTTTTTGGTTCGCGATTAATAACTCTTCTTATAAAAAAATAATTTTATCGTAAAGCTGTTTATTGTTCTGTGATTCGTTGATAGACGTATTTGGTAAACTTAACATAGTTGCGTCAAAGAGGGATTGGTTTGATGTCAAATCACACAGCGAACTTGAACGTTGTGGTTTTCTAAATGTTATGTTATCATTGTCAATTTTTTCGTTCTCCATTATTATGTCCTAAGTCAATTTGCTTCGAACTGAGGCAAGTCACAGAAAGACATATAATACGATTTTTAATCCAAAAACTTTTGCGCAATGTCAGATGCGAACTCGCGACCTTTTGGGTACGAGGTACACGTTATAGCCTCTCGACCAAATGAACTGTTGGACGAAGAATTGAAATTAGGCGTTCGTTTCAACACGTAGAATTATTTACTTAATAAAGTCGTTAGATAATGAAATAATTATTTTTCTTTTTCTTTTTGCACCACCTTTTGTTAAGTCAATGCATATTATGTATATATCACTATCACTTGCGTTAGTTTTACTGCACTGCAACACAATATCGTTGAGTTATTGTTATTCTTCTTTGACACATTTAACTGTCCGACTTTATTTTTTGTTTTTTCACTGATTCTTCGGTATTTTTTAAAGATAACACTCACACTTCATTATTGGACTGCTCTGAGTTTATTTATATCAAATTTGGGCTAAATACAGGCCATTTACCGAAAAAATTGAGTAAATTATAGCGGAGCTGTATACTTTAGTTTTTGAGGTGTACCCTCTGTGTAGGTACTGATGGTGGTCTGTGTGGTACTTGTTTACAGAGGAGCATGGTTCTAGCTGGTGGTAAACATTTGTGAAATTAAAAACATACAAATAACACGGACCACAGGTGTACCTAGCACACACATTTCACTTTTGTTTAAGTATCACGTAACATGCCTATTGCCATCTACTGTGCCAAATCCAGACTCCGTGGCTGCTACTGAGAAATTCCTAACAGAAATATCTCATAACTTTGCCCAGCATTGGAATCGAACCCGGGACCTCTCGCTCAGTAGGTAGTTGCGCTTGCAACTACTAGACCAACGAGGCAGTGCAGAGGCATTCGTGAAATTGTGTTAAAATAACAATATGACGCCGGTGGCCATTAAACTATGTGCGTGACTTTCATCCATATCCGATCAGTAGTGTATCTATCCTCACAAACATTAAAATTTATAATAGTAATAGTAGTAGTAAGAAGTATGTATTATAATTCGACTCTCGTGTTCGCGGGCTTTACCATTTTGTGCTTGTGTTTCTTTAAACTTCTCGAACTCAGATGATGAAAGTAAATGAAAACTGCGTGAATTTTGAATTTTTATTCAAATATCTAGTGCTACTTTGACCCTATTACATGTTTGATTTATCATTAATATCTAATTTTATTTCATTCTTTAGAATAAACTAGCGACCCGCCCGGCTTCGCACGGGTGCATGTATTATACATATAAACCTTCCTCTTGAATACTCTATCAATTAAAAAAAAACGCAATAAAATCCGTTTCGTAGTTTTAAAGATTTAAGCATACATAGGGATATAGGGATAGAGAATGCGACTTTGTTTTATACTATGTAGTGATATAAACGAGTACTTTAAAAAATCTGATACTTGATTAGTATTCATAATAATTAAAATTGCATGCAATATTGATCATTAAGCCAATACGCAAGTAATATAATTAACAATAAACGCTGCATTTTGTTTGTATTGTCAATGTAACGTCATTTCTGTATTTGCTGTGTCAACACTTCCGGTAATTGATTTCGAATTGATAATTATCAGGAACAAGTTTAATTTGGTTAAGCTCATGATGATTTTATTTAGTATCAAGTGATTACTGTACGTAAAATACGCTCAATTCAACTTGCATTTGCGGACACCAGACCTATAATGGTACATTTTTCAGAAGCAACACTTAGTTTTTTGAAGTTATGACCTTCCTTCTTTAATACTCATTAATTCTGTATTTTACACATATTCAATAATATATTCAGTAGGTACGACGACATAGACGGGCATCATACAGGCACACAGAAAGGCGAGCTTCTAATTAAAATTGAATTCTGACCCAGCATACTTTGGCAATGGAGATAGGCCTGAGCTAAAGGCCTGTCTGGCCCCAACAGAGAGAATAACAAACAAACACAAAACAAATAAACAAAACACAACAACAACAAACAAATAACAACAACAAATATACAGTACAATACAATAAATATACAACATGCATAACGCCTTAGTACCATGCAAAATTTTCAAATTAAGTAACCATCAAAGCGATCTCAACCTCAGCTACACAAAGAAATGCCGATACCAAGAGATACCGGTATTCTAGGGTTGAAATTGCTTTCAAACCTTGTTTCGAATACCCAAGTGAATGAAACAGCTAAGATAAGTCGTAGTATTTGACAACTGAGAGACATGATAGCTATCTCGAATAGTAGAACAATTGAATTAATGGACTGACAATAGCATTAGGCACTTCAGTCATTTATCATTCTTGTTAGACTGTAATTTAGAATAATTACTGTCTAACTTAATGCTTCTTAATTAACTGAATACTTAAAGTTCTTACTTTAAGTATTCAGATGGCTATCCCAGTTTTAGAGATTGAAATTTGGATATTTGTAGGAATTTATCAGGTTTTCCTAATTGGTACTACCAATTTGACATAAAACCCAAGATTTCTTCATGGCTGCCATTGGCAGCTAGTCCTATGGCCTTCTTACATTATATTTTATATTGCATGTTTTTTTTAGTGGATACGCAGTATGCTGCTTCAAAAGTTCCCTTGGCGTTCTGATGGCCTAGTGCGGAATTCAACGTAAAGTAGATTCCATTGATTTTAAAATTGAATAAAAATACTCGTTTTGCACATAATATTTATTTAATTTGAACACTTTTTTATTCAAACCCATGGTATTACATGGGTAAGATAAGTAGGTATTTGTGGTTGCACCATAAACAAAAAAATGCTAAGCCCACTTTTACACATTTATTTAAACATCATTATTATATAATAATATAATAAAAAACGTTGACTTAAATTTGCATCAGCGCTGTCCTAAGCATATTTGTCTCCATTCCGACAGAATAATAGCCAGCTAATTCAATTAGCGCAAAACTCGGTGGTCGGATATTAACCAAAAGACAAATTATCCATTTCCACGCTTGGCGCCCGTAAATTCTTGTAGGTGGTCGTAAATTAACATCAGTCCCTTTAAGGACTAATCCTGTTTCCTTCGGCCATTGAAACGCTAGTTTTTTATTTGCTTCTATCACGATTTTTGTAGGATCGGCTAATATGGAAAATGGAAGTGGAATGTGCCTGTTTTGATGTAAACAACTGTAGAGAACAAAGGAATTATGATTTAGTACAGGATATTTTATGAGACAGAAAATAGTGTTAACCAAAACTGTGATAATGTCCTACTAATATTATAAATGCGAAAGTTTGTCCACGTCCATCCATCCATGGATCCATGGATGGATGGATGTTTGTTACTCTTTCACGCAAAACTTACAGAACGGATTTGGATGAAATTTTGCACACAGATAGTTTATAACTTGAATTAACACATAGCATACTTTTTATCTCGGTGTTATGATCCTGTGGGACAACTATCGAACTTCACGCGGGCGAAGCAGCGGGCATAAGCTAGTTTTTTAATAAAGCTATGATATAAGTGACAAAAGCAATGGAATGAATCCTGATATTGAAAAGCTTATATAGTTATAACTGGACATACAAAGGTGATTAGTTAACTACGTACCTACATGTATTAAAAGCATTCCTAAACACAATATGAATCGTGAATAGTAGAAACCTACCCAAATAGTCGAAGCAAAAACAGACTTAGAAAATTCTAGAATTAATGTTGTTCAATATTTTAGAGTTTCCCATCATTATGTTTTTCTTTTGTCAAAAAGTGAACCGAGGAAATACGATATACGAGGTCATTTGATCCAAATGGTTTCCTTTTTGTTCTATCGTTCTTCCGAGTTATTTTTTGCTGCAATTACGGACCTTTTCATTTTCAGAACTAATTAGTTTCATAAAACAACAATCAAGGCTATACTTACAATATTTCAGATTTTTTTATAATATGCGCATCAAAAGTAAGGATCAATAATAATTTGATTAAACTTTTATGAAAAGATTTAATTATTAGATTCTATTACTGAATAGTGGGTAGTATTGGATTTTCCATCAAATGCTTCTGAGTAAGTAGCCACGGATTCTGGATCTCAGCGCGGTCGATGGCAATAGACTCGCCCCTTATTCATCATCATCAGCCTATAACAGTCCACTGCTGGACATGGCCTCCGCAATCGCACGCCATCCAACTCGATTCTCAGCAACTCTCATCCAGTTGCTACCACAGCCACCCCGCGAAGATCGTCACTCCCACCCCAGGGCGTCCCACCTTACGTTTACCGATTCGCAGTCTCCATTCAAGAACAGTCTACCCTAACGGTCACCGGTCCTACGGTGATATGGCCGGCCCATTGCCACTTCAACTTACTTATTCTGTGGGCTATGTCGACAACTCTGGTTCTCTGTCGAATCACCTCGTTCCGGATGCGATCCCTCAGACAGCCCCTTATTACATGGTACTTAAACATAACTGGCAAAATATGGGTGTACCATTAGGTACACCTTTGCCTTACCGTCTGAGTACTATAACTCGTGATATTATGTTATGTATGATGTTGAACTTTCACGTTATTTTAGACAATAATAATATTAAATTACGTTACCTAGTGATTAAAACTGTTTTACACAGTTTATGTTTAGTGATATTTTTTTAATGCGTCATAGTTAAAAATGTTTTTTTTTTGGTAGGTGTTTCGAGTCATACTTGGGTGTATTTTGCCTGCTGTCCTTTTTTATTATATAAAGAAATATAAACTAGAGACCATCTTCAATATTATGTTATCTATGCAAATCCCTTACACTCTGGTAGAAACCCAACATATTGGACATTCATTCACGCTTAGTTGCAGATCGTTTTGCAGAAACATACGATACACAACTGATGCTTCAGATTCTGATATTATTTCCATTCATGTATCTATATTACTCCCTGAATTCATATTTCAGACATCTGATATTGAATATCATCAATATCCAGCCTTCAATATCAGAAGATTTGATTATTTTAGGTCACATGTGTTGTATGCTACATATTTGGAAATAAATGTATCGGGATATGAATTTGATACCTTTTCAAATATAGTAGAGGAAGAACATGACATTGTGGTTTTCGGTAATGATCTAATATGGTTACGTAAAGTTCCTCGTTGGTAACTAGACAAACAGCATGAAGCATATATATACAGCACTCCTAGTGTTTGCAGCTTGCGAACACTAGGTCGCAAGTGCGATTGCTGAGCATGAGGTCCTGGGTTGGATTCCCGGGTCAAGCAAACACGGAATAGCAATAGCAACCACGGAGTCTGGATTTGTGCCCTTCGTGGATTACAGACGTAACGTTATGTATAATAACGTAAAAGTGAATCTTAAAGGCATTGACTGGTTAATAATATATCCTCGTGAATGGTTGTTATAGGCCATGCTTAAAATATAATTTGGTTAGACATAAAAATCCTAGCGTGGACTATTTTCAAGAAAATGTTTATTGTATGTACTGTATATTAAAAAAAAACAGCTAATAAAACTTAATAAAAGTTTCATCATAATATTACCTACCACTATTTACGACTTTTTGTTAAAGTTACTTTAACTTTAAGTCGATAAAGTACAAAAAAATACGAAAATGTAGGTGATTTATTGCGTAGAATTTTCTCAAATTTCCAAGGACTTTATTTCAAGACCAAGTTTGAATGTTTAACTTAAAAAAAAATGCAGCAATGTTGTTGTACCTAGTACGTACAAAATACCACGCCTCCCACGAAATATTAAATATTATCAACCGAAAAGGAAAATGTAAACCTGAGTAAAAATTTCACTCTTCATAAATCTTCAACACCTTAAGTTTAAATTGGCCTCATTATTTTCAGCACTATAACAATATAGCCGGAACTTTGTCGTCACGAAACCACGCATTTATTAAAAGGGGAAAATCCACTAATGGACCCGCTCGTTCGGAGATTATGTCCCCCAAGCGAAAAACGTCACTGAAACATGTCGTTGTGAGACTAGAGCGCTGTATGTCACACCGTAGTGTAACAAACTACGCTAAATATATATTTTGGTATAAAACAGATTTATCTGTATTTTTACTCGATTGCGTCAGAAGGAGGGTAATGTTTATCGAGCGTATGTATGTCCATGTCTTTGGCGCATTGCAAATTTGAATATAAAATTATGAAATTGCTTCCAATTTTTGTTTCATTTAAAATATGCTTGTTTTTTGCTTTGCAGTTTATTATTTTTAAGCAGTCGGGTTATTTGTTTTTTTTTTTTAATAAAAATTATAATATATTTCTACTGGATAATTCTTACTGAAATTATGTTCCATCATTATAAATTATAGCGTATGTGCTGTTCTTATGAATAAACTATATTAATGCAAAGTTTCATGAAAAACAGGTAAGTAGTTTTTACGTTAAAGAGTTACAAACATCCATCCATCCATCCACACAAACTATCGCATTTATAAAAATTAGTGAGTAAAATTATTGTTTTTCACAGAAATAAGTTTCCAAGAAGACCATAGGTTCGTGTCTCGACAACATTATTTCAGATAGTAGTATAGTACACAAAGATCATTGTTAAACCTAGTCCTTTAATGTCATTGTTTTTTACTTTTAGGAAATTAACAACACTTGCAATAAAGCTCAGACAGCACAGAGACAATAACTTAATAATTATGAACTGATCTGCTTGATGTACTGGCTCGCTTCTTTGTTCCCGACAATTACTGCCTGGGCAGAAAGCATAGGCTATTTGCCGTGCCTCTATATCGTACTGTTGCATGTGCTAAGTCACCAATTCCTCAAACTCTGGCCGCGCTTAATGATCTCTTGGATTCTAATCCAACAGGCGATCTGTTTGCTGATGGATGGACGAATATTTAATAGGTAAGTCAGAAGTACTGTGAGATGAATTGATGAAAGTGTTGTTAGCCTTATTATACTCGTATTTATGTTTTCATTTCAATTATTTTGCTTTACTTTGTTATTTTTATATATTTTACTAGCGACCCTTCTCGGCTTCGCAAGGGTGCATATAAACATACAAACCTTCCTCTTGAATCACTCTATCTATTAAAAAAAACCGCATCAAAATCCGTTGCGTAGTTTTAAAGATTTAACCATACATAGGGATATAGGGACAGAAAAAGCGACTTTGTTTTATATTAAGTAGTGATTATGTGTTATAATATTGTCTCTTTTATTTTTATAATTTTAGTTACTGTAATTGGTTGTAAATACAACCGCTGCACCTAATTAAATAAATTATGGTGGGAGGGACATTGACGCACAAACGATTACGACGTATTCAGAACCACATAAGTACAAATTTTCAACGGTACCTAATTAAGAAAAACTGTTGTTCATGCATTTTGACCGTGTAGGTATTGCACTTTTGTTGCAAACAGATGTTTTTTTTTAAAGTAAGTACCGATGAAAAATTTAGGATTCGCTATGATGGACTGAAAACGAAAAAAAAATCTGTATATTCGTAGAAGTCGATTGAAAAAGCCATCAAGATAAAACCTTTACACTACTTTAATCGCCACGGAGAATTCTTGTAATTATTTTATCTTTCAACGTCACAAATTCACAATACACTACGGTGTGATGCGCGCCCGAGTTAACATTAGTAACATAATGAAAGTTTATACCACCAACACAGTTTATTTTGACAGCAATGGATTACAGAAATGGTTTTTTTAACTAACTAAGAGTGAATTATGATGAGTATACTATTATTACTCAAGTAGGTAGTGTTGTATGGTAAAAACATGAAAATGGTTTTGGTTGATAATTAAAATTAGTATCAAAGTTTTAATATTATACAGGGTGTTTGGCGCATGGACCGACACAATTTTTCCAGGGATTTGGGAGGTCATTAGCTAGGTTCTACCCATACACCCTTTGTCCCAAATGTCACGGTTGGTTACATATGTTTTTTTTTGTTTAAATGAAAAAAATGCCCAAAATGTTTCCTTTAATTCGAAATAACTTTTTGGTTTGTGGGCGTAGTGGCACAAAACAAATTTTGTTGCATTCTCCAAAGTCTTTAAAATCTAAAAACATCTTTGTTTTATACAACTGGTTTCAAGAAAATTCCTTACAAGCTTCCAAAGTAAATGTTTTTATTTAATGAATGAAATTTTACAACTTCTAAATTAATTATAAAAAAAAGTAAAAGTCATTTTGAACTTAGCTTTATTTTAAAAAGTTCTTTAGTTGATACCCTTTCTAACGGTATGCTACATGTCATAGAAATTATTCATTATGTAGTCAAAATACTAGTTAGGAGAGTCAGGGTTAAGAAAAGGCTTTTCAAGGTTATTTTGTTTTTAATAAACTAAAGTTATAAAAAGGAGGCAAAACACCGGGAGAGGTGGAAAGTAATGGGGGAGGCCTTTGCCCAGCAGTGGGACAGAATAGGCTAGTTAAAAAAAAAGTTATAAATCTTGTTCAAATTGACCTCCTCCATTTCGTATGCATGCACGACATCTGTTTCTTATTTCAACTGTCGTTGTACGTAGTCGCATTTCTTCTTTCATAGTTTGAAACGCGTCGGTTATTCGTTCAAATAAGAAACAGATGTCGTGCATGCATACGAAATGGAGGAGGTCAATTTGAACAAGATTTATAACTTTTTTTCTAATTAGCCTATTCTGTCCCACTGCTGGGCAAAGGCCTCCCCCATTACTTTCCACCTCTCCCGGTGTTTTGCCTCCTTTTTATAACTTTAGTTTATTAAAAACAAAATAACCTTTAAAAGTCTTTTCTTAACCCTGACTCTCCTAACTAGTATTTTGACTACATAATGAATAATTTCTATGACATGTAGCATACCGTTAGAAAGGGTATCAACTAAAGAACTTTTTAAAATAAAGCTAAGTTCAAAATGACTTTTACTTTTTTTTTTAATTAATTTAGAAGTTGTAAAATTTCATTCATTAAATTAAAAAAATTACTTTGGAAGCTTATAAGGAATTTTCTTGAAACCAGTTGTATAAAACAAAGATGTTTTTAGATTTAAAAGACTTTGGAGAATGCAACAAAGTTTGTTTTGTGCCACTACGCCCACAAACAAAAAAGTTATTTCGAATTAAAGGAAACATTTTGGGCATTTTTTTCATTTAAACAAAAAAAAACATATGTAACCAACCGTGACATTTGGGACAAAGGGTGTATGGGTAGAACCTAGCTAACGACCTCCCAAATCCCTGGAAAAATTGTGTCGGTCCATGCGCCAAACACCCTGTATAACGTTGTTTCTTGTCTTTTATTTTGCATTGTCGTAGTACGTTGAGCATAATTAAATAAAACTACAAAGTGACTACCTACATGAACTCGTAATTTGACAGCGATTTTGAATGTGTTTGTCATCCACTCCCTACTAATAATAGAAATGCGTTGTGAGAATAGATGGATGTTTGTTACTCTTTCACGCAAAAACTACGCGAAGGATTTGGATGAAATTTAGCACACAGATAGTTTATAATCTGGATTAACATATAAGATACTTTATATCCCGATACTACGATCCCGTGGGACAGTACCGAACACCACGAGGACGAAGCCACGGGCATAAGCTAGTGCCTCATAAAATCAGCTATTAAAAACGCCACTGGTATTACTAACCAGCGATACATCTGTTACTGAAAGTGTCCTCAAATTATCCGTGCCGCATTGACCGATAATTAACATGATGCTTAAAGTACTAGCGGCCCGTCTCGGCATCGCACGGGTGCCTATGTTACTCAGGGATAATGTAGCATTCTACTGGCGAAAGAATTTTTGAAATCGGTCCAGTAGTTTTTGAGTTAGTTCAAACTCTAAAATTTGTTTGTTCAATTTCTAAATATTGATACCAAACACGTTTAAAATAATTATGTCACGCTATAGGGGGCGTACAAATATCAAAGCTATGAATTACATATATACATAACATCACGCTTGTAATCCCCGAAGGGTTAGGCAGAAGTGTACACATTTCGCCAGTTATTTTTAATACCCACGTAATAGAGGGCGAGCTTATTGCTATCTACCGGGCTCAAATCCAGCCTCTGTGGCTGCTACTGAGAAATTCCTGATAGAAAAACACAATAACACTTTGTTGACCTGACCAGGAAATCGAACCCAGGATCTCATACAACCAACCAACGAGGCAGTCATGAATTAAAACTAGATTATTATTTATTTATCGCGCTTCCTACATCCCTTAAACGTAAAAGTACTCGTAAGCACGTATTCAAGGGATATCCCTAATAATTCAACAGGGTTCCAATACTTAACACCTGCGTAAGGCAATAACAGGCCTTTTTGGTGTCATTTATCCAATGTTGGTACACTTATTGGTTCCAATGATATATTGGTTATTGGCTCAGTGCGTGTTATGTTTCTTTGTAGGTTAAATGACCTTTATTTTGTTTTCTGTAATGTAGGAAACGAATACATGTTTGATTATGATGGCAATATGACACTAGACTTATAAGTACCTACCTAAGTACACTTCAATGAACTTATCTGTGCTGGCGGGAAAACCGAACTCAAATAAATGTACCAAGTTTGACATAACGATGCTTTTCTTGTCAAGCAACGCCACCTTGAACTGCATACTCAAAGTGGTTATCTTATACTAATATAAAAGAAAAATAAAAAAAATAGAAGAAAAATTTGAACAAACATAAAAAGATACAAATTTTTCTTCTTTATAATATTTAGAAATTGAACAAACAAATTTTAGAGTTTGAACAAACTCAAAAACTACTGGACCGATTTCAAAAATTCTTTCGCCATTAGAATGCTACATTATCCCTGAGTAACATAGGCACCCGTGCGATGCCGAGACGAAACCCTTGAAATTGTTAAGGAACGGCTAATTCTCGAAACGGCTGAACCAATTTTAACGGGATTTTTATTAGTAGATTGCTGATGTTGTAAGGAGTGACTAAGGCCACTTTTATTTTGGAATAAAAATTAGGGTTCCGTGAAAAAAAATTAAAACCCTTGAAATTGGTAACAAAATCTGATTCAAGGTGAAGTAATATTTTTTTATAATAATTTCACGCCAACGAAGGTTGCGGACAACGGCTAGTTATTTATTTATTTATTTATTGGATTTCCAACAGAAACTACACAATTACATGCAAGTATACATATAACAAGGACAAATACACGTGTGCGCTCCCACTTATAGGAGACCACGTCATTCACTTATAATCTAGGTACATACAGTATAATTGACAAGGTCAAAAATCGAAAGAAATCAAAAACATTACATAAAAAAACCGGCCAAGTGCGAGTCGGACTCGCGCACGAAGGGTTCCGTACCATTATCTATAAAAACGGCAAAAAAATCATATCTGTTGTATGGGAGCCCCCCTTAATATATATTTTTTTTTTAATTTTTAGTATTTGTTGTTATAGCGGCAATAGTAATACATCATTTGTGAAAATTTCAGCCTTCTAGCTATCACGGTTTATGAGATACAGCCTGGAGACAGACAGACAGACAGACAGACAGACAGCGAAGTCTTAGTAATAGGGTCCCGTTTTACCCTTTGGGTACGGAACCCTAAAAAAACAAACAACAAAGAAAACAAGGTGAATTACACAAAGATGAACTATAATAATAATGGAAATGAACAATAAGAAACTAAAATACGACCATATTCTCTTCTCCACGTTAAATCTCTCTAAACAAAACCACAAACATGACAAAACAGTCCCCAGTTCTCGATATCGATACCGGCGTGAAAGCTCACAATATTCTATAGAGCCGTTTTCATTTACCGACACGTCGTTGACATGTCAAAGTCACTCGTTTATTTGTCGTGACAAGGCGTAATCATGTTATCGATACCATAGTATAAAGGTAACTGGTAAACTAACTGGGCACTTTTGTGAAAACAAACGCAAGTGTTACCGTTGTCAACTAAACTGATTATAATATTACACTTGGGGCATTCTTCCGGGAAATTCCGATCTCGAAAGTACCGGGAAATTCCGGGATTTTTCAGCACCGCCTTTAAAATACCTATCTAATGTAATAATTCTCAATTCACTTGGCAGTACCGAAATTCCCGGGAATTCTAGGTACACGGCCGGTACCGTAAAATAACCCGGTCTGGATAAGGTACCAGTACCGCAGGTCTAATTGCGACACATAAAATTATAACTTCTCTCGATGCTACTACCTCAACTTACTCACGAGGAACCTATTACGTGAAGAATGCTTAAAATTCGACCATTTGTTCCTAGTTGAAATACTGTATTTTAATACTAATGTGTCTACTGTGCCGGTACCGACTTACTGAACAGATGAAAATAACCGTATGCGTTTTTATCGTACCTACGTCAAAGGATTCGATGAAAGTTTCCTGACAAAAGATGTCTTTGTAGAAATAAGAAATTGATTGCGATAGAGCGATAGAGATCAAAGTGCTGGTATAGAATGTTTTGTTTTCAGTTTTAGGCCGCGTGCCGTGTGAGAGAGTATAAAAACAACTGACAGTCGGCGCCTAGTGTTGTATTTTGAACTGAGTCGTCTTGTCGCACTTTATGTAAATTATTTCTTCACCACTGCTCTGAAAGTGATGAATTTGTAGGCATGTGTCATCCACCAATCCGTACTGGGCCTGTGTGGTGGTTTGCGGCCCTAAAAATAACTAAGTACACACGGCGACACGTCAAGCTACATAATCCAGTATTACCTGACCTCCCTTAGTACGAGCTCTCTGTACAATGTGTGATCAGCTTAATTTGGTTAGTTTAGCTTGATTGGTCGTCGTGCGTATCGTCTTAAAACGTCTATCGAACGAAACGTTATATCAAATACAATTTAATTAATCCTTACTTCCTTACTACCTTATCCTTACAATGCGAAAGTAAGTTTGTTTGTTACCTTTTCACGCCTAAACCACTGAACCGATTCATCATGAAATTTTGCATATACGTTGTCAGGTCTACAGAAACTGACATAGGGTACCTTTCATCCCGGAAAAAAGTACTGTTTCCGAGGAAAACAACAATCTTTCGAAGCATGATTGAATTATATTATTACAAGCAGAGTACAACCCAAATTGATTGTAAAATTTAAAATAAACGCGAGCGAAACCGCGGTAAAAAGCTAGTTTTAAATAAAATTCTAATAACATCCAAGTCTTTTGAAGAGCTTGTAATTCACACACTCAGTATATGCAGCACCAAAAAAAAAATAAACAATCAGTTCAAAACCCAGCAATAAATTTTCAACGCAAACTAATCTAGTTGAACTAAAAAACTGGATTTCATCGAAGCCAGCGTTAAAATCCTGAACTGAATAAAAAACTTAAGGAGGGGAATCTATATTTAACACAAAATTTGACTCTTAAACGCGTCAAGTTATTTTTTCTTACAAAACGAAAAGAAATAATTAAGGGAGACGAAGCCGGGTGTAATAAAACACAAGCCGCTGACTGACGAAAATCACTGCGACATCTAATAGTATACAGGGTGGGGTATTTTTAGCTTTTTTGAAGTAACCAGATAAGACGGTGATATTGATTCCTCAATATTCAAAATTGTGACTAACGCTGTTTGTTTCTGTATCACCATTGCTTGAAAATGCCTTTAGCATTTATTCTACCGCAATGTTTTATTTTTTTATTTAAATAAATAATGAATGTATCATTCTGTGTAATTTTGGGCCCGAATATAAATACAAATTTCTTTAAATAGTTACCATTTATACAAATATAGCGTAATTAAACGTATTTTAAATGATTGAAAAAAAAAAGAATGAATACAAGAACAATAATGAAAAGAAACAAAAACGTTACTTGTCCGCTGTCACTACAGTTCAAAATTATTTGCCAATTAAGATAGCTGCACTTAACCACCACTCTTTTTATCCGTCATTTTAACGTAAAATCCATCCTCCATCAAATTTCACAAAGCCATAAAGTTTACACCCTGTATAATCTCGCTGGAATTTCTAAAATGTTCCTTAATGAGACAAAACACCTGCGATGGATATTTTAATGTACGCGGTTTAACTGCTTGTATGTAAATCATTTAGTTTATTAGGGACATATATTTCCTTCCGTAGATATTCCAGAATGTTCCTGATGATAGATTGATATCATGTTTCTCATGAAGAGATTTAGTCGTAGAGTATTTAACATGGGTACAGATTAGTTTGATATTCTGGTGTTTTTATGCTGCATTCAATGGAGTTTTTTTTTTATAATGTTGTATGGTTCATCGTCTGCCTTTTCTCTTTTTTCTCAACTTTGTTGAGGTCGGCTTCCAGTTTTATCCGATACATCTGAATACTAGTATTTTATATGGAGCGATTGCCTATCTGACCTCCCCCAGTTAGTACTGGGTAATACGGTACGCCTTGGTAAGACTCGTTGTCAGACTTTCGGGCCACTATCTGTAACGACTGCAAAAGATATACAATTGACAACCGGGATCAACGACTTTACATGCTTTCCGAGGCATGGAGGAAATTTGGTATGTGCTGATGGTCACCCATCCACAGACCGACCTTGGCAAGCGCCGCTTATCCGTGAAGATCGACCCGTGCGGCTGTTGTTATTTAGCGACAGCTCTTCTTAAGTTTCGGTTTGCTGTTGAACGACGTTGTCAGTGCGGCGAAATGGTTAATATTTTTTAGTAAAATGTTTTGAAATAACAAAATAAAGACGTTTGTTCCAATTTTTCCCACGCGCCAGAAGATCCTTGATCCTAGTGTGTTCAAAACATAATTAAAGATCTTTGAAACTTTGTGCCTGCTGTAATAACTTTTGCAATGTATTAGTTTTTGACATAGGCATTGTTACTTTAATTTATATATGATATTAACGGACCTATGCAGGATTATAATGTTCCCACTGCTGGGACACATGGCCTCCTCTCTATGAGAGGGAATGGGCTATAATCCACCACGCGGGCCCAGTGCGAGTTGGTAGATGTCACACGTCTTCGAATTTTTGGCGCTAGGACATCCCGGTTTCCTCACAATGTTTTCTTTCACCGTTTTCGAGAGCAGTGTTGATGAAATAAATTACACAAAGTAATTCGCCTGACTGGGTTCGAACCCACAACTTACTGTTCGTCAGTCGGCGCCGCCACCACAAGAGCCACCGAAATTTAATCTTTTTTTCATTGAACATCTAAAGTTTTTTAGATGTTCAATGTTAAAAATAGATGAAGTTTTTTTGTTTTTCTTTAGCTTCTACCACTCTTGGGAACAATGAGACAGCTCCGACATAAGTACAGCCACGAGACATAGAATTCTGGAACTCATATTTTTTATATAAAAAATCTTATCTCCAAGTTACAATCGTTATTTCTCGCGAAAATTACTTTTTAAATTTAGGAAAGTGTATAAATATTGGTGCTCGTGACTGTACTACTGTAATTTACTGGGGCTGCCTCAGTTTATATATGACGCGTGGTTTTAGATGACATAAATAATATTTTTTGTTTTTTCTTATGTGTGTTATAATAAACACAACACACATCAAGTCAGCAAGTTTTTACAAGATCGATGGTCTAATTAAAGGTCTCTACCGTTGGCACTGGAGAAAATGCTTCACGTTAACTGATTTAGACACTCACTAATCTAGATTCAATTTTAGTTTTTAACACTATTACACCAGGAACAGCCAGCTTAAGCTAAAAGCGTAAGATGAAACCACAGGGCCCTACCTAATCGTAGTTTAACCACAGTTTAACGGGCCAAGTTAAATGACTGGTAATGCACACACTTTGCGAATGAAATTTTCGAAGCTGTTGCCGTTTAATCGAGCTCATAAATCTATTGTACTTTTTATTGGTACTTGTAGGTGAAATACCCATGGTTAAACTGTGACTAGTTAGATCCTGTGGTTTTATCCATGTGTAAAGTTTTTCAATTATTGACAAAATAAGATACTTACTTATTTTGTTTGTCGATTTGCCAGCACATCGTTGCTTTTGTCAAAATTGGTAACCTCGTATAGGTTACCAATTTTGACAAAAACAACACCCCCGACAGAGAAATCATTCATCGGATAATTTAAAAAACGGCTGTTTCCTATAAAAGTGCAATACCTTTACAGTCAAAATGGATGGAACAGTTGTTCTTTTTAGCTGGTATTTCTAAAGGTAACCTATCTACCTCTAAGACTAGATAGTGTTACAAAAGTTACCTTCAAATAGATTATTTACTAACGTTATGCACATCTACGAACAAAGTTCTATACTATAGAGTCACTAAAATTTTGATTATGACATCAAAATACATAACATAACGCCTGTAATACCCCAAGGGTTAGGCAGAGATGTACCTAATAGTACACCCACGTTTAGCCAGTTATGTTTAAGTCCCATGTAATAGAGGACGAGGCTATTGCCATCAATCGGACACAAATCCAGTCTCCGTGGCTTCTACTGAAAAATTTCTGATGGAAAACCCCAATACCACTTAACCCGACCTGGGAATTGAACCCAGGACCTCGTGCTCAGTAGTCGTGCTTACTACCTGTAGGAGCCAATGGTTGTAGGTACCATACACTATCACAATGTTGATGTTGGTTTAGTTCTGGAGTACACAGAAAGAACCACAAGTAGAGTTTAAAGTTATATTAAAAAGTTGAACGTTAACAAGTTAGAGTGGTAGCGATTCTTTCTCTTGACAAGTGATTAGTTCCACAGTTGTTGTCTGGCGCGATCTGCCTTGTGTGAAAAGTTACAATTATAGCGTAATATTTGTAACGCACGACAACCAAGTAGGTTGCTGCGTTCGCAAAGTAAATGTACGATTGATGAGACCGTACACTACCATACTTTGTGGCGAATGTACAATAACCCCACTAGACCTACGAGGCAGTCCATGTATGACATCACCTCCTCCGTTAATATCTTATGTTACGGGTATTATTAGATAACGCCAGTATCCATTGTTTGTATCATATCAAATGAATGTTACTCAATATCGTATATACCAAGCAGTATAAGACAAAGCGCCTTAAAAGGATTCCCTTGTTGTGTGTGTCCTTGGATATAAATAAGATACTCTGTCACTTCCTGTTAGGATCTTAACAGGCTGTGGATCTGTTGGTATGGGTAGCAGAAATGGAAGAGGTAACAGTATATCAAAAATATTACAGGAGTGCCAAAAAAAATTATGGAAAAAAAATGCATGAGATATAAAATATGATAAAATGTTATTGCAAGAATTATACCATTATTCTCAAACCATTTTTTCTTAAAGTCGATCGTTTGAAAGATAGACACTTCTAAAGTGGTAAAATGTGTCCTCGCTCCTCTAATTTCTAAAGCAAAAGGAGGAAGTTTCTGAAAAAATTAGGATTTTATTATTAGTATATTATTGTAGAACGTAAAAAAAATTTCAACGAAAATTTGTTTGAATAAGATTTGATGTTTAATTTTTGAGATATGGGAGTCTTTCTTCAAACTGCAGCAGTAACTTTGTTTTTCATTAACATACTATGAAAAACAAATTTAGTTTTGCTATTGAATGTAAAACCATACAATAGCAATATTATGAATACAAGCCTTCAAAATATTTTTATTATATTGTTTTGTGCTACGGAACCCTGTGTGCGCATTTGGCCGTTTTTTTGCCATTCGGCTACAGTAGGTACCATAATCAGTTTGTACACCTATGGCGCATGTTTAATTATTAGTTCAACGGCATAACTCATTCTTCAAGTTAGGTATATCGTTTAAGTAGGACAGCTAGTTAAAACTGTCTAGACAGTAGACATTTTTATATTAACTTTGGATGCCCTGGACAGCTATCTGGAAGAAGTGGAAGGAATAGGATTAGTGCCCAGGTGTAGGACAGTTCAGACGATCATCATAATCATCTCCTTAGCCTTTTCACAACTGTGTTGGGGTCGGTTTCCAGTCTAACCAGATTCACAAACACCAATATTTTACATGGAGCGATCAGACTAATCGAATTTAATAATATTGTGAATTATTTATTTCAACTAAAAACTCAATCATCAATACAATGTTCTAACATAAAAATCAATATAAATAATAATAATATCTTGGGACAACCATCACACCGCCATCTGATCCCAAACTAGGCAGAGCCTGTACTATGGCAACCAGACAACTGATAAACATACTTATATATTTCTAAATACATACATATTATGGATAAATTACACACCCAGATACAGAACAAATAATCGTACTCATCGCACAAAGATTTGTCCTGTGTGGTAATCGAACCCACGACCTCCGTCCTAGCAGTCAGGGTCACTAACCACTAGACCAACAGGCCAATCATAATATATCAATATTGTTCTTTGTAAACTTTATAATCGTACCGACAGACATCTACCACACTGTTCTCAATTCCTTAGCTATCTGACCAACAAGGCATATTTAATTAATTAAAATCCCAGCTTAAACTACTAACACAATATTAATGTAATCTCTCCCTAAGCCTGTCTTTGTTTTTCCATGTTATCTTTACAAGAAGCTTATTATCTGGATCGGGTTACACAACTGACGTTGATGGGGGTGGCTTAAGAAGATTATTATCAAGTAGGTTCTTATGGTGTACGTTAAAAATAACGATGGGTTGCTGTTCTTTGTGTTTGCGTTTAGGATGATTTCGGGATATGTATCTCGCGAAGTTCAAAATTTCCAGTCTTTTTATTTTTTTTGAGGATCAAAATTGAATTTGAGCAATTACGATAATAATGACTAAAAATATATAACCATTTAAAAGATCAAAAATCTCTCGAAATTTTATTTGCAGGAAATCTTCATAATTATTTACAAAAAGGTCTTATTTGCGGTGGTGTTTGAAGACCACGAATTGAATCTTAATTAACAAAAACAAAACCGCACCGAAGCCCAAAATTTAATTAGAATAAAACGTAAGAAATATTAATTTCGCAGCTACCTTAATGGATCCCCCCTTTTTTTTTGGAATGGGAAATCAACTAATGTCTTCTCCCGCCATGGGCGGAGCGGAAGGGAGTGTCTCCTGTTTACTCGCATCTCTTTGAGGCGCGCGTAGAACACGAACGCGCCGTCGACACGGCCTGTCGTCATAAGACGGACGAACGGCGAGCTAGCCCATTACTCACCGTCCAGAGGCCCGCTAATGGATCCCCTTTAAAGTAAAGTGCTCCATATCAAAACGCTTTTTTTTCAAACCAGCACTGTTTTTCATTAGTCAGCTCATGTGACATCATCATCATCATCCACAGCCTGAATTCACCCACAGTTGGGTATAGGCTTCTGTTTTTCGTACCAAATCTTGTGCTGGCACAGGAACACCAATGATGGTGGGTGTGGTCTATCTGGCCGCTGACATTGTTGACCATCACCATTTGATTTTTCTCAGTCCCTGGACACCACTGGGCCACAGCTTTACTCTACCTGTCATCACCGCGCCTGCCTAGATACATATATCTTCTTATACACTGCCTCATAATAATTACATACATAAAGTGTAAGGAAAGTCTGACAACCAGTCTTACCAAGGATATCGTATTACCCAGTACTAACTGGGTTGTGGAGGCCAGATAGCCAGTCGCTCCATGTAAAATACTGGTATTCAGCTGGATCCGGTTAGACTGGAAGTCGACCCCAAGATAGTTGGGAAAAGGCTAGGCAGATGATGATAATGTGTAAGGAATCAAAATTACAACTTTGAAGGCGTATGACAACAACATTACATCCATGAATAAAAAATACAATAGCAAGAGATTCAGAAAAAAAAGTTTAATCTAAGGGTAATAAACATCTACTTAAAAACTTTGAGCGTAAAGTAAATAAAAAGTTTGTAAGGCGGTAATGAGCCCTGTGATTGGTTCCTAAACTTCCAATGTTCATTATATCGCTGGAAACTTTCATTGCTTCCGACACATCGACAAATTACACGTTATGGAAAGTTGAATAAAATTGATATTTGAATAGCAAGTAGTTAAGATACGTAACTAGTTGGTATCCGCGCGACGATTTAGGTTCCATCCACTTATACGTCATTTCTGATGGAAAATCCCAATAACATTTTGTCCGATGTACCCAGATGACTGCTGCCTATCAATAATTCCAAAAGTGAGTTAAGGATGTCAAATATACCATTAAGTACTACCTGTACTTATGTATTCAGATGGATTGAGTTGTTCTTAACACGTCTGCAGAGCTTCTTTATTTAATACTAGCGGTTCGTCCCGGCTTTGCACGGGTGCCTATGTTACTCAGGGTGAATGTAGCTTTCCAATGGTGAAAGAATTTTTGAAATCGGCACAGTAATTTTTGAGTTTATTCATTAAAAACATACACACACAAAAATACAAATTATTCCTCTTTATAATATTAGTGTAGATATTCTGTCTGTCTGCGTGTGTTATAGAAATATCACACCACGTCTACAAACATAAGTCTTCTAGTACCCATCGGATACTTGCATAGCCTTCTTTACCTTATACATTGTATGTACAATAAACAGAATATCTTTTTTTTAATGGGCGCTGATGGCCAAATCCAAAACTATAAGGAATAGCGAAAAATACTCAAAGGAGTCTCGAGCCCGATTTTGATGAAAACCAAAATTGTGGACATGTGGTTTTTTGAAAAATCAATATTGCTAGCCAGGAATTGAACCCATTATTTTTTTTTTAAAAAGACACATACCGTATTATTACACCATTAGTTAGTGTCGCTAATAAGGATCTAATTCTTTGAAGTAATGACATACGGTAAACTTAAGAAAATTATTAAATTTTATGTTTTTTTTTTTCATTTACGATATAGATCGTGGTTGCGTGGGCGAAGTTACACATCTAGCGACAGCATCGCAACTTTATCGCGGCCGTATAGCGTTAGTATCGCTGCAAAAAGTCGCGATGGGCGAAGACTGTTAAATGTACGATTGCAAGATACAAGATGAGAAAGTTTAAATCAATTTCGTTTACCACTAACATTCTAGAACTAAGTAAGTAACTGCAATTTAATCAACTGTTAGTGCAGTAAGGTTACCGCTTAAAAGGATATACTTTGTCAATAGAATTTTTTTTTCAGTGTGTTTTGAGTGGTTTTTTAGGGTTCCCTAGTCAACAAGGAACCCTTATAGTTTCGCCATGTCCGTTCGTCTGTCTGTCCGCAGCTTCAAGCAGCAGAAAGGTGTAATTTGGCATGAATATACTGATTACTTACGCTGACAAAGTGGTAAAATAAAATCTCAAAAAGATTTTTGTTTAGGTTATCTCCTGTACACGTAAAGTGGGGTTTTTTTTTTCTCGCGTACCTGAGACGGATGTCGTTGGATTGGTCTTTAAAAAATATTGCGAAATGTAGTTATAATAGAAGAACGGAAGGGAGTGTCAGACTTTTGAGGTTTAAGATCATATAAGAATTACACTATTCACTGACATGAGAATATTAAAACTAAACACTTAAAAAGAACAAAAGTTGGGGGTATTACAAAAATTAGACATCGATAATATGAATGTTTTGAGGGTGGATTGCAAATCATCGTGGACACAACAAAGTTCGTTCGATACATGTAAACAATATCCGTGTTACAGATAAATGGTAACTGGATGTGGCTCGACACTATTGTAGGGAATGTGAATTTTTAACTATAAATTGTTTAATTAACTTTTTAAAAGTGGTTTTGATTCTTTGAGGTCTCTCTAAGAGGTCTCTCTTTTACTGACTAAAACCCATCCATGTTCCTTCTTTTGCCCTTTTGTGTTCCAGAGCGGCGTTATCTCTATCAAAAAGTCCCGCAGACCTAGACATTTTTTTTTCCCTTAGAATAATTTAACATAAGAGAAATACCCAGAACTGATTAAAAAAAAAATCTCAATAATTGATACATTTTCTCAAATTCGTAATTTTTTTGCAGCGGTGTCACTTTTTTGAAAACGACCCATACCATGCTGTTATTCCTAAGACGATTCTCACATGACACCGCCCGACCGCGCGGACGGGCGGAGGTGGCGAAGATTTATATGGTGGTGCGTCGTGAGAAGAGGCGGTGACAGCCGCTCGTCCGCGCGGTCGGGCGGTGTACGACTGTACGTGTGTGTAGGCATCAATGGATTTAATACAAGCCAATGCGACAAAAGATCCGCTTCACCGCACGACCGGGCGACCGCGCAGACGAGCGGTGTCATGTAGGACTCGCCTAATAACTGTAGGTATCTATGTGAAAATAGTACCACTATACCTGTACGAATAATTATATCTTTATTTATCACTTAGTTAAAACTTGCTTCGATGAAGGAAAACATCGTGAGGAAACTAGCATGCTTGAGAAATATTTGCAAACAGCATGTAAAGCCAAGTCAGAGGACCATCCATGGGCGGCATAAAAACTCTGACACCAGGTTAGGTAGGTACTAACCAGCAGACGATAAAGAAAGAAGGAAACACCCCAACCTGTACGAAGGAATTCCCAAGGACATTTTGTTACCAATAGATGGTAATTTGCACTCCTCTCGTGAAAAATGCACATAAATTTAACCGCAACTTCCTCAAAAGAGTGAATAGTGGTGCAATGTAAAAGTTGGACGAATATTTTGTAGCATTCTTGTAATGCTTTCTGTGGCAAATTGAATTCTCGCATACAAGCTGACGCGGTCACCTCGACTGTACGAAGTGCTTATGTAAATGTAATGGCCACGAGACTGGGACCTGTGTACCTGTATTTGAACGCCATCTTTGTTTTGTGTTACGAGAAGATCTCGGTTTATGTAGTTGGATGATAGAGGAGCTCGTGCCTAAAAAATAACAGCCGCTTGGATCAATCAAACCAAAGGATCTGCCTAGGTTGGTCTGAGGGTGGGGATCACCCATTACGCATGAGTTTCCTCGATGCCTCGGAAATTACGCTAAACCGTTGGTCCCGGTTGTCATTTGTAGATCTTTGACAGTCGTTACCGGTTGTCAGTGTCCCGAAAGTATGACAACCAGTTTTACCAAGGGGTATCGTTCTAACCAATACTAACAGGGTTGTGGACGTCGGATAGGCAGTTCCTCCATATAAAACACTGGTATTTAGCTACATCCGGTAAGGCTGGAAGCCGACCCCAACATAGTTAGGAAAAGACTAGGTAGACGATGATTAGTTGGATGATACTTGAGTCTTTGATGTGAGCATTGCAAGGTGCCCTGTGTCCAATGGAATTTACCACCGACATAATGACATGACATGAAATCCCAGACTATCTTTTATCCCCTTCAGAATGCATTCGCAAGTCTTTTGTTAATGCTCACTTGATAAGCAAGTTCGTCCTTGAAGACCCAGCGCTCTAGGCCGTGCGTTGTCTGACCGCAATTTCAAGATTTTTATCATGTGGATTTGAGTTATTAGTGTAATACAATATGTTGGCCAAAGCAAGGAAAACCTGTTCAAGTGGAGATTCATAGATTACTCTGCCCTAGGCTGTAAATATGGTGTTGCACAACAAACAATGGAATACTTGATATCGCCAGTTGCCAGTTCACAGAAACTGATGGACGCTACTGAAAGTGCCAAACTCGTCGCCAAATTTTGGGCTGACACAATTTAAATGGGAAATTATAAATCAAGCCACAATATTTGTATTTGTCCACGGAACCCTACCTATGATTTTATATGTCAGCCATGGGAAAATAAGAAAGCTTCTAATAAACTAATTCAACTTTCTTACAACGCCAAATACATATTTCAAACAAAGAAAGCGTTAAGCTAAGAGAGTTTTTTGTGTTTTTTTTGAGAGTTTGAGGGGTTTTTTTTTCGGATTTTAGTAGGTGCAAGTGAATTTTCGAAATCTTCGAATGCAGATTTGTTTCTTTTTAAAAATAAAGGAATGTTTCCTTTGCGTAAAATTTGCTATCTCCAGTATTTAGAGTACTTTCTCTTCAGGTGAGGTTGAAAAATTCTTCCCTGTCCTGTGTGTGTTCCATGTAGAAGCTCATTGCTTGAATATATGTCACAAATATAATATAATAAAATAATAACGTAGCTGGGATGTAATTACAGTAACTTACATTGATGATATATGGTGGGTGGAATTGTACTTTATAGATGCACAGAGATGGTGGCTGACTTAATAATTTAGAGGACAATGTAGTTTTTTGGAGGAGAAAAATGCTATTTAATAGAAGTCAGTTTAATTACTACCCAATTTAAATTTCACCTATTAACCTACTTTTTACATATCAGGTAAGTACCAATCAAAATATTTATTATTACGAGAAATTTTCTTTGAATGCGTGACATTAATAACTAATTAATTTAATCTGACCTAATTAATTTAAATGTACTTTCTTACAAAATTTCAGGTTGACAGAATTTAATTTATATCCGAGGAATTATAAGTTTCCAACGATATCAAGATTTAACATCGCACGAACCAATTATACATCTCATTAACGATAAACAACTTTTAATATGAATTATTAGATAGATAATAATTTTATGAATTGGTAATAGACGTCAGTTGGACATCCCGGGCTAGTACCGACTGAGAAATTACAAGGAAACTATTATATTTTACCCGAATCGAAGGCCTGGACAAGTGAAAATCGTGTCGTTTTAATACATATTTGCTTTTCCTCATCAAATTCAACAAACAAAGGACCTTATTTCATCAGTTGCACTTGCTACCTCTATACTTACAAGGAAATCTGGACATTTTTTAATTTCTACATTTTGACTACATATCCTATAATTGGAACAAAACAGCACCTTCAACATTATTTCAAGTCACGTTAACTACTTACGGGAATAGACTAACGCATCGCTCTCGTCTTCTACTAAAGTATTAACGAGACTCTTCCGCAGAAAGTACTGCTCCTTACTTTAAAATTCCAAAATATACAGAATTAATTCCACAAAGTACCTAATGCACATCACACCGCGAAGTTCCCTAGGGATCACTCATGGAATTTCCTGTTTCAGAGGTGCAAAACAAGCGGGAACATTGAAGCGGCGCCTAACGATGCCAACGACGTCAACGCCATCGCATTGTGAATATTAAATGAGCCCCACTCTTATTTGAATGGGCTATAGTACTTGGGCATGGAATAGAATAGGTACAGAGAGCCAGCTCCCATACAACGAGCGAAGACGCGTGCATACATTGTATGAAACTAAACTGTTCACCGTATCCGATGACACCAAAACTTATTTCCTATACTAAGAGGCCTATCAGATAAAAAACGAGGCTAACTATGTCTCAAGAATGGCAAAGAACGCAGCTATCTTGTTTTTTCAATACAATTTCACGCCCTATCAACGCCCTTCTGTCAATTTCACTCCAGAGCCAAAAGATTCTTGAAGCTCTGTACGAGACCGTAGTTATACGGTAATTTCAGGTCAAAATGGGCAACAAATGCCAGTTACCAATACGATTACACACGCTGTACCTGAAGCGTGTCTATGTGTGCGTGTATTTTCGCACTTTGTATTGAGCACCGTATCCGCCCTTCTGTCCTTAACTATTCTGTGACATCAGTATCAGTACTAAGGTATCGGCCGTACTTGGGTATCGGTACTGATTATTAAAACAGGGAAATGGAAACGAATCTTTGATGTAATGGAACCGGTGGAGTTTGATTTGTGTTTTACAAAGTGGTTTTCAGTGTGAAAGGAGAAATGGTTAATAGATTTTCTAAATCCCTTTTGTTTTTGGCGTTGCTGAGATGTCTGTTCTTGGTATAATTACTGGGAATTATAACAGCGATTACAGAATTAATCAGCGATTAATCCCGAAACTGGCAGATCATTGCACGAAAAATTAGAATATTAAGCCCCATTCATGACCTACGGTGTTTCCATCACTCTGTCGCATCGCAATACAATACAATATCTTTATTTTCCCTCTTCATATAGGTTCACATTATAATAAATATGATTGTAAGAATAACGTTTTAACAAAATGCATAATATGTGCCTTTGTGTGAGAGACTGGCGTCCATACTAGGATACCCATTACCTTGTGTGACGGATCCCCAGGCTCTCACCTCGAATTACATGTAATTTACATACAATACAATAGCTAATTTGAATACTCAGATAAATGATTTATTGCAGAAGGGAAAAAAGCAGACATATTTAAACTTAAGTATCGTAAAAAAAAAAGTGTAGTGTAATGGGTGTGAAGTAAAGTGTCCAGTGAAGTGTGCAGGAGAAGTGTGTGAGGAGAGGTAGGATGATAGTGTGGGCGTAAATGTGCCGGATGATACAGTCATGAACTAGTAAATGACTATTAAATATCACGAGAAGTAAGTAACTGCTCCGTAGGTAATAGTATTGTCATAGTTCAATTTTTCCAACCAGGTTGCAATGCTTATTTGGTAGTGAATAAATTGACCAAATTCTATTAATTTTGTTGTAGGTATAAATAGTCTGCAAGAAAACCAAAATGCCGACTGGAGAAAGCGGTGTAGAACTGAGTAGTAGGACAAACTGCGCGTTTACGTCGCTTTCCATCAAAAAGACTAGGATCAAAGGGAAGAGAAGACCGCCTGCGCAATATGATATTTAAAAAGAACAGTTGCCGTTCAGTTAATACTCCAATTCGCTCATAAAGTTCTTTGGTGGGAAATACGTGGAAGAGCGGAGTCTCCTAACACAGGCAATACTTGCTTAAAAGGAGGCTCTAAGCACCAACTAATGTAAAACTTTTTGGTTAAAAATAAATATATTTTGTATTTGTATTTTGTAAATATAAATTTTGTAAAGATAGGCAAGAAATTTCTGACCTTTGGCGCTTTGCGAACGTTCAATCCGGAGCATTGATGTTTTTGTTGCTAAAGATAAACATACGGCCAACAAAATTAATCAATACGAATGGGCAATCCAAATAACCTTTTTTATTATTCAATATTAACATAAACTTTTATATCCCAACACCTATATGAGGGATAAACATTTTTCTTATAAAGACACGGATGAGGGTAGACAGTGAAGTGGCATATTAAATAATGTGCGACGTAAGGTAAAGAGGGATAATCCTACAAAGTCGCGCTACTTTATTGGACACGGCACGTATTAAGCCGGCTGCTATAGACCTACTTTTTATGGCAATCCCTGTTTGTTGGCTTTAATTATGTCATTACAAGAGCATCCATATTAAGCTATAATATTTCCGTATAATGCTTTTGTGTTCGGATTAAATTCTTTAAGTTTTTAAAACATAGCTTTTGTAAGTTTAGTATTTTAGAGCTCGTGGTTAAAGAGAAGGTCGTGGCTACATAATAACAACAGCATGGATCGATCTTCAGATTAAGCTAGCTGTTGTTATTATGTAGCCCAGGCAGGGTTGGTCCATCGATGGGTGACCACCCATTACATGTGTACCAAGTTTCCTCCGTGCCTCGAAAAGCACGTTAAACCGTAAGTGTCGACGGCGCGTTCGTGTTCCACGCGCGCCTTAAAGCGATGTCAACAAAATGGAAGGTCCGCAAGGGCCGATGCCTGCCGGGGCTGCAGGACTGTAACATACACTCAGCACACAGAAAGTGCCCCAAGCGAAATTTTTGTTTAAAAATCAAAATAAAACATAGAATGCTACAATTTTTTGTAAAACTAATGAGATTACTCATTTTCAAAATGCCATTGATTAAGTTACAATAAAAACCGGCCAAATGCGAGTCGTGCTCACACGCACCGAACAATATAATACATTTTTTTATGTATTTATGTTGTATTGTATTACATTTAACAGCAAACCTAAATTTGTGTGTCATAGTATGTTAATGAAAAACAAAGTTACTGCTACAGTTTGATGAAAAAATCTCATTACTCAAAAATCTCTAATCTTGTTGAAACCAATTTCCGTTTATTTTTTTTTTTACGTTCTACAATCCTCCATTTTTTCAGAATTTTCCTCTTACTTTAGAAATTAGAGAGGGTCTTTCAAACGACTGTATTTGAGAAAAAAAGGAGAGGTTCAAGGGCCACAAAAACGAAAAAAGCGTTTTTTTTTTAACTTAACCTCTTACGTTAATAAAAACAAACGTGTCGAGATTTGCTACTAGAAATAATCTAATATGAACCGACAAATCAGCTCGTATCGTATTGCTTATGTTTGGGCCACATTCTGCGCCACTGAGTGTAGTTGGGAAAAGGCTAGGCAGATGATGACATCGTGACAAGGAAGGAAAATCGAATAATAGGAAAGTAATGCGATTAAAGACATTATAAACTCATTATAATTCAAAATTAAGTCTTTGTTTTCAAAGAACGGTTTCTGACTATCGACTGTAATTAATATTAACGGGTATCTTTGAATTTCACTGAAATGAAAACAAATTACCACTTATATAGTGGTAATTTTCTGTTAAGAAAACGAATAAATCCTCTTAAATTATTACTTGCTTTCGTCCACGACTTCGCCCGCGTGATGAAAAATATCCGACCGGAAAGTACTACCGGGATTAAAAAAGTAACCTATAGGTTAATCCAGGTTACGGTAACAAACAGTTACATACCTTCATTCCCATTTTTACTTCTGGGGTAGAATTATCAAAAATGCTGAGACACGTATAAATCTATTTTCAATCGTCAGCCTATAAACATAAAATTTGAAGATCCTAGCTTCAAAACTGACCGACTTTCATATAAACTTCTTACTTTCCCCCTTTAGGTGTGGAATTCCCAAAAATCCTGTCTTAGTGTAATACTTACTCTTCACAAAGAACACACCCTAAAAGTTTCATGTCTTTAGGACCAGCGATTTGGGTTATGTGTTGATATATCACCCAGTCAGTCACTCACTCAGTCAGTTTATCATTTTATATATGTATATATATATATACAAGAAGATAGAAGATTTCGTAGCCTACAGAATATCTGTTGGAGTTCTATTAAAAAGATAATATATCTACTTACCTATTTACTAGGTAAACTTGTTTTTTATTAACATCGTTCTGAGAATTTTGAGAACAGTTTGATGAAAACCCTAAAAAAAATACAGGTAGGTGAGAAAATGAATTTTCTTTTAACTGAGCAAAAAGCAGTTTTTCATCGTCATTTAAACAATAGGTAACGTGTACATCACACACATGTATATTTAATTTAGATTTATGTATCTCAGAGCAGTTGTGGCCTAGTGGTAACGGCCGCAACATAGATTGGTAAGTCATGGGTTCGTACCCAGCCATTCCCATTGCACTGTGTAATTTATTTCATCACCACTGTTCTCGAAACGGTAAAGGAAAACATCGTGAGGAAAACCAAAAATTCGAAGACGTGTAACATCTACCAACTCGCATTGCGCTCTGGGTCTGGTATGTGTCCCAGCTGTGAAACCACGTGGGCCCAGTGTGGATAATATTAAGTGTGAGTCACATGTCTTTGAAGTTTGGTTCTAGAATATATCTACCTACCGATTCCTTCACGGAAACCTTGTGAGAAAAACGGGAAGTTAAAACATAGATTTTAATCCAGTTCTGGAAAACTGAATTAAAATACTGAATCAATGTAAATCAGCCCCAATACAAACCATTTCAACAGAAGTGACAAGAAGATAATAAAATCCGGCAACATCTTAAGGATTTTTACAAATATCCTTAATGTATTTACGATTTCCTTACGACCATAATAACAGGCTTAGGGAGCAGCTATTTTTTTGGACAATGACTTTCCCGCCAAAGCTTTTATCAAGGTCACCTATAAAAACGGCAATTGTGTCCAAAAAGTAGTCGCTTTTATTGAAGATTGACAATGTAATTGACATCGTGGTCAAAACAAGGATAGTTTTGGGCGAAATATTTAGTTATTGAAGTTAGTTTATGAATATAAAATCTTTACGCACTACAAAAGTCGATTTTCTAAACTATGCAACGTACTTTCACGAAGTTTTCTTCTTCATTTAGAAAATCTGTTCCGCAAGGTATATTATGTATAACACATTCATTAATATCAAGTTTAAATGTATCTAGTAAAAAAATCACGATATTTTATCAAGTTGTAAAATCCGTTCGAAGCAGAGGCGGGTGACTAGTTGCGTGCAAACTAATAAACTGGTATAATTAGCTGAATCATCCATGCGATTAAATTCAGCGGTGTTTCTGCCGCAGTTGATTATTTCACCAAATAATTAGTTCGAGACAGAATTAATAAACCCGTTTTTCGTTCGTTGATTGAATAACATCTTTTGCTAAGACAAGACACATTCTTTTTCCAAACTTTTTTTTTAAAGAAGCTTTCTCACTCGTCAAGAACGTTACCAAACTCCCAACTACACGCATACTCATAAATTCCCTATTCTCACCATCTGTTTATAAGGCCCCCTATAAATTCTAATGGCGTACGATATTTCTCGTATTCCGTGGCACATCAATCTATGCCAAGTAATACTGTCAAGAAACTGGTGCCACCGTAATTTATAGTTCAATTTCTCAAGTTAGATGACCATTCTAACTGTTCCCCGCTAATTGTCAGTCCTAATCGAAATTCTGCCTATTAAGAGTATAGAATTGTATTCAGAAGCCCTTACACGAGCGCGCGATGTAAACTTAACGTAAATATTTACGTCAATTTAAAAATTTCCGCTTCACATATTTTAATATTTTCATAATTTTAAGAATATATACATATGTATGGATGTTACTGATTGTGCTTGTTGCAAATAATTTAACTAATATGCTTTAAGATAATTCTATTTTCGATTAAAAAACCGACGTATTTACATTACGTTTACACGGCTCGCTCGTGCTAAGGCCTCAGAAACAGTTTTCTCTTAATTCCCTGACTTGGAGGATTGTCTAGGAACAGACAACGTTAATGGTGGAGGAATTAAACGAAATGGTGGACGGTCTTAATTGCTTTGGTTGTCAGTTATGAAATTTTGAATAAGGAATTTCGACTAGTCAGAATCGATGTCATTTTGGCCATCAAACAATGCTGTTGTTTATACAGGGATGCAGAAAGAAAAGAAATGGAAGTATGCAAACTAAACATGGGCAGTGGAGTGCCAAAGGGGCCAAACATATGGCAAGCCCATAAGACGAGCAGACTGTTCAGAAACCCGAACATCATGACGATTAGTAGGTTGTAAGAGCAAGCCAAGATTGTAGGGTTGTATAAAGTACAGTTATTAGCACGGACCAGCACTATTTACAGAACTGCGTCTCCTGTCTTTCCAGTAGTTTGGTATTGGAATGTATGCGCAGATAAAGGCAATAAATCCCATATTTTATGAGACTTCAAAACAACTAAAGTATGCGAAGAAATGTGAGAGTCCCATAATTATAGGTAGGTACTTCTGCGTAACCCTTCAAAAATGCAGGCGGGATAAGTTCTGCACAATTCTTCAGGATCAATGACCTTGCCATGATCTACGTATGTGTGTAGATGTAACTATGTAAATTTTCTTTTATCCCTACATCATTATGGAAATTTGTTCTTTTGAATAATACAGAATAGTCTGATGAGAAGCTGAATATGCGTAAACTTTGGTATTTCTTATTTCGATGACGTCATCGCTTTGTGGCTTATCAACAAACTTGGCTCATTGAATATGTTTCGAATTCTTATTCTCAGTCAAAGTTGGTGCTAAAATGTATCATTTTCTTGACAAAACAAAATGAAATTAAAACCGTCTCGAGAAAATTTGAGACAGTAATTTACACACTGAAAACTTGAGAGTTCACAAGTTATATTTCATGTAGGTATCAATAGCCTCAAAAATACTAATTAACTAGTTAAATTTTTCTAATTGAATCTCTTAATAATCTTTTTTCAATAACATGAAGCGACTCCAAATCGAATGTCCAAATATGAAGTTGACAATTCAACAGAGCGCTATTATTTAGGCAATCATTTATTTATTCCCTAGTTTTAGTACAAACGACTATCGACATGTTGTAGACCACTAAGTCAACTGCTGGATTTAGGCCTCTCCAGAGTGGCGTCACAGTGCCTGTTTTCCAGTCCTCGCTTTCCTCAAACTTGAACCATAATTACTTAAAACATTCCGCAGTACGTAACCACTGAGTTACATCCGACGAAAGTCATTTAAAAAACATTAAAAATGCAATTAAGTTACCAAATTGGGCAGAAAACGCCATTCCCTTTATTCCTTTTTAACTTTTATACCAAGTTCTAAAAAGTATATAATGCTTCGGAAACTTAATGTAGCATATTGAACATTTTCTCCCTGCAATGTATGTAAGGAGGAAAACTTGAAGCTCAATATGCTGGAATGGATTCTCATTGCATAATTATCTATTAAAATACTACATCTAGATAGGACTCAAGGACACCTGAGTTAGGTGGACTTAGGTAGTTGTTCAAATTATTACAAAAACCATGTTCTTATCTCGTCTATTGGAACAAGAAATAATGGCTTACCTTGCAATGACAGACAGCTATAAGGCCCTTTTTATGTACCTGAGCATGTAAACAAATTTTAACAAACAATGCTCTCAAACACCATGATGAACCCGCATTCTCCAGTCAACCCGCGATTATGGCGTTTGCAACAGCGTCAAAATAACGTGAGCTCAAAATCATGAACAATCACGGAAGACATTATTATCCCGTAAGTGACAGTATAAGTTTAGTTTTAAACCGTGAAAGCTTGAAGCAGTGTTTAAAGTATACTTTACAACATACATGTCATAAACTTAAAACTTTTTCTCATGGGGTGGCAGACACTACATAATGAGCCTGCTTCGACCCTTACATACTCCTTTTGCTTCATCCACGTTCATGCATTCATACACAGTTCTTTTATAATGTTCTTCAATCTATAGGGGTAATGACACGACAATCAGCAACAGAATAACTGCGTATCTTTTTTACAATGGCAACTCTATTCGTTTTGACAGTTCAACAATATTCATTGCGTATTTGCGTTGTTAAGCAGACAGTTGTTTCAAACATATACAGCAATGTATTAGCAAATTCTTCCAACTCAGAGTATGTTATACAATTGAGAATACTATAACCATAGTCACATCAATTGCATAACACACTCTGAGTTTGGATACGGATAGATACGGCTTATACCTTTTTTTTCGGATGCGAAATCATCAAATGACCCCTCGCGCTCTGGGCGGAGTGGAAGGGAGTGTCAGACTTTTTCTATTGCCCTTTGTGTTCCAGGGCCGCGGTATCTCTTTCGAACAGTCTCGCAGCCCTGGGTACGGCTTATACCTGCAGCATAACTTGCAGTACTTCTTATACTCCAAAGTTCCACTAGTGAAGATCACAGACAGATCTAGTGTTATGTATGTGGGTATGCTTCTTAACTACAGAGCCAATAAACAGTCTGCGTTGAGTAGCCTTGTATCATTGACGTGTCCCGTATATAACACTGGCGACGAGCGTTGTTACCAATACGATATACCTACGCGTGTGAACATTTTGTTAAAAATGCCAATTGGACGTATAGAACCGTTTGATTTAGCAAATAACAATTGGGATGCGTATGTTCGACGGGTCAATCAATTTATTACATTAAACAAAATTGATGATACGTTAAAATTAGCAACTTTAGTGACGGTAGTAGGCGCGGAGTGCTACGAATTGATGTGCGATTTGTGTTCTCCCGACACCCCTGAATCAAAATCATATGAACAAGTAATTGCGCTAGTAAAGGAGCACCTGGAACCAGATAGGTCGGAAATCGCAGAGAGGCACATTTTTCGGCAAAGATTACAAAGGCAAGGTGAAAATATTCGCGAGTACCTACAAGCACTCAAACACTTAGCAAAAACATGCAACTTCGGAGCTTGCTTAGAAGTGTGCCTACGAGACCAATTTGTATCGGGGCTGAACGATGAAGATATGAGATCAAGGATCTTCGCAGAACGTGGTATTAGTTACAAGCGCGCCGTGGAGTTGGCGCTGGCGCTGGAGGCGGCGGAGCGGCACGCAGCTATGGCGTGTGCTTCGGCTGGCACGGCCGCGCGGCCCGGCGCCGGCGGTGGCCCACCTGTGCCAGCGCAGCAGGATGACGACGGCTTACATCGAATCAGCGCGAGCGCGTGCGCCCCACGTGGCGGCAGGGCCGGCACCGGTGGCGGCGGCGCAGGCTCGGGTCGTGCGTATGCGCAGCGCACATGTTCGCGATGTGGAAAATCGGGCCATTTCGAGGGCAAATGTCGGTTCAAGCAATATAGTTGTGATGTGTGTGGTGAAAAAGGCCATTTAAAAGCAGTGTGTGTTAAAAATAAGAACACAAAAAGTTCTAAAGGACAGTTTTTTTTAAATGACTCAGACTCGGAAGATGACATTTGTAATTTCTACAATATGGTAGTTAACAGTGATGGTGACGGACCGTACTACGCAAATTTGATAGTTGAAAATCTTAAATGTAAATTCGAAATAGATACAGGAAGTAAAATATCTGTTATTTCAAAATGGTATTATGACAATAATTTTACAGATATTCCAATCGAAAAAAAAATGATAACTATGAAATCATATACAGGTGACGTCATCGAGACCATCGGTTACATTGTAGTTAACGTCACATGTGGTAAACAGAATGCAAAACTTAAGTTACACGTCATTGATAATGGCGGCCCGCCGTTAATGGGCCGTGCTTGGCTCAAGCACTTAAAGTTGGCTGTTGTGGAATGCTACAATTTAACAGATGACAACTCGTTGGCGGCATCGTTACGAGAAATGTATCCAGAGGTTTTTGCTGAAGGTTTAGGCACTTTTAAAACTAAATTTCACTTATATTTAAAGGATGACACACCAGTTTTTGTAAAAGCACGGTCATTGCCACTGGCCTTACGCCAGCGAGTGGAGCAAGAGCTCGAGCGGCTGCAGCGGGAAGGGGTCATTTATAAAGTGGAGCGATCAGACTATGGCACTCCTATAGTGCCGGTGATTAAAGCTAACGGCAATATTAGACTGTGTGGTGATTACAAAATAACAATCAATCCACTTTTGAAAGATTACCACTACCCGCTGCCCCGCATTGAGGACTTGTTCGCAGCTTTAGGTGGGGGAGAGGAGTATAGCAAATTAGATTTATCTAACGCTTTCCAACAGTGTATTTTACATGAGGATTCCCAACCGATGACGGCAATCACAACACACGTTGGCACTTTTGTTTATAGAAGAGTACCATTCGGTATTAAATGCATACCCGAAAATTTCCAAAAAATTATGGAAGAAACCTTAAGTGGATTGCCGTCAACGGCGGTTTTTGCGGATGATATTTGCGTTACTGGTAAAGATAGAACTACACATTTAGCCAATTTAAAAGCGGTGCTACAAAGGCTCAATCAAAATGGTTTGAGAATTAATTTTGCAAAATGTGATTTCTTTAAAAGCAGTGTTACCTATTTGGGCTATAAAATTGATAAGTTTGGGTTACATACGGATAGTAAAAAAATTGACGCCATTGTAGCAGCACCTGAACCTACGAATGTTACACAGCTCAAGAGCTTCATGGGACTTGTAAATTTTTATTCTAAGCTTTGTGTCAATATGAGCGATATTTTAAAACCCCTTTATTGTATGTTAAAGAAAAATGTGGAATGGCAATGGACTGACGAGTGTAATAGGGCTTTTATAAAGATAAAAAAAGTGTTAAGCCGCGCTCCTGTTTTAGCACATTATGATGCAAGTCTCCCGTTAATTCTATCAGTGGACAGCAGCGCATATGGCGTGGGCGCGGTATTGACACAGCGCCACGCTGACGGCTGCGAGCGCCCGGTGTGTTGTGCTTCAAGGACGCTCAACTCGGCCGAAGTCAATTACTCGCAGCTAGATAAGGAGGCGCTAGCTATTATATTCGGTGTAACTAAGCACCATCAGTATGTTTATGGCAGACATTTCACACTTCGCAGTGATCACCGTCCCTTAAGTTATATTTTCGGTAAAAATAAAGGAATACCAGTGACTGCTGCCAGCCGCTTACAGCGTTATGCTGTTAAGTTGGCTGCTTACGACTTCAATATTGAATTTGTAACATCGTCTAAAAACTGTTTTGCAGACGCTCTTTCACGACTTCCTCTAGACTTAACAAAGCGTCAAGTAAGAGGCAAAGGCCAAGAATATAGCTATTTAAATTACGCGCAAGAACATTTTCCAATCAGTTTCAAAGATATAAAAAAAGAAACTCGGAAGGACGCGTTATTATGTAAAATATACGGTTTTATAATGCACGGGTGGCCCACTGATAAAACGGATGATAAAATAGAAAATGCTTATTACAATAGAAGAGACAACTTGCATATTGACCAAGGTTGTATAATATGGGGTTATCGTATTGTCATACCAAGGTCGTTACGAAAGCTAGTTTTGACTGAGATTCACGACGGGCACCCAGGAATCGTCAAAATGAAACAAATCGCGCGTAATTACGTATGGTGGGAGAACATTGATGAAGACATTGAATGCGTGGCGCGCGAATGTGTCGCTTGCAGGGAACTACGGCCCGCGCCCCCCACCGCGCCACTACATTCGTGGCCGTGGCCGGCAGAGCCGTGGTCACGTCTGCACCTAGATTTTCTCGGCCCGTTTAATAATAAATATTTTTTGGTATTGATTGACGCTCACTCTAAGTGGATCGAAGTGGAACCAGTTAGCACGACTTCTGCCACTATTGTCATAGACTGTTTGAGACGGTTGTTTGCACGTTTCGGATTGCCTAAACGCTTAGTGAGCGACAATGGGCCACCTTTCTCATCCTTTGAGTTTGCTCAATATTTAGAACGCAATGGTATTAAACATACTTTAATACCCCCGTATCATCCCTCTAGCAACGGAGCCGCAGAAAATGCAGTGCGGTCCGTTAAAGGTGTTCTCAAAAAAGCACAATTAGAACGTGAAGATTTTAATACCGCAATAAATCGATTTCTATTTATGTATAGGAATACCGAACAAAGCACCACCGGAATTGAACCGGCGGTAGCCCTTCTAGGCAGGCGACTACGCGGCCGTCTTGATCTGCTACGATCTGACACAGCGGAGCGTGTGCGCAGCGACCAGTTACGACGCGAAGATAGTCACAAACGTCCGCCACGGACGCTGGCCCAACAAGAACCAGTCATGTTACGAGATTACACCAAATCAAATCGTAAGTGGACTGAGGGAGTTGTGACCGAGCGTACGGGCCCTGTAACCTATACAGTGAAAACGAGTGCCGGTCAGACTCATAAGAGGCATATTGATCAGCTTCAAACTCGTAAATCGCGGCATTCATTGAGTAAGGCAATTGATGTTACATCTTTCGATCAAAATAACAGCAATCAACATGCTACAGAGCACTCAGTTTCTAGGGGCGATACGGACGACAAAGATGAATTCTTTGATAGTGTGGGAGAGGGTGCGGGGAACGCGGCGCAGTCACTTCGGTCCCCACCGGCCACGCCATCTGCGGCTGATAACACTTGTCGCGTGCGCAGGAAAGCGGCTATTCGTTGCCAAGAAATTCTTAAAAATATGTAGGTAATCGCATTGTAAATTTGTAACCTGGTTATGTTTCTGAATTGTTATTGCTGCACTCATAACAGAATAACGCTAACGTATAGTTTGGTTTTAACTTTGTTACTTATGTATGTTTTCACAACTGTCTTTATGATTGTGTGCTAGTATTAAGATTAGTAGTTAGTTTATTTAGTAGTAGTAAGATTTCTGTGTGTAATTTAGAAGGGAAAAGTGTTATGTATGTGGGTATGCTTCTTAACTACAGAGCCAATAAACAGTCTGCGTTGAGTAGCCTTGTATCATTGACGTGTCCCGTATATAACAGTTGCCCAACTTGAAAGAAAATCTCAAGGACGGCCAGCTCTGAAAGTCATTACGGCAGCCTTGTCAACGAACTCAAAGTTAGTCATAACTCACAGACCGAACTCGGTCAACGCGATTCGACGAAACTTCCTCACAGGCTCTAGTTGGACGGACTTCGCAATTGTTTAAGATCTCTTATAATTGTTTAAATGGGAATAGTTCATTAGTTTAAATTGTTTTTGAAGAACAGGTACACGTTGCTGAAAAAACTTGCAGTTTTTGTACAGAAACATCGTTGGCAGGTAATCTAAAAAGGGAGCTACGCAAAATTGAAAGCAAAAGCTCATTTAAATAAAAAGTTGTTACAAAACTAAACAAATATTTGTGTATATCTAGGAATTTGTTCGCACTAATTACAAGATTGTTTCAATATGAGTGAGATTCATGAAATATGATGTGCATTCTTTGCACAATTCGTCGGTTATGAAGAGAAAATTATTTGCTAATACTTTAACGACCTTTACCACAACGTACCTGTAGGACAGCTACATAAATTAAAGGAAAAGACACTGAAAAACCGTTAACACTAAAACCACCTTCATAGCTGCTAAAAACTTATAACATTCGTGAACTTTAACAAAGGAGACATCCACAGCAACGTTAAACATGTGGGTATTTTATTATTAAAGGAGCTCACCCAAAAATGTCAACAGAACAAAACTTTGATTAAAACTCCTCACGACCTCTGGAGTTGAATGGGAAAATTTTGCTGGAACTTAACATACTTCGGGAACAACGTATTCATAACCCGGTTTGTAATTCTGAAATATGTGAGGTAACTGTTTACTTAACGAGAAAACTGTGGTATATAGTATACTTCTCTAAGGAATTATGAAAAGCTACAGTAATTTTACTGAAAGGGATAAATACAGCATTTGTTTCCTTACATGTCTATTTTGGTAAACCAACAATAAGTTTTTGCATCAATTACGCACTTAAAGTTTGTTATTCTATTGTCTAAAGCAGTTTTAATTGAACGACGATTCCATCTAAATTGAAATCCAGTATACCATTATTCGTTTACCAAGTATAACATGTACGGAAAATACAACATAAACCAACCTGCTTTTGCAGAATATAGACGAACAAAATCAGAGTCAGTTCCAAGCTCTTAAACCCCTATTAAAAACCATGATAATGTGTCTAAATTAAAAGACTAAAAAAAATATGAAAAAGTAATTTACCTAATCTTCTTACATAAACGAAAGATTAACTAAAAGCATATAAGTAAGAAGATAAACACAATTAATTTCCTATTTACCGTTATTGCTATAGTTAATTAAACTGGCTAATTAACTAGGGTGTAATTACTATAGTCAACTGGAACACTTAAGCTGAATTGTAATTAATAGAATCAGATTTGTGTAATCGGCGAATAACTTAACCTTCCGTTAAGTGGGCGAGGTAGGGATGCACGATACTTGCATTTGGATATCGATACTTTGGATCGATACGGATCGCACCTAAGGTATATGATTCTAGGTTCCCATCGAATGGCCTCAATCTGCCTCTCCTAAAACCGAATCGTATCGTATCGCTCATACAAATGTAACTATCGTATCTTGAATAATACGAGTGAATTCTTTTGTAATCATTTTGAATAATTTTACTTCATTTCATAATTAAATTTATAGCCTTTAACGTTATGAAGTAATCTAATCACAGTCATCAAACAGCATACTCTGTCACAGTAGACACCGGGACCAGTGCGTCGAAGCCGCCTTGTTGGCACATCTGCCAGTAACTGTTCAAGATTGGCTACTTCAGCAGTCATATACTGCAACAGAGGGCCTGTTACAAGTTTTGGCTTAATCATCCTACAACTTATATACTACTATACTTATACTCATGCACATGAACACACACGCGCCAGCACACGCACACGTTCACATACACACACATCTTCATCATGAAAGTAATTATTCTAAATTGTTTTGTTCATATATTTCTTTTATTAATTTTTACGGTCAGTGGGTAGCCTTAGGGGCGGACTTTTAATTTTCTAATGTTACTTTTTTCTCTTTTAATTTGCTAACCAACCTTTAATATTGGTACTTAACAATGATAATTTTAAAATGTTTTCTGAGTGGAAACCTGGTGACCTGTAATACAGGTGTTTCACTACCTACCACAGGCACCAGTGATTCACAACCATGTAAATTACTTGTTTATGCTAATAAATAAATTACTTATATTACAATAACTACCTAGCTACTGTAGCTGCATACTATTAATTAAAAACAATAAAATTATCTAACCTAACCAGAAACTAAAATATTACTGTGACAAAAAATTCCTCCTTATCGCAGTGTCTACGGTCGGTAACTAAATGTATAAACTAACAGTCTCTGGCCAACGCAGAAACTAGGGAAGCGCCAACTGCCAAACGTTTTGACATATATCCTTAAAATGGCTCGAAAATATACTTACCCGCAGCATTGACTGATCAATGATCATGCATTTTAAGACAAGGTGTCACGTTATGATCCATTCATTCAATATTTCTTATGCACATTTATCGTATTCGTTTGTATCGATCCAAAATATCAGAGTATCACATTTGTATTGTATCGATACTGCAAAGAATAGGATCGGATTGTGCATCACTAGGGCGAGGTAGTCTATCTTCTGCGTTCTAATTTACAGAGGATTAAATACAAGTGCGTTTGTCTAGTGAAATAGTTTAATTTCACCACATATATATATTTATGCCTTGAGGGATTGCGTCTGGAGAAACGCAATAGTGTGGATCGATCGAGGCACGAAGGAACTTCGGTATGTAATCCATTACAAACTCGTAGGGGAAACCGGGGCAATGGGGGCCCCTTAAGGGAAATCTTGTATAAAATCTTAGAAAAACAGGATAATGAAAAAAATCAACAACCATTTATTAGTGTCATTAATGTTCTCTAAACTTAACGTAAAATAATTATCTTAGTCCACCAGTCTTTGGCGCTAATCGAACTTAAAAAAAAAGAAGAAACTGCCTGTTTTGCCCCGTGTCCGGGGTAAAATGATCATATGCGGGGCATAATAGGCATACACAGGTATATTCACTCGAATAAGTTTTAATTCGAGCACAAAAGGAACAAATGTGAAAGAACTCGTCATCATTATTCTCTTCGCCGTTGCTAGAACAGCGGGCCCATCTGTGGCATGCACGGCAGGTGACTCTACCCTCAGTAGATTCAGAGTACCAATATCCACGGTGCAAACACTCTACATCTTCTTCCTCCGATTTGTTTTCCTTATTTTTTTCATTTTTCTTCGTCCGTCCATCCATTCCTATCCAACCTTTCATCCATCCACCAATCCATCCATTCTGTCCATTGTTATCCAACCTTTCTCATCACATTCTGCCCAAAAATTGGGAGGAGCTCCATCAGTTTAGAGCTTTGGCCGGCCAAATTGCATATGCCTGTTTCCATTTCCTCCATTTGGCATGCTCCAAGCTCCATTTGGCATGTTCCTTTGGTAGTGGCGAACCATACTTGTATCTGGAGAAAAAAGATCAACTTAATACCTATACCCTACCCGAGGCAAAACGGGCATCCTACCCGTTTTGCCCCGCTCAAAATGCCCCCGAGGTCAAATAAAATAAATGTTAACCTAATCAAACGAATTTATGGTAGTTAATTAACAACTCTTTCTAGTTATTTAGTCACATAATTGAACGTCGCAATTTACTTAATAACTGAGCATTTAACACAAACACGAATTAACTACAACGCAGACTTAAAAATGAAAAATAATATCAAATGCATCAACTTACGTATTTTCGTTTTGTCGACAAACGACGCGCATCTACACACACAGAACTACTTTTCTAGCTATCGCGAGGTCAACTAGAACGCGATCTGACTACTTCCAACCGTCTCGGTTTATTATCCTGCGGGGGAGAGGGGGTGTCCGTCTTACCCCGGGAGCCCGTAATGCCCCGGCTTCCCCTACTCGTGTCACCCATATACGGACCAACCTTGGCAAGCGCAGCTTAACCTGAAGATCGATCCGTGCGGCTGTTATGTGGAGCTCGTGGTTAAATAATAAACCACGAGCTCCACATAATGTTAGATTTTAGTCTCCAAATAAATTGTAATTCTCGATTTTAACCCAAATTTTGTCCTAATACATGCATGTAGTACAAGCAAATGTTCCACAACATTGATCGTGGGCCGGATTTGTACGTGTAATCCATACAATTGGGATTTTACGGAGTAATTTATGTTTATTATGTTGACTCTCGATTTCGCTTGGTTTATTTCTGGTTTGTACTGAATTTAGAACAATTTGCTCAGTAATAAATTTACCTTATTGGTCTTGGGGATAAACGAGTTAGCAGGACTTTTTTGTAACCTTGTAATAATATTATCAGCTAGTAGTGAATTCGTTTTAATTCAAAATGAGCAATGATGAGAAAACAAAATCTGGATTTAAAATAAAATCCAGATTTTGTTTTTAGCTAGAACCAGTACCTAGAACTTTTGGGTATCTAAAACCGACGATTTAACCCTTAATCTGGCTAAGCAATGTTCTTATCCTTCTTTATTTGATATTATGTAACTTTGTAGACAATTATCTTGAAAGTTTGAAAGAATCCGTATACTAGCCCGAACCTAACCTTGTGTGTACGCACAACGACCAAACAAGCCATATAAACCAGTTCATGCGGATCTTTCATTATAAGGGAAGTCTATACAAAGTGAGGCCATGTTATACTATAAATGTATGGCTTGATGTGTCCGTGTGTACGTTACTGTGCAAAATAAACAGGTTTTTTTGTTTCTTTCGTTTAGTGTTTTCATGGAAGGGTAATAAATATCTATCAGTAAAAACAAAGCATAAAACCAATCAGTCTTTCTCAAACATTATCAAACTGATGAGTCAATGAAAAAGTGATTATGAAATTTTATATTCAAAATGGGTAAATTGCCATCGTAAAAGAACCATTGAATTAATTGTAGGAACTCCATAATGTCTGCCATCTTTTACGATGATTAGTGGGTTGAAAATCTTTTTTATGGGAGTAGGAAAGTTCATGTTTCTGATGCCAAGACTCTTAACAGACCTCTGTACCCTGACGGTTGCATTCGTAGTTATTTTTACCTCTGAAAGCTGCAAAGCAAAGCTGTTGCTGATGCGCCTTATGATTATTGTCATTTCTTTTTTTTTTGTATGCACGTCAAGTCCCTGCGACAAATAAATATTTTTTCTTTCCTTTCTTTTCAATCCAGCAGCAACCTTATGATTACGAAAATAAAGCTTACTGTGATTTTGAAAGATACGTCAGTTGTAAATAAAACGTTCACTATGATAAAAAAACGTGAAATAACGATCCCGTGAAAGGACTGTACACTTCAACCAATGTATCTGTGCAGGCGCGAAAACGCAGAACTAAAATAAATATACCATGTTTGACATATTGTTGCATTTTATTTTGACAAGCAGCGCCAATTTTTTTTTACTGAGTAAAACCCATCCATGTTCCTTCTTTTGCCCTTTATGTTCCAGGGCCGCGGTATCTCTTCCGAACAGTCCCGCAGCCCTGGCAGGCATCGGCCTTTGCGGGCCCCTCCGATTTGCTGACATCTCTTTGAGGCGCGCGTGGAACACGAACGTGCCGTCGACACGGCCTGTTGTCATAAGACGGACGGACGGCGAGCTAACCCATTACTTACCGTCCACTGGCCCGCGCCGACGGTGGCCGAGAGCCACCACGTGGCCCCCGACGCCCGGGGTGTCTCCCGCGGCGGCTGGGACGTGTGGTTCTCCCTCTCATGTTCCGCCACCTCCTTCGCTAGCATGACTGCTTCGCAGAAGAAGGTGATGGCTTTTCATTCCCTCTCGCTCCGGACCATTGGCTTGAGGTCGTCGCCGCCAATTGCCGCTACGAGGACACGGCGGTGCTCCGCCCAAGCGGAGCAGACCTCCACGGTGTGCTCCACCGTGTCCTCCGGGCGATCCTCGCAGTGGTGACATCCGGTTATGTCATCATAATATAAGCCGGATACTGTAACATTAACAGTAACATGAACATAACATAACATCACGCCTGTAATCCTTGAAGAGTTAGGCAGAGGTGTTCCTAATAGTACACTCACATATCGACAGTTATGTTTAAGTGCCATGTAATAGGGGGCGAGCCCATTGCCATCAACCGGGCGCAAATCCAGACTCCGTTACTGCTACTGAGAAATTCCTGATGGAATACCCCAAAACTACATTGCCCGACCCGGGAATCGAACCCAGGACCTCACGCTCAGCATTCGAACTTGCGACAACTAGATCAACAATATAATATAATAATAACATGAGGCAGTATTGCCTCAATACGATTCATAGTCGAAATAATTCAGAATTCATAAAACAGAAAATCCAGACAATAGCTTTCAACTGAGCCAAATATCAAATATTACTGATGAAAACGAATTTCAGAGTCTCAGAGATAAAACAGAAGAAACGAAAATGGCTGCCAAATCTAATTCCCGACGAATTACAAGAAGATACGTCCGCGGGTTAATCGGATAGAAAAGTTTGAATTCCTTAATAAAACCATATCGTCGTCGTCGACTTGGTATTCTCGTCTACGAACATTTATCCTTTATTATTATAAAACTGGGAGCCGTTGAAAAGTTTTCTAATAACTTAGTAGAGCCCTCGTTTAAATTCCAGGTATGGGGCGCGGATCTCAATCAAAGTTGGTCGCTTGAAGCGTGAAGTTGGTCAAACAGCGAGCTAACTTATGCAAAAACGTGTCGTCTCTTCGGTGACGTTAATTGTGTGTGACTAATGTGCTATGGGGGTTTAGGTAAGTTGTAGAATATATGAATTAGGAAGGTAAGTACTGTTGTGAAAAAAAAACCGGCCAAGTGAGAGTTGCACTTGCGCACCGAGGGTTCCGTATAAACTTGTTGGTATTTTGTTATTAAACTACATATTTACGGTTTCCTTTACCTGTGCTGTAAGATATTGCTTCTTGACTTTAATGATTCTAGGTCAACGGGAAGTTACCCTATAGGTTTTGATTCCCTTGTGAAATTGCAAAACATGCGACATAAACGGTTATTTCTTTTGATCGCGTTTCACTGTGGTAAGGGGTAGCAGACTTGACTATTTGATATTAATTTCAGCTTGATACGTCCACCCGTTCCTGAGAAAAGTGTCTTGACGGACGGACAGATCGACGGACAAGCGGATAACAAAGTGATTATATAAGGGTTCCGTTTTTGCCGACGGTGGTACGAAACCCTAAATATAAATATAAGTAACGTAAGCTTTGCGAGTGGAATTGCGTTCCGAGTATTTTGTCTTGAAAATTTCAGTTAATCCAGCAGACTAGTCAACCAAAAAAAATATTATGATAGTGTCAGGATACAATTAGATTTATTAGTATTTGAGTTTTTTAGTCATGACTAGAACAAAAACAGGGTATTTACCTTGTGTACTATTTGTTTACAGTTCCCGATATTTCGGCACTGTCGCAAGCACCATGATCACCGATAAACATTGAACTATACTAATATTATTTAGAGGTAAAAAATTGTTTGTATGTTTGTATTTAGGTGGTAATATTCGGAACTAATGATCGAATTCATAGAAAATTTTCAATGATAAAAAAATACATTATTCGTGGTGGCTATAGGCCAAAATATATTTATACCATGTGTTTTAGGCGCGCGGATGAGGTGCTAGTTATAGTAATATATTCAGAGTCAACATGGTAAATATCCCGTTTTCAGTATCAATGATAGTGTAAGTGACCATTTCAGTTTAAAATTATAAGGAATAATATACGAGTATATAAATGATTATATACTCGTATATTATTTCCTTATAATTTTAATTCATAACCCGTAATCAAGAAAAAGCAACTTACAATAATATATCCGCTATCTCCTCCTTTACATCACTTCTGTCTAGATTTTTAACCGACTTCCAAAAAGAGGAAGAGTGTATGTTCAGCGATATCTTCGCCAATTCTGAACCGATTTCGATGATTCTTTTTTTGTTTGGAAGCAAATTATTTCACGTTGTGATGGCTTTCGGCCACCGTAGGCGCGGGCCTGTGGACGGTGAGTAATGGGCTAGCTCGCCGTCCGTCCGTCGTATGACGATAGGCCGTGTCGACGGCGCGTTCGTGTTCCACGCGCGCCTCAAAGAGATGTCAGCAATCATGAGGGGCCCGCAAGGGCCGATGCCTGCCAGGGCTGCGGATACCGCGGCCCTGGAATATAAAGGGCAAAAGAAGGAACATGGATGGTTTTGGATGAACGTCTAACACTCCCTTCTGCTCCGCCCAGAGCGGGAGGAGTCATTTGATGATTTCCCATCCGAAAAAAAAGCAAATTATTTCGCGGTGGTCCCGTTTAAATTAGGTGAAGATGTGATGCTGGTCTTCAGGGGTACTTCTGAGGGGTACGCAGATGTGCCAGTACACCCAGATTTCGACAGTTAGGTATGTTAAGTTACATCTGATTGGGGATAAGCCTATTAAAATTGTAATATCCTATACAAATATTTGCTATGCATTTATTTATTTTTATTTATACTGTTCATCTTCTCGTTGTGGCAATGCTTCATGCGATTCTAACCAATCAATCAGAAATCTCTTCAATGCATATACCTGAATTTGCTTGCAGATTCTAAAAGATCAACAAACCCCAGATGGAAGACCGCGACGTCAAAGAAGCTGTTTACATAATAAACTTACATGGAAGATGGTATCATACCGTATAATATTAAATTACGAACATGCAACGTAACTAAATATATTAACCTTAAAGGAATACTGGTACTAATAGAATATTCCCTTGAGGGCAAACAGGATACCTACATTATGTTTAGCGAGACATTATGTGGAAGAAACTTGTACCTAGGTACAATACGAGTATTACATACTTTTTGCTAATCTCATCAAGTTTAAGACGCTAAGTGTAAAAGGTAGTTTGACCACATTATCTCGATTTCGGGTGACTTGTGGGTTGGAACGTTTCTGCATAACTACGTCCAACGAGGGCGGCACTGAAAATTTCGGGAATCAAGGAAGTGACACAACATTACTATTTAAAAATGTATTTATTGCTTTTCGAAGTATTCTCCGCGAAATTTGACACATTTTTCCATACGATGGAACCAATAATTGAAGCAACCATTCCATTCGGAAGTTGGGGTCTCCAAAATGGCCGTTTTGTAGGTGTCCACAGCTTCTTCAGGTGATGAAAATCTCTGACCACGCAATTTATTCTTAATTTTAGGGAAGTATAGAAATCATTAGGGCTTAGGTCGGGGCTGTACGGCGGATGGTCTAAAAATTCTATGTTTTCTTGCTCTAAAAACTCTTTTGTTCTGTGCGCGGTGTGAGAACTCGCATTGTCGTGATGGAGGATGATGCGGCGATTGCAGTTCTTTTTACGGAGTTCAGAAAGGACCTGTGGCAAACAAATGCTAGAATACCATTCTGCATTAACCGTTCCTTGTCCCTCAAGAGGAATAGTCGCAACATGGCCGGTTTTGGAGACAAACGTGGCCACCATTTTTTTTGCAACACTCCGTGAACGAACAATTTTTGTTGGCTTTAACTCATTTTCGAACACTCAAACTCGTGACTGGTTTTTTGTTTCGGATGCGTATATCCAGGATTCGTCACCTGAAACGATGTTGTATACATCATTTGAGGATCCTGCGTGGAATCTTTCGAGAGTTCTGACGCACCAAGTAACGCGAGCCGCTTTTTGCTCTTCACAGAGCGAATGCGGTATCCATCGGGAAAACAACTTTTTTACACCTAATTGTTTATGCAAGATTATTTGTATTTGACTCATGCCAATGTCTAAAGTTGCTTGAATTTCGCGGTATGTCACATGTCAATCTTCCTCAATCAGCTTACGCACAGCATCAACGTTTTCTTGGGTGACTGCAGTTTTTGGACGACCTTGACGGGGATCATCACTGAGCTGGACACGTCCACATTGAAATTCAGCAAACAAGCGATAAATTGTGGTTTTGGATGGGGCTTCATCACCAAATGCAGAAATCATCCGGTCAACACACTGTTTTTGTGTTAAACCACTTCAAAAGTCATAATAAATCATCGCTCTTGAATTTTCTCGAGTCAATTCCATTTGCTCAACGACTGAACAAGTTTGACAAAACCTTGTGACAAAACCGAGAATCTTTTTTTAAATAAATAAATGGTATTCGATTTTTAAACCCAAGGAGTTTTCAATTAAAAAGATTTTAAAATGACAGGAACAGTGGAAATATTCCATTCCCGATACTTTTAGTGCAGACTATGTACCCAATTATTGTTAATAAAACCTTATAACGTTATTTGAGTTAATTTTGCATTTGAATTTCTGATCAAACAGTGGTACTTTCCTTACAAATAAATGGAAATGTTGCAGGACTGCGTCGTTGGCCTAGTAATTGCGATTGCTGAGCATGAGGTCCTGGGTTCGGTCCCGGGTCGGGTAAAGGTTGAGTTTATCGAACAGTATTTTTTTTAAGCAGCCACGGGCTCGAGATTTGTGCCTTTTTATGACAAAAGGCTCGTCCCATATTACATGGGACTTAAACATTACACTATTAGGTAAAGCTCTGCCCAAACCATCTTGAATTACAGGCATGATTTGTTATATTATGTTGCATAATTTATATTAACTGCGACATATCGTAGAACCAAAAATTCGGAGACATGGTAGCATCCACCGTCTTGGATAACTGCCCAATGATGCGCCTGATTATGCTACATTGTATGAATATTTAGAGAAATAAAAAAAATTGAGAGGTGTCAAGGGACACCCGGATGGAACGAAATTCATTTTGATTAATTTGTGAAAAAAAAAACCCTTGGCAGTCGTTGCTTAACCTTGATCACCCATCCACAGACCAACCTTGGCAACCGTTGCTTAACTTGGATCACCCATCCACAGACAGACCTTGGCAGTCGTTGCTTAACCTTGATCACCCATCCACAGACAGACCTTGGCAGTCGTTGCTTAACTTTGATCACCCATCCGCAGACAGACCTTGGCAGTCGTTGCTTAACCTTGATCACCCATCCACAGACCAAAGACGAAACGAAAATATCTGGCTTGCTTTCTATAAGAGAGAGAGACAGACAGAGAAACATGCGCACGCCGCACGGCTTACAATAGCTTACTATAGCAAAAAGACATTACCCTCCTTTGCGTCGCGCAGTCGGGTAAAAAGTGTCTTTACAACTTTTCGTCTGAATTTTTTCCATCTAGCCCCCTTTTGAACGCGCGATAAGGAACTTCGTTCCAGTAAGTTGGTATTGGATAGAAACAAATTAAAATGGCCACATTGTATGATCATCAATTATTTTGCAGATAGAAAAATATGAAAAGGTTCCTGAAAAACAGCTCACAATACATTTACAAAAGTCCGAGTTTATAAATGCAAACTGATTTGTCATATAAAAGGTCGTATATGTACGGAAAATAACAAATAGAACCTCATCAAATTATGAGCTTACTCATTGCGGGCTCTCGTATTATATTCAATGAAAAAATAAAGAAGATTTATCCAATGTATGTTACAAAAATAACAAGGGTAAAGAATAACTTATTTCTCTTTTATATCAGCCTTTTTGCTTTAGGTATTTGGAATTGGGGAGCTGACGTATGTGATCAAGGTTAGGGTTCCAATGCTTTATTTATAGAACAGTAAGACAAAACATTGGATAAAAGAAAAGAATTGGGACCACCAAGTAAATAAATATAAACAAAGCTACGAAACTCAAGTAAGTATAGTGTTGAATGTTCTATTGACTCGTGGCCATTAGTTGGAACCAACGTCGCCATCTTGATTTTTAAATACAATTTTCACAAAACATTTATCAACAGAAAGCTTTTCAATTGAACTTGTAAGGAAGATGGTAATTGGAATTGAGTGGTTGGTCTTTTATAAGTGTTGAAAACTAGAAAAGTTATTAGTTCCTAATTATTATAATAGCTTATGCCCAAAACGTATAACTGAAATGGAAATGGGCGGGGCATGTGGCAAGACTGTCAGACGAGCGGTGGACCATAAGAGTGACACGGTGGAGATGCCCAGGGGGGAAACGCCACAGAGGAAGACCGCATACGAGATAGGCGGATGACATATGTAAAACGGCTGGCCCAAGCTGGATGCAAACAGCCCAAGATAGAGAGCTGAGTTGGAATTCTTTGGAGGAGGCCTTCACCTTTTTTTTTTGGGATTGGAAATCATCAAATGACTCCTCCCGCTCTGTGCGGAGCGGAAGGGAGTGTCAGACTTTTACTGACTAAAACCCATCCATGTTCCTTCCTTTGCCCTTTGTGTTCCAGGGCCGCGATATCTTTCGAACAGTCCCGCAGCCCTGGCAGGCATCGGCCCTTGCGGGCCCCTCCTGTTTGCTGACATCTCTTTGAGGCGCGCGTGGAACACGAAGGCGCCGTCGATACGGCCTGTCATCATAAGACGGACGGACGGCGAGCTAGCCCATTACTCACCGTCCACAGGCCCGCGCCTACGGTGGCCGAGAGCCACCACGTGGCTTCCGACGCCCGGTGCTTCTCCCGCGGCGGCTGGGACGTGAGTTTCTCTCCCTCTCACGTTCCGCCACCTCCTTCGCTAGCATGACTGCTTCGCAGAAGGAGGTGACGGAGGAGGCCTTCACTTGCGGAGGGGCTCTTAAAAACTGATTTGTATTAGGTTAACGTTAGTTAAATTACTTTGTTTATGGCATGAAATAAAAGGCTTTTTATTTTTAATTATTTATAATAACTTATGCCCGCGGCTACGCCCGCGTCTAATTCGGTAATCGTCCCACGGGATCGTACTACCGGGATAAAGAGTATCGATACCTTTAGACTCAAAGGGCGTAAACGCCATTTTGGCTAAAATGACTTTTTGATGCAGTTATGTTCAGTTTTTTTTTCTCTATCGATCTGTGTACTTAAAACTGCTAAATTCGCAAAATTAAGGCAAATACGGCCCACGTGTTTTTGGAGAGTTTTTGAAGACATGAGGCGTATTTGATATACATTTTGATTTTATTGGTTATTTAGGTAACATGCACAATTAATAAAAAAACTTAAAGGTCATATAACAAATAAAAAGTCATATTATCGCTCTTAAGCCAAATATGGTGAATACACCCCTATTATTCCGCTATAAAATTAAAGATGACTCATACGCCCTAAATGAGATTATCTCTAAAAAATCAACCGTGTCCTATACTGTATTAGTTATTTTATCATATGTATTTTTGGCGTTTTACGACCGATAATTCTAATATTGAATTACACTAAGCTTTAGTCTTATGAGCGAAAGTTATGTTTGTAGATCGAAATACTACCTCACGCCAGGCCAGGGCTCTTAACAACCTGAACTAGTATGAGTATTTGATAGTTGTCTTTTGCACGCCCGCCATTATCGCCATTGTGTGCAAGCAAGATAGCGCACTAGCGACGCGCGACGATAGCACCATCCCATCATTGATCCCTACCGCGCGTCAGGTGCGCCGCCGCCGGCCGGCTCAGTTGTTAGTAGAGGTGTAAAAAACCTCCTTTTATATTGTGATTCTTGCGGCCAAAATAAAAACAAAACGGTATTATAATTAACATGACGGCGCATCCGTCAACGTCAGACGTCAGGTTGACTTTTAGTTGTCAAAGTCAGCCTAGCGAAGCGTCATTGTCGATGGTTGTGAGAGCGGCCATCTTGACACTGTTGTTCGAGACGGCGCCCGCGCACCAAGCTTGTGACGAACCGCTTTGAATCCGAATGATAGTTTGATCTAGAGTTCTAATTAAGTTGGTGTCGTATTGCTAAGAGTGTACATTGATCGTTTAACTGTGTATTTCAATTATTAAAACCCGTGCTGATTAAAGAACTGTAATTGCGACAAGGACTTGTAATTTTTCTGCCCACGCCCACCTGCCTACCTACCTACCCACATACATCACAAGATGAGTTCTGATGAAGGCCCTCCTGCCCCTTCAAACACTAGAAACGGGATATTTACCATGTCCACTGTTTGTTTTGAGTTCCCGATATTTCGGCGCTGTTGCAAGCACCATGATCACGGATAAACTGAAGTTCGGTAAACGGTATTAGCTGCACTAAATTTGTTTTTGAAGACGTCAAATAATTTGGAAGTTATACAAATTAACTTTTTGTTGCCGGGACATACTTACATGCCGGTTGATTCGGTTCACGCAGTGATAGAAAGAGAAGTTAAAAAACTAATAGTATGGAGCCCGTCTCAATGGCCCACATATTTTCAGTCCGCCCGGAAGAACCCAAGACCCTACCGAGTAGAAGTCCTCGATCACACATACTTTCTTAATTTTGATGAGCTTGCTGAAAAAACATTCACACCCTTAGTTTTAAAATAAGTGCGCATCCAACAAATAAATAAATAAATAAATAAATAATAATATCTTGGGACAACCAACACATAGCCATCTGATCCCAAACTAGGCAGAGCCTGTACTATGGCAACCAGACAACTGATAAACATACTTATATATTTCTAAATACATACATATTATAGATAAATACACACCCAGATACAGAACAAATAATCGTACTCATCGCACAAAGATTTGTCCTGTGTGGGAAACGAACCCACGACCTCCGTCCCAGCAGTCAGGGTCACTAACCACTAGACCAACAGGCCAATCAAACGCCGAATAAGAACGGCGACTTTTAAGAAAAATTATCCCAATGAATTAAGACTTAAATATTCAATGATTGAGGACGCAGAGGAAATTCGAGTAACACTGGATGAAGCTGATCTAAAAACAAAGACTAAAAGGAAACGGTAAAGGAACAGAAAAGAAGAAAGGTAAGTTGAAGGGTAAGGGAAAGGGGAAGTCAAAGGCAAAAAAAGAGAACACACAAGATACTGTTGAAGTTGTTGATGACTCCAGACAAGAAATTCCAGGCCCTGTGATAAAGCCTGCCTACAATGCCAAATTGCCTATATCCAAGGCCAAATACAAAGATCTGATGAGATTTTGTGATAATGGAACCATTCCAAAGACTTATCACGAAGAGTATCGTCGACTTCCTTGTGAAGAAACCGTTTGTGACTTTTTTCCTCATAGTGATTACGAAGAAAACCAAGAAATTAATGAAGATTTAGGGCACTGTCAATTGATTTTCATAAAATTAATATTTCCTTTTTTTCTGTGGTCATTTAGTAACCAACTTATTTTCTTTTTTTTTCTATTGAATTGTATAAACCCATTGATCCGCAATTACCACTGGTCAAACAGATCAATCTTTTGATTTTCGTGAAATATAATAGCACATTTTTAGGAACTTACGTTTTTTTTTATAATTTTATTGATAGTTAAAAGCATTATGTCTTAGATAGGGCTTCTTGTCTTTTCTCATGATTTAATTGAGCAGTGATTCTTATTGTGATTATTAAGAATGTTGTAACGATTCCAAAGAATATTTATAATTAAAGTAAGGTCGAGAAAAAGAGACTACAGTAGAAGTGCTCCAACTCTAAGTAATGTCATAAAATTAATAACGATTTTGAGTTGATTAATTGTTTTTTGTTATACTGATCCATATCGAGCTTTTATCTGGGTTTTAGTTTTAGTAAATCTAAGTCCTGTTTTTTAATGAGTAGCTTGCGTAACTTTAAGGCAAAAATTTGAGATTACGAAGACCAACTTTTTTAGTAGAGGTTTTAATGAATATAAATAATAACAAGGACATGACTGTGATTTAAATAACAATCGAGAAGTGACAAGCATTGTGGATATTATACTCCGGTGACTGTCTTATACACTCCTTCTTGACAAAAATAGATGATTGTAGTGACGTTTAAACCCTAACGTTTATTACAATAGTGTGCATTTAAGTACATACTTCTCCGTTGACTGCCATGTACACCCCGTTTCAAATAGAAAATGCGCTTTTAGCGACCATACACCCTAAGCATTCTACAGGCAATGTAAAATTTAGGGTTGTAAACAACATTTTTTTTTTTTTTTTGGGGCGTATAACAATCCTATTTTCTTTATTTATTAATTTATCCTAAATATTATATAATCGCACTGTTTATTTTCAAAATATAAGAATTTGGGCAAAAAATGAACTTACTCAGTCTTGAAACAAAAAAGTTATGAATTTTTTCTTAAAATATTTTTTGTTTTTTGCTTTTCCTGAAAAGTGGCATTTTGGCGTTTACGCCTTTTGAGTCTAAAGGTATCGGTATCCTATGTGGTAAGTATCAAATCCGGTCAGTAGTTTTTGCGTGAAAGAGTAACAAACATACATCCATCCATCCTCACAAACTTTCGCATTTACAATATTAGTAGGATAGTAGGATTATTAGATTATGCTCGCGGCTTCACCCGCTTAATTCGGTATCTAATTGTCCCACATGATCGTGCAACGGAAAAAAAAATTATATGTGTTAATTCATCCGAATCCGTTCAGAAGCGCCAGTTATGTTAAAGTCCCAAGCAATATAATGGCAAGTCTATTGCCATCAACCGGACACAGATCCAGACTCCGTGGCTGCTACTTAGAAATAAATAGATCATTCAGTAGTTGTTAAAAAAAAATCCTTCACTGAGATTATCCAAATAGTCATTCATCCGAAGGTACGAATCTCATTTCCCTCAAGTAGATATACCTTGAGATAGGTACGTATTCATAAACTCGTCCTTGCAACATCACAAACTTTCATCCCTGCGGATAACCGTTTATCTATGAGTTAACCACTTCAGTTACTGATTGGAGATAGCCGCTCTGTTAGCTTAGGACCAAGGTTCGTGGCAGTTGTTGGTTGTCGCGCACATAAGGGTGTTGGAATAACCTCAATTGCGCCATGTATGTGTTATATAGATTGAATGGAGTAGCGACGCAATTTGAGATTTTTGAGGGTTGTAGTCATCCCTTTTTAACCAACTTCAAAAATGGAGGAGGTTCTCAATTCGGTTGAGTTTTTTTATGTTTTTTACCTCATAAGTCAGTCTTTTATGAACCGAAAGGATATCTAAGGTACTTTCTGATTGGTCCCATAGAAATTTCTTCAAAATAGGTTCAGTGGTTTGGTTTTTTTTCGTCTAGGCCTTTGTTGACATTATGGTCCTTAATAACTTGCAGTTACAATGTAAAATTGATTTATGACAAGATTATGTATGGACAACTAAAAAGGGTAAAATAAAATAAAAAATTGCAAAAAAAACCCGAATTCCAAATAAACACAAAAAAGATCTAAAATAACTTTACTTCGGAAGTCGGTGGCATAAAAGTTCATGAAATAAACAGTCACCGCCTTCTGAAAGTAAAGTTATTTTGGACTTTTTTAGTGTTTTTTTTGGAAGCCGGTTTTTTTTTTTACTAAATGTGTTTTATTTAATTTTTTGACGTGATAACGTCTTATAAATTGATAATACCAGCAACACTCATGAAAAATAGTAACGTTCCATAGTAACGTTCCACCTGAGCCTGTGCGTGCAAGCGAGAGCGCGCAACAAGCGATAGAGAGGCCCAAGCAGTGAGGCCAGAGTCAAAGCGTTGGCTTGATATCAAATTACTATTATTGATAATATTAATAAATATTAATATTAATTATAAATAAATAAATTAATAAAAAATAATTAAAAAATTATAAAAATATTTATTAATTTATTTATTTAATTCTATTTAATTACATTTACTTGTTTCAATTAATTATAAAAAATAAAATAATAATGATAAAATAATTAATATATATTATGAATAGTAATGGTTATGTCAATTAACTCCTTTTTTGTATTACATAAAATAATGATTATTGTATTACATAAAATAATGATTATGACGTTATCACGTAAATCTATCGTCCGTAAACCGACTTTTTTTCGTTAACGAAAGTGTTGCTAACCACAGACACTTATAAAGTCTATTAACATTCGATTTTGAAAAATAAAAAATAACCCACTGTTGTGAAATATTTTAAAACTCATTCTATATAATTATTTCACCACATTAACTTTTTCAGTTATTATATAGCTCTATAGAAAAGTCTATAGCTTGAAGTCAATTTGTGACTCGCGAATCATAAAGAAAAACAACCGTGGCACTGAAGACAGACATCCCCAAATAAGCCGACATTCTCGGACGCCATTCCCAAGGCGTTTAAAGGTCCAAATCGCTACATAAATACTTATTTATTTCAAAGCAACGCCATAGAAACCCTTTTTCCTTAGTAAACTTTTACGACGGGCCCAAATAATCAATTGAAACACTTTATATTTTAGCGATGCGTACATTTATAGGATATTTCCGTGAAAGAATTGTCTAATCAAAATTCTTTTAGTAGGTAAGAATGTCTTGAATGTTATCGTACTTTACATACGCTACATACTTTTTTGTAGCGGAGTCAATGGGCATGTAATCTTAATGGAACCTACACACCAAAGCCTAAAGATCAATTTAGTCTAGTATCAAATAGCTGTTATGGAGTCTACGCACCAAAGCCGGGACAGCACCAATGTCGGCAATTTTCGCTTCAGTTGATATGCCAAATCGATGTTTAGGTATATAGAATAAGCATAAACAGCGTTTTATGATGCCAGTGCTGGGACACACACTTTGTGAGAGGAAGTGCGCCTCAATCCACTTCGCAGACATCGGAGTAGGTTACCAAATCCTTTTAAAATATATGTTTCTCGCTTTTATGACTCAACTATAGCACTGTTTTCTAATTATTTTTAAGATGTTTTGTGAGTTAAATTTCTAATGTATTTATGTACTTACTAGCTGTTCCCGCGGTGCCACACGCTGCGGCTCCTAAGGGTCGTACGTAGCGTAATGTTATATAGCCTATAGCCTTCCTCGATAAATGGACTATTATTACAACACAATAAGAATTTTTCAATTCGTACCAGCAGTTCCTGAGATTAGCGCATTCAAGCAAACAAACAAATAAACTCTTCAGCTTTATAATATTATATGTAAATATAAATAATAGTATAGATACGTGGCGAAAGGGACATTAACGCACAAACGATTACCACGGATTCAGTACATCATTCCGCACACCATTCCCCACATAGAAATTTTTGATCGGTAATTAAAAAAAACAGCTGTTCCAAACATTTTGCATTTTTGTAGGAAATAACTTTTTTTTACTTACTAATAAACAGATTCTATGTCTGGTTTGGTGTGATGTACTGAATACGTTACCGCTAACTATTTCATCGTAATTACCGCCATTTGTATGTCCCGTATACTATTCAAAAACCAATCAACTTGAAACAAATGTAACATTATCCAATAATATCAACCCAATCAATTAACATAGTACCAGTTTCATCTAATTGCCATTTTCCATTAGGATAGACAGAAAAAACCTAATGCTAATTGCGATGCACACCATTTTAGCTCTACTAACTAACCGCAGGACCGATTAGCCGGGTTCGCTACTAATTTCATTGGGTTTACACGTGAAGCTCTATTAGTTTAATTCCTATTACTACCCTTGGAAGCAAAAACTTGAGGATCATTGTTATTGTTAGAGAAACTTTTACGAGGAGCTCGTGGCTAAATAATAACAGCCGCTCGGTTCGAACTTTAGGTTAAGCTGCGCTTGCCTAGGTTGGTCCGTGGATGGGTGATCACCCATTACATATCGAGTTTCCTCCATGCCTCGAAAAGCACGTTAAGCCGTTGGCCCCGGCTGTCATTTCTAGATCTTTGACAGTCGTTACAGTCAGTGGCCCGCAAGTCTGACAGCCAGTCTTACCAAAGGGTATTTACTCAGTTCTATCTGGGTTGTGGAGGTCAGATTTCGATTGGAAGTCGCTCTATAGCGACTACCAATTTTACCGGAAGCAGCTGAATACCAATATTTTACATAGGTAAAACACTGGTATTCAGCTGCATTCGGTTAGACTGGAAGTCGACCCCAACTTTAGCTGGGAAAAAGGTACCTACCTGACACTGACCTGCAAAAGAGAATGCTCATGGAAGTATGGAATCCCGTACCATGCTGCATCAAAATCAAACCTTGTTTTTTATAGACTACACTGATCGTATTAACTCCTACAAAAATTATTTTTGAAAAAAAAACCCGCGTTTCAGAGTTATTTTATAAAATCGAAACTAACCTAAAAAGTAGGTCTATTTTTTCGACGCTACCAACGACGTATTTTAACACACATACATTACATTATTGCTCTAAAAACAGCGTAATACACTAATATTAGTAAGAATTACGAGTTAAAGTAACATCCACAGTATGCTTGACTGAAACTCGATTTTATTTTAGACCTTTACATTGCCAATAGTCAGTCAGTACAGTACAAATGTCAGATGCCACAGATAAGATAACTATAAACCATAGAGTATAGTAAGTGCTATACACTAGTCGGGATTTAGGGATGTAATCGATAAATCAAAATCTTTAGGCTGAGAAAATCAATTTTGTTGCAAATAGCAATAAACCAAACTAAATCGATTTGGTGTACTGATCTTACTTAATTGTAATTAATTTTAGAGTCCGCTCGACAGACAAGGGTTTGTTCAATTGAAACGGAACGTCATTTATATTCAGTTGAAACGGGACGTCATATAAAGGGAGCAAAACAATATTCGTACTTTTAAACTCGAAAAATATATTTCCAGTTCAAAAATCAAATCCCCGACGCGTAATGCCGTAAAAAAATATGAAACTAATTACTATAATATTTTGGTTTTGAGGCGCGAGACTTTTTGGTACCAACTTGGTCATTGTCCTTTCAAAAAACCTAAGAAAATACGAATTTCGCAGGCTACCCTGGCGCTTCCCCATTAAGCCCACTTAACAGAAAACCAGCCTATTGCTATTATCCGGGCCCAATTCCTGATTCCAGGTTAATGAAAAATTCTATTAAATATTTTCCCGACAAAGTATGTGTGTGAAATACTCACAAGCAAACTTTCAAAAAATACGCCAGGAGTGACAAATAATGGGCAAAACAATCCTAACTCCACTCACCTCTTCTTCATGACCAACACATGAACCGTTTATCCTTGGAGTACCATCAGGACAAACATGCTCATACCTCCATATAGCAGGATTGGCAAAGCTCAAAGCCACTAGTGGAACAATCACCACGAAGAGTATTTGGAACAGCTTCATTTTGATACGACTTTAGTTCTCAATCAGCAGTGGTAAATCAAATAAAGTTGGCAAAGATCCAACATTATTTGATTTACAACTGACGGACGGAGTTTATACGATAAATTGTCTAATATTTATGTACCTCATCACACATTGAGTTCTAAAACCGCGAAATATAAGAAGCTTGTCACATAGAAGTGTTACACGTAGAGGTCACGCAAAGGTGTGGTTGTATAATTGAGGTGTTTACAGTAATATTATTATGAACCTGCCGGAAGCGTTTTCTCGTCATTGTATTTTGTAGGTATTGTTCTATGGGGTTTAGGTCAGTCGATTGAGCGGGCCAGCCTAAGACCGATACGTCGTGCTCCTGCAACCAGCTCGTCACCACTCTCGCTGTGTGCGGACGGGCGTTGTCGTGCATGAGCGTGAATTCTTGGCCCATTTGTTGTCGATGGGATGGATTATTGGTACTAGCACCTCGTTACGGTATTTTTCAGCCGTCATGGTATTTCTGATTTAACATAAATTCTTCCACCGACCGGAATTGTCCCGCCGTGGTATTAATGGACTTCCTGAGGATGTTGCAGACGGCTCTCACGACCAGGAACTCGCCAAACACGTACTGCCTACGATCCTGATTCCAAACGACAATCTACAATTTGGGTCTTTCAAGACGAGCCAACGCCGACTAAAGTTGTTCGTTCTCGAAGCACTTCAAAGAAAATGGTGGCCACGTTCGTTGGAAAAACCGACCATATTGCGACTATTGCACTTGAAGATCGTAGAACGGTTACCGCAGAGTAATTATACCACAGTTTGTTTACCACAAGTCATCGCCGAACTTCGAAAGTCTAACTCAAAGCGACGCATCATCCTGCACCACGACAACGCACGCAACGCAGCGCTCGTCAAACGATTGAGTATTTGAAGCAGGAAAAAGTAGAAATTCTTAACCATCCTCCATACAGTCCTGACCTAAGCCCTAACGATTTCTTTACATTTCCTAAAATTAAGAAAAGTCTTCGTGGTCAAAGGTTCCAGTCCGGTGAAGAAGCAGTCGACGCTTTCAAGTCAGCCATTTTGAACACCCCCACTTTAGAGTGCAATAAATGTTATAATAACTGGTTTGAGCGAATGGAAAAGTGTATTAAGGTACGTGGTGAATACTTTGAAAAACAATAAAAAGTACTATAAGGTTCTAGTTGTGTTTTTTTCTTCAAACGACAAAACTTAAAAGGCATGCCTCGTAAATGGCGCCGCTGCATGATGCACACAATAACATTAATTCGAAATTAAACGATAACTTTTTATAAAACTTAAATTTGACACAAAAAAATAGCCAAAATCTACTGTAGGTAAATGAAACCTGCGGACTTCGCTAGCATTATGCCTCGTAAATCTTTTGTTTTTATTTATTTTTTCAAATTCAAATTTAGAATCGTTCAAAAGGTTTACAAAATAAGCTTTCTTCAAAAGAATTTAAAACTGGCCAGTATTTTAAGTAGTTTAAGAACTTTATACAAAATATCCCTAGACGGTCGGGGGTGATGTGAGGGGTGTTCAGAATGATGTAAGTACCAAATACGTGATAACCGTTTGTGCGTCGATGTGTTGCAAAAAATATCAGATCAGTAACTAAAAAGTATACTTATTGACTTACTAATTATTCCTCATCTTCAATGTTGATACGTTGCCCTCCAAATCTTACAAAGCCTGGTTCAGGATAGTCGTAGTTTATAACCAAATGGGCGAAAGTGATAGTTGTACATACAGCAAGTACCACAAAGAAGACGAGGTACAGCTTCATGTTGATACGAGTCCATTTGGTACGAGAATGTATTGAGTTACCATATGGACTCCTTTGTTAGGATGTTTCAGGCAATACTTGTGTTGCATCACCTGCCTAGCCTTTTGCCAACTATGTTTGGGTCGGCTTCTTGTCCAACCGGATGCAGCTAAATACCAGTATTTTACTTAAAGCGACTGCCTAAAAAATGAGCTTACCAGAGATCCATAATTAAACAAAGTCCATAAGCGACAAACTGTATTGTGTATTATTATGTTTATTTATGTAAATATTTTAGTCAAACCGATACCGAACAATTTGAGGACGCGGATCCAGACCTCAGACGTATGTCGGGTCATTTAGTTCCCTTCAATATGGTTGAGTTGAATGGTGCTGATCCATGCGTCATGTTCATGAACGGGCGCTGTCAGTTGGGACTGGACATCTCTTACCTGCCACGGATTATTTTAATTACTTTATTTTTAAATTGTTGGTTTACTCTGGATGCTCTCGCCTTGTGACTGTGACTGTAGCTTAGCTTTTTTTTTGACTTTCAAAAGTGCCTGTAATGGTCTAATTGAAATAAATGCTTTGAGTTTGAGAAAGATAATGTTCCTTGTGAAATATTTGTCAGTGTCCGATGTTCACAGCCAGTCTGCAATTTGTCAGTACCTTTTATATCATGGCGCGAAAGGATAGGACACTTATCATTAAAATCTTTACTGGACTTTGAAATGTCGGTTCAAATATGATAATGGTTTATCCAAACAAAACAACTATTCGGACTAAATTGCTTGGAAGTTGTGGAGCTATCACACAATAAGAAGATGTTCCTTGAGGTACCTCTGTTAAGAGGTAAAGGTCTGTCAAGGAACATCAGAGCTGTATGCAGCTGAGCATATAAGCGTAATAAAATAAATCAGTAATTATGGTACAGGTTGCATTTATAATGTATCGATTCATATGATGTTTCCAGCCATGGTCAGCATTGTGAATCAGGAAGGTATGAGACAAAACAGATTTGATTTGAAGTACATAATATTATCTGCTAACTTAAATCATGTTAACATCGTATATTCAGGAAAACTTTCAACATCGTCAGTCTTTTCGGCTCAGAACCGAATAAAAGCGTTTGAAAAAAAAACAAAAAAAGTGGAGAATTTATTTATTTATTTTAATATCTTTTTATTCATTATAATATATAACTGCTAGGTTCTTGTCCTTTTCATCATTTTCAATCAATAAATCAGGGATGTTTTCTATTCGTTGCAGGTGGTCACACTCTATCGCAGTTATTTAGTTCTGTAAAAAAGATAAAATATATTAGTTTATAAAGAATTGGTTCTATTTGCCGAAGACAGCACAGCACTGATAAAATGTAGAAATATTAACAATTATGAACAGGATATTAACATTAACCTTAGAAATATTATGATTGGTTTAAAAAAAATAACCTTGTTATAAACATAGCAAAGACTAATGTGATGCATTTTCGCCAACCGTACAATTCCACCGAACGTGCAGTACAATGGACAAGTTATTAATTAATCAAACAAAGGTCGCAATATTTTTAGGAATTCTTATCGACGATCAATTAACATGGAAACCGCTAGCAGAAGAGGTGTGAAAAAAGTTGAGCACTGCAGAATAATTTATGTTCTTTTTAACCTGACGAAAAAAGTTGACATAAAGAAGTAGCATACCATGGCTTAGTCGCATCGGTCTTGAGATTTGGAATAATCTTTTGGGGTAATTGTAGCCTAAGAGATAAAGTTTAAAAGTTTAAAGTTTATTGACTATTAAAAAGAACAATCTTACATACAAATCCCAACAATCCTGTGATTTGTGTCTGCTACTTTAAAATATAATCACGTATTATAAATACCTGAATTATGCGGTTGTTTGATCTTGATTCACACTGACCTCCGTACTAGTGAAAACTGTATCACGGCAGGTCAGACACAACACACACAATAACATAACATATTTAAAGCACAAAAAAGTTGTGTTAGAGATATGTGTAGTCTGAAACCTAGAGATAGCTGTGAACCACTGTTTAAGTCTCTGAAAATTCTAACTTTTCCGACATTGTACATTTTAGAAATGTCAATTTTTGTAAAAAATAATAAAACATTGTTTTCTAAGGCCTCGGACTCCAAGAAAAATCCCATGAGAAGTCAATACAAGAACCTCGTTAGCTATCGGTGGTTCTAAAACAACACTACTGGGGTAGAGTGTTTTTTGCATGGGTTCAATAATATTTAAAATAATATTTAATAAACTACCAGACAGCATAAAAAATTACACTCTTCAACAATTTAAAAATAAACTTATGGCTTTTTTATACAGAAATGTTATTATTCATGAAGTGATTTTTTGAATGACCCTATGTGTGACATTTCAACAGTTTTATATTATTGACATTTTCTCTAGACTTGTTTAAATAATTTATTTGTACCTGTTTTATTTATTATTTCATAATTTAACTCATATTATTATTTTTACTTTTCTGATACAGAAATTTTGTTATTCGCTAAGTAATTATGACATTCCAGCAATTTAATATTATTGACTATATGTAATAATTATAGTAGTTTGACATTATTTTGTGCTCAATTTAGACTTGTTAACATATTTTATTAGTATTGTAATCATTTTCTTTATTATTTGATAATTTTAATCATAATATTGATATTGTCATTATTTGTAAAATTTTGCATGCCAAAACTCAGACAGAATGTACCCGGCTCACTATATTTTATAACAACTTTATGTCACACTACCTACATTCCATGCGAATAAATTATTTGATTTTATTTGAAGAAAAAGGAAATTATCCCTTACACTGTTACCAAAACTTAATAACTTACTTCCATTTTGAAGCACTTATCCCCTATTCTTACTTCATCTTTTAAACAGTATGTACCCGAGATATGAGTGGCAAACGTGATAGCTGTAAGTGCAGTAAGCACCACAAAGAAGACGAGGTACAGCTTCATGTCGATACGAGTCCACTTGGTACAAGAATGTGCTGAGATACGACATAGACTTCTTTATATACCTCCGTCAACGTTTTTTTACTAAATATACTACATTTTGTTTGTTTTGTTGCTACACATCTAAACTACCGTGACATTTACTAAATTTTATGACTAACAATTCTGTTTTTGACAAACAAGTTTTCTTTCCTGTTTCGTCTAACAAAATGGCAGGTGTTCCTGGAGTGGTAGTTACATACATATTTTATTTTAGAAAAGTATTTTTTTAATTTCCATGTAATTATGGAGAACCTAAAAATAGGATATAAAACCAAACTTCAGGTTCGTTTGAGCCTGAAGTTAGACCTACTAACAATAAATAAATGTTTTTTTTTTGTTTTTTTTCGGAAAACGAAACGAAGAACTTAATGACGACTAACTTTTAATAAGATCATTGAATTCTAGTTATGAATTTGCGAGGCTACTGAGGTGACGAGTAATAGAGTCGTATGGCAGTAGCAAATTTGCTAAGCCGACCATCAATAAATTGGAGTAAAGGCAATAGAATGACAAATACGTAATGATAAAACATAGTAACTCACTTGACCTTCTTCGATGCAAAATCAAAGCATTTACACTCTTTTAAATCAGAATAATGTATCTCTATCTGTTCTCATCTGCACAGGATTTAACTACAAATCCGACGGGAGCCGCATAAGTTGCAGATGCAAGCGCAGCAAGCACCACACAGATTACGAGGTACAGCTTCATGTTCGTGGTGAGATACTGGATGGACTCCTATATATACCCACTCATCATGCTTCTACTGCCAATCCCAATTTATTTGGAGTCGGCGCAGGATATCTTCTTCTTTCATACTGCTTTATTACTTGTCATCTCATCAGACACCTCCTTTCTTGACATTTCATCCTTCACACAGTCCATCCATCGTTTCTTTGGTCTTCGTCTACTCTTATTGTCTCTTTTACCCATATACATTTATTAACTGAGTAGGTACTCACGTCGTCATCTTCGGTATGGCAGACACCTCCTGCTATAATTTGACCTTCAGGACAAAAATCACCTTTCGCGCTAGAGGGAGTGGCAAAAGTGACAGCTGCAAGTGCAGCAAGCACCGCAAAGAAGACGAGGTACAGCTTCATGTTGATTTGAGTTCACTTGGTACGAGAATGTACTGAGATACCAGATGATATCCATTATATACGACGTGGTCCATGATTTATTAATTATGTATCTTATTTGATCTTGACATTATAATACGCATAATTTTAGGTGCAAATATTTAGGGTTCCGTTATCATACTGCAAATTATTATCGAGGTTCCAAAATATTATAATTATTTCCTAATATTCGCTTCTAAAGACGTAAAAAATGTGGTGTGTAATTTTTAAAGTAAAACAAAAACAAGAAAACGTGTGTTGGTTTGTAGATCGTAAAAAGAACTTTTAACGAAAAGTGGTTTGAATTAGATATAGTAATAATTTAGTTTATATAGATATAATATAGTTTTTGAGATATGGACTGCTTTCTCTTGCGATGTTGAGTGGGCCGCTAAGGCCCATTTGTCACTGTCATCGGTTTTGTCGTAAATTTACTTATAAAAACTGCATCCATCTTGCTCAAACTTTCACAGAGTGTAGGAGAAAGAACAAGAGAGATATACTGCCTCTGTCCAAGTTATTTGAAAGGACAGGATGACGCATAATGATCCGAACAAAACCCGTTTGAGTGGGCGTTTTTTGCGCCCGTTTTCAAGTGTTGCCGATACTCTTAAACTAAACACTTCTAGCAACTAATACTCTGTTTGTGATAAGCATGTAGGTACACTTAATGTTATTATACAGTAACAATATCAACACTTAAGCGTTCGTATAAACATTCCATTAATTTAATCGGAACGAGGCACGTGTCACGTGACGTTATTGCTATAGTTTTTTTTTTTTTTATAAAACTGGTATAGAGCTAACTATCGTAACTTTGGAGATTTCAACGTTTTAATCAGAAGCACAATAAACGCGCGCGACCACCAGGGATGACCCCACACTTACCCTATGACGCGCAATATGGCGTCCACATATGATGGGCACTGCATACACTTAATATTTTAAATTAGAATGTCAAAATTATATAACTATTAATAAACTTGAAATACCACATAAACCAGTTTGTTTGCGGAAAAGGCCAAGATAATACGTCGAAATTAAGGTTAAGTATGACTGATAATAATGAAATATTAGCAAATCTATAAATTTTCATGACTGAGTATGAGGTCCTTTTCTTTTTTTTTTTTTTATGGAGGGTTGGAAATCATCAAATGACTCCTCCCGCTCTGGGCGGAGCGGAAGGGAGTGTCAGACTCTTACTGACTAAAAACCACCCATGTTCCTTCATTGGCCCTTTATGTTCCAGGGCCGCGGTATCTCTTTCGAACAGTCCCGCAGCCCTGGCAGGCACCGGCCCTTGCGGGCCCCTCCCGTTTGCTGACAACTCTTTGAGGCGCGCGTGGAACACGAACGCGCCGTCGACACGGCCTGCCCGTCGTCATACGACGGACGGACGGCGAGCTAGCCCATTACTCGCCGTCCACAGGCCCGCGCCTACGGTGGCCGAGAGCCATCACGGCGTGGCCCCCGACGCCCGGTGCTTCTCCCGCGGCGGCTGGGACGTGAGGAGGTTCTCTCCCTCTCACGTTCCGCCGCCTCCTTCGCTAGCATGACTGCTTCGAAGAAGGAGGCGACGGCTTCCCATTCCCTCTCGCCCCGGACCATGGCTTGAACCAGGGCCGGGCGCGAGAGGTCGCCGCCGCCAATCGCCGCTACGAGGACACGGCGGTGCTCCTCCCAAGCGGAGCAGACCTCGACGGTGTGCTCCACCGTGTCCTCCGGTCGATCCTCGCAATTGTAGCACCCGGGCGTTTCCTCCCGCCCGATTCGGTGCAGGTACCTCCCGAAGCACCCGTGTCCGGTGAGGACCTGCGTCAGGCGGAAGGTGAGGGCGCCGTGGCGCCTCCCTAGCCACTCCTCAAAGAGGTGACTTACCGCCACTATCGTGGCGTGCCCTGCACGGGGTTGCGATAGTCGCTCTCTCCATGTCGCCATGAGATCACGGCGGAGGTCTGTCCGCCGCGCGACAATATGCCGCGGTAGCGGAGTTACCCCCCGGCTCTGTACCTCGAGTATGAGGTCCTGGATTCGACATCCAGATTAGGCTTAGTGTTGGGTTTTTCAATCGAACATTTCTCAGTAGCGGCCTAGAACTGGATTTTAACAGTTTGTAGCTATTTTCTCTCCCATCATCATCATCATCTCATTTCTTTTTTTAAGGGATTAAAAAATAACAACATTTTTTACTTAAACATAACATCACGCCTTGTAATCCCCGACGGGTTAGGCAGAGGTGTACCTTATAAATACACCCACATTTTGCCAGTTATGTTATTGCCATCAACGGAGAACTAATCCAGACTCTGATTTTTTTATATTTACACCATTAAATTGTGTGGAGGTGTTCGAGCCAGCAAATTGTCTCGTGATTTTCTCATGATTAGAGACCGGATTATATGCAATGAAATAAGTATCATAAAATGATTGAACCTTATACTGATTAAAATATTATAAATAATTGAAAACGATCGCCCATAAACCTGATCGAATGTAGAACATTCGATCAGGTTTATGGGCACTATATTGAATTTACGTTATTTTTTGCGGCATGACCTCTAGCACATTTTAGCATTTCCCAGTTAGATACAGCCAAAATTTTAAAAAAATATTCTCATAATATGCAAGATAAGTATTATCTTAAAAAACATGTATTACAATATGCATTTTAATTTACAAATAATCTTGGTATCTGCTCATATTATTTGTAGCAATCGACACGTACAATAATATGCCGCGCTCCACCTCAGTTGGGCAAAAACTTTATTCCGTAAAAGTTTAATCAGACCAACCAGTCTGTAGTTTTATTTTTATTAAAAAAATGGGCAAAGATCTCCCCCAAAGCTTTCCGTTTCTCCACATGTGTGGCTGTGGCAATCTCCAGCCAAACTCCCACAAATATCTTAAGAATATATTAAACAGTATTGACGGCTTAAGAGTTATTTACTTACGTCTTCTTCTGGAACGCATCTGCCCATTCTTTGAGTATAGCCAGTTGCACAAGCATTATTCGATAATATAGCGGGAGTGGCAAAAGTGAGGGTGGCAAGTGCAGCAAGCACCACAAAAAAGACGAGGTACAGCTTCATGTTGATGCGAGTTCACTTGGTACGAGTGTGCTGAGATACGACATGGACTCCTTTATATAGTAAATGTTCGTATAATAATATCACACATAACTAAAATTACCTACACTTAATACGTCACATAAACTAAAACTAGTTTATGTGGCGTACTTTAGTAAATGCTGCTTGCATTTTTCGTAGCATTTATTGAATATTAGAAAATCTAACACAGCTGAACATGAGGTCCTGGGTTCTACATCCAGATCAGGCTTAGTATCGGGTTTTACCATCAAGAAATCCTCAATAGCGACCCGGAACTGAACTTTAACGGTTAATGGCAAAATGTTCTATTCTATTATGCCACAATAATAAACTAGCTACAGCCTCCATCAAGCTGCAACGCATGCAGAGACTTGCCTGCATGGCGACTACAGGCTGCATGCGGAGTACCCCGACCGCGGCTCTGGAGGCCATGTTGGGGCTCCCACCGCTCGATCTGTTCATACAGCAGGAAGCGACGATGGCGGCAGTACGTCTTGAAACACTTCAACTTTGGGGTAAGAAGTACACACAACACACCGCGATACTGGAGGGATTTTATATCGAGTTCCCCCTAGCGAAAGCTATTAACGATCGGATACCCAAGCAATTCGTATTCGACAAAAAAAAAAAAAATCCAACTCCACGAGGATCACCGCTGCGAGGGTCTAAGCCCCGCGGAAGTACGGATCTTCACGGATGGATCTAGGACAGGTACCGGCACTGGAGCTGGAGTCTTCTCGGAAGATCTCAACATCCACATAGCCGCACCATTGGGGGTCCATAACACGATATTTCAGGCAGAATGTATGGGCATTGCCCTGGCGGCATCGGCCATTTTAGCCAGGGAAGTTGTGGACCATTCAATTCGCATACTTTTAGACAGCATGGCTGTACTACTAGCCTTAAACAACCACACAGTCAACTCTGGGTTAATACACGAGTGTATATATAAACGTCTGAACCAGGTTGGTAATCTCAATAATATATCCATTCAATGGATAACAGGACACAGCGAGTCCCGAGGCAACGATGCAGCGGACGAACTCGCTAGAAGGGGATCGAGCATGGCAGCAGTGGGACCTGAACCCATAGTGCCACTCCCCTTCGGGTACCTACGCACACTGGTAAGGAAACGAACCAGTGAACAACACCACAAACTGTGGCTAAACCATGGTGAGTTTAGGCAGGCCAAGGATGCACTTCCTACCATCGACGGCCGCTTCACGAAAAAAGCGCTTCGGCTGACCAAACTACAGCTGAGCACTGTTACAGCCGCCATCACTGGACACGGCTCTTTTAACAAACACCTCTTTGCCATAGGAGTCACAGACAGCCCCCTGTGCCGAGCCTGCACGGAGGAAGATGAGACAGCAGCCCACGTGCTTCTGCACTGCCCAGAGGTTGCATCATACGGGGCAAAGTACTTCGGTAACCCAGGTACTCTCCGCGAGACTGTCAGCGACATCAAGGCGCTGCTGGCTTTTCTCGGGGAGCTGAGGTGGATCGAATAGATTTCCCACCCGCACGCAAAATACGCGCATTGGACGTGGAGTTGCGGACACCAGCCCGTTATACAATACAATATGCCACAATAATTCGTCTCAGAACTATTTTATTTTATTATTAATGCTACATTTGTCTGGTTGCCATAGTACAGGCTCTGCCTAGTTTGGGATCAGATGGCGGTGTGTTGGTTGTCCCAAGATATTATTATTATTATTATTTTGCAGTATATCTTCGCAGCGTCATTGATATGGGGAGCTCATTTTCAGCCAACAAATATGAAATGTGAAACTTCACAAGTTTTGTTCTACAAAATCTAGAAAAAATGTTTAATTGTGTATTGTTTCAAGAATGTTAACCGATTTTTAATAATAAATCTATACATATAATAAAACTGTAGAAAAGTCGTTTTTGTACATCGAAAAAAAATCCAAAAAAAATAGCCAGGGTGTTAAAAGGCAACCAATAGAACCCATTTCCAGCATTTTTGGAATTTTTGTCTGTTTGTCTGTTTGTCTGTTTGTCTGTTTGTCTGTGTATTTGTTCGGGCATCACGTAAAATGTACAAAAGCAATGTAGATAACTTTTATACGCAACGATTGAGCGTAACTTGGAGTAACATTTAGTTTTTGTTTCATTGCAATCGGTTCAGTCTATCAAAAGATATTTGAATTTAAAGTGTTACAGAAGTAAAATTGGGGTTATGTGCACTTGGTCTCACAACTTCCCGTAACTTTTATACACAACAATATGTGCGTAAATTAAAGTAACATTAAGTTTTTGGTTTCATCGTAATCAGTTCACACCTTATAAATGAAAAGAAAGAAAAATGTAAATTAATAAAATTATAATAGTGTTTCCGAAGTACAATATTAAAACAGCGCCATCTATCGAACTCAGACTGGACTATATCTAGAGCTCAACTGCGTGCAGCATTGAATATAGATATTCGATAGATGGCATTGTGCGTGTGACGTCATTTTCTGATTGAGGCATGTTCAACTAAATACTGATGGAGAAATTCCTGACCTATGGGGTACGTGAAATTTGTCACAACGGGTCCTTATTGCTATTAAAGAGATAGTTATAAGTATACCAGGGAACCCGATCAGTCAATACGGTTTACCCACACCGACAGTCGATGGGGAACGTATAAACAGAGAATACGTATCAGAAATTAGTTAAAAACCCGTGGAACTCACAGAAATTTTACAAAATGGCTGCGCAAAGACAGAGGAACAGCGCCAGATGTTTGATAGGGTATGCTGCAGTGTAGAAAACGCCTCGGTTGAAATCCTGTTTTTAGACGCACCGGGCGGAACAGGTAAAACTTTCCTAACCAAAGTCATTTTGGCTCGAGTAAGGAACTTTAGGAGTATGAAGAACAGGGTGTAAAGTTCTACAACCCCCATTGAAAAGGGAGGATCCTCCGACCAGACGGGTGTTATGTCTGGTGGGCTACTGCCCAACAGTTGTTGTCGGGTTCTTCTGTATAGTCTTAAGTCGCGAATAACTTGCGCGATGTAGAATTTAGATATATTTCGATTTTTAGTTTATCCTCTGCGTCATAGATGGCGCTGTAGTACTTTTTGTAGTGCCGCTACAGAACCAAAATAAAATTTCCCTTGCTGTCGCCTCTTCAGGGATAGCAGCCACATTATTGCCTGGAGGAAAAACGGCACACACAAAATTTATAATTCCTATCGACTTAGACCGCACGGAAAGCCCGGTTTGCAACATATCGCGAAATAGCGATAAAGCAAGGGTTTTATGCGATTGTGTTTTAATTTTTTGGGACGAGTGCACTATGGCAAACCGCAAAGCTGTAGAAGCAGTGAATAGAACTTTACAGGACATAAGGCAAAATGACCGGCCGATGGCGAGGCATTACGGTGCTGTTCTGCGGTGATTTTCGGCAGACACTCCCGATAGTACCCCGAGGAACGAGAGCCGAAGAAATTGCTGCCTGTCTGAAGAGTTCTGTTCTAAGGCGCAATTTATCATCTACACATCTGAGTGTAAATATGCGTACACAGTTGCGGGGCTGCGAAAATGCACAGGAGTTTCCCAATTTATTGTTACAAATAGGCGATGGCACATACCCCGTACAAGAAGATGGAAAAGTTATTATATGGTTGATTATCTCTGTTCTTGCGTTACATCACAACAGGAGCTAATTCCTTCTGTGTACGGAGATTCCACAAACATGGGATATCAAGCCGGTTCTTGGCTATGTCAGCGAGCTATTTTGACTCCTCGCAATGTCCAAGCTGCGGCAATTAATTTAAAAATATTGATTCATGTGTCCGGGAATAGTAGAGAATACACCTCTATAAATACAGTTATGGAAGAAGATTACTCCACGTACTACCCGGTAGAATTTTTGGATTCCCTCAACACACCCGGACTTCCAGCCCACAAAATAGTTTTAAAAATCGGTGTACCAATAATTCTCCTCAGAAATTTATGTCCTCCAAACTTTGTAACGGCACTCGGCTCAAAGTCACAAATCTGCAGCAAAACATAATCGATGCTGAAATATTAACCGGTTGCGGCGCTGGTGATATTGTTTTTATTCCAAGAATACCTATTTATTTATTTATTTCGACGCCCCCAAGCAATAAGTCGGTAATCGTAAAACTTAAATTTTACAGGAGAAATGTTTTTCTGTTTTTGTTGAATAGCTTTTCAACGAGTCGGAGTAGTGAGGTCATTGATACATCAAACGAAAGCTAATTTTTTGTTTAATTCAATTGTTATTTTTAACATTAAATTTTGTGCGTGAAAAGCCTTGCAATTTAAGAAAATAAATGTTACAAAAATATATTAGATAAATTGTTTAAGTAATGTACACTTGCGGCATTATTGCAGTAAATTTGTAAACAATATTGGTGCGTAACATTACAATACGGACTTTTCCAGCGTAATTTTTCATCTTGAAGACGTTACGTAATTCGTTATTACCGTGTTATTGTGGTTATTTTAAATTGACACAGTAACCAGTATCGTTACAGAACATTGTTTTTAGAGGAAAATTCTGAAAAACATTTTTGTGTAACCATTCAGTGCTAATAATTTTTTATCGAATTTTTAAAGTGTAATATGTCTAGGTTTACAAGAAAAGACTGTAGATGATGAGTATAATAACGTTAAATAATCACAAAAATAAAATCAGAGTCGAAAATTAACATCTTAACCTTTAGAAAAATTAAGATAAACATTTAACAATTAAAATAATTGTAGGGACGTCAGTCATGTCAATATTCATGATTAAACCTTAAAAACTAGAACTATATCAATGATAATTAAACACAGCAATAAAATAATGTCACAAAATTAACACCTTAGGTTTTACAAATATTTAGGTACTTAAATAACTATGAATCTTAATGAGATAAATTACTTAATTAATCAGTATACATCCATGGCAATTATATTTTAAACAAAGCAATAAAATAGCTTCACAAAATTAACACCTTAGGTTTTAGAAATAAATAATTTAAAAACTAAGAATCAGATCAATTACTTAATTAATCATTCCTCATCCGTATCAATTATATTATCGTTCGTGTTATCAGTATATGACAATGACTCATAAAAAGGATGGTAAAATCGCGGAATTGCTCCACATTAACATAAACTCATAAGGTCTGTATGCAAAGGTTTACTAATTAGAATGGGTTGGTGCTATGCATTTTGCAACTCTACATTATTTAAGCCTATGGATGCATCTTGTGTTCGTTTTCGTCCCCTTCGTCTAGCATTTAAGGCAGTGTGGGAATTATTTAAATCAAGCTCGGAATATGTATCGTTATACCGAAAATTAAAATTAACAGTTAACTAGAAGAAGTTATAAAGTAGGTAAGTACGTTAGCACTTACCTTCATCCGTGGTGTCAACCATTAGAAGCATTCGTCTCACACGAGCATTTTTTAATTTTTTATGTCAAAGTCAAAGCATTTATTTCAATTAGACCATTACATGCACTTTTGAAAGTCAAAAACAAAAAAGCTAAGCTACAGTCACAGTCACAAGGCATAATAACTTGCGAAAGTACTGTAGTTGCACATTCCAAATCGTAGATTTCTATGGAGAAGAATGGGCAAGAAACTCCATGGCCATGGCCACTCTTTTAAAAAATCAAAATATTGTTACAAAATCTTGGTTACATCATTCATGTTGAGATTATACATATATGTGAGAACGATGTACAAAGACGTGCACATTAAAGAGAGTCCATCCAGACCAGTCCAGTCATCCAGAGTATAAGATTAAACTAACAATTTAAAAATAAAGTAATTAAAATAAACCGTGGCAGCTAAGAGATGACCAGTCCCAACTGACAGCGCCCGTTCACGAACATGACGTATGGATCAGCGCCATTCAACTCAACCATATTGAAGGGAACTAAATGACCCGACACACCCGCCACCATCAGCGAGACATTTATGTGAGCATGACATTCTCTCAGCCACCAGGGCACATTCAAGTCAATGAAAGATAACTAAATGTAAATGGTAGCTTTACAGTACATAGTACTCACACATGTGCTATGCGATTATATAATACTAAGAGATTGAATCTATACAATAACTTCACATGGTAATCGATTAGTTTGCCCCTATGGTTGTGGAGCAGGACCAGCATTGAGCCAAGCATTGTTATCATCAATGTAATCCCCCAACTTATAATATGCTTGCCTACATAGTGTGCGTTTTATACAAGATTTAATTTTCGTCTCATTCAGTTTTTAAACAGTACCCCATGAAAGATGAGTCTATTTTAGCTAGCCTGAAACCTGGTTGAGTTAGTTGGTCCCTATTTCTAGTATGATAGTGATGTCGGTCACCTCTTTTACTAAATAAATGCAAATTTTTCCTAACATACATGATGTTTTCAAGGATGTATTGACAAGGTACTGTCATGATGTTAATTTCCTTAAACAGTTCTCTTAGAGAATCGCGTCTACGTAGATCATATAAGGTTCTGATAGCTCTTTTCTGCAGAATAAATATAGACTCAATGCCCGTCCCCATAGTAAAATACCGTATGACATAATACTATGAAAATAACTAAAATAGACTAGCCTCCCGGTATCTACATCAGTAAATTGACGGATTTTTCTAACAGCATATGCTGCTGAACTCAGCCGTCCTGCAAGAGCGGTCCCCATTGTAGCCTTGAATCGAGCGTGATCCCCAAGAAAACAGTTTTTTCGACGAACTCTAGTTTCTCTTGATTCAATACTATGTCACTATCACTACTTTTGACATTCGGTAGAGCAAATCTTATACACTTCGTTTTTTCCCATTTAATACTAAATTATTCGTGGTGAACCAATTATGGTTTTTTGAATCCATAATTATATTTTGTACAATAGCTCAACAAATAAATAATTACTGTACCACTAACACTTATGTAAGTAAATACACTGTTTAGATCACAATCACTTGAAGTAGTAAAATGATTTTAGAGCACACGCCACGTTTAATCAAACGAAAATATGCTACTCTTTGTGTAAACAAACATTACGCACCGGCCGGCCGACAAAATCACGTGTTGGGGGTGTGGCTAATATCTATTACTCTCTTATTACCATACAAAGAAAGAGACCAATGCGTCTTGCAAACTGTTGGGCGCAAAAATATAAACAGCAAGATTGAAAACGGAACCAGACGTGTTCAAATTAGATACGTATTGCAATTTTACACTTATTTATTAATGAATTATTTACTTTATAATCCTTGTTAGTTCCCATTACGATCTGAGCTGACTAAAAATAATTCGACAATAACAACGTGCTAGCCTTTACCAGGAACTGCACGAAATTCATTCACGCCAATAAGTTCGTAATAGCAACTTACCAAAATTAAATACGAAATACACTTTTGTATTGATACGTAAAGATATTTTTCTCGACATAATTTCGTTTTTTAATTTCCCTACAATAAAAGTGTTTTTCACGATATCTTCGTAAATATCACTACGAAAAATGTGAAATAAATTACTAAGATGTATCCTAATCCATAGGTTTCGAATTTGACATAACAATAAAAAGTCCTTAATAGTACATTACCGACTTATTGCTTGGGGGCATCGATTTATTTAACACTTCAAGCACAGAGTACAGAGGCGGACTTAATGCCATAGGCATTTACCTATAATTCCTAACAACTTTCCTTTCTCTTTCAAACGAGTGCAATTCCCAGTCAGTCTCTGTTATGCCATGACAATTAATAAAGCTCAGGGCCAGACATTATCCGTTGCGGGGGTGGACCTAAGTATTGGATGCTTTTCCCATGGTCAACCATACGTAGCTTTTTCTCGCGTAAACCCCAATAACCTTTTTGTGTACGCTCCAGATGGTTCCACAGCTAATGTTGTTTATAAAGAAGCACTAGCATAAATACATTGTTACGAGTAAGTTCCGAAATCCACGCGAACGAAGTCGCGGGCACAGCTAGTATATTATAAAAATAAACGTAAACTATAAAAATACATACCTTTTTGATTGTGCATATTTTGGCATTTTACCGGGCACAAATCGAGACTATGGGCAGCAACAACACCAACAAAAAAAAAACCAACTTGGCCCGACCTGGTATCGAAATCAACTAATTCCTCCATCATCTGCCTAGCCTTTCCCAACTATGTTGGGGTCGGCTTCCAGTCTAACCGGATGCAGCTGAATACCAGTATTTTACATGGAGCGACTGCCTATCTGACCTCCACAACCCAGTTAGTGCTAGGAAATACGATACCCCTTGGTAAGACTGGTTGTCAGACTTTCGGGACACTGACTCCCTGTAACGACTGTCAAAGATCTACAATTGACAGCCGGGACCAACGGCTTAACGTGCTTTCCGAGGCACAGAGGAAACTCGGTATGTAATGGGTGGTCACCCATCCACGGACCAGCCTAGGTAAGCACGGCTTAACCTAAAGATCGACCCGGCTGTTCTTATTTAGCCACGAGCTCCTAACTACTCAATTCAATTAAACAAATCAATTAATTCCTCATGATCTGCAATAGCGCTTGCAACCACTAGAACCACTAGAATTGAAGGAGATAATACCCTTTAAATATCAACAAAACGAATTTCTAAGCATTCTAAAAACGTTAGTCGCGTTGTTTTTACACAAATTCACATTATTTGTAATGGTAGGTAAATCACAGTATCTGTAAATATTTAATTTAATTTAATCTTCGGAGCCTAGCGTAGTTTAAGGCTCGGATTCCGAACGATTTGCTAGTTTAGTTTCGAAACGGGATTATGAGACTCTAGGTTAGGGATCAACTATATCCCTGTATCTTCGTATCTCGAAAGTTCAGATTAATACCGAGTAGAAATGCGGAAAGCTTGGTGTTCTACTATGTTACGTGATACTGTATAGGGCAGAGAGTTCCACACTTTGGCTGTGCGCATAATAAACGATACGCATAATAGAGCTTATTAACTTCAGAGACCTGATTTCTGGTAACAAGTTTGTACGAAACGCCTTGGTGCGCGAGTCAGAATCGCACTTGTCTGGTTTTTTTTTAATTTTTTCCTTGTCTGGCTCAGATAGGAACCGGTAACCTGCGTCGCAATAAAGTAGCAACTTGTCAATATAATAAATGAGGTCTCGCTAATAATTTTAATTATAATGTGAATTCTACAACCTTGAATTAGTTCTGGATATATATATATATATATTTTGTAAGCCAAAGAATGCGTTCTTAACGCAATATTATATTCGATAGTGTAAAAGCTACTGGAGATATTTACTATAAGATCCTTGTAGAAACTAGAACTAACCGTGCGTTAGAAGCTTTTTTACCATACCTATTATTGGAATCAAATATACCAGTCCACAATTTAGGACCCATTAATGTGGGGTTCTAGAAGATCTCCTCGTGGTGCATCCTGGATACAGGCGGTGGTCTCCAGATCCTCGAGGAGTGGTACTAGGCAATTGGGATTGTCCCAGTTGTAAACGTCCCTTTGTGCCTCTTGGAATTTTTTTTTCTATCACCTCCGCTATGAATTATTTTCTGATTAATTTCGTTGCGGGATTCAAGATAGTTGAATTGTTTCTCCGGGACTTCGTTGAACTTCGTTGCCTCGTTGCATTTCTGGTGGTCGCCACTGTTGATTCTGGCTTTCGGGAGTTGCAGTGGTTGGGAATAGTGCGACGGGCTTGTCCCAGAAAAAACCCTTGAAGCCCGTGACCTTCACCCGCGTTATTATTATTATAAAATATAAATTTCCCCTTTTTTTCAACATTTTTCATTGATGCCCCGCTCCTATTAGTCGCAGTGGTGATGCTATTGTCTATAGCCTTTATCAATAAATGGGCTATCTAATAGTAAAATATTTTTTGAATTCGAACCAGTAGTTCCTGAGATTAGAGCGCTTAACTAAACAAACTGTTCAGCTTTATAATATTAGTATAGATTAATATCATAATGGTTAAGTTTCCTGTAGAAACAGCAGGTAATTCAATAAGACTGGTCTCTATTTCTCCGACTTTTGATTTTTCTCAAAATAATAGGCCATCACGTCATGACATCACAACTGCATTTCCTAAAGCGGTTTTCCCAAGTGGGCGTGGTTTAAATTCAACTGTATAAATCTGTTCTTCGACCTCCTAGGTGCAGATAGGACAATTTCCGTTATTTTTATGTACAGCTACTGCAGCATATTGAAGTCAGCCACCGAATTCTTGTTAGAAATGAAATTGATTTAGATACTCATCGTTCTTGATAAGTTAAACACCTCAAACCGATCCTCTTTTACAAACATCTTATGGAGCTCCAGAAAACCTCCAAAAAGTATTTATTTAGCGATATTGTAATTTTTTCATGATTGGCTGGAATGGCTCTACGTCACGTAGATGAAATGCGGTGATAACTAGTTAACTGCCTAAGTTAATGTAGTGGTTGCAAGCGCTGCTGCTGAGTAGTGGGTTCGAATCCTAGCCAAAATATTATAACAAATATGTAAGTATATGAGTAGTAGTTGTATTTAAGCATTTTTTTTATTATTGGATTTTTCCACCAGAAATTGGTCAGTAGCAGTTCGGAGTCCACCCTTACCGGGTTGATGGCAATAGGCTCGCCCCTACATGAAGCTCTAACATAGCTAGCGTGTATAACATACACAACCCAGTTAGTACTGGGTACTACGATACCCCTTGATAAGACTGTTAGTCAGACTTTCCGCCCCTGACTTCCTGTGACGACTGTTAAAGATTTATAATTGACAGCCCGGATCAATGGCTCAACGTGTTTTCCGAGGTACCGAGGTAACTCTGTACCTAATGGGTGGTCACCCATCTACGGACCAACCTAGGAAAGCGCGGCTTCACCTGAAGATCGCCCCGAGCGACTGACATTATTTAGCCACGAGCTCCTATCATATCATGCATAAGAAAACAAATAAAATAACACCTTACTAACTACAACTTTTTAGAACCGCATTGATCACAAAGCAGGAGACCGAAACCATTCCAACAATTCATCCTTCTTTGTTTGCAGAAAACCAGAAATGGCGATGAGCCGTGTTAAATTCATAATATTCATGGATGTACCTACCACAAGTTGTCTTGTTGTTGATCATCTATTTCAGTGAACAAACACTAACTCCATCACAGTTCTGTCAAAATCTTCCGAAATTAACAAAGAATCTCATGATAAAGTGTACAATGAACTTCCGTTTATTGAATTCTCTAATCTAACTAAGACGTTAGACAAACAATGGCTTTATTATCCGGTTAATAAATCACGTTTTCCTTTCATTTCGGTTAATTTAATAAAAAGTGTCGTATAATCAAATTAATAGACGTCAGATTCGTGTCATTTTGCTTTCAGGCACATTGAACTTATTAAACTTTAATGTTTTGTGTTTTATTAGATAACTTTAATCCATATACTAATAAATAATTTAGGTATTTACAGATGTGAGTGGTAACCAGAAGGTCATACACTGACCTTATTGGGGAGATTCTGCAAAAAAGGTCAGGTGCGTAGTACTCGCAACTGGCGTGCGTGTATGACAGATGATTGATATGAACGTGGACGAGGCAAAAGGAGTAAGGATCGTAGCATGTGGCATTCTGTGGCTTCCCCTACCCCTATAGGGAATAGGCGTTAGTTTATGAATGTCATAAATGTATTTATACTAGTGTATTGTGAGCGAGAAAGAAACTCTGCCTAGCTCTCTGCCCGTTACTTTTTTACGTCTTAACTGTTGAACGGATTTCAATAAAATGTAGTACACAGGTAAACTATTCGTAAAGACAGAAGATGGCCCTGCGAATTCCGAAATCAAGCCGGTGAAGTCACGAGCAAAAGCTTCTGAGCCACCCAGCAGCCGAGCTTTTTTTCTTAATAAACCAAATAACGTGTTAAAAGAAAGAAAGAACGAAAAAGTATTTATTAATCAGCACATGACAAATATACACAAAAAAATTTTTTGGTCCTGTACGAGACTAAAAGGCCAGCTGAAATCGTGCTGTAACATTAAATAGTAATAAAAAAACGTCTCAGCGCTGGTATTCTGAAGGCTCAAAAGTGTTTGAAGTCATACATAAGGTACATGTGTGACAAAACACATTTTAACAAGAAAGTAAAGAAATCCCAGCGTAATAAAATCTTAGCACTAATTTTTCCTCGTCTTTATACGAAAATGTACCAACATCATATGGGTTGAGAACGATTGACGTAATACTCGCGCCATCATTTACTCGACGCACTACGCTAAATAAACCTGGCGGTTGAAACGCCAGTCATGAGAATTGAACATGTACTCGTATTTTTATTTATTTATTAATCACAAAATCTACAGCTCTTTGAAATTCAATTATTGAATTTAAATTTAGTTAAAAAATATAGAAAACACGTACATATTTATTCCTATTATAGTATTGTAGTTTGTAAATAATTTAACAACACATTTGGTTTTTAAATTTCGGAGAATTAACGTTAAGTATATAAATTACCGATGTAGATTATAAACAGTATAAAATATATATTCTTAGATAAGAAAAAAAAATTTTTTTTCGTTGCATTTACTTTTTTTTTGCAATGCCATGATAGGCGATTCTCTAGACTTGTTGACGGCTAAAAAACCTTGATGTCGTTTGTTTATAACAAGCCCTAAAAATGACTAATCATCAGAAGGTTATAAGTTGGTGGGCCTAGAGTCTAGACTATAGCAAAAATCTTGCAACATACGAGTATTTGCACCAGCTATCGAAATCAGCCGTGGATGACATTCGGAAGATCGTGGGTCATGGTTGTGTTGGGTGGTGGTAGACCTAGTTGAGACTCGCGCATACCAGGGAAGCATGAAAGGGAGCAAGCATATATTAACATAATATTACATGACGCTCATAATTCCCGAAGGGTAAGGCGGAGGTGTACCTAATAGTACACGCACATTTATTGCAGTTATTTTAAGCCCGTGTCATAGGGGACGAGCCTATTGCCATCAACCGTGCACAAATTCAAACTCCATGGCTGCAACTGAGAAATTCCTGACGAATAAACCCAATACTACTTTGCTCGACCTGAAAACCGAACCCAGGACCTCATGCTTAGCAGTTGCGCTTGCGACCACCAGACCAGCCAGGTTATATTCAGCAGAGCAAAAAGGCTGCCAATGATAATGTAGATAATATGGGGTCCGAGCGCCCACCTAGTATTTCGGGAAATCGCCAAGCGGTTGGTCGACTCTTCACGTGACCAGAGGGCGAGCCTATTTTTTGGCCAAAGAATCAGCATTGCCATCCAACGTGGCAATGCTGCCAGCCTTCTGGACACTTTTCCTGTTGACAGTGATGCGGACGAATTTTTGGACGCCCTGTAACCCTTTTCTACTTTTTATTACTATTATAGTTTTGTAGTTTGTAAATAATTTAATAATCTTTGAAATAGACTGTCATTTGTAGATCTTTGACAGTCGTTAAGGTAGTCAGTGGCTCCAAAGTCTGACAACCAGTCTTACCAAAGGATATTGTGTTACTCAGTGCTAGCTGGGTTGTAGAGGTCAGATAGGCAGTCGCTCCATGTAAAATACTGGTATTCAGCTGCATCCGGTTAGACTGGAAGCCGACCCCAACATAGTTAGGAAAAGGCTAGGCAGATGATGATGAATCTTTGAAATAGATAATAATATACTCGTATATTGAAGTCAAACGGCGCGTTTACTCACCGTCAAATGCTCCTAGTTGGTACACAACAAAGTAGGAACAATCTAAGTAACCTACGAACTGAACTGCTGAAACGTCTGCCACTACGATGGGGAATCCGGCCCAATGATTGATGCTCTGTTGGTTTAATTAATCTTGCTCAAGTCGGCCTGGCTTGATCACTAAGAGGTATAGCTCTCCGAATATTTGTCGTAAAGTGCCTATGTTGAAGGAATGCTGGCCAAAATTGTAACAATCATTTTGTGAGCAACGTAATTATCTATCAATTTAAAAGTTTTGTAATTGAGTTATTATGTTCTTGGTTTAGTAATTATTTTGTTGAATAAATTATTGGGTGACATTTTGAATTTTTTCGTTTAATCCTAACCATGCTTCGGTATTTTTTTGATGAAGTTAGGGAAGTAAGTAATTCATCTTCAAGGTCCACGCACATTGCCATTGTCAACCAGCCGTCAACCCAACCCAATTACCTGGATTCAGTCAGAACTTCAGGGACCTCGCCACGGCATTTTTTTTTAAATAGGTATCAGATTCCTATAAAACGTATGAAATACTTATTAACTCACACCTAACTGCACCGTCTACAGTCTACTCAGGTCTTAAGTTTTCATGCTGAATACATAACTGCTAGCTTCTTGTACTTTTCATCAGTCTCAATGAATCAGGAATCGTTCCGGTTCATTGCAGGCGGTCACACTCAATCGCAGCTAATTCAGAAAAAAAAACTTTTTGCAAAAAAATATAACGTGCTGGGTAACTTCGTTTGTTTCGTTGACTGTTTTGCTACTGACTTCCGAAAGTAAAAGAGATGGCTAAACGACTGCCCCCAACATGACTAGCACAAATAGGAACCTCACACTAACCAGTAATATTTAAATATTAATTCATGAATTATTTAGTGTTTAATAATTTCTTATAACTTTCGTGAACTAATAAACATAAAAAAGTTTCTTAATTGTATTTTTATGCTTTGTTTTGGTTTGACATGACAAGGTCAAGGAATACTGACAGCTAGGGAAGAGACATATTGCATTACCAAAATGTATCAAGTTTTTTTTTGCTGCAATTACCCATATGTAGATATTTACTTCAAGTACCTTAGTGCAAAATCGCCAGTCAAAAACACAATTATCAATAAAAATCGTAGCAGACACATTAAAACGCCTAGATAAAAGTTTATAGCAATGTCATTGTTTGAAGTTTTTGTACCTTTGTCGTAGGAATTGCGCGATTTTGTTTTTAGGATTGTGCAAATATTAAAAGTTCCTGAACCTTTTTAAATTACAAAATACTAATTTCAGCTATTTAGCATTACATATTGCTAGGTACCATGTTTATACATGCGTTTTCATTGCGGGGGCAGTCGTCCATACTTCAATTTAGCCATGTACTTTATTTTCATTTATATGGGACCACCGCGCGAACTTCATCTACCAAATTTAAAAACAATCACTTTAATCGGACCAGCTATCGCGGAGATATCGGTGGACATAGGTGAGAAAAAAGGGGTTATTCACCAACTCGACACAAGATACTGGACACACGTGTGTCCAGTTGGTGAAAATCAGAATTAGTACAATTATTATTTCGTCATCTGGACACGCCAAAATTTTTACACGTGTCCACATAGCGAAACTTAAATTAAATCACTTTTATGTTTTCGCCAACTGGACACACCCAGTTTATTTGCAAAAAAGGGTACAGTCAGGTAAAAAATCACCTCGATTTCATGAAAAAGCTGCCTCACTTTTTTTCTTGAAAAACCTTATTAGCTTCTATTTCAGACAAATTTTGAAATAAAACAAATATGTAACAATTAAATAATATTATGATGATTTATTAATGTGAAGAAAAGTATACTTAGCTAATGTTACTTTTTTAGATTACCTGTAGGTACTTTTATTACAATGATGCCGATGATGATTGTGACACAAAACATTTATGTGCTTGACTGTACTTTATCTTGAATTCGGGTAATATGCGAACATGTGTCCAGTTGGCGAAAACATAAAAGTTATTTAATTTAAGTTTCACTATGTGGACACGAATAAAAATCTTGGCGTGTCCAGATGACGAAATAATAAGTGATACTAATTTTGAGTTTCACCAACTGGACACACGTGTGTCCGGTCTCTTGTGTCGAGTTGGTGAATAACCCGAAAAAAGATGCTGATGAAATACATAACCTCCTCCTTTTTAGAAGTTAGTTAAAAATTGGCCAAGTGCGAGTTGGACTCGCGCATGAAGGTTCCCTACCATCGTAGCCCCTTTTAATTTTTAATTAATATTTATTGTTATAACGGCAACAGAAATACACATTCTGGGACAATTTCATCTGTCTACCTATTACGGATCATGTGATACATCCCTCTGACAGACAGACGGACGGACAGCGGACAATAAGGTCCCATTGGTTACCCTTCGGGTACGCAATCCTAAAAATGATCAGATTTGTATAGTAAATCGATGAACGTGATAATGTAATAATACCTACGCGTGCTACAGGCGTGACCTTTGAAAATTCTTTCATATTTCTATTATGAGGTACATCATACTTTTACTAGCATGTGTATATTCTAAAGAGGAAAGATTTTGTATTTTTGCATGTTTGTAACTAATAAACTCAAAAACCCCTGGACCGATTTCTAAAATTCTTTTACCGATTCGCGACGGTATTATTAGGTATCGAGATTAGATTCTATTTAATTAATCCTTTTTGGATAACTAGTAAAAAAAATACCCTGACAAAAATGTACTAAAGTGAGCAAACATACATGGCAACACAGGGGCTCGGGCGGTGACACTCAGGCCTCCTGTCTATGAGAGGGTGGTAATCCATCACGCGGGCCCAGCGAAATTGTTGTCCTCTAATTTTAGGGTCTAGGATAGGCAAGCGGCCCGCATAGTTCTTTTATCCGGCCCGCGAGCTATTTAAAACTTTCTACTATAAATGAAAAAATGTTTCTAAATCATTTATTCTCGCGCCATATTCTCCTACCCGCCTCATACCGGCGAATGCAGACCGCATAATCGCAGTCCGGCAAAGTTGGTTTTGTTTAAATTTAGGGGTCACTTTGCGTCCCAGGGCTGCGGGACTGTTCGAAAGAGATACCGCGGCCCTGGAACATAAAGGGCCAATGAAGGAACATGGGTGGTTTTTAGTCAGTAAGAGTCTGACACTCCGCCCAGAGCGGGAGGAGTCATTCGATGATTTCCCACCCTCAAAAAAAAAAAAAAAACAAAAAAAAAAAAAAAAAAAAAGGGATCACTTTGCGTTTCTTTTGGCCCGCTACTATTCCAAAAATACTGTGCAATATGGGCACAACAGACTGTGTACTGGGTTGGTGAGAATAAAACCACTGGGAAGGCTTCTTTCTTCTTTTATTTTCTTCTTGTTTCATAGGAGTGATTTCTTCAAGGTGGCCCGCCATTGACTGTGGCGATTGCAAAAAATGGCCCCTTTTTTATACAAATATTGTTAAGCGATTAACCAATCAGAGTAAGGAAAAAAGGGTACTACGAAACTTTACCTTAACGTGAACCGCGTGACAATATTTACGTTTTTTAGCAACTTTTTCTATATACCTACACATATGTAAAACTATGTATTATTAGCTTCTATATAACAAGAACTATCAGACAAAAATATAAAATCAACAAAAACATAACATAATACTTATTTACTTCTAACACTGAATCTACTATGTAAACAAAACAAACGTTAAGAAACTATCAGTCTAAAGACTTAATTATTAATTCACTGTACAATTATGCTTATATACTGTCCTGGCAGTGTCTATGTATCACTTAAATCACTATGTACTGTCCTATCAGTGTCTATGTAGCACTAAATCACTATGTACTGTCCTATCAGTGTCTATGTAGCACTTAATCACTATGTACTGTCCTATCAGCGTTTACACACTTATTTAGTCACTGTGCACTATTTTCACTATGTTCACTGTCCCGCACAAATACTAAACTTGGCCCTCCATAAAAGTATGTTGGACACCCCTGTTCTAGGACATGCCGGTTTCCTCACGATGATGTTTTCCTTCACCCTTTTTGAAGCAGGGGTCATAAAATAAATAACACAAAGTAAGTAATCCATGACCTAAAACTTTTAAGGAACCGTTACCACTGAGCCTCCTCCGCTGAGAGCATTAAAATATATATATTACTAGCTGTTGCCAATTTAGATGTGTATGTGTGAGACTGCCTCGTTGGTCGAGTGGTCGCAAGTGCAATTACTAAGCATGAGGTCCTGGGATCGATTGCCAGATCGGGCAGTGTTAAAAAAAACGTTTATTTATATTACACAAAGTTATAACGCACATGATTTGGAGATCACCTTTTTAAGCAAGAAGATTCTTGTGTTAGGTTAGTACTCCGCTCTTCCATTTAACATTAAACAATGTATGCAATTGAAAAAATACTATAAATAATAGTGTTATCGGCTTATTCCATCAGGAATTTCTCAGTAGCAGCCACGGAATCTGGATTTGTGCCCGGTTGGTGGAATAGAATCGAATAGGCTCGCCCCCTGTCACATGGGACTTCAACATAACGAACGGTGAAATGTGGGTGTACAATAAAGTCCACCTCTGCCTAACCCGTCGGGGATTACAGGCGTGATGTTACGTTGTGAGAACTGACTGGCTGATCAAAATGTGATAATATGGGTGATGACTACAAAAGGCATCCTTTTGGATATACAGTATTATGTATGTATGTATGTATTATATACATATTCTGGGCGCAGAGATCCGAAACAAAATTAAATGAGGCGAGGATATGGCTTAAAACCGTTTATTTTGGCGCTATACAACCTTCTTTTCAAAGTAAACTATCAAACGCCTTGTTGGGCACTATTTATTCCAATACCGTCCTGTTTACAACATTAAATGACTTATTATTTTCCGCAAGCACGTGAAAGTTTTGGGCATTGAACAAACAACATCACCCCCTCAGCGCTGGGTGGAACGGAAGGGAGTGTCAGCCATGTTCCTTCTTAGCGCTTTGTGTTCCAGAGCCGCAGTATCTCTTTCAAACAGTCCCGCAGCTCCGGCAGGTATTGGCCCTTGTGGACCCGTTCCAGTTTGCTGACATCATAATGAGGCGCGCGAGGAACACGAACGCGCTTTCGACACGGCCTGTCGTCATAAGACGGTTGGACGGCGAGCTAGCTCATTACTCATCGTCCACAGGGTCTAAAGTCGCTGTGAACAAAATGATGACGCCACCCATCAGCACCTGGTTGCCGCGGGATTTCCTGCAAGCTGCGGTTCCACGCCTCTAATGAATGCTTGTGCGACATTGTGCACTCGTCCCAAACTAAGAACTTCCACTGCTACAAAAGACTTCCCCGTTTGAGGTGATATTGCATGTTGGGACGTATCTTCACTTGCAAGATACAGCGGCAATTTGAAAATGCAATGTGCAGTCCGACCGGGACCCATAAGCAAAGTTGCAGCAATGCCTGAGGAAGCCACAACCACAGTTATATGACGACACGGTTGGTGCAGTGGCTGAGCGAATGGCTGCTGCGCTGCTTGTATCGGGTTTCATGCCCGCACCAAACCAATTTTTGTGTAGCCTACAGGCAGTTGTTCCGGGTCTGGCTGTATGTGTTTGTGAGTTTAAATGTTTTTAAACACACCCACGATACAGAAGATATTTCTAGTGTGAAACAACTTAAAAAAAAAACTTTCATGCTGTATATTGCGGTCCTTGCGGAGTTGGGCCAGCTGATGATTCAGCACAAATGCTATGCGACGGCACAAGTGGCACACTGGCTGAGCAATTGAATTGAAATTTTGAATGCGGCGCTGCGTGTCGCGAATTTGATTCCCGCACGGAACATATTTACAACGTCGTGGATATTTTCAAATTTTAATTTTGTTTTCATTTTTAAACTTTTTAGAGAATTTTTTTGTACAGTGTAAATTGGTCAATTTTCATAAATTAATTTATGATTACCTGTCTTTTGAATGGTAAAAAAAGAAAAGTATACATTAATCTTTTTTTTGTAATGATTTTAAAATCATAAAGCATAAAAATAAAATAAAATACCTAAAACTTACAAAAAGTGAAAACCGGTTGGGGATCGAACTCGCGAACCATGTTTATTATTTTTGAAAAACTAATGGCATTAAAAAAAACACAAAAAGTGAATACTGGCTGCGATTCGAACTTGTGAACCCTGGTTTACAGGGCGGTTGCTGAACCGATAGGCAACTTATACCTGTGAAAAATCGTTGTAAAAAGCCGTTCTATTCAAATGCATGCTATGACAGTTGTCAGTTGTCAAGCTGTAGCCAAGAATTGTCATACAGTAGCCAAGAATATGGTTGTAATGCTCTATTGCTCATCCCCCTAAGTTAATAGCGTGATAATATATAGCCTATGTGTTATTCCAGACTATTATAATCTATCTCTGTTTCAAACATCCAGATCCGTTCAGCCGTTCTGGCGTGATTGAGTAACAAACATCCATCGTAACTTTCGCGGGTCTCCCTTGTTTTACCGAAAAGAAATTGCCAAATTATCACTTCCCAAACAAATTTTCGCATAATTTCATTTGCCAAATTATTACTTACCAAAAAATCTCTTTACAAATAATTGTTACGAAAACCTATGTTTGGCAAGTGAACGTATGAATAATAACTTGTTCACCAACTAGTACTTTTACCATTTTTTATCTAGTCAAATATTTCAGTTGGTATAACATATTTTACGCAAAATTAAATAAGCCAAATATTTGGTGTCGTCAATTTTAAACTTACCATTTCTGTTTAGTCGATTGCGTAGCCAATGACAAAAATTTTGCATCTATATGTTAGTTGCACAGATTATACAAATTAAATTACAATGTGTAAATAAGTGGGTACATGGTAAATCATAAATGTTGCGTGATGTGGGTAAGTCATGCAAAACACTATCACTGTGTAGACGTCGACCGTCTAGGGTTAGCGTTTCCGTCAGCAGGTCGACGGATCCCCGCTGCGCGGGGCTCCTATTTCTGTCTGCAAGGTTTACAGGAACCTAACTAACCGAACCTCGGGGTGCCCCTGATGTCGACCGTCTAGGGTTAGGGTTTCTGTCAGCATCTGTTAAATTTGAATTACGTTATATTAAATCAATTTGTGTTATGTCTTCATTCCAAAATTTTTGCCTTTATATTTTTTGTCATAACAAATCATTTGACTAAACGTTTATTGTCTTAATTTTGTTTGCTGTAATAAATCATTTGATTAAAGACCAAAAGCCTTAATGACATTATCCTTGGTAATAATCTGCCAAGTAAACATTTGACCAAATGAAAATGTGCGTACTAAAATTATTCCAAATATTACATTGGTATAAAAAAGGTTGCTAAAATTTGTTTGGGTAATGAAAATTTGGCAAAATCTTTTCGGCAAAACGGCAGGATCCCAACTTTCGCATTTATAATAGTAGTAAGATTGTCGATTTTGGGTTTAGTATGTACCTAATTTAATGTTTTACAAGTTCTGTGATATATCCGCTGCATAAATTATGCCTGAATAGGTACTGTAGAAGACTTTTAAATGTAGGGCTAATGGGCGCTTGTCATAATTATACAAATAAAATTCAAAGTTCTGACTGACTGACTGATATATCAACGCACAGCCCAAACCGCTGGTCCTAGTGAAATGTTTTTGTTTTCTTTTTATCGTTCCCAATTTTTGATTGACTTGAAAAATTGTGTAAATAGGTACTCTTCAGTTAAAATTATGAGAGACGAGTATCACAGTTTTTCCAAAATCATCCCCTGAGCCGAAGTCCCAAGTCCTGACTGACTGACTGATATGTCAACGCACAGCAGCTGCTTGCGCTTGCTTTTTCCGATATAATTATTATTTTGACAAATTATAATAAATAGGAGCATGAGGTTCAATTTCCGGGTCGGACAAAGTGTTATTGGGTTTTTCCATCAGGAATTTCTCAGTAGCAGCCACGGAGTCTGGATTTGTACCCGGCTGATGGCAATAGGCTCGCCCACTATAACATGGGACTTAAACATAACCCTCGAAATGTGGATGTACTAATTAGGTACACCTCTGCCTTATCATTCGGTGATATTACAGGCGTGATTTTATGTATGAGAAGCATTTAATAACTAACAAGACTTGTTAAATATTGAAAACAGCTCTAGGAGTATCCCACAGCCAAGCCTGCCAGGAGTGGCAGCCTTGCGAGCAAACCTCATACACCTTACCATGCGGCAGAAGGAAGACTAGAAACAGTGGACACCAGGATATTAGTAACTGGTTGATCTCCATCGAAAAATGCCTGAATGAAGGGTCTGTTATAAGGTCTGTCTGCTCAGTTAGGAAAGCTGCCATGAACTCCGAACAAAACTGAGGATTCATTACCAGATGTTTCGATAAATGTTTTTTTTTATTACAACAGATTCTAAAACTATTGTGATCTTTTCAATAAGAATACACGTGATGCTGGGTTGGAAGAGAAGAAGTAGCCTAAAACCGCAATACGCATCACTAAGGGGGAGAGGGGGAGGGGGCTATAAAAGTGGCCTAAAAACCTAACGTGATTAAATAATAGCCCCTTAAAAAAAAAAGAATTTTAGCCGAAAATAATGAGCCAATTTTAAAGGCCAGGATAATCATAAAGGTAATTATTGGCGCGAGATACCTCTTTTCAACGCCTGGTTTACCCAAAAAGAGCGAGATTTATAAACTTTAAATAATTACATAGTTATTAAGCATATAAAAAATATTATTTTGCACAAAAATAACTGCAATGAATATAATTATTGTATTAATAATTAATCAATTTTCGTGGACTGTGTTCTTAATTAATGTCAAGGTTAGACATTTAAGTTAAACTATTATGTATTTTTGGCACGTAAATGATATATAAAGTAGTCCATGTCGCATCTCAGTACATTCTCGTGCCAAGTGAACTCGTATCAACATGAAGCTGTACCTCGTCATCTTTGTGGTGCTTGCAGCTCTTGCAGCTATCACGTTTGCCACTCCGGGAGTTTCACATTGTCCGTTAGGCCACACAAGGGTGGGTTCACTGTGCGTGCCAGATAGTTAGGTAAGTAGAAACAACCCATGAGAACAGTAGGATTCCCCCATTTTCGTAAAATTAATACTTAAACATATTTTTACAGAAATATCTGAACTCAGCTGCGTTGGTGAGAAACTACTGGTACTCGTAATGGACCGACACAATTTTCCTTATCTCCTTATTTACTACTTTGTTTTTGTTTTAGACCAGTACATAATGATTAATAACGGATCAATGTAATTTACAGATATTATGTATATCATAAATTATCTAGGTATACAAATAAATATGATTGAATTGTCAGTTTGTAATATTTTTACTGAATGCATATTATGAAAGTTTAAACGGTACTTATAACAAAAATACATTTTTTCAATTTTTGTCTGTCTGTCTGTCTGTTTGCTCCGGCTAATCTCCGAAACGACTGGACTGATTTTCACGGGACTTTTACTGGCAGATAGCTGATGTTATAAGGTCTAACATAAGCTACTTTTATTTTAGAAAACTAATTAGGGTTCCGTGCAAAAAAAAAACCCTTGAAATTGGTAACAAAATTCGATTGAAAAAGGGAAGTAAGTAACATTTTTTTTTAATAATAAGTTTACGTGAACAAAGGTCGCGGGCAACAATTAGTACACAATAAGATTTTCTTTTTTTATCGCGTGGTTACTGCCTAACCTGGTGCCAGAGTCTTTATGTCGCCCATGAGTCTCTGACTTGGTCTTACATGCCGTCTAGAAATATCTCTCAGGCATGCTGGTTTCCTCATGCTGTTTTCCTTCGCATTCCGCATATTCAAATTAACGTTTGTTTTCCTTATGCAAATCTTATAAAACAGTCTACTATTGTAAAGTTACCGTGTTTTTAGTCCTCGTACCACCTAAAAGGTGCCCATTTAAAGGTTACCCATTCGTGTTTAATTTGTGAAATTGTCTTTGGAAGTTTTATTGACAAAACATGATGGCGGCGGTACTATGGCCACGCACCCGAATAATCATGCAGCACTATACGATGATTGTCACGTCTTTAATGAAATTTTTATAGACTTGTTACATAATCTTGGAGTTTGTGTCTGTTTGGTTTAGCCGACAAAGCAAAACCATACTGTTCATGCACTTCTCGTTCGGCATAGCTGTCAAAATGATAGTAATCTATAATCTAAGATATGATCGCTTTTCGATTCGATAAACACTGGATGGATTAAATGATAAGTGGAAATTATAGTTTTCCTACTCCTCCGCTATACTTTTCTGATTAATTTCGTTCCGGGATCCAAGACAGTTAAATTGTTTCTCTGGGACTTCATCGAGCTTCATTGACTCGGCGCTTTTCTGGTGGTCACCACTGTTTATTCTAGGTTTCAGTAGTTACAGTGGTTTGCGAATAGTGTGGCGGGCTTGTCCCATAAGAAAAGGTCACGAGAACAATCTTCGAGTCCCCATTCCCCTTAAAGTTAAGGAGATTGATTCATAAAACAATGGCTGCTGTCTTGTAAGGATCAGAATGTTGCGCCACAAAAAGGATGAATGGATAAAATAAGAAATGAGTACATAAGAGAAAGTTTGAAAGTGGCGCCGGTGACTGAAAAGGTTTGTGGCCATCGGTTGTGGTAAGAGTTTTGAGTATGAGTATTTATTTTCAATAAACGCTTCATAAGATGTACTGACCGTTATTTTTCTAACAGAATTAAAAAAAAAAAAACAGTAATATTATTAGAAAGAACAATATGGTAGATGTAAGAATAAAAAAAAAAAAAATTTTTAATAGACAGAATGAGACTAAACACAGTATTCTGTTTTCATAAAAAGGTCACATGTTTCACATTAGAAGAATGTAATAATAATCGTTGTGTAAATATTGACGATAATGCATACCTACCTTTGGCGACGATACCGATACTGTTTTTATTGCTGTTTTTAGTGTCGTTTTTACGATATTTTTTTTATTAATAATATACTAATATTATTATAAGCGAAAACCCGTTGTGGGTACCCTGTCTTGTGCAGTGTTTCCTTGCATGAAAGCCTCTATGCTTGAAATCTTTTAATTCTTTCCAACTTTATATTTATTTAAACTGTAAAATTACGAAATTTGAATTTGAAATGAAAAGTATCCTAAAACGACCATCAGCTGTGAAGTTGAGTGCAGAGAATACCAGAATTCCCTTCATCTGAGGTGCTTACCCAGACAATCAGACATCCAGGACTGTGCTGTTCGTTGGCCACTTCACGGAGCGACTCCAGGAATATTTATCTAACCAACAGGACAGGGAATACAGTATAATGTAGAATTAAAATGAACGACTAAACTTATATTTATTTATTTATTAAAACTTTATGCACAAGTGAAAACTGTACAAAGGCAGACTTAATGCCTTAGGCATTTTCTTCTTCATTCCGTCTTTTTTTATTTGTTTTTTTTTTAATTTGTTTCGTTTTTTTATTTATTTTTCTTGTTTTTCTTTTTGTTTGTTGTTTTTTTTATTTTTTTGTTTCATGTCTCTAGGACCAGCGGTTTGGGCTGTGTGTTGATATTATCACCCAGTCAGTCAGTCGGTCAAAAATTATCATTTTAAGATCCTACCTATTGTTTTGACCTTTGATTTTTTTTATAATTATAATTATGTTTTGTCTTTAAAAATATACGTTTATCATGTGGCGAACCTTGGATGCTATTTTTGTACAATAGGTAGGACTACAAGTCGTACCCACACAAGGTACTCACAAACGGTTACCACGTATTCCGTATATCATTCCGAACCTCCCCACATATAATTTTTTCATCGGCAATTTAAAAAAAATCAGCAGTTCCTTACATTTTGACCGTGTAGACTGTAGGTACTGCACTTTTGTAGGAAAAAGCCGATTCTTTTTACCGATAAAAAAAATACATTTGTGAGAGTGTTCGGAATGATATAATATGTATGTACTACATTGTTCGGTATGATGTACAGAGCACGTGTTAACCGTTTGTGTGTCGATGCGATGTCCTATTACCCTGTTTACCGTACCTCCGTAACTCGAATATATGTACATATTGTCGATTCTGGGTTCAGTATGTACCTAATTTAATGTTTTACAAGTTCTGTGATATATCCGCTGCATAAATTATGCCCGAATAGGTACTGTAGAAGACTTTTAAATGTAGGGCTAATGGCGCTTGTCATAAACAAATAAAATTCAAAGTCCTGACTGACTGACTGATATATCAACGCACAGCCTAAACCGCTGTACTTTTTCCGATATAATTATCATTTTGTCAAATTATAATAAATAGGAGCATGAGGTTCTGGGTTCGATTCCCGGGTCGGACAAAGTGTTATTGGGTTTTTCCATCAGGAATTTCTCAGTAGCAGCCACGGAGTCTGGATTTGTACCCGGTTGATGGCAATAGGCTCGCCCACTAATCCATGGGACTTAAACATAACCCTCGAAATGTGGATGTACTAATTAGGTACACCTCTGCCTAATCATTCGGGGATATTACAGATGTGATGTTATGCATGAGAAGCATTTAATAACTAACAAGACTTGTCAAATATTGAAAACACCTGTAGCAGTATCCCACAGCCAAGGCTGCCAGGAGTGGCAGCCTTGTGAGCAAACCTTAAACACCTTACCATGCGGCAGAAGGAAGACTAGAAACAGTAGACACCAGGATATTAGTAACTGATTGATCTCCATCGAAAAATGCCTGAATGATTTCTGTCTTATTGCTCAGGAAGGAAAGCTGAACTCCGAACAAAACTGAGGATTCATTACCAGATGTTTCGATAAATGTTTTTTTTTATTACAACAGATTCTAAAACTATTGTGATCTTTTCAATAAGAATACACGTGATGCTGGGTTGGAAGAGAAGAAGTAGCCTAAAACCGCAATACGCATCACTAAGGGGGAGAGGGGGAGGGGGCTATAAAAGTGGCCTAAAAACCTAACGTGATTAAATAATAGCCCCTTAAAAAAAAAAGAATTTTAGCCGAAAATAATGAGCCAATTTTAAAGGCCAGGATAATCATAAAGGTAATTATTGGCGCGAGATACCTCTTTTCAACGCCTGGTTTACCCAAAAAGAGCGAGATTTATAAACTTTAAATAATTACATAGTTATTAAGCATATAAAAAATATTATTTTGCACAAAAATAACTGCAATGAATATAATTATTGTATTAATAATTAATCAATTTTCGTGGACTGTGTTCTTAATTAATGTCAAGGTTAGACATTTAAGTTAAACTATTATGTATTTTTGGCACGTAAATGATATATAAAGTAGTCCATGTCGCATCTCAGTACATTCTCGTGCCAAGTGAACTCGTATCAACATGAAGCTGTACCTCGTCATCTTTGTGGTGCTTGCAGCTCTTGCAGCTATCACGTTTGCCACTCCGGGAGTTTCACATTGTCCGTTAGGCCACACAAGGGTGGGTTCACTGTGCGTGCCAGATAGTTAGGTAAGTAGAAACAACCCATGAGAACAGTAGGATTCCCCCATTTTCGTAAAATTAATACTTAAACATATTTTTACAGAAATATCTGAACTCAGCTGCGTTGGTGAGAAACTACTGGTACTCGTAATGGACCGACACAATTTTCCTTATCTCCTTATTTACTACTTTGTTTTTGTTTTAGACCAGTACATAATGATTAATAACGGATCAATGTAATTTACAGATATTATGTATATCATAAATTATCTAGGTATACAAATAAATATGATTGAATTGTCAGTTTGTAATATTTTTACTGAATGCATATTATGAAAGTTTAAACGGTACTTATAACAAAAATACATTTTTTCAATTTTTGTCTGTCTGTCTGTCTGTTTGCTCCGGCTAATCTCCGAAACGACTGGACTGATTTTCACGGGACTTTTACTGGCAGATAGCTGATGTTATAAGGTCTAACATAAGCTACTTTTATTTTAGAAAACTAATTAGGGTTCCGTGCAAAAAAAAAACCCTTGAAATTGGTAACAAAATTCGATTGAAAAAGGGAAGTAAGTAACATTTTTTTTTAATAATAAGTTTACGTGAACAAAGGTCGCGGGCAACAATTAGTACACAATAAGATTTTCTTTTTTTATCGCGTGGTTACTGCCTAACCTGGTGCCAGAGTCTTTATGTCGCCCATGAGTCTCTGACTTGGTCTTACATGCCGTCTAGAAATATCTCTCAGGCATGCTGGTTTCCTCATGCTGTTTTCCTTCGCATTCCGCATATTCAAATTAACGTTTGTTTTCCTTATGCAAATCTTATAAAACAGTCTACTATTGTAAAGTTACCGTGTTTTTAGTCCTCGTACCACCTAAAAGGTGCCCATTTAAAGGTTACCCATTCGTGTTTAATTTGTGAAATTGTCTTTGGAAGTTTTATTGACAAAACATGATGGCGGCGGTACTATGGCCACGCACCCGAATAATCATGCAGCACTATACGATGATTGTCACGTCTTTAATGAAATTTTTATAGACTTGTTACATAATCTTGGAGTTTGTGTCTGTTTGGTTTAGCCGACAAAGCAAAACCATACTGTTCATGCACTTCTCGTTCGGCATAGCTGTCAAAATGATAGTAATCTATAATCTAAGATATGATCGCTTTTCGATTCGATAAACACTGGATGGATTAAATGATAAGTGGAAATTATAGTTTTCCTACTCCTCCGCTATACTTTTCTGATTAATTTCGTTCCGGGATCCAAGACAGTTAAATTGTTTCTCTGGGACTTCATCGAGCTTCATTGACTCGGCGCTTTTCTGGTGGTCACCACTGTTTATTCTAGGTTTCAGTAGTTACAGTGGTTTGCGAATAGTGTGGCGGGCTTGTCCCATAAGAAAAGGTCACGAGAACAATCTTCGAGTCCCCATTCCCCTTAAAGTTAAGGAGATTGATTCATAAAACAATGGCTGCTGTCTTGTAAGGATCAGAATGTTGCGCCACAAAAAGGATGAATGGATAAAATAAGAAATGAGTACATAAGAGAAAGTTTGAAAGTGGCGCCGGTGACTGAAAAGGTTTGTGGCCATCGGTTGTGGTAAGAGTTTTGAGTATGAGTATTTATTTTCAATAAACGCTTCATAAGATGTACTGACCGTTATTTTTCTAACAGAATTAAAAAAAAAAAAACAGTAATATTATTAGAAAGAACAATATGGTAGATGTAAGAATAAAAAAAAAAAAAATTTTTAATAGACAGAATGAGACTAAACACAGTATTCTGTTTTCATAAAAAGGTCACATGTTTCACATTAGAAGAATGTAATAATAATCGTTGTGTAAATATTGACGATAATGCATACCTACCTTTGGCGACGATACCGATACTGTTTTTATTGCTGTTTTTAGTGTCGTTTTTACGATATTTTTTTTATTAATAATATACTAATATTATTATAAGCGAAAACCCGTTGTGGGTACCCTGTCTTGTGCAGTGTTTCCTTGCATGAAAGCCTCTATGCTTGAAATCTTTTAATTCTTTCCAACTTTATATTTATTTAAACTGTAAAATTACGAAATTTGAATTTGAAATGAAAAGTATCCTAAAACGACCATCAGCTGTGAAGTTGAGTGCAGAGAATACCAGAATTCCCTTCATCTGAGGTGCTTACCCAGACAATCAGACATCCAGGACTGTGCTGTTCGTTGGCCACTTCACGGAGCGACTCCAGGAATATTTATCTAACCAACAGGACAGGGAATACAGTATAATGTAGAATTAAAATGAACGACTAAACTTATATTTATTTATTTATTAAAACTTTATGCACAAGTGAAAACTGTACAAAGGCAGACTTAATGCCTTAGGCATTTTCTTCTTCATTCCGTCTTTTTTTATTTGTTTTTTTTTTAATTTGTTTCGTTTTTTTATTTATTTTTCTTGTTTTTCTTTTTGTTTGTTGTTTTTTTTATTTTTTTGTTTCATGTCTCTAGGACCAGCGGTTTGGGCTGTGTGTTGATATTATCACCCAGTCAGTCAGTCGGTCAAAAATTATCATTTTAAGATCCTACCTATTGTTTTGACCTTTGATTTTTTTTATAATTATAATTATGTTTTGTCTTTAAAAATATACGTTTATCATGTGGCGAACCTTGGATGCTATTTTTGTACAATAGGTAGGACTACAAGTCGTACCCACACAAGGTACTCACAAACGGTTACCACGTATTCCGTATATCATTCCGAACCTCCCCACATATAATTTTTTCATCGGCAATTTAAAAAAAATCAGCAGTTCCTTACATTTTGACCGTGTAGACTGTAGGTACTGCACTTTTGTAGGAAAAAGCCGATTCTTTTTACCGATAAAAAAAATACATTTGTGAGAGTGTTCGGAATGATATAATATGTATGTACTACATTGTTCGGTATGATGTACAGAGCACGTGTTAACCGTTTGTGTGTCGATGCGATGTCCTATTACCCTGTTTACCGTACCTCCGTAACTCGAATATATGTACATATTGTCGATTCTGGGTTCAGTATGTACCTAATTTAATGTTTTACAAGTTCTGTGATATATCCGCTGCATAAATTATGCCCGAATAGGTACTGTAGAAGACTTTTAAATGTAGGGCTAATGGCGCTTGTCATAAACAAATAAAATTCAAAGTCCTGACTGACTGACTGATATATCAACGCACAGCCTAAACCGCTGTACTTTTTCCGATATAATTATCATTTTGTCAAATTATAATAAATAGGAGCATGAGGTTCTGGGTTCGATTCCCGGGTCGGACAAAGTGTTATTGGGTTTTTCCATCAGGAATTTCTCAGTAGCAGCCACGGAGTCTGGATTTGTACCCGGTTGATGGCAATAGGCTCGCCCACTAATCCATGGGACTTAAACATAACCCTCGAAATGTGGATGTACTAATTAGGTACACCTCTGCCTAATCATTCGGGGATATTACAGATGTGATGTTATGCATGAGAAGCATTTAATAACTAACAAGACTTGTCAAATATTGAAAACACCTGTAGCAGTATCCCACAGCCAAGGCTGCCAGGAGTGGCAGCCTTGTGAGCAAACCTTAAACACCTTACCATGCGGCAGAAGGAAGACTAGAAACAGTAGACACCAGGATATTAGTAACTGATTGATCTCCATCGAAAAATGCCTGAATGATTTCTGTCTTATTGCTCAGGAAGGAAAGCTGAACTCCGAACAAAACTGAGGATTCATTCCCAGATATTTCGATAAATATGTTTTTTTATTACAACAAATTCTAAAACTATGTGATCTTTTCAATAAAAATACACCTGATGCTGGGTTGGAAGAGGATAGGTAGCCTAAAACCGCACGACGTATCAATAAGGGGGAGAGAGGGGGGGGCAATAAAAGTGGCCTGAAAACCTAACGTGAATAAAGGATAGCCCCTTAAAAAAATAAAAGAATTTTAGCCGAAAATAATGAGCCAATTTTAAAGGCAAGGATAATCATGAAGGTACTCGTAATTATTGGCGCGATATACCTCTTTTCAACGCCTGGTTTGCCCAAAAAGAGCGAGATTTATAAACTTTAAATAATTACATAGTTATTAAGCATATAAAAAATATTATTTTGCACAAAAATAACAGCAATTAATATAATTATTGTCAATTTTCGTGGACTGTGAACTTAAAATAATGTCAAGGTTAGACATTTAAGTTAAACTATTATGTATTTTTGGCACGTAAATGATATATAAAGGAGTCCATGTCGCATCTCAGTACATTCTCGTGCCAAGTGAACTCGTATCAACATGAAGCTGTACCTCGTCATCTTTGTGGTGCTTGCAGCTCTTGCAGCTATCACGTTTGCCACTCCGGGAACTCTGAATCCAGATTGTCCGTTAGGCCACATAAGGGTGGGTTCACAGTGCGTTCTAGATAATTAGGTAAGTAGAAACAACCCATGAGAACAGTAGGATTCCCCCATTTTCGTAAAATTAATACTTAAAGATATTTTTACAGAAATATCTGAACTCAGCTGCGTTGGTGAGAAACTGCTGGTACTCGTCATGGACCGACACGATTTTCCTTATCTCCTTATTTACTACTTTGTTGTTGTTTTAGACCAGTGCATAATGATTAATAACGGATCAATGTAATTTACAGATATTATGTATATCATAAATTATCTATACAAATAAATAAAATTGAATTGTCAGTTTGTAATATTTTTACTGAATGCATATGAAAGTATATACGGTACTTAGAACAAAAACACATTTTTAAAATTTTGGTCTGTTTGTATGTCTGTTAGCTCCGGCTAATCTCCGAAACGACTGGACTGATTTTCACGGGACTTTTACTGGCAGATAGCTGATGTTATAAGGTCTAACATAAGCTACTTTTATTTTAGAAAACTAATTAGGGTTCCGTGCAAAAAAAAACCCTTGAAATTGGTAACAAAATTCGATTGAAAAAGGGAAGTAAGTAACATTTTTTTTAATAATAATTTTACGTGAACGAAGATCGGGGGCAACAACTAGTACACAATAAGATCTTCTTTTTTTATCGCGTGGTTACTGCCTAACCTGGTGCCAGAGTCTTTATGTCGCCCATGAGTCTCTGACTTGGTCTTACATTCCGTCTAGAAATATTTATCAGGCATGCTGGTTTCCTCATGCTGTTTTCCTTAGCATTCCGCATTTTCAAATTAACGTTTTTTTTTCCTTATGCAAATCTTATAAAACAGTCTACTATTGTAAAGTTACCGTGTTTTTTGTCCTCGTACCACTACACCACACCAACCCAACCCAACCCCACCAAAATTTGACCCATTCCTGTTTAATTTGTGAAATTGTCTTTGGAAGTTTTATTGACAAAACATGATGGCGGCGGTACTATGGCCACGCACCCGAATAATCATGCAGCACTATACGATGATTGTCACGTCTTTAATGAAATTTTTATAGACTTGTTACATAATCTTGGAGTTTGTGTCTGTTTGGTTTAGCCGACAAAGCAAAACCATACTGTTCATGCACTTCTCGTTCGGCATAGCTGTCAAAATGATAGTAATCTATAATCTATATATATAAAATTCAAAGTCCTGACTGACTGACTGAGATATCAACGCACAGCCCAAACCGCTGGTCCTAGAGCAATGAAATTTGGAGGGTGTATTCTTTGTGAAGAGTAGGTATCCACTAAGAAAGGGTTTTTCGAAATTCTACCCCTAAGAGGGTAAAATGGGGTGTTGAGTTTTCTATGAAACTTTTTATTCTCGCGGTCGATGGACTTGAAAATTTGTGTACCTACTCTGCAGTTACAATTATGAGAAACGTGTATCTAAGTTTTTCCAAAATCATCCCCCATTATGAAATTCAAAGTCCTGACTGACTGACTGATATATCAACTTACAGCCTAAGCTGCTGGTGTTAAAGACATGAAATTTAAAGGGTGTATTCTTTGTGAAGAGTAGATATCCACTAAGAAAGGGTTTTTCGAAATTCCAGCCTTAAAGGGGCGGAATGGAGTGTTGAATTTTCGGTAAAACTTTCATTCTCGGGGTCGATTGATTTGAAAGTCTAAATACTCTTCATTTAAAATTATGAGAAATGTGTATCACAGTTTTTCCAAAATCATCCCCCAATATGAAATTTAAAGTCCTGACTGGCTGATATATCAATGCACAGCCCAAACGACTGGTCCTAGAGACATGAAATTTGGAGGGTGTATTCTTTGTGAAGAGTAGGTATCCACTAAGAAAGAATTTTTTGAAATTCCACCCCTGAGAGGGTAAAATGGAGTGGTGAGTTTTCTGTGAAACTTTTTATTTTCGAAATCGATTACCTTGAAAATTTGTGTACATACTCTTTGGTTAAAATTATGAGAAACGTGTATCACAGTTTTTCCAAAATCATCCCCCAATGTGAAATTCAAAGTCCTGATTAACTGACTGATATATCAACGTGCAGCCTAAACCGCTGGTCTTAAATACATGAAATTTGAAGGGTGTATTCTTTGTGAAGAGTAGGTATCCACTAAGAAAGAGTTTTTCAAAATTCCACCCCGAAGGGGGTGAAATAGGGTGTTGAATTTTCGGTAAAACTTTCATTCTCGGGGTCGATTGATTTGAAAGTCTAAATACTCTTCATTTAAAATTATGAGAACGTGTATCACAGTTTTTCCAAAATCATCCCCCAATATGAAATTTAAGTCCTGACTGGCTGATATATCAACGCACAGCCCAAAGCACTGGTCCTAGAGACATGAAATTTGGAGGGTGTATTCTTTGTGAAGAGTAGGTATTCACTAAGAAAGAGTTTTTTGAAATTCCACCCCTGAGAGGGTAAAATGGAGTGGTGAGTTTTCTGTGAAACTTTTTATTTTCGAAATCGATTGCCTTGAAAATTTGTGTACATACTCTTTAGTTAAAATTATGAGAAACGTGTGTTACAGTTTTTCCAAAATCATCCCCCAATGTGAAATTCAAAGTCCTGGTTAACTGACTGATATATCAACGTGCAGCCTAAACCGCTGGTCTTAAATACATGAAATTTGAAGGGTGTATTCTTTGTGAAGAGTAGGTATCCACTAAGAAAGAGTTTTTCGAAATTCCACCCCTAAGAGGGTGAAATGGGGTGTTGAATTTTTTGTAAAACTTTTTATTCTCGGTGTCGATTGAATTGAAAATTTGTGTACGTATGTACACAAATTTTTATTTTGCTAAAATTTTTATTTTGCTAAAATTTTTTATGTTATTTTGCTAAAATTATGAGGAACGTGTATCACAGTTTTTCTAAAATCATCCCCCATTATGAAATTCAAAGTCCTGACTGTCTGACTGATATATCAACGTACAGACTAAGCTGCTGGTCTTAAAGACATGCAATTTGAAGGGTGTATTCTTTGTGAGGAGCAGGTATCAGGGCCGAAGGCACCTAAGAAGCCAATTTCTGCCGGGTTCCCTTCGGGAACAAGGCACTCAAACGTAGTGTTTAGGTGTCTACTGTAGTCAAACAAAAAACAAACACACCTGTGGGTATCACATCACAGTACAGCCATTTAATACATTGAAAACATTTACAAAATAGAAAATGGTAGCGCCAAATAAGCCGGTGCTCGGGTTTCAGAATTCAGAACCAGAATCGTATGGACGCGTACACGTGACTTCGTGGCTGGACCGTTTTGTAGGGAGCTCGGTTAGCCGAAGATTATCGATTTACTACAGGGGCATAAAAAGAAAGCATGTGAGGGAGAACAAGATATAATGAGTAATGGTCGATATCGTATTTGGTACCAACTAGATTTTTATTTTGTTGACTTATTTAAATGAGATAAATTCACTCTTATTTTTTTCTGCATACGTTCTTCTTTACTTTTTTTTCGTTTTTTTTTTGTCATGGGTGCCAATTTCGTGGTTTTTGGGGTCGCTAATGACGAAAATGTTGTCAAAATTAAAATTCAAGACGACGCCGATGAAGATTTTCGGTTTATTCGTCATGGGTGTCATTTTCATGGCTTTTGGGGTCGCTGATAACGAAAATGTGGTCAAAATGAAAATCCATGATGGCGCCGACAAAAATTTTCAGTTATTTCGTCATGGGTTTCATTTTCGTGGTTTTTGGGGTCGCTGATAACGAAAATGTGGTCAAAATGAAAATCCAAGATGGTGCCGATGAAAATATTCAGTTTTTGCGTCATGGATGTCATTTTCATGGTTTTCAGGGTCGCTGATAACGAAAATTAGGTCCAAATAAACATAGGAAACTAAAAGAAAAAAATGTATTTATATCAATTCTCATTTTTTTCTTCGGCTTCCCCTGACTCAATTTTCACTAAGAAAGGGTTTTTCGAAATTCCACCCCTAAGAGGGCAAAATGGGGTGTTGAGTTTTCTGTGAAAGTTTTTTATCTAGGTGTCGATAGCTACATGGAAAGTCTACATACTCTTCATTTAAATTTATGAGAAATGTGTATCACAGTTTTTCCAAAATCATCCCGCAATATAAAATTCAAGGTCCTGGCTGACTGACTGATTGATATATCAACGCGTAGCCTAAACCACTGGTCTTAATGCCATGAAATTTGAAGGATGTACGAGTATTCTTTGTGAAAAGTTAGTATCCACCAAGAAAGGGTTTTTCGAAGGGTTTTTGAAATGGGGGTTGAATTTTCTGAGAAACTTAATATTTTCTGGGTCGGTTGACTCAAATCTTAATGTACACATCACTCTTCAATTAAAATTATGCGACAGTTTTTGATAAAACACGATATAGTTTGCAATTTTTTTTTTCATTTTTTAATTTACGACCCAGAAGTGGCTCCCATGTTTAAAATGCATTAATTTACGTTACAGGTCCGTCTTGGATCACTGACTTACATATGTGTACCAAATTTCAACTCCATCGGTCCAGTAGTTTCAGAGTAAATTGGCTGTGACAGACGGACAGGCAGACAGACAGATACGCGTGATCCTATAAGGGTTCCGTTTTTTTCTTTGTGGTGCGGAACCCTAATTACTTACATAACATGTATCTTACATTAACTATTTATAAATGCGAAAGTTTGGATGAATGGATGTTTGTTACGCCAGAACAGCTGAACAGATCTGGATGAAACTTGGCAAAAAGATAGATTATAGTCTGATACAGATAGATATAGATTACTTATTATCCCTGAAGTAGGCAAGAACCCGTGGGCAATTCTCGAACTGCACGCGGGCGAAGCCGCGGGCAAAAGCTAGTCTAAGATATGATCGCTTTTCGATTCGATAAAAACTGGATGGATTAAATGGCGAGAAGTGGAAATTATTGTTTTCCTACTCCTCCGCTATACTTTTCTGATTAATTTCGTTCCGGGATCCAAGACAGTTAAATTGTTTCTCTGGGACTTCATCGAGCTTCATTGACTCGGCGCTTTTCTGGTGGTCACCACTGTTGATTCTGGGTTTCAGTAGTTACAGTGGTTTGCGAATAGTGTGGCGGGCTTGTCCCATAAAAAAAGGTCACGAGAACAATCTTCGAGCCCCCATTCCCCTTAAAGTTAACGAAATAGATTCATTAAACAATGGCAGCTGTCTCGTAAGGATCAGAATGCTGCGCCACAAAAAGGATGAATGGATAAAATAAGAAATGAGTACATAAGAGAAAGTTTGAAAGTGGCGCCGGTGACTGAAAAGTTTTGTGGCCATCGGTTGTGGTAAGAGTTTTGAGTATGAATGTGAATAGCTATAAGAGTAGCGAAAAACCAAACAAACGATGGATGGACTGTGTGAAGGATGAAATGGCAAGAAAGGAGGTGTCTGATGGGATGACGAGTAATAGAGAGGTATTGAAGTGGAAAACATGCTGCGCAACCCCAAGTAAATTGGGTATAAGGACAGGAACATGATGAAAAGATTGCTGTTTGGTTGCAACCACTGGCGAGTCTGTCAAAGAACAATGATCTTTATTTCTCATAACAACAATGTTGTTATTTGATTGCTGCTGATACACGTGAACCAACTGTGAAAATGCAACACATACATATACGTAGAGTTAAATGTTATGACAAATTATTATAAGCACAAACCACTTGACCAACCAATATCTATCAATAGTAACGCGCGTAACTTTCCGGTAACCACGCACGTCACCGCAAACCGCTTCCTAATATGGCGTTAACTATTGCCTGATTACACAATACTCTATGTGCATTCTGAGAATTTCCTGTTTTGTACTGGGATGTCGATTGTTGTCAGTAGAACCAATTACATTTCAATCAGGTTCGCAAGTGGCTCCTATTTTGATTCAATGTTAGCAGCGAAATGTCAAGGGCCGGTTATAGAATGCTCTAAGTATAATAAAGGATTTTTTTTGGGACAAGCCTGCCATACGATCCCCAAACCACTGCAACTCCTGAAAGCCAGAATCAACAGTGGCGACCACCAGATAAGCGATAAAAAGACAACAGAAGAATCTCAACGAAGTCCCAGAGAAACCATTTCAGTGTTTTGTTCCCGCAACGAAATTAATCAGAAAAGAATAGCAGTGTGTCAGGCATAAAAAAACTTTACATTGAAAAGTATGAGTTTATAACCAGCAAAATATTGTTACGTTGGTTGCTTTACGAGAACATTCTAGATTACGTGCGAGTCTCGAATGTTCTAGTAAGTACCTGTCTATATTATTAGAGCCTAGAATGTTCCACTTTAGAACTGTCTAGAAGATTTGAGGAAGTTGTAGAACCTTCTCGAAAGACAATGTTCTACTATGAAGCTATCTAGAAGTTTCGAGACAGTTATGGAACTATCTCGAAGGATGATGTTCTATGAACTGAGCAGAAGGTTCCTGAAAGTTGTCGAACCTTCTCGAAAGATCGGTATCCATATAAATAGCGGTCGTGTTTGCGGGAGCAGTCAGGACCTTACAAAACCGATTCCTTCGGAAAATCAGTGGTGCCCCCCTTATGTTCTTAATGACAGTCTTCATCTAGACCTTAGAATGCCTACCATAGTCCAGTTCATTAAGCGTCTTTCCAAGCGCTTCTTTGACCGTGCTGTCAAGCACAAAAATTCCCTGATCGCATCGGCCGCCCGATACGATCCATCCCGAATTAGTCGAACTGGCCGTCCTCGGCATGCTTTCGTCACCCCCGATGACCCTATTACCCTCCTCCAAGAAAGTAGTAGGGAAACCAGTACTCTTAGGCCCGTATTACAGAACGTCACTCAATACTCAAGCATAATTTAAAACTAGTTTCAACCAATCAAATGGCTTGAATCTAGTTTTAAATGATGCTTGAGTATTGAGTGACGTTCTGTAATACGGGCCTTAGGAAATACAGACAAAACCGCCGTCATTCCGACCTCGCCGTCGTGGTCCGTCGCGACGTCCTAATAATCTTCCCTCCCGTCCCTTGCCAGAGCCAGCACACGACGCTGAGCCAGTAGCTTTAAATCAGCCCCTAAATAATCTAAATCAGATCCAGCCTGTCTCCTTGCTGTCCTCCCCAGCGACGCGCTAAGCCGAGGCTCGTACCCCACAGGGGGTGCCCTTAGCGTGTGGTCGCTTAGTTTAGGAGCGGCACTACAAGAAAGTACTACAGCAACATACTACAAAAAGTACTACAGCGCCATCTATGACGCAGAGGACAAACTAAACATCGAAATCCTGCATCGCGCAAGCAAAGTTATTAGCGACTTAAGACTATATAGAAGAACCCGACAACAACTCTCGGGCAGTAGCCCACCAGACAATAACACCCGTCTGGTCGGAGGATGAAGAACTTTAGTGTAACATGGAACAAACGCCTTATGTGTAAACTCTGGGCACATAATGATAGCGCTGGTGCAGAATTTTACCCCTTTTTTTTTTTTTTTTTGGAGTGTGGGAAATCATCAAATGACTCCTCCCGCTCTGGGCTGAGCGGAAGGGAGTGTCAGACTCTTACTGACTAAAAACCACCCATGTTCCTTCATTGGCCCTTTATGTTCCAGGGCCGCGGTATCTCTTTCAAACAGTCCCGCAGCCCTGGCAGGCACCGGCCCTTGCGGGCCCCTCCCGTTTGCTGACAACTCTTTGAGGCGCGCGTGGAACACGAACGCGCCGTCGACACGGCCTGCCCGTCGTCATACGACGGACGGACGGCGAGCTAGCCCATTACTCACCGTCCACAGGCCCGTGCCTACGGTGGCCGAGAGCCATCACGGCGTGGACACCTAACATCCTAAATTTACATATTTCAAATTCAAATCTCAGTCATTAATGCAGGACCTATGTCCACAGTGTAATAATTAACTGTCAAAGCTTTGCACACTAAGCAGTATAACGACATTTTAGTAAGGATTTTATCCCTTTTTGGTGTAAAACTTTATGTCGAGAGGTCTTTATATTCACTTTTTTTTTTTTTTGGGATGGAGAATCATCAAATGACTCCCGCTCTGGGCGGAGCAGAAGGGAGTGTCAGACTTTTACTGACTAAAACCCATCCATGTTCCTTCTTTTGCCCTTTGTGTTCCAGGACCACGGTATCTCTTTCGAACAGTCCCGCAGCCCTGGAACAGTTCCGCAGCCCTGGGTCTTAATATTATCTACATTATTAAAAAAGATCATAGTTACGTTCAAGTAGTCATAGTGGAAAACAAACACACATCAATGAAAAACCTTCCTTCTTTTTATCCTTCCATGGTCATCTTTCTTTAGGAGCTCCTAGATAAATAATAACAGCCGCACGGGTTGATCTTCAAGGTTAAACCGCGCTTGCCAAGGTCGGTCTATGGATGGGTGGCAATCCATATTGACACACACATCCGTTCGTCCGGTCGTCCGATCATTCCGTCTTTACATACTGAGTTTCTTCCGTGCCTCGGAAAGCACGTTAAGCCGTTGGTCCCAGCTGTCATTTGTAAATCTTTGGCAGTCGTTACAGTAGTCAGTGGCCCGAAAGTCTGACAGCCTGTTTACCAAGGGATGTTGTATTACCCAGTAACACCCAATAATTAACTGGTTGTGGAGGTCAGATAGGCAGTCGCTCCATGTGAAATACTGATGTTCAGCATCCGGTTAGACTGGAAGCCGAAAGAGCTAAACAGATGCATACGGGTTTACCTATCTGCAACTTGTTTCCAAGCCCAGATTTAATCGATGCAGTTTAGATTCTAAATTAAAGAACGTTTATCGTTTTTTTTTATTTTAAGCTTCATATTGTTCGGAACCTCAAGCTTAAGGCCTGACAGACCTAAAAATGCCGGATATGCAAGTAGTGTTAACTGTTTCAATTTAACCATTGAATTAAATGATAAAAGATATTTTTTTCGGTAAGCACATTTCACTTTTAGACGTCAATAATAATTTACTGGTGTTAAGCTGCATTCTAGACTGGAAGCCAACCCCAACATAGTTTGGAGAAGGCTAGAGAAATGATGATGAAGGAACGTGTTTTATATCTAATTACTATGTGACGAAACATCGAAACAAACAAATACCTAAAAATGTTACCATGAAACCCAATCACATAATTTTGCGAGACATCAAATTCACACGAAAAACTACCGTTCTCAACTATTCGGGATATAAGAGGTCGATTTTATGGCTTCCTTAAGTGCTTTCTGACCGTCGTTTTCTTTTTCAATCCTGAATACTAGCCCCAAAGGTCGATGGGCCACCTGCGACCTTTGCATGTTCCAATCAAAATGTTATAATGCTATATTTGACCCTTTATCTGCCTCTAAATTTTGTATTAAATCTAAATACAGACTTATATTTCGATTGTACGAGTAGTTAAGGTTTTAGTTTATCTCTGATTGATTTCTGTGTAGTTATTTAAAAGAATTTGCCCATCAAAGTTTTTAACAAGTGACTTCAAAACGTCAATAAAAATAGGGTAGTATTTAAACGCAAATCAAAAAATATTCTTTTTCTATGCAATAAGATTCCGAATTCCCATCAAAATTACTGATTGCACAGAAAATAATCAACTCAAAATAGCAAAAGCTTTTTCATCAATGCACAGCTAATAATCACATTATACTGGGGGTGCCCCTGACGTCGACCGTCTAGGGTTAGCGTTTCCGTCAGCAGGTCGACGGATCCCCGCTGCGCGGGGCTCCTATTTCTGTCTGCAGGGTTTACAGGAGCCTAACTAACCGAACCTCGGGATGCCCCTGACGTTGACCGTCTAGGGTTAGGGTTTCTGTCAGCAAAAATTTGCTGTGCAGTCAGTATCTATGCTATGTATGTAGTATTTTTGTACAAAATTAAATTTAACTGATGTAAAAAAGAATATAAATGATGAGTATGTATTGATAGGCGATTATTTATTTGATATGCAATTTATAATATCCCATAAAAATATAAAAAAAGAATAAAGTTTATTTGACGTCAGTACATTAAGTACTCAGAATAAAAAAGATGCAAAATAAAAATATAAATTAAAATAATTTACTTTATAATTATCACATTAAAGTGGAAATCCCATGGAATCATTTAATAGGATTTAATAAAGTTAGAAGGTTGTATTGATGATTTTAATTATTATAACTCAGTGAAACCATATTTGTTACGGTCGCGAATCATATTTTTTTCAACATGCAACCTGACACTGACCTGCAAATGGCAATAACGCAATAAAAATTAAATTTGGAGGGCTACACTGGTGGTTCCACCAAAAATACACGATTTAGAATTTTCAGAATAACTCAATCATGCGATGAAAAACAATTTTGACGGTAATCAGTGTAATATGAAGATCTAACTGCACAGGATTGCAAACAAATATGTCAGTAGTGCCTCTCGTATTTTTTGCAGCTCTAGGTTGATTTAATACACCGTCGCATGAAATACGCATTATATCCTGATGTCACACAAAATCGCGCAAGCAGTATTATCCGCGAGAACAGAACTTACACATTATGCAATAGCCCAACAACAACCGACTTAACACCTATCTGGTCGGAGGTCGGAAATAATTGACAGCCGCCGCAAATCGGATGATCGCCGGCTGAACTCAATTTTTTATTAACAAAACAATTTCTTTCTGATAAGCAGTTCGCAATTTTTGAAATCTAAATGTCCCCCGTGCAAAGCCGGGGCGGGTTACTAGTAGATTAAAATAGTAAAACATTCTCTACTTTTATTTTCTAGGGAGAAAACATCGGAATACGTTTGTATGGACGTAATGCCGCTAGCCTTTCCTCTCAAGAATCCAATGGTTCCAAATGTCCAGCATTCGGCTCCGTTCATCAACATGAGCGATATAGACATCTAACAATTCTTTCCTGTGTTTTCCCTAATGTCACCAACTCAACCGATATTATTTAAGCATACATAAATTTATTCATAATGACCTAAATTGGAAGCCATCCAACGTCCCCCGATGGATTATTCACAACTCGAATGGAAATAAGAAGTCTTGCAATCTTTTTTTATCGAGCAAGTTTTCTCGAAGTTTTAAAAACATTCTTCAAGAGGATTCAGGTCAGCTGCATGAATCTTTCCGAAAGTTGATAAAGCTTAACTACATATCTAACCTAGTTTGCACCTAATTTATACCGTGATCCCACTTCTAGATTTAAGATCTACCAACACGATATTCATGAGGTCTGATCCCAGAAAGGGTGAGTAGATGGATGTACAGAATTGTTTTAATTTAACTTCAGAGTTATCCCCATAATTCCATTCGAATAATACTTTGTACTAGTTGTAGCCCGCGAGCTTCGTTCGCGAGAAATTATTATAAGAAATATTACTTTGCTTTTTATTCTGTTTTTTTTTTGTATTAGTTGTTATAGCAGCAACAGAAATACAACATCTGTGAAAATTTCAGTATCTTCCTATCCTTCATACGGCTTTCTACCCTACATAGATGAAACCGTAAAGACACAAACATAGGTAGACGGACTAATTAGGCATCCTATTGCCGACCATAGCTTTCACGTGCAGTTTGAACACGTTGCGATCGTCAGATTGCACGTCACTACCACCTTTTACATGAATATTGAGTTACTGGATAATACTGGATATGGCTGGGTATGGTAGTTTTTTTTTTAATTTTGTGTACACAAATATTTTGTTGGGATCGTGCTAACATATGAAAGGATTTCACATCATTTGCTTGTCTAGAGCGAGTGAGAGAGGTTTTAATTTAATTTTTTTGGAAAAATGATGAGCGCGAATGGGTCTATTTATTTATTAGGAAGACTGGAATCAGAGTGAGGGAATTATCTTTGAATTTTCTGCAATCTTTCAATATTATTGAAATTACTTTCAATCTAAATCCCTTATCTATTCAAATAGCTAATGTCTGTCAACACAAACCTCATTTTCCAATAAATACATGATGTTGACTAAATCAACAGCGTCTTCAATCTCGCCTGATTCCACATAGAGCACCCTTTGCCTAATTAACTGGAAGACCATTCCATACATCAGAACGTTTCTGGTTCACTAAATACACTGAATTGTTTGATCGGATTCGAAATATATTGCTAAAGGCCTTTGTCAAGGTTATATTGGAATATTATATCGTATGGTATCAATTGAATAGGAAAATCGCTTTTTGGGATGATTTTGAAAGACTTCGGGTTGCAGATTTGGTTTTCTATTTTTGTCGTATGCCAGACATGACATTGGGTTGACTATGGAGAGTTTCGTGATCAGATGACAAAGAGTGAGTCAATAATATGACATGGTGTTAATTATACCATTCTGAAATCAAATTCTTTCTTTATAATAATATAATAATAAACGTTTATTTCAGAATCACTTACATATTTGTTAGTAACAATAAAAACTTATACACTAGTGTTAGTAAACATTTACTTCTTAGCTGTGTGAGGCTCTCCGATCCTAATCCGATTTATGCAGACCTCCAACCTCTTTTATAGTTTGAAGAGCAAGTTGATATGTTGGTTCAAGAAAAAAAAACTGTTACAACCTTTTTTGAAAATGGCTGTCAGACTTTCAGGCTTCTGGCTATCTGTAACGTCGACTGTCTGTCTACATGTATCAGTCGGCACTAACTGCTTAACACGCTAGCTGCGGCAAAAAAAATCACAAACTTTCATATGGTGCTTTGGCGGTCGGAACGCGCATCACACCTTTTCGACAATGCGTATCAGTCCTATTTGACCTGACACCACTATACTCATAATATCGTTCCACACCAGCGAGAAAGATATAGTTTTCATCGTGCGTAGCAGAGGTAAGCACTGAATCGGGCCGATTTAGTGTGATCCGTAGTGAAGGTGTCAACATACTTTCCGAGGCACCCAGGGTTTGGGTTAGGACTATCTCAGGAGCCAGTCCTTTTTTTTTTCAAGGTGCGACACGTTTACTGCTCGATCGCGCAGACGAACGGCACAGCGCACTGCCAATACATCCGCTTTGCCGTCTCCACTCGATCGCGCGGATGAGCAGTTTCGTGTGAGAATTGCATTAGTCAATCCTAGTGCTTTTTCCTAATTTATTGTTGATAAAATATAACTTTGTCTAGGATCTCTTGTCTCATCTAGAGTAACAACTTCCAGGATAGTTCCTGTTTGATTGATGATGTGGTGTATCAAGCGGAGTGATGCTGGATCATCGCTCTAATGATTGATTACGGCTCACGTCCAAGCTTCTTTACTACCTTTGAGCTTTCAATGTCTTATTTTCCTGATGAATTTAGTAGAGGCAATGTGTGATGTTTTTTTGAACAAGAATGTTTCGGCACGAGTTTTATTTTTAAGACAGACAGGCACATTCATATTAGCACGCACTAGGTGCCTCACTATGTGATGAATCAGACATAACCAGCTCATTATGAGCCCTGCAGAGCTAGGACACACCTCCCCTCTATGAGAGGGAGTTTGCCATAATTCACCACGCCGCCGCGCCGCGGCCGACCCAGTTCCAATTTTCGGTTTTAAGACATAAAAGTTTCCTTCAACAACAGAGCAGCAGTGGTAGTGAAAAAATATCAAAAAGTAAAGTGCTGGGTGTGAACCTAGAACTTACAACTCGTAGTTCGAGGCCATTGCCACGGTACCATGAAAGCACTAAAACAAACTTCACTATCTAGTTAGTTGATGCGAGTAAAATAGAAATTGTTAGATTTTTCTATAAGTAATGTTTTAAAAACACCATGATTAAACACAGTTGCATGCGATATTAACCTGCAAATTGTTTATTTATCAACAGCATAATTAACTGAACCACTAGATTACTTTTGGACTGTTTACGAAATCCAAATTGGCTTTCGCTGCTTCTGCCTTTGTCGAACATTTAATGGACTTATATTTACCTAAATTAAATTAGCTTTTGTTAATGTCAATCGTTAATTAGCTTTCAACAAACTACTTATTTACTTGCTACTTACATAGATAGTACCTCCTACCTATATGTATATTAAAAGGAACATTTCAAAGAAACGATAAATAGACCAAAGGTGATATGGATAGGAAAGGGATGATGAAATAAAAATAGAGAAATATGGAAGAAGAAGACATGCTCCGGTGACACCAAATAACTTGGGTAAAGGGGAGAAGTATGATGATGAGGATGATACATTTTTGTCCCTGCCAAAAATGATTTTCTTCAAATAAACAAGACATAAGTTATTAAACTATCATGATCACCAACATTGTCATTAACACTAGAAACGGGATATTTACCACGTTCAGTGTGTTTTGAGTTCCCGGTATTTCGGCGCTGTTGCAAGTACCATGATCACGGATAAACTGAAGTTATTGTGGGTGAATGTTCATGAGCAGATAAATCGGTCTACCCTCTTTCTTGACAGTAAACATGGTAAATATCCCGTTTCTAGTGTTAATGTTAAACAAGAAAGTTTAAAACATAGACAACTTTATCCACATATAATATGACGTGCCGATCCTTTACCAAAAACTTTACGAAAGTAATATCAGTATATCATCCAGCAAGACCCAATAATGGCTGGATATTACTCACAATAAGGCGAGAAATTCGACTGGCCCCTTCGAATAAATGTCAGATATCCATAGTTTAAGTAAAATAAACAACGGACCCACAATCTAGAGTCTGGACCGAAAGTAGTGGACGTGGAATGGAAACAATAACGATAAATAATGATACGGATTGGAACGCAGTATCGAGCGGCGACAGTTTAAAGGAACTGGGTGTAGTTTACATATTCAACGAACGAAAGTACGGAAAAGTTCTCCTGAATTCTGTGAAAAAAAGTATGGTTGTTCAGCAATGCAAGCAAGGAGTCTTTGTTAAATTATTATCAATTTTAAACGTTTTTAGCAGTTGTTTTTTAGTATCGGGAGTGCTTGTGCAAAATATGCGGTAGATTTTAAATCAAAATTATGAACCATTACAAAATTGTCATCATTGGACATCATCTTCATGATTTTTGGGAGTGCTGACGCCGAAAATTTTTGCGGCCACCATCTTGTATTTTGATTTTAACCCCATTCTTAAACAACAACTTGACTTTCTACTTTTAAAAGCGCTACTTATAATAAGACTAAAAATTATTTGGCACAAAGCTCTCTACTGTACCTGAACTAAGAGAAACCGTATTTGGATACATTACCATATTGAGCGAAAGTACGACTATGGCCACTATGGCGTACTTAGACTAGCAGTCCTCTGTGAGTTGAAACACGTGGACTTTATGATAATATAAAACATTCCCGACTGTGGTTTATTTTTCACTTATTATTTTTATTCTCATGGTGTCCTTGCCTTTCATTATATACACATATTTTTTAGTAGACTGTTGATCGTATCGTACCAAAATACTAGATACCGAAACCGAAAATCATCATAATCAATAGTATAAAGCTAATTATGATACGAGTACCTACTCTGTATTCCCGAAATATTACAGTAGGTACTTATAAATAGTTAAATGTGTAATTACCATTGACTTGCCTTCATTAATCGATATTATGTAATGTACCGACACTCACTTTTTCCTTTTTACCCACAACAGATTACTTTGTAATTCTCATATTAAGTGAATTGTATTATTTTTGAGAAATAAATGTCATCATACCGTAAAATCAACTTCCATTATCATCTAGTTTAATAATAACAAATAAGTTACATAAACCACATTTAGGCTGGCCGCAGATTGGCTACTATCGTTGGAGTATTGATTACAACAACCCTTGACACGAAACTTGGTTTCATAGTTTCTTGTCTATGGATCTATTGGAGTATGGTCAACTTTGGAACTAATGCCGCCATCTTGATTTTTAATACCAATGAGATCCACCTTGTAAATATCATTCAAGCGCCCTGAAAAAGATCCATGTAGCAGTGCAGTTATTGTGTAGGCGACTGCCCAGAAGTTAAAAGGTTAAACAAGGCGCAATACGCCCGGGTTCGCCAGGGTGTTACCACTGTAAGAATCGCCCGGAGGACACGGTGGGGCACACCGTGTAGGTCTGCTTCGCTTGGGGGAGAGGGAATGGGAAGCCGTCACCTTGTTCTGCGAAGCAGTCATGCTAGCTAGGGAGGTGGCGGAACTTGAGAGGGAGAGAGCCTCACGTGTCAACTGCCGCGGGAGACGCCCCGGGCGTGGGGGGCCACGTGGTGGCTCCCGGCTACCGTAGGCGCGGGCTTGTGGATGGTGAGTAATGGGTTAGCTCGCTATCTGTCCGTCTTATGACGACAACCCACTTCGACGGCGCGTTCGTGTTCCACGCGCGCCTCAAAGAGATGTCAGCAAATTGGAAGTGATCCGCAAGGGTCGATGCCTTCCGGGGCTGCGGGACTGTTCGAAAGAGATGCCACGGCCCTGGAACACAAAGGGCTAAATGGATAGGTTGTAGTCAGTACAAGTCTGACACTCCCTTCCGCTCCGCCCAGAGCGGGAGGGTTTATTTGATGACATCCATCCGAAAAAAGTAAAGGTAAACAATACTGTCTCTCCACACCACTGTTTGCTTTACTTTTGAAAAAAAAAATATTGGTAAAGGGTTCATAATATCTTATGTTCATCGGCAACATTTCAGACACGATGACTGATGGACGCGGTTCACTTGTGCTGATCGTATTTAGTTCCAGTTCCGAAGGTTAAATCAGGACTAAGTTTTGCGTTTGTCTGTGGTAACTATACAATATCTAGGTTAGCTACAAAACTAACCTCAAAACTTGAACAGAAAATCAAAAAACAATAAAAACCCCACAAAATAAATAGTTCATTTTTATTTCCTTGGAAAATATGACATCTCCCATCTTTTATGTCCAATTTATGCTATCATACAACTTATTTTTATGCACAATGGCGGTTCATAGAAGGATGGGCAATCTCCTTTGTTAGTAGCTAATGTGCGGCCAATCTAAGGTCCAGAGATGGTTCTTCCATTTCAATAACGTTTAGACCAATCAATGTTGGAAAATAATTGTGTATTCATAATTCACAATATTGGGTGATAGTTTCTATTAGCCGTATTATTTAGTTACAGAGCCGTCAATTTCAATACATTTTGTGATTAGGCACGGTTAGCTGGACATGGTACGTAAATTATTTGGAAAATAACTAATGGCATGAAATTAGTAATGCTTAATTCTGGTACGATGAAGTCTTGGTGACTTTTAGGGCTTTAGAGGTCAGAAGGTGGATGATGTTCAAGACAGGGTGCATGTTTGCCCAGTCCCATTTTGGTTTTGCAGCTTCATGACAGCTAGACGGGGTCGCGGCCGACCGAGGGGAAGATGGCGGGACGTCTTGTATAGCTTTGTCATTAATTGGCGAAAAGAAGCGCAACGTCGAAAGAAGTGGAAGGAATAGGGGAAGCCTTTGCCCTGGAGGGTCACAGCAATGCAAAAAAGCAGATCAACCTTAAATTATGCAGCCGGGTTATGATTGGACTGGCCACATTCGCCATCTTAAACTACATGGTACAAATGTATGGTTGTTTTTATGTGATGTCAATTCAGTCTGAGAAATGAAAAACGAAGTGTTATACTCCTTATCAATAAATACTTAAAAGTTTGTGCGAGGCTTTTCTTTAAATCGAAATCTTAAAATAAAAAGTAACGTGCCTATTCCATCATTCCGACACCCCGCCCCCCATAGAAATTTTACATCGGTAATTAAAACAAAACATGTTGCTATTTCCTACAAAAGTATGACATAGTCAAAATGTAGGGATCACCGGTTCGGAATATTATACTGAACACGTGGTAGTCGTTTATGCGTCGTTCCTTCTACCCTGTATTTAATTAACAGTTTTTTACCAAAACAATGAATTCGTATTCGCCAATGAAACAAATCGCGATCAACATTATTAACTAAACCGCTTTCAAGAGCTGTCATTGCCAAATTGCCAATATTCAATAAGCAAAACCGATCTCCCACCAACCACAATATCTCGCTGATTGACGTGAGGCTTCATTAATTATTAGTACATAATAATTTGATCAAAACAACATAATTGGAACCGGGGAAAAAATAGCGCAAACAAAAAGATATGACGTTTTTAAAAACAGAAGGAGCTATTCGTAAACTACCACCATATTTTGTATACGTTACCGGCCAAACCGGTTTACTGCAGTCGTCCGCCTAGCCTACTGGGGTCCTATTTCTGTTAAACACGAAGAGAATGACGGGGTCTTAGTTCAAAAATAACATGTCGGAGTCAACGTGTACTGGCTCGTTTTGCTCGCTCTTTCACCTAGGATTTAAAACTAGTTTGGCCTGATATCGATCTTGGCCGGTATTGAGCTTAGGACAAACTAGTTTGGCCTGAAATCGGGTTTGGCCGGCAACAATTATACAACCAAAGGCGATGGTTCTGTAAATAAGTAAGCAGCTGAATGATTGGCTACACAATGTTTCTTAGCACATACTTTGACTAAGTGGTTATTGTCGCTGTGGCACAATATTATCAAACTACAAGTTAAAATAGAGACTGGAACATGTCTTAGTCACGTACTAAGTTTAATACAAGATTAGTTTTAGTTTACCAAAAACGAATCAGCTGCCCCATACATTAAATTTGTCTTCATAGTACATCGTCCAAATGTAGGCAATAGCAGATTTATTTGCGCTAAACCAGGGTCCTATAGTAAAGTTGTTCATAATGATGAGTGCACCCCATAGGAGGTTTATGGTGAACAAAAACTAAGGTTGTTTATCAGCCAGGATATCAGTTAGTCCAAGATTTTTGTCTGCAAACACACCATCGATAAAAGGGAAAGCCTAGTAAACGACTAAATGTTCTGAAACAATCCAGGCAGCTTCGAGTTTAAAAACAAAGTTACTCGCGTCGTAGGAGGACAATTAGAACTAATGTCAGACCTAACATAAAGTTACGTATGTTAAAAGTTGGTAAGCTAGTTGTTAACTTATCTCATACTGGTAGGGTAGGTACATAGTTGTTGGCGAATGTATGGGCTTACTATGATATAGCAAGAGGCATGTGTGGAAGCTGTTATACTCATTAATTTAATTCACTACCATGATACTTGCTGTGCACGTATGCCTTGCAGTTTTCAACACCAGCTTTAAAGCGAGAGACACATAGCAGGTTTACAGTAGTTGGTAAATAATGTGGAAACACTCACAGAAACAGAGTGGATGAGCAGAACTTCTACGGACAAAACACAAATGTTTCTAGTTGTTGTCAGTAAGTTTTAATGAAAGCCTACTAAAATTTAGTTCGGATAATCTCGAGTGATGAGGGTAGTGAAATATGGTGGACTGGTGGTACCAATTAGCATATTTAAGCGCTGGACAAACGATGGCCTATCTTTCCGCTGGACAAAAATGACCAGTCCTGTGGTGCCTGTCCATTGGATGCTTCGTTATTATTTTATCCATTAGTTATTACAAATGGTCCATCATCTTTTCAGCGTTTTCACTTCTGTGGATGAATAGATGTCTGAACGAAATAATTTACGATCATTTTCAGATTTCCAAAATAAAACACGTGCGATTTGCTAACACTAGTCAAAACGCTCATGACGTACAAAATACATAAATCCAACATGTCGAGATCTACCGACAAGGAAAATGGAAGACACAAACTCTCCCTTTGCGCTAAATTCATATAAAAAACGTGACAGGCGTACGTACTGTGATGGTTCAGAATTGTTACTATTCCTGGATGTGGCAAGGATAATATTTTTTTCTTTACTTTAGTCGAGAAAAAAATATATGTTTTGTCATATTTATATGACAACGATAAATTGATAGACTGTAACTAAAACTAATAAATTAAGTTAACAAATGTGCCATGCATGACAGAAACATGACCATCCTGTTTCCATCCGAACACACATTTTCATATACAGGGTGACAATTTGGTTAGCTGTATCCTTTAGCTTAGCAAGGTGAGTCTACCCGTCATATTAAACAACTTTCCCAAAGATCGAATCGATCGAAACTAAGACGTATATCCGATTCCTGAAAATTGTATATATATTTCAATGTGTCTCAGAAAGGGAAAAGGCATATTATTTTCAAGGTGTGATTCAAGTCATCAAACTGAACAACTTTCTCCATGGGCCCACTACCGAAATCGCGAAAAAAATCTGCAGTCCCTTATATTTGGGTCGAGTAGGTACTGAAGTTTTGTACTGGACAGCTGTTTTTTTTTTCGAGATTTTTATGGTCGCATAAAGAAACTTGTTCAGTTTAATGATCTGAATCACCCTCTGAAATATGACCACACCGTTTTGGTTCACGCTGTATACTCTAGAACGTCCACGCCCAGATAAACTATTAATATTCCAATTAATAATTTTGTTTAATCTGTATCTACCAAATGTGCGACTATAAGTGCGCTCGACCGAGCCACTTCACAATATTAAAATGCTTACATCTACGTTTTACACTTTTCCGTTTGGGGGTTGATGAATGGCAAAGGTCAATGGCTGATACTGGGTACCTACCCCGTAAATTGTAATTTAGGGAACAAAGATAAGTTAGCGGTGGTTTAGAGTTGACGTGACAGTGTTTTGTAATGACAAGTCCATTACAAAGCACTGTCTGATGTAGCTGTAGTTCATTAAACTTCTTTAGTTTAACTGTATTCCTTCTTTAGTACTACTAGTGTTGGGGCTTCAGAGATCCCAATGAAACTCCCGTATCGAGGTATGGTGGTTGAATTAGGTATGAACTGTATTTTTACAATTAAAATATGCGGAGCGTGAGTTTCCCGCGACGGTGACAATTTTTGGACTCAAAAGTTAAAAATGTAGGTAGAAGAATAAAAAATCACAATAATTAGTTGCATCAGTACGGCGGCGCGCCAAACAGAAAAAGGACTACCTTTTGGATAGCAATGCGCGACGCACACACTGCACGTCTCCAAAATTAACGCAGGCGTAAACAACTACGTAGTACTAGTAGTCTTTAGTACTAGTTAGATATTCAATTGAAACCTTAAGGTAAATAAAAACAAATAGCAAAATTTTCATTCCATCGTCGACCTCATCTCTGTCCTCAGGACTAGATTGAGGTCAAGAGTAGGCCCATCAAACATAAAAAAAAAACCTTTGACAGTTCAGAAATTATACAAAATGTATTTAATAACTACTAACTAAATTATTTCGAAACCTTTTTTATAATTACAATTTTAATAAAAACTGTTCCATTTACCAAAAATAATATGGGAACTTTAATTTTAATTACACGGAGCTCAAAACATCCTAAGTAAACATTTCGTTCAATTAGTACATTGCTCCGAAAATCCCTTTTGGATGTTGCATTAAATTTCATTTAGGCTGACTACGGTAATCTGCAAAGGGAAGTTATGAATTTACTGCCCGAAAATTTTTCGTATTTTTGGGACTTTGCTGGTCCAACTAGAGTGGCAATATTCTTTCATGGTTGTTTTGTTGTGGAAGTTTTTGGGACTGTAATTAACAAGAAAACACGAAACACATCACGCCTGTAATACCCGAAGGGTTAGGCAGAGGTGTACCTAATAGTACCTACACCCACATTTCGCTAGTTATGTTTAAAAAAACAATAATAATAATAATAATAATAATAATAATCGTTTATTTATAAAAAGGGGCACATTTACAATGAAATATCTTAACAAATAAAATAGAGCACAGTTGATTATTGCCTGAACTAGGTTGAACCTGTGTCTCAGGCCACAAGGTGCATAAATATCTACTTAAAATAAATAAATTAACATTCAATGAAAAGTAAAGTACTAAAATTAAAACTTACATCAAATAAAAATAAAAAACAGTGTGTCAGCAGTTTACTTGCAGACAACAAGTAAGTCTTCTGTCTGTGCATAAGATAAGAGTTGTAGAAAAGTAATAATAGACTTTTTACAGCTAAAATAATTTAACTTAAATATACTTAGTTTTCTATTTAATCTATTGTACAGAAATGGGCCTAAAAATGAAAAGAATCTTTCCACAAAGACATGTTTTGAGGTTGCATTAGAAATGCATACTATATCATTCCGTCTCTTGTTAGTATTGTCAGCATGGTACGTGAGCATGGTGTGCTGTTTTAAAACTAAGTGCATAATGAATAGCTGGCGCACAGTCAGCACGTTGCAGGATTTATACAGCTGATCTGTGGGAAAGTAAAAGGGATGGAAGTTTGCTACCTTTAAAATTGCTCTTTGAGCTCTTTCAAGGGGAAGCAGGGTAGTTTTTGATGCGCCACCCCATGAAATGATACAGTAATGAATTATGGATTGACATAGGGCGAAATAAACTTGTGTGATCAATTTTGAATCTGCAAAAGTTCGTATTTTTTTAAATACGTATATTAATTTTCGCACTCTTTTAACCAGACTTTCAATATGATACTTAAAAGAGAGTGTTTCGTCTATTATAACACCGAGGTATTTAATGTTACAGGTTTTGAGGATAGGAGGACAGTTGCACATGTTGACTGACAGGTTATCACATTGATGGGCATATAAATGGAAGTTAGCAGTGTTAAGTTGAGGCTTGCGCATGGAGAAGTGAATGTATTTTGTCTTGTCAGCATTTAGTGTTAGTAAATTGCTTTGAAGCCAATTAGTCACAGTATTAAAACCAAGTTGAGCGTTTTCAAATAGTTCGCTGCTGTTTTTAGCAGAAAATATTAGCGCCGTGTCGTCAGCATAAGAAATGATTTTGCCGTGCTTGATATTTAGATTACACAAGTCGTTAATATAAACCAAGAAAAGGGTAGGGCCCAAAATACTCCCTTGGGGAACACCAAATCCAGTATTTTTCTGCTCATCGCTAGTAAAGTTGTCAATCCTAACACATTGGTATCGGTCGTCTAAGTAGTCAGTAAGTAAAGTCAACGGCGTTCCCCTTATTCCTATTGCCTCTAATTTTCTTAGAAGCACAGAAACAGAGACAGTATCAAAGGCTTTCGCCAAATCAAGGAAGACTCCCAGGACCTGGTTCCCTTTGCCAAGCTCTTCTGTGACATAATCGGTCAGGCTATGCACCGCATCGGCTGTGGATAATTTGGCTCTGAAGCCAAATTGCGCAGGTGACAAGATGTTGTTTTTTTCTAGGTAGTTAACTAGTCTGTTGTTTATAATTTTCTCAAGTATTTTTGAGATTGAGGGGAGTAATGATATGGGCCTATAGTTATTCACCAAGTCCCGGTCTCCAGATTTATATATAGGGATTACAACAGCCTTTTTTAGACAGTTAGGGAAAATTCCTTTGGAAAGACAGATTTGAAATATATGCGTTAAGGGAGGTGCCAATATATGCTTAAAGAGTTTAAGAATCTTGTTGCTTATATTATCCCATCCAACTGCACAGTCATCTTTAAGGCCCGAAATGATTCTGGATATTTCGTTTTCGTCAATATCCAGCAAAGCAAATGATTTCAGGTTACAACTGTTGTTAAATTTTTTAAAAGATGGTTGGGCGCAATGTTTCGGTATCTGTTCGGCCAGAGTTTTCCCAACATTAACAAAAAAGTTATTTACTTTGTTAGCGGATAAGAGAGGTGAAGGATTAGTAAGCAGTAACCTCGAATTTGATTCACGTTGTTTAGTCATGTAGGTGACGTTTTTAATATGCTTCCAAATCTGCTTGCTATTGTTGCCTGCTTTATTTAATTCATTTTTATCGTAATTATTTTTAAGCTTCTTTAGGAGATTGTTGCAGAAATTCCTGTATCTTTTATAGGTGTTTAGAATTATTAAATTATCAGGGTATTTCTTAGTTCTCTGGTGAAGTTTATCTCTGTGCCTTATACATCGGATTAGTCCAGGAGTAATCCAAGGTTTAATATTACGAAGACGATTATTTACCGTCACAGCTGTCGTATTACGCAATATTGCTTGTTGGACATGTTTTATTAAGTACGATAAAGCCGAATTAGCGTCAGCAGTATTGTAAATCAGACTATAATCAATGTTGCATAAATCATATTCGAGTTTGTTTACGTTTAATTTAGTCTTTGTCTGGGGGCAATTTTGCTTAGGCAGCGTTAAATTTACGGCTAGTAAGACAGAATGGTGATCGGTTATTGTTGAGTTAGTAACAAGCGTAATAAATGAATAAGTGGTTTTGATCATCACATGGTCGAGGCATGAACCGCTTTGATGAGTAGGCAATGTGTGAGCAGGCAGAAAACCATGGTATGAGCAGATGTTAAGGTAATCTTGAGTCCCTGCGTCGTAGTTTTCAGAGCCAATATTAATGTTAATATCTCCTGTTAGTATTACATTCTTAAATGGGCTAAGTGCTTGAAAGATCTGGTTTAGGGAACTGTGGAAAGAGGTTAAGTTTCTTGCGGAAGGGGATCTATACAAAGCAATTATGGCTGTGGTTGTACCAATTTTGATGATAAGGCAGTTACTAATACAATCTTGTAGATCAGGTTCTTCGACTTTGACCTTTAATGATTCCTTAGCAAAGACAACGACACCATCGTTTTGATTGTTATTAATTTTAGTGTACAATAAGTTATATCCTGGTATTGCCGGGAGATTTTCATGGCGCTTTGATAGCCAGCATTCTGTTAGAACCATAATATCGCAATTAAAGTTAAGTCTATGTAGAAAAATGTTAAAGCTATCGATGTTCTTATAAATACTTCGTATGTTTTGGGTTAGTATGGTTAGTGACTTTTGATACTGGGAAAGATATTGATTGCAGTCTTCAACCTCACATGACTTTGACTCAGTTAAAAATGAGTTATCTATGTCGGTAATTAAGTTAATATCCATTCTATTTAAAAATAACAACAATAAATTACGTCTAGGCTTTAAACAAATAAGTGGCGCTCTTAGGCGCCTTCATAGTCAATCGAGTTAATGTACCTGTATTCGGCAGCTAATTTGGCCGGACAAACTGTGTCTCCCGTCTTGTGGTTGGCTTGTTTTTTAAAGCGCATTCATGTAGCACATTTTGGATGTTCAGCTTTTTTAGCGCAGTCTTGAATGGAGTGTCCTTCTTCACCGCAATGGCCACAAGCTGGGACAGCGTTCTTGCATGTCTTAGATGCATGACCATACTGCTGGCACTTGTAACATCTCGTTACTAGTGTGAAGTCTCGTACCGGACAGGACGTCCAATTTATAAATAATCTGTTCTGTGTGATGAGGGCCTTACGAATGACGGCTGAAACTTCTAGAATGTAATTACAGCTCTTAGCATCTTTCCTACCCGATTTGTGGCTAAGTTTAATTGAGGTCAGAAATGTATCTAGGGTCATAGGCAGTTTATCCGTTATGTTTTGGTCGTAAATGCATTTATAAACCTCATTTTCAGCCATTGATGCGGGAACTCCTATTACAATAATGCGAGGTTTGCGCTTCCGAGGTTCGTCGACGGTAAGGCCTGACGAAGCGATTTGGACTGTTTTTCTGAGCTTGTCTAGGTCATCCTTGGTCTCAGTGCTGATGATAAGTCCTCCTTTTCCTATTTTACGCACGCCTCGTACTTTCAGCTTCATTTCACCAGGGCATATGATTTTTTGTACCATGTTCTTTGTATCATCACTGGTCTTTGTGTTGTCGCATGGAAAAATCGCCACGGAGCTAAGATTATTAGGGCGAATAAAACTGCTGGACCCCTTCTTCACCATATCGGCAAATGATGTAGAAGCTGCAGGTTGCTGCTTCGCACAGGACTCCTGAATCGTGCGGTTCATCTCAGTAAGACAGTCCGCTAGGTCTCGGGCTTCGGTCATAGTTTTCAAGGCGGTGTGTGTTTGTAGGGCTCTTGATTTCATCGACTGGTATTGAACAGCCAATTGCGAAACACCATGTCCAACTTTTCGGCAAAGATTGGTAATTCTTTGCTTCTGGTCAGAATTAAGTTTCCCCTCAGAAGCTATAACACAGACCTCATTCAGGTACTGCTCAATGGTCCCCAACCAATTTTGAATCTCCGGAGTAGAGATTGGTTCAACGGCTTCTTCTTGGTACTGCTTTGGTTGTTGAGGTGGTCTCGGTGTTGGTGTCGACGGAGGGCTGCGTGGCGTCATCCCACTCCGATTAAAGGGGCTGCTGTCCATTTTTCCGTTGATAATAACTATTTACACTTCAGTTAGTCCATTATTTTGTGTAAAAACCACTTACTACGCTGATTTGTATATCACGCTAATACACTTAAACTGGGTCAGAAATTATTGCCGGCGTTAATTTATTTATTTTTATACTGCATTGATGTGCACGTCTGTATGCGATGAGTGCAATCAACGCAATCCCTAAATAATTTTCTAAAAATGTTTAGGTATGACTACGAAGTTGATTATCTTAATGATTTAGAGAAATTAATTGTTACTATAAGTTTTTTTTTGGTTACATTTCTTTAGTCATTGCGTAGTTGAGGACAGACGTCTTGTCATTTGAAAAACAATGTCAATAAATATATTTAGTTACAAGTATCCTTACTGGATGTAGAATTTGAAATGCAACACTTAGATAAAAAAGAAGAAATAAAGAAAATAAATTTATTTGGCTCGACAAGTGCACACAATATTAAATAATAACAATATAAGAAAAAAAAAACTTAAATACAAACAAAAAATTTAACGCTGCGTGCCTCAAGGCTGCACCAAATTGGCCCAGTTCAGAAAAATAACAACAACAACTAGTGCCAGACGCTGGTTTTCAACCGGACCTAAATTAGTGAGGTTACGTATAGTTTTATATGTTGCGTCAATGATGGTAGACAAAAAACGATAAAAAAGTAAAACATCCAATAAATTATTAGTAAAATAAACTATGACACAATAAATATAGCAAAAAAGCAAAACAAAACAAAAAAAAAAACATTTAAATGGCACGGACGCATGATAATAGAACCTGTTTAGCACGATGACTTTTAACACACAGTTTTTTTGATGACCTGCCACAACTGCAACTTATTTATTACTAGCTGTTGCCCGCGACTTCGTTCGCGTGGAAATTTTGGTGTGTACCTATGTGAGAGACCGCCTCGTTGGTCGAGTGGTCGCAAGTGCAACTACTAAGCATGAGGTCCTAGTATCGCTGCCCGGGTCGGGCAGTGTTAAAAAAAATGTTTATTTTAATTACATAAAGTTATAACGCACATGATTCAGAGATCACCTGTTAAGCAAGGAGATGCTTGTGTGTCTCCGCTCTTCCACTTAACATTAAACAATGTATGCAATTGAAAAAAATACTATACATATATACCTACGTTACGTACGTTATTAGGTTATTCCATCAGGAATTTTTCAATAGCAGCCACGGAATCTAGATTTCTGCCCAGTGGTGGAAATAGGCTCGCCCCTATCACATGGACTTCAGCATAACTGGCGAAATGTGAGTGTACGATTAGATACACTTCTGCCTAAACTGGCAACTGATTACATGGCGTGATGTATGAAAACTGAGTGGCTGATCAAAATGTGATAATATGGGTGATGACTACAAAAAGAAGTACCAAACAAAATTAAATGGCGACGATATGGCTTAGAAACCGTTTATTGTGGCGTTATACAACTTTCTTTTCAAAGTGAACCATCACACTCCTTGTTGGGCACTATTTATTTTCTAGTCATTTTTATTGGCCTGTTGGTCTAGTGGTTAGTGATCCTGACTGCTAGGACGGAGGTCGTGGGTTCAATTTCCACACAGGACAAATCTTTGTGCGATGAGTACGATTATTTGTTCTGTATCTGGGTGTGTAATTTATCTATAATAAATGTATGTATTTAGAAATATATAAGTATGTTTATCAGTTGTCTGGTTGCCATAGTACAGGCTCTGCCTAGTTTGGGATCAGATGGCGGTGTGTTGGTTGTTGGTTGTCCCAAGATATTATTATTTTATGGTTTGGCCCAGGGATCTTTTGATCGTCATTGTTAAAGAAAATTTTAAGGGAAATTGTAACCTCTTAAATTGAATGGCAAGTTATTTGAAATAGTGGGCATGCGGGGAATTAAAACGCTCTCTCCTTTAGCAGCTCTGTTTTTATAATGTTACTGCCCAGCTCTGTGATACGAAGCCTGGTGCCGTTGCACAGTCTGGTTGCATCAAGGTTTCTGGAATACCAACTTTAAGCACCAGCTGATGGGACAGCACGCTCGTTAACTCCGGGGAGTTTGGAAATTTAACGGAGTAGGCAGTACTATCGCCGACGATCATGTCAACTTTTTTTTTGGTTATTTTGCTTTCCCACTCGTTCTTTGGCGACAGCACTGCCCATTCACACAACCAGTCTTTATTTTTTATAATAACCTCCAAATTGAGAAAAACGTGCATGTCATGTTACTTCTTAGCCCTTTGTGTTCCAGGGCCGTGGTATCTCTTTCGAACAGTCCGGCAGCCCTGGCAGGCATCGGCCCTTGCAAACTCAGCAAACCGGAAGGGGTCCCCTTCCGGTTTGCTGAGTTTGATCTCTTTGAGGTACGCGTGGAACACGAACGCACCGTCGTTACGGCCTGTCGTCATAAGACGGTGGGACGGCGAGCTAGCCCATTACTCACCGTCCACAGGGTGTAAAGTCGCCGAACGACGCCACCCATCAGCGCCTGTTTGCCACGGATGTCCTGCAAGCTGCGGTTCAACGCCTCTAATGCATGCTTCTGCGACATTGTGTTGCAAAAGGACTCCCCTATTTTTAATGATGTTGCATGTTGGGGTATCTTCACTTGCAAGATTTAGCGGCAATTTTAAAATGGAATGTGCACTTGTGCAGTCCGGCCACCATTAAGCAAAGTTGCAGCAATGCCCAAGGAAGCCATAACCATAGCTATATGACGGCTTGGTTGGCGCAGTGTCTGAGCAATTGATTGCGGCGCTGCGTGTCGCGGATTCCGTTCCCGCACGGAACAAATTTACAACGTCGTGGATTTTATCAAATTTTAATTTAGTTTTCATTTTTACATTTTTTAGAGATTTTATCTCGTAATGGGTTGTACGTAGTACTTATTACTTTCATGCAAAGAGGAAACACAAAAGCAAAAATAAAGCCAAATTCATTTTCAGTCATTCCGACTACACTTCGACTAAAACCTACTTACGTAAATAATTAAATTTATCATAGAAATCGAGTAAGAGGTTACTAACTAAATTTTAAACATTAATATCTTTTGCGTCTGTTGGTCGATTTTGATGAAATAAACGCTAAATGTTACTCGGAACAATGCTTCCTATGTTTCAATATTTAGATTTTAAATACAATGAGGGGTATTTACGTGATGCGCGCACAAACGAACAGACAAACCGACAAACAGACAAACAGACAAAAATTCTATAGTTTAGAAACTGTACTAGTAGTTGCATATTACCTCATAGGGTAGTGTGTCAAAACACCTGTTTCAATGTGCCGTCGGTTTCACTACTTCAAGTAGTATTTTTATCGTGGACTGTGTTTTAAGAATTTAAGATACGCAGTGCAACGGAGCTTTTTTCACTCTAACTATTGCAATTGCATCATACGTCATCGATTCCCAAGAAAAATAAAAATTAATGTTAGAATGGAAATATCACTTTTCACGAAATCGTCCATAAAAATCGGCAATTACATACTTTAACCCCTAATTGACCCCCCCCCCCCCCCCTTTGACGGCACGGTTGCGGGTTCGATCCCCGCACGGAACAAATATTTGTATGGCCTACAGACACCACTCTGGGTCTGGCGTATATATTAATATATTCAGTTCCAAACCATCAAAATATGTTTAATCACAAGTAAATTATGGGTTTCCAAGCACTACTCAAACGCCATAATTGGAACACGTTATAAATTCCAAGGATGGCTAACAACCCATAACGTTGGGTAGAACGAAGGATACCATCTACGAAGACCATAAAATAGTACTAACGTTCGTTTTATATCTGAATTTATGGCGCTTAGGATCTTCCAACCATTAACATAGTGTGAAGTGAATAAGATGAGATATTTAAGTATTCAGAGGTAATAGATGGGACGTAAGTCATGCCGGAGATATAGTGTCTGAAAGTTGACGGAGTGGTTTTTAAACAGCAGTTTAAAAATCTTGCTCCAGATACGTTAAATTATTTATTTATTTATTAAAACTTTATGCACATAATGTACAAAGGCGGACTTAATGCCTAAATAAAAAAAAAAAAAATAACAAAAAAAAAAAAAAATATGTACTTGCGCTATTTCTCTTTTTAACACATAACATCACATCAACGCCTGTCATCCCCGAAGGGACTGGCAGAGGTCCACATAATAGTACACTCACATTTCGCCAGTTATGTTTAAGTCCCATCCATGTAATAGGGGGCCGATTGCCGTCAACCGGGCACAAATACAGATTCCGTGGTTGCTACTGAAAAAATCCTGATGGAAAAACCCAATATCACTTTGCCCGACCTGGGAATCGAACCCAGTATCTCATGCTCAGCAATCGCGCTTCCAACCTCAAGACCAACGAAGGAGTAGTTTTTTTTTATTTAATTTTAGGATATGACACTCCTAGCTTGTCGGGATAAGAGTCCTGAATTACCTTGGCAGGATACCTTGACTGGATGAACTTGCAAATACCTATCATACAACCTAAACATTATCCTTGATAATAAGTAGTTTTGACCCTGTAATACAATACAATACAAATACAAATTGTCTGCGCCATACTTGCGCCTGATGATTTTTTGATACCACCAACTTGGACATTCAAGTGGTGCTATAACCGTTACAAGTTTTTTACTTACACCCGCACACTTTGAACATTTTTAAATTTTCTCTGTCCAGAATCTGTACACGGGTGCGTCGCCACGTAACCTCGTAAAATCTATTGTAATAATTACCAAAGTTGAGATTAAACCTGTTTTGTGAAGAAACTGAGGTTTTCCCTATTAAACTTCCAAATAAAAAAAGAAATAAACTCTATTTGTGTCTGATAGTGGCCACTATCAGACACAAATAGAGTTTATTTCTTTATCAAAGTTTGTACTACATAGCTAGTGATAGATTGATCAACATCAATCAAACATTTGAAAATGGGCCTTAGAGGCCCACTCAACATCGCAAAAGATAAGTGGACAAGTCAATTAAATTAAAAGAGCCTGTCTGGTCTGCCGCTGATTCGTAAAAAGGTGTGATACCATGCTGGCTAGTGAATATCTTGGTGTTTACAGAAACAAAGATCATTTTATAAGTCTGGTTTCTCAGGGCGCGATAAATTATGATAAAAACCCACAGGATTTCTGAAACATAACTCTTCCGTTTATCTACTCAGTCAGGTATAAATGGCGATACGCCGGCTTGCTCATGCATCTTACACGTCAAATATTATTGAGGGCGTGTAGCTTCCCTCACATTGTTTTCCTTTAGCTGGTAATATATTATGCATATCATACATCTGAAAAATACAATGGTGCACGCTGGATTGAGACACGGTTCGGCGGGTTTTAATTCTGCAATCTGGCTGTTGAAAGAAGCAGCAGTTTTTTATACAGAATATATATAATGGGTGTAAAAATACCCTAAACGAAGCCGAAAGACTGTCTTATTCTCCCCGTCCCGTCATTGCGATATTTTTTTTGTTCTGGAACCTAGCTGGGCAACCTTCTACTCACGGAGATAGGGGGGGTCAAAGTTAGAACTTGTTTACAAGTATTTTTTTTTAATTCAAGTTTGTTAATGTTATATCTTTACTTTAAATATCTCTTTGACTCCTTGTACTATTCAATGCATACATCAGCACTGTGTTTTGAGTGCGTTACATTGAGTCCTACCGTAAAAGTAGTTGAGTTACTTAGTTTGATGTACAGAACACTTGGTTGACGGCTTCATGAAGGGTACGTTTACACCCTATATTATGCACATCATATATTTCAAAAATACAATGCGGTACACGCTGGATCGAGACACGGTTCGGCGGGTTTTAATTCTGCAATCTGGCTGTTGAAAGAAGCTGCAGTTTATAATACAGTTAAATCTACATATATATTGTGAAAATAAAAGCTTATAACAAGAAAACAATAGCTGTGTTGAACCAAACGGTTTCTTAGGCGCTTAAAGGTGCTGCGGGACTGTTGGAAAGAGATACCGCGGCCTTGGAACATAAAGGGCAAAAGAAGGAACATGGATGGATTTTAGTCAGTAAAAGTCTGACACTCCCTTCCGCTCCGCCCAGAGCGGGAGGAATCATTTGATGATTTCCCAACCCAAAAAAAAAGGCGCTTAAAAGTCACAGCACACATATCAACTCGGAAAGGGATCGGCATCGTATCTCCTTTCGCCTCGCCGTCAAACAGGCGTCAACCCAACGTAAGCAAGTGGATCAGTAGCTCCGATACGTCGACTCAGCTACGGCTAGGCGGCGACGGCGGCACGAGTTGATACGGTGCCGATCCCGTTCCAAGTTGATATGTGTGCACACCAGAACATTCACAGTTGGTTTCTACTAGCTTGATTTTGGCCAAAGTTTAGTTTCAAATTGTGATGTCAGATGTAATAGTCATATCGGTGAGAAGCTCTTCAAATTTCAGGCAAAATTGAAACACAATACAGACGCTAGGATACCTTACAGGTGCTTGGATCTGGCTATCCGAAAAGGATTTCAAACTTATCAGCCTAAAGCGTACAACTTGTGGTAAATGACACGTCATTTAACTCGTACCTCGTACTCGCACAAAGGGTTCCGTAGCACCAACCTACATACTTACATTTTTTCAAAATTTTCCGCCAACTTTTACGACTTTAGAACTCAACATCGTTGACTTAAGAAAAAAACTCGATATCATCTTTTAAGTGCCGATTGACTCTCAAATCCGTTATAATACGTAGTATTTTTTGTTTTACATGTGTGAAGGGCCACCCGTATTTTTATTTTTTTCCTAATTTCACATTGTATTAATGTAGCGGTTTATAGCCTTCTATAAACCGCTACATTAATACAATGTATCATCTACTCTCCCAATTTCAACTATGTATGTGGTGCTAATAGTCTCCTAGTAAAATGGCTGTGGCGTACGAACGGACAGAGAGACAGACGGACAGGACGAATCTATATATAAGGGTTCCGTTTTTCCATTCGGCAACAGAACGCAAAAAACGTATTTTAAAATTTCACTCAAGGTAGGTACTTACTTTGACCCAAAGCACAGACCCAAAGTTACAATAGAATCCCTTCAACGTGACCAAAATCATATTATAATATATCATTTTGCACCAAGGCATCAGATCACATTTTTTCTTCATGATTTCTTCTTTTATTATTCTATAGTGTATTAAATATTTTCGTTTTGCATTATTATCCCACGGGCCCAAAAGTGTATTTATTTCCCGAATGATGCCAGAAACGAATAGGTACGCACAAAAAGCCGTTATTATCCCGTTTCAAATACGCATCTAAATCAAATTAAGTCATATAAACATCACTGACAGATGATTTATGATATTTTTCTCGTTTACTCTTCAATGACAATTTATTATTTTTACAGGCGTTTTGGTCCAAGTGTTTTTCTTATATTTGAGCAGCAAATTGCCGGATTATTTTTCATAGGATCATTTTTCATTTATGGGTTGTTTTATTTTTGAGGTAGAAGCGGAGCTTCAGACCATGTCCACAAGGCAGGTACAGTATATTATGACATGGCACGTTCATACTGCATTTGATTTAGCCTTGCGATCAGTGGAACAGTGAGATTCATACGTGTGATTTCAAAATTCTACCGTGCATTAATAGTTAGGAGGCCCTAGCGCGGAGCGCGCGGTGTACGTCGATTTTAAAAAAAACTCGTTTCACATAAATGATATTCTCATAATTTTAGGAATTTATTCGTATCTATGGGTGTTATACTGTGTGAATCATAATGCTGGGCTGTGAAAAAGGCGGATGAAAATCGATTGCATGTAGCTAAGATGAGAATGTTGAAATGGATGTTGGATCTGTTGAAAGTGGCGCCTGTTACAGAAAAAAATAAAGGTAGTCGTTTGTCTTGGTATGGACATGTAATGAGGAGGGATGGATGTGATTAAAAGAGAGATGAATATAAATTTTGATAGATGAAGAGGGAAAGGAAGGCTAAAGAAAAGATGGATGGATTGTGTGAAGACTGATATGAAAGAGAAAGGAGTAAATGATGCCGTGACGTCTGACAGGGGAGAATGGAAGAAGAAAACGTGTTGCGCCAACCCCAAATAGAATGGGGCAAGAGCAGCAAGAAAATGATTCGTATCTATGGATGATACTGATTGTGCTTGTGCAATCAATTTAACTAAAATACTATAGGATAATTGTATTTTCGATTCAAAAATTGACGCATTTACGGTACACCGTGCACTCGTGCTAAAGCCTCTGATCATCGCGTGTGGACGGGCTTCATAGGTATTTTTATGTTCAGTATGACGCAGGAACACTCAGAATTTGCTGTTTTTCTAAGTAAAACCAACGTAGTAGATAGCCCTTTAATTATAATACATTTCTCTTAAGTCCTAAAACCCCTATAGCAGATAATCTATGGTCCAAGTTTCTCAAGACTTGGAAGTCTCCAACAATCGGTATAGCCGACGATTATATCAAACGAACTTTGAGGTTCCTTAATTATACGTATGACCGAGTCCGATTTTACCTAATATCCTCAATAAGGAAAGTTATATTACTTTTGTTCAATTCCATCTCGATTCCTGATTAGCTAGGTGACTATCCGAACGTTTGATAGCCATTTTGTGAATTCACTTTTGTTTTCCCGCCTACTGATATATTTTTTTTTAATTCTATTTTTTTAAACTAATTGCCATTAGCAACGTTTTAAATGAGGACGTATATACTTAAAGATTCTGATTAAGATTATTAAAGAGACTATAAAGTTATTGAAGTGACTGTCTTTGGTCTAGTAGTCGCAATCGCGACTGTTGAGCTTCGATTCGAGCCTGGATTTGTGCCCGGTTGATGGCAATAGGCTCGCCTCCATATGGGACGTAAACATAAGTAGCATCCGGTACACCTGTGCCCAACCCTTCGGGGATTTCAGGAGTGATAATATATTACGTGTAAAGAGACTAAACATTTTGTGCATGAGCCTGATTCTAGTTCGCATTCTATAAACGTTACACGGTGCGTGCTTTGGCTTAGACAAACATGTTTGTCTCTGTATTGAACCTGTAGTTTACTTTTTTTCTGCAATAATGATAGCAACAACGCTAAGCCAATATTCACGCCAAGTGTCGTTTACAGATCTCGGCCTATGTTTGGCAAGCATCGCCAAAAATGGGCCTATTTTTCAGGTAGATTTATTTAAAACTACAGGTTCAATACAGAGACAAACATGTTTGTCTCTGTATTGAACCTGTAGTTTTACTTGTTTTCTGCGATAATGATAGCAACAACGCTTAGCCAATACTCATGCTAAGTGTCGTTTACAGATCTCGGCCTATGTTTGGCAAGCATCGTCAAAAATGGGCCTATTTTTCAGGTAGATTCATTTAAAACCAAATACAGCTCCGTTTTGGCAACTCCTTTCGAAAACCTAAAATTACTTCAGGTTACACACGTTTGACCCTCGTTCACTGGATATACCAACTCTTAAAAAATATTACTATACTTGGCAACCGAACTTGGCAGGAAACGAAAAATATAAGTAAAGATAAGGAAAATAAAGGTATATTCCATGCCAGCAATGCAATCGAAATATTTCCACGAGTTTAACTACAGACACGTACTGGGGATAGTAAACTGTAAAGGGTCCGATGCACGTTTCGATCGTACAACACTATATCAAGGAAAGCTTTCCATTTGAAACTTCGTATAAGTGACTGTGGGGGTGCTGTGCCTTCATTTAGTATTATATTGATGATGGGTTATGTTTCGGTGGCTTTAAGAATAGTGGAAGACCAAAAAACGATTGATGGACTGTGTGAAAGATGAAATGGCTAGAATAGAGAAAACTACTGTCATGTGATGACGAATAGGAAATGCAGAAATATGGTTTACGTTACGTAAACGGTCACGTGGGGTGCGTGACACCCCGATCGAATAAATCAAAATCACGATTATGCTTGATACTTGATCATAAAGGACACCTGTTTTTATGAAGCTAACGGGAACTTCAGCGCTCAAAATTCAGAATTTGAAAACTTCTAAGCCTTTATGTATGCTCTGGGGTGTATAACATCCCACGCGACTATTTAAGGGTTAATCTATTACCTACCAATTTATCGCAATTGTGGTGGTCATATAGCATCCCATAGCACGTTTTTCAAGAACTAATTGGTATTAGTGAGTGGTTCTATAAAAATACCATAAAACGTTTACACAACCCGGATTGGGTGCAGATATATCATTATTCGCTGATGTAGTATTTCTATAGCAGCTTCGACGTGCCATTTTTGAACCTGTAAAATTGATTTTACACTGAGATATATCACCAAATCGTGATGTAATATAGTCACGGTTGCGCTGTTATTGTACCTTTATGTTATGTACCTATTAGTATTAGTGGTTGTGGTGCTTTTATAGTACTATACCACAATAATTCGTTCAATCGTTTATTCTCATTCAGTCTGTGTGTTGTTATAATGATTCTGTGTTACATTCCCTATTTCATCAAATCGTGGTTAGTAAAATTACAATATTAAGATTTTATTATGGTGACCATGCAGTTGTAAAATGCGCTGGGAGTAGCGACCCAGGTAGTGAAATAGAGTTGCGATCACAATTTTATTGACAAAGTAGACATAGTCTAGTACGATTTTTTTAAAGCCCTTCTCAAATTAGTGAGTTTTATTTAAATTAAATTAATCGAAGACTAGTTCCTTAATTTTCCACTATAGAATAAAAAAGTGTAATGCGACAACAGGCCTTCTATAGTACTACTGTCAGAGTAGTGACTGCTTTTGTGGTTAAATAAATTAGGGTTCCTTTGAAATCATAACATAAACAATTCTCGTAGATAAAACAACCCATCTTCTTTATCTTTTCCATTGACTTCCCAACAAAAAAATTGCGGCGGTTGTGTCGCAGCAACCTTGATCGGAACTGTACATTTCAAATTGAGTATCGTTTAGAATCAAATACCGACTGAATTCATGGTATAAGTTTGTGATGTCTGCTCTCCCGGATTCCACCTTGTATTGTTGATTATTTTTAATAATTATTTTGTGTACACACCTGATTGTAAATAGTGTTGAATTGAATTATAAACACATGTTTTCTTTATTTTAAAATAGAGATTTCTTTTGTAATTGATACTTCTGTCGATGAATATATCTACTTGGGCCAGTTAGTATCTTTCGAAAACAGGCAAGAAAGAGAAATAGATCGCCAAGTCGAAAGCGCTTGGAAAAGCTAGGTACTGGTCCATGAAGACGCTAATGAATGGTGGTCTTCCGATCTCCCTGAAGCCCAAACTCATCAACATGTATAATTGTATATTCTGCCCGTTCTAAACTACGGTGCTCAGACCAGCCTGGTCACTCACCGAGACTCAGAAGTTCCGCCTTGAAGTTTGCCAAAGGGCAATGGAACGCATTCTGGGTGTGAAAAGACAATACAGGGTTCGTAACACCACAATGCGTTCCAAAACGGGTTTGGACGTTTGCAAGAAGGCTGCTAGGGATTGGGCGAGTCACGTCAGCCGCATGCACGATGACCGCTGGGCAAAACTCTCCACACGATGGTTGCCGGAAGACGGCCAGCGCCGCCGAAGCGCCAGAAAGAGGTGGGGAGACGACCTGGACACGTACCGCGAGGGCTGGTTCGAGGAGGCACGGAAAAAGAGCACATGGAAGGAATTGGGCCTTTACCCAGCACTGGGACAAAACAGGGCACTAAAAAAAGTTATACTTTTCAACATTTAACTGGATATAAAAGCTATATGTTTAGTTGATACTTTCGTGATTTCCTTCAACTAAGTATTTTCAAAGCTCACAACACCGCTTGTTGCCATCGACAGCCTTAAGATTCATCAGATAGTCTAGAAAAAACACCAATGAAGAAGCAGAAAAACTCCACCAGCAGAATTTAAAAACCACCTTGTTAACCTTGTGAATATTTGAAACAGGGGAATTCTAACTTGACTTTTAAAACAATAAAACAAAGACAGACAGAACATAATTTTATAAACACACTTACAAACATATAAACAGACAGTAGGAGAGAAAAAGTAGGTTAAAACAGAACTTGCGACGGGACTACCCGCCAGCGACCACTTCCATTTACATCGGGAGCACTATCCCTCAGTACTGGATTTAAGACATAGAATAGATAGAATACAGAAGGTCTACTTAAAACAAGTGAAAATGCCCGCACCTTGATACGGCTCATCAATCGTCCAAGTGTACGATTGCGACAGTCATTTGTTTGAGATTGTCGTACACGTGCATCCGTTTTCGCCTTTGGACAACACAACATAACATTGCGCATTTTAACCCTAAGGCCGTGTTCACACAGCGTATAATTAGCCGCCGACTGTGAGCATCAAGTTCAAAATGTTTGAAAACAAAGGGCACTCTGAATTTTCTTCGTACATTTTTTACTGAGCGCTCACAGTCGGCGGCCGACTATACGCTGTGTATGAACGTAGTCTTAAGGATTAGGCTGAGCTGACCATTTACTGCACTTGAATGTGAGGATGACAGTACTGAGTGAGTGAGAGCGAGAGTGTGTGTGAAAGAGGAAGAAGTTTAAAAACACAGTATTCATTATATAGATGGCGAAGTGGTTGATAAATTATGACGTTATGACTGTGAAGATGTAAATACGATTTAAAATTGAAATAAAATGGTTCACGTTAGTTAAAGTGTTTTGCTTTCCCACAAACATTACGACAGGTAGGTTTTTAAGTCCCTTGTACTTTAAAGGTGTGATTCCATTGTCATCAACCGGACACAAATTCAGACTCGGCTTTTATTGAGAAATTCTTGATAAACAACTCAAGAACACTTAGCTTGACCCGGGGATTAAATAAAAACCTCATGTACAGCGCTTGCGAATTCATGAACAACAAGCATGTGGGCCTTCTGAATCTATCTTTTCTATGTCGAGGCTTTAGTAAAATAAGTTAGTACTTTGTTTCGCTTTAGCTTATAGCAAGCGTATTTGCGACTAACGTTTCTGAGAATCCCTGAGATTTTTGTTTTAAGTTGTGTAGTGTATTTAAATGAGTTAGGAGTCTCTATTTCTTTACGAATGTCTAGCGAAGGTTTTCTTTCAGAGAAAACACTACCTGTTTTCAAAGTGTTTCCTCAAAATTAAATTCTGCTCTTTAACGATGAAGTTTAGAGTGATGAATTGCTTGTCGATCCAAACAACCGGTAAAAGACAGCTAGTTAACATAACATCACGCCTGTAGTCCCAAAGGGTTAGGCAGTGGTGTACCTATTAAAGTACACCCACATTTCACCAATCATGTTTTAAGTCCCATGTTAGAGGCGGCGAGCCTATTGCCATCAACCGGGCACAAATCCATACTCCGCGGCTGCTACTGAGATATTCCTTAAAAACACAAAAACACTTTGCCCGTCTCGGGAATCGAACCCAGGACCTCATGCTCAGCAATACCTAGCTAGCTAACTACCTCTGAAAAAAGAGGGCTCAGTTTTTCGTTCCTCATCATAGTCATCATTGCTGCATAGAACGACCAACACTAAATTAATATCCACTCTCCACAAACAATGCATTGTAGAAAGTAGATCTAGCAATAGTCAACTTTTTTCTTTCAAAACTAATGCAATGTAAAATGAGCAATGTTTTTATTATACTTCGGCCTTGCTAGACTTACTACAGGAAATGCGTATTTTAATGGTGACCTAATGACTTTTACAATAAAACAAACATTAACGAGAAAAAAAAATCATTAAGTGGTGTAAAAAAAAAGTTTTTAATTAAATAAAAGTTGGAAGCAGGCAGGACCCAGTCCATTTTTATAATTTTATATTCAAATGGGTTCCGGCTGCTTCCAACTTTTATTTAATTTTAAATGTGCTTGTTTTCAGCTTTCAGTTTTTGTAGGTACTACAGTCGGGTTTAAGTTTTTTTAGTAGCTTTTTTTATTTCCATCTTTTTAGTTTAGTAATGTGTGGTTTCACAGACGATTTTTTTTTTTTACTTTTTGCATGATTTCTCATTTCTAGTTACTTTTAAACATATTTATAAGTTATACATAATTATGTATATTTGTAATCAATGTTTAATACCCTTTATTTTGATACCTCATGCGATGGGGTAGGACGAAAACAAATTTGAACCCCAAAATATGGCACCCCAAATAAGCCATGTTTCTTTAAATTTAATGTGACCAGTGACCCCCACGCCAACAAGACGAATCTAACAACGTATAATTTATAGAAATTCGTTCATCCGCTTTGGAGTTACGAGGGAACAAAGAAACGGACATACATACACACATATATACAGGTCAAACACATAACCCTACTTTTTTGATTCGCCGCAGTCGGGTAAGAAGAACGGACTCAGTCCTAAAGCAAAACTGCATTACTTAAGTATTTAAAAGCATTTTTATAATGTAGCTAATGTATTTACGTAGTTTATTTTAACAAGAATAGAAAGCATTAAAAAGAAGAAAACACTGTGAAGTGCACTTAAAATTGTTCTCGTGATGTTTCAATCTGATTTTATGTAGAGGTTAGAATGATATATCAGTTATATTCGTAAAGAAATGTGATCTGTTCTGTTGAAGTTATAGAATAAAATTGATCCTTGCAATAATGAAAGGAAAATAAAAAACTATCCGTGATCATGGTGCTTGCAACAGCGCCGAAATATTGGAAACTCAAAACAAACAGTGGGCATGGTAAATATCCCGTTTCAAGTGTTAATTAAAAACAAACTACACTTAAAAATACATGTTACAAGTCAGTCACAACAAGAAAGTACACGAGTGTCTAGGAATAATGTGCTTAAAACTAACATACCACTAACCCCATCTATGATGTGTTAAAGGAAACCTGTAGACTGTATAGAGTTGTCATAGTTAATGTTAACAAACATAATATTACTACGCCTCTTTCTCATGGGGTAGGCAGAAATTACAGAACGCCACTTACTACGACCCTTTTTTTTTTGGGATGGGAAATCATCAAATGATTCCTCGCGCTCTGGGCGGAGCGGAAGTGAGTGTCAGACTTTTACTGACTAAAACCCCTCCATGTTCCTTCTTTTGCTCTTTGTGTTCCAGAGCAGCGGGTATCTCTTTCGAACAGTCCCGATGCCCTGGCAGGCATCGGCCCTTGCAGGCCCCTCCTGTTTGCTGACATCTCTTTGAGGCGCGCATGAAACACGAACGCGCCGTCGACACGGCCTGTCGTCATAAGACGGACGGACGGCGAGCTAGCACTTGCTACAATCCTTTTTTTTTTGGGTTGGGAAATCATCAACTGACTCCTCCCGCTCTGGGCGGAGCGGAAGGGAGTGTCAGACTTTTACTGACTAAAACCCATCCATGTTCCTTCTTTTGCCCTTTGTGTTCCAGGGCCGCGGTATCTCTCTCGAACAGTCCCGCAGCCCTGGCAGGCATCGGCCCTTGCAGGCCCCTCCTGTTTGCTGACATCTCTTTGAGGCGCGCGTGGAACACGAACGCGCCGTCGACACGGCCTGTCGTCATAAGACGGACGGACGGCGAGCTAGCACTTGCTACAACCCTTCACATACTCCTATCGCTTTCTCCACATCATACATCTGGTCATACTCATACACCACCTGCGAGAACTTTACACCTGACCTTTCCAAACAATATCACTAAAAAGCTCAGTGGATGTCCTTCTAAAGCGTTCCCTCTCACATCTGCTTTATGATTTTAATATCGAGAGGAAACTAGCATACCTGAGAGATATTTCTCGACAGCATGTAAAGTCAAGTCAGAAGCCCATTGGCGGCATAAAAACTGAATCCAGGTTAGGCACTAACCACACGATAAAGAAGAAGATTTATTCAAATATTTCTCAAAACCATCCAGTCTGTTACGCTGCTCAGTGCTCACCCAATATCTGGCATCTGTAGCACCTCATGATTGTAATAAACACACAAACCAGCCCGGTCTTAAGTAAAATGACTATGAAAATTGAAGATAATTACACGCTTACACGCTGCGTACATTCAGTGATCATTAAGATGTTGATTAGGTGGCACACGTGTCTCCCGAACCAGTCACGGCCACGAGAGGCTTACGAACAATTTGGAATCGTTCGTACGTGATCGCATGGCAACGCTTTCGTTTTCGTGCGATGTTATTTTTGTAAAGCAAATATTTTCTGTGGCTGTAATCGGAGGCTGTGTGAATTTGTGTAGGGTTAGAAATAACTTTAGTTCCAATATAGGAGACTTTGAATTCAGTGTATGTTATCTATACATAAAAATGAATAAAACTGAAGTGTCTGTTTGTAATTTCAAAATACAAACCGTCTTTTACTGAATGCTTAAGAAAGTATAATGATACTAAAAAAACATTTTTTTTTTTACTTTTATCTGTCTGTATGTTCCAGCTAATCTCCGCAACGGCTGAACCATTTTGACGGGAGATAGCTGATAGCTTTTACGTGGAGATAGCTGATGTTATAAGGAGTAATTAAGGTTACGTTTATTTTAGAAAAATGATTAGGGTTCCGCGCAAAAAAAAACTCTTGAAATTGTTTACAAAATCCGATTCCGATAGGGAAGTAATCCTTTTTTTTTTATTAAACTGTCGCATGAAGCAAGTTTTAGATGGTTTTATTCATCATCATCGTCAGCCTACAGCAGACCGCTGTTGGACATAGGCACCATCTCCGATCACACGCTATTCAACTCGATTCTTGGCAACTCCCATCTAGCTGTTACCAGTCACCCTGCGAAGACCGTGGCTCCACCTAGCCCGAGTGCGTCCTACCTCATGCCCTTGCCGAACACGTGCACCCCTACACTTATCGATTGATAGTTTTCTGTCAGATATGGTAGCCTTTAATTACAATGAAAAAATTGCAAAATAATTAATAACATACATAACGCATACATTAGGGAGGAGTTCGTGGCCTAATAATAACTGCCGCTTGGGTCGATCTTTAGGTTAAGCTGCTTGTCTAGGTTGGTCCGTGGATAGGTGACCACCCATTACATACCGAGTTTCCTCCATGCCTCGGAAAACACGTTAAGCCGTTGGTCCCGGCTGTCATTTGTAGATCTTTGACAGTCGTTACAGGTAGTCAGGGGCCCAAAACTCTGACAACCAGTCTTACCAAAGGGTATCGTATTACCCATTACTAACTGGGTTGTGAAGGTCAGATAGGCAGTCGCTCCACGTAAAATACTGGTATTCAGCTGCATCCAGTTAGACTGGAAGCCGACCCCAAAATAGTTGGGAAAAGGCTAGGCAGATGATGCTAACACATCCGTTATGCAGAGATGTACCTTATAGTACCTACACCCACATTTCGCCAATTATGTTTATGTCCCATGTAGTAGGGGGCAAGCCTATTGTCATCAATCGTGCACAAATCCAGACTCAGTGACTGCTACTGAGAAATTCCTAGTTAAAAAACCCAATAACACTTTGCCCGTCCTGGGAATCGAACCCAGGACCTCATGTTCAGCATTCAACATGGAATAATAATCAAAATAACCACCTGTAGCGCGGACCCTGTTCCCAATGCCGGTGGACTAATATTTTTTTTTTTGTATTTAAATGTTTTAATATTAATTTCATATAATAAAAAATATAAATAGTATGTAAGAAAACTGAATAAAGATCAAAATAAAACAAAGCCAGATGAGTTTCAAATTTATTTATTGAATAATGATTAGGTTTAAATAACTATTACAAAGTCCAGCAGCAACTCAAGTTTGCATTTCCAATAACTAAACATAGTCCAACTCCACCTTTTGACATGTGTAGATTCTAAGAAATCTAGAACAAGAAGCCAAGTTCGAACAATATGAAACCTTCAACAAAATATATTGAAAGAGAAATTTTCGAAAACACTATTTAAACAAACACTTTAGTAACTCCGAAGGTCTGTAAAACAAACACAATATGTTTTGTTTTGACTAGAACATTCTGGAAACTTTTACTCGTATTGAAAATGTGCGCCATATTGGATATATCTGAATGTATTATGCAAAACAAGTTATGTACGCTCTTATAAATTCTGTTTTTCTTTATAAGTTCAATGCCACTTGTTTTCTGTTCAATTTAAATAGTATTTTGAATACAATCTAAAATGGGTGTAAAAATACCCTTAACCAACCCGAAAGGCATTGGTTCTCCCTGTCGTCATTGCGATAATTTTTTTGTTCTCTACCGCACCGGGAACTTTGTAGTTAACGAGATATTTGGGGTCAAAGTTTCAACTTTTTCACAAGTTATAACATTAAATCGTTTTTGAATGCGTTTCATTAAGGGGCCGTCTCCACGAGCGAGAGAATCGCGGCGATATTATCCCATACAAATACGTAATATCGCCGCGATTCTCTCGCTCGTGGGGACAGCCCCTAAGTCCTACCGTAAAACGTGATTTTTCACACCAAAAAAAGAAGTTTCCCAGCAATAACTTTTGCGTAGAATTACTTATTTTGATATTGACAGAATGTTTAGTTGACGGTTTAGTGACGGGGCCGCTTACACCTTGTATTTCAGCCAAGAAGGTGATTAAGGGAATACTTTAGAATATTTTCAAACCTATTTTATTTCCATTTATAAAGTAGACATTGTTTTTATAGATACCGTAAACAGCAAAACTTTTTAGTTTTAAACAACCCAAACTGCTAAAGCCAGTAGTTTGATTTAAAAGTGTAATAAGAAAGATGAAAACTTCAAGTTTTATAAAATCTTTTTAGTGCTCGATAACAGTGGCAAAATGGAGAATACCAAAAACGTGCAAGTTTAAACGAGGTCACATTAAAACCAGCTAACAAAAACTGCCTTTTCTTGAAAGACTCGTACAAAATAACAGTTTAAAAGAATTAGTCGACGACTTAAGTCTGATGTTAAAGATAGTATTTTCCTAAGATTGCCGTTTTCGTGAGGTTGTCTGAGGACGCGACGCAAGACGGTTGAGTTTGGAAACTTTGACGGGGCTTATGACTTTGTTGCCGGGAACGTGGTGCGAATAGAGAATGGCGAGCTTTGATATAAGTGCCTCTAAAGCTTCGACACTTGTCTAGAACTAAAAGGTTATTGTAAACATGTATAAAATCATAAACAGGGATTTTGTGATATGGGAAGGTTATTTCATGACATAACTACCTCTGGACCGGGAGAAAGTGGCGTTAACAATGATTGAAAAGCCAAAAATGTATAGCAGTGACATAATCGATTTTGTAGCGCATCATGGATGTTCGCTGTTTCTACACAACTATGCGAAAACGGTGCACATCCTTGGTCCGCAGGGTTCGGGCCTGCTTCAGCGGCATCTTGAGGTTTGATGGCCAGTACCTCAACCATTGCTGTATGGTTTATTAGCTGAGCAATCGAAATATTTCGTTCTAGGCAATTGCAGTTTCAAATGTGTTATTTTAAATACCTGAATTTTATGATCCCTTGTTGAGTGAAATAAAATGATTGTATTCTACAGGGTGGAAAGGACACCGACGCGAAAACGGTTACCACATATTCAATACATTCGTCTGAGAAATTTTTCATAGGTTATTTAAAAAAAAAAGCTGTTTCCTACATTCAAAATGTATGGAACACCAGATTTTTTTTTACGATATAGGTTTTCGCTTGGCCGCAACTTGCCTCGTGAAGCGATGATGCGGCCTAGGTTGGAGCACGCTTGCCTAAGAGAAACCGATTTACTCGAACTTTGAATACATCCAGATCCATCCACTTACAATGAAACAATGTGCCTTTCTGTGTAGACAAGATATCAATCGTTCTTGTAGGTATATATATAGTTTGAAGAAAATAAAAAGAATTGAAAATAATATATAGACCTAGACCAGTCGCACGAACTGGGGGGTTACTTTGACGTCTTAAAGCAGGAGTAATTCCAGTGTGGGAAAGAGGCAGAGCTATACAGGTCTTCTAGCGCCATCTCTTTCCCACACTGGAATTACTCCTGCTTTAAGACGTCAAAGTAGTCCACCTGTAATGTAATATCATATCCATTCACTTTATTGACGTATTTATTCATAGGCGATCAGAGGTTGCATTTCGTCGCGACGGTGAAGTTTAATTAAAAAGAAATTGAAAGTGTCTCTTCTTTGTTTGGAATACCTAATAGACAGCGGTATTTTTCAAGATTTTTAAAATGGCAATTTAAATAAAGTGCCACTTTTAGAACTTTCTTCAGTTTCTTAAGAGGGTCCAATTTTCAAACTTGTCGACGTTTTTTATTTATATTATTAATTTTACTAACTTTAATTATAAAACATCTCTCTGCACTTTCTTTGTCCATTATAGTATTGAATATCTTTTGCCAGCGGTTTCACCCGCGTGGCGGTTGCAACTTATCCCAAGTACAGACGCCAGCACATAAAACTACCCGAAACTGTCAAATTTTCCCAATCTACCTAAAATGCTTTATCGATAAAGTTGAAAATCTATCTAAGAAATTTGTCAGATTATAGTAGCTTGATGTGCTGGAGTCTGTACAACTGAGATGAAAATTATCCTATGTCTTAGCCCATGGTTATGATCTACTTGTGCGTTTCAACAAAATGAGACTGACAGTTACTTTTGTGTCTATAATTTGAGTATAGATGTGAAAAGAACAACACTGGAAAATCATTGTTATCCAATACCTATTTTTTTTTTTTGCAAGCGTGTCGAGTATCCCACTGCTGGGCAAAGGCCTCCACTGTCTTCTTCCAAACCTTTCTATCTTGTGCAATATCTGGCCCTGTTTCGTACTGCAAACAAGGTCAGATCGTCACACAACAACGAAAAAACAGTCAAGCTATAGTGGGAATTGATTGGCCACGTAGCACGAATGCACCCGGAGAGGTGGGCGCCTCTGCATCAGATAGAGGGAATCGCCGCCGAGGTAGACCGCTGCGACCTAATAATGTCATTCAAAACTCTGAAACCTCAAAATTGACAACAATAGCCGCTTACCTTGACGATCTTCAACAAAATACCAAAAAAAAAACGGCAGAATTCGCGGCACGTAGCGATTTCTATTGGTATAAGTAATCCTTTGTGGGATTTACATGCATACTAAAGAAACAAATGGGGCCTATAATAATAAATCAGCGGCGTAACGACATGGGGTACAAACGGACCGTGTTTTGAAGAAATTGCTTAGATAGGGAACGTTTCACTGGGTTAGAGTTCGACTTTTTTGTTTGGGTGTCAGAAGATACTACGGTTTGTAGTGTTATCGAATGTTATGCAATAAGACAGTGGGAACAGATCTCAAGATCACGCCTGTGATCCCCGAAAGGTTAAGTTGTACCTAATAGTATACCCACATTTTCACCAGTTGTGTTTGAGCCTATTGCCATCAACCGGGCACAAATCCAGATTGCTACTGACCGTGGCTGCTATTCACTTTGCCCAACCCAATCGAACCTAGGACCTCATGCTCAGCAGTCGCACTTGCGTCCATTAATTACACATAGCAAATACTCCTTCATCATCATTTCAGCTGAAATACTCTATACTCTATCCGTTTAGGTAGTTAACTAAAGGTAAACAATCTTGATGTGTCTTTTTATACAAATTCATATTAAACAAATAAACTACTTTTCAAACTTACGGTTCAATTGATTTAGTATTCGTTACTATTGTATTTACTTTGGTTTTTACTTGCATTTTATTTTTAAACTGAGTTTTTAAGTAAAAAGTTACATCAAGATTGTTTACCTTTAGTTAACTACCTAAACGGATAGAGTATAGCACTGCAATCTGCTGTCAACATACACGTTCATCATTATCAAGGGAGCAATTTTTTTGTGATTTTCATTTTCTCAAGATATGGAAAATTTGAAAATGTGTTTCTAATTCATTAGTAGGTTGTTGGTTAATGAGCACAGAACTATGCGATTTGGATATCAGTAGTTGGATCCAAACAGATGGTATAATACTGGTACATACATAAGTATCGTTTATATGATAAGAAGAATAACGTGTTGGTATCGCTCAAGTATTTATATCAAAAGTGTTAATACTCCTAGAGACAAAGTTCACTCAAAACTTAAACTCAAACGCTCCATTTGTATCTTAAATCAAACTATTATTGAATTAGTGAGTTCAGTCGGCAAAGTTAAACGGTTACTTGATATCTCGCGATCGAGTTGATAACTTGTTCAGTATATTTACTGTAGTCACTATGACAAGAACTTGTGTTAAGCACCTTATTAGACAATTCGTTTTTGTGCGTTTTACTGCGATGTTTAGCCAATCACCATAAGTCTGTTTCAGATGGCAGAGGTGTAATATAATACAGTGTATGGAACATCATGACTCAAACTTTTAATAACGATTCCGATGAAAATATTAAAATAATGATATGTTAAATTTATGGTAAAGAAGATTGTGTAAAAAATAGTGCACCTAGATGGGCGAGGGCGATGTATTCACAAATAAAAAAATAACCAAGATTTTTTTTAAAACATTGGCATGGTCCGGGAATTGAACGGCTGTCATGCTTGCGATCACTAAATAAACGAAGCAACTAGCCAGTTAAAGCTTCATCATTATTTTGTCCTCATCATAATTAAGTATGTTACTTGGGGTCGGCCCAACACGTTTTATTCTTCTAGTTTTAGCTACGCTATCAATTACTCCTCCGTGAAATCTTGTAAGAAAAAAAGTCATGCTAACCTGGCGAATAAAATAAAATCCTTTTTTGTATTATATTAGCCCACATTCTTGGTATAGTTTATGTATTCCATTTATTCCTTTGTTTAATGGTTAGAACGTGAATTTCGCATAAAAATCTTTCGTTGTTTTCAAACGGGGATCGAACCCGTGAACTCGCATCACTTTGCCTTATGTTCTAATAGATAGGCAGGTACGTCTTGATATGGGTTGAATATGGCTTTTCTATATTTTAGTTTTGCCCATTATTTTATAATTTTCATTGAAAAAACATTCTTAAAAAACTTTTTCTATCACTGAAACTAAAATCAGTACAAAAAATAACATCGCTTTTCCACTCTTCGCAAAGTTATGTTTAACGCCATCTAACGATCGCAGCGTGAACTAATCGAGCCGGGCTTCTGAATAATGAAGTTTTGCCGCACGACTGGGCTTATGTAGATCGTGGCGCGCTTCACAAACCTCGGAATAAACTTCCCGCGCATTTCTTACTTTTTATAGTTTTTACTGCAAACGATTTATGTTGGTATAGGACTTTGGCGCAGTCAAAGCTCGACGCAGTTCGTGTTTTATTTTAAAAGAATCGTGCGAATATTTTAAACAGTTATGGCTTCATAGCTTACAAATGTATTTATTAAGTTGCAGTGTGATTTAAAAGTTGTTTGTGTGAAAATCTGAACACGTACAGTTATGAACTACATTTTTATTTCGGTGCGTTATTTTTTTTTATTATACACAGAAACATGGCTTTTCTATTTTGTGTTTTTATATTTTTTCGTGTGATTACTTTTTATGTGAGTTTACTATTTTCACAGTGCCTTTTTACAGAATATATAACAGGTTTATGTATAGGTTCTTCCTACAGTTCTGCAAGGTAATTTTGGCACTTGGATCACTTGGATGACATTGAGGAGGGCGCTGTTGGTAAACATTAGGGAAATTACCTGTGGAGTTTTGGAATTGGGTCCTATTAGAATACCAGCGCTGTGACATTTTTTTTAACGTTACAGTACCTTGCTGAGACAGGGCCTTTTAGCCTCGTACAGTACGTACGTACCAACTTCGTTTGTTTTATTTTTAACTAGCTGATGCCCGCGGTTTCGCCCGCGTGTATGTCAGTTATCGCGAAATTCCGTATTTGTGTAAATAGCTTTCCAATTACCGCTTGATAATTGCCCATTTTTAAGTATTAAAATGAATATAATATGTTATCCTTAAGAGATATATACATGCCATCGCGGACTTTTCTATAGACCTATATAAGACACACAATTCCACCATACATCATTTTGTTTTATCTCAAAGGGTTTAGGTAGCGTTCTCGTTGAAAGCTCCCAGACGGCTTATTTTTTTCCGACACCTCCAACAAATATCATTATATTCTAGCCAATGTATACAAAAAATTGACAAAATATATACTAAACCCTTCCTCGAGAACCACTCTATCCATTGGTGAAAACAGCATAAAAACAGTGCAGTAGTTTTTGTGTTTATCGCGAACAGACAGACGACGCAGCGGAGGACTTTGTTTTATCATATTATGAAGTGATATTTTATTCTGTTTAAATTTTAAAATAATTTGATTCTATTGTTATTTTAACTATTTTTTTTTTATCCGGCGCGAGACTAATAAATACTTTTTCGTTTTCTTTCATCCATCGGAGTTTGACCCAGTCAGGTACAACTACACCTTCTTAGCGTTATTTTAACTGAGTCACCCATATCAAACCCACAATAACCAATTAACTGAACCCATCGTACCTAATTGACAGATAAATCATGAAGTTCAGTCCAATATCCCACCTCCTGGTCCGTAGCATAATCAATGGGAATTATTGAAGAGATTACGAGAGAAACTAACTCTTAACTATTGATACGGCGCCAAAGTTGTGAACCTTTGGATTACAGTTGTAAAATTATGTAGATTCCTCTTCGGAATTCAAGAGAAGAGCGAGTGAGCCGTTTTCTTGCTTCAATAAAATTTTTATCGCCTTTGGTACTTGTAATGAAACTTCACAATCAATATTGCTTGGGTATTGAATTTTTATACGTTTTGTAATCCGTTTATAATAACGTTTGAAGATTTGATAGGTTTAATTTTAATAAGTTTTTTAGCTTATTAATTTGGTAAACCTACAAAGAACTATTTGTTTTTTTAAAGATAGGTACTAGGTAGCAGTAGCGAAGGGTCAATTTTTGTTAGAGGGAAGCCGGAGAACATATCTTTAATGTAATTATATTATTTGTCCGTAGAATACTGAGTGTGCCATTTTTCAAAGGGCATCCGGAAGGAATCGAGTTGTATGGAATCTTCGCCACTGCTAGGTAGTGATCAGAACATTTTAATATTATCCTACCTACTTATACTTTTTGTACACGGATTTATAAAAACCAGGTTTATACAAATAAACTACATAACATCACGCCTGTAAACCCCGAAGGGTTAGGCTGAGGTGTACCTAATAGTAAGGTGTAACACCCACATTTCGCCAGTTATGTTTAAGTCCCATGTAATAGGGGGCGAGCCTATTTCCATCAACAGGGTGCAAATCCAGACCAATAAACTACAATTCTAATAAAACTGAATGTATTGTGGTACCAAACACAGTATTAATTTATACTCCGTGATTGCAAAACCAGATTTTTCGTGTCAGCATAAATTGCATGCTGGTCCAAAATTGTATGTTCGTGACCTAAACGGCACGTCAATTTTCATAATCTATTGCTGTTATTTTTCATATGCATAACTTCGTTGTTACCCGACCTTCCATTATCCTTCTCCCCTATTTAGCTTCTTGAGTGATAGCCACCGGGATCTCCCCTTAATTTCCATGAATAATGACATCAGCCACGCGACCATTATATCGCATTTTAACAAGAAAAAATATCGCATAACTGTACTTAATGACTCACCCATTATTTTTGTTGTACATCTTTCTGCCGCTGCCATGAAATGAAACACAGATTTTCCGCATTTTTATTTAAAAATTATATAAAAGGATTTACATTTCTCTACATGAATAGGGCGAAAATTGTATAAATGAAGCTTCAGTTTCTATACAAATAATTGTTTCTATATTTAAACTTGTAGAGGATAATATAATAACCATCACAGATGGGATTGTAGTAATAGTTTGAAATACAAAAGTGCTGAGTTGACGATATGCAAAAGTAGATACATAGGTGCATCTCTAATGAGCGTGACAGATTGAATAATGAGTAGGAGAATTTACAGAACAATCAAGATTCTTAAACTAATATGATGTAACAATTAAAAATCTCACAAACAAATCCATAGTCTATAACAGTTCCATACTTTAACCAACATTTTCACACAATCCTTTGCTTTATAAGCCTTCTGTTTCTTTGTGCACTTGTTCGAGATCACTCTAAAAGCAATATGTCCGAGAGGTATCTTGTCTACCCCCGTCGTCGTGACGTCAGCCGTAGTAATAATTACTAGAATGCGCACCTAAACTCCTAGGACTAGTCATAACATTTGGTTCCATTTCTTCTTCATTGCTTCTGCTTCTAGTAAATCTAGGCGCTATTTCTCTCGTGTGTGAAGGCACATAGTCTACGTTACCGTACATATTTGCTTCTGCATTAGAAGGGTAAATTGTACACAAAGGTTTCATTGCTCGAAGAGTTCCTCTGCTACCAGGAACGTTCTTGTACAGAATCATGTCTGGATGCATGGGGTCATGGAATGTTCCCGAAATGTGACTGATGTCTGCCTCATTATCAATATCAGAAAATGCATCATTAAAGACGTTAGGAGCTTCAGTGGTATACATATCTCCGTTTTTCGAATGGTCTTTCTTCCGCTTAATATAACATCTGACAGCAATGAATGCTCCAATTATGACTATGAACATTAGCAGTCCTATGCTAACAGATAACAGTAATATTGAGTTACCGTGTTGTGGCTCTGAAACAAACAAATATTTTCTAATACCAGCGACGAATATTTGTACAAAATTAACTAATGCGTTCTAGTTTCGGCTCTGGCCAAATACATTGATGTATTATGTTTGTTGGAGTTTAATTGGTGTACTCGAAATTCATGGATCGCGTTTGAGCATGAAATATGAAGGGAGTAGAAAGTGAATTTGGGTTCCGTTTAAATTTTATGGATTCGATTTTTATTATGAATTGTGACATTACATTTGGCTCAATTGGTGCTTCAACATGGTCGTTATTTAATGTAACTGACTAAGTACAAAATTTCAAATGGCTTGAGTTCATGTATCTCGAACAAAATTACCTGGTTTACCTTCATTCCTGTCTAAGTTCTTTTTCGTTTGAAGAACAGTTGTTATTTCACCTTCTGGCCGAGTTGGTGGGACAAAGTATTCAGTTATTGATGGCAGCAAAGCACGACCAGCATTTGATTCCCCCCACTTTTCACCGGCTTCTTCTAACAAAATAAAATATTAATTAGAAATTATCTTTTGTCTTTTGTAAGTTGCTGATACTGATCATCATCTGCCAGTTCCCAATTAAGTTGGGGTCGGCTTCCGATCTAACCGGATACAGCTGAATTTAACCTGGAGTGACTGACTACTTTCAGTGGTCAGATAAGTGTTAAGTTGCTATAATTATATTAACATGGTCACAATATTCACCTGATTCATCAAAAAGTGCTTTGCTATGGTCAAAACTGGTAGAATCTTCATCTCTCTCAGGCGTACTCTCATATTTTTCGGAGAGGACACCTAATGGTACTGTAAAAAAAAAACTTTGAGTTAGTTCATACTTTAACTTGATTATTAATTTACTTAATACACATTCGTTGTTTTAAGAATGAATACTATGGAAGAATATAACAACACAATATTTTACAATCACAACAACTTATTTTTATAAACCATAAGGTAAAACAAATTCAGTTACAAAGAACAGAAAAGACAACAATGACACTGTAACCATAGATTCTTGTGCACCGAACAATGGAGTAAAGAGCAAAGTTGCAAGGTAAAATAGAGATTTGTATTGTTAAAACTTACAAGATGCACCAGAATCCGGGAGTTCAGGAGTTGAACAAGTTGTGCAATTACGAACTGGAGCGTTTCTGGTGTAGTACGAGGTTACACGAGATTGAGGTGGTGTTGGAATAAAGCAATCTACTGATTAGTGTACCATTTTACTGAGTTTAAAGCTATCCAATTTAACGAAGGTACTACAGACAATACTGACACAAAAGTGTATTTAGGAAAAGCAATGGATAAAATTGGGACTAATAACAATTACTTCAAGGTTTTTATGTTAACATTGTAAATATGGAAGGACAATGCTGAAAACAAGAATATGTGCGAAAATAAATTGAAAGCTGCAAAAATATTTTGCCAGAAGTAGCGCAAAAGGGAATTTTAAAACAAAAACTGTGTAACTATGTAGCCGAAATAATATTTCCTTTTATTTACTTTTTACTGAGTAACCGTAGCAAAGAGATGACTTAACACGGTCAGCCAATTTTCGAAATTTTAAAATTTTATACACCGATGACAACTGGCTGGAATGGAAATATTTCTTTTCTGCCTACAAACTATCTGAGACCTTTTAATTGAAGATGAGAAGTGTCTGCTTTAAAGGGATAAGTTATCAGAAAAAAAACAGATTATAAAAACTCCAAGAGTTTTTTTTTTTTTTAAATGCACGTTTTCTTCGGAACACGCCTTTTTAAGTCCAACTTGCTAGGTAGACTATCCCTTTTTGCATTAGTTTCAGTTGTGCTAATTACATAAAAGCAACAGTAAGAAGACAAATGCAATTTAAAACTAAATAAATATGGAGAACCCTTTTAAACAGCCACTGCTCAATTATTATGTTATTAAAAAGAAAAGATAAATTTTGAAGTCTTACCGCAAGCATAGACGACTTTGAGATACGGCCTCGAAAGAAAGTTGCAGGATGAGTTGAAGGTTCTATTGTTGGCCGCTATCTGACAGCGCCGCTTCCCGAGGCACAGCTGGATGACTGTCTTCACAGCATGAGGAGTCACGCATGCTGTTGACAAAGCTATAGATTACAAAATATTAATAAATCCACCATTCTGTGAACCAGTTTAACTTAAGTCTATCTTATTTAGTCTTAATACGTCTACCTTATACAAGGCCTAACCTTATTAAAATGTTATTGTGTTTCGTAATCGTTCTGAAAAGGGCCTTGAGAGTATCGCAAGAAAAGAATAGCATATCATAATCAGCCTATAATGTTCCCACTGCTGGGACACACAGCCTCCTCTATATAAGATAATGCTATAATCCACCACACGGGCCCAAAAAGAATACCAGTGTTAAAAGGCAGCTAGCCTAGCTGTTGCCTATTAGTGAATACGTGGTGGAATAATTCTTATTCTTATTCTTTATTGCACACAAAATTAAAAGATATACACACAAAATTACAATATATAGCTTGCTTGCTTGCTATAATTGTTTGTAATTTACACTAAGATATTGGGTCTCATAACCCATCTTAAGAACATAGTGTCTTTTACTATAAAATAAATAATGGTAGTCACTGTGAATACATTCTTGAGTACGAAACGTGGTACTAATTATATTAGTGAGACTAAGAACAAGAATAAAAATGCCTGAAGTGCCTGCGTACCTTATAAGTACGCGGAGTAATTAATTAGCTTCATACATTCCTAACCCACTTTTCGTAAGTGAATTATTAAGGCTCTGAAAGTATTTCGTACAATATTCGTACACTATTTTTCGCCACATATTAACCTGATTCTTTGTATCCATGTGTCACATTATGTACACCAAAAGTGCCGTGTTCATTTGACATTTCTTTTATTTTCCGTGGACATCATAATTTCACTAATTTCGAGTCTGTCAAAACAAATTACGAATGCTAGCATTACAAACTATGTAATGTAGGACACTAGGCCACACCCGTCTCCCATTAGGGATGACAAATGAAATTAACACATTTTTGGAACTTATCACACGTATTCCACGAATACGGTTTCATTTCTTCGAACTATTAGTTTTGTCAGCATTTTAATTTAATACGTATACTTTAATATTATTTTCGGTAGTGGCAAATAACATTAAAGTAGACACCTAAATCAAAATAAATACCCCAGCAGTTCTAAAAATAGTCCTAATATTTGTCACGGCTCTAATATTAAGAACTATTCCGAAAGATAAGAAGCTATTCTTAATGTGAAGGTCAGGGGTAACCGTAAAAACTAATTTAATTACTCTTCAGTTTGTTAGTCTACTTCATCAAAAGAGACTCGTTTAGTTTTTGTCTCCGGAATCGTTAAGAACTTTCCTTTGCCTTATTTTCTTCAAATGATTATGTTCTTTGTGAGCCTCAAAACAGTTTAATATTCCAGTTTCTTGAAAGTCGTTAACGGCAAGACTTTTGAAGACTAAATTTGGTACTAGCGAAATTGAAAATTGAGTAGGTACTTAGGGACTAATTTTGAATTGGCCAAAATAAGGTAAGCAGTTACTCAAGTAACGTTAATTGCAATAACTATTAGAGTCGATACTAAAAGCTATATTAACGTACGGTCTACATTATTATCAGAAATAATGTTTTATTTTTTCACGAAGAAGTCGTAAAATTAATCTTTTGATATATTAGAGTAAGCAGCTCTTCATATTATTATACTTACTAAGAGCTTATGTCAACAAAGTATACGCATGTACATATCTACCTACCTAACTTATCTTCCAGTTACATCCTTGATAAGGCAATGAAATATACTGCCTTTTTATCCTCCTACATTGATGAAATCATAACTTTTCTTGTGTTATGACAACGTAGTCAAGAAAAGTACCTATTTCTTTCTTTTTATCATAAAGAATTTTCTATCACTTTCAGAGATACATAAGTAAGTAAAAATTTAGACAACCTAGGGCATCATCATCTGTCTAGCCTTTTCCCAACTATTATGGGGTCGGCTTCCAGTCTAACCTGATGCAGCTGAATACCAGTAATTTACGTGGAGCGACTGCCTATCTGACCTCCACAACCCAGTTGGTTCTGGGTAACACGATACCCTTTGGTAAGACTGACTTGCAACTTGGGGCATATTTAACAAAATTGGCAGTGAGACATTTTAGTCAAAAAATACGAAAATTTTCACATTTTTATGACACGTACGCTATGGAGCACTACTACTATGAAAAAACGTTAGGGCCTAGACAAGCCACATTCGCTTCTGAAGCGTTTCGTATTTCAACAGACTTTTCGATAGCTTATGTCAATCCAATCCATTGTTGACTTTTCCATCTTCGTTACCGCTGAGACCGCAGAATACCACTTTGTTTAGGCCATCTTGTCTAAGTAATTTGAATTTATGTGGCCGACCATTTCATGAAATGAACGTAACCATACCTAACCTGATCATGAAGTGACGAATTTTATTCTAAGACTGACTGGCAGCTTCACAATGCGGCCCATAGACAAATGTAACATAATAAACACACAACTTCTCGTATGGTGACTCAGACCATGATACTGAACAATTTCTTTCTATGACTTGGAAATTCATAACTTTTTTTTTGGTTTACCATACATGTTGATCAGCTGATCGCGTCAATTCCTATATAAATTCCAAGTTTTACAGTCGGACTCAATGTGACGCACTCAAAACATTGTGCTGATGGATGGATCGAATAGTACGGGGATCGTGAAGGTGTTTTAAGTAAAAATCTTACGTTAAAAACATGTATTAAAAAAAAACTTGTGAAAATATCGGACCTTTGACCCCCAATATCATGAGTAGAACAAAAAAAAATATCGCAATGTATTGTGATTTAGTATCAAATTAAACTGCAACATACTACCATGTAGTGACAACACTGTTTAACTTGTTTATGCTATCTCTATGGCTTTTGTCTATGGCATTGATCATATTTTTATCTATTAAATTAGTCGTTGTTCAAACTTAACAAGCGTTGTTTCATTATACAATGACAGAGAGAAAAAGTGCCTTTCGGCTTCTTTAAGGGTCTTGTTACACCCTTACACAAAATATTTGTGTCTTAAAATTAAAATTGATCCATTGTTATACTTACTTTCGTCCGGCACACCCTGCGCCTGTGGACAGGTAATGGCTTCGAAGGCGATCCTGCCGTACTGAGCATCAAAGATGGCGATCCGGGAGTGAGGATTGCAGCTCAGCTTGATGACATCGCCTTCGCAGCCGGTCCGGCTTCGAAACTCATCTGTACGAGTATTGACTATTGTTAGGCTTTATGAAATTGAGCATCGTTAGTGGGTTATTAATGAAGCGGATGAAGTCTAGAAAAGACTGACATATGTGAAAGATAGATGTTGCGTGATGTCATGCAATTGTCAAACATTCAAATTCTCGAGAAAAACTCCGGATCATCCCTAGTAGTTACAGTTCAATTCTACTATTTGAACATTTTGAAAATACAGGGTTACATCGACGCTCAAACTGTTAACATAGTTTTGATTTCATTTCGTTTGCATTCAGTAGGTAAATAATTGTCAAGAATTTCTCAGTAACATCCACAGCGTCTAGATTTGTGCCCAGTTCATAGCAATAGGCTCGCCCCCAATTACATAGGACTTAAACATAACTGGCGAAATGTGGGTGTACTATTAGGTACTCCTCTGCCTATCCCTTAGGGGATTACAGGCTTAATGTTATGTTACCTACACCGTCAAAATGGAACAGCTGATTCTTATTGAAACTATTCCTTTTTATTTTAATGTTAATTTATTTATTTTCATTTAAATCGGATTATATGGATCAAGGTTTCTGAAATAAATTAATTTTATTTATTTGTTTTCAATCACGTGCTATATCCGTGTGTTATGTCCTACTTACGGGACCCTAAAATCTGAAGACAATGACTAATACCTACCGCATTGACAATGACCTACCGCGATGCGCCCGCCGGCATCGTGCAATTCGCCTTCTCAGCATTCCGATGGCGTGGGATCGAAGATTAGTGTATTTGTGCATCACTCTTGTTTCTCACATCGAGCAATTGTCGCGCATCCTAGTTTTACCGATTTAATTGTAACAATTATATTAATTAAAATGTTTAAGTAAATTATATCGGTTTCTTTTGCATCCTCGTCTGCAGCCGAACGTAATTGGCGCAGTCGGTAGGATACTCGCGGTCGGTTTCGCGTAAGGAAGATTTCCGCAATCGTAAAGCCGCCCGTACGGCTATCCAGTCGTTCCAGAGTATCCAGAATCTACACGTCGTGCTGTATCGAGGAATCCAGACATTGATTACGCAAAGGGGCTGATATAATGTTCATGTAAGTTCATTAGCCCTCTTCGCCCGTTACCTTACTCCTCTTCGCCCGTTACCTTACTTGAGAGTGATCGTGTGTTCGGTTTGCGCATAAATTCGTAAAAATTGTATACGAGACTTTAGATTTTAACAGCAAAGTGAAAGTGACCAGTTTTGCTTAAAACATAACTTAAAATATTAATTGTTTTTTGACTGAGCGCCGCAGTGCTTATGCACCGAAGAACTAACTCGCCGGTTTAGCCCCGCCCACACGCAGGAGCAGGACAGTCGCCATAATTGCTCTCCCGCTTACGCACCACGCGCCTGAGTGCTTCTGTGTACTACGCGCACGCACCAAATATCCCCAAGCCAGTCGACGTGTGTGTCATCGACATTGGACTGCGTACAATGCCTCGCACTCAACGCTCGCCTACCGCTTCGCCATCAGTGAACTCCAGTGTACTGCAAGCAAAGTCAGACTCGGATATACCCGCAGCGGTATTGAGCAGCCCAGTCGGTAATGTTAACACAGCGTCGCGGATCAAACGGCCTTGCCCTTATTTCTCGCCTGGTAATGAACTTCAAGACCTAAAGAGCGAAATACTACAAATGTTATCGACCTGGAAAAAAGAACAAGAGGAACGCCTTACAAAGCTCTCTCACGATCAAAATACTTGCCTCTCTAAATTGGTCTCCGAAATAGCTGAACTAAAATTACAGAATCTTGCGATACAAAAATCAAACGGCGACATAGAGAAATCTATTACATTTATCACTGAGCAGTACGATGATATGATTAAAAAAATTGATGCTTTACAAAAAGAAAACCAACTACACAAAGACAACATAAGGAACTTGGAAATAAAGATTCAGGATATCCAACAGCTTTCCCGGCCATCGTGCGTCGAGATCCGCAACGTGCCTGCTGTAGAGAATGAGTCAGCATCAGATTTATCGAGTATTATCAGCAAAGTCGGTGCAGCAGTTAATGTGACTCTCAAAAGCACCGAACTACGCGATGCATACCGCTTACCCGGGAAACCAGGCACCGTCAGACCTATCATTGCGGAGTTCACAAATGTTCAGATTAAAAACAAAGTCATCTCAAGTGTGCGTGACTTCAATAAAAACCACCCCAACGAGGGTCGACTGAACACTAAATGCATTGGTTTACCCGGCGATCGACGTCCAGTATATGTTGCAGAATATCTTCCCGCAAGCTCCAGGAAACTGTTTTATGCTGCTAGAGAATTTGCGAAACAAAAAGACTACAAATTTTGCTGGACGGCAAATGGCAACATTTTCTTGCGGAAAATTGAAGGAGCGAAACAAGTTCTCGTCAGATCAGAGCAAACTCTACGCAATCTACAATCGGACATAAACCAATGACTGTATAGTAGACTTATTTACTTATCTGCTTATTACCTACACTATTTTTTGAATGAATGTAAAACTCACAGATCAAAACGTAAGTGCTTAATTTTTTTTATGAATTGTATAAATAATTTCCTTTTGGTTACGTTCTCACACAAACTACACAATCCTAACATATGTGTTATACCAATACATCTAGCAACTCTACCCTATGAATTAAACTCACATTTTCTTAAGCTTATTAAACCTCAGTACCCAATACATTTACACACTTGTTACTCAACTTATTTACACACTCATTTATACACATATTCTTCAACTTTTTTACAAACTCACTGTCCAACTTATACCATAGTTATAATTCCATATCAGTACCGAATACACAGAGTTTCAAGTAATTGTCCCCTGCTCAACTCATTGCGTCATATAATAGTATTTCAAGCTAAATTTTCTAATGGCTAATGTTGCGCAAGTTATTGATGACATCGACAAAACGGCCTTCACAACAAGCATGAAACTTCATTGTATAGATGACTGTAGGCTGCACTTGGGCGATATAGGAGGTCAGTACTCGGTCGTGATCCAAAATATACGTAGTATTAAAAAGAATTTCGATAATTTCCTTGTTCTCTTAAGTCGGCTGCACTTTTCACCTGATATAATTATTCTAACAGAATGTTGGCTTGACGACATGTATACCTGTTCCGAAATTAATAACTACGATTATCATCTTTCCAAAATCTACCTTAATCAAAACGATGGTATAGTCGTATATACCAATTCATCTCTTCAGGCCTCTGTCATAGAACCATCCTGCAAAGACTCGAACTGTTTGGTTGTTAATGTCGGGAACGATCTATCTCTGATTGCGATATATCGATCTCCATCATTTTATAATATTAGTAACTTTTGCGAATCATTGACAAAACTGATGGAGTCGTGTAAGGCAACCACGAGTGCTATTGTTGGGGATCTGAACATTGATATCAAATCAGATAGCACTGACAGGCGCGCCGCTGAGTACCTCGACTTGACTGGTCACCATGGTTTTTTTCCAGGACACACTTTGCCAACGCGTGGCGACAACTGTTTGGATCATGCTATGCTTAAGACTCAGAAGCCGGCAACGGTTATTGTGTGTGACACTGGCATAACAGATCACGAGACGGTTGTCTTGGGCATTCACAAAGAACTAGCTAGGACCAAGGTTGAGAAACGTCATGCACGAATCGATTACATAAAATTAAAAAAGGATGTTGAAAACGAATCTTGGGATTGGCTTCTTGAAGAGTCCAATGTTACGATTGCATTTCAAAAATTCGTCGAAACACTCTCGACTAAAATTAAACAACACACTACTAACCGTGTCTGCCGTAGCTCAGACGATATTATCAAGCCATGGATAACTAAAAACCTCTTGAAGTGCATAAGACGACGTGACCTTATGCACATTAACGCAAAGAAAAATGAAAATCGCGACAATCTTGTCATCCAACAAGAATATAAGAAGTATCGGAACTATTGTAACAATATATTAACAAATCTGAAACTTGACCACGACCGAAAACTTCTTATGGAAACAAAGGGTGACTGTAAAAAGTTATGGCATGAAATTAAGAAAATTTGCAATATTAAAAATAAAAAAAACGGAGAGACTGAGCTTTTGTCAGACACCGAAAACCCTGCATCCACATTAAACAATGTGAACGATTACTTCTCAACTGTTGGCCATAACCTTGCAGCAAAAACACTCAGTCAACTGGGCTTAACTGAAACTGAACTGGCACGAAGCAATGAGCAATACAGTACTGTCAACCCCGGCACAAACTCTTTCTTCCTTGCTCCCACTGATGAAGAAGAAATATTTTCAATTATTTCCCATCTTAAAACGACGTCTGCAACAGGTTACGATGGCATTAATAACACATTTCTAAAACAGTGTTCACATGCTTTGATCGGCCCAATTGCCTTCCTGTGCAACTTAAGTCTAACTTCGGGCAAAGTACCTGATTGCGCAAAGATTGCGAATATATGTCCGATATTTAAAAGTGGAGATCCCAAAGTCCCTTCAAATTATCGACCGATTTCTCTGCTTACATCTCTTTCAAAAATCCTTGAGAAAGTTGTGAACAAGCGTCTACTCGCATACCTAGAAAAAAATAGATTATTGTCGGACAATCAATACGGTTTCAGGGTTGGCAGGTCCACGGAGGATGCAGTAGCCAACTTAGCCGATTATATATCCCTCAACCTTGGTCACGGACAGGCATGTACTGGCATTTTTCTGGACCTCGCCAAAGCATTTGACACGATTTCTAGGGAAATCCTGATTAAAAAAATGTCACTCCTGGGAGTTCGTGGCGTTGCTTTGGACTGGTTTACCTCTTACCTGAATGATAGAACCCAAAAAGTCATCTTAGGGGAATATTCTAGTGACTCAACCATGGTGCATTTTGGTGTGCCGCAGGGAAGCGTACTGGGACCTACCCTTTTTATTATCTATATAAACGGACTATGCGCCATGAAAATTCCCCAAGCCAAAATATTTACATACGCCGACGACACCGCTATCGTTTTTTATGGGAAGACGTGGGATGACGTTCAGGTTGCAGTTGAAGCCGGGATCAAGGCTGTCGCGAACTGGCTGCAACATAATCTCCTGACGCTTAATGTAGACAAAACGAAGGCAATAAACTTTGCAATCTCGAAACGCACGTCCCCTAGCAGTGTTGCTTGTCTACAGCTACACTCCTGTTCTAGCCCAGAAAATTGTACTTGCCCACATATAGAACAAACAGATACGATTAAATATCTTGGAGTCTTTGTAGATAACCGTTTGTCGTGGTCCACACATCTGAGTGCTTTAAGGGGTAGGGTTCGTAAGATGCTCCGTATCTTTAAGCAACTGGGTAAAATTGCCGATGACTCAGTTCTAAAGATGATTTACTACTCTCTGTGTCAATCAGTCCTTAACTACTGTATAATAGCATGGGGTGCGGCTGGCAAAACCTTATTAATAAATGTTGAAAGAGCTCAGCGAGCTCTGCTTAAAGTTGCCTACCGACGACCGTTCCGGTACCCCACTAACACACTATACACTGAAGTGGGAGTTCTTAGAGTCAGACAGCTTTACATCCTGTCTGTCACTCTAAGATTTCATAAAACGTCCTTGAGCACTTGTATCCTGTCAAGTCGAAGGATACATTGGGAAAAGGTGCGATGCCGTAAAACAATCGGTAGAAGGTCTTACGGTTATATGGGACCGCACATCTATGCGAAACTCAATGACCGACACAAAATTCTGCAACTAACACTAACTAAATGTAAAACTACGGTAACAAAATGGCTTCTTACTCTTGACTATGACTTAACTGAAAGTATCATAGCCTAATAAACGCACATACATTTATATATTTAAGTATTACTATAAATCACAAACTTCACTCTCTCACAACACCAACACGACTGTCTTAATTCACACCCCCCCCCCATACACACACACACACACACACACACAACACTCATACATATAATTATTATACATATCACGACACACATATCTTACATATCTTAGGTTAAGTACGAGTAAATTAGATTAGATTTAGGAATTTATTGTTACGGATATATTATTAGTGTAACAATAAAAATGTAACCGGAACGAAGGAGCCTGGAACTCACGACACAGGGAATCCTAGTGTGAGTTTCAGGAAACAATGCATCGAATGTACTTTTTGTAAACAATAAATTATTCTTATTCTTATTCTTATTCTTATTAGATTATTTCTAGTGACCGCTTTCTCCTAGCCCGTACTAATATAACTTTCCAAAATTTTCTTTCCACGAAAATCCAGGAATACTAGGTTAGTTAGAAGTAATAGAGAATTAGTGATAGACTCTAGAAGAGATATTGATTTAGATACATTATACGAAGATACAGAATCGATTTCTGGAAAAATGTCTTTGGATTTAGATACCGTTTATAAAGCATTACGTTTGGTACCCGAGTTTGACGGGAACCCGAATGTGCTGACTAGATTTATTCAATTGTGTGATCATTTAGTTAAAGAATATTATAATGTGCAAGGTGGTTCCGAATTATGTAACTCTGCACTTATTAATGGTATATTAAATAAAATTGTAGGGTCTGCTGCTCGCTTAATCAACTCGAATGGTATAGCAAGTGATTGGGATGGCATTCGTAGGGCATTAGTAAATAATTTTGCTGACCACAGGGACGAGACCGCTCTTTATAGCGATTTATCTCTTTTAACACAGGGGTCTAATACTCCACAAGAGTTCTATGAGCGTTGTCAGAATCTTTTTAGTACAATAATGACTTATGTTTCCTTACACGACACCTTAAAAACTACGATAGACGCTAAAAGGGATTTATATAAGAAATTAACGCTCCAGGCGTTTGTGCGCGGATTAAAAGATCCTGTAGGATCACGCGTGCGTTGTATGCGCCCTCAAAATATAGAACAAGCACTTGAATTTGTTCATGAAGAAACGAATACCATGTATCTACAAAATCGTAATGACCGTTTACCTGATAAAATAATTAAAAGCAATAACCAACCCGGTAATCATTTTAAAATGCCCTCTCAGCCGTTTAATATGCCCGATCCGAGGCCTAATAATTATAGCATGCCAGGACCTTCACGATTCCAATTTCCAGCTCAACAACCACCACAGTGGAAACCAAATTATTTCCAACCTCGCCAGTTTGGTCCGACTCGAACTCAGCTAGTGTTCAGGGCACCCCCACCGAACTACAACCGTCAGAATAACCCATTTCAAGTAGTCCAGCAGAATTCTCCTAACCAGCCTACTGTTTCAGCGCAACCACGCCCAATGAGTGGTGTTAGCCATTTCGTGAGCAGACAATTACCACCTACTAACGCTTTTTCTAGGCATGACTGGAGCAAATCAGGCAATCCTCCACCCAATAATTATTTCAAAAGCCGGGAGATGCATTTTAGTGATTGTTATAATGATCCTTCGTTCAATGAGTACTTTACCGATTATGATGGAACTTATTACGATTGCTATGAGTTGCCAGAAAATGTGTACTATGAATTTCAACCATCCCCTCAGGAATGTGTTGAATATCCTCAGCCGTCCGGAAGCATAAAAGAGGACGCCAAAGAATCAAAGGAAACGGATTTTCAGAAAACTCCGAAATCCGACAAATTAAAATAGAAATAAATCTCCAAACTCAACGGTACCTTCCATACGTTCAAATCGCGTCACCTCCTCTTAAGCTTTTAATAGATACGGGTGCGAACCAGTCATTTCTATGTCCTAATGCTGTCGAAAAATACTTTAGTGATATTCCTTTAAATTATTCTCCATTCGAAGTGCACAGTGTTCATGCTAGAACTAGAAACGACTATTCCATTACTTTACCTATTTTTAATGAATTTAATGATCCAAGTACAGTTTCATTTGATATCTATAAGTTCCACGATTACTTTGATGGACTTATTGGTACCGATCTGTTAGAAAAATGGGAAGCTACAATAGATTATAAAAATAAATTATTCACAACTAAGTTCGCTTCAAACCCTATTAGAATCTATGATTCACGAAATACTAATTTATATGAGAATATTATTCCAGCAGGTTCATCGAAGTTAATAAAGATTCCGATTAATGTTCGCGATGGAGATGCTTATATTCCTGAACAATCTATTTCAAACTGTATTATAAGTGAATGCATTACTACGGTAAAACAGAATAGGGGTATATTAGAAGTACAAAATCCAAGTAAAAATGATGTAATCTTTTCAATGGATCGTGCAATACCTGCAGAAATCCATAATGTCGAGTGCACGCGCACTAAACAGCAAAAGCAACGTGTAAAAGACGTGCTATCTCGCCTTCGTACTGACCATTTAAATGAAGAGGAACGCATTAATCTAGAAACATTGTGCGCGCAATATGCCGACGTATTTTATATTGAAGGTGAACAATTAACATTCACAAATAAAATCAAACATTCAATTAAAACCACAGATGAGGCTCCAGTCTATACAAAGAGTTATAGATATCCATATATTCATAGACAGGAAGTACAAGAACAGATAGGTAAAATGTTAGAACAAGGTATCATTAGACCTTCAAATTCTGCTTGGAGTTCTCCTATTTGGGTGGTAGCTAAGAAAGCTGACGCATCAGGAAACGCGAAGTGGCGTATTGTAGTAGATTTTAGGAAACTTAATGAGAAAACCATAGATGATAAATACCCAATCCCCAATATAGCTGATGTCTTAGACAAATTAGGTAACTGCCAGTATTTTACTACGCTAGATCTAGCTAGTGGATTCTATCAGGTTGAAATGGACCCCCAAGATATTACAAAAACAGCATTCAATGTAGAACATGGGCATTTCGAATTTCTAAGAATGCCAATGGGACTTAAAAATAGTCCATCTACATTTCAAAGAGTAATGGACAACGTATTGCGAGAACTCCAGAATACCATTTGTCTAGTATACCTAGATGATATAATAGTTTTTAGTACATCATTGCAAGAGCACATAGTCAACCTAGAAAAAGTTTTCAAAAGATTACGCGAATCTAACTTTAAGATACAAATGGACAAATCTGAGTTCCTTAAATTAGAAACAGCTTATCTAGGACATATTATAGGCAAAGATGGAATAAAGCCTAACCCAGATAAAATCTCAGCAATACAAAAATACCCCTTACCTAAAACCCCCACCGAAATCAAGAGGTTTTTAGGACTTCTTGGTTATTATAGAAAATTTATTCCCGATTTTGCTAAAATAACCAAACCTTTAACTCAGAGCTTAAAGAAAGGCTGTAAGATTACACTTGATCAAAATTATGTCGAATGCTTTGAAAAATGTAAGACCCTTTTGGTCAATGATCCAATTCTTCAATACCCTGACTTTAAAAAAGAATTTATACTCACTACAGACGCTTCAAATTTGGCAATTCGAGCAGTACTTTCACAAGGGTCTATTGGCTCTGATAAACCCATAGCCTATGCCTCGCGTACGCTAAACTCTAGTGAAATAAACTATAGCACTATAGAAAAGGAGTTATTGGCTATAGTCTGGGCAACCAAGTATTTCAGGCCATATTTATTTGGACGTAAATTTAAAATAGTAACCGACCATCGCCCATTGCAATGGGTGATGAGTATTAAAGAGCCGAATTCCCGTTTAACCCGTTGGAGATTACGGCTAAGCGAATTTGAGTTTACAGTTGTCTATAAGCAAGGAAAGCATAACACTAATGCAGATGCTTTGTCACGAATAGAAATTCATCATGAAGAGGCTAGTTCGATAGTAGTTAACACGTCACAAGGTGCACCTTCAGACTCAGATTCTATAACTGAAAGCGCAGATTCTAGGACTTTGAGCGCCCATAGCGATTTAGAAAGTCCCATATTAGAAATCCCTATTTCCGACGAACCCCTTAATAAGTTTAATAAGCAAATATATCTTAATGTTGTAGGAGATATAAAAAGCAGGCCTAGTGTTTCTAAACCATTTGAAACACATACTAAAACCGTCGTACAAATTTCAAAATCGAGTTTAGAACAAGACGTTATTAGCATAATTAAAGAATACGTTAATCCGAAAGTAAAGACAGGTATTTTAATTAATCCTACATTAGAAATGTATTCTATAATACCTATAATTCAAAAATATTTTAAAAATTCCGCGATGAAATTAGTACTCACCAAAACCGAAGTAGAAAATGTTAAGGATTATTTCAAGCAACAGGAAATTATAAAGAAATATCATGAAGGCAAAATGAATCATAGAGGCATCAACGAGTGTTATCCAGCATTATCGCGTAGATGCTATTGGCCAAATATGAAAGAGCACGTAACGAAGTATATCAATGAATGTCAAATATGCGGGCAAGCTAAGTATGATCGTAATCCGGTTAGACCAAGGTTACAAATTGTTCCTCCACCTACAAAGCCTTTTGAAGTTGTACATTTAGATCTACTTAGTATTGAAATGAATAAGTATCTTATAATAGTAGATGCATTCTCTAAGTATGGTCAAGCATACTTCTTGAGAGATGCTACAGCTATAAGTGTCGTACAAGCTTTACTAAAGTTTTTTACACATCACGGAGTGCCTTTAACTATTGTAACAGACAATGGTCCGGAATTCAACAATCAAATATTTTCCGAATTTACTAGATTGCACAAAGTTCAACATCATAAAACCTGTCCTAATACACCCAATGAAAACGGTATGGTAGAACGACTTAACTCTAAGACACTGTTAGAACATTTGCGTATATTAAAATTAGAACAGCGAGGAGAATCAATTGCTAATCTTATAACTTATGCTATATTGGCATATAATAGCTCAATACATAGCTTTACAAAATGTAGACCTATCGATATAGTTACCGGTCATTTTGATCCTCGGGATCCTTTTGATATGAATCTAACAGAACATCTTTTACAACAATATACCCAGGAACACCGTAGACGAATGTCAAAGGTATACGATATTCTCAACGACACTTCACTTCATCGCCGCACTGAAATTACTGAAAATGTTAATAAGAATCGCGAACCTGAAGAAAATTACGAACCAGAGCAACAAGTTTTTATTAGGAATCCTTTATGCCATAGGCAAAAGTTAGCAGCTCGATATACTCGTGATACAGTATTAGCGGATTTGCCTATTCATATCTATACTAAAAAGAAAAGAGGCACCGTGCCTAAATCACGCCTAAAACGGGTGCCTAATAGTGCTCGTTTGTTACAGGACACTGAAAATACTACTAGTCCTGACCCTGGCCCTGGCCCGAGCGGACGAAATAACGCTAGACAGTCTTAACGATGGACCAGGTATTTTGCCCTTCAACCTGGGATCCACAAGAATTATCTCACATTTCCACTCCTTTCTCCAAATTATAAACCTTGATGATATGCGCAATAGCTTAGAGGCGGTTAACGAGCAATTGCAAAATCTTACACCACAATTTAGTAATATGTCGCGACCTCTCTATGAACTCCATGTTAAATATCTAGGTACTAAATTAGAAGAAATATCGGAACAGTTAGAAACACTTGAGGTAAAGCGTGTTAAAAGAGGTCTCATAGATGGTCTTGGTTCAGTAATAAAGAGCATCTCAGGTAATCTAGATTATACTGATGCATTAAAATACGATAATGCCATTGCAATCTTAAAACAGAATGAAAATAATTTAGTTGCTGAAATGAATCACCAAATGAGTTTAAGTAAGCAGTAGGTTTTACGTAGTTCAAACATTACAGATAAAATAGTTGAAAACCAAGATAAAATTGAGAAAACTATTAACTCTATTTTAGCTAGCAATAGTAAATATGAAACAGATTCCATTAAATATGCTCATTTAGCACAGTTACTAATGATATTAGGAGACAATATAGATAATTTGTCTAAAGAACTTGACAAATTGCAAAATTTATTGGCATTTATTAGGTCGAGAAGTATTCATAATTCTATATTGAACTATGCTACGTTTAAGGATATGATGAATAAATTAGGTATGTTATATAATAAGGATCAATTGCTAGATATAAGTTTTAGAGAATATTTTGACTTAATTAGACTAGGATATTATTACAATGGGAATAAAATAGTGATAGTTATGAAATTTCCGATACTTTATCCCACTAACTATGTCCTATATAAATTATCCCTGGCTCCTAATCATGACAATAAGGTCCTAATTCCAACTTATCCTTTCTTAGCGGTTCACGAAAAAGATCTATTGTACATGGAGACAGAATGTCCGAAGTATAGCCACGGTCACCTTTGCGAGGATAATTTAAGTCACCACCATGGCAAACAATTGGACTGTATCCAGCAGCTTATACTTCATCAGAAAATTAATGGGTCCTGTCAATTTACATCAGTCATCCTGTCTTCTGAAGCTATGGAGCAGTTAGACGACCAACATTTTATTGTGAGCTTTCCTAAACCTACGAAAGTTCGTTTAACTTGTTCTGAAGATAACTATAGAATGCTGAAAGGAAGCTATCTATCTATAATACCTAAAGGTTGCATGTTAAGAACCACAGCATTTACTGCAAGCAATCGTCATGATCAAACTAAGGGAAAGATATTGAAAATTATGGACTTACCAATCATTAAGGAAAATTTGTATAATGTAACAATGAAAACTATAAAACTAAATACCATTGACCTTGGCAGTTTGCATTCAAGTAACTCTGAAATCATTCTACAAGAACCTGTAACGCTACAGTCGTCGAACACTGAAGCTATATACCACACTACCATACCGGTATACATTCTACTTTCCGGTGCAGGTGTACTCATTATCATCATTGTACTTCGTCGTCGTAGATTGAACCAACTACAGAAAGCCACTGATGGAATCGATATTAAGGCTAAGGATAAGGAAACCTGCAACACCGAGATTGATCCAGCTTCGCCATCGACACTATTTTCGACTAGAGTTTTCAAATAGTTGCCGATCTCGTGGAGGGAGATGTTATGTCCTACTTACGGGACCCTAAAATCTGAAGACAATGACTAATACCTACCGCATTGACAATGACCTACCGCGATGCGCCCGCCCGCATCGTGCAATTCGCCTTCTCAGCATTCCGATGGCGTGGGATCGAAGATTAGTGTATTTGTGCATCACTCTTGTTTCTCACATCGAGCAATTGTCGCGCATCCTAGTTTTACCGATTTAATTGTAACAATTATATTAATTAAAATGTTTAAGTAAATTATATCGGTTTCTTTTGCATCCTCGTCTGCAGCCGAACGTAATTCGTGGTTACATTTTGCGCGTCAACGCTAAAACTAAACAATCACAAACTAAATAATAACAAAAATAAATAAAACCAATTACTATTACCAAAATCTAAACATCACGAAATTGTAAATCAACATATCTGAACATAATCATTTCAAACGTTTACATAATTGAAACAAAATCCACTTTAAAATACAAATATTAATCCCAACTAAAGTCGGAAGAGCGTTCGACTCGATGTAGAATTAATTATGATAATTGAGTGTCATTTTCGCCACTAATTAGTGATGATAACACTATATAGACTACTCTGTTATCGATATCGGCATACTTAGCTACAATTTGTTTCTAGTTCCACCCCTTTGGCATCCATTAGTTTGTAATATAAAACCGCCAATACGATAAAAGCTTCGGTAAGTGTTCGTGTATCAATTAGTGGAGTGTCCGAGTGTTTTACGCTTAGGTAAGTAAGCTATAACTAATATTAATGACTTGGCCAGACGGGCGGGTGAAACGTCACTTCCTTATTTTGCTCAACGTCCACCCGCTTGGTGGAACGGTGATTTAAGTGCCGCCGGTCCGATTTATACATACAACATTTTTCGCGTGGCTTCCGAAAAACGACAAACAGTACGTTTAAAAAACGCGAAATTCACAAGTAATTTTCTCGTGAAATAAAGGTTTCTACTTTGATTTAAGACCTACTTCGTAATAGTACGACTTCCAAAAAACAGTGTTCTAAAAACGCGAAACGGTAATCAATTCAGTACGAAAAAAACACTTTTAAATGTTGATTCGATTACTGCTTGTGACTGTACTATCGGGATAAAAAGTATTCTATGTACTAATCCAGGTTACGGTCCAGGGTATGGTTCAAATCTGTAAATCCGTTAATTCGTTTAGAACAAATACACAAACATACCTGTCTTTAAGTATGTTTGTGAATTTGTACTAAACGAGTTACGAATCCTGTCAACCTTAGTTATTTAATTCATTTTCAAGTGTGAATAGTTAGTATTCATGGTGCATATTGTTGTCTTCATTTAATAAACCTATGTTATTATCCAATCCTTCAGGAGATCCATAAAACATCTCTTCTATAATACCTACTTTTAATAAATCCTAGATAATAATATGTGATTCGTCACCTAAAAAGCCCCTGTCGTACTGTGGGCGAAGGGTCTAAGTGGCCGTAACCGATTTAAATGCAACGTCATGATACCAAATTATGCTAAAGCGATAGTAACCTCATACGAAGGGCACGAGATGGCCTCGTAAAAAAAATAAAGGAGAAACATTGTTCGCGATTTAAATAAGGGTTTGTGCTATGAATTTTAAGTTGTAAATATTAAATTTTGTTTTGAATTTTTGATTCTTTATTATTCTTGAGAATATTTTTTTCATAAAATAGCGATGTAGTGACTTAATACACGGTGTCAAATAAAAATTTTGTTAAAATCATCACCATCATCTTCCAAGCCTTTTCCCAACTTTTTTGAAGTCGGTTTCAGTCTAACCGGATGGAGCTGAAAACCAGTATTTTACATGGACCTACTACTATTTATATAAAAAAAAAACAAATATTTGCTTTCTCAAAATTCATTATTGATTTTTTAATTTAAAACAAGTGATGAAATGTGTACCTTTTCGCACCTCCGTCTAACCATCCAACAAAACAACAAAAAAAAAACTTTCAACCTTTGTCTAGATCAAAGTATTTTCCTAAAATAATTCTTAGTAATTAATCAAGCAAAGCTTTGTTCGAATCTTTCATTGTAATTGTTTTGCTATGCTATTTAAAGTTTTTTTGTTTTAACTAAAACTGAAGAACGATTTGCAAGACTGTATTGAAATTGGAATTCGATTAACTTTTCATTAAGCAATTTGTTTTTTAAATTCTCATAATTGATTTTCAGTTTCATTTCAGTTTTAACAACCTAACACGTGTTGATAAAAATATAAATACTTCTAAAAGAAAACCAAGATCGTTCACAAAAGCTATCTATATTATATAAAAAAAAATCGTAACAGCTGTGTTTAAAAACACAGGACATTATAACATCTACATACGTTAAGTAATTTCAGCCAACGCTTAAAATAAAATATGGCACGTTATGATGAATTTACATACTTTATTCACATTTAACGCCCTAAACAGTAATGTAATATAAATCTTTCTTAAATTAAATCAACAATTCATTTACAAACCAAAACACGGTTTAAAATAGCCAGCTGTTCAGAATAATAACTAATTATTTAATTATTTAATCAGAGATGAAACACGAGAATTTTTCGTAACAAGACCGCTACAAAGCGTTCTCAAGTTTATATAAAAATGAGAGGATAACGAGGTAGAACTAATGATGTCATTGTATACCGTCAGCACTTCTTTTTTCACTTTGAATAATAGCATGACAAATAGGTACTTATATTTTTCTTTTCTAAAAGTTAAATATAAGTACCAGTAACAGTTTCGTTATTTTTTTAGCTGTGTACAAACAGTAGTGTTGTATTACTTTAAAAAGTAGTATCGAGAAAAGGCGTGTTTGAGCTCATGAAGATTTGCTGACAAACTTTATGAGTACCGCTTAAGATCTAACTTCAAATAACCATAACTTTAAAAAAAAAAACTTCCATTAATCTATCATAATTGAACGTAATAATGATTAGCGAATAGATAGCGCCACTACATAAGGCTTTAAAAGCGCACCTACTGTAATAAAAACCCATGTCCCATTTTGTTATTCACTCGACAAAGATAATTATGTTTTTGTGACAATTATGTGTTTCTAGATAAATAAATCTAAACTATCATAATAATTAATATGTTGTTTTCATTGCTAAACACCATTACCCAAACCAAGAAAGAAAAACCCAACACCATAAACTACAAACACAACACCGAGCGTTCGCAACGCCCGTCTACGCCGTTTAATGTGCATGAGGCACACCTATGGCGGCACTCCTGTACACGCCCTTACCTCCGGCCGTTCACCCCATCCAGGAATTTATTAACTGGGCATAAATCACTTCAATACACTTCCAGGAGTAAAAACCTTACGTCACGCGATCGGTGATTCTGCTACCCTCTTTTTTGTTTTAGAGGGTCATGTTATCAGTGGGATGCCCCATGTCTCTTTTTTTGTGGGCGAACCAATTTTGGTAATGGATAGATTCATTTGTGGTTAGTTTTAGGAAAACTTTCTTTTGTTTTATTTCGAAAGTAGATCTCAACTATAAATCGATAATCTCGTAAGCGTAGTTGTAAAAAATAAAATTTCTTTGTCTTTGTCTTTAGACAAGATGATGGGATTTCGCGTTTTTTTTTTTATTTTGCAAATTACCAACTTGCATACAAACTTATACAGGTAAACAAGCGGACTCTTCATTAAGCAGTTAACAAAGCATTTTGTACACCAAACTAAGTAACACTGCGCAAAAATTATTGCCGACTTTTTTACTGTGAAAAAATCACGGTTTTGCGATAGCGCACAATGTAACGCACTCAAAACATTGTGCTGATGGATGCATTGAATAGTACAGGGTTCATAGAGGTATTTAAAGTAAAATTACATGATACCATTTTAGAGAATGAATTATCAAAATCTTTCTATAAACTATACACTGACAACGACAACCTATGGGTCTCCATAGGTTGTCGTTGTCAGTGTATAGTTTAAGTTTTGTTTTACTTAGATACCAAAACGTAATTCGTATTTCTTTTATATTCCTATTTATATTTCAACACCAATCCATCAAAATCGATTGCTCTGGTAAACCGATTAATTTTTTATTTGACCAAAAGGAAAAACCGGCTCCCTCCGGTAAAGCAAACTCATTAATTTTAGAAGTGCTCGTTAGAATATGTCGAGGTCTTTACTGAATAATTACGACCCTGATGGAGGGGAAATGGAAAAATCGAAGGAAGTTCAAGACTCAGCCAGCCAATCCTTACTTCCGTACTAATATTATAAATGCTAAAGTAACACTGTCTATCTGTCTGTAAATTTCATGCTATTTCTTGCTAGTAACTTGTAGTCCCCGAAGCGTTGGGCAGAGGTGTACCTAATAGTACACCCACATTTCGCCTGTTATGTTTGTGTGGTGTTTAAGTTCGATTTAATTGAGGGCGAGCCTATTGTCATGAACTGGGCATAAATCCAGACTCCGTGGCTGCTGCTGAGATATTCATGATGGCATAACCCAAAAACACTTTGCCCGACCCGGGAGTCGTACCCAGGATCTCCTGCTCAGCAGGCGACTTGCGACCACTCGACCAACGAAGCGGTCTTGCTAGTAGTCTGTTCCTCTTACTTTTCACACCTGAACAGCTGAACTAATTTCCATGAAATTGGCATTGGGGTAGACCATGATCTGGATTAGGAGGATATAGTATACTCTTTTACCTCGGTAGTATGTTACCTAGGGATAATTTCCGTCTACCACCCGGGCAAAGTCGCGGTGAAAAATTTGTATTCACGTCGTTGCCGTTGTAATTGCAACTTGTTACTAGATATGTAGGGAATACTAAAGAATGAGAAGAGAATTTAAATGCTGCACTGTTTAAACTATTCCAGTACATTTTTCATTTTATTTTTCAGACACACACAAAATATGTATCTGCTGTGATAGTTTTTTTTTAAAGAAATAATTATCTGGATTATCATTAGATACATAATAAATATTATCCTAGTAAGTATTTACTGGTTTTAACTACACAGTTGTCAGAAATTTGTTGTTTGAACTAAATCGTAATTTTTCTGTCAAAATCTACGGAATGATTAAGCTCAGCTAAAACTTTAATTCATTAAGCGTTTAACGAACACCAGAACTCGATTAATAATTTCAAAACTTGGTCAATTCTGTTTCAACGAACATAACTTTATTTTAACAGAAGAAGTTTTCTGCAACAAAATATTCGGAGTAAAATAGAAATTGATTCGAATTTAGAAAAATAAACTGATTTATAATATTTAGGCCTACTAGCTTCACAAATCACTAAATGCTATTTAGTACATTGTTTTGTCTTCGTCATCCACAAAGGATTAATAGAAACAATATTCATGTTCAGTGTTAAATGCATTCATTTATTTGTGATGCATGCGGGCGTTAGTCCTAAGAACTAGGGCATGTCTATGACTTTAGAAAACAGTAACTCAACCAAAGAGATTTTCTTAAATCTCTTTTACACATAGAGACATAGAGCGGACATTAGGAATATAATAATATTTTCATATAACACATCATCACACATTATCTTGAACATTTTCGATTTTGACACACGAATGCGACAGAATAAGACAGAACGATTTGTCACTAAGTAGTAACAAGTATTGGATTACGATTTTCTTCGTCTTGTACCATTTATCGCTCGTAAATATTTGAATGTCTTTGAACTCAACTCTCCGAATAGTATTTTTCCATAAAGATACCCATGTTGAACTGAATATTTTTCGGTTCGTGTTAACCCCTACTTCTGACAGATTCATTTCAATTTTACACTCATTCTTGAATTCAAGTAATCCACAGTTGAAAAGCATTTTTATAGTAAATTCGTTTTTCTTATTATTATTATTTATTAATATTTTATTTTATGACTACCCAGATTTCTTTGTCACTTTGCACACATTATTCAATTCATATTTCAACTACCCATACAATCAGTTCTGCCCCGACTGATTACCGAATTTGTAACGGCAATAGCCAAGCACCTTAGGAACCCGGACTGACATGTGACGAGGTCGTGAGTTCAAACGCATTCATTACTCAATTGACGCGGTCCCCACTTTTAGTAAATTGACCCCTCCAACTGAAATACATTTTAAAAGGACCATGGGCAATTTCTTATAAAAGCTGGGCGTAGGACCAAGAGAATTAAAGTATACCTAACTCAATTAGTAGTTTATAATTATGACTTTAGTTCATACTAGAACAAAAAGTAACATGACCTAAGTCGCCGGAAAACATAAATAGAGGCATCTGAAATAATTATGTTGCCTTTTTACGTACAAACCTAATTTAACAAGGTGGTTCCGATACACCGAGTTCGGACCTGGGTCGATGTCCATTCCACCCTGAATAAATTGAATCATCATCTGCTTAGCCTTTTCCCAACTATGTTAAGGTCGGCTTCAAGTCTAACTGGATAAATACCAGTATTTTACACGGACCAACTGGCCTATCTGACCTCCACAACCCAGTTGTTACAGGGTAATACGATACCCCTTGGGAAGGGAAGTCGTGCACTACGCGGCCACGATTACGACTTTTGGCCGTAGAAGCTTCGACCAAGAAGAAAGTTTGGTCGCACAACCGGTCGTCCTACCAGTTTTGTTCAAGATAGCGACGGGTTATGCAACAAGTTCTTAAAACTGATTTTCAGGCTTTTAGGCCACTTACCATCTTAGATAAAGTGATTATTAAGGCAAATTGCTCATGCTTCACTTAGATAAAATATTATACTCACACGGACGGCACTTATACGCAACCTCGACGTACTTGCTCTGCGTCGGACAGGGGTCTACGAGCCCTGGCATTGGCAGGGTACTGAACTTGCACTGAGGCTTCTTTTGGCAAGCTTCCACCACCGTCTGCAGTAATGAGTACTAGAAGAAAGAGGTTTCAGTTAATTAATTTGAATTATTTTAATGTGCTCTAGATTTTACTCACGTACTAGTTTTGCCGCAGTATATGATTGGCATTGAGACGGTTATTGGTTTATTAAGAAATAATCGCTTAAAAATACAAATGACTGCTGACAAAATTGATAAAAATATTGTTTGGACTTTTGAGGTGCAGGTCCTTTGTTATATTGCTGCAATGATATTTTTTTGGGTATTGGACATTGTTCTCACTATTGCGAGTAAGTATAATATAAAACTTATAATGTTGAAAAATCATCAAACCAACAAACAATAAATCTCGAAGAAAATATTCAAACTCAATAAATTATCTTTTCCCTTACGAAACGACATACATCATCAACTTTAGGAAGTATCCCTAAGAAAAATATCGCTTTAAGTGCCAAAGAGGATCTAATGTTTCCTATTAAAGTCATCTCTCTTTTTTTATGTCATAGTATGACAAACGGCCCATTGGCCCACCTGATGTTAAGTGCTTGTAGACATCCGCAATTTCGGCACCTTTTGCAAATAAGGTTTTATGAGTAGACTCTCCACGAATTTTTAAGACGCTTTTTATGGAAGTCTAGGGTCGAGTACATTAACTTTAGAAGCTGTATTAATATTCTTACCGATCCAGCCTATCTAAAGGAGAGTTACTAACGCCTAACCATCTTTTTTTGTCAGTTTGTGTAGGTTAAATTTTAATATTAAAACGTCTTTTATATTTAAAACGTCTTTTATATATAAAACGTCTTTTATATAATGGGAACCATGTGTTACTTTTGCTTCAGACGCGACAATGCTATACCCATCGATTATAAAAGATACATACAGGGTGTAAGGGACAGCCCTCCGCAGACTGATGGGGTGAATTCAGTATATGATAATAAGATAACCGGTACAAGAAATTATTTCAGAAATGTTATGGGAATCCAATAAATTTGATTTGTTTTATTTTCGCGAAAAACGCACGTAACGAACGGCAAGCGCGACGACGAGTTCGATGAAGTCTGTAGCTAGGCAGAAAATGAACAGCTGATTTCACGCGTCGTTCGTTAGAGTATTTAAACATCTATTCTGGTTTTTTTTTCTATGAAATATTCACAGACCAATAATAGTAATAAATATTATTATCCTATTATGATTCTGCTAAAGCTGCCATTTTAGGCCCGCTGGGCGCCTGCGCCGCGCCTTCGCCGTTTCTGTACAATTCGCACCATACACAGACGCTCGGAAGCGAGTATACGCACCTGTTCTTTCTAAAATATTGATCATTTTTAATTGAAAGATTACTTAGGTAAACATCTCGGTATCTTGGTTGTTGTGATAATACCAATTCCTGTTGCTTGTAATTGTGAGTTTGGATAACACTTTTAAACAGTCAGGCTTTAAAAAACTAAATTCTAATCACACACACTTTCAAAACTTCAAATACAATAATTAAAAATAAAGGGGACGACACATTAGTTAGCTGTCCGCATACACACCGCATGCAAGCTGACACTATACATTACCTAATTAGAATTCAGGCTACACCAGCCAAACAGAATGCGTTATATGTCCGAGCCAATGAATTGTGGGTCAGCTACAGTGCGAACGGAGAGTGTAATCGAATCCTAATGTTTCAATAAGAGCTAATGCAAGAATAGCTGTAGTGAAACAACTTCTACATTATTTGGAAATTTTGAATACAATAATTTCATAATTCTCCTGCCCTTTTCCAATTTATTTGGGGTCGGCGCAGCATGTCTTTTTCTTCAATACTTAAACTCGTTATCTCAGCAGTCACCTCCTTTCTAGCCATATCATCTTTCACATTTGTACTCTTAACTACCTAACTATAAACAATAAAACAACCTAAGCTAAAAGCAACCTTTAATATAACATCAAAAAATCCTCATTATGATTTTTTCTAACGCAGCAGCAATGTGGAATATCTTTCTAAATCCTTCGGATTGTGATTGGTAGTGTGTTAAGCAATAGGCGAGCTATTTAGCAACATCAAATAATAAACAGACACTGACTTCTGAACCTTAATTATACAGGCATTTTAAAACGCCACACATAATACTATTGATGCATTACCAACCTGCATAGCATTAGGTCTTTTACAATTCTTGCTGGCTTCTACTTCTTCATTGCTCAAGGCAGGACATCCCTGCTCCTCCCCAGCCTTCCCGTACTGGGCCACCTGTATGCTGATGGTGGTGCCTCTGGGACAGGCCAGGGCTACTGTCTCGTCGTTGCAGACTGACCGCTGTATGACCTTAAGAGTGTCCAGGAGGAGTGCTGTAACAAATAGAAAAGGAGGTTTGTTACAAAGAGTTCCAAGGCCTAGCCAAAGATATGGATTGCTATTTCTTCTTGGATAGATCTATTTTGTATATTTTCATTATGACAATCTGGGCGAGTATCACAAATGAATAAAACTGCCTGTTGGTAAAACTCTTCGACCGTTTTGGTTCACAAAAATTAAGGGAAACTTTTTCTTTCTTTTCCAGTGAAATGATCAGATAGGTACCATATTACATTACGGAACCCAGGTGACTGATAATCTTTTATGGCATCAAGAAATTCGGAATACAAAAGTGTATTCTTAGAAATCTGCGTGGGATGACTCTGAACGTTACATACCAAAATTAGCGAAAAATCCAACAATTCTTTGTAATAATAATTCTCACAAATGTAGTTCAGGTGTTTACTCCATAAATAAGGCAATACAAAACAGGGTATAATCCAGAAATCCAGACTTATCCAATATATGTCAGCCCAAATTAGGGCAGTACAACACGACCTTGTTGAGCAGGCTCGGCGTGTGAGTATAGATATGTCGCAGAATAAATCGAAACATCTAATATTTACGAAAACCCAATTTTTTTTTGCAATGTTTGCGGATTTTGGGTATTAAGAAAGATTTTCTTTATACGCTGCCATTATCATACCAGGATTTTTGCAAACAATCAGCTATTCTTATGTTAATTGCGTACAATAATGATACGTATGAATGCGCATTGGCTGATATGGATGTTTTGCAGTTACGAATGCGTTAATTCTTTAACAGCTATATTTTTTTTAGAGTTTGTCGATCGGGATTACAATCGTCATAGACAGATTGTTTTTTTGTGAAAACCCTGATCGCTCGTACTATCACGAAAACCATTCTTGACTTCCAATAATCCGGTCCTTCACAAAAATCCTAGACCTTTCGGAAAAAACGGTCCTTCCAATAATCCTGCGACAGGAACACGTGGCAAAATAGACACGTGATTCAGAAATAACAATAATAATCATCGCCTTCGTAAACAAGAGACAACAAATAAGAACATTCGAGAAGCTGATTGCGTCACACTTGCGAAGAGAAGCCGTTGATACCCTAATGACATATGTTTTGTTCCGATTAACTTCGGAACTTTCACTGTTGAAGTTTTGATGCTTATAAGTTGCTCGGTTATTGTCGCGTACGTTTTATTATTCGGGAAAGCAATTTCGGAGGAGAATCAAGTTTGAAGGTTAATGTTTTTACCCTTTGACTATCTTTCACACAGAAACACAACGTTCAGACATACTTACGAAACTACAAGTTTAAAGAGCTACGACAAAGTATTTTGTAGCTTCAGTTTTCGATAAGCATAGCATTTCACATGAAAATTTACTTTTTTAAGTATTTTATTTTATTAATGTGAATGGTGACATGGTCGGCTCTAAGCCCGAACCTCTTCCTGGTGATAATGGACGCACTTACGTCGGATATCCAGGAAGAAGCTCCCTGGTGTATGCTGTTTGCCGACGACATTGTGTTAGTTGCCGAGACTGGCCTAGAGGTCCAGAACAGATTGGTGGCGGCAAAGACTGGAGAATGATGGCCTGAAATTAAGTAGGACCACAACAGAAAAGTACTCTGTGCTTTCGGCGGTCCCTCCAGTCTTATGCCCATAACTCTTGCCGGAACACCCATACCGATCTGTTTCGAATGTATGGATCGGAATGCTGGACTTGAAGAAGATGGATGAAAAAAGATTGCATGTAGCGGAGATGAGAATGTTGAGGTGGAGGTGTGGTGTGACAAAAATGGATAAAATAAGGAATGAATGTATTGGAGGAAGTTTGAAAGTTGCGCCAGTTACAGAAAAGTTGAAAGGGAATTGACTGTCTTGGTATGGACATGTGAAAAAAGAGTGATGAAAATAAATGGTATATGTTGATGGATGGAGAAGGAGAGGAAGACCAAGGAAGCGATGAGTGGATTGTGTGAGGAATGATATGAAGGAAATAGGTGTAAATGATTGCGTGACGGCTGACACGGGGAGAATGGAAGAAAAAACGTATTGCGTCGACCCTAAGCAACATGGGAAAAGGGCAGAAAAAATATGATGATGATGATGGTGACATTTAATGATTTTTATGAACATTTATTTTGTAAACTATTAATTAAGTTTATTTGATTATTGTGAATGTGAGGACCATTTTTGTTCATTTTTAGGGTTCCGTACCTCAAAAGGTAAAAACGGAACCCTTATAGGATCACTTTGTTGTCCGTCTGTCTGTCTGTCTGTCTGTCAAGACCTTTTTTCTCAGGAACGCGTGGAGGTATCAAGCTGAAATTCATATCAAATACTCAAGTCTATGGTCTCTTGGAGCTGTGAAAAAATCAAACTTCTAAGTCAACGCGATCAAAAGATACTCCCGTTTATGCCCCAAATTTTCGACACTCGCAAGGGAATCAAAACCTACAGGGTACTTCCCGTGAACTCAGAATCTTGAAATTTGGTATGAAGCAACGTCTTATAGCAGAGATATAGGAAAAATTGCGAAAAGTATACATTTTTAGTTATATCATATAATAAAAATATTTTTAATAATTTTACGGAACCCTCGGTGCGCGAGTCTGACTCGCACTTGGCCGGTTTTTTACCTTTGTTGTTAACGATTGTTTGGCAGTTTGAGTACTATAAGTGACCTACACAAATGTACTTTCTTTGGTATTGTCCGTCGTGTCGTTGAGCTCCTTGAGTTAAAGAAAACTAAAAAATGCTTGCACGGGCTGGACAAGTCCACTCAAATCTGTGTGGTTGTTTCTTCAAAAGGACCATCTCAGACACTTATCTGCATAGTCCTCATGCGAGTTGACCAAGATTACGTCTGGACCTTAAAGGAAAGTATGACCAATGAGTTTGTTTCGGCGGCCATTTGCCCAATAAACATCATTTATCATAATCAGACTTTAAAGTTCCCACTGCTGAGACCCAGGCCTCCTCCCTATGAGAGTCAATTCGATAGAAGCTCATTGAAATATTCAAATTTTCGTCTAGTAATTAGCATTAAATTTTATCCTGAATCTGCATAATAATGTTTGGATCTAAATCTCGATTTTAAAACTAGGCCCTAATCAAGTTTTAAATCTAGATTCATAAGTCTTTTTCTAGAGAAGGTAGGCACGGGCCTGACTCTTTGACCTATATTCTTAGCAGTTCTAACAAACCTTCCCTTTACCAAGGTTCAACCAAAAAAAACTAATTAGGTTAACATTTAATTAGGTTCGCTTTCTATGCTGACACTTTTCATGATAAAAGCTTGCGTGTTTACTGTAGGCCTAAAATATACATACATGAAATAATTGCAAATGATATATGCGACACACCCTCGTTTTTTTATGTTAACATATACGAAGCGACAAAAATATAGTTCATTTATATCCGATACTGTCATCTATGTACAAAAATGTCCATATTTCGTACCATGTGCGTACCTAATAACTGATCTAAGTGAAATGCCAATATAACACTAATTTTGAATAAGGTACGTTCTTAGCAGGTTTCTAATGTTAGCCCATTTTACTAAATCTCATAGAGTATCAAATCTCTATAGTGCAAAGGTAAAAGAACACATTTTTTTGGTCTAAGGGAACACAATTTCTTCTTAAGAGAAAAAAAGAAATGAAGCCGGACAAATATTCCGTTTATTATTATGACATCCAGTAGAATTGATAGTAGCACGTGTCAACATGTTTTCACAAAATGGTTGCCAAAATAAAAGCACGTAGGTAACATCAGAAAAGTAAATACTGGAAATAGAATAATACTGAAGCCTACCAGACAGTGCCCAATACATAGTTAATGTATTACCAACATTTATTTCGTAGACTGGACCCCTAAAGTAAATTCCTTAGGTGTGAAAAGTGTAATGCTTTATTTGGCACAATTTATTGGCTACTAAAAGGCGTATTTGTTTTTTGGCTAAAGAGAAGGTTTATTTTAGACGTTACATCTGTATTTTATCCAAGTTTAAATAGTATATATTTAATAAAAACCTTTTGATGTTACTGCTTAACAAAATACTGAAATTAAATGGCTCATTTATTAAATAATCTGAAAAATATTTAGTCGTTGATTTTAATGGCAAAAGGCTTGCCCCCATACTGGCCACCTATGAGTAGGATTGCCTCGTTGTTCGAGTGGTCGCAAGCGCGACTGCTGAGCATTAGGTCCTGGGTTCGATTCCCGGGTCGGGCAAAACCCAATAGCACTTTGCTATTGGGTTTTTCAATCAGGAATTTCTCCGTAGCAATCACGGGCTCTGGATTCGTAACCAGTTGATGCCAATGCCCCCATTACATCATCATCTGCCTAGCCAACTATCTTTGGGTCGGCTCCCAGTCTAACCGGATGCAGCTGAATATATCAGTATTTTGCATGGAGCGACTGGTTGTCAGACTTTCGGGCCACGACGACTACGTAACGACTGTCAAAGATCTATAAATGACAGCCGGGACCAACGGCTTAAAGTGCTTTCCGAGGCACGGAGGAAACTCGGTATGTAATGAGTGGTCACCCATCCACAGACCAAATCCCCCCCATTACATGAGACATAAACATAACTGGTGAAATGTGGGTGTACTATTAGGTACACCTCTGCTAACCCCTGCGGGGATTACAGGCCTGATGTTATATATTGTGTAGGTATTTATTATATCACCCAATTACACACGATTCACATAGAAGGTACCTAGTTTACCAACTCACTGATGGAGAGCTATACGCAATTACCGAGTGCGGTTTCTCACGCGGGCGAAGTCGCGGGTAGAAGCTAGTAATTTATACATTTGATGAAAAGAATCACGAATTCTTAATATTTTATATTAAGACAAACAAAGTAGTGCAACTTAAATAAGGCAGTCCTAAAACAGGGTTCTGGATCATTGGCCCAAAATCTGGTGAGACAGGCAGTCGCTCCAGTTAAAGTTCTGAGTTTCAGTTGTGTCCAGATATACTCGACGTCGCCCCTAAAATCTAGGGATAAGTGATTAGTCCAAAAACTACTGTAATAATAAACAATGAGGTGCGAATGTTGAATGATCAATAAAGATAGATATGACGAATGGATCGGTGTGTTTGTATGAATTTATGTACGGTTCATATTTTACACAATCTTAGGTATTTGCTATCCTATGTAAAATAATCGTTGCTACATTACAGGCAACAGCTGTTTAATCGAGTGCCGAGACCTCGATCTATCGACGTTACCGGTAGTTTATGTACCTCGTGACAGGGAGCGCCCCTATCGGCGATCTTAGGTACTTCCATGCGCTTTAGAAGCTATTATTATCGCGTGGCTTTCGATAAAATGTTTTTCCTGTTCTGTTTAAAGGTTGTTCTATATTTGGTTTAAGAGGGTACTGAAAATAACAACCTGTTTTTTGCGTTTTTCTCTATTGTATTTAAATTATGAAGTAAATGACGCGGTTTGTGTAGGTGTACAAACGTCACCTTAATCCAGAATGTGCAAATTCGACAGTTAGGTTTAAATATCAAGTGTCTATCTTCATTTTTAGACGAGGACTTCAAAAATGTTATTTCATTTTATTTTATATCACTATAATTGAAAGGTCAAAATAAAAAGTTATTTTTCTATCTTCATCTAAAAGTTTATTTTTTGGAATCCATTATTCAATTTTTATTTGTAAAACAAACACTAGAAGAATAAGGCTTGAGAACTATGAAGAACTGTGCTATAAATATCAAAAAATAAAACCTAAAAGTGTACTTGAATCGTCTGGGAGTTGAGACTTGAAAATTCTTGAAACTTCAAGTAAGAAACTGAAACTTTAAGCCTAAGAGAACTTTGTGAACCTACTCAAAACTTTAACACTCTCTGAATCATAATTAACAATGAACGATGCTTCTTTACATATGATTAATTTTTATAACTTTATTTTTAAAGTTTTAATAGGTATTTGAACTTGGTTACGAAGATAATGTTCGAGATAATTTTAGTTTTAAACATCTAATCACGTCTGTAATTCTTGAAGGGTGAGGCAGAGGTCTACCTAATAATTCGTCCACTTTTCGCCAGTTATGTTTAGGTTACATGTAATAGGGGGCGAGCTTATTGCCATCAACCGGACATAAACTCAGACTTAGCTGCTACTGGTGGAAAAACTCAATAGTACTTGGCCCGACCCGGCAATCTAACCCAGGACCTCATGCTCGCTTCCGACCACCCAAAGTGTGCACACATTGCTACGTGCTAAGCTATAAATGAATGTACTACTGAGTTCACTGACAGTGACCTCTTATCAACCTTGTTACTTAATACATAAGGGTGAAAAGTGGTAGACCGTCAGTGAACTAGGTAGTACGTTGACCCGCATAATTTATACCTATTGTTAAAACAGTATTCAAATTTTGAATGCTTGATTTGGAGAACTATGATTTCTAATAGTAATCGAAAAAAAAGTATTATGTTTAAACGGTATGAACTGCAGTCATCATCATTCTCATGCCCTTCTCCCAATTTATTTGGAGTCAGCACAGCAAGTCTTCTTCTTCCATACTTCTCTATTTCTCGTCATCTCATCAGACACCTCTTTATGAATTTTAACTGTAAAATTCATATTTAAATGTAGGATTATCGATTACAGATCTGCAGTCAATCATAAAATGTGTGCATTTATTTATTTATTGCACAATGTATTGTACACACCGTTACAAGCTTGGCTTAAAAACAATTAGGTACCCTGTTAGGGCGCAGCAAAATAACTTAAGACTAAAATATACTTACAAAGAACAGTTTAAATTATCAATATCATTACTAATATCATTATTCTGTACAGGTAATTAATTTCAGGCAGTAAATTTACGGCAGATCTAATATGATCGTACACACCAAGCATAAGCTACTAGAGACCTTATTCAGCAAGCTATAGTTTCGGTTCCAGTCCTGTTATGACGAATGATGATGCGAATACAAGATGTGACTTTAAGGCGTATACACACCGAGCGAATATATTTATATGTACATCGCGAGCTCCTCTGAATTTAATGCTGCATGAACGAGTATATGCAGAAGTTTGAGTGCAAACTTTAGCATAAAACCAACATAATATGCAAGTCATGAAAAAAGCAGGGTTAGATAGTGACAGCAGATAGTTGATTAGGTCTATACCTAATCAACCATCGTATTAAGTAGATGGTGCCTTCACAAATCATAAGCAATTCAGGCTTTAGGCTATCCTAAAAATAAACGTGATGTGAACGAAAAAAAATACAAGTCTTTTTGTTTGACATTACTTTTCTTGTCTTTAGTCGTCATCTAATTTCTAAAACCTAATCTTATACCATGTGACAAGATGAAGATCATTGTAAGTTGTACCTACGTTCAGGCCACATTTGCTTCGTCGCGTATTCCACGTACGACACGTCTCCAAAACTTACCTGTTCACTTTGAGGTAACCTCAAAATATGCATCTAATGTCACTATAATCAACTATGATGGTAGATAGAATAAGTTAAAGTTGAGTAAAGAAAATACTAGTTATAATAATTCTTCATAGAAAGCTATCATTGCACGGCTGGGATAATTTTGCATAAGTACGTAGGCGATAAAAAAGAATGAAGGAAATAATAATAATACCAGCCTGGTACCGACCCACGGTGGTTCTAACCCACTGCTGGGCAAAAGTCTCTACTCAAACAGAGAAGGCCCAAGCATTAATCGCCACGCTTGCTCAAGGTGGATGAGCAAGCCTGGCGATTTCAGATTTGTATTGATTACTAACTGTTGCCCGCGGCCTGGCTCGCGTGAAGTTCAGTTACTGTCCCACGGGATCATACTACTGGGATAAAAAGTATCCTATATGTTAATCCAGGTTATAAACTATCTATGTGTCTACTGTATACAAACGTACATACAAATGGTACATTTTCAACGAGTCGAAATGGTAGAATTAAGATTTTAAAATAAAAATAAGGTTTTTCTGTTTTCAACAAACCCCAACAAGGAAACTTAGTTAATTTATTGAAAGCAATATCAAGGTATGGTAATGGAGCTGCCTGTAAAACATCTAAGAAACGGATGCCTGAAATCCAAGTAAAAAAAAAAGAAAAGCCTTTACCGAGAACTATTCAAAACTACTTTCGGTTGCCCCTTTGGGAAATTAAGCCATGCCCTTTTGACGATGCCTATCTTAACATACATCTGGTTCTCTATTAAATTCTATCCAATAAGCGTAATATGTTCTGGCTCTGAAAGAACGAAAAACTCAGTGTTATTTATTCTTTGGAGTTTTTTATATCGAAATAAACAAACAAAACGTCTAAAATAAAACTCATGTACACAAGAAAATACATAAAAATGAAAAACATTGAAACTATTAAAATAAAACGCTTGTATTCCTTAATTGTTTCGAAGGTCGTAGACAAGTCAAAGGTTTCAAATATTGCTCCGTTAACAAATTAATTACTGAGCGAAATTGACCTTCCACTATTTGCTTTACTGAAAATGATTTTCCTTATCGTAAAACCTGAAACCGCAATTAGATTAAATCAAATCGAAGACAAACTGTAATCAGTGAAACCCAAAATAAAGCGGTCTATTGTGGGTTTCATTGACTACAGGAAGATTCAGTTGATAACTATAATGCAGATGACGTAAGTGGTCTTCGTCTTTTTCTCGAATCGATGTTTCAGATTTCAACAACGTCTTTGTACAGGATTTAAATAAACTTTTCAATACACTTTCTCGAAAACTGGTTCTTATCTGCACTACGATTAGGTTCAACATGCAATGTATTTCACACGTGTGGATTTTTTATATTTTTCCGCACACGTGCATAAATAAAAATTTCCACAGATAACTAATTATACTTAAACTAAGTCCAAATGGGTTTAATGAATATGGGCGGTGGTGATTGTTTTTTTTTTTTAAATCTCGGCTAAGAGAAATGTGTTTTTACGGCGTAAATATTTTTTGAGTACTTAAGTTGTTTATGAATAGAATATCATAGATATATACATGATTATTTAAAACAAATTTTTACTTTAATGCACAAATTAACATTTATTTTTGTGTTCCAAATTCAAAAATATTTAAATTTTCAATTTTTCATTTTAGGCTGTTTAGCGGCATCATACATTTGCTTCTTCTTCAACCTGGCGAAAGCAAAGCGCGGAAAAAAGCAAATTAAATCATAGTTTCCTGTCAAAAATAACTTAAGTTGCAATTTTTATTTCTTCGAAAGTGTATTGAAATACGTCGTTTGATACGCGTGGGGATTTGTTAATGCAGTACATTTGTTGCCTATGCCTAAAACGTCAAGTGTGATTTATCCTCGTTTTTCCTCTTTATGACAAGGGATTTTCGCCTTTAAGTGGACCAGTTACAATGATTATTATTTAACACACACCCCGCCACTTGAATATTATAAAACGAGTAAGTCTATTAAGGTCATATCCGTATCCCGAAAAGGGGCTCCCGAAAGTAATTTTCCTGTAATCAGTACTTTGTTCAATGTACTGTTTGAATACCCTTATCTACTCGAGTAGGAGGTAAACTGGAATCACTTCACCCTGTAAATGTTTGTTACTTAATCGAGACTAAGAGGATGATACTTTTTTCACCCACTCTTGGTGGTTTCTTGGGTCGCGTGATTTACAATTATATGAAAGAAAAAGGAGTGAATGATGCCGTGGCATCTGACAGGGGAGAATGGAAGAAGATAACGTGTTGCGCCAGCCTCAAGTAGAATGGGACAAAGATGATGAGTGAAGAAAGCATGATTCAAGCTTCTAACTGGTTAGGTATTCATTCTGGGGTTTTCTACTTCTTTTTTTAGTTTTAAGCCTAAGAAAGTCATGTTAAGTGCATTGCGAAAAAGCTCATTGTAATCGTGTTTAAAACACCCATTAAAAAGTGTCTTATCACATGACAAAAACTGTTATATGTCAGACTAAACTATTGCTGTTTATGGATACTTTGGCGAGTGCCCTTATTCGAAAAAAATGCCGCCACCTTTTTTTTTCTGTCAATATCATTCAAGCGCCAAAAAACGTGTAAACTTCAACCAACTTTTCTGTGCTGGCGGGAAAACACAGAACTAAAATAAATGTACCAAGCTTGCCATATTGATTCAAATTTTCTTGACAAACAACGCCACCTTGAACTGCACACTTACTTAGTTGTGGTCATACCTAGGCTGCACTAAAAGTATCGGGAATGGAATATTTCCACTGTTCCTGTCATATTAAAATCTTTTTATTTGAAAACTCCTTGGTTTTAAAAATCGAATACCATTTATTTATTTAAAAAAAGATTCTCGGTCTTGTCACAAGGTTTCGGTTGACCCGTGTTGACCGGATGATTTCTGCATTTGGTGCTGAAGCCCCATCCAAAACCACAATTTATCGCTGGTTTGCTGAATTTCAACGTGAACGTGTCAAGCTCAGTGATGATCCCCGTCAAGGTCGTCCAAAAACTGCAGTCACCCAAGAAAACGTTGATGCTGTGCGTAAGCTGATTGAGGAAGATCGACATATTGTGACATACCGCGAAATTCAGGCAACTTTAGACATTGGCATGAGTCACATACAAATAATCTTGCATGAACAATTAGGTGTAAAAAAGTTGTTTTCCCGATGGATACCGCATTCGCTCTGTGAAGAGCAAAAAGCGGCTCGCGCTACTTGGTGCGTCAGAACTCTCGAAAGATTCCACGCAGGATCCTCAAATGCTGTACCTGTACAACATCGTATCAGGTGACGAATCCTGGATATACGCGTACGAACCCGAAACAAAAAACCAGTCACGAATTTGGGTGTTCGAAAATGAGTTAAAGCCAACAAAAATTGTTCGTTCACGGAGTGTTTCAAAAAAAACGGTGGCCACGTTTGTCTCCAAAACCGGCCATGTTGCGACTATTCCTCTTGAGGGACAAAGAACGGTTAATGCAAAATGGTATGCTAGCATTTGTTTGCCACAGGTCGTTTCTGAACTCCGTAAAGAGAACTGCAAACGCCGCATCATCCTCCATCACGACAATGCGAGTTCTCACACCGCGCACAGAACAAAAGAGTTTTTAGAGCAAGAAAACATAGAATTATTAGACCATCCGCCGTACAGCCCCGACCTAAGCGCTAATGATTTCTATACTTTCCCTAAAATAAAGAATAAATCGCGTGGTCAGAGATTTTCATCACCTGAAGAAGCTTTGGACGCCTACAAAACGGCTATTTTGGAGACCCCAACTTCCGAATGGAATGGTTGCTTCAATGATGGGTTCCATCGTATGGAAAAATGTGTCAAATTTCGCGGAGAATACTTCGAAAAGCAATAAGTACATTTTTAAATAGTAATGTTGTGTCACTTCCTTGATTCCCGAAATTTTCAGTGCCGCCCTCGTACTATCGTGCTGTATTTAAAATATGTCATAAACGCAGTTAAAACGCCACGACATTCCTGTCATTAGATCGTACTCCAAACGCTACCTACAGAGCCCCTTAATTTAACTTAACTCGAGTAGCGAGAGTGAGTGCGCCAACGCTCAATCGAGCACTAAAGTCGAATCGCTCAATAACAATTAGGAAAATGAGTAGGCTCAGAAGTACAAACCGCAGGGTTCTCTCTAACGTCATTAGGACGTGTGGCATTGGACATTAGGCCGTGATAGACGTTACGGCCAACCCTATTAATTGGGACATAGGACATGCCGACATCAATTTGTCTTCATGAGCTGTACTGCGTGATGTATTAAAATTTGGGACTCTTAACGGAGTTTTATGTATTCATTATATTACATTTTAATTATTCAGATTTTTATATTCCTGAAAAACTTAAAGTTACCGGCATTAATGTTTAATAACATAACATACCATCATCCCCAAAAGGGTTAGGCAGAGGTATAAAAAAATATCAACACAAAATGGAACAGGTGTTGACTAAAACAGAAAATATAACGTCAATAATAACGATAACATCTAGCACTAGTTTAGATCAACCAAGAATTATCATTTGGAAGTAAGAACTTTTTTCCAAGTAAACGCCAACGTGCATGAAGATTTTGTACCGAAATAGGTTAAAAAAAAATTAAGAAAGACTCAAACGTTTTGCTACAGATACATTATGGACTAAAATGCGTTTTTCCCTACAGTAACGCAACAATCACCTTGTGTTACTTTCGCCACTGATTCTGGGACTGCCCAGAACCACGTACGTGAGGTAACCTTTAAAGCGAAACACACATTTCCCTATAAAACTAAGAGAAAATATTATCATTAACACTAGAAGCGGGATATTTACCATGTCCACTGTTTGTTTTGAGTTCCCGATATTTCGGCGCTGTGTGTGTGTGTGTGTGTTTTTAGTGTTAATGGTAATGTTACCGACCATGACAGTTTAAAAACTTATTACTATAAGAAAGCCCATTAAGTGTGAAAGAGACAGGACTCCCCGTCATTCATACGTCATAAATATAGTGCGAAATTGTGCTAAACAATAGTCAGACAGATGTTACGAATAATACGCATAAAAGTTGTTTGCGAATCCCAAGGGATAAGAATAAAGGCACTACATTGTTTTTTGCTTCACTATTTTTGTACCACATCCATTTATTATATCTAATCAATGTGAAAGTCTGTACGTTTGTGAATTCGTATGTTTGGTTATCAATCATGTCTTAACAGCTGGATAGATTCGGATGGAAGTGGCACATAAATTACAATGATTAAAATTATTTTTTATCCTGGTGGGTGCCAGAAGATGGACGGCGCGGTCGCCGAAGACGGCTTAGAAAGAGGTGACGACATGGACGCAAACCGCGAGAGCTGGTTTCAGGAGGCGAGGGATTAAAACTTCTTGAAGGACTTGGAAGGCCTTTGACCACCACTGCTGGGACACACGGCCTCCTCTCTAAGAGAGGGAATGGGTTATAATCCACCACGCGGGCCCAGTGCGGGTTGGTAGATTTCACATGTCTTCGAATTTTTGGTTCTGGAATATGCCGGTTTCCTCACGATGTTTTCCTTCACTGTTTTTGAGAGCAGTGGTGATGAAATAAATTACACAATGAAATACGCCTGCCTGGGTTCGAACTCACGACATACTGTTCGTAAGTCGGGGTCGCCACCACTGGGCTCCGCTGCTCTCCGACAAGTGAAACAATACAGGGTCGTAAAAAAACCCGGTGCCAGTTTCCATTGAAACATTTTCAACTTTTACACGGGGAAAACCGGTAGCAAATGCTAGTGATAACATGAATAAATAAAATAATATATGACAATAACGAAATAATGATCGTAGACTCAAATAACAAAAAGAATTGATAAGTATCATAGTGTTTTCGCTTAATCAGAGCCAGAATGAAGTGAAGACGTGAGTTTATGTATGTACATACTAGCTTATGCCGGCGGCGTTGCCTGCGTGGAGTTTGGTAATTGTCCCCCGGGATCGTAATACCGGAATGTGTTAATCCAGGTTATAAACTATTTATATGCTCTCTATTCAAATTATAAGTAGAAACTAGAATAAAAAACTGAAAAGAAAATACTTATAGCAATGATATAAAAAAAAACCAAGGTCAAAGTCGTTTTAAGCTAAAAAAATAGCACTGTCGTTAGAATTACTTAGGGTTCAATTTTCGAACAACAACAAAAAACCTTTAATACTTCAGTAGACTTATTTTAAAAATATCAGATTTAAATATCCGTTTAATGATCTTCGTTTTACTTAACTTTCAATTAAGATAAGAAACACTTTACTTTTATTTTTCTTTCTGACTTAGGAACAGTAAGTCGTGGGTCGAACCCAGGCAGGCGTATTACTTTGTTTAATTTATTTCATCGCCACTGCTCTCAAAACGGTAAAGAAAAACATCGTGAGGAAACCGGCATGTTCTTGAACCAACAAAATTCGAAGATATGTGACATCTACCAACTCGCACTGGGCCCGCGTGGTGGATAATAGCCCATTCCCTCTCATACACAGGAGTTCGTGTGTCCCAGCAGTGAGAAAATTATAGTCTAATTATGCTATGCTTATGCTTTGTTCAGGAATGGGTCAAAGATAACAAAAAAAAAAATATTTTCACTTATCTAGCAAAAATTGAAGAGCCTTTATAATGCTTAAATTATTTTCTATTCTCATGACTTTCTCATATCCATTATTCGATAAATAAAGAAGTTTAAACATTCTCCAAACTAGTCTACTGAACCATATTTACTATAAAATTTCCTTATTAAAAAAATTACGTAAAACGAAAACCTCCACCATAAAATAACCGACCGTTTAATAATCAAAGATTAACATCGACCACGAGTCCACGACACAACGCCCTGGGGCATCGCAGGTTCATTAATAATTATCTAACGAGGTTCCAAGTCCAGGCCTCGATTAACGGGGACATCGGCGGGTTAAATGTCCGTAATCGACGAACGGTCGGCCGATCAACTCGCCACACATCCGTGTCATTTATACCCAGTGTAGTACAGCCTGGCCTGCATAATTAAGTTACGTTTAAGGCCTGGTTGAAACCCAATGAAATCGGTATAAGATTGGAGATAAGTCGGTCTAGTTGTCACACTTTATTGATGGATACTATTGTTTAAAAAGGGATCTTTTAACCTTATAGATAGATGTCTGATGAGGAGTTTGTTCTTCCACTCCTTTTTTTCAGCTAAAACACTAAAAGTTGGCGGGGACAAAGACGGGCCTTTTGGGAGATTGAAGAAGTGCTTTGAATAAATTACTTTTCATTTTGACACTTGTAACCATGAGGCCACATAATAATATGTGGCCTGTAATAGGCCAGTTAACAAACTTTTGTTAGATTATTTTTCTAAATGTTAGATCGCCATATTGATGCCAAAATACCTTAATGCGGTTTCAAGTACGACTTTGGCAATGATTGTGAACGGCATAGCCAATCACTAATCATATTGACATGTGTCTATGTATTGAACGGCTTTCAAACTTAACTACACCCTTTATTTACAATTCTATTCGAGTTGCAAATCGAACTAGAAAAAACAAAAAAAAAACATTTGAACAAGGAATTATAGGAAGTAAATTCCAGCTTGATACCTCCATGTGTTCCTGAGAAAAAGGGTCTTGACAGACAGACAGACAGATGGACAACAAAGTGATCCTATAAAGGTTCCGTTTCTTCCTTTCGAGGTACGGAACCCTAAAAACGATCATATTAACTATAATATCTGAGACTTTTCGTCTCAATTAAACGTTTTTTCTCACAGTTTCTCTTTGATCTTTTTTTTCGCCATTCAAGCCTTGTAATAGGAGAGCTGTAATTAAAATAATTAATTTGTAAATCTAGCTTGCAGATTTAAAAATAGATGAATATGGCACGTTTTTCACTTTTAATTACTGAAGCGTAATAAATTGACGCTCTTAGCTAATGAAACCTTTTATATTACTTAAAGTTGAAGTCTGGCCGATGGTATAATACATATTTATAACATAAAACATAACATAAGTAACGTCTTTTAATTTCCGAAGGATGCACGTACGCCCACGTTTCGCCTGTTATGTTTAAGTCCCATGTAATGTGGACAATGGTATATAAATGTAAAATATTATCGTATAGAACTGCGCAACTTTATTTTATCGTACTCATGACATATATTTGGCGCTCAGTTTTAGACAGATAAATTTATCTACAATACATATCGTATTTATCTCGAATTTTCAGATTAATAGCCTCACATTCATCACAAAAATAAGCTTCATTATTCTTAAACGTTTTCTAAATAACTCGAAACATACTAACATAAATACTACACAGTAGTCACAGTAATTAGTACCCAAAATAATTTCAACAACAAAATATAGGGCAATGATACAGCTTAAATTAACACGACTCCGCCATTTTAATGCATCGCGAATAAACGGCAGGGAAATAATTACGGGTAGCATGTTTACGGAAATTACTGTTATAAAGTTTCATGTAGAGACGCCATTTTGTTTATTTGTTAGACTTAACCATGTTAGGGTTATGAGGATATATAGGTTTCGTAGACTCACATTGAATTGGAAGTGTTAATTATTTAATTTTAAAGATATTATGAAATGGACATTTTCTAGATAGAAATCGCAAGATTTGGAAAAAGAAAGCCCTTTCTTTTTAGGCATTTATCCAGTAGAAGATAAGGAGGCAAAAATAAAAGAAAAAAAAGTGATTTGTGTTTTCTTCAGTTCCTTTTTTAGGGTTCCGTGTCACAGTCGGCAAACACGAAATCCTAATAGGATCATTTTGTTGTCCGTCTGTCAAGACCCTTTTTCTCAGGAACACGGGGAGATATCAAGCTGAAATTATTATAATGTCTGCTTCCCCTTAGAGCTGTGAAAATATCAAACTTGTTAGTCAAGATCATATCTTTTGATAGCGTTATCAAAAGATATGATCGTTTATGTCGCATATTTTGCTATTTCACAAGGGAATCAAAACTTATAGGGTACTGCGTGCGCGAGTCCAACTCACACGTGGCCAGTTGTTTGCCTGTTTAAAGACTTGGTTAAAGACTCTAAACATTGATTAACTTATTTATTTATTTATTTATTAAAACTTTATGCACATAGTGTACAAAGGCGGACTTAATGCCTTGGGAATTTTCTACCAGTCTACCTTAGGCAGAGACAAAACAGTAGGTGCAATAATAATACAGAAAATTACCAAGAATAAAATATAATAATAAATACATATATACATCCTACATACAAATAAAATATACAAAGTAAAGAGAGTTAAAATTCATACAAAGATAAAGAAAAACAACAAATTAATATACACACACACTACACACACACACACACACACACGCACACACACACACACACACACTTGTGTTGTGGTTTAGTACGCCGCCCTAAGATTTTCAATAACATCAAAGAGGCAAGAACAGATTTTATTTTTAGAAATAGTCTATGGGTTCATCGCCATCTCCTTAACCTTTTACCCGGCTGTATTGGAGGTGGACTTCCAGTCTAACCGTAAGCAGCTGCATACCAAAATTTCACTTGCCAACTGCCTATCTGTCCTCGACAACCCAGCTAACTGAGTGACATGATACCCCTTTGCAAGACTGGTTGACCAACTTTCAGGCTTCTGTCAACCATTATTGTAAAGTAGTGTAAGGACAAATTCTACGCAATTTAGGCGATAGACATTTACTAAGCACTGCCTCGTTGGTAGAGACTGCTGAACATGAGGTCCGGGGTTCGATTCCCGGGTCGGGCAAAGTTATTATGTTTTTCCATCAAGAATTTCTCAGTAGCAGACACGGAATATGGTAGCGTGCCTGGTTGGAGCCGCATTGAGACGATCAGAGTATGCTCGGACCGAGTTGACTCAGATACCTACTCGGACGTTACTCGTATTGTGGCAACCAAAATCCGAGCGCATCTTGATGGCAATAGGCTTGCCATCCTATTAGACGGGACTTAAAACATATACACCTCTGCCTTACCTTTCTAGGAATTCAAGCATTATGTCATGTTACTAAGCACCCTATGACTAATTTTGTCGGTTAAGACAATACAGTCCAAAGCCTTATTCACTCAAATGGAACAGTATTGAACAATATTAGGTTTCCTTGCTCCCCAATGTAGTAGAACAAGAGATGATTGCAATATGAAGGGTATGCTCGGCCTGCACAGCCGTTCATTTCAATTAGGTGCTCCGAGTTCATCATTGGATGTCTACGGGCTGTTACCGTGGCTATAAAACAAAATTTCGGACGTTATTTCGCCAGGATATTATATAGGTAGCACCGGCGGGAAATCAGACGAATAAGTTAAAGAAAGAGACTGGGAAACAGGTATGAGTCAGCGTAACGACGACGCTCAATCAAGATAGTCGTCTTTTAAAACTCAATGTGTTATTTTATACTCATGCTAGTTTTTATGCCTTATGCCCAGTTCGTCATTGGCTTTGCACTAAGTGTCGTCTAGTTACACCTAAATGCGCACTGTTAGAATGTAAACTCTCAGCGCTAAACCGAGTTTTGTTTACATAACATAACATCGTGTAATCCCCGAAGGGTAAGGCACCTAATAGTAGTTACACACATATTTCGTCAGTTATGTTTAAGTCCCATTTAATTGGGGGCGAGGCTATTGTCATCAACCGGGCATGAATCCAAACACTGTGGCAGAAAAAAAATCCTGATGGAAAACCCAATAGCACTTTGCCCAACCCGGGAATCGAACCCAGGACATCATGATAAATAAATAAATAAAGAGATATGTACCTACATGTTTACATAAAAAATATTATGAGTGTAAAAAAAATGTAATTAAATGGATCAAACCATTCGCTGTGCTGCAGGAGGGCCGACTGTCCTCATATAGACACTGAGGCCCTCCTGCAGCACACATCATATCTCACTCATTCACGCGTTCACTTGCTCACATGTACAACATGTACAATTACACACCACTCATACACATACATCCCACACACACATATCACACATGCCCAACTCACATAAAACATAGGCACAGTCATTGAAATAAGCTGATGTAAAGTCTGCATTTTTGTCTTCTATAATTCTAGTACCTACTTTAACTTTCCTAATTTTCTTCCTCGAAATTATATAAATAGTAAATATTCGTTGTATTAGTAGTAGTTAACATAATTATTGTATATACATTTCGTAATTTTAAGTTACGGAAGAGTGGAGTGTCCTAATACAGGAATTTACTTACTTAAAAGGGCACTTCTTTTATTAGCTATGTAGTGGGTATAAACTTTGTTAAAGAAAAATAAAATATTTGTATTTGCATGCTCAGCAGGCGCGCTTGCGACACTAGACCAACGATGCAGTCTTGTTTAATGTTAAAAAAACGGACAAGAGAAATGCATTTGTTAAATACTAAGTAGATTACTTATTGTAAAGGTGGGAGGATGATCTGCCAAAAGGTTGGCGAAGAACTGCTCTGGACAGAAATAAGTGGAGGGAAATAGAGGAGGCCTATGTCGCAAGACAACCTGACCTGGTAGCTGATTAGTTTTAAGTGAATGTTATAACTTGTTTATGTATTAAGGTCAGAGTAAACTAAAGGCTATTTTTTTTTAAGTAGATTACTTTTACGTGTCTTTCTACTATTGTTAAATACTTCCCTTTGAATTCTAGTCCTGCAAAGCAAGGTTTCATTAAGAGAGTGGAAAATAAGCATAATCATCATCTACTATGTTGGGGTCGGCTTCCAGTCTAACCGGATGCAGCTGAATACCAGTATTTTACATGGAGCGACTGCCTATCTGACCTCCACAACCCATTTAGTGCTTGCTAATACGATACCCCTTGGTAAGACTGGTTGTCAGACTTTCGGGCCACTGACTACATGTAACGACTGTCAAAGATCTACAAATGACAGCCGGGACCAACGGCTTAACGTGCTTTCCGAGGCACGGAGGAAACTCGGTATGTAATGGGTGGTCAGCCATCCACGGACCAACCTAGGTAAGCATGGCTTAACCTAAAGATCGACCCGATCGGCTGTTCTTATTTAGTCACGAGCTCCGCTCTGGAAAATAAACATAATACAACGTGAATTAGTATATCTAATGTTGCACATAACCTACATATTATAACCAGTCAGTACAACCTATAATAGGATTACTAATGTTACAATGGCCTCTAACTAATCGAGTTAGAAAGAAAATTATATCAATGGCGCTAACTAAGAAAATAATATTCACCTGTAACTGTATTCATAATATAAATTCCTATAATAAATAACAAATGCCTTAAACCTTAAACCTTCCAGTTATTTAAACCGATATCTGAAGTATCTATGGGTGTAAGAGTAGAGGAAGACCAAATACACGATGGATTGAATGTCTATCATCCTTTGATATGACAAGAAAGGAGGTGTCTGATGATATGTCGAGTAATAGAGAAGTATAGAAGAAGAAGACATGCTGCGCCGAAGCAAATGAATTGGGATAAGGACAAGAGAACAATGATGATGATGATGATGATGATGATGATCAGAAGCTTCAGTTTCTGTTCAGTTGGCCTTTATGCGGTATCTGTCATTTGAAGTGAAACGTCGGAACACAACTGAATGAAAAGTGAAAAAGTAGTCATCACAGAACCGATCCAACGAATATAAATTTCGGCACATCTGTACCACATGATACTATAATAAACAACGGCATGCGTGATTACTTAGTACGCACTACTAAAGGTGCGGCTCATAGAGTAAAGCATGCATGACAAAATAATGAGCAATATCTTGCTCTAACTTCTAGCCCGTGGTTTTCAGTCTTTAATTTTTAAAATTATTTTGGTCTTTTTGTTTTATTACTTTTGTTTTCAATATCTACTTATATTTTAGAGCTAGCCAAGTTAACAAAATACTCAAAAGGAACACTTATCAACGTATCTCTAAAGCCAAATGAAATAATCTCACAAAGAGAATAACGCACATTTAAATTCATAGGCATAATTTGAGGCTTAGTACTCGAACAAAGTGCCTATTTTATTTTACTTAGGAGTACAAAATAACAAAGTCGTACATTTTTACGAGAACGTTGAGCCTGAAAAGTAATACTCCATTAGATTTGAGACGGGATAGATTGCAATCGTTTATGAGATTATATTATATTCGTCAAAAAAACCGTCTAAAACTCATAAAATAATTTGCGTAAAACAGTTTTAGATAAAGTTTCCATAAAAATAATGTTTTGCAGAAAAAAATACGGCTTTGTACTTCCAAAATGACGGTATATTACTTATCAGTAGAATAAGTGCGTATGATACCATTCAAAACGTGTGCTTACAAAACTTTTAAAATCGGCCAGCGTTAACAATCTACAATCGTTACAATTACTTCTCAAAATGGGAGAAATTTTGATGAGGCTTGGTACATTTGGCAGATTAAGCTCAAGTGCGATAAAAAGAGTACCATTCTCTATCTCCAAAAATGGCCTCCATCTATTTTGAAATCGGTTAAAAATACAGGGGCCGTTATTTATTTGTGTGTTCGTCTCTTTACAAGCCACTGTTTTGTTTGGGGCTTGTTTTCCGACCCCGTTCAGTTTAATATACTGGAATATTTATGGTTCGTTTCCATGCCGAGGCATGAGGCATTTTGTATACGTGGCATATTGAGATCTATGCGCACTGGCTGTTTGAAACAGACAAATAAAATTATGGCTTGTTGATTCGATGAGCACGTTATTTTGAGATCAATTTCTGAATGGATACCGTATTTTGGAACAGAATGAAAATGAAATGTGAATGAAACCAATGTAAACAAAAAAATATATCACTAGTGCTGTAATTAAGACCATGATAACCTTGAACCTTGTTCCTGATGCCGATGGGCCATCTATTTTTTATATTTTAAAATGTTTTGTTTATTTTTGTTTTTAAAAATGTATAAAATAAGAAAAATGATTAATAAAGGAACCATAATTAAAATAATTAACTTCAAATATGGGGCGGAAGGGCCATTCTTAGTTTGGATGATGACACATTATAACATTATTATCACATTTGCAAATAATATTCAGTAAAAAAGGATTTTGTAACCAGCAGTTCATCGTATTCTCCCATGTATTTGTCTGACAAAAGGGTAATATTAAAATTGTAATGTCATCATGTTACTTACTAATTATCTATACATTAATTACAACGATTCATTATTTACAAAAAAAAAACAATAAATGAAATAATTTAAACTTATATTTAAAGTATCAGTTTGTTTATCTAAGTAAGTTGCATTTCCCATTTTCCTGACCCCTTATAATTAAAACAAACTGAAGCAAACATATTGCAACGGTTTGTGTTAACATCCAACATTAGTATTCCCGTATCTTGGGCGCCATTACCCTGAGATCAGATGCGCAGACATCCATGCGGAAGCGTCGCAGACATTTAGGTCGGCTGATATGAGTAGCGAGCATTACATGTACTATAGTTAAAGCTAAACGGACTTTGGAAACAGGTTTCCAAGCTGAACATAATGTCACGTCTGTTTTCTCCGAAGGCCAAGGTTACTCACATTTTTTTAATGCAGGCACTAGCGACAGTAATTCCTATTTATAAAATGCGTGGTACCGAAATATCATTGAGCGTAGGCAGGCTAGGCGTAGGCGAGGCACCCACAGCGTAGTCCGGTTAAACTAACGACAACCTCCTGCGAAATTCCATACACAAAAAAGGCTCTTGAGCGCACAACTTCTGTCATAGACCGCACTGACAGCTGTCAGTTTCTTTACGTCATTTACACAGACAATTTACCAAAAGAGCCGTCATTTTATTGATCAAAATATCCATGCAGTGCACAGTGCAATGAAGGAACCACAGAAATATTAAAAACAGGAAGGAACTTTTTCATAACTACATCTCGAGTTTTGACAAAACGCAATAGAAAATCTAGTGGTGGCCATTTTGGGAAAAGCGCCACATAAGCCATAATGACTTACCATCATAAACACTGAAACTAAACCCATAAAATACTATCGAAAAATTAAACGACTTGAATCAACCAGTTTTCGAAATCCACATCGCTCCATGCCCATTTGAATGGGTTTTTATGAAAATTTATGAACGAAATAATACTACACAAAACGTAATGGATATTTAACACCTATTGTGTTGTTTATTAAATACCTATTGTCGATATAATAGGCAGGATATGAGAGTTTCCGATTCAATGGGACTCCATTTTATATGCGAAGAACTTTTTATGATATTGAATTGGTTCTGTAAATATTTATTAGATTTTATTGCGTTTGGATTCTGGGTCAATTGGAAAATGAGGATCGTTGATTTTTACAAGATTATACTGTATGATCTGTTTATTTACATACTGTACTTGTGACATTACTGTCATGTGTAAAATGTGTTTTCTCTTTTTTCAATAAAGATTATATTATATTGATAAATAAAAGACAAAAATTGAGAACCAACATAGATATAATTGAAATCCTCACCCTTTTTTTTCAAAGCCCTCAAAAACCAAGTTCAATTCGGATACAAACTGTTTCCAACAACCAAATAACGTGCTATATGATTTCCGACCCGTGCGTGATTGACGGGAACTGACTGCCGGATTTTAGACCCCTGTCTCGAGTGGAAATACCAGGAAAGGTCAACAGCTATAGGTAAACTGTGTTCAAGAAGTAAATTTTCTTCTTTGGAACGAATAAACGCAGATTTTTAAAATATATGTATATACAAAGTTTTGTAGGAAGAAAGTCGTGAAAAAAGCTAGTGCTATTAAGAAAATATTTACGATAATAGCCTTCAATTTCTAAAGCTAGACGAAAATAATGATTATTTTGTTTGTAGTTAGTAATATTCCTTTTTCAACGTCCTCATTAAATCCTACAAACGGAGCGGAACAATAAACAGGTGATAAACACTGTTTTCTTTTCTCCAATTCCAAGGCTCCCGAACAAACAAAGATACTTAACAAATTGACACAACAAAAGGGACTTTAACTTACATAAAATTGTTTAGTTAGGACACCTAAAACTGTCACAATAAGCATGATATACCTACAATTTACTTTAACAAATCCTTCCGCACCTTGTTTACTCTATACATTATAGTTCCCTTTCGTTTACACGAGAAGGCTTCTAAAACTTTGAAGGTCAAAAAATATAAATAAAATTAGGATTTCGGCGCCAACTAACAGTTTTTAGGGGTTAATTGGAGTGGAATTTGGGTAAGGGACTCGGAATTCCAAGTTTAAAGGACACTTCCACAACTGTATATTTGGGTCTGTTTTCCCTTATCAGAATGTTTGTTATTCGAGGTATGTTGGCTGGTTTTCCTAGTGTTAATAAGGTCTAGGTTGTAAGAAAGAAAATATATGTAAGGGAAAGGTATTAGGTGGCAGGTTTATTTGGGTTTGTACACAGGTAAATGTTTGTAGCTCTGGCTTATGTCAACGAAGCTCGGGTCAAAGATTGTTGGTGTGAATGAAAAGGCTTTACTCCCAGCATTGTTATTTTACATGCTGTGAATAAACCTGTGTGTTTTTCAGGTAGCTTTGTAATGGGATTCTAAAGCCTTTTAATGGTTTACAAAACCCTAGATTATTATTCGGCAGGGCCTCGTTATTCTACTTAATTTATCGTTTTTGAATAGCCATAAATTTTCTGGGTCTGAGTTTTACTCATCAACGATTTTAAACGGAATTTGTAGCCAGTGCGTGTCGTACTGAATTTTACTACAAATATCAAACATTGTCGTAAATATACTCATTTTCATCGTAGTGATCGTAAAATATACGTAAAGTATTTTATCTGCACTCGATGAAAAGTTGATAAGGTTACTAGTAACGAGTGTCCTGATATCCTGAAATAATGTATGGTACACAAATTCTGTCGGACTTGTTTTTACAATTTAAGGTTTAATTTGTGGTCAGTAAATTTAATTACATAGTTGGAGAATTGACATAGATCAGTTAATGAATAATAAAGTGTAAAGAATAAATGTGCATTCATCAAGATAAGTTAAACCTAGAGATTATTTTTATTCAAACAAATGAAGAAAAAATGCTGAACATATTCTAAAATCTGTCTCATCTATTTCATTTTTTTTGAAGATGACAGAAACAGAATGATGTCTTTTTTTGTCATCTTCAAAAGGCAGACATATAAAAGAACTATTTTTATAATACAGTTATATACTGTGATACAAATGGATAAGTGAGATGCGCCACTATGACAAGGAGAACCCAAAGACTCCCTAAAAAATAACGTTCCAACAATAAATAACACAAAAAATGCCTATAGCTAGATGACATTTCGTTTACCTTGCCGACCACTAAGGCCCGGCGCTCATTATCGGCATCGGCAAGAAAAGGGATCCTTCGGCATTCCTACATGCAAGCGCACACTGTCGGAAACTATGTCTTGGCATGCTGCAACGTTCCTAGGGATGACGAGGCGTCCTTAAGCATGCCGCAGTCGCACCGCAATGCAAGCTACTCCCGAGTGTTGCCTCGGCGCCGGCGGCGCGGCGGGCGACGGCGTACCGAAGGATCCCGAAGTATCCCGAAGCAGCCTCAAAGCTGCCGATGCAGTAGCCTCAAGCATACCGAAGCGGTATTTTTGTTACTACGATCATATATCATGGAAATTTCTACTTTATTGCCATGAAGTTAATGTATAATGCTTTTTATCACCTAAAATCCTCAGCCGTGCCGATGCCGATAGTGGGCGCCGGGCCTAAAGTTTCGCGAAGTCAGTCCGTAACGGAATCATCCTTGTTATATAATAACAGTGCCTGACATTATCCTCACGTATTATCCCAAGGGATACAAAGGTGCTCCTGAATGTTAACATACCGACCGAACAGAATACCTATTTACTTTTAGCAGGGTTTTATTGTCCCAGAGGGAATCGTAGGATCAGAGGGCACATTTCAAACGTATCACGGAATTTTCTTTTAAAATGCTCTAAATATACATGTATGTGAGTGTATCTATACCTCTGTACATGTACTTAATTTTCTAAGGTACATTTGTGTGTTTTTGGACAAGGAAAATCCCATCAGTTTTGTTTTCCTTTTGATTCCCTCGGGTGTCTTTCAAGAGTATATGGGATTACCGAAATGAATTAGCAGTAACATGCTCTACTGTAATCAACATTACGTTCGCTATACTCTGTTCATTTTGTGATCTTACTAATATTATAAATGCGAAAGTTTGTGAGGCAAAAACTACTGAACGGATTTGGATGAAATTTAGCTTACATATTATATTCTATAGCCTGGATTAACACATAAAATACTTTATCTCGGTAGTATAATCCCGTGAGACAATTATTGAACTCCACGCGGGCGAAGCCGCAGGCATAAGCTAGTGATTCCTAAAGAACAAATTTGTTTTTTTTTTATCTATATAACACACCGAAAAAACTGATCGGTTTAGGTATTAAAATATAAGATCAAATTAGAATAGACAGTGACACTCGGCAGAGTTCATAGGTCATATTTTTTTATCATGTACCCATCATGTTTGTGGAGTTTTGCTAACGAATTTAATTTGAATCGTTTACTTAAAAAAGCAGTTTGAATTAAATGCTATGCCCAGTTACATACATATTTAACATCGAGCTATCGTGGTCGCAATATAAAGCGTAAACTGATTCTATCATTATCAACCACGGAGAATAGTTACTGCAGCTCAAAGTTCTAGTGATCCCCTCTTCTACTCTAGATAACCCCTATATATGTATAATTATGTATTTAGGTCACACAGTTATTTATTAATAGTTTCTATTTAACAAGCCACTCGGCGCAATGTAGGTCGGTAAATATTGTGTGTTTAAACCAAGGACTTCACGTTTTATGCACAAATAAACAGGGGTAAACATAGAAACTATTTCTGCACATAACTTCAAAGGTACATAGCTATTTTTGTACACGATGGTGCAGTTTTGCTGGATTTTAAGCCACATGCGACAGTTCAGTGGTTGCTTATCACTTCTAGTGTCATGATTCTTTTTATTCGAACTCGTTTGAAGGTTGCTATAGTCATTTCAATTTTTTGGAAAGAAATGTGTCGGTCATGCAAATCTTTGTTTATTATGCTCAATGCTAATGGCCGAATTTAGTGTTTATTTCAGTTGAAATTCGAATTACCTAAGTTTTAGCAGGCTCCAAAACAAAATGATGTAAGTAATTAAGAATGTTGGTATAATTATATGTATTTATAAGACAATTTTAAACGAACTATTTTCGGAATGAACTGTAAAGTGCAGAAAACTTGAATGTCTTCTGTAAGTCAAAATTTTCTTCAATTTTAGTCTTATGATTACCCACTTCTGATGCATTTTCGCCATTAACACCGCGCTTAGTCAGTGGATTGGTGATCGTAATATAATCCCGGGACCGCAGTCCCGACCTTTATAAGCTTATGTATTGTGCTTTCAGATTTTTAACTCTGTTTACTACGGAATAGAGTCTAATAATGAACGGCAAAGCTCTTGTTTATTATGCGAACAAGCGTCAATGGACGGCAAAGAATGGCCGGAGTTTCCCGCTCAGTAGGTGTTAGTTTTTACCTGTATTTTTTTGTTATATTTTCTCTTTGTGTTTGCCAATATATCAGACTTGGATTTAGTAAATTTTATAACGGAGCAGCAAGTGAAATAATGGTCTGAAAAATGTCAATATTTGAGCAATTGTATTCCGTGGGCGACGCTTACGCGATTCAAATGCGAATTGCTCATTTATTATATATAATAAAAAGGAAAAAAAAACTACTTGTAGACTAGCTCAAAATAAAATACATATATAGGGCGCGGCAAAAGCCGTAGGGTGTGCCACGTTAGTAAATGAAACACACTACATTCAACATTTTAAAGGGTGAAAACTTACGCACATACATAGGTAAGAATAATTCCAACCTGCTCATTAGTGTTTACAACATCATAATTTTTAACTACTCACCTCAGTTACAAACTTCTTCCATTTATTTTAGTCATAAAAGTTTGAAAGTTATGGCCATACTTTTAATGTACTCACATTAGTTGTAGGTACTTTTATAATCTAATTTAAAGTTAAAGACTGCAAGTCATTAAAATAAGACTAGACGTCCCAACAAATAAACAAGACGAAAGAATTTCACAAATACGTACATAAAATTTTGAATGACAAAAACTAGAAAAGAGCAAAAATATTTTTAACTAATACCGTAGAAACGACGTGTGACATAAAAGTTTTGGCAAACACACGACAATATTTCTAAGATTTGACGAGCATTGTGTTCAGACATCTCGTCTGAAGTAAAATAAAAAATAAATATGTTTTTGTAACATCACACCCTGTGTAATGCGAGCTAATGTTAGCGCAATATTCGTAATCAAATTGTCACGTTTCTTTTATAAGTGTTTGTTTTTCCTCACATCGTATTTCACTCTTTCACCGAATTATATTTTCTTTGCCTGTGTCGTATTTAAAGTAGAATGTCAAGAAATGAGCCTTTGATAAATTTTGTTTTATTTAACGTTAATGGCCGAGCACCGTTTTCTCATAAAGATGAGACTTATGCTAATTTATCTTAAGTTTAAATTATTTATGCGTGATAATATTTCGTTTGATTCTCGCTCTGTCCATTACGGAACCATCTTTATGGAACGAGATTTATCGCAGTTTTTGCTTCGGGTCGTTTTCTCGAATCTGTTTAGTCATGAAAGGAAAATGCGATAGTGATAGGTACGTGTTTTTTTGGTAAAACGAAACATTTTGTGCGTTTCTTTAAGCGTGTTGTTTTTTAATGCTGAGAATGGAAAATTTTGCTATTGTTTGAATAGTTATTGAGAACCCCTTGTTTATATAAGAGCAAAGATCTACATAAAGCGATGCTCCTATATGCTACCTATCAAAAGCTTAAATCGAATGTCGATCACCGGACAAAATGCTTGACCTCGACAAATACAGGTGAAGGTAGGATGTATTGAAATTGTGTGCTCCGAAATTGTCCAAAACAAACATTCAGATATTGGATTAAACCAAATACAAATAGCACGCATCTGTATAATTAAGATAGGTATCTCTATGAATATGCAATGAAACAATTGTCCTCACGGTTTTTGCGCGTTTGGTCGAAATCGAATTAGGTGTTAGCAAAACGTGGCAAAAAATCCCTATGCCAAGCTTTGGCCACATTAAGACTAATACCACGTGGGCCACAACTGAAAACGTGTTTTGTTTGAATGTTATACAAGTCATGCGGTTATTCGCGCCAGGTTAAAAACCTCCGAATTTCTTCCACTTAAAACTAGCTATAATTTAACCTCTGTAAACTTGTGACGTTATTAGGTGTCCAATTTATTAGATCTCAAACTCAAAACTCAAACTCAAAGCATTTATTTCAATTAGACCATTACGGCACTTTTGAATGTCAAAAAAAACTAAAAGAAGCGAAGCTACAGTCCCAGTCACAAGGCATAATAACTTGAGAAAGTACTGCAGTTGCACTACTATCTTCAATTAAACTTAACAATGAACCTTAATCCTTTTTGCGCGCATGATCGAAAACATGACACAGTGATCATAAAAACACGCAAACAAAAACTCAAGACATCACATTTTGCAACACACAGAACATTAAAAATTCCACCTTTGACACATCGAACATGATTAACATTAAAATCGCGCAAAACTTTGCCCTCTGAACGCAACCGCCATTGTTTCGTTACTCCACTCCGTCACGGCATGAAAAGGGCTAAATTTGCGGTTGTCACGTTTTTAATTAATTTACGAGTGGGTGAGGCCCCGGTATCACGCATAACCTTTGTCCGCTTATGTGAAATTCATCAATTAACGTGGCTTTAGTGCTGCGGGCACTTACATTTACATTTTCATCATTGTAAACTGAAATTAGCTGTACAAATAGTGTTATGGCGTTATTAGTTTGATCCAGTTTTGGGTGAGAATAATCGGTACGGTCGGAAATTCGTATTTCAAAATTGAGGTGAACCTGTGGTATTTTAATGGCTTACTTGCGCAGATAAGAATTTTATTAGTATTTGTTGATGTACTAGTGGATATTCTGTACAGTCTGCAAGGACCTCTTTGCGCATGGCTAAGTTAAGTACTACCGATGCCATCTTGTTTTTTGTACTACATTTAACAAATAACAGATTATTAAACTAATTTTAAGATTTCTAAACCCTGTCAAGGTTATACGGGCGCTAACAATTTTGGCACCTATAGTAAAAAAAAAAATATGGAAAATTCCATAAAAATAAAGTGTGTTTTAAAAAAAAATCTTCTCTGTAAAATGCAAAGATATGTTACTGGCCACTTGGGCTTACGTCTGAAGTTAACAGAAACTTGGAATGAGAGGAAAATCTTAAGTGTATTTTCTCGCTTAAGTTTTAAAAGCCAAAAGAAACTTTAGAGCTTCTAAACAATGAACTTACAACGTCAGTTATACTTTCATATTGCAATTTTAACTTTAATACAGTACAGTACCTGGGTTGAGGGGGTCAGATAGGCAGTCGCTCCATGTAAAATACTGGTATTCAGCTGCATCGGGTTAGACTGGAAGCCGACCCCAACATAATTGAGAAAAAGGCTAGCAGATGACAATCATAAGCACCAATATGTGTGCCATTACCTAAATTCGAAAGAATTTAAATTTTCTCATGGAATGGCGACTGCAACTTTGAGATAAAAAACCTTTTTCATATTAGTATGGGTTCCAAAATACTATGTTCATAACAACATGAAATTGTAATCAATACAGTAGAAGAAAACCACTTATAAAGTTACTCATGGCTGTACCTCGTTACACCTAAAAGTGGAATCCAGAGAAAGCTCGAGTAGCGCAGTGACTAAGTGATAAGCTTGCTGCGTTTTGGATCTCGGGTTGATTTCCGCAAGATTTAGAATCCCGCAAGTTTGAGAAAAAACATGGTAATTGTTAAAACGTCTTCATTCACAAATTTCTAAAATTACTATTAGTAACAGTAAATGAGCAAGCCAACGCAGTATGTTTCCGACAACGTAAGGACGCCCAGTAATAGATTAAGTGGGCTGAATAAACAATAACTTCTTGAAATTAACGGAAATTAAACAATACAAATAGCTTTCAAGAGTTAACAGTACCTTTCGACAGAAACAACTAAAAAGCAATTTAAATTAGCGTTCACCTCAAGAGCAACACACAATAGGACCAACAACACAAAATTCAATCAATTCCATCAACATTTTCAATGTTTTTAGCAACAATTGATTCCAACACTTAAGTTAACCAACAAAACAATTGTTTCGTTAACAAAAGAACGGCTCCTAGCGCTAATTGGCTATTCATGAGTATTCACAACTACCGCACATGTTGATTTTGTCGGCAACATCAAAGCTTTGTTTACCACAGCCTACACTAGCGGCTAGCTTGCCCACAACTTTATAGAACCTATCAATTTCAAAGGAAACGCTTTCATCAGTTGCGTTTACTGAAGTGGAATCTTGTTAAAATTCATGTGTTTAATAATAGTGGTCATGTCAATTATATCAGTATTAATTATATGTAGAACTAACCTAACCGATGTATGAACGTGGATAAAATACCAGTTGCAAAAAGAAGAAAGATACGTGAGGATCGTAGTACGTCACATTCTGTGGCTACTGCCTACCCCCATTGAAAAAAGGCGTGTGTTATGTATATAAGTTTAGAGCCAACCACACGGCAGAGTAACAAAAAATATTGCAAAAATGCACCTTACTGCTACGAAATAATGGCGCTGTCAATGTCAAATTGTAATCATTGACATACCTAGCTACATACTGTGAATATGATCAAAAATCACAGAAATGTTGGTCCTTCAGTATAATAAAATTATTCATTTAATTTTGAATATAACGTCATCATCTGCCCGCCTTTTCCCATCTATGTTGGGGTCGGCTTCCAGTCTAACCGAATGCAGCTGAATACCAGTATTTTACATGGAGCGACTGCCTATCTGACTTCCACAACCCAGCTAGCACTGGGTAGCACGATAGTCTTTGGTAAGACTGGTTTAATTTTGAATACCATTGTTTCCAAATATAAAAAGAATCAATTCCATTCTCATTTATTTATTACAAGTAGACAGTACCTACTTCAATTATAGATATCAAACAAAAAAAGTTATCAATGTTTATTACTTCCTTCCGTTCAAAAGAATGATAATATCGTTCCTAGTCAAAGAACCGAATTGATCATTCAATTAATTTTAATATAATCACGTCAAAGAAAGATTGATTCAAAAAAGGAATGTTTCCCGAGAACATTTTTAAATAGCAAAGGTATTCTCTTATTATTCCACTGCTCATAAAAATGCAACATATTCCTTACAATTAGCATTGGAAGAGAATAAAACGTCTTATCTTATAATTTATTAACTTTGAAGAGGGAACTGGCCTTTTTTTGTATGCGTGCTTCATTAACATAATAGAAGAAAAGTTTAATTGAGTTCCAAACTTGAACTCCACTTGAGTTAATGGAACTTGAGTATTATGCAAGATCGTAACTCGCATGCCGCCCAATTGAACGCTACGGCGTAGTAAAGATTCGTAGCCTCGTAGCGCTATGGTCGTAGCAACTGATGTTGTGATTATCCAAAGGCTTTGCTACGAATTACTGGCAAACGTTTTAATTCCGCGAGTGAGGCTGTTTGCGTAATTTCTGTTGCCAAAACACGTTGTTAACTGAGCTAAATAGTGGAGCATATGTTAGCCTAGGGTTACTAGAATTATGGACGCTGTTTTAATTAAAACACATATTTGTTTAATTTAGGATGTGGGTGTAGTGTCGCGTTTTCTCTGCCATGATAAACTGAATACGGTTCTACAAAATATTATCCGTCAAATACGAGAAGTAATTTAAAATAAGTAGAAGTTTATGATACCGAAATGTAAAACATTTCTACGTTTACAATAAATGAACATCTGAAACATTCATAAAGTAAAGTTTAATTATTTATCAGTTATGATGTTGAAGCAGAAATTGAAGAAAGCAATTCAGTCGGCTTTAGAATCTTAGCAATAATATTAACTAGGTCATTAAAGTAAATACTATTTTATATAAGCACTAAGATTGCCTAACACCATTTACTCCTCTTTAATGAATACTAAATAACAACATTAACACAACATATCTTGTTTATGGTATAAACAAAAACTTTAAAAGATCCAATTAAACAAGCAATTATAACTTTTATTGTTAAGAGAATAAAACCTATGATTGCATTAAATTATACTAATTATCTACTATGGAATAAGATATTCGTGGTAATTAAACACAATACATATTTATTGCACTAATAAAGCATTGTAATTGCGTAAATATTTAAAACTGATTGCATGCCATTACTCTAAAATTAATTTGAAACAAACACATTAAACTAATAAAAACTTCACTACTAATAATAAGCTCGTTAAATGAACCAATTAACAGAACATGATAACACTAATAGTCGTAACAAATATTACATATCTAAAAGCATTAAAACGCTGTCAACGAGTGGTATTAAGCAAAGCGCCATTACCCACAAGCTGCGGATATACCGGTAATTATGTTAGTAATAAATCTAACACCAACCTAAATTATCTGAGTTACTGCAGGAAGGACCCGGGAGAGCCAGGAAGCAGAGAACGAGGTACCAAATACCACACATGTTGTCCATTACTCAAAAAGTACAAACAAAATCCAAAACTGTCACTATTTTTCTCATGACAAAAATTCGCATCACTATTTTCACTTTGACAGATTAAAAATTCGCGCCAAACTTTGACAGATCAAAAATAAAAAAATCGAAGCAAGGAGGCCAGATGCGCGTTCGATTTTTTTGATTTCAAAAGTTGTTGTGTCACGTGCGGTGTCCACGTGGTGACCGCGTGACAGGACGTGTCCACAGTAAACAAGCGTGTGGCCACACTGACTCCGGACGTTCGACTGACGCGACCCAACGATACAAACGCCCCACGACTATTGGTCACGGCACACGGCGAGCCCATCAATTTTGCTTGACGTTTCAATGAAAACCCTTCCTACTTTTCCCTCGAGTAAAATTAGGTAGTCTTGTTATAATTAAAAATGTTTATCGATGAGATCGGCCATATTGAACTTTAGGGACGGAATTTAAATGGCGGTAAAATTATTAAAGTGTCAAATCTACTCCTTTACAACTTGTAAGTTGACGTCATAATAACGGTGTGATCGAAATACTTCATTAAACTACCCATTATCAATTTAAATTAAATTAGTTTACATGAAGTTACAAAAAATTCCCAAACAGGTATTTATAGCTAAATTATCGCCTCTAGATATGTACCTAAATAATATTATGATAAATGTGTCGCCCGGAAAATTATTACAACAGCACATTATTATTCCTTACACGCGAGCAGGCGCCGTAAATAATAATATCACATCGAGTGGAAATGTTGGGGCATTCGTACAAAAGGAAATGGACTTTGAGTTTGTTTTTACATACATTCGTGTACACACAGAACTTGTTTAAAATTTATGAACGAAATAATTAGATCAACAGTCCATTTTTTTATCCAATGAAACCTCTGCGAAAATATGCTATTTGAAAAACGAACATAGACAATCAATTGAGGCCAGTGACGACCATTAATGTGTATCTTAGATACTGTTTCATATTTCAAGTAGTTGGTTACAATTTCGAGTGGTTGGTTCACGAACACAAATAGATAGCCAACTATTGCTATTGACGTGTTGTATACAAATGGACATGGTAGATTGGATCCAGTCTCTGATACATATGTACTAGATACGGAGAAATGAACATGACATAATTGCCGAACCCATATAATATCTTGAAAGGGACAGAGGCATTCTCATCGTACTATCGAATAACCACAATTCATTTACCGGGTCGACCTCCTTATTCAGAAACTTTTCTATAACGAGCCGTACCGGTGCGGTGTACAAGCGAATCGAAGGACAAATTAATGAGTTATAATCTTACTTCCCTGGAGACCGAACAGAGAATATAAATTCGAATTAAAATAAAATCAAAAAGCACTCTGCTTAAAACCATAATCTTGTAAAAACAATAACATCTTTAAACCAACCCTAAAGAGATAGGCATATATGTAGGTAAGTTGGGTACCTATCCAAACCCTTTCTGAGTAAAAAGTACACACAAATTCTCGTATTATTTTACCAAATCCATTACGTGGCGTACTTTGGGGAGTTCTTAAGGCAGAACCCGGGTTCGATTGATAGAGAAGGCATATAAAATGGAAACAAAATAGGTTGGTAAGTAAATAGAAATTGAGAGCAAGTAAATTGAAATAAATTATCTGAATTTAACTGGTAGTCGCAATATTCAAATGGAATATATTAAATTCTTTATGATTTTTTTTTTTATGGATACTTATGTTTGTTAATGGAAGTATAGGCTTATGAGATGTAAAAATAATAGCTAAAATAAAAGTTAAAACCTTTTTTACAAAAAAAAAAAAAACATTTTTATTTTCTGTACCTAACTTAATTTATTTTTATTCAGGGAACAAGCTAAGTTTCTTATCTTTTTGGGAAAAATGTAAGATTTTGTAAGGATTATTGAAATGCTAGTCTGATGGTCAACCCGGCACGACGACGGTAGCGTCATTTCATTCACTTTTCTGTTTTTCGATCAAAGAGGCGGAAATAAAAGTGAAACCAAGCAAAAAAGAAAGATTCAATGAAACAAAACTTTAGTTTATGTTCGTCTTTTACAACGTACAACATAGTCAGTATTATTAAAACAAGCTAGTTTTTAGAGTTCCCTAACCAAAGCGTAAAACGGAACCAAAGACAGCTGAGTCTTAGTAATAGCTAAGACTCAGCTGTCTTTCTGTCTCTCTGTCCGTCTGTCACCAGGCTGTATCCCATGAAGCGTGATAGTTAGACAGTTGAAATTTTCACAGATGATGTATTTCTGTTGCCGCTATAACAACAAATACTAAAAAACGGAATAAAAAATATTTAAGTGGGGCTCTCATACAACCGACATGATTTTTTTGCCGTTTTATAGATAACGGTACGGAACTCTTCGTGCGCGAGTCCGACTGGCACTTGTTTTTTTCTAGCCTACTCTGTCAAATTTGGTCCCTGACTGAGTCGTAAAAGTTCAAACTCGAGGCAAAGGGCGATGGAGCGTACTCCAGGTAAAGGGCGATCAGCGACAGAATTGGCAAAACCACAATACGCTCAATAACTGGAATCACCGATGTGGGCAATAAGACTGCTGGGTTGAAGTGGGATTATGCGGGCCATGTCTTTAGAATGCATCAGGACCGATGGGCCAGAGTCGTCAAGCTGTGGGTGCCAGAAGACGGGCTTCGTCGCCGAGGGAGGCCTGGAAAATGCTGGCGTGACGACTCAGAGGCGTTTGTGAGAGAGAAGAGTGAAAGGCTATGGGGGAGTTCTTTGCCCAGCAGTGGGACCATACACGCTAAGGAAAAACAACTCTGTCGCATGCCTGAGGGGTTACCATAATTTCCTTCAGCAGTGTTGTTTTATTGTCACTTTAATAAACACCATTATTTTTAGGTCGTTCTGGAACCGAATACCATTAACTCGATCATCGAACTCAGAACGAATGGGACTATTTTTTTCAAAAAGTAACAATAAAAAAGACACGAAAGAATAAATTGAATGTTTTTTTTTGTGAAATAATGAGAATCGATCGATGAATGAATTTTTCAATGGGTATCGTTCGCATGTGTTGCCGATCGTGGATACGTTTTACACGCACATATTATGCATTTGAGTTCTCATTATTTCACAAAAAAAAACATTAAATTTATTCTTTCGTGTTTTTTTTTATTGTTACTTTTTGAAAAAAACAGTCCGAGTCGTTTTGAGTTCGATGATCGAGTTAATGGTATTCGGTTCCAGAACGACCTAAAAATAATGGTGTATAAAAGAGATGAAGGTATACAAGACATCTAGCCCTACATTTTTCGAACAATAAAGAAATATTAAAACAATACTGTTTTAGGACGTCGTGGTAGACCACCAGTTCAAATGCCTTTCTCCACTTCTTCAATTAAAGCTATTGTCTTTCCACAAATATTTAGCATGTGTTTCTAAATGTTATGTTCTAGCTCCTCTTAGGTATAGAGGCGTAAATAAAGCCACAGGTGACACCTAATGTCCAAAGTTACCACCTAAAGACCTGAGTAGTAGAAACTTGCACGATTTACAGGGCACAATTGAAAATATAGAAGTTCTGCACTTAAGGAGCGCCTCAACAGGGTCGAACTTTGTTATCACTTTAACAGATACACAATAGCTACACACCAAATGCTGCTAGTAATTATTGAACAATGGTATAGTTCAAACTTCTTCTTAGTTCTTCTTCTGAAAACCAGTCTTACCACGGGTATCGTATTACCCATTACTAACTGGGTTGTGGAGGTCAGATAGGCAGTCGCTCAATGTAAAATACTGGTATTCAGCTGCATCCGGCTAGACTGGAAGTCGATCTCAAGATAGTTGGGAAAAAGCTAAGCCTTAAATGATGATGATATAGTTCAAACTTTTCTGTCCAAAAATTATTAATGGACATTTTCCGGGAATGCCCGACTAGTTTTGTATTCGGCCGAAGCCCTTCGTGACAGTCATACTTCACGTTGAAAGACACTAAAAGCTAAAAAACCGGCCAAGTACGAGTCGGACCAGCGCACGAAGGATCTCGTACATTATCTATAAAAACGGCAACAAAATCATGTCTTTGAATGGGAGCCCCACTTAAATATTTTTTTATTCAATTTTTAGTATTTGTTGTTAAAGCGGCAACAGAAATACATCATCTGTGAAAATTTCAACTGTCTTACTATCATGGTTCATGAGATACAGCCTAGTGACAGACGCAGAAACAGACAGACAGACAGCGGAGTCTTAGTAATAGGGTCCCGTTTTACCCTTTGGGTACGGAACACTAAGAACACCATAAATTTATAAACTCACGCCTTTTCCCAAAACGCCAACTACTGCATAATCTTTTTGCTTCGACCACGTTCAAATATCTTGTCCTACACGCACCTCGGTTGTAAGTACTAAGCAGCTGACTCTTCTGAAGAAAATCACCGATACATAAAAACAATCAAAAGTAATTCTGCATTAATGTGGTGATAAAACTCACCATCTTCATTTTAGCCCAGAATCACCCACTGCTAGGTATAGGCCTTCCATTTCTTCTGCCTCACTTCGCGGTTCCTTGCGTCCCTCATTCAAGTGTTTCCCGCGACTTTAAAAACTACCAATCTTACTACTATTATAAATGCGCAAGTTTTTGAGGATGGATGAATGAATGGATGAATGTTTTTTACTCTTTAATACAAAAACTACTAACGTATTTGGATGGGCACATAGATAGTTATATATTATAATAAACTGGTTTGACTGGGCACTTTTCCTGTTGACAGCGATGCGGACGAATTTTTGGATGCCCTGTAACCCTTTTATACTTGTACATATTTATTTCTATTATAGTTTTGTAGTTTGTAAATAATTAATATTTTGATTAAAGAATAATTGGACATTAAAAAAAATACGTTTGACTGTTGACTACTATCGTCTAGTGGTCGCAGGCAAGACTGCTGAGCATGAGGTCCTGGGTTCGATTTACAGGTCGGGCAAAGTGTTGTTGCGATTTTCCATCAAGATTTTGTCAGTAGCAGCCATGGAGTCTGGATTTGCGGCCGGTTGATGGCCATAGGCTCGCCCACTATTACGTGGGACTTAAACATAACAGGCGAAATATGAGTGTGCTATTTGATACATCTCTGCCTAACCCTTCGGGATTACAAGCGTAATGTTATGTTGTGTTGCTATAACCTGGCTATACATAGGATACGTTTTATCTCGGTAGTATGATCCCATGGTACAATCACCGAAGTTGACGCGGGCGAAACCACAAGCAATAAGCTAGTTTAAAATACGAATGACCTACCTAAATGATTCCATTCCGTGGAAAAAATTGCCAGGTAATAAAACAACGTCCACATCGCACGTATAAGCAATTTTTCCAGTTCGCCAAAGGGTAATCGATTCTGCTACATATGAACCTGACTTGTTATACAGCTCATTAATCATCCTTTCTAACTTTGTACGGGGCTAGCGATAAAACCCGGATTTACTTGACTAAAATCAAAATATATTTTTCATATACACACCTACATTTTTCATAGCTAAAGCGGAAATGTCGGTAAACCGTATTGTGTTATAAGTTAGAATGTAAAAAAGAAAGTTTTGTTTATTTATGTATTGTATATTTTGGGTTGACATAAATGTGGATATTACGGCTTATGTTGAACCTTCATGGGACAATAAATATCGAATAGTGTCGGCATTTCCGTGGATCGTATAATAAATCTAAGCTGGGTATATGATCAATACCAAACAGATGGTGGGCAGAGGTGTATCGCACAACTACACTGGTGCCTCATGTAAGTTTCGAGTTATAAGGAGTGAGATTTTCAATAGCACAATGTAGGTAATCAAATAAAATTACTGGTCTATATGTGGATTCTGATTACGAGACTGATTTACAGAATAACAGAAAGACGACAGAGGACAATATTCAAACAAAAAATACGATTCAAAGCAAGCTTAACTTCAAATTGAGCTTGATCACGAAAAATGTGGCTGATATTCTTAACCATTACAAAAAACTTTTCACAATACTCACAAGATTGGAATAACTAAAACTGTTCTTTTCAAGGCAAGAAAGTTGAGTCCATCGTTAGCTGGCTTTAAATGTTTGTCATTTACAAGTTTCAAACTAGATCTCAAGAAAATGGACAGCAATCACTTTCAACGATCTTCCTTTAAGAGAGTTATGGACTTTTGCATCAAGTACGAATGGACTAATGAAGATAAAACACAAAATTCTGACTAGTTATACACCATAACTTTTACTCATCTTACAACGGCAGCCCACTTCATGCATCTAATGACTACAAAATAATCACAATAAAATAGGTGTTTAAGAGATTTGAATAATATAAAAACAAAAATATTATTCATTTATGAAGTTGAAACATCTTGTTGCGAGCGATGATCTACTCGACTCGTGCGCTGGGAAGATATTGACACGTAAACACTATTATCAGGATGTTTCATAATTCTAATGTATTTATAATTAACACTAGAAACGGGATATTTACCATAACACCCATCCGCAATAACTTCAGTTTATCCGTGATCATGGTGCTTGCAACAGCGCTGAAATATCGGGAACTCAAAACAAACAGTGGACATGGTAAATATTCCGTTTCTAGTGTTAATTTTATTATAACGTTAGTGACCATGACAGTTTAAAAACTTATATCTAATGTATTATTTATTTTTCTTTGTAACAATTTTCTTAATAGTAAAAAAAATATGATAGCGCCTAGAGATATTTTATGTCGGATATATTTAGTCGACCACCTTTGTAATATGACTAAAAAGTCACGGTGATAGTTAGTCTAGTCGCAAGCGCAGCTGCATGAAATCTTTTTTTCAATCCCCGAATTAGCATAACTTTTAAGAAAATTCTCAGTAAACGACAACAGACTGTGTGCCACGACTAATGAAATGTCGTCATACCAAACATTTCTATTCTCTTTGGAAATGCAAACATGATATTACATTTCTCCATGCAAAATCCCGATATCTATTTATCAGTAATAGCGAATCTGGGATGCCATCACTGGAGTACACGCTTATTGAGTGGTGCAGCTACCAATCACGTTGAATCAAACAGCGCAGAAGGTAGTTCCAACTATAACTTATGATGTGAAATCAATTGATGTTTACAAAGGGAGATACGCGAAAATGGGAAGCTGGCATTGAAAGTCCGCAACCCCACATGTATGATTTCTGGCCGCAGGCAAAGCTTCCTTTTGTCTGATATGAAAATCTTTATTTGAATTGTAAATGTAAATAACGCTAATGAATAAAGCATACGCTTGCGGCTTTAATTTTATTGAACGGGAAATTTTATAAAGAGCAGCTGTGTATTTTATCTTCTTTTAATACTTCATTTTAAACATATAATAAAAAGAAAGAAAAAATATTTATTTATCGCAGGGACATGACATGCATACAAAGTAAGAAAAAAAATTAATTAATATTTGTCTCTATTTTATAATGAAGTTCTTACAAATATTTATAAAAAGCCAGTCATTATTCATAGTACCTTAATTTTCCATTTGGAAAAGGCCACAAATACCAAAACTATTAAATTTTTAGTAGGCCTCAAGTAACCTCCACCTTTACCTTATCAAGACCTGTTAAGCAGATAGGCATCATATTTAGAGGGTTGAATACTCCTCAAGTCAACGCTTGAGTCTTTCCGGTGCTCCAGCGAAACCCTAACGACTCGAGCCACCCTAAACATACGTAATATGACGTAATCTTTTGTGCGAGAGGGTGGAGGGCTTAGAGGGAACAATCGTACGTATGGGGAACTGTGTACCTGTAGACACCGCTCATGATTTTATTTGTTGCGGTAAAAGAGGTTTTTACACGGTTCTTAGTTTTGTATCATTATACTTGTATGTAGGATTGAACAAATACTTGTCCGAAAAGTGGCTTATATTGCAGTGTTTTTAGGTTGAAAATGTAGTACCAACTTATTTTTGTTGTTGAAAAAGTTAAGTGTTGTCATTAAAATTTGATACCCGCGAAACAGTTGCATCAAACAAAATATACTTGTTTGTACGGTGTATGTTAAACTGATTAACGGCGCAGTTCTGTTTATCTAATTACTGTCTTAATCACATTAATTTCTTCAATAACAGCTACATATCAGACCCTTATCAATGAAGTTTGAGGTTACTGTCAAAAGTCACTTAGATAACTTGATTACGTACCGAGTAAAATACTAATTGTAACGTTTAATCGCAACACATGTGGTCTTAACTTGCTATCGCTTTAATCCTTATAATCCCCGACCCCAGTACTATTCTACACATCCATCGAGTCCTACTTTAAAACGTGATTTTTCACCTTACTAAAGTCGTTTCCCAGAAATATTTTTTGCGCAAATTTACTTAATTTGATGTACAGAATGCTTGGTTTTCGACTTCGTGAAAATTTTGTTTACACCTTTTATTACACTCAAAATATATAACACAAGATGACTGCCACATAGCCCTTTGAATTCAGTTAGCGGGCGATACCAGTAAACAATGTTAGACTGATTGTCAGATTTTCGAACGCAGTTTGTTATCGTTATGACCCTTCAGCATTTCCTTTTTGACTTTCTCTTTCTAGGCCAAAAAAAGAGATGTACCAAGATTTTTATGAACCGATCGTGGCAATCGCAGTTTAAACTTCCAAACATCTTTGCTTTTTTTTAGCCATATTAATGTCTTTTTCTTCAACCTTTGGTCACTCATTGCTAAGTGCGGGTTTCTTTCAAATCTCTCCACTTTTGACGGTTTTGTGTGATGGCTATCCAGTTTCTTCCAGCCACTTTAATTAGATCGTCCGTCCACCTAGTCGGTGTCTCCCACATTTCTCCGTCCCGTCCGTGGTCTCCACTGCACTTTCTTCCCCCATCTTCCATCCAGTCTACAGCATATATTATTATGGCCCGCCCACTTCCACTTTCTTTTTGCTATCGCTTCTTCTATGTCCGTAAGTCTCGTTCGTCTTCGTATTTTGGTGTTTTCACTCGGGCGTAGAGGAGGATGCCCAATAGCACTCGTTCCATAGCTCTCTGAGTGACAAGCACGCGGTGGATAGAGTATTTGGTGAGCGTTCAAGCAATATTAATGTACTTATTTTTAATTTGCTAAAACTTCGTTCTAAAAATGGTAATTTATCTTCTTGGCTACCTATAATATATGTACATAATATGTGAAAGTCAAAAGTTTTTTGTCACTCAGGATGTCACGTAAATATATGTTTTCATATAGGTATTCCCTTAAGAACAAAGAAAAAATAATAATGTATGATTAAATACACAGAAAGGAAGGCCAATATTTTTCTTGTACTAACACGTTTCATCTCCATAGGGATGACTATGTAATTGAATTTAGAAAGACTATTCGGTACATCTACATATTCTGCTGAAAAAATAATATATCATTTTCCAAGACATACGTATTCTTACATAATTGTGTTATTTTTTTAGTTTATTGACACAGATATGCGGGATATTGTCCCAACTCGTTGGTCTAATGGACGCAGGTGCAGGTGCTGAGTAGGAGCTCATAAGTTCGATTCCCTGGTAGGACAAAGTATAATCGGATTTTGCCGTTACCAATTTTTCAGTGGCAGCCAGGAGTCTAAGTTTGGTCCATAGTAATAGGCTCGCTCTCTTTGACATGGGACTGACACGTAACCCACGAAATTTGGGTATACCATTAGAAAGATACGTTTCTGTGTAACTCTTAAGTCAAAACAGGCGTTAAGTTATGAGGGTGAAGCCTTACCCTAAACTCATTTATATTTCGTTTGCTAGTCAACATTTTTGTGTACTTAGTATTTTTCACTCAACTCATTTTCAGTTTCTAAAAATTTGTAACTAAATCCGATTGCACTCAAAGTGACTTTTAAGTTACCTCTGTAGCCTTACAAGCAGTAACTATATTATCTTAAATATTGACTTAACTTAGGTCATGAACTTACGATCATAGTTGAGTAATTATACAAGGAATCTGTTAACTGGATGACTTTTAGGCTTTTGAATTTTTGCTATGGTTAAACACACGGTGTAATTAACATCATTACACATTTTTTTTATGATGGCGTATTTGATTCTAAAAGGCAATTAATTTTTTTTTTGGGTATGTCAAAAATCTACTGTTTTTAAAAAAAAACCACGCCGAGTCTAGTGTCACGTACTGAAATCTTTTTTAAGAAAATATGTCGCGATCTCCCTTCATCATCTGCCTGGCCTTTTCCCAACTATGTTGGGGTCGGCTTCCAGTCTAACTAGATGCAGCAGAATACAAGTATGTAACATGCCTATCTGACCTCTACATGGGTTATGGAGATCAGTACTAGATAATATGATACCCCTTGGTAAGACTGATTGTCAGACATTCGGGCCACTGACTACCTGTCACGATCTCCTTTACACCCTTTATATTGGTTTAGAATTAATTCTAAACCTAAAAAACTCAACATCCAAGCTAATTCTACAAAAACAATTCCACGTCAAAAAACATACAAACCATTACAAAAACAACTATTTAAAATTCAGATAAAACGAAAATGAAACCCGGCCATGCTGACTAGGTAATACAAAAATATTAAGCGTCCATCAAGTGGGAATAGGTTACACGGTGCTGGCAACGTTCGCAACAAACTGTTAGTGCTGCGCATTAATGCAATCTGTGGGCATTCCCCTTTATGTGGGTCGACTTCATCAAATTAATATTAACGGTGTTCTGGTGTTGCTATTACTTTTACTAATGGTTAGTCTGTCTTTTGTGGAGGGAGGCCTTTGCCCAGGAGTGAGACAGAGCAGGATAGAAAAAAAAGTGTGTATTTTGGGGAATCAAGAATTATTCGTGATAAAAATGCTTACATCGGACAAGTCATGTACAAACTTCTCGATTGCCTAACAAATTCACTAACGCGCCACGTGCCGCGCACCGCTGCGGCTTGCAGTTTCGCATCGTTCTGTGTGGTGTTTCCTTAGACTGGTCAGTTGTTGAACAGTCCTATGACTTTTTCCCCATAACTGGAGCATAGAAATGCAGTCAGATACGTAAAAATAGTTCAGATACGGAATTTATTTGAATAACGTCATACCTATACACGTCTGCAAAAAGGTTATTTTAACATTACATGCCTTTTTGTTTTGAGTGGTAAAATTCTCATAGGTACCCTACATCTGGGGCAAGTGGAGGGTTATGTAAGACTCTAACAGACTAAAAACGCACTATTTCTGTTACCATCATGTGTCGGGGGTCCGGGAGATTCAAGTACATTCGCATCCCCGACTGGTATAAGCCCGATTTCCTGGCGGGCCCCATCACCAAGTGCGGCCAGCGACCGCACGTTCTCCATGAAGGCCCGCAGGAATCACTTCGCGCCACCTCTTTGGTCCTGGCAGGTCGGACGACGTCTAAGTCCTAAGTTCGCCACGCACAGGTCCTTCCTTATGGTGGCCGGAGATCATTAAGTGCCCTTCGACGACCGGCTGTCCTTCTGGTGCGGGTAGAGTGAGAGGCATGCCCCCCCTACCTCCTTTGCATGCATAACCTCCTCGCAAAAAGAGGAGACGACATTTCACGCGTTCCAACTTCCGACCATGGATTGAACCACAGCAGGAAGAAAACGATCACCCGCACCGAGTGCAGCTAAGAAGGCACAGCGCTGCTGAGCCCATGCTGACCAGCCCACCAGCGTATGCTGCGCCGTGTCCTCGGGGCAGTCTGTGTCTTCGCGCTTGCCCGAAGGGTTGGACAGAGGTGTACCTAATAGTAAACCCACATTTGGCCAGTTATGTTTAAGTCCCATGTTAAAATCCAAGATATAGTTACTTTAACTACCTTATATTTTAATCTTTTTAAAACGCCTTACAACTATCTGATAGATAAACTCCCGCTCAAGTGTATTTATTCAGAACAGAGTATAACTAAAGCACTCAATCCAGCAGAGAAATGTATTTAGTTATCTAATCGGTCAACTTCGATAGTTACGCTCTGGAAGGCGTAGCATAGAGAGACAGACACGGGTTGTACGAGTATAATAGTTCTTACTAAAAGCAAAAGTTAATCAAATAAAATGTACCTAGTCCTAATTTGATATTCATCTTGACATTGATTTTATTCCTGTTTTATTTATTTTATACATTATTAATTCGTAATGTATAATCGGTGAGTTAGGATGAAAACGACTAACTGTAGTTTTCAGTAAAACGCCATTTAACCTGGTAGAAAAATATCTGAATTACATCAGCAAATGCTGTATTGATTTCCGGAATTTTCAGTATTTTATTCGGTCGTTTCTTAATTCGTATTCGCATATATAAGTTGATGGAAAATCCCTACTATCATCATATTATAAATGCGAAAGTAACTCTGTCTGTCTGTCTGTTACGCTTTCACGTCTAAACCTCTGAACTGATTTTAATGAAATTTGGTACAGATATAGAGTTGACCTTGAGAAAGAACATAGGATAGTTTTTATCCCGGACTTTTGAAGAGTTCTCTTGGAAACGCGATATAACCGAACACGACGCGGGCGAACCCGCGGGCGGAAAACTAGTTTGTTTATATAGCAGTAAATTTCTTATTTTGAGTATGCTCATATTTTTTTCGCAGCTTTTATTACCACCCAAAAAAACCTTTTTAACTTTCTTACCCATCCTACTTAACATTATAAATGCGAAAGTTTGTGAGGATGGATGGATATTTGTTACTCTTTCACGCAAAAACTACTCACCGGATTTGGATGAAATTTTGCAAACAGATAGTTTATAATTAACACACAGGATACTTTTTATCCCGGTAGTATGATTCCGTGGGACAATTATCGAACTTCACGCGTGCAGGCATATAACCTAGTATTCCTACAAAGATATGGGTAGTATTTTTTTGTTAAAAATTTTGTTCATCAGTTAGACTTTCAATACGTTCAAAAACTAACAAGATACCTACACATACACACATAAGCCAGTCAAAAGTACACGTTCATTTGAATTCTAACCTTAAAAAGTTAGAAAAGCCACACAGTTTCTCTTTGGCATTAAAGCGGTTAACAATGCAAGCGAAGTGAGGCTAAACAAAAAGTTGAGACTTGGAGTAGTTCACGCCTTTCTATTCAAAGCCAAAACTCACTTCTGAACGTGTTCAAATTGTATGTGTGGTCGAATGTACGAGTGTTTAAATGTAGATGGTGGTGGGAACTTTTTCTCGTTTCGAGTTTTTTTATTTTATTTTGGCACTTGTTCTCTTTGAAGGAGCTCGTGGCTAAATAACAGTCGCTCGGGTCGATCTTCAGGTTAAGCCGCACTTGCCTAGGTTGGTCCGTGGATGGGCGACCGCCTATTACATGCAGAGTTACCCAAGCACTTTAAACCGTTAACCGTCCAGGCTGTTGTTTATAGATCTTTGGCAGTCGTTATAGGTAGTCAGTGGCCCGGAAGTCTGACAACCAGTCATACCAAGGGGTATCGTAATTCCTCGAACTAACTGGGTTGTAGAGGTCAGGTATGCAGTCGCTCCATGTAAAGACTGGTATTTAGCTGCATCCGGTTAGGCTGGAAGCCGACCCCAACATAGTTGGGAAAAGGCTAGGCAGATGATTGGGACTTGTTTTCTTTGTGTGTGTACATAAATAGTAAAATAAATAAGTACAAACGAAGTCTGTTTGTCCCTGCATCACCCAAACGTTAACTGGTTGGAAATGCCTGTAGCATTAAGTCCGCCTCTGTAGTTTGTGCTTGTAGTGTTTAAATAAATGAAGCAAAATAGTTACCAGCCGGTACCTAAGAATACAGTCAAAGAAAAGAGTGGATACAGAAAGAGAGAGACAGGAATAGAGAAGATTGGAGAAAGCCTTTGCCGAACGGCCAACGGACATCTTATCTTAATATTATAAACGCGAAAGTAAGTTTGTTTGTTATCTTATCACGCCTAAACCACAGAACCGATCGTATTGAAATTTTGCATAGGTATACGTTTTCAGGTGTACAGAAACGGACATAGGGTACCTTTTATCCCGAAAAAAGTACAGTTCCCGAGGAAAACAACAATAACGTTCTTATGATAATAGATGGCGCCAGGTGTCTTTAGAATCATTGGATTATATTATTACAAGCAGAGTACAACCCGAATTGATGATCAAATTCTATATTAACGCGAGCGAAGCCGCGGGCAAAAGCTAGTGCAAAATATTACAAAACGTGTGCACCCAAAAAAATTCAACACGTTATGCTTTTCTAATTTAAAGGCTAATTAATATAAAATTGTATAGAGACATTTCGAGAAATTATTGACTTCTCAAAATGGATCATTTAAATCACGAGACCTACTGGGATTAAGCACTCGTTACTTTTGTAGTCTCCCAATCAGGTGCACAGATGAGTGACTTGTACAGATGATTGAATTCTGCGTGGTTTCCGAGAAAGAATAAGTATCCTTCAAGGTGTATAATTTTTCCCAAATAAGAAAGGGACCAAAAGAATGTCGTAACTGGTAAACTCAGTCTATTTAGAAAAATCTATTGTTACAAAAGGTACGATACCTTTTAAGGTCCCGACGTTTCAAATATTTATCAAGTGGTATTTTTATCAAAAGGAGGGTAGTAGTTTCCTTCTGTTTTTAAGAATAATCTGCCTCTGCGAAACTATCTGCTAAGCTTGGTATGTTCAAGCTGATTAAAATCAGTGCTACACCAATACCAGTATTAAAAATGGAGCGACTGCCTATCTGAATACTACGTCCAACGATACCCCTTGTGGTTAGATTGGTTTACGGCTAGAAACAACGTCTAACCGTACTTTCCGAAGCACGAAGAAGTCTGTTTGTAATGAATGACAAGCGTTGCAGATTATCTGTGTGGCTGAATTATATTATTTTTTTCCACTAGTACGTTCCAGAGATAGAGATAAAAAATTCCAATATACCAAAATAAACCATTATTGTAAAAACCCTCCCACAATATCCACCTCAAATAATTCAAAATTAGATGATGTACATTATAAATGAGCTAATGAAACCCGCTACTCATTAACGCGCGGCAATCCCCTGATGATCGTTGAAACTCACAAGTAAAATATTAAAGTTCCCACATTTATTACTGGGAACATTTTACGCAATAATTAAAGTTATAAACTTACTTACAACTATCATCTCACGGCTCTTAAATAGCAACTAGGCCTTCAATTTTAAGTGCTTTTGTTGTTATTTCGAAGTCACTGTTGGTTGTGATTAGAATATATTTTTTTTTTAATATTTTGTACGGCAATCAAGCAGGACGCCCAAGCTTGGTAATAGTCCTCTCGACAGAATTTTGGAGATTAACCATCGATGCAGGAGACATTATAATATAGTGAACAAGTGTCTGTGCAAACACAGGCTACCCTCTCTCTTCTCTTACTCGCATTGCCTGATGGGACGGGAATCCAACACAACCAGAAAGAGATCAGACGCAGGACCAACGGCTTAATAATATGTCGGATATCCGGTTGATTTTTGATTAAAAGTTGTTATTTTGAATTAAAACGGTAGTTGGTGAAGCACGTGGTTAGATCACGTGGACAGAGTCATAGTGGGGTGGATGCCATTTCGGACGGACAGTCTTGGACGAACCGTCGAAGTGAGAGCACCACTCTGAAACTGTCTCTTCACCTACTTCAGCCTTAACGTATTTTGTACACTTGTGATTTAATCAACGCAATACAATATTGATTTTGATTGCACCTACGCCATGTCAGAGCCTGAAACTGGCAACCTCCCTGATGCTGGTTCTGTCGCGAAACCTAGGCGCGTTCCGACAAATATATCGGATATCACACCTCGAACTGCTTCTGGGAAAATTCTGAAAAGAAACAGCCATTTACACTTTGGGCCAGGGTCTCACGCTCTACATTCACACTTGCGACCACAAAACCGTACAGTAAACAGGCAGGTGCATCGCAGACACCAAGGTAAAATGTCAAATGTCTATAATCACATCGACACCTGTTGGTAATCAAACAGACTTGTAACCAAGTTGGCCGGCGCAAATACAATCCCTACAAATGGGTGTTCATGAACGACGCAGATCAAGTGCGTATGACGTGTCTCCCCATAGACAAATGCCCTGTCACTTGCGCACTTGTTGAGCTTTTTTGCCATCAACATACTAAGAAGACCTGTGATCCTGTGGTCATAGAAACGATGCTTCCGTTGCTGATGCGGCAAAAATAATTAAAAACATTTTCCTCCTTTTAGGCTCCGTCGTAGTAGGGTAAAACGAATTCTTACACTTATATTATCATAACATCACCAGCCCTTGTTCCAATCGAACGTTCCGACTACAAAGCTGTCTGTAATTTAACTCTACACACAGATTTACATAATAAAAAGCGAAATCTGTTGTTTCAGCATCAACAAAATATTTACTGAAGCCCTTTTTACAATTTCCGCTGAGACAAACAAGACAAAAATCAGGATATTGTAGTCAAACTGGGGTGCTTCAACAAGGCGTAGAAAATTTGCAACTTGGAAAGGCGTATTTTTTATTGAACGCTTATATGTAGGTACATACTACTAGTTTTTATTTTAAATTTTGTGAAAAACGTTGGGTGATTTTTTATTGATAAAACAATGAATTTAACCAATTCTGATTCACAAATGCAACAGGAGCCATATAAGTAAAGAAACATACAAGACGTAATTCCTATAGTGGTTTGACACTACTAAGATGAATTCCGTGCTATGAGGCCCTTGGTGCACGTTAAAGGGATATCGATATCGAGTGTCCATAATGTCCACTGCGTCACAAAATTGTGTTTACAGCATCATGCCGTTTATTTGAAAGATATTTCAGTCGAAACTATGAAATATTCAAGAAGGTTCAGGTATGTTTTGGACAAAAAAACTGATTCTAAAACTTAAATCCAGGACTTAAACACAAACAAACAAAGAACTGCCCTTTTTAACTACGCTACGCGCAAGCTGTGCTACGCGGGCGGCTGGTGCCAGCCTCGACGCTTTCGGCACGTATTCGGAAGCTTTATTTATGTTATAAATTCAAGCTGATCAATTCGTTTTCATTACTTTTAGGCATATATAAACCCCAATTTTTCATTGTGCTAAATCTTCCAATGTCTTGAAGAAACATTTTGTATTTATGAATCGCTCGAAATATAATATAGAAATATAGGTGGACAAACCAAACATTCTGTAGTACGAAAATAAAAGAAAAGAGGATTATTATACTAATATTTTATGTTCTCACACCACTCATGTTAGCGGAGGACGAGTGTTTATGACGGCCGACATACATTGTTGAACCAACTTACCTACCTACAAAATACATAACGCAGTCGGCTTATATAGACTGAAAGAAAATATATAGCATACAGGTAATGAGTAGTGTGTTTACTAATGAATAGTGATTTGATGATTGTGATTGTCAGATATCGTCTTTGTATTTTTTTTTCATTTCGTCGTGATCATAATTTTGTGACTCGTAATGTATCATCGCATTGTTCCTCATCACAGGTGTGACCTGAATAAAGACTCTTTCTGTATTTTAAGCGTTTTTGCGTCGAGATATTCAAAACATGATTGTGTTATCCATGAGAACTGAACCTGAGACCTAAAGGTTGAATTACATTTGCATCAGTCCTTTCAAAGTTATTTCACCTCTTGCATAACTGCACACTGTCCAAATTACAGTGTTTTTTTATTTAAATTGCAGTGAATAATAAATATGTCGGGTTCGGTCATTAGCACAGTCATAAAATTAATCGCAAGTACTCCTGTGGTGACATCACGCGACCTACTTACAAGTCTACCCACACTACAGCGTGCTTCTACAGAGCCCTGATGCTCGAGGCGTCGACGACAAATCAGTGTCTGATTGCAGTGGAGTTGAGACGTCCTGGAACTGTACTCCGATTCATTGTACCCCGTGTTATTATATTAAATTGTAATGTCAAGTAAATTGTTAGTTTAATAGAAACAGTGTATCGCACCCAGTGTGCTTTCATTGCACGAAACCTATCTGCTGCCCACATGATGTACGAGCCTAACGGAATAAATCCTGAAAATCCGACAAATTGATCTTTGTTCAGAATAACAATACGTACTATTTAACATTATAATGACAAACTTATTGAATTAACCTTAACTCTAGTAACTTAGGACTAAACACATAATTATTACAGGAAAGTATTTTCCGCCATTTTTCCAATATGGTGGCGAGAGCGGCAAAGATTCGATGTGGGAAAGTTTAAATTCAGAAAGAGCACATCGAACTCTATTAAAGTAGCCCTTTTCCAAAACTCCCGGAAAACTTTCTCTTTTTTTAGAACCAAATGTCAGGCAGTAATTTGAATCTATAAAGGGTGTTAAAAGATCCTTAACGGAGCCGAAAGGCACAAATTGTTCTCCGCGTCATTGCAGTCATGTTTTTGTTCTGGACTATACCTTCTAGTTACGGAGGTCAAAGTTTAAACTTCTTCACAAGTTTTTTTAAATACTATTTTTTGCGGTTATACTCTAAATACCTCCTTGACCCGTTTACTTTTCAGTGCATCCATCAGCACAATGTTGTGAGTGGGTTACATTGAGTTTTACCTTAAAACGTGATTTATAACTTCAAAAAAAAGTTGTTTCCCAAGAATATTTTTGCGTAGGATAACTTAGTTAGATGTAAACGAAGCCGTCAACCAAGCGTTCTTGGTTGATGGTTTCGTAGAGGGTCCATTTACACCTTGTTTAGAAAGAGTGGACTCAAAACGTCACTCCACGCTGGAAGCACCCACTTGCATTTGTTTTTCTCCGCGGTCACTCTCGCAAGACGCGTGTTTGAGCGTGCAGTCGTCAGATCTTTCAAAGTTGCTTCGTATATACATATTAATGCTTGGGACTGTACACGGCTTAGGATAAACGCTCGATGGTTTTAATTAGGATCACAAAACCAACAAAGTCAAAGCTATTTTGATTCGCATTTGCAAATTTTTACGGTATTTCATTTTGATACCAAATCTCCTGCATACCTTCTGAAGCTTTGTAATTTAATTTAAATATACGTCGGGGACAAAGGAGCCACGGTTTTGTCATAAAACATACTGTAGATTTTTCAGTGCGTTATTGGAAATAAAAAAATAAAAATTATGGCAACCGATATTTTCCAACGACCGTTGCGTTATGGCCACGTGATTTAGAAAGCTAACTTTTTCAGTCGAGGGATGATTTGAAAGAAACAGGAATAAAATGATAACGCGACGGTATTCAAAGGATAATGGAAAAAACGGGTTCCACCAACTCCAAGTAACATGGGACGAAGGCAGGAAGATATTCTATGTTATGTCTAGGTGATTTAGAAAGCAGACATTTCCAGTTCTATGCCGATTGAAAATCTTACTTTTTTCTGTTTATGTACCACTAGCTGATGCCCGCGGCTTCACCCGCGTGGAGTTGGGAATTGCCCAAGGGACAATAAGTAATCCATATACTACTTACTAGCTGTGCCCGGCATGCGTTGCAATGCACTTTTTTTACCATACCCTAGCTACCTACCCTTCCTACCTACCCCCTTATCACTAAGGGGTATGAAAAATAGATGTTGGCCGATTCTCAGACCTACTCAATATGCTCACAAAATTTCATCAAAATCGGTCAAGCCGTTTCGGAGGAGTATGGCAACGAAAACTGTGACACGAGAATTTTATATATTAGATACCAAATATAAACTATCTCTGGGCTAAGTTTCATCCAGATATGTTCTGGCGTTATTGAGTAACAAACATCTATCCATCCAAACTTTCGCAATTATAATAGTTTATTTAAGATGTGTGTATAATATTAGTTAGACCCCGAGAATAATAAGTTACACAGAACATTTAACACCTCATTTCAACCTCTTAGGGGTGGAATTTCGAAAAACCCTTTCTTAGTGGATACTTACTATTCACAAAGAATACGTTCTCCAAATGTCATGTCTCAAAGACCAGCGGTTTGGGCTGTGCGTTGATATATCAGTCAGTCAGTCAATCAGGACTTTGAATTATTATATAGATATTTCAGCAAAAATAATATTGCTAACTTATAGACTAACGTTAGCAAAATAACATGATTATTTTAGTATTCAAATTAAATGATATTCAAGCTATACGGTCTGCAAATAACGGTCGTATTACGTCCGGCGTAGTCAATAGTATTCGTGGCTGTCACTCACAGGACACTTCACACGAATTAGCGGTTTGTTCGACCCGAACCATTATCACGAGCTGAAATCAATCATGATTTATACCATAATTGAGAGGAATAAATAATAACATTCGAATTTTAAATACAAATAAAAAAATAAAAAAAATCTCTCTACCTCTTCTGAAAAGTTAAAACAAGACCGGAGGTGGTCATTTAAGTTTAATCTTAGAAAAGAAAAATACTGAGCTCTAACTTTGACGTTAGTGGTTTGGATTTTTTAAATTACTTTTTATGCTTCTTTATTTTCTCACATATAGATTACATTTTTAAATATTTCTTAAAAAAACGTAGGAAAAAAACATTTGAAAATATAAAAAAATAGTTACCCACCGGTATCAGGAATAGGGTCCAAGCTATCGGCGATCAGGGCTCCGGCGAGAGGAACCTCCTAACAATACGAGCCAATTACTTTTTAACCGACTTCAAATAGGAGGAGGTTATCAATTCGGATGTTTATATATTTTTTTTTAATTTTTTTTTTATTTATCAAAACAAAGTTTATACAAATGTTAACTTACTAACTATAGCCCTACAAAACCGTTTTCACGGTCCCATCATTTTATTATGAATGTGTTAAAGTATAATTTTGGAATTGTCTCCTCAAGTCTTTCCCTTTATTCTGATACCCCACTTTTTCAAGTAAAGTTAAATATTTAAACCCTGACTACACAAAAACGAAAAAAAATATCTTTTCTTTAGAAATTCCACCAAGAAAACTGCATTTTCATATTCTTGTTTCAACGAAATATATCAAACTACTAAAGGTCTTCCCCTCCGAATAATGTACAGCAAAACGCAAGGTGTCGTCCCCAATTTCGACTTTATAAATAAACCAAAAAAATGGAATTTCGTTCCGCGTTAACTTGGGACACAAATCATGTGTCCGCCCTAATTTTGAGCATATCGTGTGCGTAAACACGGCAAGTAAGGGTTTAGCCACACGATCGATTTTTGATCGCAGTGTTTTGCTGTCATAATGTGGCAGAACAAAATAACAGTATGATTAAGTCTGTGTCTTTTATGGTAACGTGTAAAAATAGTATAGAAATTGTACATGCTGAAATGATTAACAAGTGCTGGGTTTTTGTCTACATATATATATGTATAAATATTGTTTAAGAGTGCGGTGCAATTAAAATACACAGAGTAATAGAAAACTTCTAATGAGACATTATCACAATTATTGCAAAAAAATTACTATAGAACCTGAAAGCAATAAAAAGTCATCTGCTTTCCACGTTGATGTTCGTTTTATAGTAACAATTGTTCATAATGTCGGCTTCCAGTTATTTCAACTAATTAAAAAAAAAACTAGAATATTGGCGACCAACAAAATATTATTTTTATACTCCATATTTAGATTTACAACTATCGCAAAGCATTTCTGACGTGTGAAGCAAAAGCTTTCTGCCAGAGTGTTCCGTGACAATGCGTCTCGGTAGCTACGCGTTTCCTTATTTAATATAATTTAAGGGAACAGCACATGTCATGATGACTTTATCGGTGCACTTGATAGGTATCGCTTTGATATTATGGCCATTAATGAAACTTGGCTCCGACCGGGCGAGGAGGGGCGTGCTCCGGTAGTGCCCGGCTATCGCCTACGCCACACGCCGCGACCAGCGAGTGTTCGTGCTGGCCGTGGTGGGGGCGTCGGGTTTTATGTGCGGCGGGGACTGAGCGTGCGTACTTGGATTAGCGCGGTCGATCCCAGGTTCGAATCGGTCGAACAAATGTGGTTAACTCTCTCATTGAACGGCAAAAAAATTGCTATAGGAACAGCTTACCGACCGCCATGGTCAAATCTTGTCCTCTTTCTCGATGCCATAACGGAGTCTATTAGTTCTTTAGGAAATTGCGATCACTACATACTACTTGGCGACTTCAATGTTAATATGCAGGATACGAATGGGATAAAAACGAAAAATTTCAATGAATTTCTCAATTGTATTAATCTTACACAGCTGGTCGCAAGCCCTACTCACTTCACAGCAACCAGTGAAACTCTGATCGATCTCCTGTGTACTGACTTAAGAGCAAGATATACAGCGGTAGAATCTTTCGGTTCACACAATGGCCATTCCATTATAGTAAGTGAATTTAATATTAAGCGCGATAAATTCAAACCGTTCATGGTAAGGTCTCGGCCTCTTCAAAATGTATGCACAGAAACATTTAATATAGACTTATTGTCATTAAACGTTGGTATTATTTCAACGCTCGATACCGTTAATGATATGGTACATGTATTTAACACCCTTATAACTTCTTTGTTTGATGCTCACGCTCCTATCAAATCATATACAGTAAAAGAAAAATCGTACCCGTGGATTACCGACACAATCAAAGTTATGATGCGTCTACGTGACGAAGCACTAAATAGTTATAGGAAAACGAAGTCAGATTCAAAAAAAAAATACTACAAAGACCTAAAGCATTTAGTGACTGGTTCTCTATACAATGAAAAGACTGCGTATTTCAAACACAACATTAATACTAAAATAAAAAACCCCAAATTGCTCTGGAAAAATCTGAAATCCACCTTATTACCTTTTAAAACTAGACAAGACCTTCCGTCGCACTTTACAGATCCTGACTTAATTAATAGAAACTTTTTGACTGTTCCCGGCAACCCCGTAGCAAGCGCATCGCTTATAAACTACTATGACGATCATAGCCACGGTGAGGCAATTTTTACAATTACTCCAGTGGACCAAAACAATGTCTCACGCACCATCGCTAGTCTCAAAAGCAACGCCGAAGGCTACGACAACATTAACCTGGACATGATTAACATGACTTTGCCGCACACGTTAAATGTTTTAACGGACATAATAAACCGCTCCATCGTGACGTCAACATTCCCTGACCAATGGAAAATTGCCTCCATTAGGCCATTGCCCAAAAATTCCAACCCATCAGACTTAAAAGATTTACGCCCTATTAGTATATTACCATGTTTATCCAAAGTATTAGAGAAAATCGTCAGCCGACAACTTACGCTGTTTCTGGAACAAAATAACATTTTACCTGATTTACAATCAGGGTTTAGGAAGCAGCGCAGTACATCCACTGCTTTACTGGATGTTACTGACAATATACTATCTGCCCAAGATAAGGGAATGTGCACAATACTGGTTTTACTAGATTTTTCCAGGGCATTTGACGCTATAAATATTTCATTATTACTGTCAAAGTTGAAACATTACGGTTTCGACCCAGAGGCTGTACAATGGTTCCGTAGCTATTTAAGCAATAGGGAACAATTAGTTGACCTGCGTTTGAGTGATGGCACTACCCTCAGGTCGGCACCTGTTCCCGTGGAGAGGGGAGTCCCTCAGGGTTCTATTTTGGGTCCCATTCTCTTTATTTTGTACTGCGCAGATATAATAAGATGCCTCCTGAGATGCAAATACCATATATATGCCGACGATGTACAACTGTATATTTCCTTCAGACCAGACGACTATGATAGCGCCATTAAAGATCTTAACGAAGATCTTCAACGAATCGCCATTTGGTCTGAGGAGAATTGCTTGTCGCTGAACCCTACCAAAACTAAATATATGGTATTTGGTACAAAACAGCAGCTGGCCCGACTACCTCTGACTTTTGACTTGGAACTAATGGGCGAACAGATTGACCGAGTGAGTGAGGCGCGAAATCTAGGTCTTGCGATGGATAAAGCCCTCCGTTTTGAGAACCACATAGCAGACTCTGTCAGAAACTGCTTTTATCGCCTGAAGGTTTTATACAAGATGAGGCCTTATTTATCGGAACCACTACGGGAACAGCTTGTGGAAACCTTGGTACTATCTAGGTTAAACTACGCCGACACAGTGTATGGCCCGCGCCTATTAGCTCGTACAGATCGACTCATTCAAAGAGTACAAAACGCTTGCGCGCGGTTTTGCTACAATGTTCCTAGGCGAAGTCACGTAACACCGTTTCTAAACAAGCATTGCTCACTAAAAATGAAGTCCAGACGGAAACTACACTTGGCGTGCCTCTTGTTCGGTGTGGTTAAATACAAAAAACCCGACTACTTATACAACAAACTCAGTTGGTTAACTAGTAGACGCGAATGTGGGAGAAGGCAATGCGCGCAACAACTCTCGACACAGTCCCATAACACAGCAGCTTTCAGGGGTAGCTTTCGTTATGCGGCTTCCAAAATATGGAATAACCTGCCACCACCAATCAGAATGATCAGCACAATAGACACATTTAGAAGACGTTTACGGCAGTATTTAATGGAATCGCAACGGAAGTTGGATATGGTCACACTTAATGCCTCAATTATATGATGAATAAACTGTCCTACCTGCCTATCTGTCTAGCTTGATCACGGTACAATGTTTTATCTTTGTCGACCAATGATGCACAAAAATATACTAGCTAATGTAGGTTTTCAATTATTCTGCTCTCGCTCGCGTTCTGCTCGCAAAGGATTATGCCTCTTGTGCCCTCAGCTGGACGGTGGTGTCGTGATACCCGCGGCGCCGCAGCGACATATCGCGTTTTGTGAGACCTGCGATATATAAAATAGCACACTAAAATAACCGACACAAGTAAACATTGCAGCAACGCGGCAACGCATGCGCACGTTCTTACCCAATGTGCCTGGCCCACTTGCATGCGACTGGAACAAACGGCGTCGGGATGATTCCTTGCACCCATTCTCTTCACTCATACCTGGCAGTGGCTGATCCTGAGTGTGATCTGTGTCTCTTCCTGGCCTTGAGTCTTAGCATCTGTAAATGCAAAAGCCAATTAAATAACGACAAAGGTGTCTTTTCTATTTACATTTAGCACTATATTATAATAACTTTAAACTAGCTTACCTTTTTATATTTTATGCTCCCCCTTTAACTACGTGTGTGTTACGGTGCTCCATTGCCATCGGAAATGTATTATCTTGATGCATTTATGTACCCACACAATTGCTATCATAATTATCTGCAAATTTTTCCGTTACTTTTCACTAATTTTTAGTATTAGTCCATCGCGCTCGGCTGCTAGCAGCGTACTGAGTTACGAAGTGCACGGATTAATTAAATATTATGCGTTCACAAGTTAGGAACGTGCGAAACCGGTTTATGTTACTATGCATCCATTTCATCTAGCTAGGTACCTACCTTGGGTTTTTTTGTTTTGTTTTGCACTTTTCTCGACCTTTTTCTTGAATATGTAGCTTTATTTGTTATTATTGTGCACAAAATTCTATTTAAGTACCTTTTCATACACACACATGTATACCTTAATAGTAACACATACACAATACACCTTTTTGTACACAAACTTATTCTATTTAAGTACCTATTCACACACATACACACCCTAATAGTAAACAAAGTACAAAACTGTTTTATGTCCGTCACATCACCATCTCAGGTCCAGTTGAAAACCAGCGTCGGGCACCAGCTGCTCGGCAGTTTGCTGAACTGGGCCTATTTGGCGCAGCCGTGAGACACACAACTTCTCCCTTTTTTTTTTTTCTTTTTTTTTTCCTGTTTAGATTTAAGTTTTTATTGTGGAGATTTAAGTTTTATTTTATTTTTTATTTTATTTTATGTTGTGTGCATTTGTGGCATGTGCCAAATAAATGTGTTTTCTTTCTTTCTTTCTTTCACATAGGTAGGTATACAAGATACCTATCGTTGTCTTCCTCAATCCTCGTTATGTACCGTGACCTCCTCCGGCGTGCCCTCCTAAATGCGATTACGCGTAAATATTGCTTTTTACGTATTGTTTGTTTCATAAGCCTCTTATTGTATTTATTTTGTGCGTATTAACGACGTTTTTGTCGTTGTTCGGAGGCAATAGATGATGTTGATAGAGAAAATGAATTTTCCCAGATAAAAGAGACCTAGTTAGATTGATTGTTCGCCCCACATTTAATAGTAAACCGCCTTCATCAAAATCGTTAGAACCGTTTTCGAGAACTAAAAACACACAATACACTCATACAAACACACACACACACACAAAATAAACAAATACACACACACAAACAAAAAAAACACATAAATCAACACACATACACACACACACAACACACACAGAACAATACACTCATTATAACACTAACAAAACACAAAAATAAAACACAAACAGTAATAAAAAACAAACAGTACACAAACAAACAGTAATACACTCATTTAATAGTACAAGATAAAGCATTCATTCAACTGAGAAAGTGCCAAGTATTACACTTCTGCTTAGCGTTACGGGGATTACAGGCGAGGTATGCTATATATCATCGTCACCATCTCATTTTTATTCTCCTGCTCTTTACCTAATTTAATTGGGGTCGGCGCAGCATGTCGTCTTCTTGCATACTATTCTAACACTCGTCATCTCAGCAGTCACTTCTTCATCCATATTTTTCTATTAGTCATCGTCTCAGTATTCTCTTTCAGTTTTTCTAGATGGCAATTAAATAAATTACACCAAACTTTTTACATATTTCGCAATCCTTTCAACTTCTAATGTCTAAATTCACACGGTCCATCGATCGTTTATTTGGTCTTCCTCTACTTTTATAGATATCCACATTCTTACTTATAACTTTCCTTTTTTTCGGATGGGAAATCATCAAATGACCCCTCCCGCTCCACGACATTTTCCTGTCATCTTGATCAGTTTTGTTTTGTGTGGTTAATGCCTAACTTGGTTTCAGAGTTTTATGCCGCCCATGGGCCTCTGACTTGGTTTTACATGTTATGAGAAACATGAGGTATGCTGGTTCGGTTTCCTCACGTTGTTTTCCTTCATCAAAGCAAGACAGTGATAGTTATACAATACGCACATGAATCTGAAAGATCAGAGGTGCGTGTCTTGGGTTCGAACTCGAGACCTATGACTTGGCAGTTCGACGGTTACACCAGTAGCCACCCAACAATTTTCTGTGCATCATTCACCATTCAAATAAATATAGGCTGTTAATCCCATGTATACATCAGTTACGGAGACAGTGCTTAAAACAACTCGCATGCACTGCCTTAACATATATCCATTGGTTGTTAGTGCAACAATTGCACACAGTTAAAGAACTATTCAATGAATTCAAGACCATTACAAACATATTCAAATAAACAGAGAATAAATAACACTTAAATGTGTAGTTCTATGTCGTCGTAGCGTGTCGACTGTCGTGCCAATTTCTTGCATTTCTAGTTATAATATTGTGGCTACTCCCTGGGCAACAGACACATTTAGCTTACATTTGTTTTAAAGTAACAGTTGCTGGCACATTCGCTCGCCTATTTTAGGGAACGTCGTAAATATAGCATAAGCACTCGGGCCTAATTTAGCTTCCAATTAGTGAAAGAATTTTCGGAAATTACAAACTTTACCTGTTTGTAAAATTAGTATAGATAATTATATTTAGAATCCGCCTCGTTTTTAAAAAATAACATTTTCTCATTTCTGTATGATTCAACCACGACTTCATTTAACTTTAAATACGAGTAGTTTCTAGGTAAATCCACATATGCTATAACAAAGACTCATCGTTCCAGTTTCATACACGGAAATAAAAAGTCTAATATACTGACACCATAAAACTCCGAGTATGTGAATTTATTAACAATTTGACATCGCTTTTGCGTGATAAAAACTCGTTACTGGTCAAGTTAGAACTTTACACACGGTTTCATTTGAAAGTAGGACAGTACAAACAAGGAAGGGAGTAGTAAAAAGTGAGTTATGCAAATAGTTATTTTATCTTTACGCACACTGTAAACACAACGAAATAAATAATTAGCAGTAAATGTGAGAATTGTATGTAAGCGGGTATTATCATCAATTACAGCATCGTCTCTAAACATAGTGTGTGATAGTTGTGAAAGTCAAGTCTATACTTACTTACATATTAATAATAAAAACTGCCTGCACTAATTAATGTGCAAACATTATTTGTAAGCCTTACAAGGCAGCACATGTGACACATAACTTTTTATAACACTATGTACTTATATTTACCTATGTGTCTCAAATAAACATATTTGAATTTGAATATTTTAAAACTAAAATAATGTAAATCGGTCGAAGCTTAGCTAAGATCATCATCAAGCCAGATGCAGCTGAATACAAGTATTTTACATGGAGCGATTGCCTATCTGACCTCCACAACCTAGCTAGTACTGGATAATACGACACCCTTTGGTAAGACTAGTTGTCAGGCTTGCGGGCCAATAACTACCTGTACAGACTATCAAAGATCTACAAAGATAGATTAAGCGTAACTAAGACGGTGGAAAACGCACGCACACAATAGACGACACGTTTCACGAACTGCGAGTGCAAGTGCACACACGACTGTCATTTTTAGGGTTCCGTAGCCAAATGGAATGAAACCCTTATGGATTCGTCATGTCTGTCTGTCTGTCTATCCGTCCGTATATCACAGCCACTTTTTCCGAAAAAATAAGAGCTATACTGTTGAAACTTGGTAAGTAGATATATTCTGTGAACCGCATTAAGATTTTTGACATCGCCGTATGTAGGGTTATACGCGTCTGCGTGCGCACCTGTTTACTAAGTAGTTCACGAAGCACCAATATAGTGTTTCTACGAATAGCTTTGAGCTATGACAGTTTCTGATTCCGGTAATAATTAATCATGCTATTGACTAACATTATGATTTATGTACCCATTGATTTATAGTGTATAGATTTATTGAGAGGATGTAGTAAACTACCTTACATGTATATGATGCAGGATGGAAGGCACACCGACACACAAACAGTTGCCATGAATTCAGCACATGAACCTAGAAACCCCATTAGTCGGTAATTTAAAAAACGGCCAAATAGAGTCGGACTCGCGCATGAAGGGTACCGTCGTAGAAAGTAAGTAAGTCTCTTTAATTTTGAATTTATTTTTATTATTTTTTGTTTTAGCGGCAACAGAAACACACATTCTGCGAAAATGTCAACTGTCTACCTATTAATTATCATGAGAAACCACCCGCTGACAGACAGACGGACGTACGGACGGACATACGGACGGACGTACGGACAGCGGAGGCTTAGTAATAGGGTCCTGTTGGTTACCCGTCGGGTACGAAACCCTAAAGAAAATAGGAAACGCAAACATTGTTTTAAGCTTTCACGGTTTATAACTAAACGCGCCATGACCCTTGCAGCAGCGTCAAAATATCGGGAGCTCAGAAAATTGATGATTACGGAAGATGACACCGTACATGACAGTTTAAGTTTAAATAGCAAACGCAGTCAAAATGTACGCCACAGTTTTTTTTTTTTAAAGAGCCGAAGTATTTATTGACCCTGTGTCTAGTAGATTCATATATTATGCTGAATTCTTGGTAACCGTTTGTGAGTCAATGTCCTTTTTCTACCGTCCACCATTTATTGTGTTTTGTATTTTATTTAAGTTCAATAAGGCCCCGAGTCCTCACCAGTTTTTCCAGTTTGCAGATACACAATCGTCACGTTATTATGTCACTGATTAGTTCAGTTCATCGGAAAGCGCCCTCTGTTGGTGCGATAATGCGTCCGGGTTTGCCAAAACGAGCGAGGTTCGAGGTTCCCGAAACGCTCGCTTTGGTTAGGACATGGAATGGCTATTGACAGTCATATTTCCACAAAAAGTGTTTCATCATCTTCCTACCCGAGCCCCATGTTATTTGGGGTCGGCACAACTCATTTTTTTCTTCCATTCTCCCCTGTCAATTGTCACGCTATCATTTACTCCTTTTTCCTTCATATCTGAAAATTCTACTGTGTTTATTGTTTGTGTATTAGTGAATAAGTTATTGGAGAGCCATAAATAAATAAATATCATTCCTCACACAATCCGTCTATCTTTTCTTTGGTGTTCCTCTACCTCTCGATCCATGCAAATTTATATCTATACATATAATAAATCTGTAGACGTGGCGTTTCTGTACATTGAAAATATTTAGAAAAAAAGTAGTAGGGGTGTTAAAGGAGCTCTAACAGAACCCATTTCTACCATTTTTAGAATTTTTGTCTGTTTGTCGGTTTGTCTGTTTGTCGGTTTGTCTGTATGTTTGTGCGCGCATCACGTAAAAACCCCTCATTATATTCAAAATCGAAATATTGAAACATAAGAAGCATTGTTCCGAATAACATTTAGTGTTTATTTCATCAAAATCGACCAACAGACGCAAAAGATATTAATGTTTAAAATTTATTCAGTAACCTCATACGCGATTTCTATGATAAATTTAATTATTTACGTAAATAGGTTTTAGTCGAAGTGTAGTCGGAATGGCTGATAATGAATTTGGTTTTATTTTTACTTTTTGTTTACTCTTTGCATGGAAGTTATAAGTACTACGTGTACCCCATTACTAAAAAAAAATCTCTAAAAATTAAAACAAAATTAAAATTTGATAAAATCCACGACGTTACGTGTATGCAGCGCCGCAGTCAATTGCTCAGCCACTGCGCAAACCGCGCCGTCACATAACTGTGGTTGTGACTTCGTCGGGCATTGATGCAACTTTGCTTAAGAGTGGCCGGACTGCACATTCAATTTTCAAATTGCCGCTGAATCTTGCAAGCGAAGATACCCCAACATGCAGCATCACCAAAAACGGGGGAGTCCTTTTGCAGTAGTGGAAGTTAAACCTATAGGACGAGTGCACAATGTCGCAGAAACATGCATTAGAGGCGTTGAACCACAGCTTGCAGGACATCCGCGGCAACCAGGCGCTGATGGGAGGCGTCGTTCGGCCGCTTTAGACCCTGTGGACGGTGAGTAATGGGCTAGCTCGCCGTCCGACCGTCTTATGACGACAGAACACTGACACACTAGACACTGTGATGGCTAATGACGATAGTACTGCCTACTCCGTTGAATTTCTTAACTCCGTGGAGTTAAAAGGCGAAGCGTCCCATCAGCTGGAGCTTAAAGTTGGCGTTCCAGTTCTGGTGATGCGAAACCTAGATGCAACCAGACTGTGCAACGGCACCAGGCTTCGTATCACAGAGCTGGGCAGTAACATTATAAAAATGGAGCTGCTAAAGGACAGAGCGTTTTAATTCCCCGCATGCCCACATTTCAAATCACTTGCCATTTCAATTTAAGAGGTTACAATTTCCCTTAAAATTGGTTTTTACAATGACGATCAACAGATCCCAGGGCCAAACCATAAAAGTGACCGGCATTCAATTGTGCACTCCATGCTGTTCAGACGGTCAATGTGTTGATTGTTCAGTGGCCAAAATTTGCACGTGCTTGCGGAAAATAATAAGTCATTATTGTTGTATACAAAACGGTATTAGACTAAATAGTGCCCAACAAGGCGTGTGATGGTTCACTTTGAAAATAAAGTTGTATAGCGCTAAAATAAACGGTTTTTAATATTGTTTGGAACTTCTTTTTGTAGTCATCACATTATCACATTTTGATCAGCCAGTCAGTTCTCACACATCACGCTATGTAATCCCCAAAGGTTTAGGCAGAAGTTTACCTAATCGTACACCCACATTTCGCCAGTTATGTTGAACTCCCATGTGATAGGGGCCGAGCCTATTTCCACCAACTGGGTACAAATCCAGATTCCGTGGCTGCTATTGCGAAATTCCTGATGGAATAACCCAATAACACTATTATTTATAGTATTTTTTTCAATTGCATACATTGTTTAATGTTAAGTGGAAGAGCGGAGTCACACAAGCATCGCCTTGCTCAAAAGGTGATCTCTAAATCATGTGCGATATAGCTTTATGTAATTAAAATAAAATAAAAATTTAACAGAGAACCTCATGCTTAATAGTCGCACTTGCGACCACACGACCAACGAGGCAGTCTCTCACACACATACAAAATTTCCACGCGAACGCAGTCGCGGGCAACAGCTAGTTCATTACTAAAGAGTAATGAATATAAATTTAGTTAGTCACCAAAAGTGTTTGCATATGGAGCTAACGAAATAAGGACTTAAAATATACTTTGTTGTTCTGAGTACAAATAGTCGGACACTAGTTTGGTATTACTGAATGCGACCAAGGAATGTTTAATCTATTTGAACCGCATTGTCGAGGAGGTTTCCGAACAAGACTGCGCTGCGAGAATAAGTAGTTTGGATTGCAATTTAGTTACAAGTGTAAGACAGTGAAGATAGACGCGCTTTGAGAATATAAGAGGCGTTATGAAATAACCTACTAACCTTTTCCTGCGGCTTCACCTGCGAGTTTCTTTCAAAAATTATTTCACGGAACCGTACTAGTAAAAGTATCTTATGTCTCAATACTGCATGGTCGTATTGATCATGGTCTATTCGTGTGCTAATTTCTCCCAAACCCGTTAAGCCATTAAGGCATGAAGAGCTAACAGACAGACAGAGTTACTTCTGCATATTATAATATTAGTATTGATGCATTTGTGAATTATTTTAAAGGAGATTCTATCAGTGTTGTATCGCACGAGCTCACATCAATCATTGCAGTTCATGTCTGTGACATAAATGTCATTCGAGCACATTCGTAACTTGCAATGAATATAACTAGAGTTGTAAAACACGATTAGCTTCCGGACTGCAAGCTGTAAATTGTAATCTGCATAGACTGTAAGTTCGATTCATCGCTTCTGGCAGCGTCCTAACCAAAGTGACCGTCGCGTTGATTTTGTGCTACGAACAGTAGTCCAGTTTTCAGAACAAATGAGTCACATAAGAACTCAAAGATGGCAGGCTCGCACGACCCATCGCTTTGGTGTAGACGCGGCGTCCTCACGCATCTTCAACATAACACAACTACGCTCGTTTTTCTCGACGAGTTAAGGCAAAGGTGACCTTATAGTACACCCACACTTGAGCAGGGATATAGTACCATTTATGGGTAGCCTATTGTCATCAATCGGACACAGATTCTGACTTTGGGATACTATTAAGAAATTCCTGAAGCCTAATAACTTCTACGAATCTGGTAAAACTAGACCAACCCAACGAGGCAGTCCTATTTCACCACCTAAAATTTAAAACATTTTCACCCATGAGATTAAACCACGATCGATGCCATTAGTTTTTCATTTTACCTCGCTTACGTGTTAGGGATTAAGCGTCCGTCGTTACAAAGGAGCTTATTTCGTTCGCAGCTGATGGCATGTCAGAACTATCCGATTTATCGTGTGACGTGGGTATCCCGAACTTACGTGAGCCTTTGAAGGGTTAAGAAGTAAATAATGAAGGTTCATATTGGACGGTGTTGTTTTTTAAATAATTTTGTAACGGGACATCTACCGGTAGCATATACCGATATACATAATATATTACACATGTATCTACAGGCTTTTGAAAATCCGTCTGGATGTTTTCGTTCCACCGTGCACCAGACGTATCGCTTTTCACATGGCGAGATCAAGATTAAGAATAGTCTTTCAATATTATTGAAAACTCGAAGGGAACTCTGTTTACTATATTTTACGTCATAACGACTGTTTAGATTTCGATGTTTAGGAAACATAACCATTACCTGAGCTAATACATTCGATACTCTTACCCAGTACTTAATACGATTCCGTGGGATAATTTCCAATCTACAGGCTGACGCGCTGATGTGAGTGACCTAATAAAAATTATGAAAAATATTCTGAAATACATTCTGAAAAATACTTTGTGTAAACAAACACTTTTTTTTTTTTTTTGGGGGGTGGGAAATCATCAAATGACTCCTCCCGCTCTGGGCGGAGCGGAAGGGAGTGTCAGACTCTTACTGACTAAAAACCACCCATATTCCTTCATTGGCCCTTTATGTTCCAGGGCCGCGGTATCTCTTTCGAACAGTCCCGCAGCCCTGGCAGGCACCGGCCCTTGCGGGCCCCTCCCGTTTGCTGACAACTCTTTGAGGCGCGCGTGGAACACGAACGCGCCATCGACACGGCCTGCCCGTCGTCATACGACGGACGGACGGCGAGCTAGCCCATTACTCGCCGTCCACAGGCCCGCGCCTACGGTGGCCGAGAGCCATCACGGCGTGGCCCCCGACGCCCGGTGCTTCTCCCGCGGCGGCTGGGACGTGAGGAGGTTCTCTCCCTCTCACGTTCCGCCACCTCCTTCGCTAGCATGACTGCTTCGCAGAAGGAGGCGACGGCTTCCCATTCCCTCTCTCCCCGGTCCATGGCTTGAACCAGGGCCGGACGCGAGAGGTCGCCGCCGCCAATCGCCGCTACGAGGACACGGCGGTGCGCCCAAGCAGAGCAGACCTCCACGGTGTGCTCCACCATGTCCTCCGGTCGATCCTCGCAATTGTAGCATCCGGGCGTTTCCTCCCGCCCGATTCGGTGCAGGTACCTCCCGAAGCACCCGTGTCCGGTGAGGACCTGCGTCAGGCGGAAGGTGAGGGCGCCGTGGCGCCTCCCTAGCCACTCCTCAAAGAGGGGACTTACCGGTGTAAACAAACCCTTCACGAAGCCGGCAACCAAGCATTCTGTACATCAAACTAAGTAACTCTACGCAAAAAAATATTGCTGGGAAACGATTTTTTTGGATTGTAAAATTACGTTTTACGGTAGGACTCAGGACTCAATGCAACGCCTCATTGTGCTGATGGATGCATTGAATAATACAGAAGTCATGGAGGTATTTAAACTAAAGTTAAAGCGTTAACAATTTTTTTTTTGAACTTGTTAAAAAAAAAGTTGTTAACGCTTTAAAATCTCCGTAATAAATTAGAAGGTTCCGTATGATGCAGAACAAACAAAAAAATATCGTAATGACTGGAAGAACACGTGTCTTTCGGCGTCTTTAAGTTTTTTTACACCCATTTTATCAATAGGTATACAATTTTATAAAACAGCGTGATATTTGAATAGTCTTCGGAGAGCCAATCAACAAAGTCAAAACACAAAATAAAACAATTCTTCAAAGTTCCTGCTACTCGTAAACAATAAATTGACTTGCTTCAACAACAATAATCGGAAAACGTAGTTAGCAGATAACATTGTAAGCAAGTTGTTAGAGTGAAGATATTCTCAGCTGGTGGAGGTAATTATATTAAAAACACTATATTGTTTTATGTCCAATAACAAAACAAAATTACGGAATAAACGCTGACTCAGACAAAGACTTTTGGTTGTGGTGCAAGAAGCAAGAATACTGGCTTTTATTATCACTACTTTTTCCTATCAATTGTTGAGATTCAGCTACGGTTTCCGCGGTCGTGTCGTCGATGGGCAACGATTGTTACATATCAAGCCCCCTCTTCATGTCGAATCTTTCTCTACTTACGTACTAAGAAAGAGAAAATCTTTAATTTCGTGAAACTGTTTTTTAAACTATAACAAGCCTAGTTCTAGAAGTCACACAGAGTTTGACCCTTGCGTTATGATAGCCAATTGCAATGTTAGGAATGTAGAAAACAAAAAAGAAGAAAATGCATGAATGCTGAATATGTCAAAGCTAGCTAATACTCCCACTCCAACGACCAGACAAAGACCAATGCAAGTCCACAACCTTATTCCAAATTCAAATTCCATAATTAAGCACTGGCCACAGTCCACAGTCACTTTTAGTCCAGTTACATACAGCATGTTTCAATTTCGCTCCAAGTAAATGTATTAGGCGCCACGACTTTGTAAAGGTGGGTATATAAGAGCGGGCAACTAACGAGGGGCCATCTGCATATCGAGCGGGGAACCCAAACCCAATTGACGTCTCCGTCCGCTCGGTCGATTACATGCAGGGTTGGCGAAATATATTACTATTGTGGCGGTTGTATTTCTATTGTTGTTTGGTGAAGGTATTGGAGGATTTTATTAGTCATCCTTTAGCATATTGAATCAACAGAGCAACTAGAATCAATTCTATATTTTCCTTGTAAAATGGCGTAATTGAAATAAATCATTTGACGTTGACTTTGCATTATGAGAAAAACTGTATTGTTAGTGATTTGGATCGTCTACACTGGTGGTTACTAATTTTGTTCTTTAGCTTTTGAAACAGAACCTTTAAAACCGAACCTTGAGCTTATGGGTCCCTTCCAATTACATATCCCATATTACCCATATTACAAGGAAGTAATTTATCCAATGTTAAGGACAACACGTGTCAAACCTTATCCAAAGCCATTCAGCTGTTTCCGGGTCCTCTCAGTTAATAATTCTGACACGATGTCTCCGAAGTTTCCATATTCATAAGACGGAATTATTACAACCATCTAGACCGTCGAATGGTATAATATTCAGCCAATTACAAATGTTGGTCAACCCTGTCATCCACATAATATCGTCGGTGTGCACACACTAGGTTACTTTAAAACGTTGGTTCGGACAACTGCTGAGCATATGACAATTGAGTTAACCGCAACAGTGATTTCTGTCAGATTGCGCAATTTTCATATGAAAAGGGTGGACTTCGGAGGTTTCTCTGAAATGTAAAATGATGAGGAGGTTCGAAAATCTGATGTTCAATACTTGAGAATATTTTGACCTGGATATATCCATCTGCAGAGTTTTTCGTCTTCGTCTTTCTACAAAGCCTTTGACACCATCACACTCAGTGCAGGTTTTAATTTTCGGACCATTATTTATTCATGCCTTTGTTTTTTTCACTTCTATTTAATTGTATTTATTATAACGTGTCATCCAGGTGTCGTCATCGAAGTCTACTTAACGGTACAAAACATCTTTCTGGATTGAAAAGGATGGAATTGTAAAGGGATATTGAACGGTGTTCCACAGGGACCATTCTTTACACCGCTCTCCATCTCATCACGTGTCTCTTTTGTTCACTATCTGATGTTTGTGCGTTCTGGTTTAATATTTTATCCAACGTAATAATTAGGTACTAGTCTCGAGAGCTTGTTACTTGCATTCCATACAGCTTCAATGGCTGACTGAAAAGAAAAAAATAGAAAATTGAAGCAAACAGTCTACTGCACATTTTGTTTGTGTAACATTTGGACGTGTAAAGTGTTGATCAAATTTTTCTATACTCTAGTTTAGACTACGATCTGATTCTTACGGTATCTCTAAGTGTCTATGTTTTTCTCATGAATAACTAGACTTTACCTTATTATGAAGATTAATAAGATTCCGAGATTCACCTGACGTCTTTATATAAATGTATTTTATAGTTACATACCTATGTTATAATTTAAACCTATATTTTTTGATTGAATTTTTATTCAAATTGGTCAAATCAAATTGGTAATAACTTTACATTCCTTCTTTGAAGATGGATCCAGATTTACTCCTGTTATTTATTTAATCTCAAATCCCACGTATTTGAGGCGGCTGTTCAAGGCAACTCGAGACAATCGAGATAATTAGAGACATTACATTTTACTCGCATGAATTAATTGGCACTCACGATTATGTATGGGCGTTTCAGCATTCTCTTTCCATTCTGGTCGCGCAGAGGAAATGATATGCGAATTGTTCGTTTAAATCTTGTTACGTTTGAAAATAAATATCAGGGAGATAAAGAGAGATTTTGGTATTTGGAAACCTTTATACGATACGCAGCTCATCGAATATTTGTGTTTCAGCATAATTGTATGGATTTCACTTGACTTTGACAGTCTAAATAATAGTAGGAATATTCAGTAGTGTAACTAATCTGAAATCTTATTGCAAAACACTTTCGAGAAAATCCACGACCATTCAATTCACATTCGTATTGTGTGCAGTCACATGAATGAGGTCCGAAGTGGAGAGAAAAGCACTACAGTAGAGATCTCTCTAAGTATTCTACATTATTTCGAAGAGCATTCATCGTTAAGTTCACATTACTGATCTACTCGTATTAGAATCGCGCCTTTTCAAACTCTTATTTATATTGCAAACAAAGGCATCATCATCTGCTTAGCCTTTTCCCAACTATGTTGTGGTCAGCTTCCAGTCTAACCGCATGCAGCTGAATACCAGTATTTTACATGGAGCGACTGCGTAGCTGACCTCTATAACTCAGTTAGTACTGGGTAATACGATACTCCTTGGTAAGGCTGATTGTCTGACTTTCGGGCCAATGACTACCTTTAATGACTGTCTAAGATCTACAAATGACAGCCGGGACCAACGGCTTAACGTGCTTTCCGAGGCACGCAGGAAACTCGTTTTGTAATGGGTGGTTACCCATCCACGTACCACCCTAGGTAAGCACGGCTTAACCTTAAGATTGACCCGAGCGGCTGTTATTATATAGCCATGAGCTCCTAACAACAGCAAAACAAAGGCATCAACAATAAAACACAAGAAAAGAAAACTGTATGAAACAACACTCCACCAAAATCAGTATTCAACAAACTTAATTACAGTCTCCAAACTACCGATCACATTAAGTTCATTCCGTACCTATTCAACGATACAACGCCGTCTCGATCCTTAAGTAGCGAATACTGTAGATTAGTGAGACATAAGATAGGTGAACTTAGTCGTAATTAGTCGCTCGCAATGATAGCGGTGGATTGTGCTTTGTATCTGAAGTTTCAGTTTAGTTACAGAGCGTCTAGTTGTAATGGAATTTGGATTCGGTCGAATAATGTCTGAGTAGTTAGAGACAGATTTGAGAACTTATAGGGCTTGCACTGCTGTTTTAGTATGTCTGTAGATACTAAAACAGATAGTTAATGATAATGAAGATGTTAGTCTTAACATAAAGACTAATTACAAATCTCATCAATATTATTAAACGAGTAAAACACGTTCAAACGACGTGAGAGCAGCCGTGGCCCAGTGGTGGCGGCCCCGACTTACGAACAGTAAGTCGTGGGTTCGAACCCAGGCAGGCGCATTACTTTGTGTAATTTATTTCATCACCACTGCTCTCAAAAACAGCGAAGGAAAACATCGTGAGGAAACCGGCATGTCCTAGAACCAAAAATTCGAAGACTTGTGACATCTACCAACCCGCACTGGGCCCGCGTGGTGGATTATAGCCCATTCCCTCTCTTAGAGAGGAGGCCGTGTGTCCCAGCAGTGGGAACATTATAGGCTGATTATGCTAAACGACGTTATCGTCTAGCTTAGACTAAATCAATCTAAAATAGTTTGTAAGAAACAAGAGCATTACTGTATATACGTGTCTAACGAGCAGTACCTAAGAAGTTGCACTCGTTTCGTTTATAAAATTAAACAACACAACATTGCGCCACTGATACAACAGAAGAGCTTACTCGATCGACTACCCAAGTCTTAAGAAATAACAATTTGTTACCTCGCAAACAACACGGCTTTAAAGCGAAACATCGTATCCGGGTAACATAGAAATCTCTTCGGAATATAATTACGTTCGCCGAAACAGCCAACACAACCGACTTGTTTAGAACCGACCGCCCGCGCCGCTGTAAAGGAAGAGAATAATGAGAGACGAAAATTAATAAATGGGATTACAAAAGATCTTATTACGCCCATTTCCCGCAGTACCGCCTCTGTGGAGCAATAATTAGTAAAAGAAATGGCGGGGAAGAACTAAGGAACTTAAGGCATCGGCGCCGAGGAATTTATCTAACAATGCAAAACGGCCACGGAGCGCCTCGTTCGCTCGGAAATCTATTTGAACTTTTTGTGGAAATTTCACAATGAACTCGTACAATTAAACTTATCTGATAGTTGTATTTTTACGGTGCGCGGTGGAGAAAACGGAAAATTTCTTTGGCCGTTTTCATAAAAGGAAATGTAGTCCTTTAGTTCCTATTTGTTATGTCATTTTTATGGCACTTTATTTTTAATGTATAGAAAGAGTTAATTGACTTTCTCTTTGGACTAAAGGGCAAAAACTTTGACTGTTAATCGAGCGCCCTTAGTTTTATTGATTTTTATTTTCTCATTCAAAATCCTCAGTCGGAGCCCTGAAGCTAGATTTGAGTACGATTCGTTACAATCCAGCTTACTCACAATGAACAATAAGTTCACCTAGGGAGTGATGAATCCACAGCATCAAGACTATAAGTAGATATTAGAAGCGTGAGGTCGCTTATCAATATTGTGAAATGTGGAGTTACTTTGCTATCCTGCCTGTGCCTACCCCTTCGAGGTATACCGGCGTGATGTTGTGTAACTTTCATGTTATGCAAAGAATTGGTGGCTGCAAGCTATGTCAAGTCACATAAGTGAACTCAATATGTTTGGAGAGCTTCAGTTTACAAATAAATAGACTCATTTGTATGGAATCACTGAACATCGCATATGCAACATGCATATTGCAATACAGAGGGTAGCTAGTTTCAGACAGTATATAGTAAAGACAAGAACTTTAATTGAATTAATGGTATGGCATAGTATCTTATTTTTAAAGTATGATGTTTTAGGGTTCCGTACCTCAATCGGCAAAAACGGAACCCTTATAGGATCGCTTTGTTGTCTGTCTATCCGTCTATATGTCTGTCTATCTGTCTGTCTGTCTGTTAAGACCGTTTTTCTCAGAAATGCGTGAAGGTATCAAGCTGAAATTAATATCAAATACTCAAATCTTCTAACCCTTGGAGCAGTGAAAAGTCGAACTTGTAAGTCAACGCGATCAAAAGATTAAGTCGCAAATTAATAATAACTTCACAAGGGAAGCAAAACCTCTGGGGTACTTCCCGTTGACCTAGAATTATGAAATTAGGCAAGAAGCAATGTCTTACAGCACATGTAAAGGCAAAATCTGAAACCGTAAATATGTAGTTTAATAATAAAATACCTATCTACCTAAGTTTACACGGAACCGTCGGTGTGCGAGTCCAACTCGTTCTTGGCCGGTTTTTTTTATTTTAGAAACTCTGTGTTATCTTCAATTAAGTAAACTCCATGCAGTGTGTTTTATAAACCTGTACGTGAATTTGATATGTCGTTGTTATAATTGGTTTAGAAATTCAAAATGAAAGTTTAACGTTTAAGCAGAGCTTCATTCTCCCATAAAGCAAAGTGGGGGTCCGTTAATGGATTACTAATTAACGTAATGGGCCCCATGTATCCGGATGAAAAGACACACATCCAATTATATAATGTTGAACCCTGTCTCCACTACGGGTAAATTCACGTCACTTTGATACTTCTTGACGTTACGTCAAATTCATATTGAGTGCTGCGCTGTTATTTCACCGTGTTGTGGACAAGGCTTATTTTCTCAGTTGTCATGTAGTTAACTGATTATTTAGAAGAATGTAGAGAATAGAATATTCTTTCTTATGTGCACGATACATGAAAGTTAAGATAAGATAAGATAAGATAAGATAATATTTATTTGGTTAAACATGTGTCATACATACAAGTTAATACATGCATGCAAGATGGCAACAACATTATTAGGTAAAGGCATGTTTTCCACATGATGTGACGTGCAAATGTCAAGAAATATTATTAATTAAAGCATTCACAAAAACAAACACACACACACACACAACACACACACACACATCACAAAACACACATAACACACACATAGACATTAATATTCATAAAAGAAAACATTTCACACAAGGTGACACAATGGGCACTGGGCGGTTTTATCGCTAAAGCTAAGCGATCTTTTTAAGACAACGTTTGGATGGATTACAAGAAGAGGGAGAGACAATACTGCAGGTAGTCTGTGGTGTACCAAATAAATATCAATATATAATATACATTCATACATAAAGCATATACAAATCTATATAAATATAAAGGTACATATTATACAATAATCATGTATCAAGAGCAGAGAACCATGTATACCATGATATTTAAAAAGAGAAGTAGTGGTTTTTAGGGTTCCGTACCTCAAAAGGAAAAAAACAAAACACCAATAGGTCTGTCTGTCTGTCCGTCCATCTGTCTGTCAAGACGCTTTATCTCGGAAACGCGTGGAGGTATCGAGTTAAAATTAAAATTACATACAGTACTCTACAGACCCTTTTTTTTCGGATGGGAAATCATCAAATGACTCCTCCCGCTCTGGGCGGAGCGGAAAGGAGTGTCAGACTTTTACTAACTAAAAACCATCCATGTTCCTTCTTTTGCCCTTTATGTTCCAGGGCCGCGGTATCTCTTTCGACTGTTCGAAAGCCGCAGCTCTGGCAGGCATCGGCCCTTGCGGGCCCCTCATGTTTGCTGACATCTCTTTGAGGCGCGCGTGGAACGCGAACGCGCCGTCGACACGGCAACTCTACAGACCCTTGAAGCTGTGAAAAAATAAAACTTCTAAGTTAACGTAAAAAAAGGAAGGAAACAGCCGTTTATGCCGCAAAAAACGTATATTTCGACACTCTCAAACGAATCAAAATTTATAAGGTACTTCCCGTTGACCTAGAATTATGATCATGATCATCTGAAAACCGTAAATATGTAGTTTAATAACAAAATACTTACCTACAAGTTTATACGGAACCCTCAGTGCGCGAGTGCGACTCGCACTTGGCTGGTTATTTTGACCATATTTTTGAAAGTCGACAAGGTTTTTGACAAAATGTGTGATTTATCTCTTAAAATTGACATTATAATATTACTTTTGAAGAGGGAGGCTAAACAATGAGAGCCGTTCGGTTCGATCCTCAGTAACTGGGCCGGGGAGGTCAGACAGGCAATCTCTCCATAAAATTACTGGAAGCCGATCCCAGCATACTTGGGAAAAGGCTAAGCAGATGCTGAATTACAAATCTTGGTCTAATCCGAACTAATGCATAATCGTCAATCCTTTTTGCTCCGCTCAGTATGCCGCCGACCAGGCTAACAGGAACAGTAATAACATCTCATTTGGTAGAACAGCAAACGTAAATTAGTTGCTCGCTGACTGCAAAAATTACGACCGCTGTCATAATAAATCCCTCTGCTTTGAATTTTTCGCGGTTGATGTAGGATTAAAATGTTTAAAGGTGTTTTAGGGCAATTTCCACCAACGAAAGTGCACGTGATTGGCACAACTAAACCCTTTTGTAGAGCCTCTAATGGGGCATACTAAGTTTAATTGATAATATCAGGTACCTATATTCTATATCTACCAAGTTTTGGGCTCAAGGACCTTGCACAACAAAATGTTAGAAATGGTGTAACAATACCCTTAACGAAGCCGAAAGGCACTTGTCATTGAGTCATTAGTCAAAACAATAATATTTAAGGAAATCAATATTAGAATTTGAAGGTCAAAGTTCCAACTTTTTCGCACGCTTATTTTACAAGTTACAAATGTTATAACTTTAGATACCTCCATGAGTCCTGTACTATTCAATGCGCCCACCAGCGCGGCAGCGCCATGTTACATTGAATCTTACCGTAAAACGTAATTTTTCACCTCAAAAAAATGTTGTTTCGCAGCAATCAATTTTGCGTAGAATTACTTAATTTGATGTACAGACTGCTTGGTTGACAGCTTCGCGAAGGGTGCCTTTACACCTTGTATATTATGTACGGTAGGTTGCATGAAAATTGCAACAAAACCTCTTAATATACTGCAAATCTGAATGATTCTAGACCCGCTCAAGGTCAAACTGTTTCCGTTACTACGTACTACTACTGTGTACTACGTTAATGCATCATTCCTGACTGTACATTACATAACGTCACGCCTTGCAATCCTCGAAGGGTTAGGCAGAGGTGTACTTAACAAGTACACCCACATTTCGCCAGTTATGTTTAAGTCCCATGCAATAGGGGGCGAGCCTGTTGCCATCATCCGGGCACAAATCCAAACTCCGTGGTTGCTACTGAGAAATTCCTGATCGAAAAACCCAATAACACTTTGCTCTCTAACAACTCTATTCTCTCTATTTACTCTGATATTAAGAATTATTATAGAATAGGAATATTTCTAAAGTGCCATGAAAACATGAAAATACAAAAATCACAGGATACACATAAACTCATACTCTATGGTGCTTAAAGTGTACGTCAGTGCAATGTACGGTCGGTTGCACGAAAGGCAAAGCTGAACGAACGTCAGACTGGAACGATACGCAACCGAACACTGAACACTGCAACAAGTAATAAAAGATTTACACTGACAGCTCGGTATAGCGGTTCGAAAGTAATATAAAAGTGTTGGAGAAAATAACACAACTTTAAAACAATATTCTGAAGAAACAAGTATAGCGAGAACCAAGTACCTAAGTCTTGTAGAACATTGAGAAGCATGTGTAGTGTAACTCTGAATGATAAATTGACGAATGAGATTATACGAAAAGGTTGTAGTTTAAAAGAAGATGTAGTGACAACAATTGAAAAGAGCATCCTTAGATGGTTGGGTCATGTGTGGAGAGGATGCACATTAAATAGCGCACAATTCAATTTAATTTAATTCAATTTAATTCAATATAATTCAATTTAATTCAATTTAATTCAATTTAATTCAATTTAATTCAATTTAATTCAATTTAATTTAATGTAATTCAATTTAATTCAATTTACTTCTATTTAATTCTATCTAATTCAATTTAATTAATAAAGACTAATAAAGACTGAATAATAATTTAAATATTGAATTTATAAGTTTATAATTTTAGTAATAAAATCGTGCAATAAACCAAAAGCGCCTTCATCCTCTCTCCTATTAATTAACTTTGCTGTGCCCGACAGGGTCCATAATTGATGCAATATTTTAACATAACAACTGTTTTATTTTACATTATGGAATGCAATAAAGTTTTGAGTATTGAGTATTGAGGATGAGTCAAATGCGAGTAACAAAATGTATTTACAAGGCAGATATGAGTGGCAACGCCGGGAGGGGACTCCCTAGAAGGACATACACTGACCTTATTGGTGAGGTTCCGAGAACCGGCGTGCGTGTATGACCAGATGTATGAACGTGGACGAGGCAAAAGGAGTATGTAAGGATCGTAGCAGGTGGCGTTCTGTGGTTTCTGCCTATCCCTATAGGAAAAAGGCGTTAGTTTATGTATGTATGTAACAAGTATAGGATCTAAATATTATGTTTACAGCCTAAATTGTATTATTATGATAAGTAGTACAATAAAACTGGGTTCATAGAGGAAAAATCTGTGAAAACAAAACCAGTATAAGTTGACCTTTTATTCTATACTAGCTGTTCCCCGCGGTGTCACACGCGGCGCGGCTCCTAAGGGTCGTAGCGTAATGTTATATAGCCTATAGCCTTCCTCGATAAATGGACTATCCAACACAAAAATAATTTTTCAATTCGTACCAGCAGTTCCTGAGATTAGGGCGTTCAAACAAACAAACAAACAAACTCTTCAGCTTTATAATATTAGTATAGATTAAAACTATGCAAGACCAATTCAAGGTTAAAGTGTTATAACCGAAGACGTGCAGTCGACAGTTCCCGCCTACTCTCATGGCAAAAAAGTTGTGAAGACCTTCATCTATGTCTGAAGAATACAGGGGTGTGTCTGAGAGAATAAAGTCACGGATGTGGTCGTTCTAGGTGCGAGAAAGGACGACCCAGGGTGTTGTAAACCTCCATGGTCCGAGGCGAGAGGGAATGGGAAGCCGTCGCCTCCTTCTGCGAAGCAGTCATGCTAGCGAAGGAGGCGGCGGAACGTGAGAGGGAGATAGCCTCACGTCCCAGCCGCCGCGGGAGGAGAAGCACCAGGAGAAGCACCGGGCGTCGGGGGCCACGCCGTGATGGCTCTCGGCCACCGTAGGCGCGGGCCTGTGGACGGTGAGTAATGGGCTAGCTCGCCGTCCGTCCGTCGTATGACGACGGGCAGGCCGTGTCGACGGCGCGTTCGTGTTCCACGCGCGCCCAAAGAGTTGTCAGCAAACGGGAGGGGCCCGCAAGGGCCGGTGCCTGCCAGGGCCGCGGGACTGTTCATACCGCGGCCCTGGAACATAAAGGGCCAAAGAAGGAACATGGGTGGTTTTTAGTCAGTAAGAGTCTGACACTCCCTACCGCTCCGCCCAGAGCGGGAGGAGTCATTTGATGATTTCCCACCCACCAAAAAAAAAAAAAAAAAGGGTGTTGTAAACCTCCAAAGGGTGTAACAACCGGCCAAGTGCGAGTCGTACTCAATTTAAAACAATATGATAAAAATATTTTGAAGGCTCATTCATATAATGTTCTATTGTACGAGTTTTACATTCAACAGCAAAACTAAATTTGTTTTTCATAAGATGCTAATGAAAAACAAAGTTACTGCTGCAGTTTGATAAAAAGTCCCATATCTCAAAAACTAAGCATCAAAATCTTATTTAAACTAATATTCATTGAACGTTTTTTTTTTACGTTCTACAATCCTAATTTTTTTCAGAATTTTCCGCCTCTTACTTTAGATATTAGAGGGGGGGCGACACACATTTTACCACTTTAGAAGTGTCTATCATTCAAACGATATGTCATTTTAAAGACCTATCTATCTATCTCGTACGTATAGGTTTTATGATTTTTAGTTTCAGTTTCATCTATGGTAAAAAAAAAAATAAGGGGGGGGGGGCTCCCCCTTAATCTTTTATTTTATATACATAGTAAAGCGGTTCATAGAATACATCTACCTACCAAGTTTAAACTGTATTCTAATCGTTTCGGAATAAAGTGGCTGTGACATATGGACGGACAGACAGACAGACAGATATGACGAATGTATAAGGGTTCCGTTTTTTTTCATTCCAAATGGCAACCCTAAAAACAAGCATAAGGAAGCCAAACGGCACTTAAATTGTTCTTCCGCGTCGTTGCGATCATTTTGTTGTTCTGGACCTTACCTGGCAGTATTCTACCTACGGTGACAATGAAGATCAGAGTTCCAACTTGTTCACCAGTTTTTTTAATACTTATAAACGTTATAACTTTAAATAGCTCCATGTCACTATTTAATACATCCATCAACATAAAGTCTTGAGTGCGTTACATTGAATGCTACCGTAAAATCACGTTGATTTTGACAAACAATCCAATATTAACGAGCGATAGACGAGACAAGAAGGAGAAAACATTGTAATTCAGTAATTAACAAATCAGTCTGTCTAGTGTCATCATCATATCAGCCCGGAATCATCCACTGCTGGGTACAGGTCTCCCGTTTCTTCTACCACACTTCCCGGTTCTGTGCGTCCTTTATCCAGGTGTTTCCCGCGACTTTGACGATATCGTCAACCCAACGAGCCCTAGGACGGCCCTGGTTTCTTTGACCAAACCTCGGCTACCACTCGGTCAAAGCCTTGCTTTATCGGCCATGTCCGCGTCTAGCCAGATCCTGCCCAGGTCCACTTGAGGCGCACCGCCCGGTCCCAGACGTCGTACGTAGACTTTGGTCATTTCGTCTTTCTAGTGTCATACGCCCGCTTATCAGGTAACATTCGAGTGACAAAATCGAAATTGTTCGAAAACATTTCCCAATGTCCGTTTAATAAATCTTGTTTCCCACCACCCCACGTGACCGTTTACGTAACTTTTTAGGCGCGACCAATTAAGGGTTAAGCTCAGTAGGTACTTTAATGGCCGGGATGTGTGTGTGTGTGTGTGGTTTATCTATACAAATAAATAAAATAAAAGTGTGTTTGTAATTTCAAAATAACATCTTTTTACTGAATGCATTTGAAAGTATATACGGTACCTTTAACAAAAAGAAACTTTTTTTAAATTTTTGTCTGTTTGTGCCGGCTAATCTCCAAAACGGCTTGACCGATTTTGAAGAGGCTTTGACTTTACTGGCAGGTAGCTGATGTTATAAAGAGTAACGTAGGCATACTTTTATTTTAGAAAAATGATTGAGATTCAAATAGGAGAGTTATATTTGTCGGATTGTCAGGATTTATTCCGTTAGGTACGTACGGCACGTGGGCAGCAGATGGGTTGCGTGCAATGAAAATACACTGCGTGCGATACACTGTTTCTATTAAACTGACAAATTACTTGACATTACAATTTAACACAGCAACACGGGGCACGGGATCCGACATATTTTATTAATAATTTCTCGCGAACGAAGGTCACAGGCAACAGCTAGTTATCTAGTATAAATTTTAGGAAATAAAATATGAATATAATTATTACTCTATGGAATATTGTTTTCACAAGTCATTCACTGACAGACGTCTAGCTCCGTCCTAAACATTTTCTATTTTTCTATACTATTTACAAAATGAGTGTTTATGTCCACTCCTGTCATACATAACCATAGAGGTTTACGTCTTTACAGTACCGTATTTGTGGTCCAAAGTACGAGTATATTTCCGCCTAAGATAGAAATAATTGTTATACAGAATACAACCACAACCAAACGTGTCACCGGACCATATTGTACACTCGTAAAGTGCAGAACCCGTGAGCTACCGTCCAACTGGACGTCGTCCAGAGCCGTATATTAGACTAACGGTACATGCTTGGTATCCAGACCACGCATACGTAACATATCCAAGAGGTAAGTAGACTTGTATGAAGTTAGCTGCCCGCCTCTGTTTCGCATAGGTTTTAAGACTTGAGGAAACATCAGAGCCATGTAAGTACAAGGTGTGAATAGCTTCTTCACCAAGCATTCTCTTCATCAAACTAAGTAACCCTACGCAAAAATATTTGCTGGGAAACGACTTTTTTGGGGTGAAATATCTCGCTTTGTATTAAAACTCAACGTAACGCACTCAAAACATTGTGCTGGTGCATTGAAGAGTAAACGGTTCATGGAGGTATTTAAAGTAAAGTTATAACCATAAAAAACTAGTTTTTCTGTTTTTAACTTGTGAAAAAGTTGGAACTTTGAGCTCCAATATCTCCGTAACTAGAAGGTTCCCAGGTATGGTCTACAACAAAAAAAAATATCGCAATGACGGAGAGAATAAGTGCCTTTCGGCGTCGTTAAGGGTCTTTTAACACCCTTTATAAATCCATTATGCTCATAAACCTCCATATATTATAATAATATATTATTATGTAAACAGTGCAGCAGTGGTGAAAACCACATCAAGTTTGCGTATTGCATAGTTTAAAACAACGCGGTGGCACAGGCAGACACGAAAGCAGACGGCCGTTAGTTTTATGATACGTACCTATATGTAGATACATACCATGTGGTCGAAAGCGCGACTGCTGAGCATGAGTTCCTGGGTTCGATTCTCGGGTCGGGCAAAGCGTATTTGGTTTCTCCATTAGGAATTTCTAAGTACCAGCGTGGGGAGTTGGGATTTGTGCCTGGTTGATGGTAAAAGGCTCGCCCCCTATTAAATGGGACTTAAACAAAACTGGCGAAATGTGGGTGTCCTTCAGGTACACCTCTGCATAACCCTTCGGGAAATACAAGGCGTGATGTTATGTTTAATATATACAGGGTTATTTGTAAAACACCAGAAACCTCTTAAGAGGTCATTGTACTCATCATTATGAACAACTTTTACTATGGGACCAAACCCGAAATCGCGAAAAAAAAATCAGCTGTTCCCTACATTTTGACGAGTTAATCGATCATAAATGTAGGGAACAGCTGTTTTTTTTTCGCGATTCAGGTTTGGTCCCATAGTAAAAGTTGTTCATAATGATGAGTACAATGACCTCTTAAGAGGTTGCTGGTGTTTTACAAATAACCCTGTATAATTATTACTGTTGTACTATTGAAAGGTGAAAGGTCCACAACATCGAGCCATGCATGTTATAAATAAAATTTAATATTGGGAGCGAACCTATTTTCATTTAACGGGTACGAACTCAGAATCTGAGTTGCTATATGGTTTAGATTATAAAAGGTAAATTTTCCATTCTCACACAGAACACCCAGTTTGTAAGCTTTGTTCAAACAGGTGGAAAAAAAAACAAAAAAAAAATAATTCTGAAGGGTATTGAAAACAATGTTGTCTTAAATATTTCATCTTATTTATGTACCCCACTTATTACCAAATTTAATTACCATGTTTTCATAAAGCATAGTGTACTTAAAACGTTCTGGTTAAGTACTGTTTTTATTAGATTTCAGGTCGTTTTTCTTCCTCATTACATTAATTATTGAATACACGAAAATTACCTACGTCCCTATTTTGTTCTCATAATACAAGGAGCCTAAGTAAACATTTTCCTTTGGATTCAACACTCAGGGGCCCTCCACTAAATATTACTTAGCGTTTCTATTAAATGAGTTCCGTTAATTATTCTCTAAGATTTACCGCCAGCTCATGAGAGCTTTGTACTAAATGTAATTAGTTGTAATATCAAGATGCCTCGTTTGTGTTGTGGTCACAAGCACGACTGCTGAGCATGAGGTCCTGGGTTCCATTCCCGGGTCGGCCAAAGTGTCATTGGGTTTATCCATCAGGAATTTCTCAGTAACAGCCACAGAGTTTGTATTTGCGCCCGGTTGATGGCAATAGGCTTGCCCCTTATTACATGGGGCTTAAACATAACTGGTGAAATGTGGGTGTACTATTAGGTACACCTCTGCCTGTCCCTTCGGGGATTACAGGCGTGATGTTATGTTACGTTATCAAGATTGCGCAGTCGGGGGTTATAAATTCAGGTTCTTCTAACCTAACAGGCAGTTGTGTTGCTGGAGTCTGTTCTATCTCATCTTCTCACCAATTGGACGACACGGTTGGCGCAGTGGTCAAGCGATTGACTGCTGCGCTGCATGTCGCGGGTTCGATTCCCGTACGGGACAAATATTTGTATGACCTATAAGTAGTTGTTCCGGGTCTGGGTGTTTTTCTATCTATAATATGTATGTATTTACAAAAAAAAATGTATATATGTAGTTTATCAGCCATCTAGCTACCATAACACAAGCATTAAGTTGCTTAGCTTGGGACTAGTTGGTGCTGTGTGAAAATGTCCAGGGATATTTATTTATTTATTTATTATTTAATTATAAAACTAGGAAGTGAATAGTGGACGTCATGGAACACTGTCTTGTGCAATTCTGACCGGAGGCCCCTAACACGAGCGCGCGGTGTACTCGTACCGTCATCATCATCTACCTGCCCTTGTCCCATTCTATTTGGAGTCGACGCAGCACGTTTTCTTCTTCCATTCTCCCCTGTCAGAGGTCACGGCATCATTTACTCCTTTCTCTTTCATATCAGTCTTCACACAATCCATCCATCTTTTCTTTGGCCTTCCTCTCCCTCTCCATCCATCAACATTCATGTCCATCACTCTGTAAGTCGCATGCGTTTCATCCCTCTTCATTACATGTCCATACCCAGACAAACGATTTCCTTTCATTTTTTCTATAACATGCGCCACTTTCAAACTTCCTCTAATGTACTCATTCCTTATTTTATCCATTCTTGTCGCTCCACACATCCATCTCAACATTCTCATCTCCGCTAGATGCAATCTTTTTTAATCCACCTTCTTCAGAGCCCACCGTAAGTAAATACGTGAATTAACGTCGTTTTTTTTAATTAAAAAACTTTTTCACATTTAATATTTTCATAATTTTAAGAATGTATTCTTAATCTATGGATGTTACTGATTGTGTTTCTTGCATTTTATCAAAAATGCTACACACAATGTTATAATTGTCTTGTGCAGTATTATTGTATTATCGAAAAAAATCAACGTATTTACGTTACGTGTACCCCTCGCACTCGTATCGGAAGTGCTGGTATGACTTCTGATTCTGGCCAACAATCAAAACTCATTCCAGCACTAGGTAGCGAAAGTCAAAACAAAAAATAGTCGTCCTGATGAACACAGAAGCACTTCACATCTCGATGTTCATAATACGAATTGGCATGATTCTATTTCTTACCAAGCAGGTATTAACAATCATGCCTCCTTCAAAACCGATACCCTTTATTGCTTGATCATAAAATAAGTCATTAAACGTCAAGCATAAATTTATCATTTTATGAGAAAAAAAATCATCATCAACCATCATTATAAAGACGACCATCGCTCCTTTAATATATTTCGCAGTATCTGCGAAACAAGCGACAAGACATTAGTGTTTTATAGGGCCAATGAAACTGCGTAATCTTCTTAAATAACTTGTTTCCCGCCAAAAGGAAAGACCTCTATATTTCTTCAAAATTACTACTTCATTAAGGTCAAGTTACACTGGTATTGTTAGGCCGCAGCTTCGGGGCTAGATAGGCAGGCCATTAAATTCTCATCTCATTATTATGATTAGCTGTCGCCAAAGACTGGTCCTTCGAGCCGAGTTTCGTTTCGCAACGAAATTGCTTTTTAATTTTTGAAGTCTTAAGTGTACTGGGAATATAGTTTTCGCGGTTGGTTAATGTATTTTGTTAAATAAGACTCGATTGTGATTCAAAGTGTTAGGTTCCGGTTTTTTACGGAGCATGACATTTCAACAATGTTCTTACACTGGCATCTATATTCAAGTTAAAGTACATACAATTATTAAAGTTTAATTAATTACTTATGCAACCATTTGTATGCAAATCTTTATTAATTGATAATAATTTGATCGAAGAACCGTCAAAGAAAGCAAAGCTAAGTATTCTAACTTTTGGCAACAACTTTACTTTTAACTTCAAGAAATTACTAAACGTAAGTAATCACACTAATCACTTTGACTTGTTATAAATACGGATTTAGGTTATTATGGGTGCGCCTTTTTATACTTTAAGAAGACAGCACATAGGCAGTGCACTCTGCATGCAGCGTACCTATTTGTGTTTTGATTGCAATACTGCACACAGACCAAGATTAAAAACGCTACGCATATGGTGACGCACGTAGTGCATACCTATTACTACGGAAACCCGCTACGGCGTAGCGCGAGGACTACGTTACGTCTGGGACCTACGACTACGATAGTTTACATCGTTCACTTATAAACTTCATAAAATGATTTGTTGTTATCGAAATAGATAGATAATTTGCTAAATTAACTTGACTTGACTGCTCCGCTGGTCGAGTGGTCGCAAGCGCTGCTGAGCATGAGATCCTGGATTCGATTCCCATGTCGAGCAAAGTGTTATTGTGTTTTTCCGTCAGTAATTTCTCAGTAGCAGCAACGGTGTCTGGATTTGCGCCCGGTTGATGGCAATAGGCTCGCCGCCTATTACATGGGACTTTAGCATAACTGGCGAATTGTGGGTGTACTATTAGGTACACCTCTGCCTAAACACAAACGTTAAATTACAGGCGTTATAGTATGCTTTTCTTTTCCTGCTCGTAAAACTTCTAATCTAAAAAACAAGATGACAAGACTTCCCCCCCCCCGGCCTATTACTTTTGTGACTAGCTTAAAGCAGCATGTTTGTCTGACGCGTGTGTCGTGACGGGCTCTGACGTGATGCCTAGTGTTCACATCTATAAGTTATGTTCTGACGCCCTCTGACGAAACTTTGAATCCAGTCGTAGCTCTCGGAGAGTTCATTCAGACAAATGAAAATCCGGCTTAACATATTTTAACAACACATGTCTATCACTTGGGGTCTGCCAACGAGCTATGGAGCGAAGTATACTGGGTGTCAAACTTACGGACCGCATCAGAAACTCCATACTTCGCTCCAAAACCCAAATAGCTGATGCTGGCCTTACAGCTGCTAAGTTGAAAAGGAACTGGGCTGGTCACATCTGCCGCATGTCGGAGTATAATTGGCAAAAATTACCACTCAGTGGATACCCAATAGCAGGAAACGACAACGCGGCAGGCCCAGAAGGAGATGGCGGGATGAGCTGGACTCTTACGCAAGGGATTGGCCTACAATCGCTCTAGATCGCGAAATGTGGAAAGAGGGAAGGGAGGCCTTTGCCCTGCTGTGGAACAATACAGGCTTATAATAATAATAATGGCCATCAAAGAATATCCTAGTCTAATGAGCGACTCTAGTTTCCGATCAGTGCAGTGTCGGTTACGCAACAGTCAAGTGGACGGTTAGAGTTGAACCTCATCTAGTAGCACGGAATTGCACTTATCCATGCTCCTATCTTATTTTGTTGCTCAGAACCGTCATCACCACTGCTCATAAACGTTGCCCCTCTTTACTGACTAAAACCCATCCATGTTCCTTCTTTTTCCCTTTATGTTCCAGGGCCGCGGAATCTCTTTCGAACAGTCCCGCAGCCCTGGCAGAGTCCCGCAGCCCTGGCAGTAGGAATTTTTCCTGTATTGTTGTTACGTTTACAAACATTTAAACTCCCTTTTACAAACAAATAGACCCGGAACAACTACCTGTAGGTCATACAAATATTTGTTCCGTGCGGGGATCGAACCCGCGACACACTGCAGCGTAGCAGCCAATGGTTCAGCCACTGCGCCAACCGTGCCGTCGTTATTATTTGGAATACTGACCTAACGTATACAATGTTGTTGCTTACTGCGTTTTAAAAGTATTTGTTAAACTGGTCAAGAACCTACCAACCGATAAAGACTTCATTCACTAGTAACCACAACATCGTATGAATCCAAAACTCAGTTTCCACGTGAACCGCCTTAAAAAAGAGAAACGCACAAAAAGAATCTTCAAGGCCAAGTTTACCATAAAGACCAGACATTTATGGTAGTCCACGATTACGTGACAGCAATATAACATACGTCTAAACCGGCTTTTAAAAGAATAGCAGGTCAGTTCTGCGACAGTAGACATGCATGAATAAGTCATCGCGTGGCTCCACCCTACTTAAGGCAGCTTACTCGACGAACAACCCTTAAGCACTGGCATTTTCTAACCTTCATTTCTAAGGGATGCTGCCGTGATACAAGATTTCTTTGACATTCGAATGACGTTTACAGTTGGGAGATGTTGGTGAACATTTGTGATTTTTTCTTTTTGTAACATAACATTACGCTTTGTAATCTCCGAAGGGGTAGTCAGTCGTGTACCGAAAAAGTACACCCACATTTCACCAGTTTATGTTTTTAATAGGGGGCGAGCCTATTGCCTAATTCCAAACTCCGTGGCTGCTACTGAGAAATTCCTGACATAAAACGAAGTAACACTTTGCCCGACTCGAAAATCGAGCCCTGGACCTCATGCTCAGCAGTTGCGCTTGCGACCACTAGACCAGCGAGGCAGTCTCAGCATTAGCTCTGACATAAGAGGGAACAGGGCTTGCGAGATATTTGAAAAATAGGTATTTGAAAGAACTATTGCCGTCGCGCTACCTCAAGTCGGCCCCCGCAGAGTGCGATAGGGACAACTGCAGCTCAGCCCGATTATATAAATAAAAAAATTGACGAGATCGACGTTTTGTATTACCATTTTTCTCCTCGAGCACTAAGCCGATTTAATGATTTTTGACATTCAATTCTTAAGAAAGAGTATGTCTAGGTTCCTATCAATTTCTTCTATGTTAATAACTTTTCGAATTTGCCTGGTAGTCCTCTAATCACAGCCGTAAAAATAGAGCATTTTTATAATTTTTGGACGGTCCAATTTTCTTAACTTATTAGATGCTGAAAAAAGGAAATGACAGGGACGTGTAGAGTGTGGTAGAACTTTTAGTAGTATGTATCACAGTATGACCTGCTACAGCCGTCTTTGATATTATGAAAAAAAAATTATTGCTCTAGAGGCATTATTCAGGAAGAAAAAAGGAGAATACATTTTGTATGGAGAAGTGCAGCCCCTGTTTCCTCTTAAGCCACGCGCTAAAAGATCATTGTACAGCTGTATACTCTTGCTCGGGTTAGTACATTCGATTCAGGAGTATTTGTTTAACAAAAAACCGATCGGAAACAATCACTACACGTATTATTACTGCCTTTTATTCGTTGCATTCAGATAATCAAAATCAAATCAAATAACTATTTATTTCGAACAACATGGTCCATCTGTGTTAGTGAATAAGTACTTAAGAACTATGTTAGTGGTGAGAATTTGGTGATTACTAATTATTGGAGATACATTAATTAATTAAACATTCTTCAACTTACACAGTCGTCTTAGTCAGCACCCTAATGTGATGACTTAGAATAGGGCAGTCAAATTTATCAGCAATAACCGCCAGAATGCCATTGCTGCTAGCACGAACTCTGCTCAATAGGGAGGCGACCTTCTTGCGCAAAATAGCTGCGAATCCGTCCGTACGAGCCTCCATGAACATGGCAGATGCACTGCAGAAACGTGGGAGCCGCAATAACATTCTGAAGGCATTGTTATATTGGACGCGCAATGCGTTGACGGTTTTTAGAGAATATGTTGTCCATAAGCTACTGCCGTAGAAGTTTTGACAGTATGCCTTAAATAGAGTAACTTTGACTTCTTTTGAACAAGACGCAAATCTTCTGAACAACATATTCGCCCTGACCGTCAACGCCCTGCGCTCCCTATCGATATCTGCGTCATCCTTAAGGTCAGCACACACCAAGTGACCCAGATATTTAAATTGACAAACCCTGTTAAGAGCAACACCACACAAAATCACAGGCGGAACAGAGTCGGGCCCACGATTGCCTTTTGAAAACAACATAAATTCACTCTTGGTGACATTGTATCGTAAGCCATGGGTTAAGGCATAAGTTTCACATACCTGTAACAACTTTCTAAGTGCGCTGATAGATGGCGCCAACAGCACCATGTCGTCCGCGTAACTCAAATTGTTGACAAAGACTCCGTCAATGGAACAGCCTACTTGCGTGCTGGTGAGGCCACCTATCAACTCATCAACATATAAGTTGAAAAGTTTAGGAGAGGTTATTCCCCCCTGCCTCACTCCGCATCTCAAACCGTATGCATTCGAAAATTCCCCTGCCCATTTAACATAGTTTATCTGATTGTCATACCAATACTCAAAAACAGAACACAACTCTTTTGGTAAACTAGTTCTCCTAAGCTTCTTCCATAGCACATCATAAGCCACCATATCGAAAGCCCTCGAGAGATCCAGGAAACACGCGTACACTGGAGTGTCTCTATCGACATAGTACCTTACAGTGTGCTTTAGAGTTAAAATGGCACTATCAGTAGAAAGACCCTTTCGAAAACCAAATTGTCCGTCATGCAGATTGAGGTGCTTGTTTAGATAGTTGTCCATCAAACGGTCCAGAACCTTTGCAATAACTGTGGCCAGAGATATTGGTCTGTAATTGCCTTTATCCGAGATATCACCCGTTCTGTTTTTAATTATTGGTACGACAATAGTCTTCATCAGATCCAATGGCAGGTAAGAATGAGAAATACACAAAGAGAAAAACATGGCGAGAACTCGCGGTAGATGTGATCCTGCATACTGCAGGTGTTCAATGCTTAGACCATCATGGCCTGGTGATTTGCCTCTACTCATGTTCATAATTATGTCTCTCACCTCCTTTGCTGTAACTCTAACATTACACGACATGCCAACCTGCTCCGTCTCAGCACTGAACACCTGCTGTTCACATGTACTTAAAGGTGATTCAACCAGAAAGCTATCCTTAAATAAGTTCGCAATGTCTTTAGGTTCCGTCCGTCCTGCAATGTTCACAGGGAGACCAGGTTTCAAATTAAGCTTATTTGTGCTTTTCCAAAATTGAGAGAAGTTTTTGGCGGATCTATAACTAGCTATTATATACATTTTTATCTGATCTTGATTTTTCATACACCATTTTAATTTTGCCTTAAACTTTCTCCTACTTTCACACATGTCATCATAAAAATTACCACTACTTGGCTTACCGTACCAAATCCAAACCTGTAACTTGCACCTGGCCTCCCTGTGAGCAGCGCTCACATGTTTATTCCACCCTGTGACCCTGCATGGATTAAGCCTACGTGTTTTCTTTTTACACTCATAACATAAACTTGCAGATTGTTTCAAAATATTTATAATGTTATTATACACTAGCTTCTGCCCGCGACTTCGTACGCGGATCCCGTTGCTTATGCCAGCGACAACGGGGTCATCAAAATCGAAAATTTGAAACTTCTGATGTAGAATTCTAAGGCACGGGGACGGGAAAACAACGGGATGAGCGAGACGATTGGAGTCGTTCCAGATCATTCATTTTTGTATGTCAACAGGAAATGCCCATCAGACTAAATAACTTTTGCTAAGACGTCATTCCTTAATATGTTATAGCGCTGCCATGGGCTTTGGAGTTCGACAGCATTCTCACAGCAGAAAATGCTCTTCACGTGGAATACTTTTAGCTATGGCACCATTTTTATATCTCTTATACTATAGCTGGTCTGTTGCGGTTCTGCATCAGGTGTTAATTTTCCAAAATAAATTATAGCCTTTATGTTGCCCAGACTATACTTACAACAAAAAACTTTTCTTCCCGTTACTCCGCAGCAGATCCCAAGGGTACACTGAATTAACTTCTGCCTCTTCATGCCGTACTCCAGCAATCCTTTCTCTCTCACTTTCTTACTGATTATGAATATTTTGTTGTGTGCGTGTTCGAGACAATGTATGATAATCCCGATCAGCAGTTAGTCGCGCATCACGTTCATCACTCGTTTCAAAAGACCTGTTAGTAGATGTGCGAATTCGCTGAGAACTCAAGCGTGATTCTGTATCGGTAAACGTTTCTGACTCGCGAGACAATGCATGTCGCTCACGATCAGCAGACAGTCGCGCATCACGTACTACACTTGTCTCTAGAGACCTAGCAGCAGATGCGTAGATACGCTGAGAACTCAAGCGCAATTCTCTATCTGTGAACGTCTCCGACTCGCGAGACAATGCGTGACGTTCACGATCAGCGGACAGTCGTGCATCATGTTCCGCTCTTGTCTCTAGAGACCTTAGGCAGATGCGTAGATACGCTGAGAACTCAAGCGCAATTCTATATCCGTGAACGTCTCCGACTCGCGAGACAATGCGTGACGTTTACGATCAGCGGACAGTCGCGCATCATGTTCCTCACTTGTCTCTAGAGACCTAGCAGCAGATGCGTAGACACGCTGAGAACTCAAGCGCAATTCTATATCCGTGAACGTCTCCGACTCGCGAGACAATGCGTGACGTTCACGATCAGCGGACAGTCGCGCATCATGTTCCGCTCTTGTCTCTAGAGACCTTGAAGCAGATGCGTAGATACGCTGAGAACTCAAGCTCAATTCTCTATCCGTGAACGTCTCCGACTCGCGAGACAATTCATGACATTCACGATCAGCGGAGAGTCGCGCATCATATTCTTCACTGGTCTCTAGAGACCTGGATGTAGATGCATAAATACGCTGAGAACGCAAGCGAGCTTCGCGATCCGAAGAGGTTTGTTCAGAGCGAGTTGCAGCCTGATGTTCTCGAACAGCATCAAGTCTATCCTGACGCTCTTCGTTAGATTCTTGGGATCTTATGATCCTCAATCTTTTAGCTCCTTTGGAACGTTGGGAAAGATTTAACCTCTTTCTAGGCATGGTTATAGTTTTATTCTGAAAATACCTGATCAATTAAAATCTAAGTGACTGCTCCCCTGCGTTACCGGGTAGGCTACCGTGTCTCGAAGATAAATGGAAAATAAAATAAATGGGAGTTTTAGCCAGTAGAGTCAAATATTCAATGATTCATAGAATTTTCATCGAAAATCAGTCTTAAACTGTTACCGCCTTCACCGCGTGGAGGTACTCCCAGCTTATGTTATTTTATAATTATACAGTAAACACTTGGAGTTCCACAACAGGTGTTCCAGATCTACAATCTTTATACGTCAAAAGAGAGTGCTCATCAGGCTGAACAACTCTTGCTAAGACGTCATTCCTATATAGGTTATAGTGTAGCTGGGCTCTTGGAGTTCCATATCAGCTGTTCCAGATCTTCAAATTTTATACGACAACAGAGAGTGTTCATCAGGCTGAGCAACTCTTGCTAAGACGTCATTCCTATATATGTTATAGTGTAGCTATTAGGCTCTTGGAGTTCCACATAAGCTGTTCCAGATCTTCAAATGTTATACAACAACAGAGAGTACTCATCAGGCTGAACAACTCTTGCTAAGACGTCATTCCTATATATGTTATAGTGTAGCTGGGCTCTTGGAGTTCCACATCAGGTGTTCCAGATCTTCAAATTTATTCTCTTAGCAGAAAATGCTCATCACGTGAAACAATTTTTGCTAAGGTGCCATTTTTGTATCTCTTATAGTTTAGCTGGTCTGTTGCGGTTCTGCATCAGTTGTTCAAGTTTCCAAGATAAATTATAGCCTATATGTTGCTCAAACTTTATACCTATACAACAAAACAAAAATCATTCAAATCCGTCAAGTAGTTCCGAAGATTAGCGTGTACAAACAAACAGACAAACAGACAGAATTTTTTTTTGGTTTCGTGCTCTATTACTGTTTCTAAACCCCCCTCAATTATTTTTTTTTAAATATATTCAATGTACAGACACAGTTTTTTTACTGTTTTATTATATGTAATATATATAGATGTCATTAATGACATCTTTATGAGTCCCGTCACAACAAAAATTATCAGCACACAAACAAAAGTCTAATGGAAAATTAATGTCTTTAAGTTTTTTATTACAAAATTCAAAATAGTCATCTGCCTGAGATTTTGTCCGCTCACCCCATACTACTTTATAATTTATAAAATTCTTAACGTCAGAAATAGTTTTCACGCGTACAAGGTTTAAATCACAAATTAATATCACAGGAAAATGGTCAGACCAAACAACATCATTATATACCTTAATGTCTCTAACGGTATCCCAGGCGGATTGCGTCACAACGCAGTGATCCAACCAACGCCGAGATCCGTGCGCATCACTAATAAACGTGTATGTTCCCGAGTCTATACCCAACTTTTCAACGTCAGCGCAACGCCATTTTTGATCCCCACAGAAATTGACTAACTCATTATCAAATAACTCACCCGGTTGCGCATTATAGTCACCGAGAATAAACACTGTTTCTACACCCGCACTATCGATAACAGCACTAATTTCACTCAGGCAATCCGAGAAATCTGGTAAATTGTCCGAGCACTGAGTAGGCATGTAAACACTAAAAACAACGAATGACTTATTATCGAGTTCAAACTTAACAGCTGCCAAACGCACACTCGCACACGTGAGTACTGTTACGCAACGAAACAGGTTCTTCCGCCATAACAAGGCAACGCCACCATATGGCCTGCCGCGAATCAATTGCTGTGACGTATCAACCGCTGACTTTCCGAAGAATTCAAAATCGTCATGTATTGAGCCAAGGAGAGGGACGTCATGGGGCAACAACCACGTTTCTTGCAGGGCAATAATATCTGCAGTATGACATAATTGTCTTATGTTTCCAGCGGATCTTTTTAGAGACTTGCAATTAAAAGTTATCATATTGCACATTTGTTTGTCATCCATCATAATTCAATATGTATAACGACTATTCATATTCATTCAGGGAGTTTGCTAAATTTGATGAATCGTCTGAATATTATTCCATCTGGCCACAGGCCCTCGTCCATAAATATAGATAACTTTGTTCTAGGTACAAAAACTTTATATGCGTCATAATCCCGCTCTGTCCTTGTCTTTATTTTCTCTAAACTAACTACGATTTGTGTTTTTTGTAATATATAATCAGATATATCTTCTTTAGACGTTGTTTTGGCAACGTTATTAACAAACAACGGAACTTTTAAATCCGCCGCTTTAAATTTACCTGCTGTATCTACAGACGCCTGTCCTCTAGAACTTAAAAATTTATTTTTTAGCTTTTTTCTCTGTACGAGCATCCAGTTTTCATCCTTCTCATTCGAAAAATTCCCTTCCTCTTTAGCCACTTGAGCGAACGATTTACCCGTCACCCCCGTATCAGTTTTGTTAACATCCCGGTATGTAGGTGACTTAACGGCCGCTTGCATAGTTGTGCCAGTTACTATGTTACTCCGAACAGCTGTTTTAGAAGGTGACCTTGTTGTCGCCTGACTACTTGTCAGCCCAGACGCAGGGTTACATAAGACTTTGGTACTTTGATTCTTCACAAATCTAGGGGTCAAGTAGGGATTTTCCTGAGGTGAATTTTGGATTACATCCTGTTCAGGAAGGTTCACCAGTCCAATCGCATCACTGTCATATCTAACAACAATAATTCTCGAACTATCTGTCAAGGTGTTTTCATTTGGTATCTCAAAGCTATCAACAAGGGACGCTGTTTTTAGATTAGTCAACTCACTTCTTATATCATTCAGTTGCTGCATTGTGACAAAGGAACCCTTAATCTGAGCGACTTCATTTTGAAGAATCAGCAAGTCTTTTAAAAGTCTTGTAGCATCGAGGTGATCAAAAACAATTGGGGGTAGGGCGTTCAAATTTTTTGCAACAAAAACTGGAAAATCATTTGGATCCAGTTCTTTAAATAAAGTAATGATATCTTTGTGGGAAACTTAAAGAAAAGACGGAAAATAGAAATTAACTGTTAGCGTATATTGCAAAGTAACGGAAAGTGAACAGAGACAAAGTAGACGCGCCATAGAGTAGACACGCGCCACAGACTAATATATTTAGTCGACTTGCGTTGTGTTTAGTGTCGTTCCAACATCCTCCCTTAAACACAACCCCATCTTCGACGAACAAAAGGCCAATTTTGAGTGCGAAGTTGCTTTAGTAAGGGCATCGGCGACCATCACGTCTGTTTGTATATACCGAACATCAATCGCTCCATCAAGTACTTTGTCACGAACAAAATGGTGCCTCACGTCGATATGCTTGGTCCTAGAATGATAATTGTCGGAACCTGAAAGTTTTATAGAACTTTGATTATCACTATAAATAATCATAGCCTCGCCTTTTATACGTGGCCAGAAACTTTCTTGAAATTGCTTTAACCATAAAGCTTCCTGCACACATGATGACAAAGACATGTATTCTGCCTCTGTTGTAGACAGAGCAACAGTAGGCTGACGCCTCGAGTTCCAGCTGATTGTTCCTCCCTGAAACAAGAATGTGTAACCGGTACAAGAACGCCGATCATCTTCTGAGCTGGCCCAGTCAGCATCACAGTATCCATGACTCATGCTCTCATCTAGGTTTTGTTTATAACTGAGTCTGTAATCTTGAGTGCCTTTTAAGTAACGCATTACCCTTTTAAGTGCCATCCAATGTTGCATTTCAGGCTTATTATTGTGTTTACTCAATAGATTTATAACAAAACTTATGTCAGGCCTAGTAACTTGAGAAATATATAATAAACATCCAATTATCTCCTGATAAGGAATATCAACTAAAATCTTTGTTTCTTCTGACTTTTGTAACTTAGTATTCAAATCTATTGGTGTTTTTACTGCTTTGCAATCTGACATTCCATATTTTTGTAATACTTGTTGTATATACTTCTTTTGATCGAGATAAATAATTCCTCTCTCTCTATCTCGTTCAACATGTATTCCCAAACAGTAACATAACTCTCCGAGATCCTTCATTTTAAATCTTTTATGCAATTCTTCTTTTATATAATATTGTGACTTCTGATTATTAGTAAATAAAATTAAGTCATCAACATATATTGCCAAAAATATCATGTTGTCCTTGTTTTCAATTTTATAGTAAATACAAAGATCTTGCTTTGATTGCATTAATCCCATTTGTTTTAATGTAAAATCAAGCTTTTTATTCCATTGCCTGCTAGCTTGTTTTAAACCATATAATGACTTCTTTAAACAACACACTTCTTGTTTTCCATTGCTATACATAGGTGGTTGCATCATATAAATCTCCTCCTCTATGTCACCCTGAAGAAAAGCAGATACTGCATCCATTTGCCATATATCCAAATCATATTTCACTGATAAGGCAAATAAATATCTTAATGATGCATGTCTTACAACCGGTGAAAATACTTCAGTGTAGTCTATTCCAAATTTTTGTGCACATCCTTTTACCACAAGTCGAGCTTTGTACTTAACTATCTGACCATTTTCATTTGTTTTAGTCTTATAAACCCATTTGCATGGTATTGAATGCTTATCTGGTGGTAGACTAGTCAGCTCCCATGTGTTATTTTCTAATAAACATCTGTATTCTTCATCCATCGCTTTTTTCCATTCTTTAGCATTAGAACTTGATAGTGCTTCTTTTACTGTTAATGGATCTGTAATTTGTGTGATACACATAAAATTATTTCCCTGCATATTATGCCTTTGGTGTGATCTTAAAGTGATATTTCTCTGGAAATCATCATTGCTATTGCTATCATCACAATCACTTGTATTTGGATAATATGTGGAGTCATCAGAAACATTGCAGCTATCAAACGATTCATTACTTGTGTGTGTTAATGTGTCATTTTGTGTAATATTTTGTGAGCTGTTTACATCAGTAGTTCTCTCTTCACACTCTAATGTATTATTAGTAGAACTAAGGGTAATAGAATTAAGTGGTGGCACTGATACAGGTTCCTGTGTGACAGTTTTGGTATTCTCTGTTTTCTCAATGAAAATCACATCCCTGCTGATTACCATCTTTTTATTAACTGGGTCATACAATCTATACCCCTTTGTGTTTTCACAATAGCCCACAAAAATTAATTCATTTGATTTGCGGTCCCATTTCAAACGGTTTTGCTTAGGAACATGTACCATGGCCTTAGAACCAAATATCTTTAAATGAGAAATGTTTGGTTTCTTACCGGACCATTTTTCATGTGGTGTTACCTCATTTAAAACTCTTGATGGTGACCGATTAATAACATAAGCTGCTGTGACAACTGCTTCAGCCCAATATGTTTTCTTTAAATTAGCTTCAAACAGCATACATTTAGCACGCTCAACCAATGATCTGTTCATGCGCTCGGCCAGCCCATTCTGCTCCGGGGTGTACGGAACGCTGGTTTGATGCTTGATACCTGAGGTTTCTAGAAAAGCAGAAAAATCTTTATTACAATATTCTCTCCCATTATCACTTCTCAAGACTTTTATTTTCTTTCCTAATTCATTTTCTACCTCTTCTTTGAACTTTTTAAACACAGATTTTATATCCAACTTATTCTTTAGAATATACACATATACTTTTCTTGAAAAATCATCTATGAAGGTTATGAAGTACTTTCCTCCTCCTGCAGAAGGTGTCTCCATCGGACCACAAAGATCTGTGTGTATTATCTCTAGCAATTCATTTGCTCTAGAATTAGACGGTGGAAACGGAAATCTATTTTGTTTAGCTTCACAGCAAGGTTTACATACAGAATCAATCTCTTTATTTGATATTTTTATACCCTCAGCACAAACCTCTAACTTCTTAACATCTGCAATATTCAAGTGACCCATTCTTTTATGCCATGTAATCAAATCTGTATTACTCTCAAATGTAGAAGCATATGCATTATGTGTTGCTATATTGAGTTTGTACATGTTATCAGTCAATTTTGCTGTTGCAATGAGTACTTTATTGACACTATAAATGTTACAGCCTTCACTTGTGAATTCCAGTTTACATCCATTTTTTGTTAATTGACTGACTGATAACAGATTGGCACTCAACTCAGGAATAAATAAAACATTTCTCACCTGGATCTGATGCACTTCATTACATACTTTAGTCTGAATGTTTACTTTACCCAAGTTATGCACGGTGACCGCATCATTATTTGCCACCATTATCTTTTGGATCGGTGGTGACTGTATATCGTACATCCAGTCTGAGCGTCTTGACATATGCATTGTTGCCCCAGAGTCTATATACCAGTCTTCTGGATTTAATGAACTGTAAGCTGAAAAAATAGCTGAAAAGTTATTTTGATTAGTATTCTTTTCTCGACATTGGCTTTTATAGTGTCCATATTTATTACAACTATAACAACGTGGGCCTTTTCCTTTTGATTTATTCTGTGAGGTTTTGTTATTCTTTCTGTGCTTCGTGAGGAATGCTGTGGATTCTGATACCTTAACCTCTTGTAACAATTTTGTCTTAACAAAATCTGATGAAATTTTTATACTTGAACTCTCTAATCCCATAATCATTGGCTTATAATTGTCCGGTAAGCCAGCTAGCATGAGAGTTCCGAGCCATTCATCTCCGACCTCGAAACCAATATTTCGTAATTTATGAGCCGTGCTCATTAATTTATTCACGTACTCCTCGACACTGGCACAATTATCTAACGTTGTATTGATTAGGTCCTTTAATAAGCCAACTTTTCTCGATAGCCCGGAGTCCTCGAAGGCATTTTGAAGGTTTTGCCAAACTTCTCGAGATGACGTTGCATTTTCGATATGAACAAAGTTGATTGGATCTACCATCAAAATTATCTTGGTCTTGGCTTTTAAGTCTTTCTTGGCATCTTGACCTCCAGGATCAACACAATCCCATAATTCCTCGTGCTCTAAGTACGATTTTACCGCAAACTTCCATGTGGAGTAATTTTCTCTACCGGCGAGTTTCGCAATTTGGAGGTTAGACATGTTCATGTGAAATTATTACGATTCACGACTATTTACTTTTAAACTGCAATACGGTACGACAATATGAACAACGGATTCTATTTTTAACTTAATATCGGCCCATAACCTGTGGGAAACTTAAAGAAAAGACGGAAAATAGAAATTAACTGTTAGCGTATATTGCAAAGTAACGGAAAGTGAACAGAGACAAAGTAGACGCGCCATAGAGTAGACACGCGCCACAGACTAATATATTTAGTCGACTTGCGTTGTGTTTAGTGTCGTTCCAACAATCTTGTAAGTCTTTCTGCGATTTACCGTCCTTTTTTCGCTGTATCTTGCGCTTGGAAGTTGTCACACAGTCAAATACCAAGTTTTTGGCTTGGGCTATTTCTTCCACATCGAACGAACTCGCACACAGACGAATCATGCTCGGCTCATCCATAACTTCTAGCTTATTTTGTATAAAAGCTAGGATCTCACTGATTACTACATTGCAACTGTCACACTTTACGCATTTGCTATTTGTAGCCATTATTACTTTACTAATACACTGCATTCCAAGGACGCGTGCGCACACAAGGCCGCGCGATAATGTTCAGCGTTTACCATCGCTGAATCTTGTCGTTGTCCAGGTTTTAATTCCCAGGTCAGTCCAAGTGTTATTGGCTTTTTGTCACCAGGAATTTCTCAGTAGCAGCCTTTTTTTTTTGGGACGGGAAATCATAAAATTTTAATGACTCCTCCCGCTCTGGGCGGAGCGGAAGGGAGTGTCAGACTTTTACTGACTAAAACCCATCCATGTTCCTTCTTTTGCCCTTTGTGTTCCAGGGCCGCGATATCTCTTTCGAACAGTCCCGCAGCCCTGGCAGGCATCGGCCCTTACGGGCCCCTCCTGTTTGCTGACATCTCTTTGAGGCGCGTGGAACACCAACGCGCTATCGACACGGCCTGTCGTCGTAAGACGGACGGACAGTGAGCTACTCAGTAGCAGCCCTGAATCTGGATTTGTGAACAGCAGATGTCAATAGGCTCACCTCAACTAGGACCTTAAACATAACTGGCGAAATGTGGATATAATATTTGGCACACCTCTGCCTAATCCTTATGGGTTTACAGGCGTGATGTTATGTGTAGTTTCCGCCTGTTTATTGTTTCAGTAAGCAGATACGCAATTAATCAGATTGTCTTAATAATCAATTCATTATACAGCAGGCTTCTAATTGTTGCTTCAAGCTGACTTGACGTAATGTTACGAATTATTTTGATCATTAAATCGTGAATTGGTTTATGGCGTTATCAACACATTAGGCTACTGACATTGTGTTGGGATTTGGTTATAGCTTACTGAATAATCAATTTCTGGTTTAGATGTATAGGTATTTGTAATCATATCGGTGGTGGTTAAGATTACAAAACGTATGAGCTTTGAAACTAAGAGTGTTAGTGGTACTCTATTGTGAGTGAAGATAGATAAAGTTATAATAGTACTTCCATGACTCGTTTACTATTCAATGCATCCATCTGCACAACGTTTTGAGTGCGCTACATTGAGTTTTAACGTAAAACATGATTCATAACCCCAAAAAAAAACGTATTTTGATGTACAGAATGTTTAGTTGACGGCTTCGTGAAGGGTCCGTTGTATGTTGTATTATCTTGAAATAGATCCCCTTTTTTTAATTCGGTCGTTTTTTTTTTATCAACACGCGTACAGAAAACTCGATGAACCTTTATGTAAAGCACGTTTTTTTAAAAACAACGCCATAATGCTTCAAAATCTTATTTTCAAACCTACATACGGGGTGGAAGGGACATCGACGCGAAAACGGTTACCACGTATTCAGTACATCATTTCTGACGCCCTAAATAGAAATTTTTCATCGGTTATTAAAACAAAAACAGCTGTTTACTACAAATCTGCAAAACCTACACGGACAAAATGTATGGAACAGCTGTTTTTAGGGTTCCGTACCCGTAGGGTAAAACGGGACCCTATTACTAAGACTTCGCTGTCTGTCTGCCTGTCTGTCTGTCTGTCTGTCTCCAGGCTGTATCTCATAAACCGTGATAGCTATAAAGCTGAAATTTTCACAAATGATGTATTACTATTGCCGCTATAACAACAAAAACTAAAAATTAAAAGAAAAAACAAATATTAAGGGGGGCTCCCATACAACAGATATGATTTTTTTGGCGTTTTTATAGATAATGGTACGGAACCCTTCGTGCGCGAGTCCGACTCGCACTTGGCCGGTTTTTTTTTTAATACCGATGAAAACTTCCTGACGAACTGAATACGTGTTAACCGTTTTCGCGTCGGTGTCACTTCCACCCCGTATTAGCCTACTGGAGACAAAACTGGCACTAACAAAATCCAATGCCCTATTATAGTGACACTACCCAAACAAACACTATATTATCACACACACATAATAAGCCTATTATACTAACGCCCCATAAAACACTTCAACCTCCTTTGTTTAGAGAATTCTTCTTAATAAATTATTCAGACGCATCCGGGTGTAGAAAAGGCCTTTTTGTGTTCGGTTATTTTTCTTTTCAACCATAAAGAAGGACCGGTAACTATTCAACACTGAATAGGTTGATATAGTAGGTCAACTCCTTACAAAGAGTGAAAACAAGGGGCACTCACACACACAGTTTATTTACCGCTAGCTGGAAAGGAACCGCTAACATGAGGTTTGTGTAAAAAAAAACTGTATGGAAATAGTTCAAACCTTAGGCCAGATCATAATGGGGTGCTTGGTCAGAAAACCTCCTCGTGGGCCCAGTGGCTGCCGGTCCCTCTCGATACGTCTGGAGGGAACAGCAGCTGCTGTGGACGGTGCACCCTGGGCGCGGCAGTATCCTTCCCCGATGAATGGGAAGAGATTCTTATTCCTCGGGGAATGTTACTGTCATGGCCAATATTCTGACATGGTGGGGTCCACACTGGACCAATGGGGCGTTCCTCCGCGCGACCCTCTGAAAAGCAGAGGGCGCAGTGGAGGAGCAAGGGCGGGCTCGGTGTGCACTTACCCTGCCGCCGGGCAGACAGTGAAGGGCTGCGTCCTTCACTGTCCCCGTCGTATATCGTAATCCCATCATCGGAGTGTCGTGGATCACGTCTCGCGGCTTCGATAGGGACCGAGGGTCTTGGCTTGGCCGCCCGGACCGCGAGGTAGAAAACCTCTATAAAAAGTTACCCCGAATCCCAAGCGGCGCCGCACCGCGAGGGGATGTATGGCTGACGGGTAGATCAGTCGCTAGTGCGTCCCCCCGCCAGAGTACCAGCCGACCCTCTGGCGGGTTACGGGTTAAAATCCGCAGGCTTATCTGGGTACAGGGGGTACCCCAGACGGACTGTTTAGATCCCCCATACTCGTGGGAACAAGTATGGACACAAACAAAACAAACACAAAAACAAAAAACGTTGCCGAAGGCAAAGGTGAGGTGAGGAGGGATGCGGTGTCGGAGGCCGACGCCGCATCCAGTGATGTGAGCGCGGGAGGAGGCTCAGAGAGCTCCTCTCGCCGCGAGAGGACCAGGACTGCTGCTGCGGAGAGCTCTAAGTTCTTCCGCAAGCGGTCCTGGCCGGAGGGCGACCATGGGTCGTCTTCCGAAGGCGAGCTGGCTTCGGCCCGCAAGATCCCCACCAACATGCGTGGTGGGATCCGCGGCAAGGGGCGGGGCCTCTCAGCGGCCCAAAGCGCGGCGCGGCTCGCTGAGGAGGGGCGGCCCCCGGGGGTGGCCGGTCACGAGGTGTCCCGTCCGGGCACCTCTGGTGACGAGGCGGATGCAACTGGCGGCTCCGAAGCGGAGCGTAAGTCCAGGTTTGCGGCGGAGGTGGAGGCCGCTTTGCGGGTTGTGGCCCACAAAGTGAAGCCCTCCACCAAATTTGGGGCCATACCGGCGGCCTCCGCCTCCATTTTGGCGGCAGCGGAGGCCGCCTACGCGAGGTCTCCCCCGGGCGAGGTGGGGAAATTGCGGGAGGAAGTCGCCCGCCTGACGGCCGCTACGGAGCTTCTCCAAAGGGAGAACGAGAAGCTCCGAGCAGACCTGGCCGGTCTGCGCGAGTCCGGCTCCCGCGAGGCGCCCCAAAGGGGGGGCCAGCAGGGACAAGGCCAGCCAGCGGCGGTGGAGAACCAGGTGCTTGCCCTGGTTCGCCAGGAGCTGGCTGCCTTCCAGGCGCGGTTCTCCGTCCTGGAGGGCATTGTCCTGCGCCCCCCCCTGGCGGCTAACAAAGCCGCCCCGGGCCCGAGGGCGGCCTCATATGCCGCTGCGGCTGCCGCCCCCAGATCGGGGCCGCCCAGCCAGCCCTCCGGCAGGGCTGCGTTGGCCCCTGAGAAGCCGGCTCCGGCGAAACCGGCGCCGGCTAAGGGGGCGGTGGCCCAGAAGACGGGCAAGGCGGTGGCCCAGAAGAAGGGCAAGGCGGCGGCAAAGCCGGCGAAAACGCCGGCGCCAGTGGCGGGCCAGCCGCCGCCGCCACCGCCGCCGCAGCATCGGCAGCAGCGGCCGCTCCCCCCGCCCCCGCCCCCTAAGCCAGCCGCGGCCGAAGCCGGGTGGCAGGTGGTCGGGGAAAGGAAGAAGGGGAGGAAAGCGGCCAAAAAGGCCAGGCAGGCGGAGCGGAAGCGCCAGGCCAAGGCGAGAAGCGTCGCGGCTAGGCTCCGCGCCCCGAAGACCGCAGCTGTAGTGATCACACTACAGCCGGACGCGGAAAAGAAGGGCGTGACCTACCGCGACGTGCTTGCGAAGGCGAAAGCGACAGTGAACCTCGGTGAGCTGGGGATCACCGGGGGACTCCGGCTTAAAGTCACCGCGACAGGGGCGCGAGTGCTGGAGATCCCCGGTGAGGCCAGTGGCTCGTCCGCTGACGCTCTGGCTGAAAAGCTCAGAGCGTCCCTGAATGCGGACGAGGCCCGAGTGTCCAGGCCCGTCAGATGCGCAGACCTGCGCATCCTGGGTCTGGACGACTCAGTCACCGAGGAGGAGGTGGTGGCCGCCGTCACCAGGACCGGGGGGTGCCCTGCTGAGCAGGTCAAGGCAGGCACCCTACGTCCGGACCACACGGGTATGCGTACCACAATGGTAAGCTGCCCTGTGACGGCGGCCAGGAAAATTGTGGAGGGCCGAAGGCTACTGGTGGGGTGGGTCTCAGCGCAGGTGAAGCTGCTGGAGCCCCGACCTCTGAGGTGCTTCCGCTGCCACGTGGGGCACCACGTGTCGGTGCAATGCACCTCGGAGGTGGACCGCAGCGGCTTGTGCTTCCGCTGCAGTCAGCCCGGTCACATGGCCGCGGCTTGCTCCGCCACGCCGCACTGCGCTGCATGTGCGGCAGCTGGCAAGCCGGCCGAACACCGGGCTGGGAGCAAGGCCTGCGCCCAACCCACCAAAGCCAGAGGCAGGGGAAGGCGAAGGCCCTCCGCCACCACCCCCACCGTCGCCACCGCCGCAGCCGCCGCCACCGCCACCGTCGCCGCCGCCGCTGCCGCCGCCACTGCCGCCACTGCCACTGCTGCAACTCCCGCAGCGGGGCCCGCACAGGGGGCCCGGGAGGGGGCTGAAATGGAGTGCCAATAGTGGCCCCATTACGCCTCCTCCAAGCGAACATCAACCACTGCGCCTGCGCTCAGGATCTGTTGCTCCAGAGCATGGCGCAGTGGTCGATTAATGTCGCCGTGGTCGCTGAGCCGTACTTTGTCCCACCCAGGGAAGACTGGGTGGAGGACCTGAGCGGCTCAGTGACCATCATTTCGTCGGCCGCCGCCGGTACCCCGACCCTTGAGAGTGTCAGGAAGGGTCAGGGGTGCGTAGCAGCCCGGTTCGGGGAGATTGTCGTAGCGGGAGTCTACTTCTCTCCGAGCCGAACTCTCGCCGAGTTCCACAACTCCCTCATGGAGTTGAGTGTCGTCATCGGAGGCCATTCCCTCCCCGTGCTTGTGCTCGGGGACTTCAATGCCAAGAACTTGGCTTGGGGTTCTCGTTGCACGGACGTGCGGGGGAGGATGGTGGAGGACTGGGCTCTGGAGTCAGGCCTGGTCGTCCTAAATCGGGGTTCTGTCCCCACGTGTGTGCGGATGCGGGGCGAGTCGGTGGTGGACATATCGTTCGCTAGCCCCGCTCTGTCACCGCGTGTGCTTGACTGGCGCGTAATGGAGGAGGTGGAGACCTATTCCGACCACCGGTATATCCGGTTCGATGTCTCTGCCCCCTCAAGCGCGCCGGTCCAACAGGCCCCGAGTGGTCCGCGATGGGCGCTGAAGCAGCTGGACCGGGAGCTCCTCCTGGAAGCCTCGATCGTGCAGGCCTGGGTGACACCACCGGGCAGGCCTGCCGATGTCAACAGCGAGGCGGGGTGGTTCCAGGAGGCCATGTCCGAGATATGTGACGTGGCAATGCCCCGAGTTCGGCCAACAAGCGCCCGGCGTCAGGTGCACTGGTGGTCGCCAGAGCTGACGTCTCTGCGCGAGGCGTGCGTCGCCGCGCGGCACCTGTACGCCAGGCATCGCAGGCTCCGCATCCGTCCTGCGGATGCGGCAGCCATTGAGGCGGAGCTGTACGAGGGGTACAGAGCAGCGAAGACCGCCCTCCAAGAGGCTGTCCAGCGGGCCAAGGATTTGGCCCGCGAGGAGATGCTGGAGACTCTCGACAGAGATCCGTGGGGGCGCCCTTACCAGATGGTGCGGAACAAACTCCGCACCTGGGCCCCCCCGCTGACGCAGAGTCTCCGGCCGCAGCTCGTGGAGGACGTGGTGAGCGCTCTGTTCCCTTCGCGAGGGGAACATCCTCCCCCGCCTATGGCTCCGCCGCTTGCGGTGCCGGAAGCGGACCACGATGACGATGACGACACTACGGAGGTGACTGGGGTAGACCTGAGAGTGGCGGTAAACCGGCTTAAGGCCAGGAATACCGCCCCGGGACCCGATGGCTTACCTGGCAAAGCCTGGGTCCTGGCCTTGCAGGCTCTCGGGCCCCGACTGGAGGGGCTCCTAAGCGCATGCTTGGAGAGAGGCCAGTTCCCGCTTCGTTGGAAGACAGGGAAGCTGGTCCTCATCCGGAAGCCGGGGCGCCCTGCGGACTCTCCGTCCGCATACCGGCCCATTGTGTTGCTCGACGAGGTGGGCAAGCTCTTCGAAAGAGTAATTGCAAACCGCCTCGCCGGGCACCTGGTGGGGATTGGGCCGGATCTTGCGGACAACCAGTTTGGTTTCCGCAAGGGGCGCTCGACGGTGGACGCCATCATGCGCGTGAGAGCCCTCACGACGGGGGCTGCGGTGTCCAGGGGTGGGGTGGTCTTGGCGGTGTCTCTCGACATCGCCAACGCCTTCAACTCCATGCCCTGGAGCTGCATTAGGGAGGCACTCCGGTATCACCGGGTGCCGACCTACCTTCGTCGTGTGGTCGGGGACTACCTGACGGACAGGTATGTCATATATCCCGGTCACAACGGAGGATGGAACCGGCGAGAGATGTCGTGCGGTGTTCCACAGGGATCGGTTCTGGGGCCGCCCTTGTGGAACATCGGCTACGACTATGTGCTGCGTGCCGACCTCCCTAGCGGCGTCAGCGTAGTCTGCTACGCTGACGACACGCTGGTGCTGGCGCAGGGGAGGTCGCACGAGGCGGCGGCCGAATTGATGACACGCGGGGTTGCGATAGTCGTTGAGAGGATCCGGCAATTGGGTCTCGAGGTGGCATTGCACAAGTCTGAGGCCATGTGCTTTCATGGGCCTCGGAGCGCGCCACCGTCGGGATCCATACTCACGGTAGGAGGGGTTCCCGTCGGCGTCGAGTCGACGTTGAGGTACCTCGGACTCGTCCTCGACAGCCGATGGAACTTCGTTGAGCATTTCCGACGTTTGGCTCCCAGACTGGAAAAGGCCGGGGCTGCTTTCAAGCGGCTCCTGCCCAACCTGGGGGGGCCAAACGCCTCCTGCCGGAGGCTGTATGCGGGGATCTTGCGGTCCATGGCCCTTTACGGGGCCCCGGTGTGGGCGCGTTCGTTGAGGTTGCGTGCAAAGCACTACCTGAACGCGCCCCAAAAGGTGGTAGCCGTAAGGCTGATCCGTGGGTACCGCACGATCTCCCGCGAGGCGGCGAGCCTCCTTGCCGGATTGCCGCCATGGGATCTGGAGGCCATAGTCCTCGCGCGCCTGCACGAGTGGCGCGCGGAGGTACAGAGCCGGGGGGTAACTCCGCTGCCGCGGCATATTGTCGCGCGGCGGACAGACCTCCGCCGTGATCTCATGGCGACATGGAGAGAGCGACTATCGCAACCCCGTTCAGGGCACGCCACGATAGTGGCGGTAAGTCCCCTCTTTGAGGAGTGGCTTGAGAGGCGCCACGGCGCCCTCACCTTCCGCCTGACGCAGGTCCTCACCGGACATGGATGTTTCGGGAGGTACCTGTACCGAATCGGGCGGGAGGAAACGCCCGGATGCTACAATTCTGCCGTGCTAATTAGAAGTGCAGTAAGGAGGTTATTAGTAGTTTCGAGTAAATGGCGCCTAAACATTTTTACTTTTGTTTGGTTGTTTTAGGTATGATTTTGAAGTTTTGCAAAAATATTTTTAGTTACATGTATAGCTGAATATGCATTGTTTCGTAAGAACTATTCCTATTTTCTATAAGTTTAATACAACTATCTTAAAACAATAAAAACTATTTATGCTTAGCAGGGTCTTCATGACTAAACCCAGTATTACAAGCTATAACAGCAGTAAGTTTGGAGTTACTGCGCTTTCTACTAGCAAATGCAGATTACTGCGCTTATTTCATTTAATTCAATTATTATTATCGTCCGACTACAAATTAAAAACGCAGTGCAGTAGTGAGAAAAAGCTATTAAAAATAGTACTGAAGTATACAAAAGTACACTTGTTTGGTTATATTTATCCTAACCATTTCCTAATTAAGTATAACGACATGAATATAAAAAAGTACGTTATTTTTAATTACAAATAAAACTATCTTAATCATACACAATTACTGCATTTTTTATTAGTGACATAATATTTTCTTAAAGCTATGCTTAGACTGACTACAAACCATAACTGCAGTAAAAGAGTGACTTATAGCTTTTCAATTAGTGTACATGCGTAAAAAAAACCACAATAACTTGGTTATATCTATAATATATCAAGAAGAGGTAAATGATACAACTATTTTATAAAAAAAATGTATTCCAAATAAATCTTAAAACAGAAAACATTAAATAAAAATCTTTAAAGTCTTTTGTTTTCCTTTCTTTTGTAAAAATTGCTCGACTCTGTGATGAAAACTGTCAGCAGACATAAATGTATGCCCTTGTTCGAAAAATTTAACGGTGCAGAAATCAAGTTGCTGTTAATTATGTTAACTAAGAAAGACAATTTCGCCCAATTTTTGTTTTGGGCTGAACAATTATCCATCCACAAAATAACGTGATCTTTGTCGCGTTTGTTAGGTATCTAAAATTATTCACTAAACATTATTATTTATCGTTATTACTAACAAATCATAACAGCAACAAGTGTTCCATACTGCGCTTCTTACTAGTGAAATAAATTATGTTCAAAAAAATACTGGAAGGCAAAGAACAGTAATGTGTCTTACTGCAGTTGTGCTTAGTAATTTACTTCTCAGCAAGAAACATACTGCAGTTTGGCTTACTGAAAGTCCCACTTCTGGGACAGCTATCAAAATAAGGATTATATCACTATACAGAGCTCATTACGAGGATTCCGAATATATGAAAAACTCAATTTTCCGAAAATCCTTCCTTACTGCGTTTCTAATTAGCACGGCAGAATTGCGAGGATCGACCGGAGGACACGGTGGAGCACACCGTGGAGGTCTGCTCTGCTTGGGCGGAGCACCGCCGTGTCCTCGTAGCGGCGATTGGCGGCGGCGACCTCTCGCGTCCGGCCCTGGTTCAAGCCATGGTCCGGGGCGAGAGGGAATGGGAAGCCGTCGCCTCCTTCTGCGAAGCAGTCATGCTAGCGAAGGAGGCGGCGGAACGTGAGAGGGAGAGAACCTCCTCACGTCCCAGCCGCCGCGGGAGAAGCACCGGGCGTCGGGGGCCACGCCGTGATGGCTCTCGGCCACCGTAGGCGCGGGCCTGTGGACGGCGAGTAATGGGCTAGCTCGCCGTCCGTCCGTCGTATGACGACGGGCAGGCCGTGTCGACGGCGCGTTCGTGTTCCACGCGCGCCTCAAAGAGATGTCAGCAAACGGGAGGGGCCCGCAAGGGCCGGTGCCTGCCAGGGCTGCGGGACTGTTCGAAAGAGATACCGCGGCCCTGGAACATAAAGGGCCAATGAAGGAACATGGGTGTTTTTTAGTCAGTAAGAGTCTGACACTCCCTTCCGCTCTGCCCAGGGCGGGAGGAGTCATTTGATGATTTCTCACCCTCCAAAAAAAAAAAAAAAAAAAAAAGGCCAGATCATAATTATGTAGCTAACCGTAAATAAACTTGAAAGGACTGTAGACGCGTACACAATATTTTCACGTGCACGAAGTTCGCGAGCAACACCTAGTATATTATATGCACCTGTATGTGTGCATGCGTTTCCGCTCGTTGCATGGACAGCCTTCTGTACCTACCTATTGTGTGTATTCAATGTGGTACAACGGAACATAAAGGGTTTAGTACGGACCTAAGTGTGAATTGGACCTTGACAGATGATGCTGGCTCCCCTCCCAACCCCCTACCAAAGTATTTTGTTTGCGAACTAAGTTGGACCGCGAAAATGTGAAAATGAGTGAGAAAAATGGCGGCAGGTTTTTGCCGTTTTCTAGTCTCGTTGAGAATACGAATGTTTCTTTTTCTACATGGCAGGTGTGGAGTTGCGAATGTGTGCCTTTTTGTGACTTTACAATTTGGGAACGGTATAGTAGGTAAGTGTTTTACCCCACGACATCTTATTTGAATCGTATTTTATAAACAATGTCAAGGGTTTGAATGTTTTTGCATGGAACCTTAATCCTTTTTCTAAAATGAAAGTAGCCTACGTTACTCATTATAACATCAGCTATCTGCTGGTCTTGTCAAAATTGGCCCAGTAACATCAACTTTTTACGAATCTGATTTTTTTTCGTCTTGTTTCTTTTGTTCCTACCACATGGGCTTAAACACACAATATTGATTTCTTTTACATCCCCAATCACCATAAACATACCCCAATAAATTTTCACGGAAAAATCACGTCTAATGAAAAATAAAATAAGGCAGAATAAAACGTTTCCCTTGCCTTGTACAGAGCAATCGTTCTTTCTTTTCTCTACTCGTCGATGTAAGCATACGTTTACTTACAGAGACCAATGTTACTTGACACGCGGAAAAAAATGGAACTAAGTTCAAAATGTATGGAATTTGACATATCATTGACAGTTTCCTTAGCAAGCAGCGCCATCATAAGCTGCCAAGAATCATTGGCCAGTGCGTAAGCGTATATTTACGTATTTATCGTATATGTATGGTGGTATATTTGTATGTGGGTGCCGTAATAAATCGTCAGATGTGTCTGTAAAACACGGAGTAATTTATCAGTGTCTTTTCGTGAATACTTTACAATTTTTTGCTGAGGAAACGCTCCCCGTCCCGACGTTGGCGTCTGACCGAAATAAGATACCGTCGTTTGTTTTCGCTAGTTATTTTATGGACAAGAGATTTTATTAAGGAGTTTTTATTTGAGAATTTCTTTTTTATTTAATTGGTCCGTTGGTGCTTGTTAAAATTCCTAAAAAGTTGTCAATTCTAAGTTTGACTTCAAAGTACGCCAAATATGAGTCGTTTACTATTCCAAAACATTTTATAAGTTTAACATTCACATTAATGTTTTCTTTTCATTTTTAATTGTTATTTTCTACATATAATTGAAAAATGCTAAAATGTGACAGCTGTCAGGTGAGGTAAAATTTTGAAATCATCGAATTAAGAAATACGTAATGTAACTCGAAAAGTATCTTTAAAATATGTTTTTAAAATATCAAGTTTCCATTCAAATGAGGCTAATATAATAACTTTAAACAAGCTGCAACCTTGCAGTAGTGTATTAAAATAATATACAAATTAAAACCAAAATGTCAAACATACGTCAAAACAGTAGCACGAACTTATTCAATGAACAATGCTGCTTAATTTCATTGCACACCGTTTGATTTGGTTTATGCAGCCGTTTCAATCACTGCTGTGCGGTTGTGGGCTAATAAATAACTTGGTATCCAAGCTTATGTGTGATTGATTAAACATTTCATTAGTTACTAGAATGGCATGCCTGATCAATGGGGTGTGAAACTATTTGGATACTATTTGGTAGTTAAAAGCAGCATGCATAAATCCATACCTAAACTGAAACGCATTTATTTCAAATAGACCAGTTACAGGCACATTTGAATTTTCAAAAAAAAAACCTTTTTATCCTAACAGCGCAGTGGATTTCGATGAAATTAAGTTGAAAAGTAGACTTGACTGGTGTTAGGACTTTTACTTATACTTTAATAATATATACTTTAAAAAAAACCCGGTAATACAGTTTTGTGAGATAATTTTTAAACCAATCTGGATGGAACCCCAGATGAACGACAAAACTTGCGAAAAAATTAATATAAAAAGTGACTTCTTTTGTGTACAGAAATAAAAAGCTCACAAGAGACATCAGTCGTAACTTTTTAATATATCAATACCTCATCAAATACTGCTGATCGAAATACCCTCACACCTCTTGTAATAAACTTTAATCACCTTTCACCTGCCCCAGTGACCTAAATAATTGAAAAAGCTTGTAGTCCATTATCATGCACGTACCAAGCTCAATCTTTTAACTGTCCCCAACCCAACATAAGGCCTACCCACATAATACTTAAACAAAATATAAAATATTAATTTCACTTCATCCTTCATCCCTCTATATATTATTTAGGGGCTTTCAAAAGGATCGTCTATACCTTCGATAAATTATAAAATCTCGCTCAAGCGTTTTATGTTGATGAAATGCAAATCGACTGACACATAACACTTGTTATCTTTTTGGAATACTTGTTAATGTATTCATGGAAATATTGGATCGTTTTAGCTCAGGTTTTGGTTTTTGTTTAGATTTTTTGCTCGGTGTTCCTGATGGGATTTAAATTTGAGACTCAAAAAAACTTTTTTTTTTTAATTTTGGGGGTGATTTTTCAAAAATCCTTTTTTGTGTTCGCCTTCGTTATATATGTTACGAAGGAAGAAACTAACATTAACCTCTCCTCATATATAAACCTAAGTTTAGCTGGCTAATCTTGAGGTCAAGTTCCCACCTACATACCTTTAGCTGTAACATATAAGAAAATCTTGTAAAATGCTTCTGCCAGTCAGTGTTTCAGACTGCACGTTATCCGATTTTGATATTTTTAATAGTTACAAGGCGACTTATGCGGGGTTTTGAACGGTTTAGTTAATGGTGCTCACCATTAACTAAACCGTTCAAAAAATCCCGCATACGGGAAGGAAATGGAGAAAAATGAGTGACTTTACTAGAGATATGATCGCAAATAATAAATTAATTAATTTAGTGTTATGGTTACCCGAGAATAAACCTAAGTAAGTAAATATTTCTTAGTAAAATGAAGTTTTTTATGTAAGGTAAATATAACAAAATTGTGATTTTGAGGTCAAAATACGATCAACAAACTTATAAAACCCTTCATAGGTGAACTTCGCAGGCTAACAAAGCAAGTTAAACAAAAACTTACCGAATTTGCAAACGCAACTGAAATATAATTGTGTTACTTGTTCGTAGTATTTGCACTGTATTAAGTAGTGGATGGATTTGCTTAGTTTAGGCAAGTTCAATGATAGGAGAATCAACGTGGGCACTAAGCTATAAATGAATGCACTGAGTTCGCTGACGGTCGACCTCTTTTCAACCTTATTACTTAAAACATAAGGGTGAAAAGTGGTAGACCGTCAGTGAACTAGGTAGTACGTTGACCTGGATAATTTATACTTATTGTTAAAACTATATTCCAAAAAATTTAATGCTTGATTTGTTGAACGATGTTTTGTAATAGTAATCGATAAAAAGTAGATATTATGACGTCTTAAAGCAGGAGTAATTCCAATGTGGGAAAGAGATGGCGCTAGACGACCTGTATAGCTCTGTCTCTTTCCCACATTGGAATTACTCCTGCTTTAAGATGTCATTGTATTTATGTTTAAAGGGTACGAACTGTCATCTTCATTCTCCTTCCCTTATCACAATACGTTTTGGGTCAGTGCAGTATATCTTCGTCTTCTATACTTTATTAAGTCGTAATTTCAGCAATTACCCCTTTTCAAGCAATATTATCATTCAGCATTAGACAACTCTTTTAATTAAGTAGTTATTATAATAAAAGTAGCATCATCATCATAATCTGCCTCGCCTTTTCCCAATAATATTGGGGTCTGCTTCCAGTCTAACCGGATGCAGCTGAATACCCGTATTTTACATGGAGCGACTACCTGTCTGACCTCCACAATCCACAACCCAGTAGTACTGGGTAATATGGTAACCCTTGGTAAGACTGGTTGTCAAACTTTCGAGCACACCTGTAACGACTGTCAAAGATCTACAAATGACAGACGTAACCAACGGCTTAACGTGCTTTCCGAGGCACGGAGGAAACTCGGTATGTAATTGGTGGTCACACATCCATGGACCAACCTAGGCAAGCACGGCTTAACCTAAAGATTGACCCGAGCCACGAGCTCCTCCTGCGAATAAAAGTAGTATCATGTAAACAGAAAACAAAAAAAAATTCAGTAAATATAATTCCACTTACAGTTAATATTTTTCTTCCAAAACCATTTAGAAAAAAATAGAACGGCATTATGGAACACTGAAGTATTCCATCATGAATAATTATACCACCAAACAAACTTTCAAGTAGCGCCCTGGGGGCGATATTTAATTCAATTTCAGTGCAATTCTGAATTTCAGTAAATATATTTGTAAGTACTGAAATTGATGAAATATTTCCATATAAAAAGTTGGTAAATAAAAGTTCAGTAGGGAAAACTGAACTTTATGCTTATGTGGACTGACGAAAACAAATTGTCCAAATAGTTCATAGAATCTAGTTGCGCTAGATGAGCTTAACCAAGCTAATGTTAAAAAGATCGTTAAGAGTGTTCTCGGTAAAAATCATAAATTCGGGGATTTTTAAAGTGAAATTACTCCATTTTGCCTGGGATTTGTAAAAAACTAATTTCAGTATCACATTAAGCATATCTTTAAATTGTATTTGTATAGAATAAAACATTGAAAAATGACAAAAGTTATCAAAAATAAAGCTTATTTTAAACACATGTTTTTGGAATTTTGCGAGAAGGCTGAATTTCGGAATGAAATTGTGAATCAACAATGAGTCGTGGAAGTCTGGAAAAAATCATGGCGGAAGGCAAGATACTGTTCATGTTATTGTATAGAATAGAAAAGTAATTTTAATCCATAAACTCCCTAAAAAAAAACATTTCCTTTACTTAAATGTTGCATTCTAAAACATCATTTTTATATTTTATTACGGCAGAAATAACTAAAAAAAAAAACACTATTTCTAAGTGGGGTTCAGGCAAATAGAAAACCAAAAAAAAAATTATACATTACATTAGTACATCGACACTATAAAATTCCAAAGTTACTAATAAATAACGCAGCGCAACTTTTGTCATTTTTCAATGTTTTATTCTATACAAATACAATTTAAAGATATGCTTAATGTGATACTGAAATTAGTTTTTTACAAATCCCAGGCAAAATGGAGTAATTTCACTTTAAAAATCCCCGAATTTATGATTATTGAATTTTTTTACCGAGAACACTCTTAACGAAGCCGAAAGGCACTTGTTCTCCCGGTCATTGCGATGTTTTTTTTGTCCTAAACCACACCTGGGACTCGTCTAGTCATGCAGGTATTGGAGGTCAATGTTGTAACTTTTTATATTTCATGGCTTCTCTAACCTCTGTTCTAATCAATGCATCCATCAATACAATGTTTTGAGTGCGTTACATTCAGTGATTTTTCATCCCCAAAAAAAATCATTTCCCAGCCAATATGTTTGCGTACAGTTACTTAGTTTGATGTACAGAATGCTTGGTTGACTCCTTCGAGAAGGGTCCATTTACACCTTGTATTTGAATTACGTAGCGAACTTTAATCATAAACACAGCTTTACTCACCTATTATGCAGATGCTTGAGTACTTTATCATTTTATATAGATCACGCACCATTTAACATACCTGCACAGGCGCAACTGAATAAAAACGCATGCAGCAATGGCGACACTGCTGCTTGTGCCGTTTTCATAGAAACCGGTCGGGTCGTTGTGGTCTGGCGTTGCGGTTAAGTGATTCTGCCGCTGCGGCTTACGGGTACTATCGGCTTCGGAACACACAGCTACAACAAATCCGTGATAAGCCCAAGTTGGTTTTTGTATTTTGCAAGAAAAACAAACAACAACAAACAAACAAGAACACAAACACAACACAAAACAACAACATGAACAAACAAGTTTAAATTAGTATTTATTTTTTTAACGTCGTTTCTGTTTTTTTTTTTCAATAAAACGTAAATACTTTTATTTTTGCGTGTAAGGAATTAAGGATAAACGAAGTAGATTGATATAATTCATTGAATTATTAACTACCTATCTGTCTGTTGGTAAGAGCTCGCCTCTCCATTGTCAATATTTCCATGTAAAACTATTCCAGGAGTTATCCACGTAGTTTTCAATGTTTAATTAAATTGAAAGAGAGTTGTACCGCAGTTACCGCCTAAGGATTAGGGATAAAATGCCATGAGTGGCAATTTGTTTTTCGGAGCTGTCACAGCCTTGTGGCTAGGAGTTTCGAATAGCCTACATAATTAATGTATGTAAAGTCGATTTTTATTAAAACAAAAACTTTGAGAAGTTTTAGGGAAAACTAGTTCGTATAATTATAAATATGTTGTTTCAGCATAGATGAAACAGAAGCAGATATTTGTGAGGTTTTGTAATATCTTCTTCCCATATAGAAAAAGTCAGATTGATTGTTTTTTTTTTTACATTTTGCTATATCTGAAATTAATACAAATATACTGTTATGACCACTGTAGTGTATGCGCAGGCACATTGGCGTGGCAGTCGTTTTACCGACCGTAGGCGAGTGCGCACGTGTTCTGGTTTTCGCATACAGTATATTCTGATCAGGTAACCTGAGTGACAGAAGGTGTGTTTTATTGACTCACGAGACATTACAACCACCATTACCAACTTTAAGATTTAATTTGGTTTACCAAAAACAGAACACGCTGTTTGTTGTGTAAATGTAACAGCCTGTATAACGCAGGGACATGTATAAGTTATGACGTCAAAGTTCCTGACCGCGTGTGTTTGTACGGTTGGTTTAATCTTGAAAACTATGCGGCAGATGGAATCTCCGGTGGCTTGACGTAAGGCTTTGCTTTCACAATTATTTTAATTAATTATTATAGTAAGTTTACAGGCATCGAGAAGGAAAGATAATGTTTATGGACAAAAAACGACTCCTTGTTTTAGTAATGAACTAGGAAAAAAGTAAAAGGTAGTTAAAAGAATAACGGCAAAAGTTCTTGCAAAATCTCCACTAAAATACATTTTATTTGAAAACATTTGATTTGAAAGAGTTATTACCGGACTGCCTCGGAGTAACGTTTGTAGCCTTAATATCATCACCACAAATGTATTATTTTTTCACGATTTATAACTAAACTTACAGAGTTACTTACGGGATATCTTCCGTGATTTTCAATTATTGTGAGCTCCTGATATTTCGACGCTGTTGCAAGCGCCATGATCGCGGGTTGACTGGAGAATGCGAGTGGACGGTAAATAAATTATTAGGTGCAGTCAAATCTGTCTACCCTCTTTCTTAGTCTTTTACTCCGCGTACTACTGGAACTTGATATAAATTCACGGCAAAACGCACTCACAATATCACCAAGTTTTTTGAAAATCGCGGAAGATATAAATTGTGACCAAACCCTAAGACGACTCACTGACCAAAAATATTATTTACATTATTTGCCAACTAAAAAAAAAATCTTAGTGCATAACCTCTTTCAGTTTACTGAAAGCTTTGCAGTAAGGTTTCCATTTGTAACAGTTCATTTTTTTAATAATCAAGAAGAAAAACCTATAAAACCCCTTGAACGCAAAGTAAACCTACACATTATAATATTTCGTATGAGCATATTACGTGAAAACAGTTTAATTAAACTGTCACGCTGTTACAAAGTTTAATTTCCGCTGTGTATAGTCTGGGGACATTTATTTCAGTGGTTACGCACTCTGTTTGGTGTTATGACTTCTGTTAATAATTAAAAACTTGGAAAACTGGATGAAACACAAAGAAAAATAAAACTGGATACTGCATGAATACCTGTTACGATACTTTGGGTTAACTGGGTTGCGAAAAGCGAACTTAATTGAATAAAAACTTGAATCCTTTGGGGAATAAAGATTTATTTAAAAAAATATCGTTATCGGTTAAATTGCACACTTCATACATTTTTTTAACGCTAAACATGTTCGTATATAGAACCGACGCTCAAGAAAGCGTTACGATGTCGTATCACAATAATCGGCGTAACCGAACCCGTACTTACGGTGATGCCAGTCTTTGAGTTGCGCTTGCAACATCTAACACCGGTTTTATGTGTCTAAGAACTAAGATTGTGATGTTATGTTAAAGTTGTTAAAGCTCTGCTGTTTAATATTTAGTAAATAAACTATAAGTGAGTACCTACTCAATTTTTCATGTTATTTGTTTTTACATCAAATGATTGCGGTACAGTTAATATCTAACTTTGGACAAAGTTTTTCTCGTCACAACTAGACAAAATCAAATCTTCTTCGCCACATGTTCAACCACAAAATACCGATACGGACGTTGCGCGAATTGGACACTCGTGCAAATTGGGCATTCCGTGGATTGGCCGCTTTGCGACCGCTGGACGTTTTGCGGCCGAATGAAACTTCAAAAAAAGCAAAAGAACGAAACAATTCAAAATGTTTGTCAATATGGAATTCCGCAGCTTACGTTGGTACACAGGGTGCAGCGGTGTACCGACTAACCAACAGAGACTTCGTGACATCACTTTTTAGCCGAGTGCACATAGACAATAAAAGAGCAACGATGTTTATAATGATCGGATTTTCATAAGACTTTTTGGTGAATTCCTTGAGGTATGGAGCAGAAAATAAAAGAAAATTCAATGCAACTTTGAAGTAAATCCATGGTTTTTACTTTGTGTACATCTTTCTGGTTGGTTTTAAGTAGTTTTGTCTTGTAGGAACTCAGCATTTTTACGGAAATGAAAGAATTGAAAGGTATTTATTCGATTTTCAGACTTAATAATGATTTGTTTTTAAACTGACATGGTCACTAATACTATAATTAATATTAAAACGGGATATTTTTATCATGTTTACTATTCATTTTGAGTTCCCGATAAATAAGATAAGAAGCGAATATGGGCGCCGAAATATCTGGAACTCTTATGATGGAATAGTTATTTCTTTAAAACTTACTTTTTTACATCCAGTAGGAGACTGTCTACCAACCGATCTGAGTGTCTTCCCTTCTAAATATGAATAATTCTTAATATCACCAATAAGCCACTAACTGATAAAATACTCGAGGAGGTTGATTTACAAGGCCATTCAAACAGAACTTCTGAAGTTTAACACATCTAATAACATCGATGTGCATCTAGGAGCATTGCCTCAATATTTTCAATACTCCATTAATATCCAACGTTTAAAGGGGAATGTCCAACAATGCATACGAGTATTTAAGCGGTTATCCACACAATGTGTGTCAATTTCAGGTTGCAATATATAGAGCACATCAATACAACACCTCGCTTTAATTAAATCGAACAGGGTCTCATGCACCAAGCTTTAATCAACTATTATTTTATAGGACGTTAGGAGGACGGTTGGAGGGGATAGTGACAGCCTCGTAGGTCTAGTGGTCGTAAGCGCGATTGCTTAGCATGAGGTCCTGGGCTCGTTTCCCAGGACGAGCAAAGAGGAATTGGATTTTACCGTCAGATTATTTTTTGTAGCAGCCACGGAGTCTGGATTTGTACCCGGTTAATGGCAATAGGCTCGCCCCCTATTACAAGGAACTAATACATAAGTGGCGTAATGTGGGTGTACACAGTCACAATTCGAAGCCACCCTGACCCGCGTGGAGGATGATGCGTAATGGCCCACTCCCTCTCACAGAAAATAGGCCTGTGAGGCTGTATCCCAGCAGTGGGAACATTGCAGGCTTATTATGTATCAACAAAGAAAAACAAATCGTGATTCTGACTGTAATTAGAAATTACCCTGGCCCAGTTACCTTTATGATTTTATACGGGTTTCATACATTCAGTTTAAGTCAACCATTAAACATTCTGATTTACAACACAGTAACTATTCAAGTATTAACCTGAGCTCCGACCACAATACTAGCGTATTCAGGGTTCACACAAACGAGTTACTCCACGCACATAAACCACGAATGGCTCAATAAAGTAAATGAACGCACCCTAGATTTATTACATTTCCGCTACGTACGAAAATTTTTGACAGAACCCTAACTCAGGGGTTGCGAAACTATGGTATGCGTAATAGTGGTGGCACGCAAAAACTATGCATGTTTATAATAAAAGTTACAAAGGTAATATTAATTATTTACAAACTACAAAACTATAATAGAAATAAAGGTAATATTGTTTTAATAACCTTTTTATACATTTCTACGTTAATTGTACGATACTTATTCGTTTCGTGTACTATCCTTAATCCTTAATAATATCCAAAATGCTACTTCCTATACTAATTTTATAAATGCGAAATTTTGTGAGAATGTATAGATGTTTGTTACTCTTTCACGCAAAAACTACTCACCGGATTTGAAATTTGGCACACAGATAGTTTATAACCTAGATTAACACATAGAATACTTTTTATCCCGTGGGATAATTACCAAACAGTGGCAGGCGAAGCCGCGGGCATAAGCTAGTCCTTAATAAAAGTAACAATTTCCTATTTTTTGCCGACAGTGGTGACACGTTACAGCCACTTTATTGTTATTATTTATTTACCCGTCCGACACACATTGCGACATGACCCATTTACTGGAATGTCAAGTGTCCGCATATACTGTACGTTTGAAGACCGAACACTGTACACTGATGCTGCTATTGTATCTTAAGCATGATTGCCACTGCCAGTCACCTGGACTGTGTTTATGTGGGTCGATGTTGTGCTATTACTCATGGGTTGTCGCAGCAGTGATCCACCTTTATTTTTTGTGTTGTTTGTGTTCAGTGCTTACTAACAGTTTTTGAGTTATGGATACTCGAATAAAGAGAAATTATATTCTATTCTATTTTATTGATATGGGCACCTACTGGGCTGAATTGATCTGAAGAGTACCATCGACTCGAAATAAAGAAGATTTGTTGTCAGCCATGTCCTACTACAGATCGAAGAAATTCCTTTTCTACATTTTCTCTAACTTATCATTATTTATACTTAATAACATTATTTTGATTAAAATGTCAACCAGACGTAAAAAGGTTGGCCACCTCTACCCAAACTTATACTAAAAGGAGAATCCAATAAAATGAATAGGAATTCAGCTATTGCTGAGCTGTCAAAAAAGTTTGAGGACCCGTTGATATATCACCCCTAGAATGGCGTGGATGCGAACTTTTTCAATATAACTGGACTTTCTGACAACTCTCAGATGCTGACGAAAGCTGACAATGGTCTTGAATAGATGTGGTCTCGGGTTTTGTAAAGTTTTCTGACTTTTCACGAAAAGGTTTCGTTGATAGGTTATTTTTGAATAAATAATAACTTCGAACACTTTTGATCTCAGACTAATCTTAAAATTGTTATAATAAGCGTTGTCTAATTACCTTATTTAGTCAATCATTCATATCAGAAAGGGCTGATATAAATGGGTAGGTTATTAATAGAATTTAATATCAAATAAGGAGCTCTAATTTCAATATAAGCATCATTGATCCGTAAGTTTCAAGATTGTTTATGTAATCACAATAATTGCCCCAGTAATCTTTATTTCGCAGAAATTACAACTTGATTTTAGATTCTCAAACACCATTGCGGCCAAAATTGATACGAGAATAAAACGATATTTTCCTATGTTTACAATAAAATTCTGCCAGCAAAACTTTTTACTAAAGAAAATTACCCAAAAATATTTCGAGATAAATTGTTAATTATGTATTGTAAAAACTTTCTGCCCTTACATTCGGGTCGGGGGCGTTAAATCACATTTATTTCCTTAATCTTTTGTACTCATCTGTATCCGTTTGATCCGTTTTTCTCCGTTTTCTCTCTCATACTCTCGTTAGCAAGTCGTTAGACATGCTTTACGATCCGTTTCCGGAAAACTAAAAAGGTGTTTGTGCTAAAATATCGCGGTAAATCTGTGCCTTTAGAAACGATATATGTTGTTGTAGGCTTTGGAGATATTTTGAAAAGGTATTCTTAGAAAAGGAAAAAAGTGACTTTTTAACTTGAAATGTAAGAGGCCATCCAAATCACCTATTAAATGGCATGCTTAAAAGCAAATAAGATAAATAATTTTAGTCGCTAGAAATTTTACATAAATACTGTTACTTCCCCAAGATGGACATAACTCCAGCCAAGTCGTAGAAATTAAAAAAAAAACTTGAAAATCTGTCACCATCATCCACATCCACAATTAAAGAAAATGTTTCGATGGCATTTCTAAATTCGCCATCTCCTCGTAAGAGCTCCTACGTTTAAACGATTAGATATATTTTAATGTCGTTTCGAGTACCTACATTATACTTGTGTATTATCGTCGTTCCATGCGACATTTGCTGGGTTAATAAAATAACGGATAATATTATTGGATCCTCTAATAATATTATTTATTTTTTAATATTATTTGATATCCAAAAATAATATTTGATCCTCTTTTTAAGGTATTGGTCTTTTTGACAAGAGCGAGCGAAGCGAACTCGGGACTTGGGACACCCCGACTCCGAACAGGTTAGGTTCGAAGGGGATGGCGGGTTCTAGAGAGCGAGCGAAGCGAGCGAACTAATACCCCGCCATCCCTTTCGTGTTAGGTTACATTAAACCCTGTAAACAGAAAAAGGAGCCCCGCATAACGGGGCTACGGCGACTACGCCTTATTACAACATTTTGGTGTTTACCTTGACGTTGATTTTATTCCTAATTTGACCTTCCAAAACTTCGAATTATATAAAAAAGTATCTAAATATTAGATACTTATTGCTCATTTCTCTTATGGGCCCAAGAAGTAACGCAGACGTAATTTCTACATCTTAAACATTTTTTGCGTTTCTAAACTGATTAAAATATGGATTGATTTGATTTATTTTATGTCTCAAAGAAAGAGAATCAATCATTAAAAACCGGCCAAGTGCGAGTCGGACTCGCGCACGAAGGGTTCCGTACCATTATCTATAAAAACGGCAAAAAAAATCATATCTGTTGTATGGGAGCCCCCCTTAATTTATTTTTTTAATTTTTGGTATTTGTTGTTATAGCGGCAATAGTAATACATCATTTGTGAAAATTTCAGCTTTCTAGCTATCACGGTTTATGAGATACAGCCTGGAGACAGACAGACAGACAGACAGACAGACAGACAGACAGGTCGACAGACAGACAGCGGAGTCTTAGTAATAGGGTCCCGTTTTACCCTTTGGGTACGGAACCCTAAAAAAGATGACCGTGTAGATTTTTTTGCTTGCAGTTTTTGCAAAATTAAAACGATCATTTAAATACATGCCGATAATCTATACAAATAAATAAAATTGAAGTGACTGTTTGTAATTTCAAAATAATAGATCTGAATGCAGTTCATCATGCTCTTGATGAAATGCATTCAGATCTATTGATAAATGAACTGAGACAAGGTCCCGGTTCATTTGGGGTCGGCGCAGCATGTCTTCTTCTTCCATACTTCTCTCTGACCGTTTATTCCAGCTAATCTCTGAAACGGCTGGACCGATTTCGACGAGACTTTTTCTGGCAGATAGCTGATGGTATAAGGAGTAATATATGCAAAGTTGTTAACAAAATCCGATTCAAATAGGGATATAATATTTTATAATAATTTCACGAAGGGCCACAGCTAGATGAACATATAGCAATAACCGTCTAAGTAAAACTACCTCAAAATCCTATAATACATACATCAAGAAATCTCCAAAATATTACCTAGGTCGTTATAAACTACAAACTTGGTACATATTTCGCAGTAGTTTCCTCAAGTGAAATTTATTGTTGGACCCAAGCTTGCCGGCTGCTCCAAAGTCTTCCCTTCTAAGATAGCAGCCTCATTATTTATTGCAATAATGCAATCTCACGGTGTCATCTAATGTTGCTCTTATCTTATGCTAAATATACCGCGTGGTTGATTTATTCTAGCAATTTCGCTGGCGAAACTCATTACCGTTGCTGTGGTGGATTTGTATGGTTTTTGAAGGGAGGGGAACTTTTTGCTGTGTAAAGAATATGTTTTCTCGTTGGTCCAGTAGTAGCAGGCACGACTGCTGAGCATGAGGTCTTGGGTTCGATTGAGGTTCTGGTTTTTCCAACAGAAATTTCTCAGTAGCAGCTGCGGAGTCTGATTTTGTGCATTAAACAAGTCTGATTTTCTGCATGGGACATGGAACTTAAACATAACTATTGAAATGTCGGTATTCTATTACTTATACCTCTGAAATTACCACACGACTACGATGATATAAAGAGTATAAACACGCCCTTTGCGAAGCCGAAAGTTACTTATTCTTCCCGTGATTGCGATCATTTTTTTGTTCTGAACCATACTTGGGAACCTTCTAGTTACGGAGATATTGAAGATCAAAGTGCCAGCATTTTCACATGATTTTTTTGAAATGCAAGTTTTGAATATTCTTACGTTACTGTTAATTCCTCCATGACCCCTGTAGTATTCAATGCATCCATCAGCACAGTGTTTTGAACGCGTAAAATGATGAGGACTATCGATAAACATGATTTTTCACCCCAAAAAAAAGTCGTTTCCCAGCAATAATTTTTGCGTAGTTCCTTTGTTTGATGTACAGAATGCTTGGTTGACGGCTGCGTGAAGGGTCCGTTTACACCTTGTATGTTTAGAATATGTTTTCTAAGGTTTTTGATGAAAAACTTAAATGGATAAAAGGCTAGTAAATAATTCTTACGAATAACACCCCAGATGAGTTACAGAAACGCCATCTATCGGGCAAGGGATTAGGAAAATAATATAGTAACACGTATGCCTTTATTCACGAACACTAGGCGACTTCTAAATAAAAGCGCTCTGTTGGATTCCCAACGCTCGGTTCAACGCCGAGAATTTAAATTCCAGTAAAGCAATAATATTTAGACATTCATTTGGGTGTCGCTTAATTTTAATGAAAACGTACATAAAATTCAATTAAATTACGAGATTGAGCAAAACCGTTGGAGTTGTTTAACCTAAGTAGCAATAAAATTTGACTGATAAATACCGACCATTTGTAACAAGAATCAGCGTCCATAGTAGGGATAAAATAAAACCGAGATCTGTTCATTGCGGCGGTATTTGACGTTGTGTGTTGATTAAAATTATTAATTTGCGGGTATTAAGATAAAATAATTGCCAAATTGTAGCCATTTAAAACATCAATAAAGCTATTGATATTATAATTTCGATGTTTGCAGCATTATAATTTCCAGGAAATGCTTAAAATCTCTATATTTCCACAAAATAGTCCTATTTCCAGTATAACATTTTCGTGAGATTTTTGAATCACGCTTTTGAATTAAAAAGACGAGAGAAAAAGTACATTTCTCTTACAATACGACTTCGCAAAGCCTGAACATCTTCTAGACAAGATGAAATTTTAATACGAAGGCAAACTCGTAAACTAAACGGTTTTATGTCCAACAACGCACATCACTCAGGATTTGGGAAGTTTAATAACGAAATAAGCCTAGTGTAAAAAGAGAATTTAAACGCTGATTTAATTTAATACAAAAAAATAATAGACGTCCAGCTTTTGTAATAACGACTATTTTAGGGTGAATGAAGCAGGGCCGAACTCCACAAAAAGTCGACACTAAATAATTGATATCATTAGCATTTATTGAACAAAAAGTTTTGTCACATGCAAAGATACAGATATTTATAGAGATGAGTTTAAACAGAGAAGAGTGAGTGTTTCAGAATGTCCATGCAGTTCAGCTCTGGACAACTACAGTACTTTCACAGTTATTATGGACTGTAGCTTCATATTTTTGTTTTCACAATTCAAAAGTGCCAGTAACTGGTCCATTTAAAACGACTTCATACTCATACCAAACTCACAACAAAGATGTACTAACAATTAGTTTTAGTTTAAATCAATAGTTTAAGAAAATTTACAACATAAATATAAGCTGATTTACTATGTTGCAGAAGATCTTAAGATTGCACTACGACTTCACGTTCCGATATCGTAACGTAATAAATGCCAAAAGAATACACGGCCACGTGAGCAAAGCCGCGGGCACAGCTAGTTTTAAATAAAAGCTTTCAGTTTGAAGCCTTCGTCCTGCAATGGACCAAAAAAAATAAATTATGAGTCATAGTTATTCTAGCGTATTTGCGAAGCGTGGTGTGGTAATTAGGTCATGTTCGTTAGGTCGTGCTTCAACTGACATTAATAATGTCAGTTGAAGCATCCGAACGTCCGGTCATTCATATATCTTTGTTAACAAGGTTTAAAAAAAGGAGCATCGGAATTTCTTTAACCAAGTTTTCGCCAAAATGACATCTTGATCACTTTTCCTTATGCAACAGACTCGAAACTACATATAACTCCCTTATACCAAAATCGACACTTAAACACTCGTGCAAGCAAACAAATACAAACGGGCATTCCTCAACAACAACACTAATTGTTGTTCTCAGAAGACGTTGCAACACATGAATACACACATCTGTACACAGCAATATAATACACAGTAGTACACAGCCATACCCAGCAATTACGACACAGTACACGAGTATACGTAGATCTCAATTAGAACGGCTTGTAGTCGACACAAATATGCCCTAGATGGCGACGAATGCAAGACGAATGCATTAGCAACAAAGGTTCTAGTAAATGCGTCTTGTCTTTGCCAAAGGAAGAGATGCAAGTCGTTGGATAGCGTTTTCGATGTAGAAGATTTTCTTTTGTTGAAAAGGCTGGTTTTATTGAAATTCTCCTTGGAAATGGATTACTATTTCTAATAAAAGACAGATTGATCGATGAATTCTGGATGGCTTTAGGCAACTTGTCGCAACAAATATTTGGCACTAAATTCGTTTCGTCGATTAGTACAAAATAATGGAGCAAAAATCCTGAGTTTGACCTTAGCAATAAGAATTGTAGTACCTAGGTATTTTTTGCCTACCTGGATGGTAAAAAGGCATAAATTTATGTATGTACATAATGTGCACGAGTCTTCAAAAGTACTTGACGTTCACTTTAAACAAGAATTTTGTGTGTTAAAAACCACTATTAAACACTTCTTGATTGAAATCTTATTAGCTGCTATTAGCTATTATGAATTACGATACATTTCGGTATGATAAACAAAAAGTTGACGGTCAGATTGGCGATCGTATGTTACAGTTATTGTTTGTTCGAACTGAAGAACGCAGCTACCCGTCCTCTCGATGCAAATTTATCGATCCTACAAAACCATCTACGGGCACATTCAACAAATTTGAAATATACGTCGAGTAGCCGTTTTGGAGGGCATCCAATATAATTTATTAGCAATCTGGCAGACGCTTGCATCTCCAAACTTTCCAGTTTCGTATGCTATTTCAAATTATGGCTTTACAAATAAAGTTACTGTGTAAGCATTTGATCTTTCTGCTGTGGTGTCTCTTGTCCTTAACAATAAATCTTACCAATTTGAATGGAATTTTTCAATAAAGTATTTGCTTTTTTCACGACTAGCTTTTAGCTGCGGCTTCGCTCGCTATCCTACAGTATCGTTTTAAATATAACCTAAGACACTCAGGGATACTGTAGCTTCCCATTAGTGAAAGCATTTTGGAATCAGTAATTCAGAAGATTACTCCCTACATCCAAACATACAAACATGACCTCTTTATAATATTAGTGTAGTTATATGAGTGTAGATAAAAAATCTTATTTAACCACGTAACCTTGTAAAGGTTGACGCGTCATTGAAGATCAAGGTTAAGAGTTCGAGTCTGGCGTGTTTAGATTTTTAAGTTTTAATTAATAGTACTTATCGTGAAATTTTTTCGACTTCAAGCTTCATAAAGGTTATTAAATTCTCGGACGTTTAATAATCCAACATGACATTTTTTTTTAAATCTCAAGTATTTTTAAGTAACTTTTGGCTGTGTATTTTTGATCCTAGCATACGAACTCAAAAACTGTAAGCTGTCGATCTAATATTTAGTATCCCTTAGCACAAATTAGTAACATATTTTCCACTCAACCACTTCTTAAACCCGACTACCAACTCACACAACCCGATAAGCCGCTAAAACGAAATCACAGAAGAATTACCCCACAATCCTATCCGTAAACAACTACAAAAAGCCGAGTATCTGCTTATAAGCGCAGAAAAATGTCTTCTGAATTGCGGGAGGCTCACAAAAGCCACGTAACTCAGGCACTGACGGCCGCTTGTTTTGAATAGGCCGACAATTTGTCACAACAAATTATTCAGCCATGCCGCATGAAAAGGGTGGCGCTTTTTATGCGATTTTATTTGTACAACGCGAAATGATTCTGTAATTGGGACGCCGATGAAATTGACCTTATTAAGCGATGTAGTCGAGTGAACCATGTGAATTTATTAGATACGTTGGGTTGGGATTATGTGATGTTCGCTTTGTGCGCACTCGAGTGTAACTTTTTTGTATCTGTTTTGGTTTAAAAAAGGGTTGGTAATGTAGCTTTTTACTGAACATGGGGCATTTATTATCGGATTTAGCAGTCTGACGGATAGATACTTTAAATTTTCCATTACCGACTTGTTGATGACCGTACTAGGCAAGACTTCAAAACCGACTTCATTTGCATGGAAAAAGCGATTCCTGCGTCCAGTAAAGACAAGCTAGACAAACAGTTGAAACAGTACAAGCGTAAGTAAACAAATGCTAAAACTTTAAAGGCTACTTTCCTATTTGGTGCAAAAACAACATAATAGCAAACCTGTCAGGCATTTCACTCATATTTTTTGTCCAACTATTCATAAATAATGACGTGCGGCCGTAAGAAACTTTGGGACCCCTTTCGCAACTTTAAGAGTGTTCCAAAACATTGTATAAACTTATAATAGGGTTTTTTTCGCTCATATAAATACGGTAAAGTCCCATCTGCTGGGGATTTGCTGAATCGATTGTATACTATTAGTTTAGAAAAGAATAATATTTTTCGAGGACACGACGAACTCGTAGGTGCGAGTTCTGGGAAAGACCGTTGTGTTTCAGCGTAAAGTTTTAGTAAACTTTTCTTTTAACCGGCACAAGGATAAAAGTTAAATAAATAATAAAACACAGGGGTTCCACCATTTAAGATATTTGTTAACATTAATTGTTTAACAAACTCATCTTTTTTTCTGATATCTAATATATAAAATTCTCGTGTCACAGTTTTCGTTGCCATACTCCTCCGAAACGGCTTGACCGATTTTGATGAAATTTTTTGTGCTTATCCGGTATCTATGAGAATCGGCCAACATCTATTTTTCATACCCCTAAGTGATAAGGGGGTAGGTAGGTAGGGTAGGTAAGTAGGTTAGGTAGGATAGGAAAGGTAGGTAGGTAGGGTAGGTAGGTATTTAGGGTAGGGTAGGTAGGTAGGTAGGGTAGTTAGCTAGGGTAGGTAGGTAGGGTAAGTAGGGTAGGTAGGTAGGGTAGGTAGGGTAGGTAGGGTAGGTAGGTAGGGTAGGTAGGTAGGGTAGGTAGGTAGAGTAGGAGGTAGAGTAGGTAGGTAGGGTTGGGTTGGTACACGTAGGATGGTTGGGTAGTTAGGTAGGGTAGGTAGGTAGGGTAGGTAGGTAGTGTAGGTAGGTAGGGTAGGTAGGTAGGTAGGGTAGGTAGGTAGGGTAAGGTAGGGTAGGGTAGGTAGCTAGGGTGGGTAGGGTAGGTAGGGTAGGTAGCTAGCGTATGGTAAAAAAAAGTGCATTGCAACGCATGCCGGGCACAGCTAGTTTTAATATATAAGCGTTTACGGCAAAAGTCATCTCATTTATCTCTTAGCTATTGTTGTCCAAGCCCTCTTATTTCCATCTTCATTAATTTTGCGACTGATTTTTTTAACCAATGCTTGATTTATCCTCTCATTTAGACCATTTGAGAATGGTGCGTTTACTGCAGTAAATACCATATTTTTAAATACCATATTTTTATCTGTTTTTCTTTTAAGAATTTCTTGAATTCTTACGAATTTATACTTGGATATTAATCGGTGAGCTGCACATGACCAAAGACAAAATACTTTATTACTATACCATTAGAATATTTAATTAATCCACCTACATTTTGCCTTAAATTAATAAGAGTCCCGTCAAACCTGGGACGGATTTAAGTTTTAAAAATCCAATTATAACATGGAAGACCGATTTCCTCGTAGTAATTACAAGTCCCATATTGCCGTGTCCGCTCCAGGCTTAAAAAAATATTACACATGTACGTAATTTGGACGTACATCATATTTCAGGATTTCGGAGTAGAATATTTTTTCACAAACTAATGGCAAACTAGATATTTCATGTTCAATGGGTTGAGAGATATCAGTGTGATTGACTTCAGCAGCCGGTCTGGAAATTAAACTTAACTTGCTTCAGCTCGTGACTTTGTTCATGTGGTTTTTGGATATTAAACACGAGACAGATTTTGTTGCTTTTTGGAAAATCGTTTCCTCAGTGCACCTCATCGTCATCTGCCTAGCCTTTTCCCAACTTTATTGGGGTCGGCTTCCAGTCCTACCGGATTCAGCTGAATATCAGCATTTTACAAGGAGCGACTGCCAGTGCACATCTAGATTTAAATATTATATCTTTCCATATATATCTGTAATTCCCAGAGGTTTAGGCCGAGCCTGTAGCACACACACATTTCGCCAGTAACGTTTAAGTCCCACGTGATGGGATGTGTTGAAGCTCCATGTTTCTATCTTCAGTGCATTAGGCTGTAATCAGCCTACCTGCTCATGGTCATCATCTGCCTAGCCTTTTCTCAACTATTTTGGAGTCGGTTTCCAGTCTGACCGGATGCAGCTGAATACCAGTATTCTTCATGAAGGGACTGCCAATCTGACCTCCTCAACTCAGTTAGAACTGGGTAGCAATCCTATAACCCCTTGGTAAGGTTGTCAGACTTTCGGGACACTGACTACCTAACGACTGCCAAAGATCTACAATTGGTAGTTACTACTTGGTACTGGTATTATACAGTTGATAGTATATTACAAAATTGATAACGAGAGATTTAGATTCCCTGAAAAATCAACTTTTTAACGAAGCGTCCTAAGGTAATAAAGCTTATAATGTAATCCTACCCTCCTTTTCATAAAAACTTGACATTTATAAAAGCTGCAAAATACTAACCGCCTCTGTCTTTTCCATGTCAATGTAGTAAAATGGGACAGTTCCCAAAGTACTTTGAGGAATAAGGTATTTTATTTCTTCTTTATATATCCATCTTGTATTAAACTTGAATGTCCCTAATGTATTAGTTACCTGGGTTCAATTCTGAATGGCAATGAAAGCACACAGTTTAATTGTCAGAACCCTGTTTTTAGTGGGTATGAAAGGACTAGTAACATTGGGCTCACCCCCTATTGCATGAGACTTAAACATAACTGACCAAATATTGGTGTATAGGCACACAAAGTTTTTCAGCATGCGTTATGTTATGTTATAGGAAACGACCAAAATATGAAGTGTTATTTTAGCGACTTATCCAAAGACCTAAATAATATGTCCCTAAACCATTTTAGACAAAAAAAAGACTAAAAATAATAATGTTTTAACTACCCAGCAAGTTATATCGTCATAAGCCGACGCGAGCTGTGTTAACACGCCGGCTCTCTGAAATCCCTGAGCAAAAAGTTGCGCTTTAGACCCGACGGTGACAAATCGCTTTTTACGCTTACCGTGCTTTATACTTAGATGCTTTACTTCTCCTGAATAAAATAACGTATTGGTTCAGGATAGGGTAATAAATGTGGATGTGTTTATTCATATTTGGGTCAAAGTAAAAGTGTTGCCTTGTTGCTATGAGTCCAGCAGAGGAACTCTCAAAAAAAATGGGATTATTTGTCCCAGTTATTTGGCTTCGTGACACGTTACACTTGTTTTATACGAGTAGATTATCTACAGGTATTCATTGGACTAAAAGTCTGCCAGCTAGGGATATCGTACTACCCGATACTAACTGGGTTATGGAAGTTAGATAGGCAGTCTATTCGCATCAAAGTATGTTTATAAATGTGTTTGTTTGTAATAAAACTTTAATTGTTATACCGAAAATCCCTAAAAACCATATTCATACACTATTTTTTAATGCTTTCTTGGACTCAGCTAACGCAGCAAAAATAGTAAAATTACTATTACAACTGATAATACAGTCAGAAGCCTGATAGTCTAACTCACAGTCTTACCAATTGGTCTCGGGATTGTAGACGTCAGATAGACAGTTGCTTCATGCAAAATACTGGCATTCAGTTGTTTCGGTTACCTTAACATAATTCGAAAAAGACTGGGCCGATGACGATGACGAACAATCAATTACACCTACAACTCTAATTCTTATTAGGGTATCATAATTATCACCATTTACGCTTATTTAACTTTATTTGGGGTCGGCGCAACATGTTTTCTTCTTCCATACTTCTCTATTACTCGTTGACACTGATGAGCTACATCAGACACATCCTTTCTGCGATATCACCCTTCACAAAGTCCATTCATCGTTTCTTTGGTGGTGGTTTGATTTTTGTTTCTCTACTCTTTCACCTACCCATCCATATTCATACTCAAAACTTTCCCCACGTCATTTTCCTCATTTCTCCGCATCACATGCCCATACTAAGCCAACTGATGACCACACAACTTTTCAGTCACCGGCGCCACTTTCATACTTTCTCTTATGTACTCATTTCTTATTTATCCATTCACGTAACACCACACATCCCCCTTAGCACTCTCATCTCAGCCACATGCAAATGCTTTCATTCACTTTTTTATAGCCCAGCATAGGCATAGCAATAATAGGGCATAGTGCCTAATTGCAGATATCCGTGCACAAATGTTCAACATCAAGACAATATAATATCATCCCCTCCGATTGTCTGAAACATTACGAGAATGTCATCCCCTTCGATATTTTAAAAAGAAAGACCTAAATGCGAATACGGAACCCTCTTTAAACATTTCGCTGAATCTTTTTAGCGCTAGGAAGATCTCGATATAAAACGAGAGCCTTTGGGACCGGCTCGTAAACGGAGCTACAACTAGTTAAAAGTTAACACCCTGTGCTTGTATACTGGCTACTTTTAAAATAAATGTTACGTACTCAATCTTTCTCTAAGATTGTAGAACACTGTTGTTACTAACAATTTTACGTTTATTTCGTGTAGCCCGGATTTTGAAGTATCTTATACAAGTCAAGGAAGCCACCACAATGAATATTTGTTTAAAAGTTTTGGATACAGTTAAGCAGATAGATACTTCGGTTTCAAGAATTTCCAATGAGTTAAGTCGATGAACGCCTTACGGCTTACATACCGACATAAACTAAGACTTCTTGCCATGGATGCAGGCAGAAACTACAGACTATACGACGATACTTTCATACTCCTTTTGCCTCGTCCACGTTCATACATCTGGTCATACACGCACGCCGGTTCCGAGTACTGCGCGCCTTACCTCTCCGAAGACCGTCACTAATAAGGTCAGTGTATGTCCTTCTAGGGCAACCTCTTCTGGTGTTGCCACTCACATCTGCCTTGTATATTTGCAAGGCAGATGATATATAGAGAGGCCTTTGATTAGTCGCCTCCACTCATCCTCTCAACATGACAAACAACTTCGAACCAATAACATAACATCACGCCTGTAATCCCCGCAGGGTTAGTAAGGCAGAGGTGTACGTATTATTACACTCACATTTCGCCAGTTAGGCCTCAGCCTCGAGTTTTGCGGGCAGCGGGGCGGCGGCGGCGGCAGCGCTCGTTGACTGGAGTGCACCGCTCGTTGCCCGCCCCCGCGCCGCTGTTTTCAAGAACCGGTCGGCGGTCCATTTGATTTTACGCATAAGATCCTGCCGCTCCCGCGCCGCCGCCACCGCCGCCCCGCTGCCCGCAAAACTCGAGGCAGAGGCCTTATGTTTAAGTCCCGTGTATGACGGGGCGAGCCTATTGTCATCAACCGAGCACAGATCCGAACTTTGTAGGTGCTAGAAATTCAGTGGAAAAATCCAATAACAATTTGCCCGACCAAGAATCGAACCCAGGCCCTCATGCTCAACGATGCAGTAAAATTTAAACCAATACTCTATCTTCATTAGCAGAATCCAAAAAGAGCACTGTTCTGTATCGAACATCATCTGTATTTGACATACGCACGTACTAGACTAGAAATCCAACAAAGGATTAACATCAAAGATATGTCTACTCGTACGTGTTAAGTTTACCCATATAACATTGCCTACGCTAGCAGACTAGAAACTGTAATTAAATAGGTCCCAGTCATGCTAAGGGCGACGAACTCGAATGTGACACCTAAGCCACATGTGGCGTTACAAAATATTATTAAAATAAATAGTAAGTTGTTATATTATGTACAGTCACGACCACTGATATTTGCTACTTAGATCTTTTTAAATGTGATTTTCGATTTCTGTATTGATTATTATAACTTTTTACTACGAATAGTATTTTGGAACCCGTAATATTATGACTCCTTCGTTGGTGTAGTGGTCGCAAGACTGTCGAACATGAGGTACTGGCTTTGATTCCCAGGTCAGGCAGTGCTGTATTGTTTTCTTCCATCAGGAATTTCTCACTAGCAGCCACGGAGTCTGGATTCTGGCAGTTGATGGCAATTGGCCTATTATATGGGACTTAAAACTATAACTACCGAAATGTGGGTGTACTATTAGGTAGATACACCTCTGCCTAACCCTGTGGGATTACAGGCGTGATTTTATGTTTCGTCATATTATGACACACAAATTCGGGATCGTTATTCCACGGTACATTTTGCTGCATCTTGTTAGACTGGAAACCGACCCCTATCCCCCCCCCCTACCCTTCGTCTTCCAGCTTACTAATCCAAGTTTATTTTCTTAGTAGATGATGGTGTATATTGTGTGTTTTATAAGCGTCATAATATATACATAGTGCAAATACATTTTTTTCTAACTTATTTCAATACATTGTTAGTGCTAGTGTGGACAGTTCACTGCCCGCCTTTTAGCTCAACATTAACTTAATTGTTCTTTTGTCAACTTTATGAAGTTCTGAGTCAAAATAGTGCTATGAATAACATAATATGAACAATTATTATAACCTTTTCTCTTAATTCGTATCCCGCTGGCTAATTTGTCTGTCTCGGTCTGCCAAAGTCAAAACAATGAGCTCGAACCGTCTTTTGAAGTCATATTATGATGGTTTGGCAAGTTCAGCATAGTCACGCTTGGTGGAACCAACAAGGTTTCAACCAAACACAGGACCACTTGACTGATCTATACGTCTAGCCATCAAAGCCAAGAGGCACTCCTTCGCAAGTAAACACAAACAGCTGCTTTCTCTTGCTTTCATCTATTTAAAAAACAAACTACGATCGCCAATTTCTAAATCGAATAAGAAAATTTAGTTCGTTAATCAATCAAAATAATTTAATTACGTTATAATTAAATTGAATCTCCACCTGTTAAAATATCAAAATATTAATTTATTTAAATGTTGAGCATTCCAGTGGAAAATATTCAATATAATTATGATAAATTCAGGTTCGCTCCCAGAGGAGAAGCGGGAAAATTTAACACGCGCTTGCATCCCTCGGGTGCAAGGTGATTATAAATTGTGCCGTGTTTTATGCGTCCATCTCGTAAACTACCATTTATATGGCGTATTTAATAAGCTATGAATTGAAATGAACCACTGAATTAATTTTGTTGCTGTGTTAGTTTTATGTGTTGGCGAAATGTACGTGACATTATTAGGATGAAAATGAACCCAGATGAACCTACTTCAAATTTCATATTATTCTTGAATGGGTGGTAGACGTCTCTGTTTAATAGTCATACCTACAAAGATAATGATGATTCATGATTGATTTATCGAATATATCGATGAGTAGGTTGACCTTTAAGAACCAATATTATACAATATGTTTAAAAAAACCTGTCCGATTCGTGAGGGTATTATTAGGTATCGGGATTAGATTCTATTTATGTAATCCTTTTTAGAGAACAGGTAAGAAATACCCCGATGAAAATTATATTAAATGTACTAAAATGACGAAACTTTTATGGTAACACACGGGCGCGAGCGGTCGCTTCTCGGGTAGTGATGTAAAAAAAAACAATAATTGACGATCGAACATACTTATGCCAAAGATGGTGTTGTCACGTTTTTAAAGTTTGTTTGAATTTAGGGAAACGGTGTTAATTAGAAAAAAAAATGCATTTTAAACTTCATTAATATTTTTACTTTCATGAATATTTTATGTTTCTTAATCTATGTGGCCATATCATTTGTATATGCCCCTTTCGGATTAGACAGGTTTCTTTTTTACATATTGTAAATGTTTTTAGACTTTTTGCCAATACTATTTAATCTAGGTTAAGTTTTTCGTAATATAGGTGGGTTACGTTTTTAGAGAATAAGACACTAATAAAATCAAGTATTATAATATTTATTTAACAATAAGGATACTTGAATATAATTTCAACACATTAACAAAATAAAATAAAAATTCAAATTCCATATGAAGGGGTCAGGGGAAAAACAACTTTTGTCACATTTTTTATTTTTTTCAACTAGCAATGCAGTCTGAATGGTTGTAACTGTCGCTATGTTCTTTCAAAAACTACAGGGCAATAACATTCATAGTCTCTGCGCTATCAAGCTTTTAAAAACATCGGTACAGGGAAAAAACATCCAACGTCAGAACCGTTCAGGAAAAAATCAACCATTGTCCATGGTCGACTATGACAGTGACATAAGACTTTTAGGTTATATTTTTCTTTCGTTTCCAAGAGCGCTAAAATTACAGGAATTGTGAGTTTTTTACGCAAAATGTCTGACGAAGAGTGTAATGTTTTGTTAGATTGCCTTGTGACATCAATTGTTTTTTCCCTGATATTGGTCGACATAGGATGATTTTGACCTGATTGTTCTGACTTAGTCTTAATTTTTTAATATAACTCTTAACTGATGTGAAGTCAAAATAAAATAAATAAATAATTACATTAACAATAAACACTTTTTCAATAAAAAAAGCTTTTCTTATTTATTTGGGTATAAATGACACTATTTTATTAAGATCTTAACCTTTAATTAGTAATATCTCAGTTTGTTCATTAGGTGACAAAAGCTGTTTTCCCCCTGACCCCTTCATATCCATATCCACGACTTACGGATGAGAGTCTTAAAAAAAAATGTTTACACAATAAAAGTTAAGTATCCCATCCATACTTAACTTTTATTCTGTAAGCATTTTTTTTTAAGACTCTCATCCGTAAGTCGTTACGTCAAATCAAATTTGTCAAAATCAAATCATGCATATTAGGTTTATTTTAAGTATAACAGCTCCTTTTATAATACCATTTGTCAGATGCAATGTCACTCGCTCTACGTTGGTACAGACGCCAACACATCAAGGTACCCGAAACTGTCAAATTTCCCCAATCAACCTTGAACCTAATGCTTTACCGATAAAGTTGAAAATCTATTTAAGAAATTTGACAGATTGTAGTACCTTAATTTGCTGACGTCTGTACTATGCAGAAAAGTATCCTACACTTGCTTACTATACTTAAAATGTAATAATTTACTGTTTCAAACTTCTAGAGTACTAATGAGTGAGCTTACAAACACCAAAGATATACGGGCTTTCTTCACAAGCAAGTTTAACTGTAACTACTGGTATCTTTTGAATTCTTTTCACTTTGGATTGAAAGCTGCCATTTGAACTAAAAGTCAAGCAGTTTGCAAAGGTGTTTCAAATAGCGGTGGAGTTACACAAAGTTTGTTACAACTTAGCCCAACTTCCCCTTCGCTTAGCTAAAACATGAATATGTATTTCCAATTTGTGGGTACCTAGGTCTGCAGGTACTTACTTAGGCTTCTAGAATGGTCAATGATTTGTGTCGACAAACATTCTACCTACTTTAATAAATCGAGTTATCTTTTCAACGCCGGCAAGATAAACTGCCTAAGCACAATATACCTATAATATGGCCACTGGGACACGAGCCTCATCTTTGTGAGACAGTGTTCGACGAGGTTCAACGTAATGCATCAATGATGATGGATGAATAAGAGAAGCTCGTGGCTCAATCATAACAGCCGCTCTGATCGATCTTCAGGTTAAGCCTCGCTTGCCTAAGTTGGTCTATGGATGGGTGACTACCCATTACATACCGAGTTTCCGCCTTGCCTCGGAGAGCATGTTAAGCTGTTGGTCCCGGCTGTCATTTGTAGATCTTTGGCAGTCGTTACAGGTGTGGCCCGAAAGTCTGACAACCAGTCTTACCAAGGGGTAATCTATTACCCAGCTGCAAACGGTTAGACTGGAAGCCGACCCCAACATAGTTGGTACATGGCAGGTAGCTGATGTGATGATAATTATGAATGAACAAATCCTCTTTTTGAAATCAACTAACTCAAATCCAAATAACTAAGGTATCGATAATTTAAATCTGAACAATGTTGCCTGTTTATTGAAATTGTGAAAGCGAAGTAAATCCTTTTGTGAAAAATCTCACTTAAAATAATTTGCTCCGAGAAAACTGACTGTGTAAAAATATAAATCCCGGTTTGTTTCGTAAAAATTTTTCTCCGCGCAGTCGCTAGAATATCTGTTAGTGACACTTCAGACTTAGCTATCTTTTTTATCCATTCTGAGGAGCTTATTAACTGCATTGCGGTAAATGTCGCAGGCATTGACAGAAAATCTTCGCATCGTATTTAGAGTATTGTAGTTATTTTGGGTAGTCAAAGGTTTTAAAAAGCTAAATTGCTGCAATAAAAGCCATTGTTAAGTGCATCAATTATGAGCTACTAGCTTTTACCTGCGGCTTCGCTCGCATTAATTTATAATATGACAATTAATTCGGGGTGTTACTCTGCTTGTAATAATATAATTCAATCATGATTTGAAAGACACGTGGCGCCATCTATTATAATAAGAACGTTATTGTTGTTGTCCAGTACATTTTTTCGGGATGAAAGGTACTCTATGTCCTTTAAGTACACCTGACAACGTAAATGCAAAATTTCAGGATGATCGGCTCAGTGGTTTAGGCGTGAAAAGGTAACAAACAATCAAACAAACCTACTTTCGCATTTATAATATTAAGTAAGTAAGTAAGTACGGATATGGGTTTCATATTTTAATTGTTTTTTGGCGTTGCCTTTTTTACCTACTTACTATTGTAATAATTTCGCTTGGTATAGATAGATAGATTCCTAGATAGATTCCTAGCCAGGATGTTTGTGCATTCACATGCACAAACATCCTGGCTAGGAATCTATCTATATCTGGTTATCTGTGAGATAACCTATTATTATTATATATTATTATAGCTAGCCCATATTGTCCCACTGCTGGGCAAAGGCCTGCCTCCATACCTTCCAACGGTCAAGATTGTGTGCTATAAAAAATATAAATGATGATCTATAAAACAAATTTATTTCTAAGTTCGTAAGATCATGAATCAATCCTGGGTCAAATCACACAAAAGGCTAATGGCTTACCTAACACTAGTTTAAACCTAATCACGCTCATCATCTGCCTAGCCTTTTCCCAAAATTAGAGGTCGGCTGTACCAGCATTTTACATGGACCGACTGTATTCACAACCCTTACACTTAAATATAATGCTTAAACTCATCTTGCACTATTGCGCAGTGACTAAACCGTGTACCATTATTTATGTTTCAATTCATTGATTTTTAGGGTTCCGTACCCAAAGGGTAAAATGGGACCCTATTATTAGAGACTCCGCTGTCTGTCTGTATATCTGTCCGTCACCAGGCTGTATCTCATGAACCGTGATAGTTAGACTGTTGAAATTTTCATAAATGATGTATTTCTGTTGCCGCTATAACAACAAATACTAAAAAAAAACAGAATAAAAAAATATATAAGTTGGGATCCCATACAACAGACATGATTTTTTTGCCGTTTTTATAGATAATGGTACAGAACCCTTCATGTGCGAGTTCGACCCGCACTTGGCCGGTTTTTAATTTTACATCAATCAGAATGTTGTACTCTGAACTTTTCACAGAGAATCACACAAAACGACAGTTCCAGGCGACACTCTCGCAATGCAACAGTAACACTGCAATCAGTACCCCCGAATTGAAACCACCTTACAGATAAACAAACTAAGTTTCAGGCTTTCAGGTGAACTCGGCATCAACTGCACTGCGGTGAAACGTAGTCTGTTAGTCCCGTTTACACCAAGAATGTTGGAGTAAGATTCATCGTTGCCACGTCCAAGTTTCGGCGCACTTTACCTTTTGAATTTGTGTTTTTGAACATGTCTTAAAGTTCAGTGTGGTAATGTAAAATGTATAATGTTACAGAATTACATGCAAAGTGGTGAGAAATCTTTGAGAAAAAGTGGTTTACTTTCAAGTGTTGCCAAACTGTCGACTACCTTCACTTTGCTTTGCTTGGCTATATAACTCCAACAAAACGTGAAAATAAATTCATTTTATCCGATTTTGTTTGATCGATTCACAACTTCCAAAAAAATGACGATCATACCAAACTGTTGACAAAATTGATTGATTTTATGTTGAGGTTAAGAAAGTAAATTTTAGCTTAACAGATATAGCTTCCAAAGTACAGTAACGCTCATTTACACTAACAAAAGGCGTCATCTAAATGCGTAAACAAAACCGCACTATTCTATTATCAACTTTCAGTACTAAGCCGAAATATATGTCATGCATAATAAGGCACTATTATAACATTGAATTAATTAATATCTACGGGTTTACTTTAGTCCCTAAGCTAGCCCAACTAAGCCTGGACTAAAAACATTCTTCAATGTTTGAAAATAAACATACTTACCTAAGTTCAGCATATTTTGGACTTGGTAAACAACCCAAAATGTCAGATTTATCGTTAGCTCACCCTTAAAGGTGTAAATGGCACCAAAGTCCTAAGGTTATAAGGCACTAACTTGAAACAAGAATAGTTGAAGACTGTCCTAGGCACAAATTTCTCACGGTCTCGAGTTACCGTGTCAACTTAATTTGGCTTTTGTTATAAATCTTTTTGGGTGTGTTTTTAATAAAAGCTATTGAAATCAAAATAGGAGAATCATCATCATTCTACTGCCCTTATCCCAATTTATTTGGGGTCGGCGCAGTATGTCTTGTTCTTCCATATTTTTCTATTACTCGTCATCTTAGCAGTCACCTCCTTTTTAGACATATTATCCTTCACACATACCATCCATAGTTCCTTTGGTCGTCCTCCACTTTTATAGTCATCTACATTCATACTCACTTTCCTCATTTCCCGGCATCACACTCCACACCACAATAATCGATTACCACACAACTTTTCAGTCAGCGGCGCCACTTTCAGAATTCTAATTAAAATATTAAAGTAACTATCTAAAAATATATCTACATTTACGAGCAGATACCTACAGCAAACGATGGCCATGTACTTCATCCAAATGCAAAATACGTGAATATCAGGTAAGTATTCAATTACCTAATGGTTGCCGTGCGGAACACACCTCTTGCTGCGATGCGACGCGAACGGTCGGAATCGTGAATGTAGTCTAGGAGAGCGCCTACTTTTATTACCTGCTTATATAAGTCATCATATTATTATTTGGGACGTTTTTATAATAGTTATATCAGGTCGCAAATCATATTTTAATCAACATACAATCTGACACTGATCTGCAAATTGCACAAAACGTAAGAAAATTTGAATTTCGCGGGCTACCCTGACGCTTCCACCTTTAATGGTAGACGACAAGTATGGTGCAATAAGAAATGACAAAGTTAAATGATTGTTTTTACCATGTGGTGCCATAAAACCCTTGGTATCATATAAATACATCTTCTGGAAAGATACACATCTTTGTAGAAGAGAACGTCAAATAATTAGTTGCGTACTTAAAATTAATTAGTAAAATAATGTCATAAGAGTATTTATATTTTTATAACTGATGAATTATGGCCAACCTATATTTGGCTTTTCTTTGTGCGTCAATCTTTTGTTATTATAATATTGAGTTCATTTAGCCAACATGTTTCTTGTGCTACCACTCTTTCACACGAATACACTATTACTTATCTGTATCTACATCTAATATAGTTTTTAGGTATTTAATATCTACGAAGTCTTCTGTTCCCATTTCATGGACGTCATAATTATGGAATTTTTCGGGAAGCTTTTTTTATAATTGTATAGAATCCAGATGGATGAAATAAAGGTTTATTCTTCTTAGCCAGTTCAATAGTTGCGTGGATGTTTCTACTTCCATTTGACTGTGCCCAGGTTCAAAATACTTTTGGTTAATCTCTGGTATATTGAAAGCTTCAATGCAGTACAGTAGTAGAGCTGATATATACATTACGACATTCAACTTAAAATCACTATTACGAAGAAAAAGCAAAAAAAAAGTATTCTCCTAACTTCAAATCAGGGGGCTCCCCCGCACTGCGTGTTTCAACTCGTTGAGACCTTACATCAACTTTTAGACTAACGTAACGCCAAACTAACGTAAGTTTATATTTTGTCAATGGACTATAATACTAATCAAACAAAATAGTACTGCCACAAAAACGTAAATCGTTTTGACCATTGACTTGTATTAATTATATCTTACAAAAATGTTTGTGCCAATAAACGTTACACTGGCTCTTTAAACTATATAAGCATCAAAACAAAATTTTGTAACGACCAAAACAACGCTTTTACGTTCTTATGGTTTGTATAATATTGCCAAACAAACTATACTCTAAGAATAAAAATATTGTTTTTAGAAATACCTACGTACCAATTGCTCTAAAGAGGGAACATAATTAGAACTATTTAAACGGTATTCATAATACGTTTTTCTGGCTCTATTGAAAATGATTCTTAAGCTATTTCGATTTTTTGGAATTTGATAAATATTGACTTTACCGTTACGTCGTTTTGGCAATTCATAACCAAGGGCAATTCATTCATAAGTGAACCGTTGTATGAAAAAAACTTTTTTTTATTTTTTGTAGATACGTTCATCTGGTTCTTATACCGCGATATATACCTAATCATGACATCTTCGAAATCGAAATACCAGGTCTGAATTTAAAAATAAAATTATTTAGATAAGATTAAAATGATATTAACGTTTTTTCAACAACAACTACTGTCTGTCTCTCAGCCTATAACGCTGCCGCACCTTAACTTGTTTTCATGAAAAAGACTGTTTACGTTGCTTGAGTAAAGTCTGAGCTAAAACATAGATTTTAACAACGTTTAGACACGGAATGAGCCCCGCCCATGAATATAGTACTTTGTTGACTAACGCTAAATGGCGAACGAAGCGAGCTATTTCAAAAACTACGAGCAAGGGTTTTTGAAATGGGAACACCTTTGAGAGGAACATGTTTTACCGGTTATGTGATGATTTTCTTTTTGAAGTTTAAAAAAAGATTCTTTTTATGTCGCTTGGGTAATTTGGTGGAAAAAGTCATAGAGTTTTTTTCATGTTTACGTTACACATTCAGCGTTCATTTTCTCATTTCACAAATGACTAGCTGTTGCCCGCGACCTTTGTCTGCGTAAAATGATTATAAAAATATGACTTCCCTAAATATTTGAATATGTTTTTTGTTGACAATTTCAAGGGTTTCTTTTTTATCACCGAACCCTAATACTATAAAATAAAAGCTTAAGTAAATCCTTATAACATCAGCTATCTGCCAGTGAAAGTTCCGTCAAAATTGCTTCAGCCGTTTCGGAGATTAGCCGGAACAAACAGACAGACAGGCAGATAGACAAAAATTAAAATAAATATTAATATGTACCGTATATACTTTCATATGCTATCAGTAAAAAGCTGTTATTTTGCAAATACAAACAGACACTTCAATTTTATTTTGCATATCTTTCTATAAACTATCACACAACCTGGCCCAGAACCACCACCATAGAACTCTTTACGAATTTAAATTCTCAGTTTTTCTACGTTGCAGTTTAGAGTTTTGTCATTTGAAGAACTTACTTTTTGTGCAGATTGGTTTATCAAGAGTTTTAGTTTTATGTTTTACAACAACGTCTACCTAAAACTTTACCCCAATTTAAGAATATCCTTCGATATAAATATTCATACCTTATCAAAACTTCTAGCAATCGTTACCACAAAACCGGTTAAAATTAACCGGTAGGCCCGAATACATAAAATTCAAGTTATATGTAGGTTCCTTTATATGTTACTTAGTTAAACCATACCCCCATAAAGTGATAGCGCTGTACAATTTAAAATGAAATTAATAATTACCAACACCTTCGTACCTTTGGTAGTAGGCGGTCATTATTTATCAGTTGGGAACATGGAGCAGGAATAGATGGAGTGCCACCTCTTGGTAAAATATAATTGCATTCTGGAGCATTTTATATTATTATAAAATAATAATATAAACTATTCTGCCAATGTCTTGTGTGATATAGAGTGCTGAAAATGGTTTTATTAGTAAACATTATATGAAATTGTTTTACGAAAGCGAAAAAAGATAGCGGAGTTAGTTCCAATAATTGCCACGTGACATCATTGGCATCATTCATGTACAGCAATTTATAGTTGCCACAGGCTAAATTTAATGTTTTTAATTAAAGTTTTGATCAACTTCATAGAACACTGATGACAAACAGTGTACTAATAAGAGTTGCTCACGATCAAAGCTAGTCTCAATTCCATACTCGAACTAAGACTACTATTAGTAGTCTTGTGCTAACCGAACCATGTTTTCAATTCACTAATTACGGTAACTATGCCCATTATATACTCTTTCAGGGACAGTTTTATGATAGAAACAGTGTGAGCACTCCATTTCTTCACACTCCATGATTCAAAGGTAGGCTGGGCTCGCATAATCATATTTACAGCTAGCCTACGTCGCCTTTGTTTCGTTCATTATTCAGCCTTTTGTCTTTCCCGTAATAACTTTTAACCCCTTTATTATCTTCGCTTTACGGACAAAACAATTTTTCTTCCCGGATTTTCGAGGTAAGAATTGATTGATGTTCAGGAAATGTGAGGAAGAATATTTCCTTGAAATATAATTATATTGGTATGTTACTTATATTTTTCATAAACACATTTTCCTGTTAAAAGGGGAACCAATTAATTAATGTTGCCATTTTTTTCTTTGTTTGTTTTGTAAGTCGAGTTCTTTCAGTGACTTTTATTCATCGCGGTTTACTGAGTGCTATTTTGGAGTTTGCTTTCAGCCAGGTTTTATTTTATGGTGGCATACAAATCTTAGAAAAACATTTCTGCATAATCGACCGTCATTTATAATTTACTAGTGTTTGCCCACGGCTTCGCTCGCGTTAATTTAGAATTTGACTATTCGGGTTGTGCTCTGTTTGTAAAAATATAATTCAATCATGATTCGAAAGACACGTGGCGCCATCTATTATCATAACAACGTTATTGTTTGTTTTCCTCGTGATCAGTACTTTTTTCGGGTTGAAAGGTACCCTATGTCCTTTATGTACACCTGACAACGTAAATGCAAAATTTCAGGATGATCGGCTCAGTGGTTTAGGCGTGAAAAGGTAACAAACAAACAATCTGACTTTCGCATTAATAATATTAGTTAGGATTAGAATTCCCTACTAGTCTGATGGGAGTTTCTCCTCAGCTTCAGTTATTCATCATACACAAGACTAGCTTTTGCCCGCGGCTTCCCACGCGTTATGGACAGAAATTATTCCACAGGAACCTTTTTTAGCCAATGGCACTCACGAATAATGAAGCTTCTTACTAGTGAAAGAATTTTCGGAATCGAATCAGTAGTTCCGTTAAGATTATCCCGTACCAAATTCATGGTAACGGTTTGCGAGTGAATGTCCCTTATACCGTGTATATATCAATTCTAAACAATACAAGAAAAATACGCAATACTGTTTTTGGAATTGAAGTCACGCGACCTCTTATTTCATAAAATTATAAATGTGTGACTGTTCAACTGCCTATCAAGTTTATGTACACACCTGCCACTTTTATAAGTGTTTCTGCAATAATATGATTTATTTAAAGTAACCTTGTTAGTCGATATTTATTTAAGTTTGGTTCTCACTATAAGATTTTATTATTCTAGAAGTTTGAATTCTATAATTATGTGTTTTTTTTGACTTACCTACTATACAAGTAACTTAAGTAAGCTTCCAGGCTTGCGATGGAGTAAGTCTTTCAGTTAAAAAGCAAGCCAATGAATTAAAAACCGGCCAAGTGCGAGTCGTACACACACGCACACAGGATTCAGTAGCACCAAACAATATAATAAAAATCATCATTCATATGTTGTATTGTACTACATTCAACAGTAAAACTATTTTTTTTTGTCATAGTATGTTAATGAAAAACAAAGTCACTGCTGCATTTTGATGAAAAGTCCGGTATAGTCCAAGTCCCATATCTCGAAAACCATCAAATCAAATCTTATTGAAACTAATTTCCAATGAAAGTTTTTTTACGTTCTACAATTCTACATTTTTTCAGAATTTTCCTCTTCGTACTTTAAAAATCAGAGGGGGGCGACATTTTACCATTTTGGAATTGTCTATCTTTCAAACGATTGACTTTGCGAAAAAATGCGAAAAAACCCCGCACGTATAGGTTTGATGAAAGAATTTTAAAAATCGGTTCAGTAGATCCAGAGATCACAAACAAGCCAGAAACTTTACCTCTTTATAATATTAGTGTAGATAACATTAAAACTCGGCGCGCTTGGGCATGATCGCGTGGAAGCACAGCAGCAATGCATTTGGGAATTTAGTAGCATTGCTCAAAGTATGGTCGCCACAGAAACTAGATTGACTTTCATCTTTCATTATCAGGTTGACAAAACATCGACAACGCACTAGCCGAGACTGTTAGATTGTGGTTTTAAGTCTATAAAAGTCTTAAATCCTGTTTCAGGACACTTATTAATGCCAAATTAATTGCAAAAGCATAAAAAATGATAATATAGTCTCACATTTAAACATTTTATACAAACAAACATTTATTTTCCAGATTTCCAAAGTTTCGACTTCATAATAATCGGCGGTGGGACAGCAGGGAGTGTGGTCGCGAAACGACTTAGTGAAGTTAAAGGGTGGAAAATATTGCTCATAGAGGCAGGAGGCGACTCGCCTGTTGAATCTCATGTAAGTACCTAAAAGGACACAGGTCGTAGGACCATCATAAAATGTTGGCGTTGATTTTCAAATATAAACTATAGAACATTTTATTTGTTTGGTTATTAATGAATTAGGTTGGGGCCTCAGATTTCTTAACTAAGTATGCTATAGAATAATATTTACGTAGTAATAATATTATTTATTTAATATTTATTTTATAAGTAGTTATATTTACTATATAGACACATGCCATCTGATCTTGCCGTTAGATAACACGATACACTTTTGCGATCAAAATAGTATAACATTAGAATATCTCATTTGCCTAGCCTTTTCCCAACTATTTTGGGGTCGGCTTCTAGTCTAACCGGATGCAGCTGAATACCAGTATTTTACATGGCGCGACTGCCTATCTGTCCCCCACAACCCAGTTAGCACTGAGTAATACAATACTCCTTGGTAAGACTGGTTGCCAGACTTCGGGCCCGTGATTACATACCAACGGCTTAACATGCTATCCGACGCATGGAGGGAACTTGGTATGTAATGGGTGGTCACCCATCCACGGACCAACCTAGGCAAGCGCGGCTTAACCCGAAGATTGACCCGAGTGGCTGTTATTATTGAGCCACGATTTCTTCTGCTCAAAATGGTATATCATGAATTCATGACATAATATTTCCTTCAAACCATATTCTAACACGTGTATTTATTTTTCCTCCTATAATTTCAGGTACCAGGCCTAGACAACACTATGTCTGACAGTGAATTCAACTGGAAATATGTATCAACGAACAATGGAATCATAAATCAGGCGATTGTTAACGGCTCCATAAAGCTCTCGAGAGGCAAAATGTTCGGAGGAAGCAGCAGTCTCAACGAAATGCACTATATTCGGGGACACGACAACGATTTCCAAAAATGGTTCGATGCTGGCAACGTAGACTGGACCTTAGATGACGTACACCGCTGCTTTAAGAAAGCTGAAAGCCTGCAAAACAAGAAATTATTAAAAGATCCGACTATCAACAAATTCTATGGCAAAGAAAGACCAGTAGTTATTAATAGATTTAACAGTACAAACAGAGATTTTACTAACGGAGTCTTAAAGGCGTGACATGAAATTGGAATCAAGTATGTACCAGACTTGAACGTCGCTGGTGTTATGGGTTCTGGTATAGTAACGGCTACAGCTGCCGATGGAGTCAGACAAAGTACTAATACAGGATATTTAGAATCAATCAAAAACAAATGGAACATGCAAATACTTAAAAACGCTTTCGTCAGAAAAATATTGATAACGCTAAATTCGAAACTAGCTTTTGGAGTTGAAGTAGAAAAGGTAGAATTCTAACTTTTTACTCAACACATGAGGTAATTCTGAGTGCTGGAGCGATAAATACTCCACAAGTCCTGATGTTGTCAGGCATTGGTCCTAAAGAACATCTTCGTTCGAAGAATATTACATGTTTAGTTGATTCTCCAATGGTAGGACAAAATTTACAAGACCATCTCCTTGTCCCAGTAACTGTATATGGTGATGAACCAGAGATAAAAACAGAGAAAGAAAACCATCGTGATGCCGTGAACTATAACTATAACTTAGACCGTACGGGAAGCTTAGCCGAAAGTAGTCTTTTCACGGACATAACAGCATTTTATTCCACCCAGAATGATCCCCATCCAGAATTTCAACTGTATCTCTCAATAGTAGTGAAGAACACATTTGATTTAAAACCCTTCCAGAAGTCACAGTACAGATACAAAGACTCAGTTGTAGACTCCATCGCACACTTAAACAAAAACCATTCACTATATTTCTTCGGCATCTGCCTTTTGCACCCATATTCAACAGGCAATGTCTCCTTAAGAACAAGTAACCCTGAAGATGCTCTTCTTATAGTCACAAACTACTTCAACGACCCCAGAGATCTGGAAGTAGCAATTCAATGTATCAAGATAGCATCGAAAGTAGCTAAACTACTTTTTTCAATTTTTGGGACGAATAAACTGGCCTGCTTGTGATAATTTTGAGCTAGATAGTGACAAATATTGGGAATGTGTTAGTATTAACATGGTTACTTCAATGAGTCATCTGGTCGGCACTTGTAGGAAGGGACCTGTTCAATGTTACCTTTGGACATTGACTCAGCACTCGGCCTGGCTGACGCGCGGCCCAGTTAAGATAATGATTGGGTTGCATCTTACACGCATAGGACACAAAGATTTTATATAATAGTGTGTGTTAAGAAAAAGTAGTATATAAGCGGTAACATTTGTAAATAAATCAGATTTGAATTTTATATTCTTGTCTCATTACCCCTCACTGTGGCCAAGACACCTTTAGCCATCTCTGATCGGTCTCGTGAGTCTGCGGGACTGGCAGTGAGTGTACCCTTCCCATACCTGGACATCCTGTCTCCAATCCGTCTGTAACCTTAGGTCGCATGGTGCAGACATCCCGCACTTATTTATATATTTATCTATTACATACTAGGTATATGATAGGTTAGGGCTGTGTAGGGCTTAGGGCTTAGGGTCGTAGGGACTGTTAGCCTTGTAGGTCTGTTAGGCTCCTTCAACTTATCATTTACTTTCATGTACCATCACACCCTTGGCAGTCTTGCGGCCTTACGTGACGTTTGTTAAGGGTGGATGTACATTTTGGTCCTTCGAGCCGGATTACGTGACGTTTGTTAAGGGTGGATGTACATTTTGGTCCTTCGAGCATTTGAATCACGCGGTCCCCCTTGCCCACTGTAGGGAATTACATTGACAGACTGACACTTCAGAGAGCTGGGGCTGGTGTACTCAACAAAGCATCAGTTTTCAGTAATCTGAAGTACATTGTACTAGGGTATTCTGTCGGAAAGCCTCTCGTTGCGGATCGGTCACTGGCCTCCCACAAGCGGGTTTAACCAGCTGATTGAGAAGTCGCAAAGACATAACAAGAGCGCAGATACCACTAGTACGGACTTAACTGTTAGAGTAGGGTAGGGCTGTTAGGGAAGAAGAAAGAAGAGCATTATGGAGATACAGGAAGTAAACGAAGTAATCAGGAGCCAGGAAGCGGATTACAACGAGATTAGAAGGGTGTTGACAAACATAAAAAAGGACTCGCCCACAAGAAAAACAGAAAAATACATCAGCGAAAGAAAAAAGACATTAAACCAAGTTTTTCAACGAGTTCAAGAAAATCACTTAAGACTACAGGAACAGGAGGTGTTATCAACTCATAAATACATTACTACAAACTACTTCGACAACATTAAAAAGTGTTACGACGAAGGAATCGACTACCTGAAGAAATGTGAAGAAAGGTTACAACATGTGCAAAGTGTATATGAACCACGGTTTATAGAGGAAGATGAAGACAAAGCAGATGTCAGTAGCCCAAAACTGTTTATACAATTGTTCCGAATGTCGCAGATATCTAAAAAAATATCTCAGGCTAAGGAATCCATTACCCAAAACAAGCCAATATGGCATTTACAAACACTATTACAAACTCTACAAAAACAATGGCTAGAAATCGAAGAAACGCACATCGGACTACTAATGGCCGAAAGTACATTGGACAACAACTACTTCAGAAACAATTGTTTCGAAAATACACAGAACGACTATGATGTTATAACGGAGTTATTAGAAGAAAAAATCAATCAAAACACAGAAGAGAAAGTAATTTCGACAAAATCCTCAGGAAAACTTCCACGAATAAATATTCCCACATTCACGGGGAACTATGACTCGTGGTACACATTCCAAGACTTATTCAGGAAAATAATTCACGAAGACAAATCAATTTCATCTACAGAAAAAATGCAGTATCTAAAAACACACGTAAAAGGCGACGCAGCAAGATTAATACGTCATCTAACAATAAGCGAAGTAAATTACGAAACAGCTTGGAAGTTGCTTACGCAGAGATATGAAGACGAGCGCATGATTGCTACAAAATTTATTGACAAATTATTAGATTTACCAAAAATGCAACGAGCAAACGCGGCACAATTACGAGACATGCATGACACTATAAATGAATGCCTCGAGGCACTAAAAAACCAACGCATAAACACATCGGCTTGGGGCCCTCTATTGATAAGAATAGTCAGTAGAAAATGGGATGAAGAAACAAACACGAAGTATGAAGATCAACTGCAAAACCGAAATAAATTACAACCCTTTGACGAGATGATGAAATTCATGGAAAACCGGTTCAATTGCCTTAAGTCTTTTGACGGATCAACGTCATATACTAACAGTCAACAATCACGGGATAAACAAACATCAGAAAAATATAAACGCTGTTGGTATTGTCAAAAGAACGATCATATTATACATCATTGCCCTAGTTTTAAGGCGTTATGCGTCAACGACCGATACAAGGCCGTAGTGCAAAAAAGAATGTGCAAACGTTGCTTAAATCACGATGAACAGAAACAATGCGTGAGTGCAGTTTATAAACAATGTGAAATTTGTCAACATAAGGGACACAACGCATTATTACATCAATCTAAGCCGTATCAAAACGGTGACAACGCTAAAAAATACATATCCAAGAATGCAGGGTCAGAGAAGTCACAAAATATAGCTACATCGAATTTATCTGCAACTAACATCGACGCTAAAAATACGACTTTACTAGCTACTGCTTTAGTAAGAACTACCTCGTATGATGGAATGCCGCAGTTGTTGAGAGTATTATGTGATCAAGGATCAGAAGCGTCATTTTGCACTGAAGAAGTAGCACAATTATTGTCTTACCCACGACAAAAAATCCAAGCCGAAATAAAAGGTATCGGAGATGAAAAACCAAAAACGTCAAACTATACAATCAACATTACTTTACAACCAAGGTACTCTAGCGACTACAAACTGCCAGTAACGCTAATAGTACTACCAAAACTGACAAGTTCATTACCAAGGAACGATTTACAACAATTACAAGAAAAAATCATGGATAACGCACTTATAGCAGACCCAACTTATTATAAAAAGGGACCAATTGATATAATATTAGGTGCCCAAGAGTATAGCAGAATATTATTACAGGGTTTCGAAAGACTAAGGGATGGAATTATCGCTCAAAACACAGAGTTAGGGTGGATTTTATCCGGATTTTATCCCAATGATACGAAGAATGGAGTTAAAATCCTGAGCATGGTGACTTGCACCGAAGATATACGACAACTTACACAATTTTGGGAATTAGAAGAAATTCCTCAAAACTACAAACTTACACATGATGACCAGATCTGTGAAAACTACTATAAAGAAACAACAATAAGAAACCCAGACGGAACTTACACGGTACGACTTCCATTAAAGGATTCGACCGTAAACTTAAATTTAAACGGTGAGTCGCGCAGGAAAGCAGCTGCACGACTACTACAACTAGAACGACAGTTCGCCAAAAATGAAAATTTACGACAACAATACATTGACTTTATGAACGAATACTTACATATGGGTCATATGAGAAAAGTTGATACAACGAATAATAACTTAGGAAAATACTACATACCACATCAGGCAGTAATTAAGGAAGACTCGCTGACTACAAAATTACGCGTGGTTTTTGATGCGAGCAGTAAAAGCAGCACAAAAATAAGCCTTAATGACAATATGTATAAAGGACCACGATTACAACAAGACTTATCCACTATACTTCTACGTTGGCGAAAACATAAGTTTGCCTTCATGGCGGATATTATGAAAATGTATCGCTTTATAAAAATAAATGAATTAGACTACGCACATCAAAGGATACTATGGAGGCTTTCTCCCAAACACGCAATTAGTGAATATGAACTTACAACAGTTACCTACGGTACAACTAGTGCCCCCTATCTGGCGGTACGAACATTGCAACAACTTGCGATAGACGAACAAAACAATTACCCAATCGCGAGTCAAGCTACATTACAAGATTTCTACGTGGATGATATTTTATCCGGAGAATCCCAAGAAAGTGCAGCTAAAGAATTGCAGAATCAGTTAATATCCATGTTAAATAAGGGCGGTTTTAAACTTCGGAAATGGTCGTCCAATAGTTCAGAGCTACTGGAAAATATACCAGTGGAAGATAAAGACGATCAACTACTCAAACTACCGTTAGACGAGACCAGGAAATCATTGGGCATAATATGGTCACCACGGGAAGACTGTTTTTATTTCCAAATAACTATTACGGAAAATATAAAACCAACGAAAAGATTTATTATGTCAGAAGTTGCGAAAATATTCGATCCCCTGGGTTGGTTGGCACCAATTGTAATTAAAATGAAGCTGCTTATACAAGAACTTTGGACGAACGACATAGGATGGGATCAACCTGTCGATGACATACTCCAGAAGAAATGGATTGAATTACAAAAACATCTTAAAAGTATAGAAGAAATTAAAATACCACGGTGGTGTCACATAACAGACAGCACAGAGATCGAGCTATATGGTTTCAGTGACGCTTCTGAAAAAGCGTACGGAGCGGTGGTATATAGCCGTGTAAAAATCAATAACAACTACTACATTACATTATTACAAGCCAAATCAAAAGTGGCACCAAAGAAACAAAAAACTACTCTACCTCGACTTGAGTTATGCGCTGCACTGCTACTAGCCGGTTTAATGGGAAAAGTTAAGGAAGCATTTAACTGTAAGGATATTACGATATCTTGTTGGACGGATTCTATGATCACCTTAGGCTGGATAAGAGGAGAGCCAGAACGGTGGCAAACATTCGTAGCCAATAGGGTGTCACAAATTCAACAACTATTACCAAACGCAGAATGGAACCATGTAATTTCGGCGGAAAACCCGGCAGATATAGTTTCAAGAGGTCTTGAGCCGGAAAAATTGGTTAACTATTCTTTATGGTGGAACGGTCCACACTGGTTAAAAACCAATCAAATCCCTATCACGAGACGTATGCCTCAGCCGTACCAAGAAATCAAGTTAAGTCATACCACGACAGCTGGGGTTGAGAAGAATGATCTCTGGAATAGATTTTCTAGTTTAGATAAAATGATAAGGGTGTTATCTCACTGCTACAGATTTGCAAACAAAGAAACAACAAATAAACCAATTTCTTGTATTGAACTAAAAGCGACGGCCAAACGAATACTTCTGAAGATACAACAGCAGGAATTTGAAGCTGAATTGAAAACTATACAAAGTGGACAACCCTTGAAGAAAAATAAAACATTATCTACTTTAGATCCATTTATAGACGAGGATGGACTACTAAGAGTTGGAGGCAGATTACAAAACTCCGAATTGCCGTACAATCAAAAACATCGAATACTTTTACCATATAACCATCATGTAACGTCATTGATTATACAAGACGCACACGTAAAAACGTTGCATGGAGGCAACAAATTGACTTTGGCTTATTTACGACAAACATACTGGATCATTAATGGGAAAAGGAAAGTGAAGAGTATAATTAACAAATGTGTGAGGTGCATAAGGTACAAAGGAGACACAAACTCTCAAAAAATGGGAATACTACCAAAAGCACGGGTAACGCAATCCTACCCATTCAGTTATACAGGAGTAGATTATGCAGGACCAATACAAATCAGAACTATGAAAGGGAGAGGTCATAAGTCTTATAAATCATACATTGCTGTTTTTGTATGTTTAGCAACAAAAGCAATACACCTAGAATTGGTGGGAGATTTAACAACAGAAACATTTATCGCGGCGCTACGCAGATTCATGGCACGAAGAGGTCACGTGTCACACATGTACAGTGACAATGCAACAAATTTCGTAGGAGCAGCCAACTTCTTACATCAAGAAATATTACAGATCACGCAGTCGCCGCAATTTCAAAACGCAATAACAAACATAGGGACACAGTGGCATTTTATTCCTCCATCATCACCACATTTCGGTGGCATCTGGGAAGCTGGCGTAAAGTCAGTCAAATATCATTTACGACGAGTAATCGGAGATTCCACACTTACATATGAGGAAATGACAACCTTTCTCCAGCAAATTGAAGCGTGTTTGAATTCAAGACCATTGTGTGCACAAACAGAAAATATTAATGACAACACAATACTAACTCCAAGTCATTTTCTTATTGGCCGTGAAGCAGTAGGAAAACCAGATCCAATGGAAAACATTAATACTGACCTAGTAAACAAATGGAAACAGATTCAAAAGATGAAAAAAGATTTTTGGAACAGTTGGACAAAAGATTATCTACATCAACTTCAGCAAAGATACAAATGGAAACAAGCACATGAAAATGCTAAAATTGGAACTGTAGTACTAATAAAGGATGACAATATAAATCCAAGCAAATGGCCCCTAGCAAAAATCACAGAAGTACACCCGGGAGATGATGGAGTAGTTAGAGTGGTAACTCTTCAAAAAGCAACAGGCGCTTGTCAGAAAAGATCAATTCACACGTTGATCCCGCTCCCAGTGAACGAAAATAAAGAAATTAGTACCGATAGCGATAGCAAAGACAGACAAACGTCTATACAATGTAATATATCAACAGCTACAATAAACAAAAAAGGTCTACGAACACCGAAAAGTTGGATAAAGGGTTTACTATTACATACGATAATTATACTATTAATTGGCACCGTGTCGAGTACGCCCACATTCACGTTAAAAAGTTTGAGTCCAGGACTATATGTCGAAAAAATAGGAACCACAACTATTAATCGAGGAACGTTTAGAATTGAAGCAGATTATGAGAGAGGAAGCTTGGAGCTAGACCAAAAAAAGATTGATAAAATAACATCACAATTTCAACAACTTTGCAAGGATACCCAATACATCATGGATGAAACTCATTGCAATGAATTTTATCACCACTTAAACGAAGAAAAAACAAAGTTTGAGACAACAAAGGAATACCTAACAGAGACAAAGAATAATAGGAAGAAACGAGGTATCTTAGGACAACTGTTAACATCGGTATTTGGAGTTAATGATGAAGTATACAGGGACATAGATACATTAAATAAAAATCAGCAGAACCTTATAGACGCTGCCAATCATCAAACAAAGATAATGATATCTACCATAGCAGGTGTAAATCAAACTGAAGAGCAAATCAAAAAAAAGTTAGAGAGGTTCCAAGCAAAACTAAATGAAGCTATATCGTTCATGAATGACCACAATGTTTGGTATAAAGCTATTGACAGAAATCATATTAAGATACAAGTTATGCAAACCTACGAGTTGGCAAATAATTTTATAAAAGAAATTATGGACTACTATACAGGGTTACTTGAAATTTATTTACAAAAAGCAACTATATATAGTATATTAACACCAAAGCACATCAGCAACATAATAAAAATGGCTAATCAAAAACTACCATCAAACTTGAAAATTATCCAGGGTCAAATAATACAGACTGAGATGAACGTAAATACTACGCACATAAGAGTGTACGCTTACTTCCCAATACACGACGTAACAAAATATACTCTGATACACGTTACACCAATTCCAGAGAGAAAAACAGATGGATCATTTGAGTGTTTGACTATTCAGCAGACGTTCATGGGCTTTGATTACAACAACGAGCGTTATTTTGAACTAAGTCAGGAAGAATTTAAAGACTGCCTTGGTAGTACTACAGAGTTTGTCTGCTATCCTGTAGCTGTCAAGAACATGCAATTAAATAAAAATTGCATAGTTGAACAACTCTTTAAAACTGACAACTACACCCACACCCAATGCACGTCAAAAACCTACAAGATATCAACAGATGTTGTATGGAAGCAATTATTTATGCAAAACACTTGGCTCTTCATCACGACAAGATCGGTTGCCATATCAATTGTGTGTGACGGTCAAAGAAAAGAAATTACTATTCAAGATGTCGGAGTTCTACATATCTCCGAGAATTGCGTAATTAAAACACTTAATAACATACTTGCGGCAAAAAGAACAACAACGATAAGAGTGCTAGCTTCTTATTCTAAAACAACGAACTTCTCCATTAATACGCAAATCTTACCAACAAACATAAAAGATATATCCAAAGAAGAATTAGTGTTAGACAAGTCAAAAGGAGTTTTCGACCATTTAGTTACATCCGAAACAAACCTACAAACTCAGCTAGATAACACAATTTGGAAACAACTGGAGTCTCATACATACATCGCTAGCATCAGTACTTCACTTGTTATTATCAGTTTAGCATGTATTTTAATTTACTTCGGTCCACAGGTTTTGAGTAAATTTCGAGCCATCATTGCAGCTAGAAGAAAACCTGCGCCACCTGTGCAGCAACCGACGATCGTCAGCAGCACACCACACCCGCAACAGACACAACAGCGGTACGGCATACCATTCAGCGTGCCCACCCAGTCACAAGAAGCTGAACAAGGACAGGCCAGACCATACGAGACCATCGACCTGTACCAACTTGGATCCTGTTCCTGAGAGTCGCCAGAATGTTCAATGTTACCTTTGGACATTGACTCAGCACTCGGCCTGGCTGACGCGCGGCCCAGTTAAGATAATGATTGGGTTGCATCTTACACGCATAGGACACAAAGATTTTATATAATAGTGTGTGTTAAGAAAAAGTAGTATATAAGCGGTAACATTTGTAAATAAATCAGATTTGAATTTTATATTCTTGTCTCATTACCCCTCACTGTGGCCAAGACACCTTTAGCCATCTCTGATCGGTCTCGTGAGTCTGCGGGACTGGCAGTGAGTGTACCCTTCCCATACCTGGACATCCTGTCTCCAATCCGTCTGTAACCTTAGGTCGCATGGTGCAGACATCCCGCACTTATTTATATATTTATCTATTACATACTAGGTATATGATAGGTTAGGGCTGTGTAGGGCTTAGGGCTTAGGGTCGTAGGGACTGTTAGCCTTGTAGGTCTGTTAGGCTCCTTCAACTTATCATTTACTTTCATGTACCATCACACCCTTGGCAGTCTTGCGGCCTTACGTGACGTTTGTTAAGGGTGGATGTACAGGACCTGATCCGAAGACATCAGTTGTCGATAGCAGATTGAAGGTCCATGGAGTGACGCACCTAAGAGTGGTCGATGCATGTGTAATGCCCGATGTAACTAGTGGAAATATAAATGCACCAAGTATCATGATAGCTGAAAGAGCGGCAGAGTTCATAAAAGAAGAATTCAACAATTTTTGAAAGTATTCCAAGAAGTACCCTTTTTGAACAAAAGGATAATTACGAGTAATTATTAACGTAGCGTAACGTTAGTGGCGGTAATTTGGAAGATTTCGTTTTTATTTATAAGATGCTACATTACATTGGACTTGATGTTTAAAGTTCTAAAGTGTAGTGTCCAATGTGTCCATGAACAGAATAATTTTAAGACTTTATCTTTTAATGTATGATATAAAAAATGCAAGAGCTTTATGAAAATATTGTAATAAATTGCGTTAATGTTTTACAAGATTTTGCAAAACGGGGCTAACTACAAAATTATAATTACACGGTAGGTATGAATTTAGGAAGAGGAAAACATTTAAGACAAAAATAAATGTTGTTAAGATTATTTAAAAAGTTTTTTCTTTGAATTTCTGTAACATTGTTTGTTACGATAATAAAATGCCTACCATGAATAATTTTAACTTCCACCTTCTGAACGAAAGGCTAAAAATTACTTACTTTGTTCAGTTCTATTATTGTTTGGGTTTTAATTTTTCCTAACAAAAGCATGAAGTACGTACTACAAGTCTTTGTTCGAGGAACCCTTAAAATAACGTTTTATTTTAGGAATTATGAAGGTACGTAGGTAATTCATACTTTTGAGGACTATTCCATAACAAACGTGGAAATGTTTTTACAACTTCTTGTTTTGGCCAAATTTATTTATTACTAAGAAATATTTTCATTAGTAGACATATAATAACCAGATGTTGTCTGTGACCTTCGTTCGCGTGAAATTATTATAAAAATACTATTTTCCCCGTTTTTGCAACCTTATTTATTGATGCTCTGCTCCTATTGCTTTATAGTCTAGCCTTCCTCGATAAATAGGTCCAACACACAAACACTCCTTGTGGGGCTTCACATCGCTGTCAATGTGGTAAGGCAGTCGACTGCCTCGGACCCATGGCCTTTCTTGCAGTAAGAGTGCAGGTCGGATTGCGCGGCACGCTAGCATTAATGATCTCATCCGTCGTGCTCTGCCGTGGTGCCAGCTGTCTTAGAACGCAATGGCTTGGCACGCGTCGATGGGAAGTCAAAGTCAAAGTCAAAGCATTTATTTCAATTAGACCATTACAGGCACTTTTGAAAGTCAAAAACAAAAAAGCTAAGCTACAGTCACAGTCACAAGGCATAATAACTTGGGAAAGTACTGTAGTTGCACATTGCAAATCGTAGATCACTATGGAGAAGAATGGGCAAGAAACTCCATGGACACTCTTTTAAATCAAAATATTGTTACAAAATCTTGGTTACATCATTCATGTTGAGATTATACATACATGTATAATCACTGGTATGGTATGACCATAATGCCATGGAAGTTGAGTACCTAGGCCTTTGGTGTGGAACGCAACTTGCGTCGACACCCTTGCGCCTATCTATCTAGCACAGTGGGCTGGCTGTTATTATTTAGCCACGAGCTCCAGCTGTCACTGAACTCTATGAAAGCATAATCGCAAATCTCACTAGAAATTCACTGTTGTTGTTGTTTTGTGCTAGTTTATTCATAGACCAACTAAATATATAACTTTAAGTCACGTACACACACTATGCGATTACGGTCCGGCAGTTTATGTTTCTCGATACTGTTTTAGACAGTTGCTTTCGCATTATAAAGCCAATTTGAGAGCATCAAAGTTCTCAGATTTTGATTATTTGGTGACCATGTTTGCAATCTAAATTGCAAGTTGAATTCGGTAGCCTCAAAAATCGCTTTGGCTGTCATTTGGAAAATCAATTGGAAATTGAGAAATTGTATTGACGGACTTTGTTTGAGAGCCCCAGACCCACCGTCATAGCAACCTGTAATACTAGCATCTACTACAAGGGCTAAAACTAGTATTTTTTGGCTATCTATCATAGATAGTGTAATTACACCCTTAACCAGGCTGATGAGCACTTGTTTTTCTAGTTATTGTGATCTTTTTATTTCTGGACCATACCTGGGAACCTTCTTACGGAAATATTGTAGGTCAAAGTGCCAACTTTTTCATACGTTTTTTTTTTAATTGTAAATTTTGTAATAATTTTAAATACATCTATAGTCCCTGTACTATTCAATGCATCCGTCAGCACAATATTCTGAGTGCGTTACATTGAGCGCTATCGTAAACCGTGATTTTCCTCAGTCGTTTCCCAGAAACAATTGCAGTGTTACTTACTTTGATGTACAGAATGCTTAATAGACGGCTTCGTTAAAGGTCCGTTTACACCCTGTATTGATCTCATACAACAAATAAGACGTCACAATAACAGTCAAGCGTAAAGTATATTATTTCCACTCGACCTGACAAGCAGGAATATTTACCTGCCATCCGAAGCTATGAAAAATCATCCATGTTTTTTCCGCTTTGACATCGATCATCGCACTAGGGGTAAAAGAAAAATGATCTGAAAATTTTTCAAGTTTACTCGGTGCCTTTTCTTTCGCTATTTTTTCGTTTCCTCATTTTTTCTTTTTCGCCCTATTTTTATTTGCTTCCCCTATGTGGTTTATTATGGTAATGATGAGTAATGTCGTTCTATTATTTTTATGAATGACTCTATTGTTGACTGACCGTTTTGACGTGAGAAAGGGTTATGGATTTGTTATTGGGTTGGTTTTTGTTTTAATAAAATATAGACTTGCGTTTGGCCGCAACTCGCCTGATTTGAAGTGATGATGCGGATTAGGGTGGCTCACTTGCCCAGAAGAAACTGATTCACTCGAACTTTGATATAATAGATCTAGATTATCAGAAGACAGAGAAGGAGGCAGTGAATTCCACAGAATGCTATTAAAGTGTTTATGAAAGCATAAGCACTTTAATATCATAAGCATAATCAGCCTATAATATTCCCACTGCTGAGACACTCGGCCTTCTCTCGTTTCTATGAGCGGGAATCTCGTTTATATAACCCACCACGCGGGCCCAGTGCGGGTTGGTAAATGTCGCATGTCTTCGAAGTTTTGGTTCTAAGACGTTTTTGAGAGCAGTGGTGATGAAATAAATTACACAAAGTAGAGCGCCTGCCTGGGTTCGAACCCACTAGCTACTTTCCGTATGTCTCCCCGTCATTGTGATATTTTTTTTGTTTTAGACCATACCTGGGAACCTTCTAGTTACGTAGATATTGGGGGTCAAAGTTCTAACTTTTTCTCAAGTTTTTTTTTAAATACACGTTTTTAATGCAAGATTTTTACTTTAAACACCTTCTCGGCCTTCTTACTATTCAATCCATTCAACAGCCCAACCGTAAAACGATATTTCACCCCAAAAAAAAAGTCGTTTCCCAGCAATCATTTTTGCTTTAATTAAAGTTAGTTAGTTTGATGTATTGTATATAATGCTTGATTGACGGCTTCGTTAAGGGTCTTGTTACATCCTGTATAAGAGTTTTGTCGATAAACTAGTATAGTAGTAGTAGTATAGGTAGTAGATATCGCAAGTTAGTGTTTTTCTTTCTTTTGTCTACCACGGGCACATCCTTGAACAGAAAACTCGAAGACATAATTATAACATCCACACAAAACCACACTGGGCTCGCGTGATAGATTACGCCCGGCTTAATCTCACAGTCTCGAATTTAGATTATTACTTTGATATCTTCTAGATAGAAGCATAATAAAACTGTTGAAATAGATATTTCAACAGTTTCATTATGCTAAACATCATTCATGCGGTGCTCGACTGAATTCACCGAGACAGACCTGAGTCAATATCGTAGCAAACGTGGCGGGAATACAAAACCGGAGAGATCTTAGATGTCTTGATAAAGTACACCAATAAATAAATTGGTCGTTGACACTTCATCGTATTTTATGGTACAATAACTTATATTTGTCGTTGAAGCAAAATAATCCTACTAATAAGAGGTATTATTATAAATGCGAAAGTTTGTGAGTATGGATGTTTGTTACTCTTTTGCGCAAAAACTACTGACCGGATTTGGATGAAATTTGGCACACAGATAGTTTATAATCTGGAATAACACATAGGATACTTTTTATCCCGGTAGTGCGATCCCGTGGGACAATTACCGAACTTACGCGGTTGAAGCCGCGGGAATAAGCTAGTTCTAGATGATAGTAGTATTAATTGAGATTGCCACGTTTTTCACATTGAGCGTTTCAAACAAAATTATGAAATATTTTCGCCCTCATACATCTACACACTACACATCTAATCTTCGACATACATCAAACTGCAGCGAAGATTTATCGCCTACATTACGTAGTTGACCGGTTGCTTTGACTTAACGTACAATATTAATTGAAATTGGGAAAACTATCAATTAACTAATGTGGGTATACACCTCTGCCTAACCGGCTAATTATAGGCGTGCTATTATATGACAATGTTCACACAACGAGTACCTACACGTTACCTGGCTCAAAAATGTGTTGCGCTAACAACAACCCGGGACTGTATGCTTACTTCAGCCGCATTGTCAAAAGTAACAAAAAAGACCAGCCCGTATCCCAACTTTAAATAACTAACGTGGTATGGCCATCAGGGCCACAAGCTATGTGTATTCTCACCGCGATACTAACAACTAGTTTCCTCCATTCTTAAGAGATCGAGGAATACCGAAGATTAATCGAGATTAGATAAACGAGGACACACAAACGTTGTCCCTGAATAAAGTTGAACAGTATTGAAAGTTGTGTGCTGATTTTGGGGAACACGTGACCGCTCATAAATTGTTTTGGTTATGTTGTGGGAAAAGGCTAGGCAGAATATGATGACGTGTGGTTTTGACTCTCTTGGTAAGGTTAAAGAAAAAAGAAAGAAAAGAAAGAAAACACATTTATTTGGCACATGCCACAAATGCACACAACATTAAAAAAAAAAATTAAAAAAACTTAAATCTACACAATAAAAACTTAAATCTAAACACGAAAAAAAGGGGAAAAGTTGTGTGTCTCACGGCTGCGCCAAAAAACAAAAAAAAAAAAATAATAATAATAATAATAATAATAAAAAATTAAAAAGATAAAAATTAAAAAAAAAAAAAAAATAATAATAAAATTTCCTTACAGTTTGTTAAGAGACGCATTGTGTGAATCTTTCTTTCATTATTTTGCAATTCCAGATATTTGGCTAATTTTTCGCTTCACCAGTCGTAGTTATGATGAACTAGCTTATGCCCGCGGCTTCGCTCCCGTTAATTTGGAATTTGACAATCAATTCGGCTTGTAATAATTCAATCAACATTGATGTTGATTCAATTATGACAAAAATATTTTAGCATTTAAGTATAATCAAACAGTAACACTTAAACTTAATAATATAATACCAAAACGAGCGCAAAGGTTACTTTATATCGGTCCAAAGCTGCCGAGATTTGCGGTGTCCCGCTAAAGTGACCCAAAGGCGTGTGAAAGCCACCGTGTATCGTTTACGTTAGCTGTAGTCCCGAATGACCCCGGTAGTTGTCTTAACTTTGACCCCTGTGTCGTCATGAAGATTATTATTTCATATTTGCTTACTAAATTCAGTACCGACCTCATTGGTCTAGTGTTAGCAAGCACGACTGCTGAGCTTGAGATTTGGGGTTTGACGAAGTGCTATTGGGCTTTACTTTACCATCAGGAATTTCTCAGTAGCATCTGCGGAGTTGGTGGCAATAAGCTCGTTTACATGGGACTTAAATGGCGAAATGTGGGTGTACTGTTAAGTATACCTCTGCTTAACCCTTCGGGGAGTACAGGCGTGATGTTATGTTATGTATGTAAATACAGTACTTGGTACTTTGTTTTTGCGATTTAGACCATATGCGTGCTAAATTTTAGGCACAAAACGCGAAGTGTCTCTTACATTCACAACTTGCACTTCGAAAAAATTACAATTCGTAGACCGGCCGCCTTTTAAGGTTTCCCCCGTGAACAAAAAAATAAAGAACTTCGTTCCAAAAACATGTGTGAATACTGGAAATAATTTTGATACAAAACCATTTCGTAAGATGACTAGAATTTTAGTCTCAATTCCATAATCATCGGTTCTTTTCCAGACCTAGAAAACACTAAAGAACTCAACCCACAATTTGTTTATCATATAGGCAAACATCTGTTACAAAAAAAACAGTCTGTAACTTGTAAAGTTGAAACTAAAAACATATTTAATATGATATTCGCGCGAGTGGATGTTAGCTTCAGAGATTTGCGGCGTCCCACAAGGGTTACCCAACCACGTATCGCTTACGTTACGTGCGGTTCCGACTGACCGCGTCCGTGGTCTAAACTTTATTCAGCATATTCTGAGGGTCATGTTTTGTTGTAAATTAATTCGTTCGGAAGTTTGTCGAGTAGGGTGGTGTGTCCTACCTGACTTGGTATCGACGGGGTTCGAAGTTCGTACTTATTTCTGTTTAGAAAGAGTCATCAAAGTCCTTGGGCTTCCTCTTCTTTATTCCTACTACCTGTCATGTAGACATGTACTTACTTATCCATGGTATTGATCGACCAACGAAGAATATACCATCGAATTAAAGATATACAAAAAGCTTTTTGCTGCTATTCCATCCGTCAACTCTCAACTCTACAAACTATAGTTCCTATTAAACTACGGCTGTTGTTTTCAACTTGCACGGGGGCAGTTGCAAACACATCTAGCTAATGATAAAACTAGTAGTTAGCTTACTAAAACAACACCACAAAACACACTACTCTATTAAATCCTAATTTATTATGCTTACCTGTTGCCAAAACAAAGCTACGTCAACAACGAGCCCTGCTATAGATAATAACCGCTGTACGAAATTTGTGGACCACATTGCAGAACAAACGAACCAAAAATTAACTTTTGCGCCAAACAAACGTTTGTCATTCAATGTTTGCACGGATTAGGCAACGTGGGCGCGATTCCCTATTGTTAAAATATTTACTGCTAACCAACCCGTTTACTTAGGACCAGTAGTTCCTGACTCAGCTATGGGTCCCGAAACATCGCCGTACATAATCTTCAGTGAAATCATGTGAAAATAGCCAAAGGTACCGCGAATTCGGGTCAGAGCTCTTGCGGGACCGATTAGAGCGGATTTACAACCAAACCGGACTGTTTTTGCATTATTTATATGTAATTCTCTGGATATTTTGTTTCGTGTCGGTAATTTGGAGATAAATTGGTTTGTTTTTAGTAGAGCTTTTGCTGCAAAATAAAAAGATTTTGTTTGTTGGTATGTTAGCGTTTGGAATGAAAAGTGATATGTAATAGTTAATTAGCAATTAAGACAGTTTGGAGAAATGTATTTGTGTAAATTACTTTACAGGCAATTTATTAGATTAACAAACGACCTTGACGAACAGGCCTATCTACACTAATATTATAAAGAGGAAAAATTTGTATTTTTGTGAGTGTGTATGTTTGTAATGAATAAACTCAAAAACTACTGTGCCGATTTCAAAAATTCTTTCACCATTGGAAAGCTACATTCACGCTGAGTAACATAGGCACCGTGCAAAGCCGGGACGAGCCGCTTATCATACATATAAAGAAGGAGTTACAGGAAAGAGCAAATACCAATTATTATACTAGCAAATGTGAAGGAAAATTTTATTGCCCGCTCGTCTATTTTACTAACTGACTGCATTGGCTTACTGTCTCCAAGATTAAACTAGGTTTAACTGCGCTTTGAACTGCTGTTAGACTTCTGAATTGGTCCATAATTCTTAGTGTACATAAGACTGAAAGTTACTCAGAGGATCTTGTATGTCTTGTAGGAAATAGCGGGAAGCATGTCTTATGCAAGTAAACAAATTGTCATTTTTAGTTAATTTGACAATTTATATTGAAACGGCCCAACAGATTTAATTGCCTTAATTTAATTGTCAACAATCAACAAAATGTTTAAACTACGTTGAAAATTGCCAGATAAATAAATATCTAAGCAGATAACACAAAAATGTGTATCTTTTCTTGTAAAAACGTCTCCATCACGTGAAAATATTATAACAACATATATTGTTAAAATATTTTGTTTAAATTATCAAAACCAGAGCAAGCGCATTACTTTGTGTAATTAATTTCATCACCACTGCTCTCAAAAACGGTGAAGGAAAACATCGTGAGGAAACCGACATGTCCTAGAACCAAAAATTCGAAGTCATGTAAAATCTACCAACAAGCACGGGGCCCGCGTGGTGGATTATAGCCCATTCCCTCTCATAGAGAGGAGGCCATGTGTCCGAGCAGTGGGAACATTATAGGCTGATTATGCTATGTATTGAAACCAAATCCCCTCCAATTTGGTTTATTTTAGAAATTACTAATATTCTAAATCCATTCTTCCATAATCTTCTTTAATCAGGTCCGACCCTCGTTCACCAATCATGATGGTTGGTGCATTATTGTTACCACTGGTAGTGTTGGGCATAACGCTCGCGCTAGCGTCAACTACTCGTAGATTGGTCACTCCATGGACTCTTAGCCGACTATCCACTACGGACGTACTTATGCTAGCACCCATTTTACAAGTACCAATAGGATGATAACCCGTCGTTACAAAGTTAATGCGAATACATTTCCAATACTCCTCACTATCTAATTCAAAATCATCACAAGCAGGAAGGCTGATCCTACCCAGAAAGCCGTTGATAGATTTGTAAAAAGTGGTATTCACAATTTTTGTATCCATCTTAATTCCTTTAACAGCTATATCTAAATCTCTTGAATCTTGAAAATACTTTGCATATATTAGAGGCGCATCATTCGGATTATTTAAACTCAGAGAAATATTTCCCATAGAATAAGGATGTAGAAGAGTGAAAAAGATAAAATAAAGTGCGTGGTATTTGTTAAGTGCAATTATAGAATTACGAGCGATTTCATTATATCGGAATATCGAGACTAAAGAATCATTCAGAGCGGAGAAATTTTTTGGGATAATTGAAAGCTGATTTTTACCATTCGGAAAGGTAGCATCATCATTATTATCCGTAGAGAAAAATGACATGGCACCTGATGAAATGGCGTTTTCTGTTATATAGCCTTTACGATTTGCGAGGTATTGGTCAACAGGTGATTTTTGTTCAGGGACGTCACCACATATTGGTATAGGCACTATCGTATGCTCTTGAAGGTTTTGCCCTACTAGTGGGGAATCAACAATACGAGTATGTAACATTTCTCGATAAAAGATGTTCTTTAGAACCTACACCCGACAGCATCAGTAGTTGTGGAGAACTAATCGTTCCAGCACTTAATATGACTTCTTTAGATACATAAAATGTCAAATTTTGTCCATCTTTTTTAACTTCAACTCCATAAACTGTAGAATTTCCGTTTACCAGAATCTTGGTTGCTAATGCTCCTTCAAGGATTTTTAAATTCTTTCGAATTACGATTGGCAGTAAATATGCTTTGTTTGTACTTTGTCTTGTACCATCTGCAGCTGTCACTGTTATGAATCCAGAGCCCATGGAATTGGCTACGTTTAAATCAGGAACCTTTTTAAAGCCGATCTCATCCCATGACTCGATTACTTTCTGATATAAAGTGTCGTATGTTTGGTTAAATTTGTTTATAACAAGTGGACCGTTTTGACCATAGTGTGCACTGATCGTCGGATCATTCACCATCTCTTGATTTTGAAGACTTTCAGCTTTCCTAAAGCATCTTCTTACGTCGGCTACACTCCATTCTTTATTGCCTGCATCGTACCAGTTCTGGAAGTCTTCGTCATTCCCTTGCACGTAAAGCATAACGTTAATACTACTGCTGCCGCCAAAAACGTTTCCTCTCGGCCAACTTGCGCTGCCATTTATTAAGCCTTGATCTGTTACTCCATCATTAACTGTTAAATATTGCCAGTCATTTTTAGTATTATATAAAGATCCCACCAATCCAGGAATCTGAAATTGTTTAAAAACTTATTCATAAATGCGAGAAAATGTTGGTGAAACTTTTCGAGATTTTTGCGAAATTTCAAAATTATTACAAATAGAACAAGATCACGTTTAGAAAAATGAGACACATAGATAATAATGAGGCTCTCTTTAGATGTCTAGGTACCAGGTATTTGTCACTAACATAGGACTCCACAGGCGGGTCATCTCCTGCGTCTATTAGTAGCACGTTCCAATCTTCAACTTCAGTCAGACGGTTAGCAACCACGCTTCCTGCTGATCCCGCACCAATTATTATGAAGTCGAATACTGCAAAATCTGAAAATGATTAATGAATTCCATTCATTTATTTAATCACCAGTATTCTGCTACCTGGCTCATGAACACAGATAGGTGCCAAACAAATCAACGATATAGTCACAAGACCCCATGATTTAGGTTGTGATAATTACTCTTGGAAATAAATAGATTCAAATTTTAATTTTTTTTTTTTAGGTGTTATATGAAAGACGATTTTCTGATTTCTGTCAATGTCTATTCTAACAGATTTCTATTAATATCATATACAGAATCCCGTTAATTCTATCGGTATTTATAGAAGTCAATTGGCAGTATAGTTGTACATGGATTTTTCGGCCTTCTTCGCAACTAACACCGCCATATTATTTTTGAACAAAAATTGTAATGCATAACTGATTTTTCGCATGGAGAAATTTCTTCAGTTTGATGGTCTGAATTACACGCCGTTTTGATAATATCAAAAGTTTACCTAAAATGCAGCAACGCAGCAAATGAAATAAAAATAAATGACATGCAGCAGCTTGCAAGAAGCAAGAGACTTTCTGTACCACTGTTACTTCACTACATAGTATAAAACAAAGTCGCTTTCTCTGTCCCTATATCCCTATGTATGCTTAAATCTTTAAAACTATTTTGATGATTTTGATGCGGTTTTTTTTAATAGATAGAGTGATTGAAGAGGAAGGTTTATATGTATAATACATGCACCCGTGCGAAGCCGGGGCGGGTCGCTAATCATATATAATACTGATTGGCAGTTATATCTAGGTACATTGAAAGCCAATACCAACCTACTCGGATGAAGGACAAGATATTGTATACCTACTTGGCAAATCAGCTTCTGGTAGCGTATCATGGTGTAGGAGGCACTGCGATGCTGCAAAGAACTGCACCGCTGCTGCGAAGATTTGGGGAGAAGCCCCTGTCGATGGAGTCAAGCATGACGAAGTGGCGTTACTAGAAAATATTTGAAAAATGTATTAGAAATCAATTATTCATTAATGTAGCAGTTCACTGGAGGCCTCTCCAATCGCACGCCAATCGTCTTTATTCTTGTCAAGTCTACGAAAATCGTCACTCTACCAAGCCTGAGGTGGTCCAGTTTCTTTCTTATTGTACACAAGCTGTTGCCCGCGGCCTACGTCTGCGTGAAATTATTATAAACTTAACTTCCGTTTGAATCGGATTTTTACTAACAATTTCATGTTTTATTTTTTTTGCACGGAACCCTAATCTGTTTTCTAAAATAAAAGTAGCCGTAGTAAGTAAGTTACTTCCTATAACAACTGCTATCTGCCAGTAAGTTCCGTTAAAATCGGTCCAGCCATTTCGGAGATTAGGGAGAAAACATTTTTTTAAAGTACCTCATATAAATACTTTCAACATCAAACATCATAATTTCAGCCGAAAGACGTCCACTGCTGAACATAGGCCTCCCCCAAGTGTTGCCACATTGACCGGTCCCGTGCGACTCGCATCCAGCGTATCCCTGCAACCTTCACCAGGTCATCGGTCCACCTAGTGGGAGACCTTCCAACGCAACGTTTTCCGGTTCGCGATCGCCACTCCAGAGCTTTTCGGCCCCATTGGCGATCCGTTCTGCGAGCTGCCCCGTGCCACTTAAGTTTGGCAATTCTCCGGGCTACGTTGGCAACCTAGGTTCTCTTGCGGATGTCTTCATTTCTGATTCGATCACGCAAGGAAACTCCAAGCATAGCCCTCTCCATTACCCTTTGGGTGACTTCAAGCCTTCTGATGAGCCCATTGTGAGCGACCACGTTTCGGTCCCGTATGTAATCACTAGCAACACATACTGGACTTTCGTCTTGAGACACTGCGGTAAGTTGGACGAGAAGATACCACGCAACTTCCCGAACGTAGTATCTGAAAAAAAATGAGCATTACGCATGAATAGTTTTATTTGCACAATCGGTATTAAACATTCGACCACTAATAAAAAAACGTCATACCCGTTTTGACATTTTCCTGTTCGTTTTCGAAACAATAAAGCGAGCATGAAAGGTTTCCGAGTTAATTTCGGGCATTTCATAAAAAGGATCGAACTATATGTCATACAGGTTCACGGAAATTAGTATTTGAAAATCGAATTAGCTTACGTTATCCTCATTTACTTGCGTACTAACAACGAATGCTGGCTGTCTGCATACTATCAGGAGACATCTACGACACGCATGAGTTTAAAATTTTAATTAATAAGCATATTTGTCTTGCATTACTTGTATTGTCGTTACACATGACTCATCGCATCTGTTTTACGCAAGGTCACTAGTGCAATGTGCATTTTAATTATAATTATATTTTAAGACTGTAATTTTATTAAGAATGGTTGTTTTGCTGGCTCCTTCCGTTTTCTGGCCTTTTAGATAAGCGGTTTCGGATTCAAAAATCTTTTCAAGTACTAAAAAAATCACAAAAGTTATGATCGCACAACGAGATAAAAACGTGAACGTCTCGAATATGTTTTTATTTCTTCTAAATGATAAACAGGAAAATCGAAAAGTAACAAGAAATTGACACGTCCTTCTAAATCAATTAATCTCCCAACAAAAGTTCTTCTTAGTATACTTCGAAACAATCTTCTTTCACTAGTTCGGATCCCCTTTCTCCAATCATGATGGACGGACCATTTGTGTTACCACTGATGGTCCCGGGCATAACACCTGAGTCAATCACTCGCAAGTTCTTCACTCCGTGGACTCTCAATCTGCTGTCTACCACCGACATGCTGATGTCACTTCCCATCTGACAAGTGCTTACAGGATGAAATATTGTGGTGACTAAAGGAACAGCAACACATTTCCAGTAGTCTTTGCTATCTAATTCGAAACCATCACATGCAGGTATGTTCATTCTTCCCAAAAAAGCATTAATAGATTTAAAATATTTGGTGGTTAGAATTTTTGTAGCCATTTTGATTCCTGTTGCAGCAGTTTCTAAATCTCTTGGATCCTCAAAATAGTTTGGATAGACGAGAGGAGCATCTTTAGGATTGTTAGAACTCAAAGATATATTTCCTTTTGAAAAGGGATGTAAGAGATTAAAATGAAAAAAGAAGATGCCATGGTGTCTGTTCAGTTCAACTATGGAATCCATGATGCTCTCATTATATCGGAATGCTGCCATAAAACTTTGTTTAAGTGTCGTGGTATTTCTCGGAATTATCGACATATGATTTTGACAATTGGCATAAGTAGGATTACTCTCTGTGGAATATAATGCTATAGCATCAGTTAGTAGATTACTGAATGACAATGAGCCTTGACGATCAGCAAGATAGTTTATAACGCTAAGATGTGTGTCGACCTCTCTTGGTTGCTCTGGTACATCAGCAAACGTAAATATTGGTACGAAACTGTGATCCTGAAGGTTTTGCCCTACCATTGGCGAATCTAGAACACAAGGAATGCCGTGTTCTTCAAGATGTTTTTCGGGACCAACTCCAGACAACATCAGAAGTTGTGGAGAACCAATTGGACCAGCACTTAAAATTACTTCCCGAGATGCATAAAATGTCTTCTTCACACCATCTTTTTCAACTTCTACTCCATACGCTGTTAAATCCTCGTCTATCAAAACTTTTTTTACTAAACTACTTTTCAATATTTTCAGATTCAGTCTGCTTGCTACTGGCATTAAATATGCTCTGTCTGCACTTTGTCTTATTCCGTTAGCTGCTGTTACAGGAATATATCCGGAAGTCATGACATTTTCTGTGTTTAAATCTAGAACCTTTCTAAAACCAATTTCATCCCAGGAGTCGATTATCTTATCCAAATAACTTTTGTATGTATTGTTGAATTTATTTATAAACTAGCTTCTGCCCGCGACTTCGTACGCGGATCCTGTTGCTTATGCCAGCGACAACGGGGTCGTCAAAATCGAAAATTTGAAACGTCTAATGTAGAATTCTAAGGCCCGGGGACGGGAAAACAACGGGATGAGCGAGACGATTGGAGTCGTTCCAGATCATTCATTTTTGTATGTCAACAGGAAATGCCCATCAGACTAAATAACTTTTGCTAAGACGTAATTCCTTAATTTGTTATAGCGCTGCCATGGGCTTTGGAGTTCCACAGCAGGTGTTGCAGATCTTCAAATTTATTCTCACAGCAGAAAATGCTCTTCACGTGGAATATTTTTAGCTATGGCACCATTTTTATATCTCTTATACTGTAGCTGGTCTGTTGCGGTTCTGCATCAGGTATTAATTTTCCAAAATAAATTATAGCCTTTATGTTGCCCAGACTATACAACAAAAAACTTTTCTTCCCGTTACTCCGCAGCAGATCCCAAGGGTACACTGAATTAACTTCTGTCTCTTCATGCCGTACTCCAGCATTCCTTTCTCTCTCACTTTCTAACTGATTATGAATATTTTGTTGTGTGCGTGTTCGGGACAATGTATGATAATCTCGAGCAGCAGTTAGTCGCGCATCACGTTCATCACTCGTTTCAAAAGACCTGTTTGTAGATGTGCGAATTCGCTGAGAATTCAAGCGTGATTCTGTATCGGTAAACGTTTCTGACTCGCGAGACAATGCATGTCGCTCACGATCAGCAGACAGTCGCGCATCACGTACTGCACTTGTCTCTAGAGACCTAGCAGCAGATGCGTAGATACGCTGAGAACTCAAGCGCAATTCTCTATCCGTGAACGTCTCCGACTCGCGAGACAATTCGTGACGTTCACGATCAGCGGACAGTCGCGCATCATGTTCCGCACTTGTTTCTAGAGACCTAGCAGCAGATGCGTAGATACGCTGAGAACTCAAGCGCAATTCTCTATCCGTGAACGTCTCCGACTCGCGAGACAATGCGTGACGTTCACGATCAGCGGACAGTCGCGCATCATGTTCTGCACTTGTCTCTAGAGACCTAGCAGCAGATGCTTAGATACGCTGAGAATTCAAGCGCAATTCTCTATCCGTGAACGTCTCCGACTCGCGAGACAATGCGTGACGTTCACGATCAGCGGACAGTCGCGCATCATGTTCTGCACTTGTCTCTAGAGACCTATAAGCAGATGCGTAGATACGTTGAGAACTCAAGCGCAATTCTCTATCCGTGAACGTCTCCGACTCGCGAGACAATGCGTGACGTTTACGATCAGCGGACAGTCGCGCATCATGTTCCTTACTTGTCTCTAGAGACCTTGAAGCAGATGCGTAGATACGTTGAGAACTCAAGCGCAATTCTCTATCCGTGAACGTCTCCGAATCGCGAGACAATGCGTGACGTTTACGATCAGCGGACAGTCGCGCATCATGTTCCTTACTTGTCTCTAGAGACCTTGAAGCAGATGCGTAGATACGTTGACAACTCAAGCGCAATTCTCTATCCGTGAACGTCTCCGACTCGCGAGACAATGCGTGACGTTCACGATCAGCGGACAGTCGCGCATCATGTTCCTTACTTGTCTCTAGAGACCTTGAAGCAGATGCGTAGATACGTTGACAACTCAAGCGCAATTCTCTATCCGTGAATGTCTCCGACTCGCGAGACAATGCATGACGTTCACAATCAGCGGAGAGTCGCGCATCATATTCTTCACTGGTCTCTAGAGACCTGGATGTAGATGCATAAATACGCTGAGAACGCAAGCGAGCTTCGCGACCCGAAGAGGTTTCTACAGAGCGAGTTGCAGCCTGATGTTCTCGAACAGCATCAAGTCTATCCTGACGCTCTTCGTTAGATTCTTGGGATCTTATGATCCTCAATCTTTTAGCTCCTTTGGAACGTTGGGAAAGATTTGACCTCTTTCTAGGCATGGTTATAGTTTTATTCTGAAAATACATGATCAATTAAAATCTAAGTGACTGCTCTGCGTTACCGGGTAGGCTACCGTGTCGCGAAGATAAATGGAAAAGGATATAAATGGGAGTTTTAGCCAGTAGAGTCAAATTTTCAATGAATCATAGAATTTTCATCGAAAATCAGTCCTAAACTGCTACCGCCTCACCGCGTGGAGGTACTCCCAGCTTATGTTATTTTATAATTACACAGTGAACTCTTGGAGTTCCACAACAGGTGTTCCAGATCTACAATCTTTATACGTCAACAGAGAGTGCTCATCAGGCTGAACAACTCTTGCTAAGACGTCATTCCTATATAGGTTATAGTGTAGCTGGGCTCTTGGAGTTCCATATCAGCTGTTCCAGATCTTCAAATTTTATACGATAACAGAGAGTGTTCATTAGGCTGAGCAACTCTTGCTAAGACGTCATTCCTATATATGTTATAGTGTAGCTAGGCTCTTGGAGTTCCACATAAGCTATTCCAGATCTTCAAATGTGTCGCGAAGATAAATGGAAAAGGATATAAATGGGAGTTCTAGCCAGTAGAGTCAAATTTTCAATGAATCATAGAATTTTCATCGAAAATCAGTCCTAAACTGCTACCGCCTCACCGCGTGGAGGTACTCCCAGCTTATGTTATTTTATAATTACACAGTGAACTCTTGGAGTTCCACAACAGGTGTTCCAGATCTACAATCTTTATACGTCAACAGAGAGTGCTCATCAGGCTGAACAACTCTTGCTAAGACGTCATTCCTATATAGGTTATAGTGTAGCTGGGCTCTTGGAGTTCCATATCAGCTGTTCCAGATCTTCAAATTTTATACGATAACAGAGAGTGTTCATTAGGCTGAGCAACTCTTGCTAAGACGTCAGTCCTATATATGTTATAGTGTAGCTAGGCTCTTGGAGTTCCACATAAGCTATTCCAGATCTTCAAATTTTATACGTCAACAGAGAGTGCTCATCAGGCTTAACAACTCTTGCTAAGACGTCATTCCTATATAGGTTATAGTGTAGCTGGGCTCTTGGAGTTCCATATCAGCTGTTCCAGATCTTCAAATTTTATACGACAACAGAGAGTGTTCATTAGGCTGAGCAACTCTTGCTAAGACGTCATTCCTATATATGTTATAGTGTAGCGGGGCTCTTGGAGTTCCACATCAGGTGTTCCAGATCTTCAAATTTATTCTCTTAGCAGAAAATGCTCATCACGTGAAACAATTTTTGCTATGGTACCATTTTTGTATCTCTTATAGTTTAGCTGGTCTGTTGCGGTTCTGCATCAGGTGTTCAAGTTTCCAAGATAAATTATAGCCTATGTGTTGCTCAGACTTTATACCTATACAACAAAACAAAAATCATTCAAATCCGTTAAGTAGTTCCGAAGATTAGCGTGTACAAACAAACAGACAAACAGACAAACAGACAAACAGACAGAATTTTTTTTTTGGTTTCGTGCTCTATTACTGTTTCTAAACCCCCCTCAATTATTATTTTTTTAATATATTCAATGTACAGACACAGTTTTTTTACTGTTTTATTATATGTATAGATAAAGGTCCATCATGGCCGTAATTTTCACTTATTGTGGAATTTTTCAACATGTCTATGTTTTGAAGACTTTCCATTTTTTTGAAACATCTCCGTACCTCTTCAACACTCCATTCATCATTGCCTGCATCGTACCATTTCTGATAGTCTTTATCATTTCCTTTAACGTAGATCATCCCGTTAATGCTACTGCTACCTCCAAGCATTTTACCTCTGTGCCATCCTACAGACCCGTTTATAAGACCTTGGTCAGTTTTTCTGTTGTTCACTGTTAAATATTGCCAGTCATAAGCAGTGTTTATTAAAGCGCCTTCGGTTCCGGGAATCTGAAAAAAATATAAGTTTACATTTTGAAACTGATCTTGAGTCTGATGACTTAGCGAAATACTTTAAAATAGTGTTAAAGTATTTCGCTTAACACTATCATAATAAAAAAAATTACATCAGCTTCTAGTGGTGCATCAGGGCCAGCTTCTATGAGCAATACGTTCCAATCCTCAACTTCACTTAGCCGGTTAGCGACAACACTCCCTGAAGAACCCGCTCCGACAACTATGAAGTCAAATGTTTCGCAATCTGGAACAAAAATGGAAATTATTCAAAACTTGGAGACCGTGTCAGAAGCCAGCTATCAGTGTCATGTAAAAATCCAGCGGATCAGCGGATTTCAGCTGATCCGCTGGATTTTTACATTAAATTTGACTCCCGAAGATCATTAAAAAAGTAACTAAAACTATTGTAGAGGTAAATATTCGGTACGTAGTTTAATTTTGACTTACCGAGTACATCAGCTTCCGGCAGTAAAGGGCGTGTGAGAAAACATTGAACTGCTGCAAAGTACTGCAGAGCTGCTGCAAATGTCTGTGGGACTGCACCCAAAGTGGGAGACAAGCATGCTTCTGCGCTGAAATTAAAAACAAAACAACCTACTGTAACTAATTATTATAATTCTTTTCGGATTTTATTTACGTACAATCCGTGCGCCTGGTGGGATTTGTAAAGCCAAAAATACATATTTTTTAAATTAGATTTTAAACTCGCTTAGTAAGAATTTTATTGTTCTCGAATCTCAAGATTTCACGAAACCTTAATAAAATGCTTACGGTAAAATCGCCAGAGTAGCAGGGTAGCGCAGGGTAACAAATATGGCTTTATTGCGTTTTAATCATTAAAATCATCAGTACAACCCTCTGAGTTCATTTAGGTAATACCATCGAATGCGTTTTTCATGAAATAGTCATTAAAGGGACAAGCCATACGTGTTACTGTAATTAATTATTATAAAATAAATTAATTATTAAAACTCACCTCGATGACATTGCTAGCAGATGTCAACTGTTTAATGATCTGGAAAACTTTCGGTAATTTATATACCTACTGCAACTACTAATTTACTTGTTGGCAGGAGTTTCTTTAAATTCAGGGTGGAGTCTTTCAACAGAGTAGTAAGGGGATTAACGATTCTAATAAGTGTGCCCCTGTGTTGATTCTGCGACATAATTATGTGTATGTATTCGTCAGACACTGCTTTTATAGATTTGTAAATTTTATCGGATACAATAAATTAAACTAGTTTTACCTGTTCCTTGAATGTATGAAAGCCATAAAATACTTAGTAGCCATATACTCGTACGCGCTTAAAAAAACAGGCACAGTTTCGAAGCAATATTTAGGGTCAATACATACGAGGTTTCTACGTTAGCTGAAGTGACGAATCAGGCAATATTATGTCTGAAATAAACAATCTTACCCACAGTCAAGAATCATCATCATTTATTAATTCTAGATCAGAGTCTCGCTATACACAGGGTGGAAACTTTCAACGGGGTAGTAAAGGGAACTACCTTAACCGTTGCAGCTACGCGAAAATAGTCTTAAGAGGCTATTCATAGTTTTTCGTGAAATTTTGATCCCCATTCACACAATGAAAAAAAATGTACACTAGTTAGCAAGAAAATGGCCATTTTACACAAAAAAAAAATTTATGCCAATCGATCTTGTTTCTAATACTGATCAAAAACTTCTATGGGACCGACCCAGGTTCAAGTACTATAAAGTCTGAAATTGCAAAAACTCTTCCCATACATTTTGTTTGAAAATTATAACCAAACTTATATTTTTTTTTTATTTAATCGGTCCTGTTTCTAATACCGATCAAAAACTTCTATAGGACCAACCATCCTTGCAGTACGAAAAATTATGGATAGTCTCCTACGGCCATTTTCGCGTAGCTGCAACGGTTAAGGTAGTTCCCCTTACTACCCCGTTGAAAGTTTCCACCCTGTGTATAGCGAGACTCTGATCTTGAATTAATAAATGATGATGATTCTTGACTGTGGGTAAAATAGTTTATTTCAGAGATAATATTGTCTGATTCGTCACTTCAGCTAAGGTAGAAACCTCGTATATATTGACCCTAAGTATTGCCAAGAAACTGTGATTGTCTTTTTAAGCGCGTACGAGTATATGGCTACTATTATGGTTTTCATACATTCAAGGAACAGGTAAAACTAGTTTCATTTATGGTATCGGATAAAATTTACAAATGTATAAAAGCACTGTCTGACGAATACATACACATTATATGTCGCAGAATCAACACAGGAGCACAATTATTAGAATCGCTATTGATTATCGTTAATTTAGAAAAACGCCGCAGGTCTTGTTTGACAGCTGTCAGTTGTCCTTGTTTGGACGTTTTTGACTTGATAGACTTCACTTTTTGGTGAGACACGAGCAGGAGAGTTCATTCTGCCAACCTGTATCGAACTTACGGCGCGCGGCGTTTCCGTACTTTAATCCGTTTCCATCGGCTTGATTAATCGAGATTTTGTTATTTTGCTCTCGGAACTGCATAAATAGACGGTTGTAATCAGTGTTGAGACTATTATTTCGTACCCACACCATGTCGAACTTGGGCTCTGATAACGAGGTACCCCAAATTGGTGAACTACCTTCGTTATATTATATGAATTCGTCAGACACTTATTTAGTCAGTAATGTTTAATTATACATGACTAAAATAAATTCTTATTTGCACAATAGATAATAAAATAAACGTGATACTAGTAGGTATCACGTTTTTTGGACTAGGAGGTAGTTACTTTACTCAGAAAAAACCGGCCAAGTGGGAGTTGAATTCACGCACCGAGGGTTCCGTATAAACTTGTAGGTATTTTGTTATTAAACTACATATTTAGCGTTATCTCGCTGGTTGGGTGAATTAAGGTGAAATATGTATTACCTATTTTTGTATTACCTAGTTTTATTTTATTTAGCTTGATCTGTTTTCAGTTAGTTTAATTTAGTTTAATTTAATTTAATTTGTTTTGTTTAATTTGTTTTAATTTAGTTTGATTTGTTTTAATTTAGCGCAACTCTGATAATATGGTATTTTTATTTTTATTTCTATTCTTATTTTGTTACGACAACGTTTTGTGAGCATGCAGAGTTTACCTGTAAGTGATTGTTACACTTTATTCTGATTTGTTGCTTCTGTTTCATTTGTTTTTTCACCAGTGTATACAATTGTTGGTAAACCAAATAAATAAATAAATATTTACGATTTTTAGATTTTGTCATTTCTTTTAATTGCGTTGACTTACATGTTGATTTTTGCTCCAAAGGATAGCAGACCTGAGTATTTGATATTAGTTTCAGATTGATATCTCCCCGCGTTCCCGAGAAAAGGGTCTTGACAGACGGACAACAAAGTGATCTTATAAGGGTTCCGTTTTTGCCGACTGAGGTACGGAACCTTAAAAAAATTTTCGGCAGCTGTCTTTGAAACAATAAGATAAATTTTATTTTTAACATCTTCGCTCTAAAATCGTTTACACGTGCAAATAGTAATCTGCATTTAATCAAAAGATATAAAAGTAATGCATAAGAATATGTTACGGCTAAAGATGGGTGTATTTAAATACATACATATAGGCACCTAGGTTAGAACCGTGACCAACCAACCAACCGAGGTGGTCGCAGATCGCAGTACTAAGCGAACGCTACATACATGCAAGTTGTTCAATCGTATTTTCAAGACGTCATAAACATTCTTAATTTTTTGCCAAGGAGGCTACACCTTAGTTTAGCCGGCTAATCTAAAGATTCTTCTCACTCACGTTTTACCCTCGTTCTTTTAGTATGATTTGAGTAAACGTTATAAAAGTCGTGTAAGTTTTTACCCGACTACGGCGAAGCCAAAAGGAAGGGTTATGATTTTAGTAGTCTATGTATGTATGTTTGTATTTAAGTATGTTCCTCCGTAGCGCTTGAATTATTCATCAGATTTTGATGAATAAGGTGTCAATCGATTCGTTATTATGGCCCAGTCAACTTGAACGACTCAACTACAAATCGACTTCAACAATAAAAGGAGTCGATTTTATCTTGTAAACCCCGAATTTAATTAGAGCGTGATTTTTCAGTGGTTGGGTTTTTTAGTTATATGTACTATACCACAAATTCTTGTTAAAATAAAGATACAAAAGCATTGCTTTAATTTTTTATTAATGATTTTAAACAAACCAGATCATTCTGATGTAATCTCGAATACAGAATAAAGAAAGAATGATATTTCGGACCAGTATAATAGTAGGTAAAACACATCATTACAATCAAGTGTAGAATAAACATATCCTACACTTGATTATTATTATTATCAGCCTTTTCATGTCCCACTGCAGGGCACAGGCCTCCCTTTTCTTTACACTTGATTATAATCTTCTTTTATTAGTTCCGATCCTCTTTCTCCAATCATGATGCATGGCGCGTTGATATTACCACTAATTGTTGTTGGCATCACTCCAGCATCTATTACTCGTAATTGTTCCACCCCATGGACTTTCAACCTGCTGTCCACTACTGACGTACTTATGTCAGATCCCATCTGACATGTCCCTACAGGGTGAAATATTGAGCTTACTAACTTTGTACTTATGCATTTCCAGTAATCGTCACTATCTAATTCGTATTGGTTACACTCAGGCACATCCATTCGCCCTAAGAAGCCATTAATTGATTTAAAATATGTTGTATCCACGATTTTTGAAGCCATTTTAATTCCCGCCACTAGTATATCTAAATCTCGGGATCCTCGAAGTAGTTTGCATGTGTAAGAGGATGATCCTTGGGATTGTTTGAACTCAAAGTTATATTTCCCCTCTGTTGCAGCAGCGGTGAAGGCTTTTCAGGCAAGCAAGCTGAATGACGATGAATTTTCGAAGGATTTGTGATAAAATAAAAGATGCGTATAGTGCAAAGCAAAAATTGAATGTAATGGTCTATGACATGTACAAGATTCGAGGAGAGGGGTCATAGGGAACAAACATTTTGACCAATTGCGTGAGTGAAAGGCGTATGACGTCATGACGTAGGACGATAGGTTTATTCTTCACTCCGAGATGTCGCCCTCAGTCTTGAATCCAGGAATTAAGTAGGATTTGGAACATGCCCCCGGCCTTGGAAGCAATGGCTTTCAATGGTCTTCAGTAGCAGCATCCTGGTCCACGTCTTGTAGTAAAGGACAAATCTTGGCGAATGCGCGTCTCACCACACCCGATGACGTCTGTATGTCGGCCACTCGGGATATTCCATCCGTTCATGGGATAGTACGAAGGACTCGTCCCAAATGCCACTTCAACGGCGGGAGGTTGTTATCCTTAATAACCACTAAGGAGTCTGGTTGAAGCTCGCCCTTATTCGCCGTCCATTTTGTCCGCACCTGCAGTTCAGAAATGTATTCCTTCGCCCACCGATTCTAAAAGTGTTGGCGAAGTTGTTCCACCCGCTGGTACCGCCGGAGACGACTGGCAGGCATATCACGTAGGTCATCACAGGCTGGCGCAGTCAGTGGTCGGCCAATTAAGAAATGGCCGGGAGTGAGCGGGGTAAAATCCTGTGGATCGGGAGAGAAAGGAGACATAGGTCGGGAATTCAGTACGGCTTCTATTTGTGCTAGTACTGTGCTATACTCTTCGAAGGTAAGGTGCGCGTTACCTATTACACGTCGAAGATGGTATTTGCTTGACTTTACTCCTGCCTCCCACAGACCACCAAAATGCGGGGAATAAGGGGGAATGAAATGGAATTTAATATTTTGACTAATAGCAAACTCTAAAATATCTGAACTACATTTGTTTAAAAAATTGGAAAAATCGTTCATTACACCTACGAAGTTGCGACCGTTATCAGAATAAATTTCTGCAGGTTTACCGCGGCGTGAAATGAATCGCTTTAAGGTTAGTAAATATGCTTCACTGGAGAGGTCACTGACTAGCTCAAGGTGGATCGCGCGTGTCGCGAAGCAAATAAATAAACAGATGTAACCCTTGATAAGCCTAGCGCCCCTACCTTTGCGGTTCAGAATGAGCACCGGCCCAGCGTAATCCACCCCACACCGAACGAATGGAAGACTAGGTGTAACTCGCTCCATAGGTAAGTTACCCATCATAGGGGTAAGCGTCTTACCACGAATACGCGTACAGGTGACACAGCCATGTACTACCTGACGAGCTAAATTCCTACCTCCTACAGGCCACCAAGATTCGCGTAGGTGAAACAGTAACGTCTGAGGAGCAGCGTGGAGAAGCTGTATGTGCTCGTGACGAAACAACAAAGTTGCAAAGTAATGTTTACTAGATATTACAATGGGATGTTTTTTACCGTAAATAAATTCATCTGAATTAACGAGACGACCACCCACACGCAATATTTTATGGTCGTCTATGAATAAGTTTAATTTAGACAAACAACCTTTATTTTTAATAGTCCCATGATTAAACAGTGCCTTATATTCTATTGGATAAGATTCAATTTGGCATAATCGAGCCAATGTTTTATCAGCAAAATCTAATTCGTCAAGACTAAGGCTGCCTACATGTCTTTCTTTTTTATATCTGATATTATGAATGAAACGCAACATAAAGGCAGCTGCACGCCTCATACGTTTGAATTGGGAAAACCGATGAAACGGAAACAAAGACGATTCACAAGAATCTTGGGCTACCACCGCGGTGACAGATGATTTAACCTCAGGTAACTCGACTTGCTTGAATGAATCTGAACTTCTGTGATCGTCTATTGAAAAGTTAGAATCTCGAAGAAATTCAGGACCCTCGCACCATAGGGTAGAAGATGAAAGTTCTTCCAACCGGATGCCGCGCGACGCCAGATCAGCAGGATTGTTTTCGCTCCTGACGTGACGCCACGGGACCCCTAGTGTAAGGTCATGAATTTCAGCGACCCTATTTTGGACGAACGTCTTAAGTTGGTTCGGCCTCATGTGTAGCCAACCTAAGATGATCGTGGAATCGGTCCAAAATACGATTTTATTGAACGTACATCGCAATGCGTCGCGTACCTTGTCATACAGACGGGCGCCTAATAAAGCCCCACAAAGTTCGAGACGAGGGACACTAATAGGTTTTAAGGGCGCGACCTTAGATTTAGAAAATAATAATCTAACCGTTACCGTTAGATCAGAATTAACTGTGCGAACATAAATGCACGCGCCGTAAGCCGTTTGAGACGCATCGCTAAAAACATGAAGCTCGATATACATAGGCTGCGTACCTATAACATGCCGAGGAATGCGAATTGTGTTTAGCGCTTGCAGTGAGATAACAAACCGGTTCCACACGTGCGCCGTGTTCTCAGAAACGGTGTCGTCCCAACCTATTTTTAATAGCCATAATTGTTGCAAAAGAACTTTGACCACAATAATAGCGGGACTTAACAAGCCGAGGGGGTCAAAAATTTGAGAAACTTTAGATAAAATTGCTCGTTTAGTGATCGGCTTGTTGTTATCAATTTGAATTTGCGAATTAAAATAAAAGTTATCACTTGTATTGTGCCAACCTATACCTAATGTTTTAGAATAAACATTTTCATCTAAATTTAGCGGTTTAAACAGACCAGATGAATGACTATCATCATCGCGCCTAAAATTAAATACCCATTTCCTTAGTGGAAAGCAGCCTGACTGCAACGATTTCTGGGTTTTATCGCATAAATCTAGTAAATTTAATTTGTTATCTAGACCCGTAATGAAATCATCAACATAAAAGTCTTCTTTTATTGCTCGGGCAACATCAGCATCAGTAGACTCGATAGCTAATTGTTTTAGACACCTGATACTAAGAAAGGGTGCGGAGGCAGTTCCGTACGTTACGGTATTCAATTTGAAAATACCTAAAGGCTTCGATGGATGGTCACGCCACAGAATCATTTGCAAGCTACGCTGACCCTCATCCACTAGGCACTGCCGATACATCTTCTCCACATCGGCGCATGCAACGTACTTATGCTGCCGAAATCGGAGAAGAATAGCACTGAGGTCACCCTGTATAGGAGGGCCAACCAGCTGCAAATCATTCAGGGACTTACCGGAGCTCGACGGCGCGCTTGCATCAAACACCACGCGCAACTTGGTGGTGGTGCTGAGCTCGCGGAACACACCATGATGTGGCATAAAATAACACGGGGATTCGTAGGAATCTACCTGTGTCATATGGCCTAAGCTGAGGTATTCTTGCATAAAATTAGTGTAAAGACTTTTATATTCTGACGACCGCTGCAAGCGTTTTTCTAATGCTAGAAATCTACGCTCTGCCTGGATATAAGAGTCTCCCAAGGTTTCAGGTGACTGACGAAGTGGAATGTGCACGCAGAATCTCCCTTCACTATTGCGCTTAGTTGTGCGAACAAAGTGATTCTCGCATTCCCGTTCCTCCTCAGTCTGCGCGTCTCTGACCTTGGGCAGTTCCTCAATCTCCCAGAACAGTCGAAGTTGCGTATCTAATGAATTAGTCATATGACAATGAATTGGTGCAGTTTTGCGCGTTTTAGTAACGATAAGCCCAGAAATAATCCAGCCTAGTTTGGTATTATGTAAAAACGGACCACTAGACAAACGAATTTTTCCCTCTTCTAACAGATCCCAAAACCTATCTGCACCAATCAAAATATCAATAGTTTTGTAGTCTAAGAAATCTGGATCGGCCAACCGTATGTTATCTGGTATGCAGATCTTTGCGCTTAATTTACATACGGCAGGCATCGAAGCTGTGATCCTAGATAATACAAAACAATGAATGCGAGTAGTAAATGAATTATCGACGCAGGATTTGATAACAATATTACAAGCTTGTGAACAATGTATTACCGAATCACCCACGCCTCGAACTTCGTTAGTGGACTGTATAAGTGGTAAATTTAGTAATTGGCATAACGCTTTAGAAATAAAACAACGCTGGCTGCCATTGTCTAGGAGCGCCCGCGCTTTATGGTATGTGCCACGTGCATCGGCTACTTCCACGATAGCTGTTGACAATAACACAGATTGTACATCTACAGACTTAATACATTCCGTTTGCATGTGTGCCTTGTTTACTTGGATTGAATGGGCGGAGTCTAAGGTGACCGGTGCGGCCGCGGGGAGTGCGGCCGCGGGGAGATGTGCCGGCGCACTACTCGTACTTGACGCCTCAGTGTATGCTGAAGAATGGCAAGCGACTGAACTATGAGCATCGTTATGCAATAATGAGTTATGTTTTTGGTTACAGTGTCTACACGGCCCAAACTTACAATCGACTACCGAGTGCTCCGAATTTAAACAATTCTCGCATAAGTTGTGATCGCGTACAAGTTTAAGTTTACTGTCTAAATTACTTTCGATAAACTTTTTGCACGTATACAGGCGATGTTTTGCATTACATTTAAGACATAATCTAACGTGTTTCTCGCTCGTTTTCTTGGGCTCGCTGGAAACATTGCAGTGTGACATGTTGTGAGATTTTGTGTGTTGTTTTTTACTATCAGTGTTTTGTACGTCTTTACCATGTGACCGCTGCAATGCCTCCAGCACGTCCGCTTTGTTACGAAGAAAATTAATTACATCAGCAACTTTTAATTTCGTTTTAGAATTGTTTTCGATCGGCTTTGGTAACAATGTGTATTTGTGAGTTTCCCATTCTCTCTCGGTAACTTTGTCCAATTTAGAAACTATAATATAAATAATTAAAATATCCCAGGTGTCTGTAGATTCCCCTAGGATCTTAAGTGCGCGTAAATTTTTCGAAATTGTATCTATTAAGTTCCTAATCAAAGAAGGGGACTCTTTAGTTAATGGGGATATAGTAAACAAAGCTTTGACATGATTGTGAACTAAAAGATGGCAATTATTGTATCGGTTGAGCAATAATTCCCACGCAACCTGATAATTATTAGAAGAAAATTCTATTGAATGTATGACTAGTTCTGCGTCACCTTTTAGAGAAGATTTGAGATAGTGAAACTTTTGAATGGTAGAAATATCTTTTGAATCATGAACGAGTGAGGTAAATGAATCTCTGAACTCAAGCCAGCGCTCATAGGAACCGTCAAATGTGGGCATGGAGATAACAGGCAATTTGATGGACTTTGTGTTATTGCTATTATGACTATGATTATGACATGACCCGGAACAGTCAGCGAACTCACCAGCGTTCAGCATAAACTCAGCACGAGATATTGAATCGTAGTAACTATCTTCAAATAGTTCTCGTTGCGTTAATTGTGCATTTAACTCACTATCTTCAACTCTTTCTTCTATTTTAGTTTGAATAACATTAAACTCAGCAAATAAACTAGCACATCCTTGAATTCTTAACTTCAAATCAATGCGTTGTTGATTTGAAAGGTCATCATCTTTTAAAGAATCTAAATAAGTACTGAATTTGGTAAGCCTACCCTTAACTATTCCACGCTTCCTAACTAAATCACGGAACACATCACTACTATCTACACTAAGCAAAATAGGAGATTTATCACGGGATCTAGCAGGTTCAGTAGGCATTTTGGTGATCAGTGAAAGGAGGAGTACTCACGGTTTTAGTCTTCAGCCCAATCACACGACACTGATGCAAGCAACGTCACCAGATTTGTACCGGACTGGAAATCGCAATATTCCGAGAGTACACTGCAGCAATTCCACTGAAATTGTAATACAGACACAGTATAGCACTCATAGAATAGGAGGTGAAGGAAAAAAGTAAGAATTGGCCCCACCGATTTGCGTATGATGTTCGATGAAACTCAACTAGCACTTTAGTTCCAATGTGCGCTTGGCCTCCAAACTGTTCTTATGGTTGCAGTTGTCCGTTAGGCAGGCTTTTTCTTCGAAATCTCGTCCCAATTGTTGGAAATTCAGCGTTTTCTTCTATCCGCCACGTGCAAGGGTCTATAGTCCAAAGGTCGCTCGTCGATCTTGTTGTAGCGATTTGGCGTGGATCGCTCAAATTATTTAATGGATGCGGCGTAGAAGGTCCAAATTGTGTTGCAGCAGCGGTGAAGGCTTTTCAGGCAAGCAAGCTGAATGACGATGAATTTTCGAAGGATTTGTGATAAAATAAAAGATGCGTATAGTGCAAAGCAAAAATTGAATGTAATGGTCTATGACATGTACAAGATTCGAGGAGAGGGGTCATAGGGAACAAACATTTTGACCAATTGCGTGAGTGAAAGGCGTATGACGTCATGACGTAGGACGATAGGTTTATTCTTCACTCCGAGATGTCGCCCTCAGTCTTGAATCCAGGAATTAAGTAGGATTTGGAACACCCTCGAATAAGGATGCAAAAGAATGGTTTCGAAAACGTATGCTGCATAGTCTTTGTTGAGATCTACTATCGAGTCAAGTACTGTGTCATTGTATCGGAATGTTATACCTAAATTAATTCTAAGCAATATATTATTCTTATTTACGATTGTAACATGATTTTGAATGTTCGGATAGCTGGCATTATCAACTGTAGAGAAAAATGCTGCAGCGTCTGTTATCAAACTACTTTGTGCCAAAATGCCTTCACGTTTGAAAAGATAATCTTTTACATTAACTAATATTTAACCAATTGATAGTTGTTCAGGACTATCTCCAAAAACGGTTATTGGTACTAAGGCATGATCTTGAAGATTTAGTCCAACCATAGGGGAATCAACTTTGCATGGGATGTCTTTTGACTGAAGATGTTCTTTAGGACCACACCGGACAACATCAGCAGTTGTGGAGAGCTGATGGAACCAGCACTTAAAATTACTTCTTTAGATGAGTAAAAAGTTATTTTCTTTCCGCCTTTTTCTACTTCAACACCAATGGCTACTGAGCTTTCGTTTATCAAAATCTTTGTAACTAATGTATTTTTCATTATTTTTAAGTTTTGTCGATTCTTAATTGTTTGTAAATACGCTTTGTTTGTGCTTTGTCTTACTCCATTAGTAGCCGTTGCCAATAATACGCCGGAATTTATAAAACCAGCTCCTTTTAGGTCTGATACTTTCTTAAATCCCATTGTATCCCACGATTCTATAATTTTATCTGTGTAAGCGCGGTAAGTATTATTAAATGTATTAATTATTTGAGGACCGTCATGGCCATAATATTCACTGACTTGTGAATCATCTAACATTGCCGCATTCTGAAGACTCTCTTGTTTCTTGAAACATCTTTGTACATGTTCTACACTCCATTCTCCGTTCCCTGCATCGTACCAATTCTGGTAGTCTTGGTCATTTCCTGTTACATATGCCAAAGCATTTATACTACTGCTACCTCCAAGCATCTTTCCTTTGGTCCAGCCTACAGAACCATTTTTAAGACCTTGACTGGTAACTCCGTTGTTAACTGTTAAATATTGCCAGTCATGTTTAGATCCGTAAAGAGTTGTTTGTAGCGCTGGGATCTAAAACAAGTTAAAATACATTTTACATTTTTTTAAACCGCTAATGTCGCATAAAAGTTGTTGCTCTTGGCAAGATTTAAATTTAAAGGTACCTACATCAGATGTAATCGGTGGATCAGTTCCAGCCTCCAGGAGCAGAATGTTCCAGTATTTAACTTCGCTCAATCGGTTTGCAACTACGCTTCCTGCTGACCCCGCGCCGATTATCATGAAGTCAAATTCTTCAGAATCTAAATCAAAATACTATTTAAAACTTTAAGCGCACAAACTCATCTTGGCCAATTCTGAGAAATGTGAAATAGTCAAAGACATTAAACCTGTTTTGATGGAGTGTGTAAGGAATTAAGCTTTAATAGTTTAAGCTTCATATATACTATGCTATGCCAGATTCCGGATTCTGATCAGAATACTGGCTTGCAAATGGTTTGTGTGTAGTGAATGGAAGTAATTTCTCAAATTTTGAAATTAAATGTATGACTACATAGGATAATTCATAGGTACCAGGTTTATTTTAGAAAAAGGACAATCTAAAGAAAATTGTGTTTTCTAGAGCTTAACCCAATGATTAAAAATTATTATTATTACTTACCGTAATTCCCAGATTCTGGTAAAATGACTAATTTGAGAAGACATTGTGCTGCTTGATACATTGAAACACCGCTGCCAAAGTATTTGGAGAAGTTGCTGCAGCACCAGTCAAAAGAGACAGGCATGGCGAAGTGGCAAAGCTAGAAATATTAAAAATATAAAATCACAATTGAATGCCTGCCACTTTTATGGTTTGGCCCTGGAATCTGTTGATCGTCATTGCAAAAGCCAATTTTAAGGGAAATTGTAACCTCTTAAATTGAAATGGTAAGTTATTTGAAATAATGGGTATGTGTGGACTTAAAACGCTCTCTCCTTTAGCAGCGCAGCTCTGTGATACGAAACCTGGTGCCGTTGCACAGTCTGGTTGCATCAAGGTTTCGCATCACCAGAACTGGAACGCCAAATTTAAGCTCCAGCTGATCGGACGGCACGCCCGTTAACTCCAGGGAGTTGAGAAATTCAACGGAGTAGGCAGTACTATCATATACATACTATCCTTTGAATATCTTTTTGGTTTATTTTACTGACCAACTCTTTCTTTGGCGCTAGCACAGCAGTTGGATGGGAAAATTCTTCGGAAAATAGAATTTTCTCATCTCCGTCGGATTCCAGACGACCCTCTCTCATTTGCAGCAGCTTATTCGCAAAGACACCTGCTTCGTGGTCGTTGTACAGTTGGACGCGCATGTTGCACGTAATATGGAGCTTTTCAATCCAGGAGGTTTTCACAGTGGCGACGCCATGAGACATGCGTTTCATCCGCCGGTGTGCTCCGGTGTGTATTTTAGGCTAAGTTAGGTAAGGCACATATACACATTATTCTCTTCCTTTTCTCACACACTATTGTCTACATTTCTTTTTCATTTCTCCTTTTGCAGGTCTGCTGGCAGAAATTTCTTGAGAAATAATAATATAATAATATCCCTGGACATTTCACACAGCACCATCTAGTCCCAAGCTAAGCAACCTAATGCTTATGTTATGGTAGCTAGATGGCTGATAAACTACATATATACATTTTTTTTTGGTAAATACATACAAATTACAGATAGAAAAACACCCAGACCCGGAACAACTACTTGTAGGTCATACAAATATTTGTTCCGTACGGGAATCGAACCCGCGACATGCAGCGCAGCAGTCAATCGCTTGACCACTGCGCCAACCGTGCCGTCAAATAATCAGTACCTATGTACTCATATATTATAATGTTATTTTCCTGTGTTGTCTACTGTGTGTACATAAATAGTAAAATAAATAAGAAAATGCTACAAGTGCTACAACCCAACAAACCTCGAAATACACAACTAGAACATATAAGCTATACATATTAACCTACAACGACAAAACATTGTCGTCTTACGAACAATTAATTAATAGAGCTAAATGAGGCACTTATAGAAGTGAAAGTGACATTTTTGGATTATCCGAAACATGGCGCCTAGGAAACAAAATAGAGGAACATCAAACCTTCATTTTATGTCACACACAAAGAGACTAAAAAGACTTATAGAGCGGACATTGGGAATATTTTCATACAAAAATTTTGATCCCGAACATTTTCGATTTTGACACACGAATGCTACCCGACAAGCGGGCGTGTGACACTAGACAGAACGATTTGTTACTAAGTAGTAACAAGTATTTTAATCAATATACACAGTACGAAAAAAATCTCTAAAAAGTTAAAATGAACACAATATTAAAATTTTATAAAATTTTGTAAATTTGTTCCCTGTGGGAATCGGACCGGTGCGGGTGCAGTCAATTGCTCAGCCACTGCGCCAATCGCAAAGACCGCAATATGCAGCTTAAAAGTTCTTTTTTAAACGTTGCCCCACACTAGAAATTTCTCTTGTATCGTGGGTGTCTTTACAAACATTTAAACTCACAAACAGCCAGACCTGGAACAACTACCTGTAGGCCATACAAAAATTTGTTCGGTGTGGGAATCGAACCCGATACTCGCAGCGCAGCAGCAAACAAAAAATCCCTTAATCGAAAAATCATTTGAAGAAACTCGCATTATTTATAAAAACCTATCCAACGACATCCCAAGCTATAGGGGGTACGCGAGAAAAAAAATCCCCACTTTACGTGTACTGGAGATACCCTAAAAAAAATACTTTTCGAGATTTTATTTTACCAGTTTGCCAGCGTAACTAAACTATAAGGGTTCCTTGTTTGTTGCCTACGGAACCCTAAAAAAATGACAATATCGACCACTCTGCCAATCTAAAGTGAATTTGAATAGGTATTGTGTTTTCTTCTTCATTAGCTCAGCAATGAGCGCAAGAGTTACAACGTGTTGCGCATTTTATTTTTTCTTTGCTGTCACTTTTTTGTCAGGCAGAGGAGCAGAACAGAAACATTTATAACTAGCTGTGCCCGCGGCTTAGCTTGGCTTTAGGTATTATCAGGGAACATCACATAGGAACGTGAAGTCGTAGTATAATCCTAACATCCTCTACAAAATAATATACTAATAAAGTGACTTACTGTCAATTTAATCTAAAACCTTAACGCATCTTTGTTTTAAGTATTAAAGGAACTCGTACTCAATTTCTGGGGGTTATTAATGTAAATTTCCATTGACACGCTAAGAAGAAATTTATGAACAAAGCAAATGACCTTTCATAGGTCCCGACGCTGAGTTTCCCTAAAAAAAATTAAAAAATCATTCAACTTTGAGAGCTTAATCAGCCAATGGAAATCAAAAGTGAAATATTCAAAACCCCCTTGCTGAAAAATATTGTAGATGCTTGAATTTAATGTATTTAATAATGGAAGCAGAAAGAGTATGCGTTTCGGTAATCTTCATGTTTCCGAATTAACACGATCGTCGGCCGCAGTGTGGACCCCATAGATGCAAAGCTTCTAAGTTTGGTTTTTCAACACATTGTAGTGCATTAATTGCGCACTTATGAAGTCTCCCACTTTTGTCGCACTTCATCTCATTTATGATACTCAAAAATTTTGATAAGATTTTAGTCGTAAAAAGAAATATACCATCGGTGTACCTGATAAAAAAGTAACTCGCGGCAAGTCTTTAACGATTAAATGTGACTGTACTTGCATGTGAACTACGGAGAAAATCTCTACTATCTCTACTAATATTATAAATGCGAAAGTAACTCTGTCTGTCTGTCTGTCTGTCACGCTTTCACGTCTAAACCACTGAACTGATTTTAATGAAATTTGGTACAGAGATAGAGTTGACCTTGAGAAAGAACATAGGATATTTTTTATCCCGGACTTTTGAAGAGTTCTCTTGGAAACGCGATATAACCGAACTTGACGCGGGTGAAGCCGCGGGCGGAAAACTAGTTATTAATAATAGACAACATAAAAAGGGTGAATAGGCAAAGGGCTTGCTTCGACAGTATTTGTTACATCGATCTGTGTCTACGCATCAATTTTTTTTTGCCCGTTCATTACGAGTACGAGTTCCTTTAATTCGTAAAACAAAGACGTAGTACCAACAGGTTTGAGTTTAAATTAACAGTTAGCCAGTTTATTAGTATATTATTTGTAGAGGATGTTAGCAATATACTACGACTTCACGTTGCGTTGCATGGAATGTTCCCTGATAATTCAAAAAGAATACTCGCTCACGTGAGCGAAGCCGCGGGCACAGCTAGTTTGAATATAAAATTATGAAAATGGAATGGGGAACTTTGGTTTCATCCAAAATGTGCTTGTTTTTCGCAGTAGCAGTCGGGTTTTTGTTTTATAAAAATAAGATTTTTCTTGTTTGATTGATTAATGATGCCTTAAATGTACTCATATATTGGAAAATATTGAGTTTATTTTCCATCTCTATCTGTAACATACTCACGCCTTACACACACATACAACAATTTGCGCCCTTTTCCATGAGGGTAAGCAGAAACTATATTATAAAAAGTCATATAAAATAATAATGAAGCAGAAAATCTGCACTTTCTTATCGATTAAATAAGATATAAACAGAAATAAGGGTTTGGGGAACTAACCACCTTGCCGTAAGGTTTTTTAACACATTATTATTTGTTAACATAATTATATGTATGTGAACAGGCCGTTGAGAATATGTACGTATGTAAATCGAATCAACCACACTACCATACTCATTGCCAAAGCAATTCTTATATGAAAATATGATTAGAAAATTAAAAAAAAAAAAATTGTTAAAGATCAAACGGCCTAGCAGACAGCAAACAGCAACCATATTTAACACCAGTGAGGAAGAAAGAAGAAATCAATATGAGTATTGCGCAAAATATTATATTTAATTCACATTCAATTTGACTTTCTGTAACAAGTATTTAATATAAAAGACAGTGTGTGGGTATAACAAAATATTGCATAACATTATTTTTTTGAAGCATCTTCTTTGATCAACTCAGATCCCCTTTCTCCAATCATGATGGATGCACCATTTGTGTTGCCGCTGATCTGACCGGGTGCAACACTAGAGTCAACCACTCGTAAGTTCTGCACTCCGCGGACTCGCAGTCGGCTGTCTACCACTGACATATCTCTTCCCATCTGACAAGTGCCTATAGGATGGAATACTGTACTTACTAAATTCATAAGCACACATTTCCAGTAGGGTTTGCTATCTAATTCAAACACATCACATGCAGGCACGTTCATTCTTGGCAGGAAAGCATTAATTGATTTGAAGTACGTGGTGTTGACAATTCTTGTGGCCATTTTGACTCCTACTGCAGCATTTTCTAAATCTCTTGGATTATCGAAGTAGTTGTAGTATATGAGAGGAACATCGTTGGGATTGTTAGACCTCAAAGATATATTTCCTTTTGATTCATGATGTAGCAAATGAAAATGAATAGCGAATAATCCATGATGTTTGTTCATCTCGGCAATAGGATCTATAATGCTCTCGTTATGTCCGAATATTTTCATGAAATTTGCCTTGAACATCGTTGTATTTTTGGGAATTACTGTAACATGAGTTTGACAATTGGCATATGTAGGGTTACTCTCTGTGGAGTAAAATGCCACAGCGTTTGATATAAAATCACTGAACGATAGGGAGCCTTGACGTTTGCTAAGATAGTTCATATAATCGAGATATGAGTCAGCTTCGTCAGGTTGCTCCGGCACATCAGCCATAACAAATATTGTAAAACAACTATGATCGTTAAGGTTCTGTCCTACCATTGGTGAATCTACTATACATGCAATGCCATGTTCTTTAAGATGTTCTGCGGGACCAACACCAGACAACATCAGAAGTTGCGGAGAACTAATTGGACCTGCACTTAAAATAACTTCTTGAGATGCTAAAATTTTCTTTATCTCGTCATCTTTTTCAATTTCAACTCCATATGCTCTTGAATTCTCGTCTATCAAAACTTTTCTTACTAATGTACTTTTCAATATTTTCAAATTTGGTCTGCCTGCTACTGGCGTTAAATATGCTCTGTCTGTACTTTGCCTCATACCATCAACTGCTGTTACAGTCATATATCCGGAAGTCATTACATTCTCTGTGTTTAAATCTAGAACCTTTCTAAAACCAATTTCATCCCAGGAGTCGATTATCTTATCCAAATAAATTTGGTATGTATTGTTGAATTTATTTATATGTAAAGGTCCATCGGAAAGAACTCCAAGAAGAATGCAAACGTGAGTGGGAGTCCGGGAAAAAAGTAGCTCTACGTTATGATAAAATCGTCACACTAGGTCCTAAAATCGTAATAAATCAAGCATCTGCAGAAAAAAGCTCAAATAAAAGATGTATGTCAGAGTCACCTGAGGCAAATAAACCTTCAGAGGCCAGTGCGAGTCAAGAAAAAATTACCCAAGTACAGAAAAAAAATAAATCACAAAACATAGTAAGCTACTTGCGTCCGTCACAGTTGAATCCCATTCCTCGGGCCTCAACAAGTAATGTACAGGAAGCCCCAAAAAACTAAGCCGTGCCCCTCCTTCTCTTTTAAATATCATCCAAGAAAACTCTTTCAATAACTATCAAGAGCCTAAAAATACACCAATATCTCCCAATACGGCTGGTCCCCGCGGGAAGATTAGACCAAAACCCTCCAACCAATTAAATAATCATAATCAAAATCAAACAAACAAAAATCAAAACCAAACAATTAAAAAATCAAGAATAGAGCAAAATACTACTTATATCTGCTCGTGGAACGTGAGATCGCTGGTAAATGAGGCAAGACTTATAGAATTGCGACATAGCTTAACAAAGTTCAAATGGGATATTATTGGCTTATCAGAAGTGAAGAAAGAAGGAAAAGAAATACTTGAAACCGAAAGCTACATCATGATATATTATGGTGAAAAAAGTGGAAGAAACGGCGTCGGTTTTCTGGTTAATAAAGATCTGAAAGCCAATATAATCGATACCAGATGTATATCGGATAGAGTCATACGATTAGATATATTCCTCAATAATAGATCAGTCCATCTGATACAATGCTATGCACCAACAGAAAGCGCAACGTCAGAAGACCTAGAAATATTCTATAAACATCTACAGTTTGCATTAGAAGATACAGGAAAAGATACAATTGTTATGGGTGATTTTAACTCCAAAATTGGTAAATCTACAGCGGAAGATAAGAAAGTTATGGGTCCATGGGGTTATGGAGACAGAAACGAACGAGGAGATAGATTGATACAGTTTTGTTTTGAAAACCAGCTCTACATAGCAAACTCACACTTTAAGAAAAATTCTAAACAAAAATGGACTTGGATATCACCGAATGGAAAAGTGCGAAATGAAATAGACTTTATCCTAGTCAAAAATATTAAAGTTATCTCAAATGTACAGGTTATAAATACCACCTTTCCTACGGATCACAAATTAATTAGAGTGAGCATGTTTCAAAACTGCAATAAAACTAAGTCACGGAGAGACTATAGATGCAGAGTTTCTAGACTAAACCCCCTAGAGTTAGAGTCACTGAAAAACATATTTGCAGACCATATAGGAAATTTTCGATTCGATGATATGGAATTGGCATATGGAAAACTAATACAAATAATAAAAGAATCAGTAAAAGAACTACCTAAAATAAAAAACAAAGACATAGCTCCACTATCGGCGTATGTAGAGAAACTTATTAATGAAAGAAACAGACTGAGAAATAAAGGAAACAAAACACGTCCTGAGAAGAAACAACTCAGCGCACTCTATAAACTTATAAATAAACAAATACAACGAGATTACAAGGCACATCGATATAGTGTAATAGAAGAAGAGCTGCAGAAGAGAGCATCAGTCAAAAGGGCACAAGTAAGACTGAACACATCTAAACCGTGGATTATATCTCTGAAAAACAAAGAAAACAAAACAATAACGAATAGGGATTGCCTCATCGGGACTGCTACACAGTTCTACAAGGAACTCTATGGAAACGAAGAAAGCCATCAACGTACCAGATCAGAGTCATTCGCACCACTGAGCGTCGTGCCATCTATCATAGAGAGTGAAGTCCGCTGTGCAATCCAACACCTAAAATCAGCTAAAAGCCCAGGCGATGATGGCATAACAAATGATATTTTGAAAGCGATTAATGACCCGCTAGTACCATTACTGACTTCCCTTTTCAATGACATACTGACGCTCAACAAAGTACCACAAGAATGGGGAATATCGATTATAACTCTGTTATACAAAAAAGGTGATCCGACAGACTTAGGAAACTATAGGCCAATATGTTTACAACAAACAGTATACAAAGTGTTTGCCACAGTACTATTAAATCGCATCTCAAGGATATTAGACAGCAACCAACCCCGAGAACAAGCCGGTTTCAGAAGATCTTACTCAACTATAGACCACATCTTCACCTTGACACAACTTATTGAGAAATACTCGGAATATGGCAAGAAACTCTATGTAGCGTTCATAGACTACTGCAAAGCGTTTGATTCCATACAACACGAACCTTTGTGGTTAGCACTAGAGTCGCAGGGAGTCGAAAACCGATACATAGAGATCCTGAAAGAAATATATAAAAACAGCAAAGCGGTGGTTAAGCTGGAATGCAAAGGAGAGCCTTTTAATATACGAAGAGGCGTGAAACAGGGTGATCCGATCTCACCAAATTTATTTACTGCTCTTTTAGAATATATCTTCAGACAATTAGATTGGGAAAATAAAGGCATCAACGTAAACGGCGAATATCTAAGCAATTTACGTTTTGCCGATGATATAGTCTTAATTTCTGAAAATCACAAAGACTTGGAATATATGTTAAATACCCTAGACATAGAAAGTAGAAAATGTGGACTACAAATGAACACACAAAAGACATTTGCCATGACGAATAGCGAAAAAACACCAATTAAAACTGAATCTCATTCTATAAGCTATGTGGAAGAATATATATACCTGGGGCAAAACATATCATTCCTAAATCAAACATCTCGTGAAGTAGAACGCCGTATCAAGAAAGCTTGGAATAAATACTGGTCGCTGAAGGAAATATTCAAAAGTAAATTACCAATGCATCTAAAAAGGAAAGCGATGGACTCCGTTGTTATGCCGACACTATTGTACGGGTGTCAAACTTGGTCGTTTACAAAAGACATCGTACAAAAGATCAACGTGTTCCAAAGAGCCGCAGAACGAAGTATGTTGGGCATAAAGCTGAAGGACAGGAAGAAAAACACATACATTCGATCCATAACAAGGGTAACGGACGCCGTCGAGCTAGCAAGTAGACTGAAATGGCGATGGGCTGGACATATAGCTAGAGTTACCGATAATAGATGGAGTGAAAGAATATTGCACTGGTATCCCTACGAAGCCAAACGCCCACGCGGCCGACCGAGGCGACGCTGGTGTGACGATATCTACCAAGTAGCCGGATCTACATGGACTCGCCAAGCACAAGACAGACAGCACTGGAAAGAGTTGGAGGAGGCCTACACCCAGAAATGGGTAGCCCAATAATATACTTGTACCAATGATGTGGTAAAGTATTCCGAAAATGGAATTAAAATTAATATTATAACCTGAATACTTAAATATGTCAATGGTTGCAAATGTGTTATTGAAATAAGATTCAAAAATGTAATTTAATCAAAATACTAAATAAAAGCATGAATTCAAAAATAATATCTAAATAATCTTTTAAAAATAAAAATATTGTAAAAGAAATCATAAAATAGTATTGTATAAAAACCAAATATAATTTAAATCTTTAATGTAATTTAAATCTATAATGTAACTTTAATATAAATGTATAAAAATCTAATAATTACTTAATATATACTCGTAGAATGTAATTATGACTTAATATGAATTGGTATTGTAATGTGCATGAAAAAATGTTATGGAATGATGTATTATTGTTATTTTGGGAAATAAAGGCTTTATTATTATTATTATTATTATAAAGGTCCATCATGGCCGTAATTTTCACTTATTGTGGAATTTTTCAACATGTCTATGTTTTGAAGACTTTCCATTTTTTTGAAACATCTCCATACCTCATCAACACTCCATTCCGTATTACCTGCGTCGTACCAAGCCTGATAATCTTGGGCATTCCCTTTAACGTATATCATAGCATTAATGCTACTACAGCCGCCAAACATCTTGCCTCGGATCCATTTTACGGATCCGTTAACTAGTCCTTGACTAGTTATTCCGTTGTTTACAGCTGCATATTTCCAGTCATACATTGTATTTATTAAAGAGGTTTCTCTACCAGGAATCTGAAACAAGCAATAAAATAACAGAGTTATTCACTGACCGACAACGTAGTGGCTAAACCGATGCCTCTAGAAGCACGAAGTCTTGCAGAAGAATTCTTTATAACGAAGGCAATCCTTTGAAATTGTATGGCTTTAAGCATCCCTTTAAATAGTAGATGACCGTTTGAATGGGAGTTTGTCTTTACGTGAAATCCAAGAAACTCACGGCTAGTTTTGTTGTAAAAGTCGCTATTCTGTTTCATTTGAAACACTAATAAACTGGCGTAATGGAATAGACAAAACCTACATCAGCTTCTATTGGTGCATCAGGGCCAGCTTCTATGAGCAATACGTTCCAATCCTCATTTTCGCTTAGCCGATTAGCTACAACACTCCCTGCTGAACCCGCTCCAACCACTATGTAGTGAAAACTATCAAGGTCTGAAACAACAAAAGGAATTATAGCTCCTTGATACATAATCGCTCCTGTTGACCATGAAGGATTAGGCAGAGGTGTGTTTAAGGTGTGATATGTTGGTTATTACCACCACATTATGTCAATACAAAGAAGGGTACTCTGTATCTAAATATGTTGATGATGGTGTTTCAAGCGGGCTATAACGGAGTAATAAAACACTTAAAAAAAAAAAAAAAGTTTGGAAAAAGTCTGGTTTTGGAGACTTTTTATTACGAAAGATAGTTTTTAACATTATGTCTTAATGTGAACTACGTCCTCGTCATGATCTAACACGTGTAATATAAAATATTCAAAGACATGAGACGTCTACCAACCCGCACTGTGAATTACGACCTGCTCCATAAAAAATTTAAAAAAAAAACAAATTCATTTATTGGTGTGATTTTTGGTGCATTTTACATGACATCTTAATAATAAAAATTAGTTCCACACACCATTAACCATTAGTTAACCATTAGTTAGTATCTCACAGATTTGAGGTGTAAGGTATGTGGTTTATGGATGATGTACATAATATGTACATGTGTATATGGTGGTTGCTTTTGGGTAAAATTCGGGACTGTGAAATGACTGTAGACATTTACACTCACCGTTTACATCAGCTTGAGGCAGTAAAGGGCGAGAGAGGAGACACTGTGCCGCCGTGAAGAACTGCACAGCCGCTGCGAAGCTCTCGGCAGTACCCAAAGTAGAAGATAAGCATGCTTCTAAGCTAAAATTATGAACAAAACAACCCAGTTTATTTGTGATTGGCAGTAACCATCATCTACGGTGATGATTTATATGCTAATATCGTACCGAGGAGTTAGTGACTGAATATAAACAGCCACACGGGTCGATCTTTCGAAATTTAATTATTGGCAGATCAATAGGAGTTATGCCAGACTCGTCACAATTTTTTTTATCATACAAGAAGTCCCAGTATTTAGTCTAGTTTGAGATTATCCATCCTCGGCCATCATCGGCCTGGGCTTTCTCAACTATGTTGGGGTTGGCTTCCAGTCTATCCAGATACAGCCGAATATGAGTACTTCACATGAAGCGACTGCCTATCTGACCTCTACAACCCAATAACTGGGCAATACGCCACCCCTTGATTAGACTGGTGGTCAGACTTTCAAGCTTCTGACGACTGTCAAAGATCTGCACATGACAGCCGGCTTCAACGGTTTAACGTGGTTTCTGAGCTTGATGTGTAATGATGGTTATACTCATCTACGGACCGACCTCGGCAAGCACTGCTTAACCTCGTAAATCGACCCGTACGGCTGTTATAATGTATCCATGAGAGTCCATCCATCCAGCTATCCCAGCTAGTCATCTTCGACATTCATGCATTAAGGTAGCCGGTAGCCCATGAAATTCAAATTTTCTTACGTTTTTTTTTGCAATTTGCAGGTCAGTGTCAGGTTTTATATTGATGAAAATATGATTTGCGCAAGTAACACAAGTAGTAACAGAATTAAAATCATCAATACAACCTTCTAAGTTCATTTAACCCTATTCAATAACTATTTCATCAAAAGTCATTCAATGGGGTTAAATGAATTTTTTGGTTCTTTGAATTTAAGGGGTACCCTAGCGCTTCCGCCTTAATAAAATAATGCCAAATGCAAAACAATATTTTCATACGTAGGTACAATTTATTGAGTAAAAAACAGGATGATGAAGGTAATTATTTTTTAATTAATTACCTTCATAAAACTTAAAGAAACACAACAGAAAACTCACCTCGAAGACATTGTTGATCACCCAATTTAATAAGTAACTATTTAATATTCTCCGTTTATATATAGTAGGTACCCGAACTACTTAACTTGGGTGGTTTACATGCATAATGCTAATTAGTTTAATTTGCATAAAACCATTTCATTTTATTTGCAGTCTTCGATAGTTTTCGATTTTTTATCGACACCAGGAAGTATCGATAATAGTACATTTAGATATAAGTGGGGAAATTTTGTTATTGCATTCGAGGTGAAATTCACACCCAAGCCACAGGCCAGGTTGTTATGGAGCCGAGAACTGCAGTAACAAAGTTTCAGTCACTATATGACATGTAATGTATGAAATGAAACGACGTTTTTCAATACATTTTCGAAAAAATAAATTATGAAACTATGATTTAATTTCTCTTTTTTCCCGCATTTAGCCTCCGCAGGTCGAAGAAGAGCAAAAATAAGGCTTCAAAACAGCCTAACAATAAAAATAACACAATATTTTTTAATGCAGAATACAAAAATAAATCTTATACCTATAAACATACGAAGGGTACAGGCAATAAACAGGGAATGCCCGAATTAATAGATTATGAGAAAAAGGCAATTAAAAGTTTAGAAGTATGTTATTTTTATTGAGATCATTGTACTTTTACTTAAAACTAATTCAATGTTTAATATTTAATATAATTTTGTTGTTGACAATGGACTTTTTAGTTTAAAAAATATTTAAATTAAACAAAAACTAAATAAAACAATCTTAGATCAAGAAAAAACAAGGAATGTCTAAAGTAACATAAACAAGGAATTCATTCATCAGCATCTTTAGTTTTTGATGACGGTACGAACGGAAACGGTGAAGAAAAACATCGTGAGAAACCGACATGTCCTAAAACCAACAATTCGAAGTCATGTAACACATACCAACCCGCACTTAGCCCGTGTGGTAGATTACAGCCCATTCCTTTCGCAGAGAAAGAAAGAGGCTTGTGTAGAAGAGCAGTAGGAATATTATAAGCTGATAATTGCTTTTATGTTAATCGATACGGTATCTGAAAAATTTATGTATATTTTATTATATTCACATCCCTATGAAGTATTGGTATCAACTCGTATTGTAGTTAACTATTGATAATATTGCTATTGACACGTGAAACTTAATTGGCCATAATATTCATATTTGCCAGCTATTATTGTAAAAGTGCCTCGTCATTTAATTTCACATCTGCAACTTTGCACAGATGTGAATGAAAATATGTAGGTAGTATGTTTTTGGAACACTTTGCACAGCAGCAAATGAAAATAATAAAATTAGCTTAATGTGTTCATTTGTTTCCTGTCAAACTAAAGAAGAATTCTCAACCGATTAATGAACACCAAATCAATGAAAATGTGATAAACTATGTTCCATCGCCTATCCGGCTCCCTGTGCCCCTAGCCAAGTTAAAAAAACGACGCCATGGTAGTGGCAAAGTATTGGGCCACCAAAAGAAATACTATATTGCTAGCAACACGAAGCAACATAAACCATTATAAAAGTTACAAATTCAGCAGGATACCCTAATAGTCCTCTATTACAGAAACTCCCTGCTAAATTGGGGTTAAGTTAATTATAGTTTAATTGTTATTTGTCGTAGGGTCCCAGCAGCTAAGAATGAAGCACTTTATCACCTGATGTGGGCGTTGTAAAGGGTAGCTACAGAATTGCAAATTGGTAGGATCGATAGCTTTTTCACGACTATTATACTACTAGCTTTCGCCAGCGTCTTTACTAGTGTTAATTTACAATTTGACTATTAATTCGGGTTGTACTCTGCTTGTCATAATATAATTCAATCATGATTCGAAAGACACGTGGCGCCAACATAAGAACGTTATTGTTATGTACCTTTTGTCCGTTTCTGTACGCCTGACAATGTATATACAAAATTTCAGGCTGATCGGTTCTGTGGTTTAAAAAGGTGTGAAAAGGTAACAAACAAACAAACGTACTTCCGCATTTTTAATATAATATATAATAAACTAGCTTATGCCCGCGGCTTCGCCCGCGTGGAGTTTGAGATTACCCACCGGATCTAACTTCTGGAATAATAAGTAACCTATATGCTACACCAGACTATATCTATCTCTGTGCCAAGTTTCATCCAGATCTGGTCAACCGTTCTGGCCCGAATGAGTAACGAACATCCATCCGTCCAAACTTTCACATTTATAATAGTTTATGTAAGATACATAATTATATAACATTAGTTTTTACTTTGAAAGTTGAATAGGTAACAAAGAAAAGTTAGTGCAAGTATTTAATTTATTTGAGTAATACAGACACACTCGCGTTTTTTTACATGTACTTACTTATACTCGTAACTTGCAAATATTAGTTCATAATAATATCAATAACATTACATATGTGAAATATTGATACCTTGGTTTGAGATTAGACACCAGTGACGATAGTCAAATGATTCATCAGGAATGTTTACATATACATAACAATATAGTAAAATCGTAAAAATCCAAATCGATGTTCCGAGATGGCGCAAAAACTACGGCATAGATTCTGTTCAAATTTTGCACAAATACTTCTTATAGGTTTCTTCAAATGTTAGGCTACGTATTATCATGCTACTTGCTTAAGGGCAATATTGCATTATGTTCGTATTCTTAAATTGGTTGACGTTTCAGCCATGACGTGCATGAGAACAGCTATTTTAAACTCATGTCAACGGAGTAAACAGCCTAGCCATTTCATGATCGCCGTCTAAACTATGTGACGCAGTTTTTAACCCCAGTATAATTTTCACTCTTTGTGATTTGTTTTTTTTTTTTGGGATTCCAATTTTTTTTTGTTGTATTGACAGCGTTTGCATACCCATTTTTATTTTTTAGTATAAAAAGAAGAAGACATGCTGCGCCGACCCCAAAAAAATGGGATAAAGGGGGCTGAAGAATTATGATGATGACTTTTCCAAAAAGTTGTATAGCGAATACCTGATAAGTTTATAAGTTCTTGATGTGTTAGAAGTCTTTTTACTTCTTTATTTGCAAATTATCAAGAATCCACGCGCAGTTTGGATTTAATATGTCACGGAGTTTCTTAATTTATTTTGGAATTTTATTGATTTTTGTTGCTATTATTTTTAAGCATTTTGAATGTAAATCGTATGCTACATAATAAGTTTATTTTAAAAAAATAAGCCTAGATTATGAGAAGACCCGTAAAAGTAGATAGTTTTAATGTTTTAGCGATAAGTCTGGAAGATGTTAGAGGATTGATACCAGTAGTCGCGTAGACCGTATTGTTGGTTGGGTGGTCGGAAGCGAGCATTGAGGTCCTGGGTTAGATTCCCGGGGCCAAGTGTTATTAAGTTTTTCCACCAGTAACAGCTACGAAATCTGAATTAGTGTCCGGTTGGTGGCAATAAGCTCGCCTCCTATTTCATTGTGCTTAAATATAACTGGCGAAATGTGGGTGTACTATTAGGTACACCTCTGCTTCACCCTTCAGAAATTACAGGCGGTAGGTATGTTAGTTCAACATCCCGTCTACCGAATGAAAACAATATTTTTAGCAATCTTAAGACTTACATGAACTAATATAGTGTTGAGAATGGGTTGCCTGATAAAATTAAGTCGAGGCTACTTTATACTAAAATTAACGGAACTAATGTGTTTTCCAAACCAAAGCCAAGAATCTGTTGGGTTGTCTATCTTTTTGTCCCTACTACACGGGCCTTAAGGTAGATGAGTTGATACTATAATACACACTCATCGGCTTGCTTATTAAATAATGTAGGTACTAAAAATAATAACAGATAATTTACTTCTACTTAATAAAAGATTATAAGAAACACGATGGTATAACGTTGTCTAAGTAAAATCAGTGATGCCTCACGGTTGTCATAATTTTAAATAGTCTTAGGCAACCCATTTCATGAATATTAAATATATTTTTCACTCTGTAAATAGATGAGGCCAGATTATTTATTTGTTATAAATATTGTTGTCGTAATTGAAGGCATATTTTATGATATATTCCAACTTAAAGTTATAGGCGGACAGCGCACATGCTATGCCTCGGAAGTTACAGATATTCGTAAACGTTAGCGATGACCAATTTCCACTAGTGCCTGTTTGCCGCCTTCAATGGAAATTGCAATAAACTTGTGTAGCTGGCATAAATGTATGCAGTTATCCTTTTAGACGAACACAAAAGCCACCGACATCTGTGTATGATCTTGACAATCAACACCGACGCAGTATGTGTGTAATTCTAGATAAAGCACACGTTACAATAATGATTGAAAAATGCACTGTACTGCTAACCTCCTGTTTAATCTGATTTCTGAACTTCGCTTTTTAGTTGATCAGTATTCAAAACACAAAACAAAATGTAAGGTCACATTGTAATTAAACTTAAAAAATTGATCCACTCATTGTTCGCAAGTGTCGTCCTCAAAAGGGGCATTACCCCGCATAACGTTGAGAATCAATTAATGCTTTACCAACAACATAAAAAAGGGTCCGTATTGTATTGAATTAACAAGCGAATTGTCATTAAACCAATAGTGTGTGCGTTATTGGGCGGTACATGTTTGCTTAGGATCGTCCCCGATGTAATGGCGCCGCTTGGTATTCATGAAACCCTGGTCCATTGGTTACAATTTATTAATATTGAACGCTGATACCCGTTTCGTTTAAGCTGGTTTAGCTTTGTTTGGTTTATGCGTACTGGAAAATTATGTGGCTCGGTTGTTGTTGAACTTAGACAACGTTGCAGCTTTTGAGTAAAAGTTTAGCGGTGTGCTTTGTCATCTTCAATATTTTTTGGTAAAGAAATTTATACATTATAATAAAAAATGCACAGTAAACAGCGTGGTTTTATACCGACTACGACGAGATGTAAAGTTCATATAGGACTAAGGTTACTGCCGAATGAAGTTAAAGTTATAAGTTTTGATAAACTTTAAAATAAGTGGAACTGCAAGAACAGCGTAGGTACGTAAAGAAAGTCTGGATGAGGTTTCTGAAAAAACGTAGATTACGTACAATGATAAAATGATGGCAGCAATTTCACTTCCTGGTTCTGGACCGTTGGTCATGAAACTGAACGATGCGTTGGTCAAACTGGGGTCTTGTAGGTGTTGTCATTAATAGATACACTTCTGACAACTTCGTAGACTAAATAAAGTAAATATTAATTTGGTCCCCAACCTACGTTGACAAAATGTAATACTATTTTAGAAAATCTAAAACATAGAGTAGTGATGGCACTGTAGGAAGTATTGGCCCTAGCTTAATCGACTAACTCTATACAGGGTTATTTGTAAAACACCAGAAACCTCTTAAGAGGTCATTGTACTCATCACTATGAACAACTTTTACTATGGGACCAAACCTCAAAACGCGAAAAAAAAATCAGCTGTTCCCTACACTTATGATCGACTAGCTTCTGCCCGCGACTTCGAACGCGGATCCCGTTGCTTATGCCAGCGTCAACGGGGTCGTCAAAATCGAAAATCTGAAACGTCTGATGTAGAATTCTGAGGCCCGGGGACGGGAAAACAACGGGATGAGCGAGACGATTGGAGTCGTTCCAGATCATTCATTCTTGTATGTCAACAGGAAATGCCCATCAGACTAAATAACTTTTGCTAAGACGTCATTTCCTTAATATGTTATAGTGTCGCTGCCATGGGCTTTGGAGTTCCACAGCAGGTGTTCCAGATCTTCAAATTTATTCTCACAGCAGACGTTCGTAGCGCTCTTCTTCTGTCTCTTCATGCCGTACTCCAGCAATTCTTTCTCTCTCACTTTCTAACTGATTATGAATATTTTGTTGTGTGCGTGTTCGGGACAATGTATGATAAATCTCGATTAGTAGTTAGTCGCGCATCACGTTCATCACTCGTTTCAAAAGACCTGTTAGTAGATGTGCGAATTCGCTGAGAACTCAAGCGTGATTCTGTATCGGTAAACGTTTCTGATTCGCGAGACAATGCATGTCGCTCACGATCAGCAGACAATCGCGCATCACGTTCTGCACTTGTCTCTAGAGACCTAGCAGCAGATGCGTAGATACGCTGAGAACTAAAGCGCAATTCTCTATTCGTGAACGTCTCTGACTCGCGAGACAATGCGTGACGTTCACGATCAGCGGACAGTCGCGCATCATGTTCCGCACTTGTCTCTAGAGACCTAGAAGCAGATGCGTAGATACGCTGAGAACTCAAGCGCAATTCTCTATCCGTGAACGTCTCCGACTCGCGAGACTATGCGTGACGTTCACGATCAGCGGACAGTCGCGCATCATGTTCCGCACTTGTCTCTAGAGACCTAGAAGAAGATGCGTAGATACTCTGAGAACTCAAGCGCAATTCTCTATCCGTGAACGTCTCCGACTCGCGAGACAATGCATGACGTTCACGATCAGCGGAGAGTCGCGCATCATATTCTTCACTGGTCTCGAGAGACCTGGATGTAGATGCATAACTACGCTGAGAACGCGAGGAGAGGTTTCTACAGAGCGAGTTGCAGCCTGATGGTCTCGAATAGCATCAAGTCTATCCTGACGCTCTTCGTTAGATTCTTGGGATCTTATGATCCTCAATCTTTTAGCTCCTTTGGAACGTTGGGAAAGATTTGACCTCTTTCTAGGCATGGTTATAGTTTTATTCTGAAGATACCTGATCAATTAAAATCTAAGTGACTGCTCCCCTGCGTTACCGGGTAGGCCACCGTGTCACGGAGATAAATGGAAAAGGAAATTAAACACTCAAATAACACAAGCCCGAAGGCATATTTATTCGATAAAATAAAATAATAAATGGGAGTTTTAGCCAGTAGAGTCAAATTTTTAATGATTCATAGAATTTTCATCGAAAATCAGTCCTAAACTGTTACCGCCTTCACCGCGTGGAGGTACTCCCAGCTTATGTTATTTTATAATTATACAGTGAACTCTTGGAGTTCCACAACAGGTGTTCCAGATCTACAATTTTTATACGTCAACAGAGAGTGCTCATCAGGCTGAACAACTCTTGCTAAGACGACATTCCTATATAGGTTATAGTGTAGCTGGGCTCTTGGAGTTCCATATCAGCTGTTCCAGATCTTCAAATTTTATACGACAACAGAGAGTGTTCATCAGGCTGAACAACTCTTGCTAAGACGTCATTCCTATATAATATATGTTATAGTGTAGCTAGGCTCTTGGAGTTCCACATAAGCTGTTCCAGATCTTCAAATTTTATACGACAACAGAGAATGCTCATCAGGTTGAACAACTCTTGCTAAGACGTCATTCCTATATATGTTATAGTGTAGCTGGGCTCTTGGAGTTCCACATCAGGTGTTCCAGATCTTCAAATTTATTCTCTTAGCAGAAAATGTTCATCACGTGAAACAATTTTTGCTAAGGTACCATTTTTGTATCTCTTATAGTTTAGCTGGTCTGTTGTGGTTCTGCATCAGGTGTTCAAGTTTCCAAGATAAATTATAGCCTATATGTTGCTCAGACTTTATATCTATACAACAAAAAAAAATCATTCAAATCCGTCAAGTAGTTCCGAAGATTAGCGTGTACAAACAAACAGACAAACAGACAGAATTTTTTTTTGGTTTCGTGCTCTATTACTGTTTCTAAACCCCCCTGAATTATTTTTTTTTTTAATATATTCAATGTACAGACACAGTTTTTTTACTGTTTTATTATATGTATATTATATAGATATATAGATTAACTCGTCAAAATGTAGGGAACAGTTGATTTTTTTTTCGCGATTTCAGGTTTGGTCCCATAGTAAAAGTTATTCATAGTGATGAGTACAATGACCTCTGGATCAACCTGCTTAAAAAAACAAATACTTTTTGAAAAAAAAAAACACCCGACTTTAAATTCTGTTTTAAAAATTGGTACTAGAAGTCAAACATGCAGCCTTGTCTAGATCACATGCAAGTCTCCAAAGCATCTATTTTACCTAGAATAGAAGTTCGACTCAGCCGAACTTCAACAAACAGATAAAAGCTAGAATTCCAGTTGGTTGAGCAGCATTACTGAGCTAAATTCCTCACTTCTTATAGTGCTAGAGTTTGCGAGTTATGTGTTTTGATACAACAATATACATCGAATGCTGAAATGAAAGACGAGGAAACTGAACTTTGTATTATACACCGACAAGCAGATTTATGATTGCCAGGGTTATATGCAAATAGGAGGAGCGACGATGCCCATCTTTTCGATGTGATTCAGCGGCCATCAATGAAACTCAAAGATTAACTCATCTATCAACATCACTACCTTAATATTACAACTAAATTCATCGAAAGTTATTAACTGACTAAACTCATCGAAAAAGTAATATTAATAAAGCAGTAGTAATCTAGATTTCTATCATAATTATCACCTTACTTTGCATTGTGCCCTTTCTTGCTCAATAATAATCCTATTAGATACAAGCTGGGCAAAATATGGCACTACAGGTACAATAAAAATATGACATTACAGGCACAATAAAACAATATCCGCTATATCTTGCATATTTCTATGAATTAACCAACGTATATAACAAACTTTGTCTCCGCGACAAACCAAATTGGCATGGTCGGGTTGCACCAATCAATGTTTCAAACTCCACCACCTAGTTAACACCTAAACACATACGCTAACTACGACAAGGTAACCGTCTCTTTGTCTCCAGTTTAACTACTGTTAAACAGAACAGACTGGCGTCATGATATTCATAGTTGACCGAGTACGAGTAACTTCCTTTGTGTAGTTTAGCCGCTTAAGGTTAACATTAGTAGTGACAGTCCGTTTGTAAAACGTTAAACTTTGTTTAGAGAGTAAACGAGCTGCGTCTATTAAATTCCTTTAAACTGAGTTAGTTGAGTTCAAGGTATACCTAGATGGTTTGCATTTAGTCGTGGTTAAAATCGTTAAAGAACAAAATAAGCCGGGACTATATTTTGAACGCGTTTTTCGGTAAATTATAGAAACAGATCAAGCACGAGTAAACCTGATGAAACAAGAACCGAAAAAAATACCAAAGTCGAAAAATAGCGCGAACATCGCAATAACGATAAATAAAAGGAAACATTTTCATTCTTCCAAATTATCGTCACTCGCCAAAACATGGCTAAAGTTCTTTGAATTTCACCTAATTTAATTAACGATTGTTCGAACTAAGTTCGTAAAGAATCATTTGAATTGCAAACGAACTTAATGATTTTCGCTTTGATTCGTTACTTTAGACGAACAACGAAGGAAGTAATTATGGATTAATTATACGGGTATAAATTGTGTGGCACTTACTTGTGTTCATGTCCTTGCTAACTTCATTAGTGTTGAAGTCATCTTTGCCTGAACCTGAAAGCTTAATGCAAGATGTATAAACATTACCTAGCACCGATCTTTGACTTGGCGTTAATACTATCGCGTGCTATCACTATTGTACGAATCACCACCATAAAAAACACCGGACAAGTGCGAGTTTGACGCGCGTGGAGAGTGTTCCGCACGTTAATTATCTAAATTCCGTAAGTTGTTTTAAATCTAAGATTTCTTATTTATTATTTTTGTATTTTTTCCAAAAATTTTGGCCCTGTTGTTTTGGAGTTAAGGGGGTGGTAAATTTTATTTATTTATTTAAACTTCATGTACAAGAGTGGTACATAGGCGGACTTAATGCCACAAGGCATTCTCTATCAGTCAACCTTTGGGTTAAATAAGAAAACATTGTGATAGGGTACAAAATAAATTTGTAAAAAAATAACTTCTTGTTTTCGAAAATTTATATCCTTATATTGATACTAATACACATATATAAATTAAATAAACTAATAAATATTTTAACAAATACCAAAATAAAATACAAGTAACCTAGTAATAATTACCATGACTCGACTTCTAATTGAGAGCTATTTATTTTACTCATACTACACTTTATTACTTATACTACACTTTATTACTTATATTATACTTTTTATAAGTGAATTTGCTTTCATCTTTTTTAATGCCAAAAGGTAGCGCGTTCCAGAGCTTTAAAGTAGATATAGCGTAAGAATTTGACGTATGGCCAGTTCAAAAAACATAAAAATGTGACATTGAATGTTTTTCCCCTGTACCTTTCAAAATGTCACACTACAAGTACAAAGCACAGAGGGGAACATGTCTACGCCAAAGCACGCGCTAAGTACCTATATAGTTAATGTTTATAGATTTTAGCGTCAGTCTGTGATCATCACCGGAGAACTTTGAGTGAAGAGTGAAGGAAATAAATACTCGTATCGGAAAACTCGTAATTTATTTTACGTCGAATGCCCATGTGGCTGCTACTGAGAAATTCTTGATGGAAAAACCCAATAACACTTTGTCCGACCCGGGAATCGAGCCCAGGACCTCATGCTCAGTAGTCGCACTTGTGACCACAAGAGCAACGACGCAGTCGACGCAGCATATTATGTCAATCTAACACATTTTTTACTCCTCCGTCATAGTTTTCGCTGATCAAATACACTTCGGCCGTAAGCACAATTTAGTTACGACAACTTAAACTAGTGTCAGATGATAAACCAAGATTCCAAAAACGAAATACTCCCCATCTTCGTAATAAATATTTGAAAGAAAAGCGTAGGTAATTAGGCAGGGCCGGCTTCTTAGTGAATTTTCGCTAATCCAATGAGCTCAGGTCCCAAGCTGCAGGATTAAATTGGGGATGTAGTCACAAACTCGGGCAAGAACGACCATCTAAATTAATCAGGTGACTTAAGGCTCTCCCACATAGGCGCGTTATTATCGGTCGATAATTACGGATACGTTATTGCGATATCTGTTTTTAGTACATTATGAATTAAGACGGCTAGTCACTGCTGCGATAATAACGATGCAATAGAAGTACGGATATGGATAAGTATGGGCAGACGACATAGTTGCCATCGGGGGAAAAACCTGGATGAGGCTGGCACAGGAACGTGGAGATTGGCAGAAGAAAAGAGAGGCCTATACTCAGCAGTGGGTGAATTTAGACTGTGGATGATGATGATGAATAGAAGTACGTCCTGCGATATTCCGATATGAGTTCTTCTAATAAGTGTATTCACTATTTTTTTCTTCTGTATTTTTATTTTTGTGTCCAATCTAGTGTTGCTAACCGGTTTCCATTAGAGTACCCGATTTCCATTAAATGCGGTCTTCTGATTCGTTAGTTTTTTGACACATGTAATTTTCTGAAAGCTATCTGTAGTATAACTCCAAGCGCGTTTGCTTTGCTTTACTATTTTGTTGTGGTGATGTGAGAAGAGAAATAAAAATCTAATTAGGGAAAAACCTGCCAAAAACACAAATACGAAATAGAATTATCGGACGATAAATACGCAGTGTACAAGGAATCGGGACGCATTATCACAATAACGCACCCATATTATCGACCGATAATAACGCGCCTATGTGAGAAGTCCTTTATTCGCGGCCAAAAACCGGCGAATTTTGGCTAAAGTTATAATTTAAGGCCCATAATATTAATACTATAGTTAATTAGTTTCTGGTTAGCTTATTATTACAGTTAATCACTTTGGCAAATACCTATTTTATTACCTTGGCTTCAACACTAGGATTAAGTTTAATTTCATGTTATTTTTTCAACGGTTTTGCAGAATTTAAACAAAAAGATAAATCTAAATCATTACCGAGTTGATTCTTTGATGTTAGTTAATTGCGATCGTACAAGTCATCTCTGTGTTTCGCTCTTTTGATAAAATATATTGGTGTTTAGAAAGTTGTAAATAATTGTACTATCTATAGTTTTCAGTTTCAATACATAATTTTTTCACAATTTCAAAACCAAATATTTATACAAAAAATAAATAAATCCCATACACATCTTTATCTTACACATCCAATTACTTAAAGCCATATCACAGATACATTCATATAATTCAAAGCTAAAACTGAACTACCTATATTCTCTACCAACTCCATTCCACTTCGTCGTCTCTTCGACTGCAGATGTCAATAGCGTGCGGTGTCAAATTGTCAAAACCGCGGCGGCGACGCGTGAGCAAGTAACTGGAGCATTAGAATTAATTTCCTGCTGTCATGGCAGTCGTGCGTCGCTTCCGAACTCTCATGGAGTCTACACGTCATTTATATTTTTCGTTGGTAAAAGAATTCGAGCACTAAACGTAGTATTGCGTGGTCTAAATATATATCAAACTACGGCGTCTGTGAATGATAGATCCTTACTCTTATTTATACAAGTAGAAAGAGGAGTGAAGTTTATTAAGTTTTCACTGGCGTTATTCCAGTTATACTTAATTATAAATTAATATTATAAAAATAATTATATTGTTGTCGTTGTTGGCGGCATTTCCTCACTTATGCACACTTGATTGTTAGTTTAGGACGTATATTACCCCCACACGATGGACGAAATGTTACTTAAACAAACGGTAACTTGAACAAGACTCCATGACTCCACATAGATATTGTACGGTCCTATGTACACCGGTTTCGGAATCACAATGCTTCTCTTTGCTTATCATTAGCTGGCAGAACTAGGAATTGCTTAACAAGCTTGAAGTCAGCTGTGGTTTATGTGTAGGTGTTTAATTATGACCCTTCTTTTGGTCCTTTGAGGATTAAAGGTGACTGTTTCAGGTCTAGCGGCTTAAACAGCGGTAGCTTACGCTACGTTCTAACTATGACACCCGTATCTCGACCACGATACACGAGAAATTCCTAGTGCAACGATTAAAAAAAAAATCGCAAGTCAGTGTTAGGCTGTATGTTTAACAAAATATAATTTGCAACCGTAACACGTATGTAGTTACAGAATTATAGACATTAAAATCATATAAATAACCCTCTAAGAACATTAAATCCCATTCAAAGAATATTTCATGGAAAAGTCAGTCAATGGGATTAAATCAACTTAGAGAGTTGTATTAATGATTTTAATGATTAAAAGTCCGTAAAGTCATATTGGTTGCGGTCGTGAATCATATTTTAATCAACATACAACCTGACACTGACCTGCAAATTGCAAAAAACGTAAGAAAATTTGAATTTCGCAGGCTACCCTGGCGGTTCCACCTTAAAGTATTACTTGAGTTCAAGTAATTACTTACGCAACCATTTCATACAATAGACAAGGATTTAAACGATGTTAAAACCGTCAAAAAAAGCAAAGCTAAGAATATTCTAACTTTTGACAGTTCTAACTTCAAAAAATTACTAAACTACAGGATAAAAATCGTATCATTAACAATGACTTATACTCAAGTAATCAATTTGACTTGTTTATAGATAAAGGTGTTAGTAGCAGCACTAGCTAATTAGCTAGTGCTGCTACTAACACCTTTATCTCAATTTAAACACCTGGTTGAATTAATTAATTCAACCAGGTGTTTAGTATGAAGTCAACAGCTCGAATTTACTTTAAACATGTAGCGACATCTATAAGACCAGATATGAACTTCATGGTCTTATCTTACTTTGCGTTATCGGAGGTATCCGAGTAATAAACAGAAATCCGGCAACAACCGTTGGGTAGTAGCCCACCATTCTCCATCATCATTCTCCTTTAACTATATCGAAGTAGGAACTTCGCTATAGTTTCGACTTCTAAACACATAATATAGGTTTTAAACCTACTTGGAGTCCGTGCCTTTGAAATTACAATTCCACCAGAACAAATACCTGTACCTACAATAATTAGTTGCGTGCGTAGATCAATTCCTCGCTACATAAATCAAGTTTCGAACACAGCACATGCAATTGATCCGGTAAAGGAAGGCATATTTTCCAAGAACAGAACAGTCCAATAACTATTATTATAATCAGCACATGCAATTGATCCGGTAAAGGAAGGCATATTTTCCAAGAACAGAACAGTTCAATAACTATTATTATAATCCGTAACCATTATTATTCCCGACAACACCACAGAAACTAACCCTTCTTACTATTAATAATAATCCATACGGGATTACGGAAACATCCTCATTTGAATTGAAAATTACCCCCTAACCACGGAATGTGCGCAACAAAGCGATTACTGGGTAAACAAGCATATTATATTGCTGTGTTAATCACGGCTTCGAAGACAGTAATCTTCCGGTTTAGGGGAAATCGATAATTGAGTGGGATTTGGCATTTAAGTCCCACATTGATTAGTTTTCTATATGTTTCTGTTTGCTTGGAGGTGGGAAAACCATCCGTCCGGATTTGTAAGGACATGCACGATATTTTAGTCCCCTGTCTGGACTTTTAGAAGATAAAAAAGTTAAATGATTCCAGAATTTTATGCAGATTACTTTACTGGCTTTCTCTCAGAACTTTTCACATTTTCATATGGTAATCCTACTTGGAAGAGGCCTGTGTCCAGCAGTTTATAAATAGTTCCATTCATGGTCTGACGACCAACTTAATAATAAAGGTTACTGTCTATTGGCAACATCCCTTTTGGAAACGAAACCATACAAAATACACTCTTCAAACATAAACTCACTCATCTAAATCCACTTAAATAGGGTGGGAGTACCAATAGCTAGCAGAGATATAAAAAATGCCCACTCATTACCCTTTGGACTGACGTAAGCGTCGAGCTGTCAGATTAAGAGTGCGCTTCGACGCGAACGTCGAGCACACTCCATTTGTTTGGATGCGATCGAGTATCTCTCGTCATGGACGTCAACTGGGATCATTACCTACAGTTTGAATCGTTTGTCTGATGGAGAAAAGTAAACACATTATTGAAGCTCCATTTTCAATATGAATGGACTTTTTACCCGACAGACCCAGAAGGAGGGTAATGTCTTTACTACAAATACTTAGACATTGATCTGACACTGGCATATTTTCGTCACTATTAGAGCTTAACACTTATATTGTTATAATAACATTGTTGTCTTCTTCGATGGGTGAAGCAGAGGTGAACATTATACGGTACACCCACATGTCGCAAGTGATGTTTAAGTCTCAAGCTATTATGCGCGTATATCTGTAAGGAGTCTTCTATTTTCAATACAAAAAGAAGTCAACTTTTATCACTTAGATTTACTTAACACGAGATAGTTTTTAGAACAAATATAAACACAGAATATCCGAACAGGAAGAAAGAACAAAAAAATCTAGTCATGCTTGCTTAACAAAGCATTGTAAAATTCTGCGAGAATAAGTATACCAACCCTAGAATAGAATTTAATGCTTACATACAAAATGTATTATTAATAATATTATTGTGCAAACATGAACAACAGCAGTACTTTTTTTTTGTTTAAGGTGGAGTAGCCCGCAAAATTCAGATTTTATTACGTTTTTTGCAATTTGCAGGTCAGTGTCAGGTTGTATGTTAATAAAAATAAAAAACCGGCCAAGTGCGAGTCGGACTCGCGCACGAAGGGTTCCGTACCATTATCTATAAAAACGGCAAAAAAATCATATCTATTGTATGGGAGTCCCCTTAATATTTTTTTTTTAATTTTTAGTATTTGTTGTTATAGCGGCAATAGTAATACATCATTTGTGAAAATTTCAGCTTTCTAGCTATCACGGTTTATGAGATACAGCCTGGAGACAGACAGACAGACAGACAGACAGCGAAGTCTTAGTAATAGGGTCCCGTTTTACCCTTTGGGTACGGAACCCTAAAAATGAGTCGCGCTAGTAACACGTATGTAGTTACGGAATTATAATCATTAATACAGCCCTCTAAGTTTATTTAACCCCATTGAATGCATTTTCATGAAATAGTTATTGAATGGGGTTAAAAAACATACAACCTGACACTGACCTGCAAATTGAAAAAAAAGTTAAGAAAATTTGAATTTCGCGAGATACCCTGGCGCTTCTTACAGTGGAGCGGGTCGTTTCAGTTAAGTTCAAAGTAAAACATAAATAACAAATAAGAAAACTGGTAAGATAAAATCATTATTTGCCTAGGATAATCGAAGAAATCTGTTCTTCGCAAAAATCCTTGGACAACTCAGATTTTCGATATCATGCGATAATTCGATCTTTGATCTGGAATAATTGTAAAATCTAGTTGTCTTTTGAGTCGCCACAAAATACAACACCCACATAAATTAACTTTACACATAACACCGTGTGTACAGTAAAAAAAAAAACATTTTTATAATAAACCAGTGTAAAACTTAAAAGTATTAACCGTATATTCTCTGCTAATACTCTAAAGAATATCCTGGCATATAGCACGACCACTATTCCTACTTTATCCCCACTATCTGTGCCCGGAACACATAACTTAGACTTGTAACTTTTAACTTGAGACAATATTTAATATCCAGCCTCTAATATATGATGGTAATATTACTATCAAGTTTCTCCGTAAGTATTAGAAAAGAAATGTTCTTCAACATTTCCTTGTTCGAAGTTTGTAGGATAATTTTCCACGGCTTCTGAAGAATGTCATTATACTTTGCTTATTACATAGCAAAGTATAATGACATTCTACAATTTTTTAAAAATTGCAGGTTCTTGCATTTAATATGCACGTGTAAGTTATTTAGCGTATTTTTAACATCTATGAGTCAAATAAACGTTACAATTTGATCAGTACAGAGTCTTTAGAATATAGAGATCCGAAAAATAATACAGTTGAGTTATGATGGTGTGGCATATAAGCGTATATGCAACAGACCTAAAATGTAGGAGAATCATAAAAGGATAATAATATGAATCACGTTAAATTTCATAAAACAGACACAGATGAAGTTGATATTATGAATTTTCAGTGTGTGACCATTACAACGTAATTCATATTATAGTCCTATTATGGTTCTGCTAAAGCGGCTATTTTAGGCACCCAGATGGTAGTTGAGGTTATTATAATTTGTTGTTGGTGAGAAAACGAGCCACGAGTCAGTTAACCCGATGACGTTCATTTCGGGGTCACCAGTGTAGAGTTATGAAGAACAGGGTGTAAAGTTCTTCAACCACTATACAAAAGGGAGGATACTCCGACCAGACGCGTGTTGTGTCTTGTCACAGTTGCTGTTGGGTTTTTTATATGGTCTTAAGTCGCGGAAAACCTGTGATACTTTTGTACTAAGTTGCTGTAGTGCTTTTTGTGACGCCGCTACAACCAGTTCACAGTAGTAGGGAAAAGTTGAATGCTAGATGCCCAATTCTGGTTAAAGTAGCGTGCAATCGAGGTCAGCTAAATAATATAAATAATAATATTAATAAATTCTTTATTTCACCAAAAGCCATTACAATACATGATACACAACTAAGAGCATAATTATAAGGCTTATAACTAGATCACAATAATGTTAATACTCTGACTCCTAAACTAGGTGTATGTGCCTGTGTCTTAGGAGTCAGACTCAGCATTGGGGGAAAAAAGGTTGAAGAAGAGAGAGGAAGGAAGAGAGTAATTAGTTTTTTGGATTAAAATCAGTCATTTATTATTTTGCTCTAAATGTGGCTGGTATCAAAGATGGTCCAATTGTTAGTGCAATGACACATTTTTCCAGTGTCTTCGTAGACACCATGCCAACCATATTTTACATAATTATGTCTATATTTCTGTGAAAGCTCAAATGCGATCGAGTTATCAGTCAATCAATTGTTTGTTAGCAAGTCTCATGTTAGATATTGTGATTGATTCTGCGAAATGAGAGCCAATCAAATCGACATGCTATTTGTCATCGACTTGTATAATAGGATCCCTAGCACTGAGACACATCTGCCTCTATTAGTACCTGTAAATAGGAATTCTATCATGCGAGTATTGTTAAATGTAGGTAAAAATGTCATTGTGCGCCGAATTTTGTAATTGCCCAAGTTATTGGTGAAAACTTTGGTGATACGGCAACAAAGAAGGTGACTGCTGAGATGACGAGTAATATGGAAGAAGAAGACATGCTGCACCGACCCCAAATAAATTAGGGTAAGGGCCGGAGAATCCTGCCAGGGCTGCGGGACTGTTCGAAAGAGATACCGCGGCCCTGGAACATAAAGGGCCAATGAAGGAACATGGGTGTTTTTTAGTCAGTAAGAGTCTGACACTCCCTTCCGCTCCGCCCAGAGCGGGAGGAGTCATTTGATGATTTCTCACCCCCCAAAAAAAAAAAAAAAAAAAAGGGCCGGAGAATAAAGATGATCGGAGAAAGCTTTGAGGTAAAACAATAAAACTGCTTGTGTGTAAAAGGAGCATTAAACTATTCAAGCTCTAATTCATACTATAATAATGTTGTATATTCGAGTATGTCTGTTACCCTTTCATGTTTAAGACATGAAGGGTAACAGACATACTCGAATATATGGCTGAATGGATTTTGGTACACCTCTGAATCGTGATCTGGCTTAAGAGAAAGGGATACTTCCTCACGTTCCCGTGGGATAGGTACTCTCCGACCGTAACACGGGCAAAACCGCGAACAAAAGCTAGTCCTAAGCTTAGAACATCGCCGTGAGTTGGAATCGCGCACCGAGGGTCCGTATAAACTTGTAGGTATTTTGTTGTTAAATTACTTATTTACGGTTTTCAGATTTTTCCTTTACATGTGCTGTGCTTTACGTTGCTTCTTGCCTTCATGATTCTAGGTCAACGAGAAGTACCCATAGGTATTTAAGTTTTGATTCCCTTGCGAAATCGCAAAATATGACATAAACGGACATATCTTTTGATCGCGTTGACTTACAAGTTAGATTTTTTCACTGCGCCAAAGGGTAGCAGACTTGAGTATATAAATTTCAGCTTGATATCTCCACGCGTTCCTGAGAAAAAGGGTCTTGAAAGACGGATTTTTTGCCGACTGAGGAACGGAACCCTGAAAAGTCCAACACAAATAATTCCCAGATAAATTGAAATGTCACTTTTCCCATGACAAGTTTCGTAAGTGAACAATGAACAGTGCAGTTGACAATTACACGTCGGCTTTGAGTCGCAGTTGGTATCGTGAGCCATGCATGGAAGGTTTCCTGTGTAAGCGCTAACGGGGGGTGACACTTTAAGCTCTACACCCCCGTTCTGGCCGATACGGTAGGGATGGGCAACGATTATCTTTGTTTAAAAACATTATCAATTTTTTTCCGGGCGTTTTTTTTTAAATACTGAATTTTGTTTTTGTTTTAGTGAATTGGTTTTTATAATCTCTCTCATCATCATGAAGGTGGAGGTCATGAAGCTAAAGAAATACATATTATTTACAGATTGTATTTCGTGAAGGCTTCCCAGCGCAGCGCGAGCATTACCTATTCACTTGAGCGATTATGTGGTTGTGTTTACTTAACTGCATGCTCGATGGACGTACCTTTGCACACACCTCAAATTGCTCAAAAGGAACCCGTCCACGGCCTCGGGGGAGGCGAATTGCAGAGAGACTTGCATCAAACGACACGCGCACTCGTCATTGGTTGCCTTCGTGAGGACCGTTGCCGTCGCTCCGCATGTCCTGTCGCAGTGACTGGTTGCTTGTTCTGAAACGCTTGTTTAATTTGTTTTTTCGCAGTCGTTGCAAAGCGGTAAAAGATATCGCTGATCTACTTAGAACAAATAAATACAATTGAAGTGTATGTTTTCAAAATAACAGCTTTTCACTGAATGCATATGGAAATTTAAACTTTTTTTTGTCTGTCTTTCAGTCTGTCTATCTGTTTATTCCGCCATTTTGGAATATGGACTAAGATATTCTTAGTCCTAGGCTACTTTTATTTTTGAAAAAGGACTAGGGTACGGTGTAAAAAAAATTAAACCCTTGAAATTATTGGCCTGTTGGTCTAGTGGTTAGTGACCCTGACTGCTAGGACGGAGGTCGTGGGTTCGATTCCCACACAGGACAAATCTTTGTGCGATGAGTACGATTATTTGTTCTGTATCTGGGTGTAGTTTATCTATAATATGTATGTATTTAGAAATATATAAGTATGTTTATCAGTTGTCTGGTTGCCATAGTACAGGCTCTGCCTAGTTTGGGATCAGATGGCGGTGTGTTGGTTGTCCCAAGATATTATAATTTTTATCAAAATCCAATATTTTTATTGTAGTTTCACGTGGACGAAAGTCGCGCGTAACCGCTACCAGAACATGCATATTATTTAAAATAATGTATTCTTGGAACTGTATGTAGGCCAGCCCTGGTCGCATGACCTGATCCGCAGCCCATGAAATAGATGCAACTAACTTGACAATCCGATTGTGTCGCAGGTGCGCTGAACAAATAATATCGCCGTACATTCCTCGGCTTACATGGCGAGCCGTCATGTTTGAATGTTACCGTCCCATTTCGGATTGTACTCACTTTGATGTATGTCGTGTGTGTTTTGCTGTTACGTTGTTTATGATAGGTTGATTTTATGTCATCAATAGGTATTATTAAAAGACACGTTTGTCTGTCAGAGTAACTATTTCGTTGGTATAGTGGTTACAACCGAATGCCAAGCATGAGGTCCTGGGTTCGATTCAAATTTCGAGAAAAGTGATATTGGGTTTTTCCATCAGGTATTTCTAAGTAGACTCCTTTAATACATAAACGCTATAAGGTAAGTACACTTCTGCCTAGCCTTTCGGGAATTACAGGGGTGATGTTATGTTAACATGACTGGGGTAGCATATACAGCTAGTTTTCCATAATGAGTTGGCCCATTTTATATTCAGGGTGAATTTTTCAAGAGGGTGTTGATGGCCAAATTCGAAACTATGAGGAATAGCGAAAAATACTCAAAGGAGTCTCGAGCCCGATTTTGACGAAAACTAAAACTGCATCATTAGATTTTTGAAAAAATCAATATTTCTAACCAGGAATCGAACCCATTGATTTCGGAAAAAAATACACACTGTACTCGTATTATTACACCATTCGATAGTGTCGGTAATAACGATCTAATTTTGGGAAATAATGACATACCGCAAACTAAAGGAAAAAGTTTTGTTTTTTTTTTAATATCTAACAGTTAGTAGTAATTAACGAAACGCCGAACAAAATCACTATTGGCGCTAACAAATTACCGCTGCTGCCGCTATAGCTGTACCGTTGCGATGCAATGGTGCGATGCGTTGCAATGCATCTTTTCCTACTCTACCTACCCTACCTACCTACCCTACCCTGCCTACCTACCCGAGCCTACCCTATCCTACCTACCTGCCTACCTACTCGTACCTACCTACCCTACCTACCTACTCTACTTGCGTGACATGAGCTGTCAAATGCGGAAGCTGCTAGACCAATTTTATTTAAAAACTCCTTTTATTCCGTGAACTTTTCAAATATATTTTTTCATAGTTATTCTGCTATCCGGGGCGGAGACGATTCCAAAAAAAATCAGAGATCGTTAAAATCGGTCCAGCCGTTCTTTAGTTATAAATGGTGTAACTATAACCAGACTTTGTTTTATATGTATAAAGAAGATATATAGCCACTTTTAAACAGGAAAAAAGCTCATAATTCTTTACAAGCGTTTAAAGCCTACACAAAATTACTCTTCCAGGCCATTCTCAAAAACAACGGATTCGCTATAATGTAGGAAACGAGGCCACACAAAACTAAGGGCCGTTTACACACGGGACGCAAAATTTACGCCCCGTTTGACGTCCGCTGCTTGCTTGTAATTAAATATTAAATTCGCCTCAGGTGATTTAGAGATGAAGCATAGAGGTACTGGGTTGCCAGACTTGGAATTTTCCATTATTGAATGGTAGGCAATTTTTATTGCCTTGCGTATAAGTATGAAAATTTAAGGTAGACGACGACGAGAAGCAATAAAAAATAATTAAAAGCTTTGTGCAAAGATATCCTCTTAATATATCCATATTATGCCAGCGAGGTACACTTAATGGCGTTGCCTCACCAGAACATTTACCTGTAATCCACGATTTGATTTTCAGCATTACGTTGCAAATAGACACGGTGAGAGAGCTTTCGCCTGGAATGCAACAATCCAAGATTCGATTTTGTACTGATACAAGCGATTGTTACAAATTGTATCGTTACAGGTTGCGCATGGAATGCTCGGTTCTCCTCACTCACGTGTGTAATGCTCGAATCTGAACTGTTAACATTACAGGCAAATGCTCCCGGTGAGATACTCCTTATGAAATAACGTTTTTGAATGTTTTGCAAAGAAATAAGCAGTGTTGGCAAGCCATTTGCGTAGCGCTACGGCGGCGTAGCTGTAGACGATGTAGCCCTTGCAGTACTACAGCTTAGCTGTAGACGATGTAGCCCTTGCAGTTCTACGGCGTAGCTGTAGACGATGTAGCCTTTGCAGTGCTACGACGTAGCTTTAGACGATGATGCCCTTGCAGTACTACGGCGTAATTCCTTAGAGATGCATTACAAATCTTTAAATGTTTTACTACTTATTAGATTAAATTCAAACGACACGGCTGGCGCAGTGGCGGTTCGATTCCCGCACGGAACAAATATTTGTATGGCCTACAGGTAGCTATTCCGGGTCTGGCTGTTTGTGTATATGAGTTTAAATGCTTGTAAATGCACCCATGAAGCAGAAGAAATTCCTATTGTGGGGCAAGGTTTAAAAAACACAACGTTAGTTAAGTGATATATTTTATGCTGAGACAACCAATTAAATTAAATAGAACATGTACATGTACTCGTACATGTCCAATCGTAGACATATTTGAATAATAAATCCTCTTTTAACAATTGAGACGATTGACCAAATGCTAGATACTAGACTAAACAAATAGATTACTGGCCACACAGTCAATTACTATTTGAAAAAATTGCCTTAGGTGATTGCCCCATCCCACTGTCTTTCATGATTTAAAAGAGCACTATTTTTAGTAACTTGCAAACCTTGTTTAACAATTCAATGCTAGTCCTGCTCCACATGGACAGGGGCGCATAAACGGATTAATGGATAGCATTAAATAGTATTGTTGGAGCTGCTGAAGATTGTACAACTATCTTTGCATTGTATAAATTCAATTTCTTTTGGCATTATATAACCGCCCATATTATGTGAGTACTATGTACTAGAAAGCTATCATTCGCTGGAAACCTACGTCTTTTTTTTTTCTTTGACTTGAATGTGCCCTGGCGGTTAAGTGTATGTCATGCTCACTCAAATGTCTCGCTGATGGTGGCGCGTGTGTCGGATCATTTAGTTCCCTTCAAAATGGTTGAGTTGGATGGTGCTGATACATGCGTCATGTTCGTGAACGGGCGCTGTCAGTTGTGACTGGTCATCTCTTGGTTGCCACGGCTTATTTGAATTAATTACTTTATTTTTGAATTGTTCTTTTCTTTGTTTTTACTATGGACACTTTTAACGTGCACATCTTGCTACATCGCTCTCACATAATGTACCATCTCAACATGAATGATGTAACCTAAGTTTTGTAAAATATTCTGATTTAAAAGAGTGTCCATGGAGTTTCTTGCCCGTTCTTCTCCATAGAGATCTACGTTAGGGAATGGGCAACTACAGTACTTTCACAGTTTTTATGCCTTGTGACTGGGACTGTAGCTACATTTCATTGTTGTCTTTGTTTCGACAATTCAAAAGTGCCTGTAACTGGCCTACTTGAAATAAATGCTTTGATTTGATTTGATTTGATTTGAATTCGCTTTACCAATATTACTTTGACAAAATTTAAAAAAAAATATAAATCCCGCTTCATTAAACAACGATCTTGTAATAGAAGGAGAAAAATCAAACGACGAAAAACAAAAGAAATATCAGACAAATAAACAAAGTGTGGATATTTGATTACAGAACTGGCAACCCCTTTCATTGTAACCTCGGCAGTAAATGCGCTTCGATTGCAACGGTTTTCTTTACAAAACATTTTTTTTGTTTCCTAGGCTTGAACTCATTTATTCTTGATAAAATCTTCTATATATATAAAATGGTAAACTGACTGACTGACTGACTGGGTGATATATCAACACACAGGCCAAACCGCTGGTCCTAGAGACATGAAACTTAGAGGGTGTGTCATTTGTGAGGAGTAAGTATCCACTAAGAAAGGATTTTTGAGAATTCCGCCCCTAAAGGGGTAAAATAGGGGATGGAAGTTTATATGAAAGTCCGTCAGTTTTGAAGTTAGGATTTTCAAATTTTGTGTTTACGCTGACGATTGAAAATTAATTTATACGTATCTCAGCGTTTTTGATAATTCTACCCCAGAAGGGTAAAAAGGGGGATGAAGGTAAAAACATAGTTACACTATGTTTGTTACCGTAACCTGGATTAACCTATAGGTTACTTTTTAATCCTGGTATTACGTTCCCGTCGAATATTTCTCGACATCCACGCAGGCGAAGCCGCGGGCTAAAGCTAGTATAACATAAATTAGAGTAGAAGGCGAAGAAACATGCTTCCTTATTCTAAACAGCCATTGTTCTTTAGCAAAGCAAAGGATTATTGATGTAATCGCCAGGTTAGGCAAACTTGGGAACACAACAGAGAAAAATGGCAGAAGAAAGGGGAGGCCTATACCCAACAGTGGGTGAATCCGGGAAATGATGACAAGGACGCATGGTTAAAAATAATATAATAATAGTTTATTGTCACAAAAAAAAACATAGGTACATTAGTATACACTGATTAACAAGATGCTAACTACGCTGCAGAAGTCTGTATACAGATATTGTGAGCCCTGCCTCTCAAACTAGGATAACCTGTATCTTAAGAGACAGTGTTCAGCTGTGAGGTTACTTAAAAATAGGGTTTAAACAACTGCGGACTGTGCCAACCTGTAGTTCATGTTAACAGTCAGATTTACTTTTAAACATATTATAATTTAGGAAAAGGAAAAATAGTATAAAATAACAATTTGATACCTATGTTATATGAATGGGTGAATGTGTGTGAGGATGTGTTTATGATGTATAAGTGTGTGATGAGTTTTTGTGTGAGAGTAGTGTGAGTGTGATGTGTTATAATTATGTGAAGCACTATTAGCAAAATAAAGCAATTTCAGGCAATGTATTTTAGTAGTGACTCAGTTTGTGCATAGTCCTGTTGAAGTAGCCATTCCATCAACTTGGCTTTTAATTTAAACTTATTGCAATCGAGTATATTTAGTTCCTTATGAATTTTCTTGTAGATTAGTGTACTTAATGTGAAGTATTGGTGTTTGGCAAACGCGGTTTTGTGTCGTGTACCTGGAGGAATATTGGTTCGTTTGTTGGGATCAGACGGTGGGACACTGGAGTGTCTTCTGAGAACGGATTGCAACACGAAGAGCTGACGAACTGTTAGTACCTTACAATCTGAGTAGAGTTGAGTTGTTGGATAGCGATAAGGTTTTCGTAGCATCACTTTCAGTATTGCTCTCTGGGCTCTCTCCACTCTCAGAAAATTAGTTTTAGCTGCACCGCCCCATACACCGATGCAGTACCCAAGAACGGACTGACACAGAGCATAGAACACCATTTTTAGAGTATCAAGACTTGCAGAAACTCTGAGTGACTTGAAAACATGGATCAGTCTCAGCGTTCTCGAGGTTAGAGCATCAATGTGTTTATTCCAGCGTAACCCAACATCTATTTGAACACCAAGGTATTTGACGTGATCGGTACGCGTGAGTGCTGGATATTGGCATGAAGATGATAGTTGTGAGCAAGTGTGCGCTGTTATCGAAAAAGTGTGGTCTGGTGCGGTGCTCAAAAATAATGTATCAGTATGTTTCTATGTCTATGTTTCTGTGCATTCAGTTTATTTAAAACTAGCGGCTCGTCCCGGCTTTGCACGGGTGCCTATGTTACTCAGGATGAATGTAGCTTTCTAGTGGTGAAAGAATTTTTGAAATCGGCAAAGTAATTTTTGAGTTTATTCATTACAAACATACACACCCATAAAAATACAAATTTTTCCTCTTTATAATATTAGTGTAGAATTTAAAACAATACAGTTCTAGTTTTCAATGAGCATAAACATACATAGAACACATTTGATTAGATAGTAACCTATTAGACACCTAAATTAAATACGATAAGCTATATTATCAACATAGACAATCAGAAAATGTAGATAATCATATTATAATTCGATTACTGCTGGCTCTATATTATCCAATTGATCGTCAATTGTGTACAAAGCAATCATAACGCTCCATGTAATATATTGGCTTTCATCAACATCTGTAATTTATTGACCATTGTCAGTTGGTAACAGTTCTATTACGTGTTTTTGTACAGCAGAAAACTAAATAAATCTTGTAATAATTTTCTGTTAGCTAGACCATTATGCCTGTATTATAATATGATATGTCTATTTTTAGTCTTAGTAAAAAAATAAATCAATTCTCTTTGTAAAAGAAACGATACACTACCAGTGCTTTCTTCCTTTAATTTTTAAAACCATAGCCCAGATAGCAATTATCAGCATACAATGTTCCCATTGCTGTGACACAGGCCTCCTCTTTATGAAAGGAAATAGGCTATAAGCCACCACGCGGGCCCAATGCGGGTTGGTAGATGTCACATGTCTTCGAATTTTTGGATCTAAAACATGCCGGTTTCCCTTTCCTCATGATGTTTTCCTTCACCGTTTTTGAGAGCAGTAGTGATGTAATAAATTACACAAGGTAATGCGCCTGTCTGGGTTCGAACCCGTGACTTACTGCTCGTAAGTCGGAGCTGCCACCACCGGGCCACAGCTGCAACCCAAATAATCAAATTTAAAAAAAAAATACAGACCAATTTTTACAAAAATAAAGACCAATTAACTAAACAATGATTGCAAATGTAAAATTCAGTCCGTGATGCTAGCATTTTCTGATTTAAACTAAATAATGAGCATGGTTTATTCCAACACATTTAATATTAACAAAATTACAGGACAAAGCAATAATGTTATGTAAACACAATTTATTTTCCTAGAATGGAATTTCCCAACACTAATTATTTTTGTTGAGGTGTGACGTAACACCACACAATTTGTACCACGAATACCTCCGTTTCACATTTCTTTACTCAACTCAGATTTATTCAACAATAAACAACATATTGCCGGGAAGAGCAATATAACATACACATAACATCACGCCTGAAACCTAAGGAACTTGTAAGAAGAGGTGCCATATAGTAAGTACCTACACTCACATTTCGCCATTTACATTTATGGTAGTACCATGTAATAGAGGACGAGCCTATTGCCATCACATGCTCAGAAATCCAAGGCTCAGGCTGATACAATCAATTTTCCCTGGCCCAGGAATGGACCCTAGGACCTAACACTCAGCTGTAGAGCTTGCGAACCTTAACCCAACGTGACAGCAACCTTCTTATTAAGTAAAAAGCTTAACAGAATAATAACATAAAAGCGAAGGTTTCCGGAGACATGCTAGGAGACGGCATTGAGCATCAGCATTGAGAATTAAACACGAAGATAACACTAACATTTATTTCTAAAGTATTCAAATGAGGCAGGGAGGTGGCATCTCTGAAACATCCCTTAGGTACCTACTTAACTTTTATCTGCTCTACAAAAATGGTTTGTCCAATGTTTAGGTGTTATTGAACTCATTTTACATGATATTTTGAAGGTAGCATATACAAATGTGACTGTTTGTCACGTAATCCTAACTATCGGCCACGTGCAAACACTTTAAACCCTTATTTTATGGCTTGACAAGTGACCGTAATTAATAACGAAAAGATCTTTCTTCCATTGATTTCTAAAACAATATTGGATTTCTTAGGAACAGTCACATTGTACTTACAAACATTTCCATTTTTTTTAATGTTTCAAAAACAATCAGTAAATAGTAAAATACTATAAAATTCTGTATAAAAAGATAAGAAGCTTACTTAATCTTTCATAATATCAATCGGGCACCAACATCAGCAACGACAGTAATTTAAATCGACTTATTTTTAAATGCACATCAAAAAACTTATCACCCATCAATTTATTTAAATCAATTAAATATTTTGTACGTCAAAATTACTGATTGCACATCAAATTTGCCGGAGCGTACAAACGTAATACTAGTACTCACACGTTTAACAAAATATTTTTGCTACTTGTTTTCATCGTAAAAAAGGCATTGGACAACATATGATGTAAGAGCGCGCGAAACGAGCTCGGAACTTGTGGCACCCCGACTTGGACAGGTTAGGTTCGAAGGGATGGCGGGGTCTAGTGAGCGAGTGAAGTGAGCGAACTAAGACCCCGTCATCCACTTCGCGTTAGATTACTTTAAACTCTGCAGACAGAAACAAAGCACCGCGCAGCGGGCTAGATTGATTCGGTTTCACTTAATATAGAAGTTTTGTTATAAAAAAAAAGAATTATAAAGTTTACTGTGCGCTAATTATTATTAGATATGCATTCATAAAAAAGTTCCACTTTTCAATTAATAGCGATGCATCACGAACTCTAATTGTTGCTAAAATAATAATATTTTGAGATAACTATTTTGCTGTGCAATCAGTGTTCTTGATTAACATTGGGATTTTTTTTAATATAATTAAGGAAGATGTTTTGATTTACAGTTAAATATTCATTTAAACCATAACTGTGTTACTACAAAAAACTTAAACAGATATTGAGCATGTGTTTTACGAAAGTTGTACCACAAATCTGTGTTTAGTCAGTGTTTAGAGTTAAACATTTTCTAAACTATGTCTATATTTAATCACTCGCGATCCCTAGTCTAACATGTTTAAAACAACGTTATGTCACTTGATTTTACCAAGTTCACAGTGAGGTTAGAAATTATCAAAATAATATTAAAATGAGTGCACTAGAATTTGTAGATTTGATTGATTTGGCAGATTTAGATAATATGGCCAACTTCAGATATACTCGAGCCAACCGTGTGAGAGTAAATCCGTTTCAACATTATAGTGACGAAATATTCCGGAAGAAATATAGATTTAGCAAAGCTTTTGCTAACAAAATAGTGGATTTAATCAAAGATGATCTTCCAAGTAATCCTCGTGGTCATCCTATTGATCCACAAATACAAGTAACATGTGCATCTCGTCTTGGGTCCAATTGTCCCCACGATGACGACTGTTCTTCTTGTCTTCCTTGGTTTCCATTGATTGAGATCAAATATATCTGATAATGCAAAATAAATCATCATCTGCCTAGCCTTTTCCCAACTATGTTGGGGTCGGCTTCCAGTCTTACCGGATACAGCTGAATACCAGTATTTTACATGGAGCGACTGCCTGTCGGACCTCCACAACCCAGTTAGTGCTAGGTAATACGATACCCCTTGGTAAGACTGGTTGTCAGACTTTCGGGCCACTGACTACATGTAACGACTGTCAAAGATCTCCAAATGACAGCCGGGACCAACGGCTTAACGTGCTTTCCGAGGCACGGAGGAAACTCGGTATGTAATGGGTGGTCACCCATCCACGGACCAACCTAGGTAAGCACGGCTTAACCTAAAGATCGATTCGAGCGGCTGTTCTTATTTAGCCACGAGCCCCACTGATAATGCAAAATAAATACCGAAACTATAATTAGGTATCGGTTAGGAAATGAATTTGACTGAGTTAATATAGTACTTACTATATTTTATTTTATATCGTGCTTGTTAACTAGTGATCCTAAGATTTCTATTACCTTTTCTGTGTTTACTCGTGGGAACCTGTAATTGGCTCTGTGTTGCTATTCAATTGTTACTCATTTATTATAGCTGTTGGTTCTCCTATTTTTAAATAAATAAATAAATACACTGACGCAAGGACTGTCGCTCCGTTTTTTTTAATATAAATGTTTTTTATTGATTTCAATGTAAATTTAATATAATTCTACCATTAAATTTGTTTTTGAGTTTTGTCGTAATCACCATTTTTTATTTTAAAAGTCCGCTTTGCCGAGAATATGCAATTTATTTGGATGTTATCTGCATAAATTGAAGTGTATTAGAACGAGTGATGGAAAATTTGAGTGAATGCTTTGCAATGTTGCTACATAAAAGAAATGATTACAGTAAACAGACGTTGAACAGAAGTTTATCTAAGTAAAACCTAAAATCGGTTTTGTGGTACGAAGTAGTGTTGCCCAAATGCAAGACCAAGACGAGACTTAGGCCAGTCTTGGTCTTGGTCTTGCGTCAATACACCTGGTCTTGGTCTTGGTCTTGGTATTGCGCTCTCAGTCTTGGTCTTGGTCTTGGTCTTGCAGCAAGAGTCTCGCAAGTCTTGCAAGTCTTGCAAATACCTATTAGCCTATTGCTATTTATTGAACACGTTAGTTTAAATTATGATTCGCGCTGTAAGACGTATGTAGTTACAGAATTATAATCATCAAAATCATCAACACAACCCTCCAAGTTCATAAATGTCGAGGAATTGTTAAAAAAAAAGACGTTTTCAAGGTCAACCTCATCGACCTTTGAACTTGGAGGGTTGTATTGATGATTTTGATGATTATGATTCTGTAACTACATACGTCTTACAGCGCGAATAATATTTTAATCAACAAACAATCTAGCACTGGCCTGCAAATGGCAATAAAAAAAAGAAAATTTGAATTTCGCGGGCTATCCTGGGGCATTCACCAATGTACAATGTTAATCAACCAATAATAGAAGACTACAGGCAAAGCCTACCTATGCGGCCAAAATAAGGAAGTGCGTGTGTGTTGAGATTAGCAGATTTCATTACAGTGTGCGTAGGTACATTTTTTAGGCAATTTGTCGTACTCGTGACTGGCGCGCTTTGCTACGTAGGTACTGTCGTAAGTATGTGTAAGTAAGAAACGATGTAGGTACCTACTACAACAAAATTGTATTCCTTAGACAAATAATCGTCGTACCTACACGACGATTATTTTTATTTATTTGGTACTAACTAATAATAATTATTTTGTTAATGGAATGGGATGGAAGAGTTGTAGAATAAAGACAATCTATGCAATTTAACATTTATTTAAATAAAAAATTGAACACAAATAAAAAAATTGCAGTACAGTACACAATAGCATTGACATAATTAACTTCCAGTAGACTTGCATACGTTAGACAAAACGAGTTCGAAAAGTTATAAGTACAAATCAAAGCGTTTCCTTACACAAAAATTCTCCTAATGTACCTTTAAGTATAAGTACCTATGTATTATTGTATCTACCTATAAATTGGTAAAAAAATGATATGAACGGCTCGCCAACATGCAGATATAAACCCCGAGAGGTTTTCATTGTGTGGCTAAAACTAAATGTGAATAATTATGGTTGTTTTAGAATAAAAAAAAAATGGTTACTTTATATTAATTCTTTTGACCAAGAATTAATACAAAGTAACCACCTGGCTGACTCATCACTTAATCTATTTCTATGTTTTCTAATTACTAACGATGCTTTAGAAAATAATCTCTCAGCCGGTACTGAAGTTGCAGGTATCGAAAGAAAATCACGAGCCATCTTGGATAAAATCGGATATTCCGTCTCATGCGTCCTCCACCACTCTAAAATGTCTTCTGAGCTGGCGGCTCGCGGTTTACTTAGGTACTCCTCCAACTCGTCAATAACTAAGCCTTGAAGACAAGATCCAGATCCAGATGACGACGTAGAGGGACATGCGTATAGTTTCTCAAAGTCTATTACATCTTCATATTCTTCATCCTCACATACTTTGTTTTCATTTCTTGGTAATTCTGGAGATTTAGACACCGAGTGTTGCTGTACGTGTAGACTTTTATATTCTTTATAAAGTTCATTAAATTTGCGCAGGCTTTCTGTTTTAATTTGATTCCCCCATAATGTCATATCAAAAGTCTGAGCTTTGTGCCTTGGGTCTAAAATTAAAGTGGTACAGTAAATCCAGTTGCTCTTCTTATAATGTTTCAGCATTTTATCTCGGGCTGCTTGGAAACCTAGAATGAGCCTTTCATCCACTTCAGTTCGATTAGGTTTCTCATCTAATTTTTTTACCATGGATTCAATTTTATCAAGCAATAGATTGAATGATACAATGACTAGCGGTAATGTAACATATTTTTCTCCACCAAGTTTCGTTGATAAAAGTTTAAAGTTTATTAAAAACTTATGTATTTTTTCGAGTATTTGCCATTCAGTTTCTGTGATTTGAAAATCATTCAATTCGGTAACTGAAACGCATAATATGTTAATGCCAGTTCTCACTTTTAAACCAAATCCAATCATATCATGTGTGGAATTCCATCTTGTTGGACAGTCGAGTATAGGATTCAGATTTGATGGCACGCCAACTGCTTCACAAGCAGACTGGAACTTCCTCTTCAATATCTCGCTTCTTTTTATTTTACTGGAAATACTGCGTAATTTTGTAATACCTGTACGTGAGTCAGCAATATTTGGCGCATATTCTTCATCTTCCTCAGTTTCGTCTTCATAGTCTTCATAGTGCTGTTCTTGTTCTTTAATGTCAGTTTCACTGTGTAATGCTAAGGTCTTTAGTAAATCTTGTACACCAAGGTTCAAAATGTGAGCAAAGCACCGGAAATGTTGATTGTCTGAATCAAAATGCAGCAGTTGTTTGCCAAGTTCATACATGAATTTGGTATTTGCAGTTGCGTTGTCCACCGTGATACCCTGTATTTTATCAATTATGCCATATTCCAATAAACATTCGTGGAAAATCGTTGCAATATCTAACCCAGTATGTCGACCGCGCGATGGTATAAAATCAAGGACTACAGATCGATACTTCCATTCATTGTCTATATAATGTATAGTGATCCCGTAGTAACTCCTACCAGCAATGGACGTCCATCCGTCAATGGTAAATGACATTTTACATGAATATTGTTGTAGTCGATTTTTAACATTCGATTGTAGTTCTTCAAATCGCTCTTTGACTTTCCTTCTTAATGTCGACCTTTTAGGAAATATCGTATTCGGGCAAATCGATCGAAAATATTCCTGTGTATCTTCATCATCGAAAAATGAGAAAGGAAGATATTTTTTTACAATCCAATCAACTGTAGCTGTCATAAAGTTGTCACTGCGGTTTTCAGAAACTGACTGAAATAAAATATTAAAACATTTGTGTTAATAATAGTAAGAATAGGTACCTATTAGATTTTAAAACTATGAGCATAGCATGATATCTATAAAAATATACTATAGGTACTAGCAAACCTGCGGCGGCTTTACTGTCGTAAATAACGGCATGCGTTTCTCTATATCAATACCTAAACTAGCTTCGCATTTGAATAAATTACCTAGGTAGGTATAGGTACAGATTAAAATCGTGTTACGGAAAGGATATACTTAATGTACATACATATCAAGGGCACGGATTCCTATGGTGATAAGTGATAACAAACCAATAAGGCAACATTTTTTAATACCTATAATTACCTACATAATTATAAATGTTTGTAAGGGAATTACTACTACTCAAATCATTCATTACATAGGTACCTACGTCAGCTGATCGGTGTCAAATAGTGTCAATCAATTATTCATCCAAGAAACAACTCCGTAAAAGATTTGTTTTTCTGATATTTTTATTATTATATTAAATAAAATAAATAAATAAATATCCCTGGACATTTCACACAGCACCATCTAGTCCCAAGCTAAGCAACCTAATGCTTGTGTTATGGTAACTAGATGGCTGATAAACTACATATATACATTTTTTTTTTTGTAAATACATACATATTATAGATAGAAAAACACCCAGACCCGGAACAACTACTTGTAGGTCATACAAATATTTGTTCCGTACGGGAATCGAACCCGCGACATGCAGCGCAGCAGTCAATCGCTTGACCACTGCGCCAACCGTGTCGTCACACGTATATTGATAGTTTTATGCCACAAAATAGCAAATACTTGAACACAAATTAGTTAGTACAAAATCTAAGTGGGTATTATAGCTTGGGAAATTGTTTTTTGTTTGTAGTAAAAAAACTTAAGTAGGTACTGCCGCGGCTGCCTCAGTAATTAAGTACCTATGTACCTACTTAAGTAGAGTACTTTATTTAGCTGACGGTTCAAATGAATGCAGATTCTAAACCAGATACCTACCTACCTACACTCTTCACCCCGTTTGAATGGATATGATGATATGATACCTACCTACCCTTTCTGTAACACGTAATACAATGGTACCTATACAAACACCCGTTGGTAGAAATAGAGATTAAAATCGTAAAACAATTTAATAACTACGTACTACTCATCATTATCATCTGCATAATCAGCCGTAGAACGTCCACTGCTGGACAAAGGCCTTCCCACTCGGGGGGTAGTTGCCTATAATTGCCACGCTGGGCAGGTTTGGCGGCAATCGGAGGACTACGCTACTAAATAATTTATAAAAAAAAAATTATAAAACTATAAAAAGTAAAGTAGATACCAATTAAATTCATAAATTTTAATGTAGGTATTTATGAAATACCCTTATTTGCATTGTTTTTTTTGATGAAATTAATTTACAAAAATAAAGTACCTACGAGTAACAGCTAGGTACCTACTTTACTTTGGTAAATTACTGTAATTATTAATTGAGTACCTAGTATCTACGTAACATATTTTTCTCTTACCTGTTTACTTTTTGCAGTGGTTGTTAAAAAGCTTGTGATATCTCCACTTTGACTTTGACTTAATGTTGGTTTTCTTACAGGAAGAAATATTTGCGATTCCTTCTCGTGAAAAGATAGTAGATGCTTCCTTAAGCCTGAAGTGTTTCTGTTTTTCATTTTTATTTCAACTTTCTTATGTTGGCACAATTTACACATACCAATTTGGGACGCATGAATTATTTCGAAAAACTCGTCAAATTTGCTTTTAGGTCTTTTAGATCTAATTCTGCAACTCTCACTACTCCGACTAGAGCTATTTGAATCTTCGTCACTCATGTCAAATTGTAAACATTCACTCCGAAAGCAATAAGGATTTAGAGTACCTAGCTAGGTAAATGGGCGAGAACAATAAATAAGATAGACTCGAAGCGAAGCACAATTGGAAATGACTGTAATTGAAATAAAAACTCATATTTATAAGCACAAGCCGTAGACCGACAAAGGAAAATGCGGCATTCTTTGATAGATAGAATAAATCTTTGAAAGATTAAAAAACAGAAGTATCACAAATTCACAATCAGATAGGTTTTGTGCCTACGCAACAATAAAGTGTAGATAATTATGCAAATAATATTGTTTATTATGGTCCTCTTTTATTGGAACTAGGCAAGTTCCGTTCCGGTACGTTGCCTGCTATTTTATGGAGGTTACTCGCTACTAGAGTAGGTGCGATAGAAGTTGATAAACCAACACTGCAAATCTCGATTTTTGGAAGTGTGTGATTTTAAAACAAAATGCGTAAAGCAATATGACGTCGCTCATATTTGGAGTTTTTCCACGTTTCAAGGATGTTAAAATCACCCACTTCCAAATTTGCAGTGCAATGTCCTTTAAAAAGGTATAATAGGAAATAATAATATAAACTAGGTATATTATTATTACTTACTACAATTCTTATAATATCTAACTATCCTTACGACTATAATCTTCCTTGCGAGGAAAACATAATCTATTTGATTCGGTTCTGAGCACCCGGAAACTTATTTTATTCTTTGGAACATGAGCAGTGGCGGCGACCTTTGACATGAAAGCGGTGGCGGCGACACAAAGTCTAGTAATTTTTTACCTATTTTGGTAGGGTTGTCAATGTTGGCATTAGCACAGAAAAATAAATTAAGTAAACACAACGTTTATCAACTTTTTAATAACTAAGTATCCACGATAGAATATTTTTTCTGCTAACTTCCTAAGTACTCAGTCTAAATATATTTTTCATTATTTTTGTTTTTCAATAATTTGTTGTGTGTAATTGAATGGTAAACTCTAAATCTTACTTGAGAGCTTTTTTAAAACAAACTTATGGAAAGCACTGACATGGCATATACAATTTTCCATCTTGCTGCTCACTTTTAGTACCTAGGTATATCACTATCTATCATTTACCGATATTAACAATGATAATTTTCTAAATCAAAATATTCGCATTTCAACAGATGCGATACCTACTTAGTTATTAATTATCATCTCGCCCGACAGCTTTAAACGCTGTAGTGTTCGAATTTGAGCCAGTGTGAGAATGTATTTATACAAGAAACTCAAAGCATTCAATTTATACCTTCCTACTGCTGAGACATCTTCAAGGTCATTTAATTTTATCCTCCTGTACCAACCCTACCAAAATAGGTAACAATTTTGCCCTGTCCGCCGTACTCTTTGTCGGCGAATGCGGCGCTCAAACGCTGTATGCGTGTGTCATCATATGTGTGCGTCAAATGCTGTGATACACTTGTTGCAAACCGCGGCGTCTTTGTCGGTAAATTATCAAATAAGTAGGTAAATAATACACCGACCGACCAACAGTTTATTCGCGGAACGTCACATTTTCCCAATCAACCTTGACCTTAATTCTTTAGCGATAAAGTTGAAAATCTGTTAAAGAAATTTGACAGAGTGTAGTAGCTTGATGTGCTGGCGTCTGTACCATAACATTGGCTGCCGTAGAAACTGTTACTAGACCTACTCGACTCGCTGTTAGTTTTAAATTTTGCTGAATAGAAGAATAATATAAACTTTGAAACATAAGTAGGTACCTACATAATGTTTATATAATTTTGTTGGCTATAATTTTAAGCACATACCAACCTACTAACGTTAGATCTGCACATTAGACATAAACAAGCATAATATATTATTATAGGTAGATAATAATATAGGTAGACCTACAAGGTATGAACTTTGCTAGAAAGTTATTCTAGGTACATTTTATCACATGGGATGATGGGAACAGATTTGTGAGTATTAACACGCTACCTACTTAATAAATAGTTGAAATATAATAAGTACCTACCTAATCAATACAATACCTTTTAGGGTTCTTTCAGACGAGCGGCACGTTGCCAACTGCAGATACAACTGCAGCCCTTAGTTTAGTGTTATGTCGATACCTACGGTTTTGATACTGGGGAACGTCTATCAAAATCGGGATTGAACCAAATACCTACTTAAGAGCCCGGCGTAAGCCGCTCGCAACTGCAATTCGAAGCGAAGGCAAAAATACGTCGAAATATTGCTGTCTCTGTTTCACCCTTCCTAGCGCGTTTCGGAGCAGCGCGTGAGCGTGTGTGAATGTGAATATTGTTTACCTAGCTACTATTCTATAGGTAGCGCATTACGTAAATATCATGTTCATTATTTGCTTTATTTTTGTTAGTTACTTTGGGCAATCGTTAGTGTATGTGCAGAACAGTAATGCATTTTTAGGAAATTTGTCTACTTACAATGTTTTTATCTCAAATGTTGGAATATCTCAAAATCGAGGCTTTGTAGAAAACAACCTGGGTTATTTACCTACTTTTTCTATAGGCACTAATATAACGAATAAGTATACGGTTCGCCTACAAATCTGAAATCTAAGTACCTACCTACCTACTTACGCCCGCCACAAGTTTTATGTCTCTAGGAATAACAGCATTCTCGGCTAAAAATTATCAAAATAAAAACAACAAGGATTTCCAAAGGTAGGTACACATTTATTTTGTTATTCATAAATAGGTAAGTAATAGAGATTGCTACATTGATTTAAAAAATATATAAATCGAAACGTGATTCTAATCAAACCGTGTAGGGTGACCATATTTGCTAAATGATTGTGAAAAATAAAATACAGTTGATTTAAGAGATTTGGACTTCTTCTCTACTTCATTTTACACAGTTGTAAAAATTTACGTTATTATGAGAGCTTTGTCAGCTAAAACATTATAAGTAACAAAATTGTAGTAATTTAGTGAACGACAAACGACATTTTAGAGAAATATCAGTTTCTCTTGTGAAAAGATTGATTTATTTTTGAAAAATACACATTTACTGCTTCATTTTCCGCATTTTTGTTTGCATTCATGATAATAATTAAGTACTTTAATAATCCTTTTTTGACGATTGTCGCACTTGTCAGCTTGGTGAAATAGGGCCATGGGCCGTGAAACAATAAAACATTATAATAATTTTAAATATGAACAATTATTTATATTCTATCTCTGATAGGCAGATTTCTGGGCAAACGGGGATCTATTAATTCAGGCAATATGCATTTAAAATAAAATTCTTCTAATTTGGATGCGATAGAATTCCAGAATTCATCTTCTTTTTCTATTTTTTCATATGCTAGTCCTTTTGGCGTCCACACGATAAAAATACAGTATTTGCGGTTTGTTACATGAAGCTGTCCCTGTATTTGGTAAAAATAATTATGACTTCTTTTTAATTTAATTTTACTTATGTTAGTCGGATCCTTAGTGCAAAAGGTAATTTTTTTTTCGTCTATTGCTTCATCTGGCGTAAAGTTTGCTGCGCTTGCAGGGCACTTTATTTCGATGATAGCGTCATCACCTATCAAACCATCTGGGCTTGCTCCGAGAAAATGTAGTTTTTCGTCGATAAACAACCCAGATGGTTCAATATGAAGCCCTAAAAGTTTCTCAGCATCTTTCAATGCGATGGGTTCATTTTCAATCCCATAATTTGTAGCATCGTTGCCTTTAAATTTACTGTATAGTAATTGTTTTACTATGTTTTTGCCAGACGTTGTATCTCTAAGTTTACAAACTTGACCAAAGAATGAAGCTGTCAACCTCATTTTTCGTTCCTTCAGCCAGTCTTGGTTGGCTCCTATGATTACCTATGATTTTTATTTGAATTTCGTGTCTCTGACTCGCACTTCGGCTTAATTCTAATAAAAGTTCGTCTTTTTTTTTCACAAGGCAAATCTAAATCCAAATCCGTAGCATAGGTCAATAAGTGTCAGAAATATTACGATACAATTGGCAAACAAATACGCACGCACAACGCAATGAAGTAATCGTCTAACACTGACGAACGAATACCCGGCGCGGCGTCTACATGCATTTTGCGCTAGTGTGCATTCACACTGACGAAGCGACACACATAGGCACTACACATAGATACCATGGTCTATGAGCCGCGCCACGCGTGCGAGAGCTGTGTGTGTGAGTGGGCACCTAGCCCTAGTCGTGCGTGCCCACGCACACATTTACACTATTGTCACTATACCACGTCAACACATCCAATGCTTGATGCGATAGCACCACTAGCCGCTGCACATTTGTGATTAATTTGAATGTTTGCCGTAATACCAAAAATGATGAATGAAAAATCAATGCTTTTCAATATTTTTTTTATATTGTGTTACTTAACAATATAAGTCGTGTTTCAAAATAAACAATATTAAGAATATAACCGTTTTTAATATAGAACAGATGAGATGAAAACATATCATTTATACTGCAAAAATGTGAGAAATTCAATTGGTTTACAATTCGTTCTAAGTATTTAGCAAAAAAAAAAATGGGAACCTAGATAATTATTGTCTTGTTCCGAATAACAACATTATCAGGTGGAAATATGCTCAAACTGAAAATGATTTTGGTATTACGTTTGTATGGACAATTCATTGATCGCCGGCCCCTTAATAACGCCCAAATCTCAGTTTGTCTTAACTGCAAGACGCAAGAGTCTTGCAGGCTTAAGTCTTGTCTTGCTCAAGTCTTGCAGGGTTCAGTCTTGGTCTTGGTCTTGCTACAATAAACCGGTCTTGGTCTTGGTCTTGGTCTTGCGAAAATGCAAGAACAAGACCAAGACTGCAAGACCAAGACCGATTTTGGGCAACACTAGTACGAAGTGTTAGACACCCTCCTAAACATGGTTTAAGGCTTTAGACACTTGTTTACCTAAACGCATGTTCAATCTGTGTTTAACATTCTTTTTGTATTAAGACTGTAAATCGTTTAAAAATCTAAGCTAACAGACGTTTGAAACGTGACATAAACTCTATTTTAAGATGACATAGTAAAGTGGAACCTTGTAGGTGTATAACGTCACTCCGTATTTGTATGACGAAATATCTGTGCTCAACTGCTCACCATCCCACAATCTCCTTCAAATGACCTTCTTAGTCTCTATAAAGTTCCTTGCGTCCCCATCACTATTGCATTTGGTTATTTCTCGCACATGCCGCATACATAACACGTGGACCAAAGCCGCCGCACACGTTAGCATAAATCATCCCTAGGTTGACCTTCTATTTGAATATCAAGTATTATACAACGTGTATTAGAAATCCATGGTCAATAAAAGGGGGTGGGGGGTTTCTTCTTAGTCTTTTACTCTTAACCGAATGGTCGTGATCATGGGGCTCCGAGCTCTATTGGCCGCATGGCGAGCACATTCTGCTCCCTCTGGCATCTTGATGACAGATTTGATACCCGTAGCCAGTACCCCACTTCACAGCTGGACTCCCGAAAAATACCAAGCGCCAGTTGCTATCCGGATCGTTCAGCTTTTCACGTTTCTTTTACCCTCAAATATGACCACACATTTCAGATATACGCTATAGTAATGTCCTATGTATCTGAGACATGTGGACACTCGGACAGTAGTGGTACAATCGGTATAAAGTAATTAATGTGTGGGCATGACAACGCACTAATTGGACGTCAAACGTGACTAATGGGAAGAGTTCACCGAAGTATATTGTGGAACAACCCAGTATTCTACGGAGAAAAAGTCGGATAACATAGCATTACGTTTGTAAGCCTAAAGGGACAGGCAGACGTGTATAGAAATAAGATACTTATATTCGAATGATCTATACAATATTTTACGTGTACCTACAATCACGAGCACGGATGTGTAAACACATCACTTTTAAAAGTGATTTTCTCCTACCGTTCTGATTAAAATGTCATGTTGTTACGAACATAGTATTCTGGAACTCATATTTTTATGAAAAAGATTCTATCACAAAGTGTCAATTGTTATTCCTCGCGAAAATTAGTTTTTATTTAGGATAGTGTATACATATTGGTGCTCGTGACTGTACATCATCTCCCAATCAATTTCTTCTTCCTTCCTTCACAACTTACTATTTTATAACCTACCATAACATCAACCACTCACAATTAAATTCAACATATCTACCAAATAAACTATACTGACACTGAAACATACAAAGAAAATACCCATTAAGTACGACTCCACTGAGACCTCGCACGATAAACCATAATGACCCACCTCGACGGTACCAAAAGAATTCAAATACCACTATTTTACTTTCAAAGACAGATAGGTATTGATAAAAATTCGGCCTCTGCGGAATTTTTCAGACATTCCCACAAGATCGTCCGCAATTACTGGCTTATCTTCTATACGAATTTTCTGAGCGACTTTAAATAGCCATCATTTTCCCTTGTGGCTTGGCTTAATTCTCAAAAACGTTAAGGCTTCGCCACACGATACGTTGTGGTGTCGCGCCGTATTAACTTCGCGGTATTGGATGCCACACATTTAATTAAATTTTATTTTGTTTGTTCTACAATTTCTTTTATAAAATATTGGACTTATTTCTGATTTGATAAAGTAACCATACTACCAGACACTAGACTAGAACTAGATGTCACCACCGCTGCACACTGCTTCAATAAATAACCTCAGCAGCGTTCAACCAACGCCAGATACACCCAACTTATAAAAGAATAATGCCTGTTCTCACTATACGGGGTGGAAAGGTCACCGACGCGAAAACGGTTACCACGTATTCAATACATCATTCTGAGCCTTAGAAATTTTTCATTGGCAATTTAAAACAAAAACTGCTGTTCCATACATTTTGACCGTGTAGGTATTGCACTTTTGTAAAAAACAGCAGTTTTTTTTTTTAATTGCTATTGAAAGCTTTCTTACGTGGTAACCGTTTTAACAGCCGCTCGGGTCGATCTTTAGGTTAAGCCGTACTTGCCTAGGTGGGTCTGGTGTGTAATGGATGGGTGACCACCCATTACACACCGAGTTTCCTCCGTGCCTCGGAAAGCACGTTAAGCCGTTGGTCCCGGCTGTCATTTGTAGATTTTTGACAGTCGTTACAGGTCATTGGCCCAAAAGTCTGACAACCAGTTTTACCAAGGATATCGTATTACCTAGTACTAACTGGGTTGTGGAGGTCAGATAGGCAGTCGCTCATGTAAAATACTGGTATTCAACTGCATCCGGTTACACTGGGAGCCTACCCCAAGATAGTTGGGAAAAGGCTACGCAGATGATGATGGTAACCGTTTTCGCGTCGGTGTCCCTTCTACCCCGTCTTTGTTATACTGATGAATTTCCAATGCTGGCCCTACGCAACCCTTTCAAGGGTTGGCCCTTGAAAGTGAGTAAAGTAAATGAAGCCAAGAGTAGAAAATTCAACAATGCGTTTTTAATGTTTAGGCATTACATCATCCTCTTCACGTGACCAGAGGGCGGGCCTATTTTTTGGCCAAAGAATCAGCATTGCCATCCAACGTGGTAATGCTGCCAGCCTTCTGGGCACTTTTCCTGTTGACAGCGATGCGGATGAATTTTTGGATGCCCTGTAACCCTTTTATACTTGTACATTTTTATTTCTATTATAGTATTGTAGTTTGTAAATAATTAATATTTTAAATAAATTCATTACATCAAGGTCAAAAACATAATAATTAGTCAAAAACATACAAACGCAGCGCAGAGTTGTCCATGTGAGCCGGCTCTTACAGTTACGGAACGCTTTACATTTCTGTATATGTGTTTAGATATTGTTACATACATACCGTTACCTTCGCCCGCGGAGTACCTACCTACCTACTGCAATGAAAGTGTACTGTTTATACATACTGTTCCTGTTAACGTCTGCCCCGGAGGCTGCTGATATTAAAAATGTTCGTAAATGAGAAAAGAAACGTAAGTAGGTAAGGAGTGTTGTTGTGTGGTGGAAAATGGGTCACTTTTATCTCAATGCGTGTTAAGGACGATATTCACGTCACGTGGGAATTTAACATTACGTGCGAAATATGGGTGTACGATGGATACACGTCTGCCTTACCCTACGGGAAACGCTGGCGTGAAGTTACTTTGTTAGAGCTATTGCTATTAGGTTAAGTATTTGTATATATTGTTATTTTATGATGAAAGAAAACGATGATATACGGGGTGGAAGGGACACCGACGCAAAAACGGTTACCACATATTCAGTAGGTACATCATTCTGAGCCCTAAGAATATTAAAATTCTATGTGGGGCATAACAAATTTTAATCGGTGATTTAAAAAAAAATCAGTTGTTTCCTACAAAAGTGCAATACTTACACGGTCAAAATGTATGGAACAGCAGATTTTTTTTTATAACCGGTGAAAAATTTCTTTGTAGAATGGTGAATGATGAACTGAATACGTGGTAACCGTTTTCGCGTCGGTGTCCCTTCCACCTTGTATGTTATGCAATCGCTGATAAGATCCATGAAACCTTTTTACCAATTCCTTTGCATCAGACTAGCCATGAAAACCGACAAAAAAATGTTTTAAAGGAAATTCAAGGGAAAAAGATTATTAGTACACAGCTCAGACTAAATAATGAAACGTAAATATTTCTACAACTTACATAACGTAGCTACAGCTCTCTTTCAGGATTAGTGGATTTTTCCTTCTACCCGCTTTGCTCTGAAATATTTAAATTCTCATTAGTGGCGCCCCCTAGACGTTAACAAGATACAACTTGATATAAAATTCCGTTTACTTTATTATTTTTGTATCGTGGTACGAAGAAATTAAAGAGACTTCTTTACTAAGAAATATTCTTATTATTATAGTGTATCTTTATACGTAAATACCAGGTGGACGGCAACCTTAAAAATGTTAACTGGGTAAGACCAGATGCATATTCATTATATTTTAAGGCAGAAGACCAAGTATTGTTGTAGGAGCTCGTGGCCAAAGAATAAGAGCCACACGGGTCGATCTTCAAGGTTAAGCGGTGCTTGCCTAGGTCGGGCTGATGGGTTGATGGGACCATCTATTTCATACCTTATTTTCTCCATGCTCCAGAAAGTACGTTAAGCCGTAGGTCCCGGCTGTCATCTGTAGATCTTTGACAATCGTTACAAGTAGTCAGTGGCTCGAAAGTCTGACAACCAGTCTTAACAAGGGGGACCGCTATTACCCAGTAATAACTGGGTTGTGGTCGGATAGGCAGTCGCTCCGTGTAAAATACTGGTATTCCGTTGCATGTGGTTAGACTGAAAGGCGACGCCAACATAGTTGGGAAAAGGCTAGGCAGATGATGTACACCGAGTGTTTTTACGCAGCTTGGCGGACTATGTCCAGCAGTGGGCTTTGATAGACTGAATTGATGACCGATGTACCTATGAAGCCCATCTTTTTCATTATACAAAAAAAACTACCTCTAATTATAATACCCTAATAAAGCTCGTTTAAAACAGTAACTGAAAAACCACATCCAGTCACATCAAAAGTTCTAATGGAATCATAATAAAAGTGAAGTACTTGATGTACTCGGAAACCAGGTGACTTCCTAAAGTTAGTACAGTAACTGCCTCTTAAATGTCGTAGCGGTTTTTAGAGAAAGTTTCGCTACGCGAGCGTCTTTTGTTCGAAACTTATGTTTAAGCAGGAAGATGCTTAAATCTTACTTATGTTAGTGCTCGTTTTATGGAAAGGATGTGTTTTCGAGTAGCTTATGTTTGTCATTTGGAAGTGGAACTGAAAAGCAGCGTATTAGCAGACGTGTTGGTAGTTTATTGCGCCATTCCTTCTAGCAGCATGAAGAGTGAAATGGTGAAGCTGTTTACTTGCTTAGAGGATGATCTGGAGCAGTGGCGTGCCAAGGAGCCGACAATACGGCAAGCCCATAAGACAAATAGACTGCTCGCAAAGCCTAACATCATGAATAGTAGTAGGTTGTAAGGGCAAGCCAAGCTTTTAGGCTTGTATGAAAGTACCGCCACTAATCTGGAGAGGTAAGGTGAAGAATTCACTAATATTCCAACATCCAATATTACATCAAAACAGCAGGTAGGGTTTGAACCACTAATTAAACTCAAGACCTTTGGTTCTCCAGCCCAAACCACACATCCTAATCAAAGAGATCGGTCGAGCGAAAACGTGATCGTCGCGTTCATGTTATGTAACTTCTTTCTTCGGCAAACAAAAACGGTCTGCCGACTTGGCGTCTGAGTTGCCGAATTCTTTAATGAGTAAGTCTGGTTAGGACGTGGCCTTAATGTTTGGCTATTTACCTACCACTTTTTAAGGGTACCTTAATACCCAGTAGTAACTAAGTTGTGGAGGTCAGATAGGCAGCCACTTCGTGTATAATACTGGTACTCAGCTGCATCTGGTTAGACTGGAAGCCGACCCCAATAAAGTTGGGAAATGCATGTAGATGATGATAACTTACCTACCACTTTTTACAAATGTCTTCACATTCTTTAACAATAAAAAACCCTAACCTGGTTTTATTAAATGTCTGTGTAATCCTAAATAAGATTTTGGGCCTAAATCTGCTAGCACGTCCGTCCAAGCCAGACACGTCAATGTCCTAAGATAAATGTATCGTACCTAGTAAACAAGTTTATGCCTCATAAATCTAGAGCTCTCTATTTAGAAACCTTATATATACATAAAATATATTAAGTGTATGTTACCGAGCGGAAGATAAAATTGGTTCATATGTATAAATACAGGCTGTGGTTTTATTCTGACCTAAACAGATTGTACCAGCCTATGTTCATTAAGTCGAAGCTGTAAATACGGCCATAGCCGATAAAATAGATCCATAACATTTAAATAATGGAAGACAGAACTTTAGCGTAACAATAATCATAACACAGATCTTTTGAAAATGTTGCGAATTAATTCAGGTGTCAAAATCATCATTACTATACCACCATTACTTCTTTAAGTAATGGTAGTATAGTAATGATGATTTTGCTGGAGTAGTTACCTAAATCAATAACAATAAACCCTAGACAAATGGCAAGCTTTCAAAGCTTTTCGTACAACGACTTTCAATGTGATTGACAATCTGGCTTTTGGATTACTTATGTCGGTTTCATAGATTTTTGAGTTTTTTCTATCATCATTTTCGTTAACAGAATGTCATTGTGTCACCCGTAGTAGGTACATCTTTTTAGAACGAGACAACTGTCGCAGGAAACAATAGAAACAAAAGAAAATCGCATAAGATTACTTCCAAATAAACGCACAGCCTGTATATCAATTTCTCTCAGCCTACGTCACGAATATTATTATTATATCCATCTATTATTTACACATTCGTCATGGTACATCTGGCACATCAACTGGATTGAATACATTTCGATATCCTGGAACTAATACAAACATTTCTAGGGAAACTCCTTTTACATTAGTCGCAGGGAAGCTGTGACCGTTTATTATAAATGACTATTGGTATTTTTTGTTAAGGGCAGATGCTTCTAGAATAAATAAAATGGCTGTCGTAGATACAGAAATTATTTTGTGTTAGCAAACGAGATTAAATACCTCTTAAACCAATGGTCGTGACTATTGATTTTCAGCCTTCTCTTATTTTCGTACGTCAATCGTATTGAATGGTAAAAATCATCATTAGAATATCAATATCAGGGAAGGTAAATAATTTGTAAATGTGTTGTGACGCAGAATGGGAGAGGTATATGTCGTATATGTCCAGCAACGGATGACAGTAGACTCAGTTGAACTATTTTTGCACACCTGTTAGGGTAGGTAGTATATGGTCTTGAGCTATATTGTTGTGTTTCCTATATTGTTCTATTCTTGTATGTACCCATATTCAGCAAAATAAATGATTTGATTTGATTTGATTGATTGAAAGAAACTTTCCACAATCATCATTATGGAGAACTAGCTTATGCCCGCGGCTTCGCCCGCGTGATGTTCGGTAATTGTTCCACGGAATCGAACTACCGGGATAAAAATTATCCTATGTGTTCATCCAAATCCGTTTAGTAGTTTATGCGTGACAAAGGACCAAACATCCATCCATGCTTTTTTACAGGTCAACCTAAGAGGCTGTCGTCTGCTTAGCCGGAATTAACCTTGTCTGTGAGGCCTCCAGCCAGCGGCGGAAAACTAAGCGACTGCACGCTCAGGCGGGGTACGAGCCTCGGGTTAGGGCATCGCTGGGGGAAGGCAGCAAAGCGACAGGCTGGATCGGAACAATATCATTATGTAGGGGCTGATTTAAAAGGCTCGAGCAAGGGTCGGAGGGATCCAGCCATGCTCACAAACTTTCGCATTTATAATAGCAGTAACATACGCAGCTTACGTAGGTATTGTAAACCAGCCAGTTCTTACATAATAGTATTCAATTATCCGCTTGGCCTCTAATCCAAGAAAACCTCCGTCCTTTCCATTCAAACCTCCATTGTTTAACCAAAATCTTCTCATTAAGGTCGCCTCACTAATTAAGATAAATCCCATAGTTTCCTCCTCAATTTGTAGATAATTACATACTGTATGTACACTGTCTTTAATTGACATCGGAACTAATTGAAGATTAGCCACGTTCATCGGACAATGTTCTAGCTTAGCTATAGTGTTTATTGAATGCCTGGATTAACGCTGTGTGTTTAATGGCGTGAGGATATTGACCTGATTGAAGTAGAATGGCAACGTGAATAGGAAACCTATTTTCTTCCTTTGTTTATCTTCAATCAGCATTGAGTATAAGCAGGTATGGCAGTGGTGTGCCTAGAGATTAACAATACAACCCATAAGGCTAGCAGACTATCGCAGGCCTGTGGACGGTGAGTAATGTGACGGTCAGTCTTATGACGACAGGCCGTGTCGACGGCGCGTTCGTGTTCCACGCGCGCCCCAAAGAGATGTCAGCAAACAGGAAGAGGCCGATGCCCACCGGGGCTGCGGGACTGTTTGGAAGAGATACCGCAGCCCTGGAACACAAAGGACAAAGAAGGAACATGGATGGGTTTTAGTCAGTACAAGTCTGACATTCCACTCCGCTCCGCCCAGAGCGGGAGGGGTATTTGTTGATCATACTAGCTAGAGTAGCTAGCGACTATTCAGATACCCTGACATCATGAAACGAAGGCTTGTATGAAAGGACCGCCACTAGGTATGTTGAACACAGTTCGAGTGTGTCCTCCAGTGAGGTCAACTCCTCATTAGTAGACCATAGTAGTGAATTATATGGTCAATTTCTTATTAATTCTGATAATAAACTATCTAGGTGCCAACTTTAATCCAAATCCGTTCAGTAGTTTTTGCGTGAAAGAGTAACAAACATCCAGCCATCGCATTTGTAATAGTAGTAGAAAATAAGATAAGCTTGTAACGGCATAGCGTATACTAAATGTGTATCCTGTGTAGCGTAAGCTAAGTTTGTATTTCGTACTTAGTATATAAGCATTGTGCAGTATGTCCTAGAGGCTCTTTGCTCTTTGTACTGGTCGTTTAGGAAGAAACAATACACGAGTTAGTCGTTGCCAGTCTTTCATTGAATCTACACCCAAGATCACACGCTAAAAGCTAAATAAGGTTTGAAGATCTCGTTTTAATGTTTTTTTTTTCCAAAAGGTTCGTGACATGGTATCTATATCACCGAAATACCCCTGAAATAAATTACGTCAGTCAGAAGCAAAATCTAACATTAGCACTTCTAAGAAATCTTCGATCAAGTATTTCCAATGAAACATTTCGCTTATTGGAACATGTTTGTACGCCGGAATTCAAGCGGACAAATACATATTCGAATATTTTGTATGGTATCGTATTATCCAGTACTAACTGGGTTGTGGAGTTCAGATAGGCATTTGCTCCATGTAAAATACAGATATTCAGCTGCATCTCGTTAGACTGGAAGCCGACCCCAAAATAGTTGAGAAAAGTCTAGTCGTTGAGTTGGGAAAAGGCTAGGCAGCTATGTAGGCAGATGATGAGGTAAAGTCATGGGAAAGTAAAACATGCAATAACAAAAGTATACCGTCACTTACGAGATAGCTTCCGTGATTATCCATTATTATGAACTCCCGATATTTCGACGCTGGCGCGGTTGCAAGCGCCATGATCGCGGGATGACTCCCGTCTTTATTCATCATCTCTTGTTGTCTCCTCACATAGATTTGTTTTATCGGTTATTTTAAAAAATCAGCTGTTCCATGCATTGGCGAGGAGGCTCATAATGATGTACTGAATACGTGGAACCGTTTTCGCCTCGGTATCACTTCCACCCCGTATAATTTCGCGGGGTCTTGATATAAGGACTCCTTTAGACGATGAGAACTTGAAAGCGTCCGTTAAACAGCATCTAATTAATTAATCAAGCCCAAATATATTTTTATTAAACAGTGTTTATTAAACAGCTTTCACGGTTTATAACTAAACTTATACCCCGTATCTTCCACCGACAGAAGAAATTCAATCTAATATCACAGATTACAATTAATATTTATTCATAAAATAGGCACGTATATATTTGATCACGGCATCGATTAGTTCGGAGGCTCAATAAGGAAAAAATCAAGACTTTGCTTCTATGTATACGTATATTCATTCGGAAGGTCGTCTGTTTGCCTGTTTGTTTATTCTAAACGAACGCCCCCGGAAATAAGTCTGGATAGAGTTCAATTCGCTTTGATGGGAATAACGAGATAGATGTGATATTGGTCTGTGGACATGGTTTATGCCTACAACCAGCTGATACGTACTGGAATCTAATTTTTGTTTGACTGTAATTGAGTGAGTGGGTTCGTAGGCTTGACGTGGTTTTCGAAATTCGTTTTGTAACAGGGTGTTGGGGTTGTGTGAAATTGAACCAAACGTTAGTCTTGAAAGATGTCACATACGTATGAGTGATGGAGATAATGCACTTAAAAACCGAACTTTTTAGAGGATCTACACGTTTCAGCCCAAATACGCTTGAAACATAGATTCCTTGAAAACATTAGTGAGAACAAACGGCATTTTTAGGCAGTTGTACCTCACTGGGCTAGTCAAGAAACAATCCTTTCATTTCATTCAACAAGATGACATACATTTTTCGGTATATTTCTCAATCCAATAAAAATTTTTACCTTATCACCATCGTTACCTTTAGAGTTATATCACTTTGTCTAGCCCCCCTTTAAATATCAACAAAATATTTCAACACTTCCCCATCAGACAAATTAATCTGAACATAAACACCAAATAGGCACAAACCTTTTCCCCAATCACTCTGCACCAACAAACTCTTTGACCCAAAGAACGTCGGCAAAGATTACTGTTTACCAAGCTTCGCAAGCCCAAGATTAAGCCGAAAGACGTCAGTTAGGTACATTAACTGAGCCAACCAATCTAATTTTTAATGTTGCCGACCGATTTACTTCAAATATACCGTTTTCATGGATATAGCGTTTCTTTTTTTTTGATGAGATATTTCTGTTTGCTTTTTCTGTGGGATTTATTCGATGAAGTTGTCTATGGAGTTCTTGAGGGTAATATCTGAAGAATAAGCTCATAGGCTCTGTTAACTTTCAGATCTTCGGCGTAATCGGACCTGCCATTTTACAATGTGCTGAATGTACGATTTCCGTTATTGTAATTTTTTTTAATCTGTTTTTTCCAAAAGAAACCTCACACTTTGCCCTCGCATCAATTTTTCCTCACCTTATCAGCCGCATTATCACTTACCTTCAGGTGCCAAAGTGATCAAAGGCGTGCGTTTCAAATTGAAACAAAAAAAGCTTTTCCTACACTACTACTGAACCTATTTTTTTTTGCTACTTTGAGTATATAACACAAACACAATGCTTTTTATTTATTTAAAAAAGGTAGACCAACAGTACATCCATCAAACATTCAACAATAAAAATGTTTAAGTTAAGATACTTATGTAGGTACCAATTACGGGTATACAACATTCACTTAAGCATCGTAAAGTTATATAAAATTAAAGATAGAAATAAAATAATTACCATTGAATAGTAATTGAAAACCAAACATCTATGACTTATAAAGACAAACAACTAACAAAATAACCATTTAAATACTACTTACTTGAAACTGTTTAAATGTCGGTTCAGATGGAAGTGCAACAGACTTTTAAACTTCGGCAGGGAACTAAAGAACACATCCAAGTCGGGCAAGTTCGAATTAAGTTCATGTATGGAATACACATTCTTGATACTGGTGTGTATCTCCCAATGTTACTTCTACTGGCTGGCGGTTGAAAAAGTCTAGAAACTGGTTGTCTAGGACGATTATATGGGACTGACAACATGATGAGTTCTAGCAATTGTTCGCATTCAATTCAAAAATCGCTTTTTTAAAGTTACATAGTTAGCCCTCTTGACGTTATTCTAGCAGATAATAATCTCTCTTTCTTATTCATCAGTTATTTCAGCTAATATTTCTGGTATTAAAGAATATTGTCTAGACTAAGGTAAATAGATTAACACTTCGTTTATATTACGCGGCTACGTTAATCAAATCAAAATCGCTAACGCAGATGGTAACGGCAAAATGATGGAAAATAGTCTGTATATTCTTGAACGCTAAGGTCTAATTTTGCAATGACTCTTTAGGTTTTCAGTTCATTAGTCCCTGGATGGACGTACCGTATGTATGTTAAGTCACAGGGGAACTTTTCGCGGGAAAGCCAATCTCTAATGTAAAAGGAACAGAGTTATACGGCTTTCTGTCTGTCAATCCTACAAATGCGAAAGTTTGTGAGGAGATATGGATGTCTGGATGTTTGTTACTCTTCCACGTAAAAACTACTAACCGGATTTGGATGAAATTTGGCACACAGATAGTTTATACCCTGAACTAACACATAGGATACTTTATCTTTTTCTTATCCCGGTAGTACGATCGCGTGGAACAATTACCGAACTCGACGCGGGCGAAGCCGCGGGCATAAGCTAGTCAAATTTACTTACTATTGTGTTGACACCTCCTCGACCACTAAGCTAGTGTATGTTTACTTAACGTTAAGAAGCCTAATCAGCTAGAGAGCCTACACAGCCAACATAGTTTACATTTGTTGAAATAATACGATTCATTTAAGGTAAGACTTCAGATCACATTCAGTACAGGTTAAATTGACCTGCAAATCGTTACATATTATTATAAATGCGAAATTAAGTTTGTTTGTTGCCTTTTCGCGCCTAAACCACAGAACCGATCATCCTGAATTTTTGCATATACGTTGTCAGGTGTACAGAAACGGACATAGGGTACCTTTCATCCCAAAAAAAAGTACCGTTCCCGAGGAAAATAACAATATCGTTCTTATGATAATAGATGGCGCCACGTGTCTTTCGAATCATGATTGAATTATATTATTACAAGCAGAGTACCTACAACCAGAATTGATCGTCAAATTGTAAATTAACGCGAGCGAAGCAGCGGGAAAAAACTAGTACATTATAATGATGCAAACTTTATAAATGTAAATGTTTAAATGCTTTCGTTAAAAAAAATATATAAGAGAAAAAATAAGTCAAGGATTAATGCAACCTTTCACTACTATATTTTGGATATAGACAAATTTACATTGGTCAAATCAGTGAATAAACTGGTGTACAGTACTCTACTGTGTAGACAGTGACTGATTACTCGCTACTGTCATCGGACAGTAGCTAGTAAACAGTCACTGTCTAGGTGCTTGCTATTCACCAGTGTATTTGTAGTCGCTACTCGCCACTGTCCTTGACAAAGATTTTAATATGTAGCAGCACTACAAAAAGTACTACAGCAAAATAGAACAAAAAGTACTACAGAGCCATCTATGACGCAGAGGATAAACTAAACCTGGAAATACATCTAAATCCTGCATTACGCAAGTAAAGCTATTCGAGAAACCGAAAATAACTGTCGGGCAGTAACCCACCAGACATAACACCCGTCTTGTCGGAGGATCCTCCCTTTTCTATAGGGGATGAAGAACTATACACCCTGTTCTCCATACCCCCAAACATACATTCATTAATTTACAGACAGACAGTGAATCCTGAACATTTGAATCATAAAAGCACGAGAGTTCCTTGTATACGAAAGTGAGCAGTCCGGAACGGTTTTTGAAAATACATACGTCCCATAAAGCAGGAAATGATAATAAAAAATTCTATGGAGATTTAACATTTTCCCTTCGAGGTCTAAAATTCTGCCAACACAATCCTCTTTGGCGTTACATATGCATAGTATTTTATTGTCTTTGCCTCACTTTTCTTTGCGACCCGAAGTGCAGCGAACATCACTCACTTTTTGCCACAGACTTATTCTGAGTGACGTGACGGATTGGAACTCGAAGACAGTGGCGTATTACGTATTCTAAGTTGGGAGGCACTTTCGTAGTTTGATGGAAATGTGAGTGATTGCGTAGTTTTTTTTGTTGTTATCTAAATGGAATTGTGAAGCGCTTCTGCGCTGTTTTGACCATTTTTGCTGTAGCAATTTGTTGCTGATTGATGTTATGTTACAATCTGATGAAGTCTTTATAACAAACTTTTTAAAAGACAACTCCATTGGTTTATTGAGAAGATCGTGACGCTATTCCCGTAAAAGAATTAATATAGCCAGTTGTAACGAGATGTACATATTCTCAGATAAAATGCATTGCAAGAAGTATTATTAAGTTACACACTTATATTTTAATCATCAAGCTATTCAGAAAGCAGAAAAAATGCCCACTGTGGTTTCTCTTGTTTACTGAAAAAAAAAACACGAAACAGATCACTTTTTTAAACCGACTTCAAAAAAGGAGGAGGTTTCTCAATTCGACCGTATATATGTTTTTTTTTTTTTTTTTATGTTTGTTCGCGGATAACTTCGTCGTTTATGAACCGATTTTGATATTTTTTTTTTTGTTGGAAAGGAGATACTTCAAGGGTGGTCCCATGATAAGGAAACCGGGATCTGATGATGGCATCCAAGAGAAATTGAGAGGAGCTTTCAAAAATTGTAGTGGCGACTAGTGCGTTTGTAAATTTTTTGATTAAGTATTTTAAAGCACTACAATTTAAAGAAGGTCTGGAGTCGCTTTGATGATGGAACCGAAAGACAGTCGAGGGAACTCCTCAACGGTTTACAGCAGTCACCTTGTGTTTGGGTTTGATTAATTTGTATTGATGAGAAATTTACACCTAGATGGGTTGTGACTGTCATAAGGGGTCTGATGATGAAGACGAAGGATAGTTAAGGGAACTCCTCAACTGTTTACAGTAGCTACCTTGCGTTTGGACTTAATTCATGTATATTGATCAAAACTTTGCACCCATCTGGGTTACAAGTGCCAATACAGGTCTGATGATGAAAAATATTTCTATGGAATATTGCAACTGAAAATAAAAAAATAAAAAAGCTTTTTGCAAAAAATAAAACCGACTCCAAAAACACAAAAAAAGTGAAAAATAATTTTAGCTTCAGAAGTCGGTGACAAAAAACTGAATCAAATAAACAAAAGTCACCGACTTCTGAAGCTAAAATTATTTTTCACTTTTTTTGTGTTTTTGGAGTCGGTTTTTGTATGGGTCAAATAGAAAATCTCAATATCTGAAACTCAATATAATAATTTAAATAATAAAGGAACTAACGTATTTATAGCTTAGAGAGACGATTACAAAAACACTGGCCTAAAACACAACGGAACGACAAAAAAAAATATTTCCAAATACAAAATTCGTTCACTCAAGTAAATAACAGTCATGGTCCAAAGGTCACAAGATTCAAAAATAGAATCGAATAAAAATCTCAAAAATTCAAAAAGACGACCTCGGAGTACTGTAGCTCTGTTACTTACTCGGTACAACATCGCATGTACTAAAAGTATCGCATATGACTAAATTCCCTTTGAACTCGCTACGACTAAGTAATGCTATTTTCCCAATCACTCTGTGAAAGGCATCGTTATTGCATTCGTTCGTTCGTGTACAGCTTAACTGCGTTTTTTTTTGGAACAAATATAGCTCTTGTTTTTCAGTGACTTTAAGCTCTTTTTATGCGGTTGGCATTTTACAGCGCTTTTGGTTATCTGTGAGGTACGGTTGACTGTTGTTTGGGATTTTGCATAAAAAATTACAACCTGCTTTAAACATGTATTTAGAGTTTTACTACACTAAATAGCGAAGTCTCAAAATATATTAATAAAAACCTAAAACAAAGATATTGTACCCAAAGAATGAAAAGCATCTACTACCGCGTTCTCTGACGGACGACCACTTTTCATCCTTATTACTCAGATCATAAGGGCGAAAAGTGGTCAACCGTCAATGATCGCAATAGTACTTACAGGGAACTTGGTTGTTGAGCAATATTTATGCCCTTCATCATTAATCTTAAATACATTGTCTTATTTAGGTACGGTGTCGAGCAGGTCCTCTAAAATTCCTCTACTGCACTTGAAAAAAAATTGAAACAACATCACGCTAGTAATCCGGTAATCCCGGAAGAGTTAGGCAGGGGTTTCACCAGTCATGATAAGTCCTCTCCGAACCGGTAGCTTATCCCAGCCCGGTAGTTCCGTTGTGCTCAAGGTTATTGACATCAACCGGACGCAGATCCAGACTCCGCAGCTCCTGATAGAAAAACCCAATAACACTGCCCGACCCTAGAATCGAACCCAGAACCACATGCTCAGCAGTTGCGCTTGCGATCTCTCGCTCAACGAGGAATAGTAAGAATAATTGAAACATTATACAAATTAAATCAAACGCTTATTATGATAGCTTCAATATTGTATACACTGCTCGCAGTCTCTGTATCATGCAATTAATCTGCGCATTCACGAGATGGTTCGCATCTTTTGTGGGAGAAATGAATGACATTAAAGCAAGACCATTTCGCCGCCGAGTGGAGATTGTTATTATGACATTAATAAATAGATGAAAACTTCGCTCCTCTACGCGGGAAGTGCATTTGCGAGGCAATTAATTCATTTTCTCTACACTAACACAAATGAAGATGTTGTACGTGAAATTACGTCTTGATAGCTTAAGTTATTAGTAAATTATCTTTTGAAATTAGTTTGTGAGTCAAGAATATTTTACTTATGTAAGTATTTCTTCTCAGATAACATAACATAACATCCATCACGCCTGTAATCAGCCTAATTTTAGCCAGGTATGTTTAAGAGCCACCTAACCGTACAGACCTATTTCCTTCACAAATCCAGACTTCGTGGTTGCTACTGAGAAATTCCTGAACAAAAAACCAAATAGCACTGCCCGACCCGGCAATCTAACCCAGGACCGCATGCTCAGCGCGATTGTGACCACTAGACCAACGAAGCAGTTCCTCTAAGATGGTTTTCATAATAAGTAGTAAATTACAAATATGAATTTCGAATCTAGATTTGGGATTCTCTCACTCCATATCGTTAGTAAACCTAATAACTTACACCAGTTAATTTTTATGACAATATGTTATAACCTGCACCGGGACTGATCATGGCATAATGAAAAATATCTAGTTCGTCAATATACGACAAATGGTTTACGACTTCTGAAGGATAAGATAAACATTTAAATCCTGATAAACTCATAACACTCTCCTTTGGCTTTGCCGTAATCGCATAACACCAACGGAGTAATTTTATAAAAACGATAAAAGAAAGAAAATGAAAATTCAAATAAAAATGACACCAAACATCGCACAGTTTTCGCAATCCTTCAAACTTCCTGATGTCTCAATCCCGTCTGTGTCCCAGCTTCCCAGAACTCCATACGAACACAATAAAAACAAAATAAGTTCGCACACAGAACAAGTTTCTGAATGCTTGAATAGGCAATTGCACTGTCCTAGCTTCCGAGCTTTGCCTGACTGCACTTCACTTTCCGCTTTAGTTGACTTTTTATTATAAATCCACTGTATTTTGTTGTCCTCTTCACTGTTAGTTCTGAATCTGAATTGCCTGGTAGGTTGTTCTTCAATAGGTTAACTTCTTTGTTCTGTGGGGAATTCCATAGTTGTTGGTTTTTACATACATAAATAAATTAACGCGTTTTTGCCATAGGGGTAGGCGATCTTCACATACTCCTTTTGCCTCGTCTACGTTCATACATCTGATCATACACGCACGCCGATGGCGAGTACTATGCACCTGACCTTTCTGAAGAATTTCACCAATAAGGTCAGTGTATGTTCTTCTAGGGCGTCCCCGCCCGGCGTAGCTTTGTAGGTTTTTGTTTCAATTATATAGAGAAGAGATATTAAACAGCACCACACAAGCGCTGTCGAAGCTTGAAATACCTGTGCAAGCGTGGGCAAAAATAAGCAGCAGCAAGCAGTGAGAGATCGTCAGAATAACACATTATCTGGCTAGCCTTTTTCAAACTGTGTTGGGATTGCTTTCCAGCCCAACCAGATGCAGCTGAATAGCAGCATTTCACATAGAGCGACTGCCTACCTATCTGACCTCCAGGATACTGTTGTTTGGCAATTCAATACTCCTCGTTAAGACTGGTAGTCAGACTTTCGACTTTTGTTAAGACGTTAGGCAAAAAACAATCCAAGGACAGTTTATTTTTATATTTCGACGTTCCCGTCATTAATGTCTGGAGGACTCTTAGTTAGTTGCTCCTTAGCAAGGCATGTGTAAGTACTTAGTAAGAAACGAAAGTGAAACCAATAATTTAATTAGGACCATGTTTTAATAAGTCTCTAATTTCATCATTTTTCTCTTTACTCCCACAAAGTACTACGTAATTAAATAGGAACATTCATAAATTTATTAGCCGTTCATATTTCGTAATATTTCGGTAACTACAAAAAATTCAATGTAGGTAAATTGGGTCTTACCGAATTTTCTTTAAAGAAATTACCTCATTATTTTGTAGCAAAATAGCCTAAATGTTTCAGACTTCATTAACACCTTATTTTGAAAGAATGTCTGGTATGCTTTGATCCCGAAATAAGATTTTTCGTTTCGAAAAGTGCGATGAGGAACGGAAGACCTTTCTCCAAGGATCCGATTTACGCAGACTCATTACGGACCGAGTTTAAAAACTTCTCGGATTTATTATCATTTGCAACATTGTGTAATTGAGAGAACAGCCTGTAGAAGTGACTGAAAAGATTTTCTGTCCAATTCTTTATTTTATTGCGTTTCTTTTTTTACTTTCTGCGAAAACGCTGCAAATGGAATGCGTTCATCTCTTGTTTCCTTTATTTTGCTTCGTGCTTTCGTTCTTGTAGTCACAATATTTATTTATTCCATTACTAAATTCATTAAATTCAAGCGTTTGCAATATTTTTCAGCAACGGGCTTTTTAAATATTCTCGATTCTGATTTCCATCGGCTGATTAAGCTCTCAAAGTTGAAAGATTTTTTTAAGGATACTCAGCGTCAGAACCTATGAAAAGATCATGAATTTCATCTATTTGCTTCGTTCATAAACTTCAGCATGTCGTAGCATCGAAAAATATTTATTTTCTAATTTGAAGAGAAAAGCCCTAAGTTCGAATTGTGATCATTATAAGACTGACAAAAAAAAAAAGACTGTAAGCTATTACGTAGATAATCAGAGTCCTGTCTTTTCTTGCTTCCTTGATATGTCGAGGGCCTTTGATATGATTAATTATGATATGTTATGGGGTAAATTACGTAAAGCAGATATGCCATTAGAGCTCATAAATATTTTTAGGTACTGGTATGGGCACCAGGTAAACTATGTGCGTTGGGCGGAGGCTAGTTCTGATGAGTATACGTTGCAATGCGGGGTTAGACAGGGTGGTTTGACTTCTCCGATTTTGTTCAACTTGTACATAGACGGTCTCATTAGTGAGCTCAGCAGCTTGCAGGCCGGTTGTTATTTAGATGGAGTGGCTTTTAATAACATCAGTTACGCCGATGATATGGCACTCTTGAGCCCTTCAATAGCAGGCTTGAGAAAGCTGTTGGATGTTTGTGAGAGGTATGTTGAGGAGCACGGTTTAAGATACAATGCCAAGAAGAGTGAGGTTCTATTTTTTGGAGCAAAGTCCTCAGATAGGTTTCCTTCTATAAAGCTAGCAGGTAGTGTCTTGAATCGTGTTCAACAATTTAAATACCTCGGACATATTGTTACTGCAGACATCAAAGATGACCTAGATGTAGAAAGGGAGCGAAGAGCATTGGCGGTTCGATGCAACATGCTTGTCCGTAGGTTTGCTCGCTGTACGTGTGAAGTGAAATTAACGCTTTTTAAAGCATATTGTCAGACACTGTACACGTGTAGCCTCTGGACAAGCTGTACGCAGAAAGCCATCAATGCTCTTCGAGTTCAATATAACAATGCATTCAGGATGCTGCTGGGGCTGCCACGCTTCTGTAGTGCGTCGGGAATGTTTGCGGATGCCCATACTGATGGCTTCTTAGCGGTCAGACGTAAGCGTGCCGCGTCGCTGCTGCAGAGGGTCCGGGGCAGCTCAAACAGTCTCCTGAATGTCATTGCGGGGAAATTTGATTGCCCGTTTATGCACTTCCTTTCTGACCTACATGTTTTACTAACGTAGTTTTTAAAGTTATGTTTTACTAACACTTAATATGGATGGAAAGATCTGAAATAAAATGATTATTATTATTATTATTATTATAACAGCCAATTTCTAGGTAAATTGGAAGGTAATCGAATTATTTTGACAGTCCCAGCGCGGCGTGGATTGAATTCAATTAGGCAAGATATTGTGTTGACTTAGTCTCAGCCGACGTTGAATCTACATACATACTACAACCAATATGGGGAAATTTTGGGTTAATTACATTTTGTCTCACTGAAATAAAATCTAAAATGGAATAATGATCATGAAACTGATATTACATTTTGTTGAGATTATAATAATTTTTCCCCGTTTATGTTTATCATCAGTAATTCAGTACCTTTAGCAAATAATTTTACTCGTGTTTACTCGAAAGATAAAGATGACAATGTATCAGCTTTATCTTTCGTACCAAATGTGCAGCGATCAAACTACTCGGTATATCGAGCTGCCCTGTCTGATCTGACCTGTCGGTCATAGGTTCGAGCCCAAGCTGTTGTTGACTGACCTTTTCTGGCACATTTTGTTTTGATGCTGGAGTTAGCAGCCATTCTAGCAAAAAGGATGTTGAGATACGCCCTTGGCCCTTAAAAACCAATCAATCAAATTATTGCCTTCTCTAAGAAACAGCTCATTCTAACTTGGTTGCCAATCTTCCAACTACCCTAAGCAGTATTTATTTCCGCAGGTTTGCTCGCACACTCCTTCTAAGGCGACTTTTAAGCACCAAAATGTATGTTATTGTCAACGTACGTTAGTTGGAATTGCGACAAGTAATATGGAAGAATAAAAAACGTTTTTGCAAAAAATAAAACTGACTGCAAAAAAAAACACCAAATCGCTTTACTTTCAGAAGTCGATGACTTTTGTTTGTTTGATTATTTTTTTTTCCCACTGACTTCTGAGGAAAGTTATTTTTCACTTTTTGGTGTTTTTTGTTTTGAAGTCGGTTTTATTTTTTGCAAAAAAAGTTTTTTTAGTTTTCCATTTTTAACTTTCTCCTCTAGTCCCATGAAAATCCGACCACTATAAACTTCATTCCACCTTTTGAGTATTTTTTAGCTTATTGTACTCGGCTAAACGGACAGAGTTACTTTCACATTTATGAGATTAAGTTTGGATCACATTTCAATATTAGGAAGTGGAAACGGGAATTTAATTGTTAATAGACCGACTTTCGAAAGTCAATAATTTTTTTAATTATTGACTTTCGAAAGTCGGTCTCAGAAAGAAACAATGAATTAAACAATAGTCACCGACTTCCGCAAGTAAAGTTATTTTCCACTTTTTAATGTTTTTTTTTTCTCGATCTAGGTCTAATCTCTTGAGCTTAAAACAAATATACACTCAGTTAATTAGAGTGTAATACAACTACATAATTATGCTTTTCTATTCAAAAACTCGTACGCCCTTCAAAATTCATTCCACAACTAGGTACGTATCTTCTACGTACGTACTTCTACATCTATCGTCACATTTCACTCCGGTGGTATCGGATCGTTATCCCATTGGACTGTGAGGCTGAGGGAAGAGGGGGTACAGCGGTTGTCTGTGCTCATAAGGCTAGTCTCCGCTGAGGTTGGCCGCCATGACCGCAATTTGGTCAAAACGACTAATAGACTAACTTCATTGGTCGAGTGATCGCAAGCGCGAATGCTGAGCATGAGTTCATGAGTTCGATTCCCGGTTGAGCAGTGTTATTGGGTTTTTCCATTTTTCAGTAGCAGCCACGGAGTCTGGATTTTTGCCCCGTGGATGGCAAGAAGCTCACCCCCTATTAAATGGGACTTAAAACATAATTGGTGAAATGTGGGTGTCTTATTCGGTATACCTAATAATACGCCCACATTTACCTATCCCTTCGGAGATTACAGGTGTGATGTTATGTTATTAAGTAGGACTCCATAATGTAGTAAACGGTTTCGATGATTACATACACGCGTTTTCCGCTGCCGGCGGCGGCTCAATGTGATTTGTCAAAGCGTCTTATCTGGCTACCTATCGAGCATTTATTCTAAAACAAGTGAGGGAAAAACATATTCCCCATCGTTGCGAAAAAACAGATGAGCGGGCACGAGGGAAATAACGTAGGGGAAGGTGTCCATCTTCGTTCGTTTTATCTTGAATTGCTAGATGTTTTTTTGATATGGTTCTTGTATTTTTATGGCTTTTTTTGTTCCTATTAGGTTAATGTTTTTGGAATGAAGAATGAGAAACATGACGTGAAAGTGTTGAGGATGAATGTGGATGGCTATAGGAGTAGGAGCAAACCAATAAAAACAATGGATAGACCATGTGAAATGGCTAGAAAGGGGTGACTACTGAGTTGATGACTTAATAGAGAAGTATGAAAGAATTTGGATGAGAAGCCAGCATGCAATGACGTGGTATACCGTCATCTTCTAAAACCTTTCCTTCTTTTTTTAAAAAACCCTGATCTGTCCCACAGCTGGGCAAAGGCGGGGTGGCCTTTGCCCAGCAGTGGAACTGAACTGAATAAACCAGTAGCTTCTCCAGGCACTTCCGACGCGACCGTCGATCTCTTTGTCTATCTTTCTTATTAAAATTCACTTTAAAACATCTTCTAAAGCTGTGTAGATATCACCCCAAATCTAGGTAGATACATAATAGTTCTATTCATCCCCCATTACACAATTCTTGGTACAGTAGCATTGTTTCGCACAATATAGCATTCCCGATGCGACGGGACGTGACAGCAATGCTAAGCGGTGTACGTCCGTGGTTAAACTATCGATAAATATTTGTGGGACACGGAACACCACTAGTGCTTGCAGCTGGCATTATTTGTGTGGAGGGTGTTTAACTGTTCAAAGTGATAGGGTAAATGGAAATTAACTACTTGTAACATTTTTTTATGCACCGTCTCAGCTTAGTTGACCTAACACCAAAGGCGCAGCGCAGTGAACAAAACGTTAATTCAAACAATTTATAAATTTTATTAACTGGTTTCGCAAATAATAAATTTTAAAATTATATTTATACCTTTGGGCTTTTGCGGTATTTGCAAAAAAAAAAAACTAAAATGCTATAGTGTATAATAAAACAAATAAAATTGGTTTATTCATCCAAATTCTAACGATCACGATCGCGATGTTTGAATCATCTCTCACGCGTTGTTGCTAGGGAGTTAGGGCTCCCACACATAAACACGATACGACGTCGCGTCGTACAACGATGCGGCGTTTTTTCACGATACGACGTCGCGTCGTGGAAATCTACGACACGACGTCGCCGTCGTAACGTGTCGATGCACGATACGACGTCGTGACGTTAGAAACACATTCACATTCTCTAGTGATATAGTTATTTGGGCGAGAGTGCTCAATCGTCAATTTCGTAATCGCTTACAAGTATATTTTATTCCACGTATTTGTAAGTGATGATACTAATCAATCGAGACCCCATTAAATGGTAAAAAAACTCAATAAATTCTGATGAAGTTCTAATTCTAATCTAAACTCACGTGGTTTCTATAAATACTAATCGTAAATTAAAAAACTGCACGTGTTTTTTTTCTAATTTATTAATTCTAATAATCGTGATAATTGAGCACAATCCCGTCTGGTATTTAAAGAGATACTTTAATTAAAAACCACAAATATTTTACCTGAAATAATTTATGATGGTAATTACTAGTTCATTCGCAAACAGGTTTCCAGTTAATATGATTAAAGACATCCATGCACTTGTATATGCTTGCATATACATGCAATAAAACAGTGGTATATATATATATTAATGTAATGCATATTTTTGTACGGTAGTACCACCCAGGGACTCCACGAGACAGACTCACCCTAGTGTCTGGAGTTCATAAGCTAAATGCGTGCTTTGCGTTCTTTGAAATGTAAAACTAGCTACTCACTTAGATCAGATAAGGAAATGAAAATACCCGTTTTTAGAAAATATACAAACATATTATATACAACCTATACGTAATCGCAACTGCTGAGCATGAAGTTCGATTCTCGGGTCGGTCAAATTGTTATTGGGTTTTTCCAGTATGAATTTTGTCAGCAACAGCCTGGATTTGTGCCCGGTTTATGTCAATAGGCTCGCCCCATATTACATGGGACTTGAACATAATTGGCGAAATAGGAGTGTACACCTCTGCCTAACCCTTTGGGGATTATAGGCGTGATGTTATGTCAAGTAATATTATAAAGACGTAAAGTTTAGATGTAGAAGGTAATCTCTGAAACTACACATCCGATTTCAAAAACTCTTTCACTGACGGAGAGCTACACCGAGTGCCACAGAATATATTTTTCCCGCGGGCGCAGTCGCGGGTAGAACCTAGTCGGATTTTTCATCTCAAAACACAAGATTCAACACATATCCTTAATTACGATTCAACCTCAAGAGCAAATTACGAACGCCTAGTTAATCTCTTCACTCACCAAGTAAATGGACATAAGCCGTAACACATCGGTGCTTACACATTCAAAATAGCAATTAACGTACTGTCGATCAAGTGTGGAAGACTGTCAACCCATCCTTGCCTCATCATCAATAACCTTTACATCAAACTCGATCTCATACGCATTAATCGAATCTGTCTCCCAACAACGCCTAATCGGATAAATGGGTTCGTAAAAATTACTCTCCGTACAATTTATAAACGGGACCGTAATCGAATTATTCGGTAAGGTAATTAGCTCATCAATTCTGGACGTCCGAGGGTTGTGCACTTGCGGTATAATTCATTTTGGTTGGGATCAATCAAAGGGACGAGGACGTGGAATGGTAAGTGTTGGTCCGACCTATTACTTTCCGTTGTTGTGCCGGGAGTACACATACATAATATCACGTCTGCAATCCCCCTAAGGGTTAGGCAGAGATTTACCTAATAGTATGCCCTTATTTTGCCCATGATGTCTCGGTCCCAAGTAATATCTGCGCGGCTATTGCCATCAACCGGGCAGAAATCCAGACTCCGTGGCTGGTATTGAGAAATTCTTAATGGAAAACCTAAAAACACTTTGCCCGACCCGAACCCAGGACCTCATGCTCAGCAGTCGCGCTTGCGACCACTAGACTAATGAGGCAGTCACACACAACAGAACTACAATATTATTTTTTTCAATACTTAGCCCTAGTCCGGGAATTTCTCCTGTATCGTGGTTGCGTTTACAAACATTTTAACTCACATATACAAACAGCCCGACCCGGAACTACTACCTGTATGTGATACAAGTATTTTTTCCGTGCGGGGATCGAACCCGCGACGTGCAGCGCAGCAGCCAATCGCTCAGCCAGTGCGCCAACCGTACCGTCGAACTTGTTTTTCATTCAGATGTGTACACAGCCAGTGACCATGGTGACATGGAACTAACAGAAGGACATTCTGTGAATCATACTACTTACAAACAGAACGTTCTATAAGTATGAGATTTGGCGCTATAGTTCTGCGAATCAGGTATACCACACAGTTGCTAAATTTTGTGTTTCTAAACCAGAATTCACAAGGTTCTCTAACCAAAGGTCGCTGAACTTTTAGGTTGGTTTGTGAGACGAAAAATTTCATCGATCCGTCGCTTAGAAGTTAATAAGACTTGTCCGAATAACACAAAATATTTTAGTGTTTCAGTTTATTATTTAAATTAATAGGGCTTCCGTCTTTGTTTGCTTTCGTGATCTACATAACATTCTGAGTATTTGAGATCCTGCTTTCACAACCTTCCGTAAAAACTATTTAGCGTGGAAGCGCTAGGGTAGCCCGCGAAATTCAAATTGTCTAAAGTTTTTTGCGATTTGCAGGTCCGTGTTAGGTTGTACGTTGATGAAAAATGAGTCGCGCAAGTAACACGTGTGTAGTTACAGAATTATAATCATTAAAATCATTAATACAACTCTCTAAGTTCATTAAACCCCATTCAGTAACTATTTCATGAAAAAGTCATTCACTGGGGTAAGAAAATTTGAATTTCGCCGGTTACCCCGACGCTTCCACCTCCAGTAAGTACTTCGAAGTTAAAATGGTCCCAAGTATTGTAAAATACCCAACTGCTTTATGTTACTATAATAAATCACTTAGATTTCATTTATCAGCTTCCTTCGCATCACCGACCGTTGCTTTAGAGCTCAAGTACCCACGTTTCAGCTCATTCAGCTCAGTTAATTCAGGATCTTCATCCACGATCACAGTCTTCAATTTCTCAACAGTTTCGTCGTACAAAGCGCCTTGCAACTCAACCTGGATCTCTCTTAAACTTTTCCCCTTTGTTTCTGGTACCATTAAGTACGAGAAAATACCACCGATGATAGATGCACCGGCATAGAACCAGAACACGCCCGCCAGACCAGCTACATCCTTCATTTCTTGATACCCTTTGACTGACATAAAGTTTAGGAACCCTCCCAGAATATTTTGGAGAGTCATGGCCACTGATTTGACATTCAGAGGGAATATTTCTGCAATGAGGACGAAGACTAGCGTCTCGTATCCTAGAATGGCTAACATGCTAGTGAAGATAATGCCAACGAAAGGGATGTAACTGTAGAACGGGGAAGAAGTGGGCTGTATGAAGAAGTACGCTCCAACAACGATGAGGGTTATGCCAGAGCTGAGGTAGGAGAAGATGAGCAGGGGACGACGTCCAACCTTATCCACTATGGCTGATGAAAATACACCTGCAAAAAACTTGGGAGTTTTTATAGTGCAAGATGCTCTAATATTATTTTAAATTATGTTCAAAGATTCTATTAAATATAACTAGATAGAATATCATTATGAATCTAATCACATTAGATTCATAATGATATTCTACGCAATATCGACAAAAACTTATTAATATCTTACCAACAAAGAATTTGACTGCTCCAAATATTATTAGTACAGTTGAAATATTAACGTTCGTCTCGCTCTCTTGAACAATTCGGCCGATGTATTGTTGGATGGCAATCGTTCCTGACATAATTTGAGTAATTTTCAAACCTGTTGAGTAATATAAGTTTATAAACTGACATGGTCACTAACTCTTTCATTAACGAATGAGACGGACGGATGAGGGACGGGATATTTACCATGTTTGCTATTCATTTTGAGAGAGAGTTTATCCGAGATCATGGTGCTTGCAACTGCGCCGAAATATCGGGAACTTGGAATTCCCTGCCTTCGTCGGTGTTCCCAAGTTCATATAATGACCCCAATCTATTTAAGTCGCGAGTTAATAGGCTTCTTTTGGGTTAGCTCGTTCCATCGTCGACCTCATCTCTGTCCTCAGGACTAGATTGAGGTCAAGAGTAGGCCCATCAAACATAAAAAAAAAAGAACTCAAAATGAATAGTAAACATGATAAATATCCCGTTTTAGTGTTAATGATACTGATGAATAATGTCGTTGTATCATTATCACTATCCCTACTTATATAGGTATATATATATATATATATATATATATATATATATATATAATATTATAAATGCGAAAGTAACTCTGTCTGTCTGTCTGTTACGCTTTCACGTCTAAACCACTGAACTGATTTTAATGAAATTTGGTACAGAGATAGAGTTGACCTTGAGAAAGAACATAGGATAGTTTTTATCCCGGACTTTTGAAGAGTTCTCTTGGAAACGCGATATAACCGAACTTGACGCGGGCGAAGCCGCGAGCGGAAAACTAGTTCTCACAATAAATTCAATTATCACATGAAACCGTTCGTCCGCGCGGTCGGGTGGTGAAGCGGATCTCACGTCGCATTGGCTTGTATGGAATTCGTTGATGCCTAAGGGCCTGCGCAGACGAGGGACTATTGTCCGCCCGATAAAAATGACCGTTCCTTTTCATTGGCTGTTGTTGTTTTTTCATCTATTGGTTAGCGTCCATTGGTTGTTGCAAATTGTTCCTGGACAAATTGTCCCTGGATGGCGCAGGCCTTAACGCGAACACGAGCGGTGTGGTGTGAGAATCGCCTTTTATCTTAGGCGATTCTCACACCACACCGCTCGAAATATTACAATTAATGTTAGCTATTACTATTCATTCATCATCTTGAGCCCTCGTTTCTCATGACGTCACTTATTCAATTTATACATCAGTGAAAAAAACACCGGGAGGAAACCAGGATTTATAATAATTCATATCCATAAGTCTGTAATCGCCAATCCGATTTAAGCAAGCGTGATGATAAATGCTCGTGCCTACGGCTTATGAAAACAGGCTCTTGCCCAGTAGTGGCATCTGGGCGGGTATCGTTACCTATATCTATACTCATCTGTAGATACTAACCTATACAAATGATGAGTGCCTTGCGGTATCGCTTCCCTGTAAACAGCTCTTTGATAGAACCTGAGCGAAGCGTCTCCTTCTTAACATCCACCATCATTGATGTTAGCCGATCCTCTATTACCTGTAAAAAATATAGTTACATTAGTGAAATCAGTTTACAACGTGGCAATGCTGCCAGTCTTCTGGGCACTTTTCCTGTTGATATCAATGCGGACGATTTTTTGGACGCCCGGTAACCCTTTTCAACTTGTACAGTTTGTAAATAATTTAATTATCTTGAAATAAACATTATTGTCTACAACGTCAAAAACCGATCCCCGCTGCTCTGCTCAAAAACAAGGTTTCACAATCAGATTTTGGAGCACCCGGTATCTCTAATTAGGCTTTATACAATGTTGTTAGTTCGAATAACCATTAACTACTCTTTTAGCACCAAATCTACTAAAATTCAGGTAAATTCTCTCACCTTTTCATCCTTATTCGCGCTTAACCTGATGAGGGAACTTCTCGCTCCTTTCACCTTCCCTTCTTTCAAGAGATAATATGGACTTTCTGGTATGAAGCAGCAGGCGATGAAGTAACATACCGGCAGAACCAGCAACACGTAGCTGATAGCGTGGTACGAGACGAAGGGGCCGACAGACATGATGAGGAAACTGCCAAAGTTTTGCATGTAGCGAATGGACGATGTGACTTTACCTCTGATCTCTTTGTCTGATACCTCTGCTAAGTACATGGCTGATATCTGTAAAGAGAAGTTATTGATAGACGTGAAGACGGTTGGTACATGAAAGCTAGCCTTTGGTCTGAACTGAAGCGCTGGATGCGAGTCGCACGGGACCGGGCAATGTGGCGACACTTGGGGAAGGCATATGTCCAGGTGGACGTCTTTCGGCTGAAATGATGATGAAGCGGAACACGCACTTTTTAACGTAAACGTCAAACGTCGACTTGTGGTTACCAATTCATCAGTGAACTTTTTAAGGGAAAACAATATTGATAATAATTTCTATACTATACGTGTGCCATTAGATACACCTCTGCCTAACCCTTCGGGATAACAGGCTGGATGGCAGGATTTTATGTAATACTGATAATTTTGAACATGTTGAATATGCATCTTCTACTGGTAATTTACTTACGGTTGCTATCATGCCGGTGCCGGTGCCCCATAGGAAACGCGTTATGTAAAGCCACCATGCTGTCGCAGTGCTTAAAACAATGACCTGAAAACAATAGTATCCATTAATTTTGTTACAAGAAACAGTGATTCTAAAAGAAGTAAGTCAATTTCAAGCCAAAATCGGTAAAAAAGTAGGTATACATACTTTTACACGTCAATTGTTTACAAAACTAGCTCAGGTCAGTGTTTCCTATATAAGTACTCAGGCTGATACCTTGAACTTTGACTTAAACTAAGTGCCGTAGCGTTTCATAGAAAAATGAGCCACAACCGAATAATGTTAATGTTCATATTCGTAAAATACGCTTGATGACCGTCGCTTGCAGAAATATGCACATTAAAATAATACAAACAAGGTTTATTTTCGGATGAAACGCAGTAGCGTTTCATTTATTTAGCATAAGCTAGGTAAGTCTTAAGTTAGTTCTACAGATCTTTGCCTGAGAAGAAACACTGAAACAAATTCACAATCCCTTTTAAAGTCCAGACAAATTCTTGGTCCCAATTGTGTGAGCACCATGCATCTGATTCAAATATTCCATTTGTTTCACTCACCGTTCCAATAACGACGGGCAAAGCACTGCTCAAAATAACGGCTCGTCTCCCGAACCCATCGGAAATGAACCTCGTCACCAGGCTGCCAGTCATGAAACCAGGGGATGATAGAGCAGCCATCCATGATATCTCTTTCTGTGAATGATACCGATAGCTATTTTAATGGTATTTAGTCACAACAGATGGTCTCCTGGCATTTTTGCAGCAAACTTGACAAGCTTGCCACATTGATCCTAAACCACTGCAGCTCTTGAAAGCCAGAATCAACAGTTGCGACGACCAGAAAAGCGCTGAAGATTGCGTCGGCGAGCCAACAGGTTTGAAGCAAAATAATTTATTTACTCTTAAAGTTACCATGACCTGAGAGAATTTGTGGTCTCACGGAAAATGCATATAATCAGACTGTAAGGTTCACAATCCTCCTCTGTGAAAGAGAGTGGGTGACTGCCATCCCGGTTCGTAGACGGTGCCACCGCTTTTTATTACTTTTAACAAAATCGTGTCTTTGAGACCTCAATCATGGCCAGTAATACGCACTGTAATGCTCCCGGTGAGGAAGCGCCTAAAGACGAGCGAGGAATAGCCTGGCTTATACAAGTAGAATACAATTTCGTACGCGTTGTACAATCTATAGTGAGTTTATTTAAATATATTTGATTAAAATTAAAGACGATGTTCAAGGATGAACTACGACGATTGTCTTGGTATGGACATGTGATGAGGAGGGACGAATCGCATCTGACGAAAAGAGTTATGAATATAAATGTTGATGGATAAAGAGGGAATATGAACGAAGAAGGAGTAAATGATTCTGTGACGGTTTATAAGGGAGAATGGAAGAAAGAAATGAAAACGACGAATGAAACGACGAATGAAAAAACATGTTGCGCCGACCCCAAGTAACATGGGACAAGGGCAGGAAGATAATGATGGTCAAGGATGAAATAAGACAATACTTAAATAAATAAATTAACCTTACATCTGTAATATTGATGCCGGTCTCATTGTTGTGGAACTTTGGTATTACAGGGGTACTCCACGCAAGTGAGAATCCAGACACCATAGTAGCGAGTGACACTGAAACAATAGGAACAGTATCAGCGTCATCACCATCATCAAGTCTTTAAAAGACGTTTACTGTGTTTGCAGGGTGTAAGGAACAAACTGTTGCAATGAATTCAGTACATGATTACTCACTAGGGGTGAAATTATTTATCAGTTATAAGAATAATCAGCTCTTCTATACGTTCTGACCAGACAGGTATTGCAGCTATATATGTTTTTTTTCTAGGTTGTCTAGAATCAATCCATCCCTTCCCCAAGCATCGCCATAACCACTATGTGCTTTAGAGCGCTACGAGCATCCAATGGGTTCCCATGACCTCGAGTTCGGTCAGTAGCTTGCGGGGCCTACCCACTGTGCCACACAAAAAACACCCTTGAATATTGATTGACCACACCGCGATGATAAGTAATTATTCACAAAAGATGGGTAAGAAATGAGAAAAAACATTTACAAACAGTACCTACCTTGCGAGGCCTACCTACTGTGCCACACAAAAACACACTTGAATATTTATCGACCATACCGCGATCTGATAATAAGTTATTATTATTAGTTATTATTCACAAAATACGGGTAAGAAATAAGAAAAAACATTTACAAAAAAATTACACATACCTACCTACATAAGAAGTCGTGCTTTTTTGCATTTTTGCTAATGAGAAATCCAATCAAGGCGATGGTATTCCCCATTCACAAAAATGACTGGCTTCCATACAAACTTACATTAACCACTGTAAGGAATGAATTTTCAGATGTTTTTCCTTTGTGCTTCTTCTTCTCCTTTCGTATACATTTCTTGGGCCCAGTAGGCCACGTTAACCGCGGCGTCTGTACCATATTTTAAGGCATCTAATATGCAGGTGTATGGACACTCCAGCAAGTGGGCCATGGTCTGTTCGGGCGCACCGCATTCACACCGAGTTTCGGTAGGATCTTGAATCCCCTATTTTGCCAAAGTATGTTTGCACGCAACGGCCTACTTGAGTGCGCAATCGATTGAGTGCCATACATATGTAACGAGTACGATAAATTACTGTAAATCATGTCCGGGAGGTATAATATTCCCTGAGTTTGACGAAGTCGGGGAGAGGTGGGTACTCTCTTCCCACATTTGGCTTCTCACATTTCGACTCATCGTCATCATCAGTAACTTAGTCATTAATGACTATATCTGTATAAAAAAATATTTCAAGCTCACGTAGGGATCCCGTGAACGTCATGATAATCATTATTATCAGTAATCCATAAAATATACTTCAAATCGTTTCCGTGTAAAGTAAGTACTTATCACTTTCGACAGTTTACCTAGGGACAGTCGATTTGATGGTTTATTCTGGATGGCTTGTGAAGAGCGTAAGAAGCTATTACGACTTTTAAGCCGAGGTCGTTGTGTAGTCGTACAGGCGATGTCGGGAATAGGAAGCGTCGTTTTTTTTCCAGCGCGAATGCGATATTTCTTCGTACGGCACGTGGTGCTATTTCTACTAGCGGATAGAGCTCATTAAGTTAAGTCGATTTGAAGAAGCCCGATATTATCTGACACATCCCGTTTAGGGCCATGTCTACTTGCTTGGCGTGGCTGGACCGGTGCCACACTGGACACGCAGATTGATTTGTGCTCACTTTTTTGTTAATGGAACTAAAAACTTCATGCTTTCACACCAAGCAATTGAGGCTATGCATTCGAACGGCGCTGGCCTGCAATATATTTTACAGTAAAAAGTTGGGATCACGCAGCAATAACTAAATATTCTACATGGTTATAAAAAATTCAGTATTAAACTGCCATGTAATGTCAATTTTTTACAGCAAAATATCGCACAGAATAATACAATAACGCCGCGCCGTGTGAACGGGGTGCGACAGTGAATTAGTGAAGTAGAAAAACAGTGATATAATACAAAATAATTGAACTCACCAGCGGCTGCCACTAAATATTGAGCATGTCTCCCTTCCGCCATCTCACAATTTTACGTGAACTCAAATTATGAAAAGTACCAACAAAAAAAAACTTTACTTAAACCTGGCTTAACCAAGTATCAATATGAACAAGACGTTTTAACCTGCATGTTTGTGCAGTTGTAATATTATCAAAAAATCTATTATTTCATCAAATTCATGAAACACTTTATATATTTATATATTAGAAGAATAGATCGAAAAGTCACACTCTTGCATCTTCTTCCGCGTTTTCGATGCTAGTGAATCATGTTATCAAAACATTTACGAGATAAAAAGGTTAACGTATGCTGTCGAATTTATTACTATCATCATAAAAAGTTAATTCTCAGTTCAAAACATAAATCATCCGTCATCATTTGTCTGTCGGAAATCAACAATGTAGGTAAATGCTTGGTAGGCAGCGGTTTGTGACCGTTTTCATAAAAACTAGCCAGACAAAGCTAAAGTAAGACAAAAGTGAAAATCAGTATACCCTATGGGGGTTACATAGGGGATGAACGAAATAAAATGTTTAAAAGTTCGTCATTTTTAGGGTTCCGTACCTCAAAAGGAAAAACGGAACCCCTTTTTTTGTTTTTTTTTTCGGATGGGAAATCATCAACGGGCCATCATAGCTGACAACTCTTTGAGGCGCGCGTGGAACACGAACGCGCCGTCGACACGGCTTGTCGTCATAAGACGGACGAACGGTGAGCTAACCCATTACTCACCGTCCACAGGCCCGCGCCTACGGTGGCCGAGAGCCATCACGACGTGGCCCCCGACGCCCGGTGCTTCTCCCGCGGCGGCTGGGACGTGAGGTTCTGTCCCTCTCACATTCCGCCACCTCTTTCGCTAGCATGACTACTTCGCAGAAGGAGGTGACGGCTTCCCATTCCCTCTCGCCCCGGACCATGGCTTGAACCAGGGCCGGACGCGAGAGGTCGCCGTCGCCAATCGCCGCTACGAGGACACGGCGGTGCTCCGCCCAAGCGGAGCAGACCTCCACGGTGTGCTCCACCGTGTCCTCCGGGCGATCCTCACAATGATAGCACCCGGGCGTTTCCTCCCGCCCGATTCGGTGCAGGTACCTCCCGAAACAGCCGTGTCCGGTGAGGACCTGCGTCAGGCGGAAGGTGAGGGCGCCGTGGCGCCTCTCTAGCCACTCCTCATAGAGGAGACTTATCGCCACTATCGTGGCGTGCCCTGCACGGGGTTGCGACAGTCGCTCTCTCCATGTCGCCATGAGATCGCGCCGGAGGTCTGTCCGCTGAGCGACAATTTGCCGCGGCAGCGGAGTTTTCCTCGGGCGTAGTGCCTCCGCGCGCCACTCGTGTAGGCGCGCAAGGACTATGGCCTCCAGATCCCATGGCGGCAATCCGGCAAGGAGGCTCGCCGCCTCGCGGGAGATCGTGCGGTACCCACGGATCAGCCTTACGGCTACCACCTTTTGGGGCGCGTTCAGGTAGTGCGCGGCTCGCAGCCTCAACGAACGCGCCCACACCGGGGCCCCGTAAAGGGCCATGGACCGCACGATCCCCGCGTAGAGCCTCCGGCAGGAGGCGTTTGGACCCCTCAGGTTGGGCAGGAGCCGCTTGAAAGCAGAAAAACGGAACCCTTATAGGATCATTTTGTTGTCCGTCTGTCTGTCTGTCAAGACCCTTTATCTCGGGAACGCGTGGAGGCGAGTCCAACTCGCACTTGGCCGGTTTTTTTTTTTTTTTCAAATTCGGGTGCATGGCTTGTAGGTATTCTTAATCTGTAGATGTTTGAAGCATTATGAACAAATTGCTTTTGTATGAAGGTCATTTCTTAAAAGATAAAACTTTGGGATGCAGAAGTGCGATAAGATACTGAATATAAATAAAAAATGTAGATCATTTAACTACTTCAATGTGTGTGAACATTAGTTAACTTATTTACTAGCTTCGTCCATGAAACCACACTGAGTTTATTTTTTAGGATTCCTTAACCAAATGGCTAAAACAGAACCCTTCTAATTTAGTCATCTGTCCGTTTGACTGAGCAAAATAACTATACGGCTTGCACACGATTCCGTATAGTTATTTTGCTCAGTGACTAATGGCATTATAAAAAATATAAATTTGAAGGAAGGTGAACTGCTAAGAAATGGCTTAGTAAATTTTGTGCATGCGTGTATTACTATATTCATCCCGACAACGAAACCCCTTTACTTGCGTGGCCCAACACGCACTTGTCCGGTTTTTTTTTATAATTGGAATAAACTGCGAGCCGCTCGGTATGTTATTTGTGTGCTATCTGGAAGCACACAATTAGCGTGTGTAATTGTGCTAACGAAAAGAGGATGATTATTTTACGCTTTCAGAGAGCATGATATACAAACCTACTACTTACTTAAACTACCAAAACAAGGCTTTTAATGGCATAATTATAACGGGTCAGATTGTCGCCTTAGGGGTGGTTCCGCCGCCAACTAACCATAGTTGGCGGCGGAACATGAGAGGGAGAGAGCCTCACGTCCCAACCGCCGCGGGAGGAGAAGCACCGGGCGTCGGGGGCCACGCCGTGATGGCTCTCGGCCACCGTAGGCGCGGGCCTGTGAACGGTGAGTAATGGGCTAGCTCGCCGTCCATCCGTCGTATGACGACAGGCCGTGTCGACGGCGCGTTCGTGTTCCTCGCGCGCCTCAAAGAGATGTCAGCAAACGGGAGGGGCTGGACTGAGTCTGACACTCCCTTCCGCTCCGCCCAGAGCGGGAGGAGTCATTTGATGATTTCCCACCCTCCAAAAAAAAAAAAAAAAAGGGGTTGGTTAGTTGGAGTTGGAGTATACGTATAAGGGCCAATGAGAAATCAAAAAACAAAATTAAAAATTTGAATAGTAATTTTTTTTTATTCAGTCTACCAATTTTATTGCAGCATCGCGCATCGGGTTAACCTTGGCCATGAAAACCGTTTACGCTCTATGCGTGGCCTTACGACGCACAGTTTCCGAGTGATGGGCATTTGAAATCGTTTTTTATATGGTTTCATGGTTTTCGACTAGACTCTAGAGCATACTTATAGTTTTGTGAATTTACTTGACATAAATTATGATATTTTTATGAAATTAAATTTTTCATTGTTAATGTGATGAATGTGTGGTTTCGTTAGAATTATATTATACTAGACCTAATTTGCAACGATTTTGACCCGTTAACTGGGGGTCCAAACTGGGCTATTTTGGAGAAATCTAACTTTTCAACTCTTCACCATAAACTGCTCATTGTTAGAAATCTACGCCGTTCAAAATAAACGAATGAATCTTTCAGAAATTCAAGGTAGAGGTACTTTTTTGATAAATTGGTTTTTAGAGAATTCAATCGTTCATGAACCTTACAATATTTATTAGGCAATAATTATGAAACCCGCATTGCTAGGGGTTCCTACTGAAAAAACGAAAAAATTAATAATAACGAATAAACGAAAAAATTAAATGAAACTGACCAAGATTCCGTGACTGCCAGACCTACGTCATTTTATATAAGCTGAAAACAGGTATTAATGATATTACAGGTATTAATGATAAGATATTATGAAAAATAGGTGGTGGTAGCATTGGCAGGTATCAGGTAATAAACATGTGTTGAATAACTGCTAAGTTACGTCATACTATGAAGCTTGATTTTGATGATTTTTATATAACATAAGGGATCATTCACCTCTTCCACTGGCAGACACTTTGTGGCAACCCCCTGCCACAAAGTGTCTGCCAGTCCATCCACCATCTTCTTTAAAGTATGATAAATATCAATTGAACTTACATTATTTTAAAAAATAACTCTATCTATCATACACACATCAACACTGTCTAGGGATATTTTGATTTACTCAATTTTCTCAAAATTTATTAAAAACTAGGTTCTGCCCGCGACTTCGTACGCGGATCCCGTTGCTTATGCCAGCGACAACGGGGTCGTCAAAATCGAAAATTTGAAACGTCTGATGTAGAATTCTAAGGCCCGGGGACGGGAAAGCAACGGGATGAGCGAGACGATTGGAGTCGTTCCAGATCATTCATTTTTGTATGTCAATAGGAAATGCCCATCAGACTAAATAACTTTTGCTAAGACGTCATTCCTTAATATGTTATAGTGTCGCTGCCATGGGCTTTGGAGTTCCACAGCAGGTGTTCCAGATCTTCAAATTTATTCTCACAGCAGAAAATGCTCTTCACGTGGAATATTTTTTGCTATGACACCATTTTATCTATATATCTCTTATACTGTAGCTGACCTGTTGCGGTTCTGCATCAGGTGTTAATTTTCCAAAATAAATTATAGCCTTTATGTTGCCCAGACTATACAACAAAAAACTTTTCTTCCCGTTACTCCGCAGCAGATCCCAAGGGTACACTGAATTAACTTCTGTCTCTTCATGCCGTACTCCAGCAATCCTTTCTCTCTCACTTTACTTACAATATTTTGTTGTGTGCGTGTTCGGGACAATGTATGATAATCTCGATCAGCAGTTAGTCGCGCATCACGTTCATCACTCGTTTCAAAAGACCTGTTAGTAGATGTGCGAATTCGCTGAAAACTCAAGCGTGATTCTGTATCGGTAAACGTTTCTGACTCGCGAGACAATGCATGTCGCTCACGATCACCAGACAGTCGCGCATCACGTACTGCACTTGTCTCTAGAGACCTAGCAGCAGATGCGTAGATACGCTGAGAAGTCAAGCGCAATTCTCTATCCGTGAACGTCTCCGACTCGCGAGACAATGCGTGATGTTCACGATCAGCGGACAGTCGAGCATCATATTCTTCACTGGTCTCTAGAGACCTGGATGTAGATGCATAAATACGCTGAGAACGCAAGCGAGCTTCGCGATCCGAAGAGGTTTCTACAGAGCGAGTTGCAGCCTGATGTTCTCGAACAGCATCAAGTCTATCCTGACGCTCTTCGTTAGATTCTTGGGATCTTATGATCTTCAATCTTTTAGCTCCTTTGGAACGTTGGGAAAGATTTGACCTCTTTCTAGGCATGGTTATAGTTTTATTCTGAAAAAATACCTGATCAATTAAAATCTAAGTGAGTGCTCCCCTGCGTTACCGGGTTGGCTACCGTGTCACGAAGATAAATGGAAAAGGAAATAAATGGGAGTTTTAGCCAGTAGAGTCAAATTTTCAATGATTCATAGAATTTTCATCGAAAATCAGTCCTAAACTGTTACCGCCTTCACCGCGTGGAGGTACTTCCTGCTTATGTTATCTATACATATAATTATACAGTGAACTCTTGGAGTTCCACAACAGGTGTTCCAGATCTACAATCTTTATACATCAACAGAGAGTGCTCATCAGGCTGAACAACTCTTGCTAAGACGTCATTCCTATATAGGTTATAGTGTAGCTGGGCTCTTGGAGTTCCACATCAGGTGTTCCAGATCTTCAAATTTATTCTCTTAGCAGAAAATGCTCATCACATGAAACAATTTTTGCTAAGGTACCATTTTTGTATCTCTTATAGTTTAGCTGGTCGGTTGCGGTTCTGCATCAGGTGTTCAAGTTTCCAAGATAAATTATAGCCTATATGTTGCTCAGACTTTATACCTATACAACAAAATAAAAATCATTCAAATCCGTCAAGTAGTTCCGAAGATTAGCGTGTACAAACAAACAGACACAATTTTTCTTTTGGTTTCGTGCTCTATTACTGTTTCTAAACCCCCTCAATTTTTTTTTTAATACATTCAATGTACAGACACAGTTTTTTTACTGTTTTATTATATGTATAGATATAGATAACATACAACATGTATATATTTTATAAAGCCCATTTATCAGACTACACCCAGAATAAAAGAAAACTATTTTCTTTTGTGTAAACAAATTCTCATTCAAACAAAGAAAAAACGTGAAATAATGGTAAAACTAACAATAAATGTGTTTTTCAAGAAAAAGTGAAAAATAAGGAAAAATTAATCTGTTTTTAACAGTTATGTGAAAAATCAGTAGTCAGTAAAACCACCCATGACGTTAATAACGGTCCTGCAACGGTTTTTCATGCTTTGGATTAAGTTATCCAAGTCTTGCTGCGGTATATTGTCCCAGGTCCGGCTAAGATGCAAAAACAGTTGCTCTTCCGTCGCAATGTTTGCAGGGAAATTCCTCAAAGCCCTTCTTTGGAGCATGTCCCACACGTGTTCTATGGGGTTTAGGTCAGGCGATTGAGGGGGCCAGCCTAAGACCGATACGTCGAGGCCGCGCCAAGGACGGGCGTTATCGTGCATGAGCGTGAATTCTTGGCCCATTTGTAGTCGATGTGGATAGTTTATTGGTACTAGCACCTCATTACGGTATTTTTCAGCCGTCATGGTGTTTCTGATCCAAACGAGGTCTGTTCTTCCACCAACACGAATTCCCGCCCAAACCATAATTGTCCCGCCGTGGTATGAATGGACTTCTTGAGGATGTTGCAGACGGCTCTCACGACCAGGAACTCGCCAAACACGTACTCTACGTGTATCGGGATGGAAACCGAACCGGGACTCATCGGTAAACAGCACTACAGACCTCTGGTTATCTTCCCAGAGCAAATGTTCACGAGCCTACTCTAGTCGTCGTCCACGATTTCCTCGGCGTAGTGCTGGAGTACGAAGCGGTCTGCGAGCATGAAGGTCAGCTTCATGCAGCCTTCTCCTCACAGTTTGGTCACTCACAAGCAACTGGTGCTCTGACTGGAGCCTCTGAACCAATTGCATGGCCGTAACATTTGGTTGTCTTCTCGCGGCAACTTGCAAAATTCGGTCTTGTCGTTGAGTGGTTATGTGCTTCCCGCCTGGTTGTCTTTCAGCCACTTCACCAGTAGCACGATAACGTGACCATAACCTTGATATCACGTTTTGTCTTGTTCCAATCTCCTCAGCAATACTCCGTTGAGTAGCCCCTTGGAGCATGCCTACTGCCCTTAACATTTCCTCTCTCGTTAAATGGCGCTGCTGCATGATGCCCACAGTAACATTAATTCGAAATTAACCGATAACTTGTTATAAAACTTCAATTTGACACAAAAATAGCCAAAAACTACTGTAGGTAAATGAAACCTTCGGACTTCGCTACCATTATGCCGCGTAAATCTTTTGTTTTTAATTTTATTTTTTCAAATTCTAATTTAGAATCGTTCAAAAAGGTTTACAAAATAAGCTTTCTTTAAAATTGAAAAGAATTTAAAACTGGCCATAATTTTTTGAGTTTAAGACTTTATACGAAATATTCCTAGACGGTGTTGATGTGTGTATATTAACTACCTACTAGTTTTCCGCCCGCGGCTTCGCCCGCGTCAAGTTCGGTTATATCGCGTTTCCAAGAGAACTCTTCAAAGGTCCGGGAAAAAACCTGTCCTATGTTCTATCTCAAGTCAACTCTATCTCTGTACCAAATTTCATTAAAATCAGTTCAGTGGTTTAGACGTGAAAGCGTAACATACAGACAGACAGACAGACAGAGTTACTTTCGCATTTATAATATTAGTAGGGAAGTAGGGAATAGGGATGATAGTAAATACATAATACCTACCTACTTAGGTGAATTATTATTTAAACCATTCTAGGAAACAGACGTGTTGTGCTTGGTAAATACAGATAACGTGTTCAGAGTTAACTAAAAATCATTCTTGTTCTAACATTCTTTATCGTGAGCAAAAAAGATTCGAATGTGATCAAGAATGTATTATATGACTGAAGTGTTGATATTGAAGTGGTTAATAAATAATTGTGTGTCGTTTTTTGCCATAAGTGTACTGTAAAGAAGTGTAGTATAGTTGTATTTGTAGTAGTTTTTACAGGGCAGTGTAAAATAATGGCCCAGAATAATAGAATGCAGTATTTGGCGGCATTTGCCGGTAAGTTATCTACTCCTATATTTTGGTTACCCTTACTTAACTTCATGTCACACACGTGTTTTGGGGTAAGCAGGAAGATCTAATACTTAACCGAGAACTTACTCAATGAATATCAAAGGAGGAAACATACTATATAGCTGATAAGTGATAGCATTGAGAGAACACTCGAGATAAAACAGTGATAATAAGAATTTGACCTTAAAGATCATAATATGATCTTTAAGGTCAATTCACACCGATATTGCATATTATGCAATATCGGTGTGAATTTAGACAAAATGAAAATAAAAACAAAATACTTTAAAATACATTTCTCTTACTTTGTAGGTAGGTAGGCTTTCTTTGATTAACCGCCCCGTTGGTCGCGTGGTCGCAAGCGCGACTGCTGAGCGCGTAGTCCTGGATTCGCTTTTCCGGGTCGGACAAAAAGTACTATTATTGTGGTTTATATTATACATCTCTCAGCAGCCCGGACTTTGGAAATTATCGATATGATACCTCCTATGAACGCCTCGGAAGGCACGGTCCTGCTCCTCATCTCTCTCCGGTCTTGTCGGATTACCGTCCTATCGGACTATGAGAGTATAGGAACAGAGAGTGCACCCATGTCTATGCACACTTTTGTGTACTATTATCTTCCGCTCGGATGGTTTATCGTCGCGGAGGTGTACTGGAATTGTGTAGACTTAGAGGTACAGTCACACGCACCAACTTGTAACCACTTAACAACTTTTAAAAGTATTTTTTTCTTACTGTTCTTATTAAAATGTCATGTTGTTACGAACATAGTATTCTGGAACTCATATTTTTAGGAAAAAGATCCTATCTCCAATTTACGATCGTTATTTCTGGCGACTATTTTTTTATTTTCATATTAGTGCTCGTGAATGTACCCAACATTCTAAAATATAAGAAAGGAAATTCACTTATAACGAAAAATAGTACAAGTAACGTCAATGATAACACTACTAGTCAGCTAGTTTCTAGTTAGACTAGTTAATAGTCAGCTAGTTCCTAGTTGGACTAGTCAGCTAGTACGAAGTTAGAATAGTCAGCTAGTACGAAGTTAAACTAGTCAGCTAGTTCCTAGTTACACTAGTCAGCTAGTTCCTAGCTACGCACTAGTTAGATTAATTAGCTAGTAACTAGTTAGAACTAGAGTTTAAGAAGAATAAGAGGCCATCAGTTTATACTGGTTTGTCACCACTGCCTCAGGGCCTACTGTTTGTTTATATTTTTGATGAATACACATCGAAAATTACTTCTAACACACAGAGGTTCGCTTAATAAAACACAAAAAAGTTTGCCAGCAAAAAGGTTATTTAATTTTAGTGTTTATTTAACCAAGTCTTGTGAAGGTCGGAGATTTTGGACCTTTTGAAGGTTCACTTATTGATGTTTTTTTTATTGAAGTAGTAAGATTACTTTAGGTGTAAGTACTAATTTTATTAATATCTTGAGGTTTCCATCTAGCTTCTAAATAACACGTGATTTCGTACTTTATTTGATAAAAATATTATTTCATCACTACTGCTCTCAAAATTGTAAAGGAAAACCTCATGAGAGAACGGCTTATCATCATCATCATTATCCTGTCTTTATCCCAATTCATTTGGGGTCGGCGCAGCATGTCTTCTTCCATATTTCTCTATTACTCGTCATCTCATCAGACACCTCCTTTCTTGCCATAACATCCTTCACACTCCATCCATCCTTTCTCTGGTCTACCCATCCACATTCATACTCTAAACTAAACTTTCCTCACGACATTTTCCTCATTCCTCCGCATCACACATGCCCATACCAAGCCAACCCATTACCAGTCACCGGCGCCAAACTTCCTCGTATGTACTCTTTTAATATTTTATCCATTCGCGTAACACCACAAATCCTCCTTAGCAATCGAAACTCAGCAGCAAATACCTTTCATTCATTCCTTTTGTGGCCCAACATTCTGATCCATACAAGACAGCAGCTCTAACCATTGTTTTATAAATCAATCATAGTTTTTTGACATCTACCAACTCGCACTGGGTAAACTGGTCCACTCCCTCTTACAAAGAGCTGGCCTGAGTCCCAGCAGTGGGAAAACTATTAGCTGATTATTTTGCTTGTTGAAAAGTATTGTGAAGGTATGACTGTAATAGTTAAAAAAATAATTGGCTTTTATCATGACATGCCATAAAAGGATGTATGCATGATACAAGTCGGAGTTTACAAACTTTTTCTTATGTTTCAGTGTCGTTAGCAACCATGACGACAAGCACCGCCTACTTCTGGACGGCTCCCATCTTGCCAAAGTTCCATAATAACGAGACCACGTTCACTATTTCAAGTGTAAGTAGACAAGATGAAATGAAATGAGTATTTTTTTGGATGGCAACCAGCCTGGAATTGCCCAGTGGTTAATCCAGGCACATTAATTTTAGTTTAACACCACTGCTTTCAAAACGGTGAAAAAAGCCATCGTGAGGAAACCAGCATGTCCAAAAATTCGAAGACGTGTGACGTCTACCAATCCGCACCCGAAATCAACTTTAAACGCTGCTGGTTCTATCATTTCTTTATTTATTTTATCATGTACTAGCTATTGCCTGCGACATTCGTTCACGTGAAATTATTATAAAAAAATATCACTTCCCTTTTTTTAAACAAATTTTGTCACCAATTTCTTTCTTTTTTTTTTGCACGGAATTCTAATTATTTTTCTAAAATAAAAGTAGCCCATAAATGTTAGACTTTATAACATCAGCTATCGGCCAATAAAATTACCGTCAAAATCGGTCCAGCCGTTTCGGAGATTAGCCGGAACAAACAGACAGACAGACAAAATCTGAAAAAAAAAAATGTTTTTGTTATAAGTGCCGTATATATTTTCATATGCATTCAGTAAAAAGCTGTTATTTTGATATTACAAACAGACATTTCAACTTTATTTATTTGTATACATAAGAGAGAATATAAGGAAACATCATAACATAACTTAAAGTACAAAGACACAGCTTATTTTAAAAGAAATTTCTACCAGTAGGCCTGCGAAAGGAAAAATAAATGTAGACTGAAAAAGAATTTAGTTATCATTATCATGTACTGAATTCATGGTGACAGTTTGCGTGTGTTATATCATTTTTTTATCTTCTATACTAATATAATAAGGCACTGATAAATCAGTTGCGGCAGCTAAGCGGCAGTTGTATATAGTAGTTTTGATAAGTTAAAAATTACAAAATGCATATATTTTATTAACAAGGTCGGCAGTTAAAACTTAGCAGTAAAGTAAACAAAAATGAGTCGTAAAAAATAATAAAATGGATCATTTAATAATTATACTGAGCAGTAAAATAACTAAATGAGCAGTTACGAGTGCGCAGTTATTCGCCCCGCGTACGCGTAGCCCCGCTACGCGGGGCTCCTATTTCTGTCTGCAAGGTTTACAGTAACCTAACACGAAGGGTATGTCGGGGTCTTAGTTCGCTCACTCCGCTCGCTCACTAGACCCCGCCATCCCCTTCGAACCTAACCTGTACGAGTTGGGGTACCCCAAGTCCGGGTGTCTCCGCACCCTATGAACTGCCGAACTATTTATCTAACTGCCCATTCCATCATTTTTACTGGCCATTTATTTATTAGTCTGCTTTCATATTTTTAGTACTGACTTTATATGACGAAATAACCGGCCAATTGTTTTTTTATTACTGTCTATGTTTTACTGTCGCACAAATTTACCAACCGCCTATAAAAAAATAACTGCCCAAATTTTTTTTTCAACTTATCATAATAACCACTGTCCACTGTTCGACACAAATGTAAATTTGTTGATGAATAAATAAATATCGAGTTGAACCTCTCGAATGTTTAAATAACAGTTCAAAAAAATTTTTCCCTTATAATACAGTTGAAGACTTTTTTTATGTTTGAACACGCTAATCTCTGGAGCAACCAGACGGATTTGAAAAAAATATTTTTCCATTTGATAACACAATTTTATCAAATGCATTTTTTTTTAAATATTATATATAAAAAAATATATGACATATATAGGTATACATATATGATATCTACCAACCCGTACTGGGCTCGCGTGGTGGATTATAGCCCATTCCCTCTCGACACTCTCTAGAGAGGAAGAGAGGAGGCTGTGTGTCTATGCTAACACAATTCTTGAGGAAGGGAGGAGCTGGTGGCTAAATAATAACCACTCGGGTACGTCTTCAGGTCTTCAGCCGTGTTGGCCTAGGTTGGTCCGTGGATGGGCGACCACCCATTACATACTGAGTTCCCTTCGTGCCTCGGAAAGCACGTAAAGCCGTTGGTCCCGGCTGTCATTTGTAGACCTTTGACAGTCGTATCAGGTTGTCAGAGGCCCGAGAGTACCCAGTACTAACTGCGTTGTGGAGATCAGTAAGGCAGTCGCGTGTAAAATACTGGTATTCATCCGGTAAGACTGGCAGTCGACCCCGATATTTAGTCGCGAAAAGGCTAAGCAGAGGATGAGTTTGCGCGTGGATAATATCTTACATTTGTATACTGTGTACTAACGGATTTCATTGTGTTATCACGTGATAACTAGTTTTTTATTATCAAAGGACTAATATTTAATGTCTGTGCCAGCAGTCAATGAATTCTCAAGATAAAATAAAAATGAATCAGGTCTAAAGCTTGGAATAAACATGTCCGTAGCATATAAGTTGGTTGACATCTACTCTAAGAAAGCATGAGAAACAACGCAGACGAACAACGAAGCAACGAACCCAACAACCGCAACGAAGACTATTGATAACGCAATAGGCATAGCCATGGTTTCCTCTAAGCAGCTTGATAATGATATTCGCGCAAATATCTCGAAAATATGCAACCCATTTTTAAAATAGCCTGGTGAGTTTGGTTATCAACATTTAGGAAATGTATGTAATGTATTTCAATCGATAATAAAAATATTTTACTGAAACAAATCTCGCTATATGAAAAAACAACTTTCTTTTGGAATGTCCTGTAAAGAATACATCCATATTTGCACCAGATAATCAGCAGGTGATCCAGGCAAGACACATCCTGGACGAATATTCAATAAGTGACATAAATTCCAAGGCACCATACTTCTAGAGAATTCCAGCTGTGCTGGATATGAGATTGGCGGGATTCCTAGGACTCCTTACATCAAGGCAATCTAGCTTTTTTAATAGCATTTGATCGGAAACTGTGTCAAATGCCTCGGCCAGGTCAAGGAAATATACCAATAGACTGTTTCCCCCCATCAACTTTTGAAGAGACAATGTCAGTTAAAAGCCCTACGGCTGGCTCTGTAGACTTTCTGGCGTCCGGGCAATAGGCTGTGTTTTTCAAGAAAGCTGATGAGAAGGTCATTAACGAACTTTTCTAAGATCTTTGATAAAACACAAAGTAAAGAGATAAATAAGTCTGTAGTTGTCAGGACAGTCTTTTTCACCCTTCTTGAGAATCGGCGTTACAGCGGCCACCTTCCAGCAGTTAGGAAATGTATCCGTTGACATGCTCAGGTTACAGATATGCGTTAGAGAGCTTAGTATAAATGGTTTAATGTGCTTGAGGAGGAGTAGACTGATCTCGTCAGAACCAGGTGTACTGTCGTCTCTCATATCAGTAATGAGATTGTCAATTTCACTGTTGCCTGTTGGCTGAAAGAACAGAGAGTCTTTGGATCGGTTTACGAGATTGCATAGTTTGCTTTGTTTGCATTGTTTGAGATCATTATATAGTTTGCTCTCTGTAGGCTGGAGTTTGTTTAAAATGTTGAGAGCCAAGTGCTTACCTACTGAGACGAAATGGCTGTTGCAGTAGTTAATAGATGAAGAGCTGTTTCCTTGACACTCGAAGAGTCCCTGATTGTCGTTAATTTTTTTAGGAAACTCACAAACATCCTTAATGATTCGCCAGCGCTTTTTGGGTTGGTTGCTGTGATTCTCTAACTCTCTACCCTCTTACTATGCGTTACGTTTATGAAGGATGTCGTTACAGGAGTTCCTATAACGTGTATATACGGATTTTAACTCTAGGTTTCGGTGTCTCGATGGTGCATACACCGAATCAAGCCGGGGGTGACCCACGGCTTCAAGTTAAACTTCGAACGGCTAATTTAGATTTTTTCCGTGTGCTTCTTTATGGTGTCTGTCTATGCATGGCATGCCTACGACTGTTTGTTAAAATTTTGTTGAATACATTAGCACCGCGTCATTTACTTCTGTAGTAAATGTTATTTCAGTCCAGTCGACTTTACTAATCTCCACGGTGATCTTAGAGTAATCTAATTTTATTTTAAACCTGATGCGTGATGGATTACTTACTTTTAACAGGTTTGTGCCTAAGATAGCAAGGTCATGGTCTATTATAGATGATTTATAGACTACTCCCTGCGTTGATCCTTTAGTTCTAATAAACGCGTGATCTAAGCAAGCTTTGCCTTTAGTTGGTTTAGTCATAGCAGGGAGGAGCCCGCATTCCGACAGGAGACACTGATAGGCAATAAAAGTGGCATTGGGGTTGTTATCAAGGAGGTTTATATTCATGTCCCCTATTACAATCACGCATGGACAATTCAGACCGGTTAGCGAGTTTTCTAATGCGTTTAGGAATCCATCTATATTGAGGGGGAGCACACTTCTAGGGATCTACCATCCCTAGAAGTGTAACATTTGTGTTAATGTTGACGACCAAACAATTGGCCTTATCAAACTCCGGTTCGTTAACTGAAACTGGCCAAGTATCTCTCAAGTATTCAGTCACTCCACCACTTTTATTGATAACTTTACGAGTGTGAAAGCAGTTGTATCCTGGTAACTGATTGACTATCGAGTTGTCGTTAAGCCAGCACTCTGTTAGCACTATTGCATCAAATTGGCAGTCGAGGCAGTGGAATACCGTTACACAAGCTCAAGAAAGTTCTTCTGTAAGCTCCTTATATTACAAGTAAGCACTTTAAAATCGTGCTCCACTAATAAATCCCGGCCATAACTCTGGTCTATCAATAATACGGCAAGATGTCTACTCATGTTGTCATTCATTTTTAGTTCGGGCCCTAACTAATCTTATGTCCGTTAGAGATATGGAGTAGAGAAGCGCCCGAATCCTTGGATCAACAATACCAAACGCATGGACCCAACAAGAAGAAGACTACAGAAGGTTTTCACTACCTAACACCAATTGTTACTTACATTGGATTTGAATACTCTCGGCGCCCAACTGAGAGTTTGAAATCCAACAATACGCTTCTATTTAGGCGTTGATTTAGATGTCACCAAGTGTTAGTGAAAGTAAGTGTAGCCCATAACTTATGTCTTTGTCTGTTTACAGACTGAAATCTCGTGGGTAGTGGCGATAATGTCACCAGGCACGGTTGTTGGCAGCCTGATGGCTAGCTTCGTCTCTGACAAATTCGGCAGGCGAGTCACCCTCTTAGCAAGTGCTATTCCTTTCATTGTTGGTACGGTAAGTACTAAGAACTGGCTCCCAGGGCATTGTTTAAGAAATTGTATTTTCATACAAGTAAGGGTAATTGCGTATAAAACTCTCATTCCCAATATTTTTTAATTCGATCTACTGGTACACTGTCACTTACGGGATATCTTCCGTGATTTTCAATTATTGTCAGTTCCCGATATTTCGACGCTGTTGGAAGAGCCATGATCGCCGGATGACTGAAGAATACCCGCATTCTACTACCCTCTTTCTTAGTCTTTTGCTACGCGCACTGCTGGAACTCTATATAAAGTCACGGCAAAACATATTATTATAGTTTTTGGTTGAAGTATTATTTTTGTTCTGATTACTTTTTTGGCTTAAGCGCCATGCTATTCTAAAACGTATGAACACTCCACGAATCCAGAAATATATTACTTTCAGGTGTTCGTGCTATGCGCAACAAAGGCGTGGGTGCTATACATAGGGAGGTTCTTATGGGGCGGTGGAACTGGCATGATAACAACGGTTGGTATCATAAGTACATTGACGGTAGTAAATGTAGACATAAGAGACATTGTGCCTGCTGAGGCATTTTTAACATTCGGAGCAAATCCTACACCACACTAGATAAGCTAAGATATATTTACAAGTAGGTATTTGCTCAAACATGTGTACACATACAATAATAAAAAGTGCATGCAGGATAACATTAGCACACTCAATGATCGTTATAGCATTTCGTTCCAAGGTGAATATTTTACAATTCACTAACACTTTAGTTTAAATCTCTCGAATTTATACCATTAGGTACTACTACTTTGTGTTATTCGAACTTCAGTGCAGTCGACCTTAAATTAAGTTCTTTGCAGGGACGTGCATAAGATCCTCCCTGGTTCACGCTACCGTGTTTTAGAATCACAGAGCGTTATTAGATCTTTTCAAATGCAATATGTATTGAGGGCAAACCTAGCATCTTATTAACTTTTTCAAGGTACCTGCTAACATCCCCAATAGTGACTGATATGATAAGTTCTACGATGACCAATTCTTTCGATCTTCAATCCAATGTTAATGCTCATCATTTAGCGTGAATATTCATAACATCACGCCTGTAATCTCCGACGGGTTAGGCAGAGGTGTACCAAATAGTACACCCACATTTCACCAGTTATGTTTTTAAGTCCCATGTAATAGGGGGCGAGCCTGTTGGCATCAACCGGGCACAAATTCAGAACTCCGTGGCGGTTACTGAGAAATTCCTGATGGAAAAACCCAATAACACTTTGCCGACCCGGGTATCGAACCCAAGAATTCATGCTCAGCAGTCGCGCTTGCGATCACTTGACCAACGCGGCAGAACGAATATTAATAATTTATTGTAGCTATTCATCATAAGCGAATATTAATTTGTATTTTTTTGTGATTTCAGGCTTCAAGCGTGTATTTGTCCGAAATAGCTGATAAAGAAATCAGAGGTACCTTGACAGCTGGTACTAGATTCATGTTTAATTTTGGAGCTCTCCTAGTGCTAGCCATAGGTTCCTTCGTTACTTATCAAGTGCTGAACTCTTTGTTGATAGCGCTACCAATATGCTACTTTTTGGCTTGCTGGAGAATACCCGAAAGTCCTTACTATTTACTCAAAGAAGGGAAGGTGGACGCCGCAAGAAATGTGCTATTGAGTCTTTTCGGAAAAAATAGTAAAAAGGTGTGTCTCGTTTTAAATACATAAACATAGCCCTCCCCTAAGGATATGGCAGAAGTTTATCCCATTAGTATAGCGGTATCGACAATGACAAAATAATCCCATTTAATAGTGGGCAAGCCTATTGCCATCAACCGAGCACTGATTCTGACCCCTGCCTATTACAAAGATTCCTGCTGGAAAAACTCAACAGCATTTTGCCTGACCTACGAAGTATTATGAGAACAAGTCATTTAAAGAATAAGCCACTCCGAGAACATGTCCTTTTTTTCACCGTAAGCCATTTTACGAATAGGTCCTATATCTACTAAACCAATTGAACCCAGTACTTGATGCTGTATTAAGGTCAAGCGTAAACCTTTTAAAACAGGTGTCATTCATTTCGCGAGTCGACAAAGCTAGAATGATTCGTAGTTCTTGTGTTCAATAAACCAAAGATGTAGTTGTTTTTAACTCGAATCTAATACGGATCAATGCATTACACGTCTTATTTTAATTATCTAATTTGTATTCTGCAGATGGTTGAAGAGAAGTTATCATTAATGAGGTCTGATGTGAGGAAGGAAATGCTCCGATCTAGTTCACTCAAAGAGTTGTTGACTAGCAAACAGTATAGAAGAGCAGTTATTATATCTACTGGTAGGTTTGGTTTAAAAAAGATTTGAGACTTACTCAATTCAGAACAAAAATAATTCAAAGCGTTAAAAAAAATTATACAATGTAGGAGTAATTCAGATGTGTCTTAATTTGAATTCGGAATTTCATTTTCAGGACTACGAGTAACTCAGATGTTAGCAGGCAGTATACCTATCCAGCAATACTTGGGACGTATCATCCAACAGAGCAATAGCGGTCTGCAAGTTTCCGCAGCTCTCATTATTTTTGGAGTAATAAAATTTACTGTTGGTAAGTACAGACTTTCTGTGAAGTACACCAGACCTACACCCAACTACAGCTTACATGGGAAACTACTCCGTACTCATTGAGTTGCTCACTAATAAATAAATAATATTTACATTAATTACATGAATGCTAATGAGATTACGATAGTTTTAGTTATGAGCTTCTACCAAAGGTTGACATCAATTAATTCTAAATTTATTTCCAGGTTTGGTATCACCGGTTATAGTGGACAGGGTGGGCCGCCGTCCATTGCTCATCTGCTCCTACTTAGGCTCCTGTACGATGCTGGCCACTGTCGGAGCCTACTTCTTTCTCCAAAAAGTTATTGGAATCAACAATGAATCCTCAAATCCTTTTCGCTTCGTTGTATTCATAGGAATTATTTGCTCTATAGTCATATCTAACATAGGATTTGATACATTAATCTTTATAATTCCGTCAGAAATTTTCCCTTTGAATGTCAGATCGGTGTCCATGACTGCGCTAAATATTTTCACAGCATTCATATCTTTTATAGTGGTGAAGGGATATCAGGTAATGGAGGATTGGACGGGATTGTACGGAGTATTCTGGTTTTATGCCAGTATGGCCTTTAGTGGAGCAGTTTTTACATATTTTGTTGTGCCCGAAACTAAAGGGAAAAGCTTGAGAGAAATCCAAATTGAATTGCAAGGTAATATTTACGATGACGCTGATGAAAATTTGAAGGAAGATGTAACTGCTGATATTAAGGAAAGTACAGAACTAAAAGAATTAACATGAGAAAAGGTAGGTTTTTTCAATGAGTTAAAAGTATGAAACACGTCGAACTCATCATAAAATCTAGCATACGTATATAGCCTGTAGTTTGTGTGGATTGAATCCTTTTCAATTAGCGACGTTCTTGTTATAAAAATAGATTATTCTACCAAACCTATTGTGTTTTTTATTTTTAAATACTGGTATTCAGCTGCATCCGGTTAGACTGGACTACTCCAATGTAGTTTTGAAGGCTAGGCAGTTGACGATCTGTTGCAATTTATTAAACCTACTAGCGGCTCGTCCCGGCTTTGCACGGGTGCCTATGTTACTCAGGGTGAATGTAACTTTCCAATGGTGAAAGAATTTTTGAAATCGGCACAGTAGTTTTTGAGTTTATTCATTACAAACATACTCACACACAAACATACAAATTTTTCCTCTTTATAATATTAGTGTAGATTACTTACTTATTCGACCCTTTTTCCCTTTTACTGAAACTGAACAATATGAGTCTGTTCATTAGCTCTTCATGTATGGTAGGCACTTTTATAAACGTACGAATGAAAGATAAGACTGTGATCGTGACTGCTGAGCAGGAAGTCCTGGGTTCAATTCCCTGGTTGGACAACGTGTTATAGGGTTTTTCCATCATGAATCTCTCAGCCTATCTCTCTTATTGCCATCAATCGGATACTAATCGGGACTCCGTGGTTGTGAAACAAAGGAGTCTGGACTTGTACCCGGTTGATGTTAACATAACTGGTGAAATGTGGGTGTACTATTAATTACGCCTCTGCCAAACCCTTCGGGTATTAAGGGCTTGATATTATGTTACCATGTATGATAGAAAGAAGAAATTCCGCATGAAATCATTGCAGCGAAGATGAGGTTATTTAAGGTCATATTTTTCGCTTTGTGATCGGCTGTCATTTGTTAACTTGAACCAGGTGGCCTACCATGGCGCGGCATACGCTGGCAGAGTGTGCCGCATGGGAGGAGCCGCGCCGTGCTCTCGTGACAGTAGTGGGAACCGACGGTAGCACAGAGTCGTGGGATGCGGTGATCTCCTTCTGTGAAACGGTCATCTCACAGAAGGAGGCTGCGGAGAGGTTGAGGGAGGTCGAGACCACTCTCCCGATGAAAGATTAGCTGGGGGTTACTATGACGTCGCGAAGTAGGATTAATTCCAGTGTTGGAAAGAAATGGCGCTAGACGACCTGTATAGCTCTGTCTCCTTCCCAAACTGGAATTATTCCTGCTTTAAAACGTCATAGTAACTCCCAGCTAATCTTTCTTATAGTTAAAGTTTCCCTGTCACAGAAGTGATTTAGACAAGTGAAACAACACCGCTTTGATGTAATCAAAGGTGTGTATACACATATGTATAACTAGCTGTGCCCGCGACTTCGTCCGCGTGGAATAGTGACTTTTCGGGTAGCATATTTTGAATTACATATACCGTCGTTTGAGTAGCTAAAAATTTACTTTACAGTAATGCTTCTCTGTATACGATATTTGACGTATGGCCATCGGGGATGAAAGCATACAGGCTCCTAGGATTTCTAACCCGTGACAGAGCCACATACAACTGACCGTGCGAGAAACAGCTGATACTTTTTTTTTTTTTTTCGTGTGGGAAATCATCAAATGACTCCTCCCGCTCTGGGCGGAGCGGAAGGGAGTGTCAGAATCTTACTGACTAAAAATCACCCATGTTCCTTCTTTTGCCCTTTATGTTCCAGGGCCGCGGTATCTCTTTCGAACAGTCATTATCAGGCTAATTTAAAGCTACTGGCTCAGCGCCGCGGGCTGGCTCTGGCATGGGACGGGGGGGAACGTTACTGGGACGTCGCGACGGACCTTGGCGGCGAGGTCTGAAAATTGACTGTGGTCTGTGTGGTCTGTATTTCCTAAGAGTACTGGTTTCCCTACTACTTTCTTGGAGGAGGGTAATAGGGTCGTCGGGGGTGAGGAGAGCTTGCCGAGGACGGCGAATGCTACTGATGTGGGACAGGTCGTATCGGGCGGCCGATGCGATCAGGGGGTTACTGTGCTTGGGAGCACGATCAAAGAAGCGCTTGGAAAGACGCTTCATGAATTGGACTAAGGTAGGCAACCTAAGGTCTAGGTGAAGGTTGTCATTACGGACATAAGGGGCACCAGTGATTTTCCGGAGGAACCGGTTCTGTAAGGTCTGCATCTTGTGGATGTGTCGGGGATGGGTGTGGGAAAAGATGACGCAGCCGTACGTCATAATGGGGCGGATAACTGCGGTGTAAAGACGCAACTTGCACTTGAGTGACAACTTGCTCTTAGCAGTGATCAGGTAGTGGAGCCTACCTAAGGCAAAGGAAGCCCGGTTACGGGCTGCCCTTATGTGTGCCGCAAAGGACAGGTGTTGGTCGAGTATGACTCCTAGGTATTTGGCTTGCTTCTCCCAAGGCTCGATAGGCTTGCCGAACATGGTGATAGGTTTGGGGGGGGGAGGACGTCTCTTTCGAGATCTGAGGTAGAGGACCGCCTGACTTTTGTCAGGGTTAACCTCGAGCAGCGGCGCGGCTCTCAGCGCGCTTTATATAGCCAAGGACGCGCAGGCGCGAGGCGTGTACGTACTCTGATAGAATACCTTAACAAATGTTCGCCGTGATTCTTTAAATTGACATAACTTTTTTATTTATGAACCGATTGACATGAAGTAAACACTAAATGTTAAGTGAAGCTTACTACAATATATAAGTGAAAATCGCATCTAAATCGAATAAGCCGTTTCTGATATTAGCGTGCACAAACACACAGACAAACAGACAAAAAAAAATTAATTACAATTTCGGGTTCGGCATCGATATAATAACAACCCCTGCTACTTTTTTTTATATATTTCCATTGTACAGACACCACTTTTCTACAATTTTATTATATGTATAGATGTGATTCACGCCCAAGTTCCAATTTATTTAAACAAGTGCTAAAATATTTAAACAGTTCCGAATATGTTTCACAAAATGGTAAGTCCATTCAAAGAGTATTCAGGTTATGTTAGCAAGACATGTGAGATGGCTAATGGGAGACAAGCCGAATATTTAGTTGCAGCCGCTGGTGAGTATATTTTCATAATATTTTTTAAAGATGACGGAATCTTCACTCTAAGTGTTTTTTTTTTCTCATGTATTTTCCTTACCATCTTTAATGTAATATCAGTTACTATACCGTGGAAAGAAACCGGTAATTAATATGCTATACCTAGTGTGTGTTCCGCATCGGTCTACGTAAGTACATAGGTCACAGGTAGCCGATGTCCTAATAGAAGGCACTGAGTTCAGCAAGGTGCCAGCACTGGACCGTTCGTTGTGGTGTTGCTTGGGCAGTGGACGTATTTCAACTGATACCTTTGTTGTGATGGTTTATCTTCTGCTTCGTTGGTCAAGTGGGCGCAACCGCTACTGCTGACCCTGAGGTCCTGGGTTCGATTACCAGGGCTGGTAAATTGTATTGGGTACCTGGAATATCTCGGCAATGTCAATACGCTGGACCCCTTTTAGATGGGACTTGATCATAACTGGTAAAATGTGGCGGTACTCCTCGGCCGAATCCTGCGGAGAAACAGGAGTGATGTTATGTTATCTAACAATATTTGTAAGTAATTTTTGTAAAAATATTCTGATTTAAAAGAGTGTCCATGGAGTTTTTTGCCCGTTCTTCTCCATAGAGATCTACGCTTTAGAATATGCAACTACAGTATATTAACACTAGAAACGGGATATTTACCATGTCCACTGTTTGTTTTGAAAAAAAACAAACAGTGTGATAGTACAGTGTGTGAGTGTGTGTGTGTGTGTGTGTGTGTGTGTGTGTGTGTGTGTGTGAGAGTGTGTGTGTGTGTTTGGTAAATATCCCGTTTCTAGTGTTAATTATAATGTTAGTGACCATGACAGTTTAAAAACTTATATGCAACTACAGTACTTTCACAGTTATTATGCCTTGTGACTGTGACTGTAGGTTCATTTTATTGTTGTCTTTGTTTCGACAATTCAAAAGTGCCTGCAACTGGCCTACTTGAAATAAATGCTTTGATTTTGTACTGTTTCAGTGTCACTGTCAGCTGTGGTTTCGGGCGTCCTCACTGGGTGGTCCACCCCTGTGATACCCAAGCTCCACAACAATGAGACCGGCATTGTTATTACAGACGTAAGGTTGTTTAGACTTTCTAAATCAGGTTTGAAAGATAGAAGAAGTCTATAAAAAGCCTATATATGAATAGAATAGAATTTCTCTTTATTCGAGTATCCATGACAACTGTTAATAAACTCATTTTTTTAGTTACCAATGAGTGTTTTACGCAGTAGGATCCCGTGAAGTATTACATAATCGCGTAAGTAACATTGCTGCGAAACGAAATTGAAAATATTTTATAAGTACATAGCATAATCAACTTTATCCCAATTGGGTTGCGTATAAACTATGCACGACCCAAATATCAGGTCGTGCGGCTTCGCTTGGTAGCATCTCGTGTCTGGTTTGCACGTCTCTGTCTTCTTCGTACGAATTCAGAACAAGAATTCGCTATTCAATACTGCATCAACGTTCATCGAGCCTGGCAAAAAGAAAGAAGAAGGTCCGACTGCAGTTGCTACGCAAAATCATGATTTTCGACTTTCTGGCATAAAGCATCGGAATAATATCACAAATGTTTCCAGAAAGAAATATCGTGGGTGGCTGCTGTAGGATTCCCTGGGTTCATGACAGGCAGCCTGGTGACGAGGTTCATCTCGGACAGTTTTGGAAGACGAGCTGTAATCTTAGGCAGCGCTGTGCCTATCACCGCTGGAACAGTACGTGACGACTCGATTCCAATAACCAATTTACCATTTTTCATTCTACAAACATTGTATCAAAAATGCCACGATGTCAAAATAAGCACAAAGAAATGCTCTTAACAAATAAGGGTTTCGTTTCCGCCTTTTGGCTACAGAACCCAAATAAAAAAATACTGTCCTATGTTACCCTGGATAATGTTAGGATTCTAACGATATCACACATCGAAATAAGTTCAGACGTTTACAAAGTTATCGTGGTATAATAGCACACACATACATCCAATGGCGTAGCGTGGGGCCACCATTAAAAGAGGCGAAAAAAACACGAATATTTTTAATCATTTTAGAATGAAATAATGCTTTATATTTTGACTTTTACTACCTTTCTTGGCTAATGATAAAAATAGAAGGACGGTGAATTTTTGGTCGGCCCCGGGTGACCAAAACCCGCGCTTCTACATACATTTTGTAACGTAACTTCATACATTTTTTTTAACCATAGGCTTATCCCCTAAAAACACTACACTCTTTTTTTGGGCAGTCATAAAAAATTAACTGTTTTTGCACTTATATTTTCCAGGTTATCGTTTTATTCACTGCAACGGCATGGTGGCTTTACATAACGAAGTTCTTATGGGGCATCAGCGTCGGCATGCTAGGAACCGTAAGTACATATTTGCATCAATTTCCGACGATACAATTTTCTATGAAATGTACTTGTACTTTAGTAAAAACAATCTAAAGTTTGTGGTTCGTGGCTAAATAATAAGAACCGGGTCGATCTTAAAGGTTAAGACGTTTATTGCCACACCACGCGACGTCGTTGAAGCGGCCTCTAATCCAGTGGCCGTTCAGGCGACGCCGCGTGATGGTGCCTTACAATATATTCGAGCCATAAAATAGCGAGGGCAGCGTATACATCTGCCAAAAAAAAATCACGCCCTCTTCCCATGGCTACCCGGTAGAAACTACAGAACGCCATCTGCTACGATCCCCACATTGTATGTACCTACACGTTTTGCTTCGTTCACAACTTCACACATCTGCTGTGGTATACAATAAATGATATCTAGCTATCGGCCCACTATTTCAATATTCATCCTTCTTTATGATGAACTAACTCACGTTACAGGTATCAGCCATGTACTTAGCAGAGGTATCCGACAAAGAGATCAGAGGTAAAGTCACATCGTCCATTCGCTACATGCAAAACTTTGGCAGTTTCCTCATCATGTCTGTTGGCCCCTTCGTCTCGTACGACGCCATCAGCTACATGCTGCCGGTTTTGCCGATATGTTACTTCATCGCCTGCTGTTTCATACCCGAAAGTCCGTATTATCTCTTGAAAGAAGGAAAAGTAGACGCTGCAAGAGCTTCCCTGATCAAGTTAAGCGAGAGTAAGGATGCGAAGGTGAGATAAAGTAAAATAGTTGCTATGTTTTCACTCGTAGATGGTGTAAAATAAAATCAGATTTGACCATAAAATCTCAAACCAACATTTTGTTCCAGGGAATGAACGCTACTACTACTATTTCTGCGTTTTATGCACCGTGGTTTCACAAAAAATGTATCACGATTTTTGCAGGTAATTGAAGACCGGCTGTCAGCGATGCGGGTAGACGTAACGAAGGAGACTCAGCGCTCTGGTTCTCTCAAAGAGCTGTTTACTGGGAAGCGATACCGCAAAGCACTCATCATTTGTGTAGGTTAGTATCTACTCAGGGAATACTTTTGCACATAATTTATGCTTAAAAACGGTGGCAAAAGAAAACATCGTAAGGAAACCGGCTTGTCCTAGAAGCAAAATTCCGATAACTTGTGACATCTACCTACCCGCACTGAGCCAGCGTGGTGGATTATGGCCCACTCGCTCTCATAGAGAGTATGCCTTTAGCCCTAGCAGTGGGAACATAATTGACTTATGCAATCATCATCATTTAAGCCGAAAGAAGTCCACTAGGCTTCCCCCAAGTTTCGCCACATTGACTGGTCTCGCATTCAGCGGATCCCTGCAACCTTCACCAGGTCATCGGTCCACATAGTAGGCGCTTATGCTAGATTTTCATACATTTCCTTAAATACCAACAATTCTTCAACAGGTTTGACAGTTACTCTAATATCGTCTGGATTAATACCCATACAGCTATATTTCGGTGCAATTGTTCAAGAGAGCAAGACGAACATCAATATTTCCACTATGTTAATAACATTTGGAGCAGTCAAATTTGTTGTTGGTAAGAAAGTTTCTATCGTAAAAAGTTATTTGTTTTAAAATACGAAATTCTTAGTCGTAACGTATGTACAATCTTTGAAAAATCATAGCACGTTATAGCCATCAATATTAAAATTTCGTTTGCAGGTATATATTCATCAGCAATAATGGACAACGTTGGACGTCGTCCCCTGCTCGTCTTCTCCTACCTCAGCTCTGGTTTAACCCTCATCGTAGTTGCCGCATATTTCATGATACAACCCACCTCTTCTCAATACTATACCTATATCCCCTTCGTTGGCATCATCTTCTCTAGCATGCTTTCTATTCTAGGCTACGGGTCGGTCGTCTTTGTTATCATTGCAGAAATATTTCCCCTTAACGTCAAATCAGTGGCCATGACTCTTCATAGTATTTTGGGAGGATTCCTAAACTTCTTGTTAGTCAAATTTTATCAAGAGATTAAGGATGCAGCTGGTCTGGCTGGAGTGTTCTGGTTCTACGCCGTTTCATCTGTCATCGGTGCTATTTTTTCCTACTATATGGTCCCGGAAACACAAGGCAAAAGTTTAAGAGAGATTCAGGTTGAGTTGCAAGGAGGTTTGTATGATGAACCTGTTGAGAAGTCGAAGACTTCAAAAGAGAAAGAAGATGTGAAGGTTGAAGAGTTGAAAAGTGAATATACCTCATTATAGTCCCAAATAAAGAACGGTGTTGTGAAGGAATCTGGTAAATGAAATGAAATTGGTGAAGTGTACTCCTGAAGTACACTTCTAAAGTCATCGACTTATATACAATATTACATGTTGACAGTGTAGAACTGGAATCAGGCTGAGATAACTACATTTCGAGGTAGTTTATCCACTGCGACTGTAACTATTGTCTATTGCTAAGGCCTATAAATATTTTAATTCGCTGCCTAAGCATAAAATATGTAGTAGTTTTCGCAAATCTTTGGGGCGCTTTAAAACCTTTAAGAATTTAGGATATTTAAGAGGCCTCTCTTCCCATATATAAATTTCAGTTACATTTTACGCTTGGTATAAGTATTTTACTCTTTGTTGTGCGCTACAACATACAAAAGTCAAATTGGCTGTCTGTCACCTAGGTATGCTTGAGGTTCTAAGCGAATCTTTAGTTTTAGCTGTCATTGCTGACACAGGGTACTAAAATTGTATGTTTAAGTACCATAAAGTATTTTTTAATCTGTAACTATTTAATCATGGACCATATTGTGCTGGTAAATGAAAACATAATCGTAACACTCCCAATCTAGCCGGAAAAAGAAAAACGCGATATACGATATAGATTTTCTTTATTTTAATCATTATAAAGTTACAAAAATATTAGGTATCATAAGGGGGGCGATTCGAGAAGTTTTAACTTCAGCTAGTTACTTTAGTTAGTTTTAGCTAGGAAAAATGAAAAAAATAAGATTTTAAATGCAATCCTATATATTATACCGTTTTGGTGTGACTCATTGTTTCATTTTTCCTTTTAAATACAATACTGGCTCTGAATCCAGTTGTTAGGCCGATTATAATAAAGGTATACACACTTAACATGCTGTCAATAAGATTATCACACTTACAACTACTAGTACAAAAGTTCCTTATCAAATTCTTAAGATAACCTACCACGAAAACGTTGCCCATTTGGCAACTTTTCGTGGAAAGAAACCTATTTCTTTTCGTAGAAGGTTTATAAATAAAAAACTTTTAATAATAGCCTAATCTTCTTCTTTGCGTGTCGATGGCAATCTAAATTGTATCGGCCCAGAACTAAGCCACTAGTTTGGCGCCTTAGGTAGCGTCCATCAGTTCCTGTAATTAACAAACAACAGGACACGCAGGACACAATATTAAATGCCCCATCGTTTGTGGAACAGCACCAAATTTACACTCCAGGGCAGAGTCATACAGTAACCTAACCGAAACCTACTATAAAACGTGTAGACAATGTTTGACAAGAATATCATCAGTTGAATTGAAAAAGATAATTATGGTTATACCAGTAACTATATTTTATTTCAGATGTAGGTATAGCTTTGCTCAATTATGTAGGTATTACATATAAGAGTAAGCATAACATCTATCAAACAAATAAAACAAACTAAAAAAAAACACTATTCGTTACAACGCCATCTAGCGGTTGGCGTAGCAATTGCCTATGTTAGCTTAAAGCTGGTCCAGTACTACATTTTCTTCATAATAAAACACCTAAGTAATCCTTTGGGAACAAAATGACCACTGAGAAAGATTTATTAACATTTTTTTTATATATCGAATATTTTAGCACCGTAAGCACATAGATATCACAACATACAACCAAAGGTCAAATAGATAGAAAGCCAAAAGTAGAAGAAATACCTAACCTACAGATTCAGATTCATTTATTTTCCTGAAATATGTTTTTTTTTTCAAATACAAACACTTCTTCATTTTCGGTGTTCCATTTTCAGCAATAACAACTCAATTATTCAAATAACTAAAATTATATGTATAAAAGCAAGAGGCCGCGGAACACTCGTACTCTAAGTTAATCGAAATTTGGTATGATTACAGAAAAATATAATCTACTCACCTATTTTTAAGTAAAATTGTGTATTATTTCAGAATGTTTGAAGCTTTCCGATAATGTCCTTTATTTTTATACTTGCAGAGTTAAAAATAGACGACAAGATACAGACAGAGTAGGAATAGTAAAAACTAATTCAGCAAATATATAATCAGTCAGTACCTACTGAAGTAGGAAGGAATACAATATAAAATCTTTAATTCAGGCTTCAGGTAATCCAAACAGTTGGACACAAAATTTTCATTTTGTAAATAAGTACTATTAAATGCGCAAGGAGATTTCTTGTTTTGAAATTGTTATCTAGATAAACCTAAGGCAGTCCTTGTAAAGCAATCTTAAGAAATTGTTCAGGACAATATCTAATTGAGGTGACATAAAATCAACTAACATTTAGGTATTTCATCTAAATACTACTAACTTACGGAAATTTCAGTAAATCTACTCAGAGATTCAAGATTTCATATGAGACATCAAATAATAATATTCTTCCTATACAATCTCTTTCTTTTCAAGTTCCTCCATTTCAGTGCCTTCTTTAGCTTCATCGTTACATGTTGCTTTGTCTGACTTCTTCGTCACTAGCATAAGATCATCAGCACCAGCACCATAGTTGGCACCTTGTAATTCTTTCTGAATGGCGCTCAGACATTTTCCTTTCGTTTCTATGACGAAGAAGTAAGAAAATGCACTACCGACAAATGAGAAACCAGCAAATATCCAAAAAACAGTAGTCAAACCACATGAATCTTTGACTCTTTGGTACAAAAAGGATATAAGAGAACCTAAAGCAGAACCAAAGAGGCTAAGACATGTAATAGCAATCGCTTTCACGTTTATAGGAAATATTTCTGTAGGGATGATGTAAAGGAGAGAACTGAAACCCAATGTGGAGAGGACGCTGGCGAGAATAATGCCGACATATGGTATGAAGCTGATGGTGGTTAAAGTGGCAGAGCTAACGTTCGTGACCTCTTGGAGGAAGAAGTAGAGGCCGACGGAAAAGAGTGAGGCGCCTGTACCGATATACGAATACACGAGGAGAGGCCGGCGACCCACTCTGTCTACTACCTGCGAAGTCAGCAGACCTGCAAATCAAATATTGATCTTAAAAATAATTATTAAAGAAACTAGAATATTTATGGTGTGATTACATGTAGGTAATAAAACACAAGTGTGGAGACTATGATACACACAACACGATTACCGCTTAAACTCAAGGTTAACAACAACACTGAGTTACTTACTGGCCACGAAGGTAATTAATCCATATATGATTGACACTAGGGATTCTTTAATATCCAACTTGGTCTCTCTTATGATTAATAAAAGATACTGCTTTGTCACCGTCGCACCAGTCATCATCACAGTTAGTTTCAGTCCTGGAATCACGAAGGATTGTCTCATTATAGTTACTGTTTTATGAGTCGCACTTTGATCCAGATTACTTTTTAAACACAATAATATACACAGCAACATTGCAAACTAAAACAACAAGAAGGTTTTCATTTTTGAAGTCGGACATGTATGACAGTCCCGCAAAAGACGACTACGGCTATTTGATACAACCGTTTATGGAAACTACCTCCTACATGAAGCTTCATCATTATTAAGTGAACATCGACTTACCAGTAGCTATTATAATGGCTTTCCTGTACTGCACTCCGACGAACAATTCCTTCACTGAGCTGGAGTGTTTCATTTCGTTTTTGACATTCGTCTGCAAGGTCAGTAGTTCATCCTCCAAAACCTGTAGCAGAGAGTCCCTGGGGTTTATTCGGGTGTCCGGGAATGCACACATGCTATCCGGCATGATACGTTTTGAGGCAGATCCAAACAGATTTTGAGGAACGTGAATTGTTGAATTTGAGCTTATTTCAGAAGAAGAGCTAGTATGTGGCTTTGTAATAATGAATTTTGATTTATGGTTTAGCCAAGATGAAGCCAAACAAATGTTGCATTTAAGCTATTGTATCACTAGGCAAAGGCAAGTAGTTCCACCTCAGAGCACAAACATACCTTCTCATCCTTATATCCCCTCAATTTCCGAAGTGATTTTCTAGCCCCTTCCAGATTATTATTTCTCAGGCAAAAATATGGCGTTTCTGGAATCCACAAGCAGGTGGCGAAGTACAGCAACGGTAGGGCGAACATGATATAGTTCAGAGTCTCGTAAGACAGGAAGGGCCCCACAGTCATGGCGAATAGCATCCCGAGTTTGAACATAAGTCCGATGATAATTGACATTTGTCCCCTCACATCTTTGTCTGCTATTTCTGTCATATAGTAGTTGATGACCTGAGAAACAAACAAAGTTAAATATTTTTTTTATTGAATTCTGATAGATTAGAAACTATTATATTGCATTGTCCGGTCGACTCATAGATCAGACTACTCGGAATTATACCCAAGACTTTCCTAATGCATTAAAAAATAAACTCAAATTATTTGGGATCGACGTAGCATGAATTCAGGTTTCCAACGTCACGATCAGCCTTTTTTTCACTTCCTTCCCAGCTAGATCGTTTGATCTTATCCTTCTCTTAAATCCACACATTTATTATGCAAAAATCTCCGAATCTGAGAATTGAATTGATAGGTTCAGTCTCTGAGATGAAATTCTTTTTTACTAAGTCATACTGTACCACGTGACTGATAAGGGCCACCCCCAAGTCTTTTCAAAAGCTGTCGTCCCGCACCACCTAGACCAGCCCTCTTGCGTCCAGGTGGTCTCGTCATCTCTTTCTGACCTATTTAGATCAATAATTCAATAAACACGTACCGTACTGATCATGCCTGATCCGCAATTCCATAGAAACGACGTGACGCACACTTGCCATGCTTTTAAAGCAAACACTATACATATCTGAAAAAGATACAAAATAATTAATACTTAAGTAAAAAAATAAAACAGACATTAATTACCCTCCTTTGGGATGCACAGTTGGCAAAAAGGAGTACTGCAATCAGCGGCCAATGGGGCTATCGCGTATGAATTCGCTGCTAGAGGCGTTCGGGTAGAGTAAGGTCTTCAGAAATGTCAGATGCCATAGAGTTTTCGCGTATTTTTACTTCCACCTTCTACCACAATCATGTATATTAATGTATGTGTGTGTGTGTGTGTCTGTGTGTATGGTAATTGTGGTCAAGATTGAGCCATTCCTCATGAATTATGACTTAAGGATTGTACGCAGCAAGTTAGGATCTAATTTGTTAGTACTGTAGTGTGTATGTAGTGACGTTAATGTGTGTTGTACCTATGTGTATGTAATCTATTCTATATAATCATGTGTAACCTTAAATTAAAGAGAGTATTACTTGGGCAGTCGAGTGTGTCATTTCTTACCACAAATACCTCCAACCTTACATGGCGACCCTGCCAGCGGACATCGCCGCGCGTTCGCGTTACCGCCGTACCATATAAGGGTAGTAAGTTTTAAACAAAAGTACTAAGTGAAGCTGAGCTAAGATGGATTACAATATTTTAATTGCAAGCGGCTGTGACAAGTCGAAATCAGGTCGTTACTCACGGAAAATACGAAATTAATAAAAATGGGAAGTACCCAGACTAAAGAAGAGACCGTGGTGGTGCAAAACGCAGCTGGAGGAACTAATAATACGCATCTGGAACAGATGAAATTTCATATATCCACCATCACCATACTGATGATCATAGTGGTGCTGGTTCTGGGACTCGGCGTGTTGTATTTTTTGCTGCAAATGTATCGGCGTTGTCATGTACGCTGGATAAATCAGGAGATATACAGGAGTGCTATATCAAGAAGATCAGGAGCGAGACAATCAGGACAATCCTCGGAGAAAGGACGACCGAAGGGCGACATAGTATGACAAAAGATAGCGGTCACCAATTTACGCATCTGCAATCTAAGTGAAAGTGCTAAAAACAAAAAAATGTGATAAGTGATGTGGTAAATATAGTGAAATCTTATATTCAGAAAACAACGGGCATCGTAAAGCGGACACAGAACTTTATTAGTTAAGTGCATAATCGTAACAACAACTGTAATCCTAGTAAATAATAATAATGTAACATTGTACTCGTAACTGTAATCAATTAAGTGTTTAAACAACTAAATATGATGGTAAGTAATGGCAGATGTCTTAGAACTTCTATATAAAGAATTGAAATGTATTAAAACATATTTAATTAAACTAGGCCCAAAGCGTAGGCAAGGAAAGGTATTAGAGAAAAAGTTGTGGGAATCAAAGGGAATTTATGATAAATATACAGATATAATCAAGGAGATATCCGATGATATAACGAAGGGTAAGGTAGGACATAGTGAAAAGATATTAATAGATAAGTTTTGTATAGATTTTAAGTCACTGTATAACCAAATTTTAGATTTATGCGCTATGTCAAGTACGAGTAGTACTAGCGAGGATACAAAAATGGAGACTTTTGATTTGAAAGTAGCACTTAATTTATTACCAATGATAACAACTGATAATGAATCTTCGCTTAAGCAATTTATTGACAATGTAGAATACTATAGCTCGTTATTGGCTAGTGATGAGTGTAACAAGAAGTTAGTACAGTTTGTTTTGAAGAGCAGGTTGTCTCAGAATGCTAAATTGCAGTTACAGACAGAATATTCGAATGTTGGTGATTTGATAAATGATATGCGTAGAGTTCTACTGCCTCAAAAGTCACCGTTTGCAATACAAAATAAAATTCATCAGTTAAAGCAAAATGAGCTGTCAGTTCAGGATTATGGAAACCAACTTTCGGAACTTTTCGTGGATCTGACGGTGTCTCAAGCCAAAGGTAATTTAGAGACATATAAAACGATTAAACCCTTGAATGAAAAGCTAGTTATCAAACGGTTTGCCGATGGCTTGCGAAACCGCCGTCTTTCAACTATCATTGCAGCTAGGAACTACGAATCCATGAAGGACGCTGTACAAGGAGCGAAGGATGAAGAAACATCCATAGCAGGCCCGTGTTCGGGTTCCGGCGAGATCCTAGGTATGTATTCTTCTAGAGGAAGACAACAGAACAACCGTGGAGATTATCAAAATAATAATTATAACAGGACATATTATAATAGGGGACGAAACAATGATTTCAGTTCTCGTCGAGGCTACCACAACCCTCGTGGGGGCCAGCAGACGCGCCAGCAGAGCCGCGGGGCAGCACATCGAGGCCGAGGAGCACCATGGCGCGGTAGAGGTAGGACGTATTATAAGAGTCGCAGTAACCAAGGGATAAGCCAACCCCCCAAAGACACAAATAAACATGCGGTTAATGTACTAACGGGACTAGAAAATCAAGACAATGGAAATGAGTTTTTTCGTGAATAATGTTATTTTCGCAACAGACTCTAACTATCATATTAATTTAACCAGTAATAGCAAATCATATTCATGGTTAGTTGACACCGGTGCTACAATTTCGGCTTTAAAATATAAACATGTACTAGAACAAAACATTCCACTCCATAAAGAGGACATGGTCATAAATGGCATTGGTGGCAAAGTTCATGCAATGGGATATGTTTGTTTAACATTGTTTTCGGGTGATCATCACCTTAATTGTAATAAGTTTTATGTTTTCGATACTCTGCCATGTCGAGCAAATGGCATCATCGGTCAAGATTTTATTAATAAACACAGGTCCATATTAGATTTCAGTAATGACACTATAACATTGTTGACTCAAAGTAATTTAAAAATAGTTTTACCTTTACTGAGTTATAAAAACACACTGGAAATTTACCCAAGATGTGAATCCGTTCATTATTTTAGAACTAATTTTACAGAAGAGTGTGTAGTACATTCTAAGGAGATTAGTGATGGAGTATTTTTGGCCAGTTGTATAACAACACCAGTTAATGGTCTAATACCGATTAAGATATTAAATACAACGGATAAGTCGTGTACATTAACGGACATTAATCCGTGTATAGAAAAATTATGTAACTACAATGTTTGTAATTTTGATAAATCAGAGCGGGATTCAAGAAGAGTTAAACAATTATTTACAGTACTGAACCTTAAACATCTTAATAAGGAAGAGCAAATTTCGATTGAAAATTTATGCGCAAAGTACTCAGATATTTTTTATTTGCCAGGAGATAGATTAACTACAACTAGTATTTATAAACATTCTATTAGTTTAAAACCAAATGTAACTTCTGTATTTACAAAGCCATATCGTTTACCCCATTCACAGAAGGGAGAGATTAAGCAACACATAGATGAAATGATGAAAGAAGGGATTATAGAACCTTGTCGTAGCGAATGGTCCAGTCCAGTCTTGCTAGTTCCTAAAAAGACGGACAGTACAGGTCAGAAAAAGTGGCGACTAGTTATTGATTACCGTAAATTAAATAATTGTATTGAAGACGACAGGTTCCCACTTCCTAATATTACTGAAGTACTTGATTCACTGTCTGGTTCGGTTTATTTTTCGCATTTAGATATGTATCAAGGTTATTATAACATTGCACTAGAAGAGGAAAGCAGAAAGTACACAGCGTTCTGTTCAGGACAGTACCAAATGACTCGTATGCCAATGGGTTTAAAAACGAGTCCAGGATCATTTTCCAGAATGATGACAATGGCAATGACGGGATTAACGTATGAAAAATGCCTAATTTATTTAGACGATTTAGTGGTTTTTGGAAGAAACTTAGCTAGTCATACCAAGAATCTACAAGACGTTTTCGAACGATTGCGAAAAGTAAATTTAAAATTAAACCCGCAGAAATGTAATTTCTTAAAGAAGGAATTGCTATATTTAGGCCATGTGGTATCTGGAAACGGAGTATTACCTGACCCGGATAAAATAAAAATTGTACAAATGTATCCATGTCCAACAAATGTAGAGGAAACGAGGAGGTTTGTTGCATTTGTTAATTTCTATAGAAAATTCATTCCCAACTTTGCTGAACTAGCTTATCCACTTAACAAATTATGTCGTAAAAATGCTTCTTTTATATGGGATGAAAAGTGTCAGTCGTCATTTGATAAGTTAAAAGGAAAAATCTTATCTCCACCGGTTTTGCAATATCCGGATTTTTCAGAACAAAGTGAGTTTAATCTTCAGACAGATGCTTCTAATTATGCAATTGGTGCAGTTTTGTCCAACAAAAATGGCAGGCCTGTATCTTTTGCAAGTAGGACACTTAACAAATCGGAAATAAATTATCCGACAATAGACAAAGAATTGCTGGCTATAGTGTGGGCAATCAAACATTTCCGACCATATCTGTACGGAAAACATTTTAAAATTTACACGGACCACAGACCTTTAATTTCATTATTTAACATGAAAGACCCATCAAGCAGATTATTTAAATTTAGGTTATTATTAGAAGAATATGATTTTACGATAGAACATATTAAGGGATCGGAAAATGCGGCTGCAGACGCATTGTCTCGAATTTCCATAACAAGCAATGATTTAAAACATATGAACGAGATGTGCGTATCGGTTATGACTAGAGCTCAGAAAAGAAACCTGATTGACAATACTTCCAAGATAGGAACGAGTGGCACAACTACAGTTCGGTCTGATCAACCAAACGCTGTAAGCACTCATAGTACTAGTACATTAAACGAATCAGTGGAATTACGTTTTATTGATGCATGCAAGTTAGAGACATTTAGGAAAAGTGGTGATATAAGTAAAGAGAGTAATACATTTGTATATACTCCTAATGAAAAGACTGTATATGTCAAACACGTATCTTCTCCATCGCAAATATCGCGAGCCGAATTTGTGAGAGAGTTACAAGATTTTTGTAAAAGCTTAAACATTACTGAAATATATTTAATAAAAAATAATAAGAATAACGTTTTTATAGAAAAGTTATTAAATGAAATTGATAAAATAAAGAAGTGGCCCGGACCACATCTACATATAGTAAAGGATGTACATCGAATAGAGAACAAAGATGATAAACGAGTAATACTGAATGATTTTCATCTCTTACCCACCAGTGGCCACGCGGGTATGAGACGAATGTTCAACAACATAAAAAAATATTACTATTGGATAGGATTAGAAAATGATATCAAAGAGTTTATAAAGAGGTGCGACAAATGTCAGAAACAAAAATACTCGCCGCACAATATCAAACAACCAATGGAAATAACAACAACAGCACATAGTGCCTTTGAAAAAATATATATTGACTTAGTAGGGCCTTTGGATAGGGATAATTATAATTATAGCTACATTCTCACGTTGCAGTGCGAACTCACCAAATACATTGAGGCATATCCCTTAGTTACAAAGAGAACGGAAGAAGTAGCGAAAGCGTTAGTTCATAATTTTATATTAAGGTATGGAGTACCGAAGGTGATAGCGACGGATCGCGGTACTGAGTTCCTGTCATCAATATTCAAGGAGGTATGTAATCTATTAAATATTAAACAGTTAAACTCAACAGCTTATCATCACCAAAGTATAGGTGCTTTGGAAAACACGCATAAGCAGTTGAATTCATTTCTCCGCATTCAAACAGACAACCATCCAGAGACATGGAGTACATGGCTACCATATTGGTCATTTTGCTACAATACTTCAGTACATTCAGCAACGAAATATACCCCGTACGAGTTAGTCTTCGGAAAAAAATGCTCTTTGCCAAGTAATTTAACTAATATGGTTGTTGACCCACTCTACAACATTGATTATTATCCACTGGAATTAAAATTTAGATTGCAAAGGTCACAGAAAGATGCACGAGACAACCTACTCAAAAGTAAATTAGCACAAAAAGAACGATATGACAGAAATATAAATCCTGTTACTTACCATCCTGATGACTTAGTTTTAGTTAAAAATAATATGTGTAACAAATTAGATAGTGTGTATTCGGGACCATACAGAGTTATATCTGATGAGTCACCTAATGTAAAAATAAAAAAGAATGGTAAAGTAGATATCATTCACAAAAACAGAACAAAATTGTACTATCATAATTAGTAATTATCTTTTTCTTGTGTAGTTGACTACTAGTAACAAATAAAACAAAATTGTAATTTTATTTTATTTTACCCCGCCATGGGAGGTGTAGTGTGTATGTAGTGACGTTAATGTGTGTTGTACCTATGTGTATGTAATCTATTCTATATAATCATGTGTAACCTTAAATTAAAGAGAGTATTACTTGGGCAGTCGAGTGTGTCATTTCTTACCACAAATACCTCCAACCTTACAGTACTTGGAGGAAGAATGATTTTAAAATGTTTCATGTTTGATAATTTTAGGAACAATATTGTAAATATGTATCTGAAATTTACACTATGCTGTTCGTAATTAAACTTTTTATGAGTTATTGGTACTTTAAATAGAATTAGTGACAGGACCTTACTCGCTCAAAAATGATAGCCCTCATTACAAAAAATAGATACTCTGTACCAACCAGTTCATGATCAATAAAATTAGTAAACAAAGCAAAGTTAAACCGTAGTTCATCTAAACAGCCCAATGCATTTTTATCATCATTTACTGAATTTATTCCGGAACAGTGATAAAAAAATAAATATCTCAATCTTACTGTCGAGTCGCTAGTAGATACATTATAATTTTGCTCACGGATTGTATTAAAAGTAAAGGTGTACAGTCACGAGCAATGGATTCACTAAGTGGCCGACTTCACGAACGAGAAAATCACGGCAATATTATCGTCGTGCTACGTATTTCATACGATAATATCGCCGCGATTCTCTCGCTCGTGGCGACGACCCATTAGCAATATTAAAAAGTGATTTCCTTTTACTGTATTGATTAACGTTTTACGTTATCTCGAACATAGTATTTTGGAAGCCGTTCTGTTACGAACTCTCAAAGTAGAAATCGTTATTTCACGGGAAAATCGCTTTTGAATTTTGATATGTGTAAAGTGTATACATTTCATTGCTCGATAATGTGATGGTCTGAAGCTCCATATTAATGGTAGACCTACATTTCAAAAGTTCACCTTGATTTTAAGCATTATAGATCATTTGTCTGCCACTGGTCATTCCTATCTTATTGACCATTGTGTCAATTGGCAAACATGGCAGACAATTGACTGTGTTCGTGATTCAACAAACCGATGAGTTACATGAATAGATCCAAGTTGTAACCTTTATCGTAGTACATAGGAGGTACTAAGAATTTACACATCAGTACGCGACACGCGTAGCATAACCAACTACTATCTCTAATTAGAAGAAGAGATACTTAATATTATAAAGAGGTAAGAATTTGTTTGTAAGTTTATATGTAGGGGGTAAGCTCCGGAACTACTGATCCGATTCCGAAAATTCTTTCACTAATGGAAAGCTAAATTATATATACCTGAGTGTCATAGGCTATATTTAAAGAGTCCCTGCTGGATTATTTCCGAACATAATGTAAGGGCAGCCGCGGGCAAATACTATGGTCTTTTTAATAAGCCTTCGACTTCGGCCTTTGCCGATTATTCGGCTTCGGCCAGAATTCGACATCTGTTCGGACACAAATCTTAGCTCTACTTACCGATCCTGCTGTGATAGGCAGTGCGCTCGCCAATATAGTGACTCGCCTCCCTAACTTGTCTGCAATGTAGCCGCAAACGATCGAGCCTACTGCGAACCCGATCGGGATCAGGAGAAGCATCGTCGACGTCTCCAACTGAAAATTAAATGAAAACAATTTTTAGTTGTACGAGTATGATCTTCATCTTCAAATGCCAAAGAAAAGATGGATGGATTGTGTGAGGAATTATATGAAAGAGAAAAGGAGTAAATGATGGCAATATAGGGAGTGTTTTCCAAGATCTAGGCTGATTCATCGCTTAAAGATAACTAGTCATCAATCAGGATGGTTTCTATTTATAGATACTTAATGCATTTATATTTGTACCGCCGGCGGCGTCGCGTGTTACTGTCATCCGTTAACAAGTAAATATTGCTTCTCGTCTTTATGACCTACGAATTGATATCCATCTGAGGCCCCTTTTTCGTAATAGGAAACGGCTGTAGCATAAAATCGTCAAAATTAATTCTTTATGTCCAATTTTTTATTCAGCACAGGTTTCTTTGGGAGACTGTCGACGACCAGCACAGGACTTTTTTCGCGTAAATTAGGTAGGCACATGTCCTGGGAAGTTAGCTGCGAATGACGGTCTGCGCATTATACAGTCAGGTACGAAACACGCGGAACACACGCGCGAACACTGCGGTGTTCTGCGCAGCTTTACGTTACATATTCCAAGCCCCCATAAAATTTGAACCGTTATACCTGCGCAGACCGTCACTCGCAGCTAACTTCCGAGCCGCCATAAAGTTTGAACTGAACTATTCTTTCGCTTTTAACGGAGGGACCGATAACACCGTACGCAGGTGAAAACTCAGTCACAACTCAACTCAAACTCACACAAAAAAACCGCTTTTTTTATTTGCTATCTCTACTTGCTTCTTGCTAATCGCAGGGAGGGACTAGTGTCTTATGTTAATGTGACTTTTTTTAAGTATTTTATTTTGTACATATAAGTACGTATAAGACTAATAAAAAAATTAAAACTAAACTATCTACAAAAAAAGGCATAATAACTAATTTTAAGAGTTGATGCCCACATACTTACTTAATGCTAGGTAAAATTTAGCAATAACGTAATTTAAATACCATTTAGTTACCTATAATTTAAATTTTGTTTTGTTTTGTGTGCACGTCATGTTCTTGCGCCAAATATATTTTTTTCTTTCTTTCTATAAGTAATGACAATATTGACTTCCTAACAAAGTAATCATTACGAACAGGAGTAGTAGAAAAACAAGCGAAGACCATGGGTACAGGTACCATGGGTATTTGCATGTTCTTACCACTTTGCTTGGCACTGAGAACAATGCGGCCTGACTGAATGGTTGCCGTGAGACGGTAGTAGTATCTGTTAGCAGGACTACAGCAAGATGAGTGAACGATATCTCAGCAGGTAGGATCGGTTTTAAATGACTCGCATATACCAGGGGAGCATGACACAACTAGGGGGAGACGTTTACCCAGCAGCGAGTGTCAAAATTTGAAGGTGTTAATTCCCGTAAAAAAACCGTATAGGTATTTTTCGCCTGGCTGGTTTTTTGGGTACAAAATTTTCGAAACCTGCTTGATGTCATTGTACCTATTCGACCATGGCTATCCCCATTAGATAGCGCAATACAATTCACTTTAAACGGTAATACCAAAGTATATTGATTTTCATACTGATGGTCACGTAAGCACATTATTATTTATTATTTAAAATGCATGATATCAAAATACCACGTATATGAATAGTAGTATACAATAATAATTTATTAAAATACGAGAATAACCATATAAGTAAGCCGTATGATTCACATCCGGTATTATGCATAATACGGTAAACTCTCACACCTCGAGTAAGTACTTATAATTTAATAAAACAAAACCTAACGTTAAGTTTAATTAAGGTTTTCAATGCTCACAATAATATGTTGTTTTTAGGGTTCCGTACCCAAAGGGTAAAACGGGACCCTATTACTAAGACTTCGCTGTCTGTCTGTCTGTCTCCAGGCTGTATCTCATAAACCGTGATAGCTAGAAAGCTGAAATTTTCACAAATGATGTATTACTATTGCCGCTATAACAACAAATACTAAAAATTAAAAAAAAACATATTAAGGGGGCTCCCATACAACAGATATGATTTTTTTGCCGTTTTTATAGATAATGGTACGGAACCCTTCGTGCGCGAGTCCGACTCGCACTTGGCCGGTTTTTTGGTTTATTATTATGGTACTGGTATAATTTATACAAAAAAAATCTATGTGGGGAGGGCTCAGAATGATGTACTGAATACGTCTTAATCGTTTTCGCGTCGCCGGTGTCCCTTCTACCCCGTATACAATAATCTTATCTTAGTATGACCTATAAATATATTATTAAAAACCATAGATCTATGGATCTCTATCGCCTATAACACAAAAGATGCTTTTTTTATCTATTGTTTAAATACATGTAATAAAAATTGTAACAGGGTGAATTGAAGGAAATGAAAACAATATATGGGAGGGTGTTTATTAGAGCAACAGAAGCCAAAACCGTTTTTAGAATTTTTGTCTGTCTGTCTGTTTTTCTGCAATGTATGTTTGTACGCACATCACACAAAAAGTACGAATAGATTTGAACGTACTTTTTCACCGCTCTATTGTTAAATGCTTAACTTAAAATATAGGCTACATTAGATATAGTTTTGGACCCGATAGGTGGCGCCGTGCGAAGCAAAGCCGGTCGCTAGTCCTGATATAGATACGTTCCTGAGGCAGTTTTCTTGTATAGCAGGAGAAATGTAGTAGATATTATTAATTTGGTAGATTGTTTAATTTGTTCCCAGATATAAAAGGAAGTAAATTGACTCACCTTATCGATGTCGACATTGGTCTGATTGCGGTGGAACTTTGGCAACACCAAGGTGGGCCAGCCTGATGTCAGACCCATCGTCACCATTGCCAGCGACACTGTAACCAAGAGAACAACACCAAGATTATAGAAGACAGTGACTTCTGAGTTTGTTTCGGCTGTTTTGTTTCTCAGAGTGACTCCTCTGAGAGTTTGTAGTACCTGGACAAGTACGTACGAAATACCGGCTCCATCTAGCTTTAAAACATAACCTAATGTGGAGTGTAATAATGTTTTTTATAAGCTTTTATTTTATTTCTCTTGTTAGTTAGCAGGTCGGTTAGATAGTTATGTATAGGTCAATTCTTGCAACTGAATTTCAAACCAGTTCCCCCAACCGATTGAGCTGAATGCACACACATTTTGTTCTGGTGACAATAAATTTTAATTGGCATTAGAGTACTCGTAACTGCATGGCATTGCGCGGCGTCAGCGTAGCCTCGGCTCATTTTTATTAGCTGATCCCGATCGAAAGACAATACTGTGACGATGTTTATAAGTGTGTATTGCAGTATAAAGATTCACTGATCCCGTGCAGTACTAACTCAGCGTGTTGAACTTTGGGGTTGAACCTCATCTATCAGCACGGAATCGCATTTTTTCATGCTCCTATAATTTTCCGACGCTCATAACAATCATTTGCAAGAGCGGTAGACATAGCGGGAGTGCTACAGCACGCGGCCGCATCGACGATGCGCTCGGCAGCTCGCACTGAGTTTAGCATAATCAGCCTAAATTTTCCCACTACTGGAACACATCGCCTCCTCTCTATGAGAGGGAATGGGCTATAATCCACCACCCGGGCCCAATGCGGGTTGGTAGATGTCACATGTCTTCGATTTTTTTTTTCTAGGACACATGCCGGTTTCCTCACGATGTTTTCCTTCACCGTTTTTGAGAGCAGTGGTGATGAAATAAATTACACAAAGTAATACGCCTGCCTGGGTTCGAACCCACGACGTACTGTTCGTAAGTCCGCGACCACTGGGCCACCACCGCTCGCACTGGATAATATTCTATGACGATAACAAACCGGCCATGGGCCGGCAGCCATGAGGATCGACGGCAGGGAGGATTTTTTCAGGTACTTTTCTTTTCCGACAGGGAGTTTTTAGTGCTCCCTGCTGACGGTGCGGCGCCCATGTAACCGGCCCAGGAGATGGCTGATGAGTTGGACTCATTCAAGAAGGATTGGCCTATAATCGCACTAGATCACAAAAAGTGAAAAGAGGGAAGGGAGGCCTTTGCGCTTCGGTGCGACAATATAGGCTCATCATCTATACAATCTCAACAAATAAATAAAATGGAAGTATCTGTTTGTAAATTAAAAACAAGAGCTTTTTACTAAATGCATATGAAAATACCTATATATATGGTACTTACAACAAAAAAAACGTCGGTCTGTCTGTTTGTTCCTGCTAATCTCCGAAACTGGACCGATTTTGACGGGACTTTTACTGGTATGTACCTTTACAGATAGCTGGATGTTCTATGGAGTAACTTAGGTTAATTTTATTATTTTAGAAAAAGGATTACGGTTCCGTGCAAAAAAACTTAAACCCTTGAAATTGTTAACAAAATCCGATTCGGATAGGGAATTAATATTTTTATAATAATGTCACGTAGACGAAGGTCGCGAGCAACAGCTAGTAATAATTATATTTAAACAATAAATTGTAATGAATTTCAGTCTTATCAACCGCCCCAGGCTCTATCTGCCAGGGGGCCACACCACGGACGATCTTTGCGAAATAAAATCGGGTAAAACCCGAACCGGTTAATTATCCCTAAAAATTGCGCAAGAAAACAGTGATATTTCTAGTGATTCAGTCATTTGTGATAGCACTTGGTCTGAACTGGGAGACAAAACCAGAACCTCGGACCATTAAACCACTTTTCTTTAAACTAGTTGTAAAAAATACTTGTAAGTATAACAATTAATGTCAAATAAAATTTATATTCTGAAACTCTTAAACTAGACGAGGTCGGTCATAAAAGTGATGATAAAATATAAAATTAGCACTTACGAGATAGCGTCACCAAATAAAGATTTCTTCTGCTTCCGTTCTCCATTATCTGAAAAATATAAAAAAAAAATACTTATAAATAGAGGACTATGTACAGACGCCAGCACATCAAGCTACCCGAAACTGTAAAATTTTCCTAATCAACCTTGAACCTAATTCTTTGGCGATAAAGTTGAAAATCTATTAAAGAAGTTTGACAGATTTTAGTAGCTTAATGTGCTTGCTTCTGTACCTAAAAGTTTTCGCAGTTTAATTAAATATGTAACTTTTAGTTTACTAACCAACACAACGTTATAGCTCACAGTTATATACGTTTGTTAATCAAAGAATTAGTGCGGTGTGCAATATTGGTACATAATAAGGATAAAATAAATGCGGCTTCTCGGAATCCTGAAAATAATTGGGCACGGCGATAAGACCTCCTTACATTACATGACGTTTTTGAATCCTCGCGCTCAAACCGCATCTGGTTAGAGGCTAGACTCGTTCAGTACTGGAACGCGCTGTTCTTTCTTTTGTCTGAATTTCGACAACAAAACCATCTAGCTAACAAAATAACACATAAAAGTAATGCGCTATCTATCACATGAATCATTTTTAATAAAAGTAATTACAGCTCTGTATATTATCCTATTATTTTCGCTTTATGAGAAAGTGGCACCAATAAAAGGGATGGAACGCGAAAGTAATTGTTGTTTTTCACTCGGCCTTTTATGTTAGTGCCCAAGGTTGATTCTGAATTGTTTTTATGGGACACAAAATTAATTCCATCTTGCTGTAAATATATTTGCTTCGGATAGTGTATTTTTGTTTATCAGTTCTAGCAGTCTGTGACAATTTAGCGTAGGAATATACATTATAGAGTTCAAAATATGTTAGGTTATGTTTGAAATTGATTTTTGTAAATATTTGTGAGACTGAAATTGAAACATCAAATACAGGGTGACAGTTTGACCTTCGTGTTAAATACATTATTTAATTCGGTTGAATTGTTGCGATTAGGTATTTTATTTTTCGTTTATAATTTGCTAGTTTTCCTGTTAGTTAGAGCTTTTATCTTGCTGATATTATTATTAGCGCATTATTAATAACAATACCTAAATCATCACTTACGTTCGCCCTTATCAATGAATTGTTTTGTCAAAATAAGCTCGATTCACACACTGTTTAGTTTTTTATCAACTAAGTTTCACAGGCACTTAGTTAATCACCATATTTTTTTAACTAGATAATCATTGAAATTATTTGTTCTGTGTAATGAATTATTATTCACGGATGAGTCAAGCGTATATTCGTAAAATCATGTTGCTAAATTACTTTGCACGACCATACACGCCAGTCGTGTATTTGCTACTGAGTTCAAGTTGGTGACAGAATTGCACTGTGTGAACCTATATATATATATACTGATTTCCAAGCTAGCAGACAAATAGTGGGAAACAAATAACCTTGTTCAGACGGGGCGGCTTAGCCGGTAATAAAAAGTTTATTTTTTCCACTCATTCATATTTAGTAGGTACTTAAAACACTGAAGAGCATTCCATCGTTCTAACACACTTGAGATTTTAGCAGTTCGACTCTCGGATCAATATAAAAAATATTATTTATTGGTCTAAGATTCCCATTTCCCATTGACGTGACGCTCTTGGTCAGTTGGTAATTTTGTTTATGTTATTGTTATTTTTTTCTGGAAGCTGTTATCGTGCCTATCAACGCAGACCAAGCACTTGGTCGCCATGTGTCAGCCTCAATTGTTCTTGGCGCTTCTTTAGGATAACTTTTACACTATTATAAACTGGTAAAGTTTGAAAGTTGGGATTTGTACGAAATAAGGTTATTTTCGGAACTATTGATATGATTCAGAAAATTATTTCACTAACTTGAAGAAGAGCTACATTATCCCCGAGTGTGAAAAAAACAGCACTCTTTCATGGGATAATTTCAGACCATGAAACGAGCGAAGCCGCGGGAAAGAGCATATTTTAAACACAGGACTTGGAAAGTCTGATCTAAGAAGTTTAAATTTTTATTAGTTTATTAAGAGTCAAGAAGAAGCCAGAGTCAAGGCCACGCAAGGCGTTGCAGACGCTTGAAAAACGCTGAGTCTGAACGTTATTTTATTTCAGCTTCCGTAAAACTATAATAACATTCCATTGATATTTTAAACATAGGTATAGGTAACTATAAGATAGTAGACTTTTATCTCCGGAACTATGTGTATGAAACTATTTTTACCCGACTACGGCGAAGCCAAAAGGAACCGTTATGAGTTTAGCAGTCTATGTGTGTATGTATTTATTCCTCCGTACCGCCTTTTTTTTTTTTTTTTTTTTTGTGGGGTGAGAAATCATCAAATGACTCCTCCCGCTCTGGGCGGAGCGGAAGGGAGTGTCAGACTCTTACTGACTAAAAAACACCCATGTTCCTTCATTGGCCCTTTATGTTCCAGGGCCGCGGTATCTCTTTCGAACAGTCCCGCAGCCCTGGCAGGCGCCGGCCCTTGCGGGCCCCTCCCGTTTGCTGACAACTCTTTGAGGCGCGCGTGGAACACAAACGCGCCGTCGACACGGCCCTCCGTACCGCCTAAACTATACATCCGATTTTGATGAATAAGGTATCCAGCGATTCGTTATTATGGCCCGGGTAACATAGACTACATTTTAATCTATTTCAACAATAGGAGGAGATGATTTTACCTTGTAAACCCCAATTTTAATTAGAGCGTGATTTTTCAGTAGTCGGGGTTTTCAGTTGTATACCACAAATTCTTGTTCATAATTGGTTCTTTGTTAGTTTAAACACTTGGGTACTTTACATTCGGATCTAGCTTATCTTTGGTGGAGCTGACACAGGTAGCCTACCTAACTAGATAAACCTCTGTAGGTGTAGTTACTACCTACCTATTGGTAGAGCTGTGGGCCCCCATAGCACAGCATCATGGCTGAATAGTAACCTGTTTGTCGCAGTCACGACTTGCAAGGTGTTCAGTTTTTTTGTTTCTGTCCTGTTGTATTTATAATATTTAATGCGCTTTATGATTATTGTTATTTCTTTTTTTTTTCACGTCATGTCCCTGCGACAAATAAATATTTTTTCTTTCTCTCTAACATACCTCTACAATATCAATTCTTGGTATACTATAATTATACCTAATATTTATTTATGTTCAACTTGCTAAAACTGTGTCTACTCGGATGTCTAGGGTACATAAACTACAAACATCAAACCTTTACAAAATATCCGTATGCTCCAACACAGCACCGAACCTGCTACCCTTTACACAGAAAGCGCACACACCACTGCGCCACTTGAGGGCCGATAACATTGACTATAACACAAAACTGATAAGAAGTATTATCGCTTAAACTTCCACGCACAAATCACAATTCACAATTTAAAAAAAACACTGGCAGTTTAAAAAAAAACAGTTTTTCAGAATGGCGTTACCAACCCAACGAGCCCCAGTCAACTAATTCGATATTCAATTTGAGTTCAGTCTTATAAGTAGCCAGTGTTGCCAATTTAGCATATTTTATGCTAAATTTAGCATATTTTTACGTTGGTTAGCATAATTATTTGTTGTTTAGCATATAGCATATTTTTTAGCATATAACTATAATTATTTAATGAATATTTCTTTTTCTAGTTTCTAAGTCCCACTGTACGGCGAATAACCCCTTTGCAGAGTTATCTCGCTTAGCCATGTCATTATTATCACTACCACATTCTAACGCGGACATTGAACGCGTTTTCAGTCAAATGAATGTAGTGAAAATGAAACTTCGTAACCGTTTGTCGGTGAAAACTTTAAATTCAATTTTATACATCTGATCTGGGCTAAAGATGGCAGGAAAATGCTGTTATTCCTACATAGTTCCCAACAGTGTACTGCGCTCCATAGGTACGAAGGAGAGTTATTCCGAAAATCAAGCTTCCAACTCTTCCTCAGCAGCATCAGCTGCCGATGAAGACCAAGATATTGATATTTTGTTTAGTAATATTATTGATTATTGTTATATAAATTTCTTGGCGCCTGTCCGAAGAATTTCGTTGATTACACGAATTTTCTTGATTATTAAAGATTCAAAATTAAAAGACGTTTTATTTCGCATCAAAGAATGTTGGCATAATATTTTAGTATAGTTTATAGCATTTAGCATAATTTTGGCATAATTTTAATAGCAGTTTAGCATATTTTGTAGTAGTCGTGTTGGCAACACTGTAAGTAGCCGAAAGAGGCGGCGGTGCACAGCGGGACTTTTTATGTTATGGTAGAGAAAGGCCCTTCAAAAGTCCCTAGTTGCAAAGTCGTGGCAGTTGCGGGGATCACCGCAGTCTTGTGCACCAATGACCCCATTACTAATGTGCACTAAGCAATGTGTGTTAGTTTGCGTCATGTCAAACGCCTCACTCTCTCCATGACTACCAGTTTTTCTCAATTCAGGGCTAATGTAGGACTCTGATCGTCGCAACTCCCCTAAATAAAATACCAATTAGGTTAATAGGTATGGTACCTACTTGTTTATCATAATTAGGCACAATGTATTCCTATAAAAAAATATTATGCTATTTTGAGAGATTAGAAGTTCAAGAGTGCTTCTAGATAGCAAATTCGTGATAAGTACTTGTTGTATGACAAGGCAATTTCCTTTCATAGGGCCACATTTTACTTTTACACGTCATCCAAGATAAAGATGCACTACGCTACACTTATGCTATCAGGACAACCTACTGACCGGAATCCCCCAATTAAAATGTATTCCCCAGCCATTGCCAGAGGCAAAACGTCTAGAACAATGTTTCACTTACCGACAGTTCCTTTGTTCATTATGCTATTAATAGGTTCCTTAAGGTGGAACCGTCAGGTTAGCCTGTAAAATTCTAATTGTCTTAGGTTTTTTGCAGTTTGCAGGTCGTCGGATTGTATGTTGATTAAAATATGATTCGCGACCGCAACCAATAAGGCTTTACGGAGTTATAATCATTAATGTTATCGATACAACCATCTAAGTTAATTTAATCCCATTGCATGACTTTTTCATGAAATATTAATTCAATGCGATTTAATGAACTTAGAAGGTTGTATCGATTATTTTAATGTTTACAATTCTGTAACTGGATACGTGTTACGGTCGGGAGTTATATTTTGTTAAACATAAAGCCTCACACTGCCCTGCGATTTTCAAAAAACCTAAGAAAATTTTAATTTCGCAGGCTACCCTGACGTTTCACCTTAATTAATAACACAATGAATGACACTGTACTTTACTAAATTGAAGAGTGGCTGTTCCTGGAATGGTGTACCTACGTACTGTGTAGGTGGTTCAATGCGATAACAGTTATAACTTATACCTAAATAGAGAACGTTGTGTTAATCAAATTCGTGGTAACTATATTACGGCACGTTAGATCCGATCCTATAGTAGGTACCTATGAGTAAACAAACAATGGTACTGTGTAGTTTATGCAATCTCAACATATTTCTCCCTAAAAAAGGCATAGTGCAGTTATGCATAATTTTTAAATCTAAAAACCTGTGGTCAATCTAAAGTTCACTGGTTCGCTGTAACATGTTTTTGAAAACATAAATAACATCACTCCTGTTATCCTCTAAGGGTTAAGCAGAGATGTACTTTATAGAACACCAATATTTTTCTTCATAAAAAAACCGACTTCCAAAAAACACCAAAAAAGTCTAAAATAACTTTTTCGGAAGTCGGTGACTTTGTTTATTACAATGATTTTTATGCCACCGGCTTCCGAAAGTTCTTTTTTTTTCATTTCATAATTTAGGTACCCACTAAAAGTGTAGTGTTTAAAATTCATTACAAATTAATGAATTTTAAACACGTTACAAATGTCCGTCTTTGGATCACCGACTTACTTATGTGTACTTTTCAACTTAATCGGTCCAGTAGTTTCGGAGTAAATTGGCTGTGACAGACAGACAGACACTCGAGTGATCCTATAAGGATTCCGTTTTTCCTTTTGAGTTACAGCACCCTAAAAAACCTAATTACTGAACCAATTTTGATGAAATTTCTGTGGAATCAATTGGAAAGTTTCAGATAAAAAATAAGAATTTTTCAAATCGGTTCATAAATGACGGAGTTATGAGATAACAAACAAAAAAAAATGCAACCGAATTGAGAACCTTTTTTGAAGTCAGTTAAAAATAATGGGATTACATTTCTACAACAATCGATCAACACTGTCAGTGCTATAGTTACTATAGTATGACCACGTTGGTTGAAGTATACTTTTACACATCAATCTACATTGACACAAAACGATTCGATCTTATCTTTTTTTCCAGCATTTCGTATAACTGCTAAGATTTATTGTATTCCATTATACTTCTGTTCCGATTTTAATTAAAGTGAAAGCGGCAGGGTAGCTCAATAAAAAATAAAAATAAAAAATAAATTAAAACATTAAAATCATCAATACCACCCTCTAAGTTCATTCAAAATCAAAAATCAAAATCAAAGCATTTATTTCAAGTAGGCCCGTTACAGGCACTTTTGAACTGTCGAAACAAAGACAACAATGAAATTTAGCTACAGTCCCAGTCACAAGGCATAAAAACTGTGAAAGTACTGTAGTTGCCCATTCCCTAACGTAGATCTCTATGGAGAAGAACCCATTTAACCCCACCGAATGACTTTTTCATGAAATAGTTATTGAATGGAGTTAAATTAACTTATAGGGTTGTATTCATGATTTTACTTATTTTAGTTCTGTAACTACTTACATCATAGGTACGTGTTACTTGCGCGAGTCATTTTTCATCAACGTACAACCTGACACTGACCTGAAAATTGCAAAAAACGTAAGAAAATTTGAATTTCGCGGGCTACCCTGGCGCGTCCACCTGAAGTATTTTCTATATAATTGAAATTAAGAAGAAAACGGATCTGTCAGAAGTGTGAATCGATAAATTGTTGCAGACTGTATAGTGTGTAGTAATAGTAGATACGGGAGGTACCGTTAATCTGACGAAGTCTTTATGCCGGCTGAAAATCATATCAAATAATAGTTTAACCATAGCAAAGCAAAGGTCTGCGCGTCATCTGCTCCGGAAGTGGGGGAATCCAAAGTTATAGCACGTCAAAATGTAAGAAAATGATAACAAAAAAAAATCATACCTCTTAGATGATTTTTAGGATTTCCTTCTACCTAAAAGAAATTTAATGGTCAGTTGTATGTGAGACGTATATTCCCCCCAAAATACTTACGTCAGCTGCGTAAGTGAAATTAGAATTATCGTTGGCATAATTGTGTAAATTCGAAACTAAGTAGGTATTACGACAAAGTGATGAAGGAAACTATGACCGCAATTGTAACGAAAAATAATACTGCAGTATTGGATAATGGATTTAGAAAAAGTTTCTGTCTGAGCCAGGAATCGAACCTGATCCCTTTTTATAAAAAAAAATATACTGTATAATTACATTAAGTGATAGTGTCGCAGCCGCTGATAAGGATTAGATACTGCAAATAATTCTTGAATTTTTCTTGACTTGGATTCTCCCATGGGTGCGGCAGCTGACTTTCATCTGGATGATCAACTGGCTTTCATTTGAGCACATTTTAAACAAATACTAGAAATTCGGTGTAAGACACACCTTTATGAACCTCTGGAAACCTGGTATGTACAACAACCAACAGACCACGATGTATGTGTGCATTAAAATTGAGGCAAAAGCATCAAAATACAGCAGCAGTAATGGATCAAACTTATTTATAAGATTTACCATGTACATTTCAACGTTTCCGACCGACTGGCATCACTTACCTATATAAAAATAAAAAATCGATTCCGTACATAAATAATTCTTTTCAATCACGGTAAACCGTAAGAAAATAGTTGAGATTTGATAAAACCAATACGTACGCCTACATCGATTTTGTTTTGATTATTTAACAGATCAGACAACCAAAATTGTAGAAAAACTTGTGCTCGCTTAAATTGTGCTACCACCCGTAATACAAGCTCAAACATACGATTTCAATATAGTGGACAACCAGCGAGCACAACAACACAAAGCTGCAAAGGATCCAATGGATACAGTTTTCTTATATGTACGCAGTGTACACCAAAAGTCACATACGTTTCCTTTAGCTGATTATAAAATTCATGCAGCGAATAAGCTGAACCACGAAACGAATCAAATGATAGCACATTTTTTAAATAGTAACATTATGATTGAAGAGACCTAAAAGACTTTTATCTAATTTTGCGTCATTTAAATTGTCATAAATCTCAATAAAAAAAAAGTCGTTTCGAAAGTGTCGTCGTGTGGCATTGGTGTATCTTCATGTTGAATTATCGCTAAAATAAAGAATTCTGTTGAATAGTTACAATGTCGGAGCATGTGCTACCGGCCGAAGAGCCGATACGATTTGTAGCTCCAATTATTCAGGATAATCCAACAGGATGGGGCCCAGCCGAAATGCCGGAGCAGTTTCGGGACATGCCTTACCAACCTTTCAGTAAAGGCGATCGTTTGGGGAAAATTAGTGATTGGACCGTCGTACAGGACAAGAAATATCAAAGTAAGTTTATTCCTTTATTCTTCTTTATTTATTAGTCAGAAGGTCTTCTCTCAGCATTACGATTCTTTGAGGTTATGATGACGTTTTTTGCAGTAGCATATTTCCCAATGTTGCACTGTACCATAGTGCATAGAAGAGTACTACGAATTAACTGGAACTGATATTTCAATTTATTGAATTCTAAAGACCCAAAACAAACGCTATAATCGTTGTTTCATGTGACTTTTCACAAGTGTTATTCATGTTTCTGCCAAAAAAACATTCAAACTTTTCTAAATTAACTTGTACTCTTTTTCAGACAAGTATGCGTCTCAGTTCGGCGCTGGCTCGTCGTACGCATACTTCCATGACGAGGACGAGAGTACTTTCCACCTGGTGGATACTACGAGGGTGCAGAAGCCCCCGTACCAGCGCGGCCGTGCTCGTGGACAGAGAGGCCGCGGCGCTCGAGGCGCTCGCACACCTGGTGGCATGACTACCCTTAACAAGGGCAACAACTACATGAGAAATGTAACTTATTTTATTAACTATAAAACTTCATGCACAACTAAGAATAATTTGTACATACACTGAGTCTTCATGTCTTGGGCATTTTCTTCATTTTCAATGCAATCTTTTAACATCAAATTCTGAAATCTGAAACCGGCCAAGCACAATGGTCCACTTTAAGGACTAAGTGCGGAAATCAAAACCCTTAACAACATAGAACATCTGAAGATGAGAGACCCAGTGCTCTCTCATCTTATTCAAATACTTGCAAAAGCTTAAATTTGTTATTGCCATAATTATACACCCCGTCTTATTTTAACAAAATCACAATCAAAATATTTTTCTCATAGTAATTAAACCATTTGTTACTACTTTTCAGCAACGTGATCGTAAACTTGGCAAGAGATGGGGACAGAGAGGTGCTCCGATGAAAATCCGTGATGCATCTGTTACTGTCAGGCCCACTTGGACCACTATCGAGGACATGGACTTTCCTCGTCTTGCTAAGTTGTCTCTGCCTGGTATTAAAGAAGGTGTGTATGGGTTCTTGCTCCTTTTACAAAGTTTGAAAATAATAGGCAATGGCAATAAAATTCAAAAGTTACACAAATCTGACAACCTTTTGATCACCAAACAATTTTCATAACCATTGTGAATGCACTATAGCTCTTTAAGTTTTAATGTTTTGGTATTTACTTTCGAATCACATCAATTTTTTATGCTGGGGATTTAGAATCATGTGCTGAATGCATGGTAAACGTTTTTTTTTATAAAAAAATGTTGCCCTTCTCTCAGAATTTGTCCTGTATTGCAGGGTCATTTACAAACATTTGAATTCATCATTATCATTACCAGCAACAGTTAAATATATTTTTATTATAGTTTACGTAAAAGCATTAATTATACCATTGTATGAGAAATTATACTACAGCGCCTAAATGTACACTTTGTAATACGTTTTTTTTAAAATAACTCATGTACACAGCCAGACCCCGAAACAACTACCTGTAGGCCATACAAATATTTGTTCCATGGGGGAATCAAACTCGCGAGACACAGCTTCCGCAGTTTGCATGTCCATGTTCCTTACACCCTGAATAACATGCTATTTTCTAATACTATTGTTGGTCATTCACTTCATCTTATTTCTGGACAATCACCATAAAAATACATTGTACCATATTGTATTTTGGACTAGTGTCAGCTACTCCATTTCATTTTATTGGAAAATGGTTGTAAAATACTCTTCATGATGCCGAAAGGCATCATAGTTCTCCCTGTCATTGCAATATTTATTTTTGTTCTAGACCATACCTTCTGTTAAGAAGATATTAGAGATCAATGTCGCAAGTTTGCAAGTTTTTCATGAGATAACATTAATTCAAATACCTCCGTGACCCAATGATTCAATGCATCTATCAATACAATGTTTTGAGTGCATTAACCTTAACTGTAATTTAATACCCCAAAAAATTTTGTCCCCCACCAATCATTTTTCCGTAGAGTCACTTAGTTTGCTGTACAGAATGCTTGGTTGATGGCTTCGTAAAGGGTCCGTTTACTCCTTGTATAAATCTGTAATTTGTAGTTTCTACCTATTCTCATTGGCAAAAAGGCCTAAGTTGTTGTACATATATAAACCAGTTTTGTTTCAACAGGTGAAGACATTGTCTGCTGTGGTACACTGGAGTACTATGACAAAGGCTATGACCGTGTCAATGTGAAACATGAGAAGGCACTGCAGCGTATCGACCGTATCTTCCATACGGTAAGCTATTATACTTTCAATCTTATGTTTGAGGATTTAAGATGTCTACCATTTGATGTATAGCGATGTTTTACTTTTTCCTTTCTAAACCACCTACTATAAGATCCGAAATTCTAATGCAAGAACTTATACTGTCACTTACGGGATATCTTCCGTGATTGTGTTTCGTGTTGTTCTAATGCAAGATATCTTTAACTTGAACTGACTGCATGTGTAAGGGGCCGTCTCGGCCGGCCGACGAGCGAGAGAATCGCTGCGATATTACGTATTTGTATGGGATAATATCGCGATTCTCTCGCTCGTGGAGACGGCCTCTAAGAGAGTGTATAGAAATACGTGGCAACGACGACGATAATATCGTCGCGATTCACTCGCTCGTGGAGACAACCCCTAAATTGTGATTTCACCTAAAGGCATTCTTATTGAGAAAATATGTTGCTCCTTTGCACCTTATTGCAAGCCAGATGCCTATCATACTTGTAAGGGTTATAACTATGCAACATCAATATTTATTTCGTTTACATTTTTCAGGTAACAACCACTGACGACCCCGTGATTCGACGGCTCAGTAAGACTGTTGGCACGGTGTATGCCACCGACGCTATTCTGGCGACTATCATGTGTTGCACCCGCTCCAACTATTCCTGGGATATTGTTATTGAGAAGATTGGTATGCATAATTTATTTTTGCTTATGTATCTGCTTTAATGGAACATATTCCACACACATCCCTTCTTATCCCAAAAATAAATCAGATGTGGGTACAGTTTTACCACTATCAATCTTGAAAAGGGGAAAGTTTGGAATGGAGTTAACAGTCCCATAACTGGTTAGGCTCTAGCGGCCCTACATAATATTTGATGTTCCTGGAAGTCACCTCAACAGATTCTCTGGCAAGAAGTGGAAGAATGTATTAAAACTCCTACTTAATCGTAAAGGTGACAAGCTGTTCTTCGACAAGCGCGACAATACGGAGTTCGATTTGCTGACTGTGAACGAGACGTCTGTGGAGCCGCCCACTGACGACGGCAACTCCATCAACTCGCCGCGCAACCTCGCGCTCGAAGCCACCTTCATCAACCACAACTTTAGCCAGCAGGTTAGCTTGCTCATATACTTTTATTTGCTGACTGATCGAGACGTCTGTGGAACCGCCCACTGACGACGGCAACTCCCATCAAATTGCCGCGCAACCTCGCGCTTCATTAACCACAACTTAATTTTGATGAATTATATGTAAGCTGCGGCAAGTTCACCAATACATCGGTCGCGCCTCAAAAAAAAACGTAAGCGGTTGCGCAAATTGGATTAGATACTAGGTATTGTAATTCGCCCAACCGTGAAATGGGTACTGCTTTGTCTCAATCACTCATGCTCATGCCAAACTTGGTTGCTGTACACTTTTATGAAGAAATGAGTTGAAAACAGGTGAACTTCTCATTTAATTCATTAGACAAGCAATTCACGAACCCGTAAAACGGCTAGCAGTTACCGCTACCATTAGCATAACCATCCTTCATTAAGGGATGAAAGAGTGAATATTCCACAGGTTAGTGTTAGTTCACCCGCATCTCGGAATGTATTCTCTTTGACCGTATTCCCAAACTAGCAACATTGAAAGCAACTCAATTTTAATAAATTATTTTATCTTTCGAGGCACGCTTCCAATACGAGACTACTTACATAAACAACGTCGACGGCGTCGCTATTTGTCGACATTTGTTCCGGCTATTTGATGTCTATGTCGTCTTGCACTCTGCAACCTGCACCTTGATTTGTAATAATATTGTAGAAATTAATAAGTAAAACAATCAACTACGATCACAAGTATACGGTTAAGTTTTTCTGAATGCAAAAGATAAAATATATCATGCCTAAAAATTATGCTCCTTTACCAATGAAGTATCTAACACAATGTTCTCAATACAGGTATTGAAGAACGGTGCCAACGAAACCAAGTACAAGTTCTCCGAAGCGAATCCATTCGTGTCTGAAGAGGAGGACGGTGAAGTCGCTTCTGTGGGATACCGTTACCGCAAGTGGAACCTCAATAATGGTGTTGTGAGTTACATTTTATCTTTATTCACTATTTTATAATTGCCCTCTATAACATGGGACTTAAACATAACTGGCAAATGTAGGTGTTCTGTTAGGTGCACCTGTATCTAACCCGTAACGTCATCAGACCTTTGACTAGTCTCATGAAAACTGTTCATGAAATTACTACCACCATAAATGGAGCATTACGACGCAATTGGAGTAATTGCTGTATGGCTTTCTAGTGCGAGTAAATAAATAAATGAACTATACCGTTACTATTACCAACCAGTTACTGCTTTCTACTTTCAAGAATGATTGCCTGTTATTTATCTACACTTGCTAGACAAAAGGCAGACAATTTTAAACCAAGACAAACTGTGAACCAACTTATTTATCCATCACTCTTGGCAGGTATCGTAATAACATTAAATCCTTCATAATAAAGTACTTTCCTAGTGAGAAAATTTTAGAATCCTGAACCCAATAACCCCTTTTCATTCCAGACGCTAGTCGCCCGATGCGAGCACGACGCCGTCATGCAAGGTCCTCAGAACGAGACCCAGTTCTTGAGCATCAAGGCCCTGAACGAGTGGGACTCGAAGCTGGCCAATGGAGTGGAGTGGCGTCAGAAACTGGACACTCAGCGCGGTGCCGTACTCGCTAATGAACTGAGGAACAACTCCTGCAAACTTGCTAAGTGGACAGTGCAGGTAGAATTTGAAGCCTTTATTTATATCTGTATGAACAGGCTTTAGAAAAAAAAATTAAAGATAGAAGAATATTATGTTGCTGCTTTTCGGCAGCCACAGATACTTCTATAAAGACAAGTTAATACATGCCTAAATATTAACATACGTGAAAATTTCAACCCTCGGCGCTCGGCTAAACTATCAGAATCCTCCAGAGGGCTTTTATTTACGCATTAATTCAGTCACTTGTGTTTTTAAGTCGTCTTTAAGAACTGAAATACAATTTACGATTACCAGACCTGAACCACTTTTAAATGTTTCGGAAAACCAATTTGTATCACGTAGATAAGACGTACTCGCCTACTGGCTAGTACCTGTCTGCAAGCTACTACCATGCCAACAGGTTAATTATTATTTCCATTGGTCACTATAACCACGGTTTCTGTCTCCAGGCCCTGCTTGCCGGTTCCGACCAGATCAAGTTCGGCTACGTATCCCGTTCCCAAGTGCGCGACAACTCGCGCCACGTCATCCTGGGCACGCAACAGTTCAAGCCGCACGAGTTCGCCGCGCAAATCAACTTGTCCATGGACAACGCGTGGGGTATCCTACGGTGCATCATCGATATCTGCATGAAGCAGAAGGATGGTGAGTACTCAATCCTCTGCTTAGCCTGTTGATGGCAATCTAAATTGAGGCGGCCCAGAACTTGACTCGAGTTGGCACTAGTAACGGCCATTATATAGTTCCTGTAATGGTCAAACAACAGGACACAATATTATATGCCCCATCATTTGTGGAACAACACCACATGCAACATAATATTAGTACGTAATAGTAGCAGTTTCTATTAAGGAGCAACCGAGTGGTTCCACAGGGTTCCATCGTGTTCGCAATTCTTGCTGATTTTCATGGTATACAACCGCTGCTAAAACAACAAAACCAACCGTGTCTTATATAGACCCGATCGTAAAGGCAAGGATCGACCACTAGCCAGATGATCATGAGCCAATCACGCACAATGGTCCACTTTAGGGACTAAGTGCGGAAACCAAATCCCTAACATAGAACATAGATCATGAGCCAATTTCGTAATACAGGACCGAGTAAGCAACTCTAGTTTCTCACGATAACAGCCTACTTACGGCTTGCATAAGAACCTGTCAAACTCAGATACCAGGGGCCAATTTTAGGCGCATTTCACATTTGTTCACCTGTACCCTGACCCTTGCCTCGCTGCGGCCACTTTCACGCTTCATCTAAACAGGCTCTTATCCTATTTCAAAGTGTAGTGGCATTCTAACATTATTTCAACCAATGTTGTAATTTTCCAGGTAAATACCTAATCATGAAGGACCCGAACAAGCCGCTGATCCGCCTATACGACATCCCCGACAACACGTTCGAATCGGACGCGTCGGAGGAAAGCGGCGACGAACAAGCCGACACCCCATTCGCTCCACTATACTCCTACGGGAACACCAAGAGGATTTAGAACAAATACAACACATACGTTGTATTTTAAAGACATTACTTGTACTTCAAGGTTACCTCTTGTACTTCAAGGTCATCTTTGTACCCTAAGGTCATCTCTTGCACTCCCGAGGTCATACTTATTATTGTATAGCTGATATTCTGCAGTAGTCTCTTACATCTTCCGATTGCGTGGCAAATTGGCAATCTGTATTAGGTTGCCATAATATAATAAGGTTTCAGGTAATCAGTATGTATTTCATATTTTTATTCAGCCGAATACAATTTTATAGTCATATTTTCGTTTTTGTTTTGGCCTAATTACTACAGTCTTTTTGAAGTTAAATAGTTTAAACAAAGGTTGGCTTCGCCTTATGTTAGGAAGACTTTATAAGTAATCATCTTTAATGTTGTAACACTTGTTTCAACATTAAATATCTCTTTGTTACGTAAAAATTTGTACTATCAGCTTACTCATTACTAATACCAACATTTTAAATATTACAATAATAATCTTATAAAATAAATGCTTACAATATACAAAAAAAATATTACGAAATGCCACTTTTGGAGTGTAAAACTTTTCGAAAAAAATGACTGACTGGCAGTTTATTTAATTATTCTAGGCTTTTTCCACTTTTCCTGTATTGAGCTCTTCAGCCTCAGGCCGTTGTTCTTGAATATTATTCTGTACCTCTTCTAAAGTTTTGCCTTTCGTTTCTGGGACAAAGAAGTATATGAAGAACAGTCCGACATAGCCAATAACTGCGAACGACCAGAACACCATGTAATGGCCGCAAGCGTCCTTCACTTGTTGGTAACATTTTGTGACCAAGAAACTTAAGACGCAAGCCAGCATAGTGGCTGTACTTGAAGCTACTCCTTTCACATTTACTGGGAACAATTCCGCTTGCAGTACATAAGGTAAATTCCCTACTCCAACAGCATATAACACGTTAAAACCTAAAATACCGAAGAGAGGCATCCATGAAATTGCGTGCGAAACCTCGGCGCTGACTTGGATAGTGTCTTGTAGGAAGAAATACAGCCCAACCAGGGTCATAGCCAGCGATACTCCGAGACAGGATATGAACAGGAGAATTCTTCGGCCGAACCATCTCGATAGGAATGTTGCACCAATTCCTGGAAATAACAGTGTTTTAATTTATTTATTTATTTAAACTTCATGTACAATATTGGTACATAGGCGGACTTAATGCCACAAGGCATTCTCTACCAGTCAACCTTTGGGTTAAATAGGAAACATTGTGATAGGTACAATAAATATCTAAAAAAAATAACTTCTTCATTTCGAAAATTTATATCCTTATATTGATACTAATACACATATATAAATAAAATAAACTACTAAATATTTTAACAAATACCAAAATAAAAGAAAATAAACCTAATAATAATTACCCTGACTCGACTTCTAATTGAGAGCTATTTATCCTGACTTAAGTAGTGGTTACGAACTTTTCTTTTAAAAGTGAGTTTGCTAAATAAGTCTGTCCAAAATGTTTAATGAATATTAATTGCATTTAAGGTAGACAGACAGCACTGACAAAGCGAAATCAAAGGCACGCTTCGTTTATTTAGTTTCAGCTATATTTCAATGTACGCAATGTTCATATTTGTTCGACATTATGAGTGGCGCTTCGGCAGGTGTGCCTTAACCTTGACCGTAATAATTTGTCTACAATTACCTGCTGCTAACTGCACAAATCCATACACTATACTAGCGATCGGTCCTGATACAAAGTTACTGTGTCTGAAGATCGGCTCCAAGTACGACTGGATGACAAGAATGCCAGTCATGTATTGCAATAGTTTCAACCCTGGAAACAAAATAATTTGTAATTAAGGTTGTGGAGGTCGGTTTCCTCTGCTGGTTTTCTTGTGTATTTTCGCAATTCGATCATTGTGTGCTAACTGGCCGCAAATTAACATACCGGACACGTGAAAGGATGAAGAGTTGAATTGTTAAATAGCAGTTTCACATCATGATAACAGTATCTATCAGATTTTGTAAGTAGACTTTGTCTTCATTATTTAGATAAAACTGATAAATTTCGTATCTTGAAACTGACAAATGTATTTCTATCGTTGTCTGTAACCGAAACTGCGCCTGAGTCAACATAGATAAGTTAGCTAAATATAAAGACAAGGTTGGGAGTTTGCAGTGACAATGTGTACATTATTTGTAATTAGCAGAAACATAAATGTGTAATTAAATACACAACGCATACCCACAACTTAATTTATTATGCTTGTCCTGTCTAACACGTTCAAACTGGGACTTAAAAACTCGTTTGTCTAAACTAAATATCTACACACAACTCAAATCACTGGACTGAGCTAAAATTTTGCATAAATAGATAGCTATTATGACGTAGATAATAGATATCCGCTAAGAAGGGATTTTAGAAATTAAACCCCTAAACGCATGAAAAACGAAACTTGGGAGTCTTATCATATTTAATAGCGTTGCCAGGTTTTTTGCATTGCAGCATCGCCATTTCGTGTTCCCCCATTAATGACGTGACTAATTATTTAAATATCATCTGGTCTTATCGAACTAGGTTTAGTTTAGTAGCTCTCCTACTATAACTAAAAGAGGCATGACAAGCTCAATGCTTACCTATCACACTATCAAAAAATTCAATATTATGGATTAACAACTTTTATTGACGCTGATCTCATCTGCGCCTACCTATCGAACAGCTGATCGGGTCAGAGAAAAGGTTAAATGTTTATTATGCCTACGCTGGCAACCTGACTCACGTATTGAATTTATAGTGCTATGATAAAAGACCTACTTGCTTTCGTTATCGGAACAGCTGCATTTAAATAACTATATTGCCCAGCCTACGTGTTTGGCTGATATAACCTTTTCAAAGGAGGATGTTCATACATTTTGGTTTTACTAAAAAAAAATAGATTACGGGTGAATTTGAGAACCTCATTTTTAAAGTTGGTTAAAAAGTACAAAGCTGGCGCAGTAGTTGAGTAATTGTATGAAGTATTACGTGTCGTGGGATTCATTACGGAAAAAAATAATCTAACAGATATTCTTTGTCCGACTTAAGTATTTTCTCGAATAGGTAACCTACAACACAGGAGAAATTCCAAGTGTTTTATCAGCCAATGTTTAAAAAAAATAAAACTTCGTGATAATAATATCTCGATCATGCGATGTTTGTAACGTATTCCGAGACAGTGACCTTAATAAATTATGTATTTGATAAGATTCGACGTACACTTGTACTACGCCAGACATACCCACTTCCTATTTATCTCCTTTTACTACAACCTAACTTGGTACAAAGCCTTATGCTAGGGACATAATAATATCGAAACAAATGTACTCCTACTTAGATAAACAATATAACTATCCAATCCCACTAATATTATAAATGCGAAAGTTTGTGAGGATAGATGGATGGATGTTTGTTAATCTTCCACGCGAAAACTCCTGAACGGATTTGGATGAAATTTTGCACACAGATGGTTTAAAAACTGGATTAACACATGATACTTTTTATGCCGGTAGTATGATCCAATGGGACAATTATCAAACTCCACGCGGGCGAAGCCGCCGCGGGTATAAGTTAGTTAGTTATAATAATATTCACCTCGACGAAGAGTTTGAAATAACGATGGTAACTTAAAATGTTTAGTTTAGACGTTTAAAAAGTGTCAAATTCACAGCCTATTCGGAACTTAATGATTCCAAAAATCTATCTGTCTTGAAAAAAATCTTTCAGAATATTGGACTTCAAAGAACTAAACGTTTTGGTGAATGCTTGCATAAATAGAAACATGTAGATAAGATCAACATATCCCATAGCAAGAAGTTTGTCTCTCAAAATAAACGCGAGGAGGTTTAAAATAAAGAATTAATGTAGTGTGTACTTAATCGGTACTTACATATTTACCTGTCACTATGTATACAGCTTTCCTATATCTCATGTTAGTTAGCAGTTCCTTGAGAGTCGTCTTGTTTTCCATACTTTCTCTTACATGAGCTCGCATTACCCTCATCTGGTCTTCTATCACCTAAAACACAAGAATTACGGAAATATTACAATTTGCATGCGTTTTCCATTTTGGCATACAATAAATATTAAGCTTTATTAATCTACATGAAACAGAACATAAAAGTATTCGTTAGCCTTGTGGGTAGTAATACTAGTAATCGCCAAGTTTCACTTTTAACATCTGTTGATTCCAGGTAATCTCAGGCAGATTGTAGGTACAAGATTAGGAAAACTGAATCATCATGCAATAATATTAAAAAGATCATCCAAATGAATAGAGCAGCGATCGCCCAGTGGTGGCGGCCCCGACTTACGAACAGTAAGTCGTGGGTTTGAACCCAGGCAGTCGCATTACTTTATGTAAGTAATTTAATTATCTCTCTCAAAAACGGTGAAGGAAAACATCATGCGGCATGTCCTAGAACCAAACATTCGAAGACATAAATGTGACATCTACCAACCCGCACTGGGCTTGCGTGGTAGATTATAGCCCATTCCCTCTCATAGAGAGGGAGGCCGTGTGTCCCACGGCCAATATACACCATTATTTTTAGGTCGTTCTGGAGCCGAATACCATGAACTCGATCATCGAACTCGAAACGATTGGGACTATTTTTTTCAAAAAATAACAATAAAAAAAAACACGAAAGAATAAATTTAATGTTTTTTTTTTTAAATAATGAGAACTCAAATACACATGTGTGTGTAAAACGTATCCACGATCGGCAACACATGCGAACAATACCCATTCAAAAAGTTCGATGATCGAGTTCATGGTATTCGGCTCCAGAACGACCTAAAAATAATGGTGTATAGTGGGTACATTATAGGCTGATTATGCAACCAAATGAATTATTCTCCTAATTTACACCAGAGTAGGATGTAATAGCAATTCACTTTATCACTTAAGTTGACTTGACAACTTTGGTCTTATGCAATCAGCGGGTAAAAATTCAGATATCTATGCCAGTATGATTATTGTTTGGTAAGTTCTGTCCATGTTCCCGAAATAACTTAGAAGGAAGGCTAGGGACATTATGCAATACTCACTCTTTCATCCTGATTGCCGTTAAGTCTCATGAACTCTTTTTTCGCAGCCTCGACTCTCCCATCCTTCAGATGATAATAAGGAGATTCCGGTATCCACAAACACAGCAAGACGTAACATATAGGTATGATCATTATTATGCAGTTCAGTGTTGTGTAGGAGACGAAAGGCCCGATACTGTAGACCGTCAGACTGCCTAAGTTGTTCATGACTTGGACTGTCATCCCTAGCGCGCCTCGGATTTCCTTGTCGGCTATTTCTGTTACGTATATCATTGTTACCTGAAAGAAAGAGATGGAATTACAACCTGAAGATTATGTAAGGTACCTACAGTTAAGTAATATTTACAACGAATCATGCTTTAAAATGGTACCTAATCGCTTTACAAGTACAGTTAATTTTTGATTGTATTGAATCCATCACGAATCTGTTGTTACTTGTTACGACCGATTGCTAACCAATTTAAAATGCCTCAGGACAGGTAGCAAAGAATACGGATTGGGGATAAATAAATAGCCAGGGGCGGATTTCCCTATAGGCCGAGTAGGCCCGGGCTTAGGGCGGAAAAATTTGTTTTTTTAGTAGTTGCCTAATAGTTACTAGCCCACGCGCCTACGTGTAAGACAATTTGTGAATAATCATTGTTACTCACAAATAGAAATGGTAAGAATCAGTATCTGAAATACTGATTGAGATAATTAAATCATTAACTGACTATCGTTTTTTTTTCAATTTAATTTAATTTCTATAATTTATTTAATTTTTCATGCTTTTCAGCACATAGGGGGGCGGCAATCTTTCGTAGGCTTAGGGCAGCCAACGTATCAAATCCGCCCCTGTAAATAGCTAGCTTAGTACACAATCATCTCACCACAGCTATGATACCAGTGGCTAGTCCCATCAGAAACCTGGCCACATACATCAGCTCAGGTAAGCTCGTATTCAGGAGGATAACCTGGAAAATATGATCATGTCCATGATAAAACGCCTACATAAATATGATGGTTATATCGGACGTGTTTTTACTGTCTGAAAATGTTGAAGATAACTACTTAATTATTGTAAAGGAACTAAAACTTGTAGCTGAGTACAAAAACTGAATGGATAAAAACTAGCTATGCCCTGCGGTTTCATCCACCGCTCGGCAAGAATTGGGCTATCCAATGCAAAAAGATTCTTTCAAATAGTCCAGTAGTTCCAGTGATTATCCTAGTCCTTTGCAACAAATATAAATGGTAGTCAATTAGTGTCTTAGTTTTGCATGAACGTACCGCACCTATGAGCGCCGGCACGGCTGACCCGAAGAACGTGCGCCGACGTCCAGCCTTCTCGTTCAACACCTGCCCGAAATAGCACCCGAGGAGCGCCCCTGCCGAGTGCAGGGACACTACCCACGATGTCTGCGTCTATTCATTACAGTGAACTTCAGTTTGTATGGTAAACAAAAGTTTCGCAACAAATTCATGGGAAATAAAATGTTGTTCAGCTTTTGTTTGCCATTAAGGGGTTTTAGTTGCTCAGTCAAGTCCCTCTGGCGAAGACAACCTTGATTGCGAGATAATCTCCTAAGAAAATCTGTGGGATACATACATATTAGCACACTTCCTTGTTGGATTAGATTGCATGGATTGACAGAAACACCAAGGGCTACATGTTCAGCTCCTAATTCCTACTACTGACCCTACAGTTACAGAGTCACCTACAGTCTGACACGGATATGCAAAACGTCAATTCAACTTCGATATCACATTAGTTGTAGGTCTCAGTGTCGTGTATTATGTTATTGAGTACATTCGCCTTTACTATAAATATTTAATTTCATTCATCGTTTACCAAATCATCGAATTGAATGGCTATCGACGAGGGATATACCTACATAAGTAGGTAATCTCTTTTGTATAGGTAGACTGATTGATTGATATTCGACTGCTGCTGAGGAATTATTATTCATTAATGTTTTCATTTCTACGAAGTCTATTAACAATTTACAACTGAAAACTATTTAATATCGTCCTACTTTCTAATGATTAATCATTCTCTTAGCTGCTATACGCCGCGTCGATTTGGCATTGAAGCACTGCGCTAAATTATTACTTGCAGCTGTTTATCTGCTATTTATCCGATCGATTGTTAATTTACTTACATCAGTGATAACAACATTCGCTTCACCACTTGTGAACTTTGGAATTGCCGGTGACGACCACGCCAGTGTTGCTCCAGTGAATGTAAACGCGAAAGCAGCTGTATTATAAAAATTTAATTTTAGAACATTTCAAACTTGCTTTATTTCAAATTTTCGCGCTATAAATGTTGTTTACTCACCGCTTATGCCCGCGAAATATTGCACTTTTCTGTCTGGTTTTTCGGTCATTTCGTGTATTTTTATAAACTTAGAAATAATAATTAATAAAACTAATTTATTTGTAAATGCCGCTATTACGAAACAAGTAAGATTATTTCTTATCTGAATAATTAAATACGAAGCACTACAACTAGGGTTGCCAACTTTTTTTGAGAAAAAAAACGTATAAACTGGTTTAGATAGGAAAAAAATAAAGTATTAGGAAGAAAAAAAAAGTATTTTTCAATATTTTTTTGTTCCCTTTAAAAACGTATGTTTGTGCTTTTAGCACGTGCAAGGGGCTTTGGAAATGATGTGTGAATGAGAAATAATTTATCTTCAATTTTTTCTTTTTCAACTCGGGAGCTTTTGTTTCTCTTAAGTAGAGACTTACCTACCAGATAAGATGAAATATGAATCGTACTAGATATGTATATTAAATTTATTATTTTACTACTATTATAAATGTGAAAGTTTGAATGGATGGATGTTTTTTACTCAATCACACCAGAACGGCTGAACGGATCTGGATGGAATTTGGGACTGAGATAGATTGTAGTCTTGAATAGCTCAAATGGTTTTATTTTCTCACACACTATGTCCATCAAAACTTCCACGCGAACGAAGTCGCGCGCAACAATCTTACTAACTACTTATTATAAATGCGAAAGTTTGTATAGATGGATGTTTGTTACTCTTTCACGCAAAAACTAGTGAACGGATTTGATGAAATTTAGCACACACAGTTTATAATCGAGGTTAATACATAGGATACTTTTTATCCTGGTAGTACGATCCTGTGGGGCAATTATCGAACTAATCGGCGGTAATAAGCTAGCAACTTTGTACACACGGTGGCACATCAAGCTATACATTTCCAGTATAATTTGGCCTCGCTTTGTATAGGTTTTCCGCACAATGAGAGATCCGCATAAACTGGTATTGTATAGCTTGAGTGGCCGTCGTGGTCACCTGTCATGTCACATTTACAACTGACATCTAACATTTCATTCAGTAATTATAAATCGTTAAGTACGCATAATGAGTATTTCGTTTTACGCATCATAGTAAATGTAGAAAATAAAGTATTTTTGCATACTTTATTTGTATGTAAAAGTATAAAGTATAATTACCAAAAATAAAGTAGGATACGTTATTATAAAGTATGGTTGGCAACCCTAACTACAACGGCCGCCTATTATCTCAACAATCAACTGTCAGGGTTGCGCCGACGGCGACGAACGGCACGGTAGTAAATATGACATAAGTGTGCGAGTAGGCGGGAATGCTGTTCAACCGAGACTAAAATACTGAATCAGAAACAGCAGAATATCTAGACGCGCTCGATCTAGTACTTTTATGTTTAGGTACTTACTCATTTTTTTATCACATTAATTGAGAGTGGAAATCGGAATACTAGATAAATCGGTACTGGATTTTTAGGTATACAGAAATGTAACTGACCTCTTTTTATTGTATTATGGTCTACCCTCATTTTCTTATAAAAAGTCATATTATGGTTTTTGCTGGCGCCAAATAGGTACCTAGAACGCGATTTAAAGAATTTATGAAAGTTACATAGACTATCTAAAATAAGAAGCAAAACCAGACCTTAATGGGTATGTAATATTTTTTTTTAGTCTTACCCACTGAACTGTACAATTTTATAAGTCAGGCCCATAGCCTGATAATAAAGTTGAAGACAGAATCTGACTAAAGTTACGTTGACAAATCTGAATAAGACGCATTAACAACCTACTAAAATTCAATTGCTTGAATCAAACTTATTCGTTTTAATTAATAATTAGTTAGCCTTGAATTAGGTTCTGTAATACGGGCCTTAGCTTTCTTTTGAATATTTCTCTGTCAATGATTAAAACCGCACAATAAAACAAAAACATTAGCTTAAATACTATAATTATAACATAACTAATACAATCACTTTGGTTCAAAATCTTCTGGCATTTTTTCTATAACATTTCTTATCTGCATAGCAACTATAGGATTACCTGTACTTATATCTGAAATAGTATATGGCTGCAATAGAGTTACATTTCCTATTACTATTTTGTCTTCCAAATCTATTACTGGCAGCAAGTTCATTTTGAACCATGATAAAAGTTTTGTTTTTCTTTTGACTATGTCTTGTTTTGACTCTGGTTGAGTTTCCTTTTTCTGCGGTGGTATGATATTGGGAGGTGTTTCTTCAAATGAAATGTCCACTAATGCGTGACCAGGGATTACAACTGTTTTGTAACCATCTTCTTGAGGTACCGACAGGATAACACTGTAACAAAGAACATTCAATAAATAATTATAGGGAAAATGAAAATTAGGAAAACATACCGCAACATTATCTTTGTAGATAACATAACTTTTTCCCTTGTAGGTGTTGGTAAGAGTTAGAAAAATAAATCTTTCTCAATGATATTGTAAACATGATATTGTTACGTTCATAGTTACAGACATTTAAAATCTGGTTGTGCTGGTACACGCTCGCTTATACTTATAGTGCACACATGTTGACATATTCCACTAATGAATAGTACAAAAGATAGTTTAAGCACGTAAGTAAAAGAGATAGCTATCATTTGAATGATTGTAATTCAAATGTATTGTCCAGGCATAGATTATGATTTACTTGACGCAGACTAAAGTTGTCCCAATTGAGACGTATTTGAGTCCTCACAATGCACACGCTAGTAACATATTTGCCTTATTTTATATGTTACTAGCACTTTGTCCGCGACTTCATTCACAAAAATTATGATAGCTCTACTAATAAACATGATATATAATATATTATATATTATAGCCTATGAATACTGCTACGAATGATCTAGCTTTCTGCCAGTGAAAGATTTTTTTAAATTGTGTTATTAGTTATGGAGATTGCCTCCTACATACAAACTTACAAACAGATTTTAATACAGATATTATTAAACTTTCTACTGTGTATAGGTAAATTGTTGTCAAAGCTAAGTATAAAACTGATTTTGATGCAATTAAGCAGTTTTCGTAGGAAGCATCATATCAAGGCCCTGGAAATCTATACAATGTTTTTGTATAAATTTAACCTTGAGCACAGCATAATATTGTATCAGGATAACCTGATTTACCTGAAAGTAACAGGATCAACTGAATGAATAAATCCAACATAGGAACAATTCTTAATAAGGTCAACTTTCACATATTTATGTTGATTAATATTATCTAAAAAGATTCCCAAGTTGTTTTTCATGTGTGCGAGAGTAAATTTATTATTTTCGGCCTCCTCTTTAGCTTCGCTCATATTTTTTTTTTTTTTGTTTTGAAAAGTTATTAAAGAGCAATAAGAATCTCGGCTTCCAATTATAAAATTTAACGTCTGGTTTGTTACAGTTTCCAATTCAAAAACAAACTTCTGCTAAACAGCATGTGGAAAAGTGTACTTAATGAACAAGTAAAATTAATAACAAACAGACAACTAGTAGGACTGTCAACTGTCAAGTGTAAAAATCTGTCACTGTCATCGGTAAGGAGCAGACATTTTGCAAAAAATGTGTTGCCAGTAAAAACTTTTTACAGCGCAAAAAAAATATCGTTGTCTGGGCCCATCATGCGACTGCTAGAATCTACCAAAAAATCATATCGCAATCATTAGGTTCAAAATTGACTGGGAAAATTTTACAGTTTTGGGTAGCTTAATGTGCTGGCGTCTGTACATAAATTACCCTAAGCGCATAGGCTAATAAATTTTAGTTTGTCCTAAATTAAGTAAACGTTATATACATTAATAAATATCGCTGTCACTGTGGTGAAACTGGCAACAGCCTCGGACACTAGATAACTTGTCATGCAGCCGAAGTGTGAGCCGTTTTGCGGCGCACGCGAACATAAATGACATTATCCGACGAGCTCTTGTCACCGTCGGCGTTCCAGCTGTCTTAGGACCCAATAGCTTGGCACGCGACAATGGCAAAAGACCGGACGGCATGTCTTTGTTTCCTTGGAAGATGGGTACGCCTTTACTGTGGGACGCATCATTTGTCGATACTCTTCCGGGCTCACAGCCTTTTTATGGTAATTTCTAAACGCCTAGTTGACGCTTCCCGTGCCTCAAGGGCTGGCGTTTACCTTGGCCAGAGGCTAAAAGTGGTGCCAAATAACGTGGCAACGCCGTTAATCTCTTGCGCACATTACCAGACAGCATTGAGGATTTTTTTCATACCCTTTTATAGAATAAGAATAGAATATAAAGTTTATTTTGCAAATATGGGTAATACACAATAGTTGTTTTCAAATATCAAAGGTCAGTCATATTTTACCATTCGGCATGCAAACATTTACATTATTTATGAAACATGTACTTACATTTTAAAGACCAGTTCGATTATATTATTATTATTACAATTATCATTAAATAGATCAGTTAATAAGCAAATTATATCATTTTCATTAATGAATTAACTTTTGCATTATAATTATCGTTCAGTAGATCAATCAATAAATTATCATTTTCAATTCAATTATCATTCCATTAACAAATTATCATTATCATTAAAATTAATCAACAAATATATTTTTCTTTGTTAGAAATTCATTTATACTATAGTACGCTTTATCCATCAAAAATTTACGTAGCCTACTCCTAAACATCACCGTATTTATATCTTTCCAACTACTTGGTAATTTGTTGAAAATAATTGAGGCCATGCAATAAATACTTTTGCGCATCAAAGTGGTTAGATAGGCGTGACAATTTATAGCAAACTTTGTCAAGTACCATGGTACTTGACAAAGTTTGCTATTGTCACGCCTATTCCTTGGGAACACATCAGCTAGGCGTTCAAAACGACTTGACTTATAGTTTCTTATTAGTTCGGGTTCCGTAGTCAACAAGGAACCCTTACAGTTTCGCCATGCATGAGCATGACTGTCCGTCTGTCGGTCCACAGCTTAGCTCAGACTCATAGTATTAAAAGGCTGTAATTTGACATGAATATACAGATTTGTTACGCCGACAAAGTAATAAAATATCGAATAGTGTTTTTTTAGGATATCTCACGTAAAATCGTAACCGTCAGAATCGCGGGTGTAAGATGTCTGTAACTATAGGGATGACATGATCATGCATGATCAAATCCTTGTTTTTCAATAAAGATTGAAAATTAATTTATACGTGTCTCAGCGTTTTTGACAATTCTACTCCAGAAGGGTTAAAAAGGGATGAAAGTACAGGTTACTTTTTAATCCCGGTAGTACGTTTCCATCGGATATTTTTCGACATTCACGCGGGCGAAGCCGCTGGCAAAAGCTAGTAAACCATATAAATGTTCTAAAACGTACGTTTTTATCCTAAAGTTAGCCGCCATCCTGATGTCAGGTTGTCGGGTGAATTTTAATTCAATTAACTTTTTTCAAATTTGACATTAGGAATAAAATGTACGTCAAGTGTACGAACACTATTTAAAACCTTCTTAAATGTTATACAAGCTCTGATATTGAAAAAGGCATGTGAGCCGCCATCCTGATGTCATAATGGCGGGTTGATTCTAAACCAATCAAACTATTTTGATCAACCAAAGCAAACTTAGCTTAGGTAAGTAATTCGATTATAGGTTCAAAAGTACAAATCCCTCATAGCGCCTGACAAACCTTTTTTTTTTGTTCCCGGGGTGGAAAATCCACACGGATGGCCCGCGCCCTGGGGGGGCGATGGAGGGATCTGTCGGACTGTAACCGACTCAAAACCACCCGGTGTTCCCTTCCCACACTTGCACCGGGGATCATGGGAACTAGTGCGCCTTCCATCATCCCCGGCTAGTGCCGGCCCACTTCTGCGGGCCTCCTCAAATCTGCGGGGGGAGTGAGGTGTACTCCCCCCGTAACGCCAATAGGGGGGCGCGCGGAACACTACGCGCCGCCGCACGGTGGGCCGAAAATCGGCTTTCATAGACTTAGGCATTTTATTTTGCAAGTGCCAGTTTTTATGCCGGATATCACTTCTATTAGTTATAACAATATACAAAAATTACACCAGAATTGATTCTGCACAAAAACGAAGGAATTATAATTTTTTTACGAAAATTTTGTATGGAGCTAGTATGAAAAATCGAAATATCTCCAAAACGGCAGGGATAACCGTAATATCCTTATAGGGGGTTATAGTACTAATTATTTGTGATTTTTTGACATAAGTTACATAATGGTTGTGAATGCCGTTTTTTTTTTTAAAAATCGTCAAAATATTTTCATTTATTTTTACATATGAAACGTTCCTTTTAGTGTTAAAGTTGAAGATTTCAGAGCTTTAACAACTCTTAACATAAAATAGCATGACCTCTATAGACCTGAAGGACTAGACAGAGGTGAAAGAAAAGTTATTTTGTAAGTTATTGTACCCTTTTTGTGGTTGTTTTTGAAGGCGGTTATATTTTGTTTGAAAACTCGGTGTAATCTGTTGATTGATATAGTGAAACAAGGCTCGGGAACTACCAATGACGGGAATACCGCAAGGAAGTTTTTCGAGTTTCCCAATGAAACTGCAGCTATTACTGGGTTGGATCAAGACCTGATAAAAAGATTTGCTGTTATTTTGCAAGCAATAACATCTGGTGAGAAGATAGATGTCATCAAATTTAAAGATTTTGCTCGCAAAACAGCAGAAAAGTACGTGGAATTATACGACTGGTACTACATGTCATCAACCGTACATAAACTATTAATACACGGTGCTGACATAATCGAAAAAAATGATATTGTCCCTGACAAACCTAACCTGACCTAAGAAAAGCTAAGCTTTATTTGGTGACGGCAAAGTTACGTATTCCGAGTAATTCTCGGTCGACGTGAAGTACCCTAAAAGTTTCAATTTACTTTGACTAGGCAAAATAATCATTAGGCGACATAAATAATGGCCTATTATATACGGAGGAGTGTGAAATTCTATTTGGCATAGTTAAGTTCATAATGATTAATTATGGAGGACTGCATAAATAAAATTAATGAAAAAAAGAATAAATAACACTCCTCCTTTTGATCGGGGGTTAAAAAGGAGAATTATCGTCGAATTTCGACCATTGGATGATCACTAGTATTTTGTTCGTGTTTATTAAGGAGCTTTAGTTATTTTCCAGGTTCTGTTTCTGCTTTTGAGGTACGGAACCTGAAAACGAAGAACAAGGCGGCATTAGTTCCGATTATGACCATGGGTCAAAAGAAGGTTCGACTGTCGCGTTAGCAACGCAAATTAATTATTCGTAGAATATCAATTACCGAAGGTCAGAAAAATCAAATTTTCTTACTTTTTTTTGCTGTGGTCTGTATTAGGTTGTATGTTAATCAACATTTGTTTTGTTCCTATTGATTAATAAACTTATTTAGATTTTTAATTTATAACGTGCGACCGTAAAAAACATGTATGTACAGAATTATAATCATTAATTGGTCTTAATCACAGAACATTAATACTCTAGCGAAAAGAATGTCAAGTACGTACTATATGAGCCCGGGTTTTTACGCCATCTACTGGGAGCCCCCTTAAAACTTGACCAAAGAAAACTACGCAGGTTTAAATTTGGTCCCAGAATATTATATTGTGTATGTGTGCGTAGATAATACACTAATATAGGCTATTTGTGTATGTGTGTGTTACTTTATTTTTGTAGGTAAAGTTTCGAATGCTCATATTGGAAAATCAGAATTATGTTTAGCATTCATTAGATCTTTTAGAATTCAACTTGCTTTAAGGCCTACGCAGACCGGGACGGCATGGCAAAGGGATTTAAATTTTTACTAATGGACATTCAAACGTATCGATATAGAAATACGACATAAATTGCTATGCTTTAAAATGATGCCGTGGCATCGAAAGGGATTTCATTGCACGGCATTGAAAGACGCGCCACGGGCTCCCGCGGCGGGATGCCGTGGCGTGCTGCTGTAGGCAACGGCATGCCAAGGATTCCGGCGCTCGTTTTGACACACCGCGGAGTGAGGCAAAATTTTCTTTTATCCCTATTATTAGCCTGTGCACCTTCTTCGTCTGCAATAATCGATATCAACACCAAATCCCAATCTACCATTTTAAAACTGAGGCACATCAACACTCGATTCAACCCAACTGAAGACTAAAAGTGTATCGGGCAGCAGGAGCTGCCGAGGCGTGCTTTGTCGTGCCGCGGCACGCCGTGGCAAGGCGCTGGAATGCCGCGTCCGTGGTATCTAAGCGGCTAATGTGCGCTGACTGACGGCAAAATCCCTTGCCATGCCGTCCCGGTCTGCGTAGGCCTTTATCGATACGGACAATAAGCGAGTTTGAAATGTTTATTTTGAAACTGGGTCTACTTAATATCTTTACACACACTGCACTTTTATAAATACTTTACACAGTTAGAAATTAAGTTATCTATAAAACATTTCAAAATTGCAGTCTAACCGTACTAATTTAGGTAGTAACTTTCAAGTTTAATTAAATGTCCGAAAATATATTAAGTGAATGTATTTAAGCTATTTAGACTAAAGGAAATGCGTTTGTCACATCAAAATTTTATTTTATTTTACGTGGTGTCATTATAGTATATTCAGCATGTTAGACAGAGACGGCAAGAAATTAAACCATCACTACTTTATCACGTTTTCAAACCCCCGCCTGGTCCAAGGTCCCTGATACACCGTTTGATAGGGCCTAAGTCTTAATAAATGTTAGAATCCATTATTTTACTTATACATTTATCAATGAAAACATCACTTTTTTTTTATTTTCCCCGAAGGGAAGGCCATATTGCTGAAAACATCACTAATAAAACCATAGACACACATTGGTCTATGGTCCACTAATTGATGCTTTCTATGATTTCTTTACATGGCAACACCGAATACCAATTTACAGGATTACCCGACATTTTCAGATTGCATTAGTAAGAATCGTCCTTATTACTTATGAGGTAAGGTCTAAAGTCTTAAATATAAACTTTAATGAACGATATGTGCAGACGGAATGTGACTCCACGTCACCGAGTGCATGCATAGGTATATACGAGTTACTTACGTTACGACGGCCGGCCGAGTGGGGCAGACGTTAATTCAGTGTTTAGAACGGCTATTGCACCGTGCACAACCGCGCTTCTCTTCAGTTTCCAGCTATCTTTTCAAATCCTTATAAGGTAGGCCTTTTATTTTATTATTGTTTATTTACTAACTAAAAAATAACTTTGGAAAGAGAAAGGGCTCGCATATTTGCATAACATTTTGACAAAATGGCGAGCCGGTCTGATCTTTAATTAATTGTTGTTGTTGTATGTCCTTCAAAAAGTAATTGTCCGATACAACGTTTATCTTGCGCACACACGACATCCATCCGTTTTTATCAACAAATAACGAACCGAAATCGCATTGGGGGTCAAGATAAAACTATAATTAGGTATTTGGTACGAATTGGAACCTACTTTGCCGTCATTTAATCCTGCTTATGTTGAACTTCTTACTGTGAATTTACGTCAGATTCTTAAAATGTATTATTAATCTCTCCATCGATGACTAGGAAATTCCAATCGTTATCAGTTATGGCTCGACACCGAACTCGCAAGTCGAGTTTGGTTGAAAAAGATAACAAACAATACAAAATGGCGATCAACTGCGATAAGGAACTCCGACTCCGACCCACTTGAATAGTTGAATGTAAAAATAGAGCCCAATGCTAGTTACGGTGTTACGGCATAAGTAATAGGTATATTTCGTATAACACTAAATGTAGGACCTAGAATTGCTTAGACTGCATGCTTCTCTCGAGTTATCTGCTCAAATCTAGTCATTAGAAATCGATGATTCAGTATTATTTACCAGTGCCTATTTTCATGTAAATACATAGATAGATATAAGTACCGTAACGGGTTCTAGAGATTATGCAACAAGTCGTTAATTAGATACCTACTTAATTAACAGCGCCGCAAGTTAGTAGTCCTATTTATATTTGTTCAATATATACATTTATTTTCTGGGACTAAATACACACTACATGAACAAGTAGGTACTTACGTACCCGTAAAATTGAGAATGAAGAATAGGTATTGTTTCTTTTCAAAGTTATGCAAGGTGAACTCTTCTTTGTGGATTTCCTTCTTCCAGTACATTTTACACCTATAAGAAACCTAACACCTGGGTCCTTGAGGTTCAAACTACCTGAGATTTGACCTTTGCTTTTTGTCATGTAGGAAGTTCATCCAAGTAACGACTTCATAGTAGGTACTACTAGTTACTAACAAAGACTCGGTTATGTAGCTTCATAAGTCTTTTTATCAGGCAAAATTGGACATAACAAAACAAAAAATGCGTTATGTTCATATCGTTGTATTATCCATAACTCTAATGACATCAATTAATTAATTGGAAGATAATTAATGATGATCATACATACCTACTTAACTCTAATGACATCAATTAATTAATTGGAAGGTAATTAATGATGATCATACTTACCTGCTATGCCTCGCCCTGCGAAATTGAGTTCAAGTGCAGTAACGTTCTGAGTCTGACAAAGAGTCATAGTTTATATTAGTCAATACATCTAACAGATATCATAACTGTAAGCAGGTTTTTTTCAAATTTGCCAATAAATTTAAGGGTAGTTTCAATAAGAGTCAAAAAGTCTATGCCGCTTATATTCATTGTGATTAGAAGTCATGAAAGTAATTATTCAGTGGTCAATAGTTGTAAAAGCTCATAGAAAACTTGATGACATCTTGATATTTAAGTGGCTCTAACATCGATCCTCGATTTATTTACCAAACCAATCATTCGTTAGGTACTTAGGTATTAAAACTTTGTACCAGTGATTCAGTGAACAAAGATAAATAAAAATAAATACAGTCGCATATGTGTTATTTATGAACACAGAACATTTATGTAAGTAGCTACTTACTTTATTCCTACATAATACCTAATAGTTAACACTGTATGTTTCTTTCTTTGCAGTAAAATACCGGCAACCAACAATGGCGAATAAAAAGTGAGTTCTTATTTATTTGTAATTCACATAAATAGATGTTTGTGTAAATCCCCGGCAACTGCGCAGGAGTACCGAGTTTGTAGCTATATGCAAATATTAACCCGGGGAATCCCGTTAATGTAGTTCCTCTAACTTTTTTACTGACTACCTTTTGCCTGTGGCTTCTAATGCATAGAGGTCGGTACATTCTTACGTGTTAACTCACGTCGTAGTGTGTGTGGCGCGCTCAGTTCGTTCAGCCATCGAGCCGTGAAGGCGTGCAATTAAAAATTAATATGAGCTATATGCCAAAGACCAATGGAGCCCAGCATTCTGGTTGTAAACACATCAGACAGAATACGAAACACCAAGCTACGCTCCATCGGGCGGGCCACGTGTGCCACATGCACAACGATCGCTGGGAAGTCCCCACACAATGGATGCCTAAGTGAGGATGAACGTCGTCCCCGTCGCCGAGGCTGACCTAGAAAGAGGTTCGAGGTGGGGCACGAAAATAGTACCTGGAAAGATATGTTATATAAGATATGGGAGGCTTGTACCCAGAAATGAGACGTCCAAGGATATTGAAGAAAAAAATGTTAGGATTTTAACGAGATTTTTTTTTTTAACAGGGCCGGAGCGGTATCAATTGATCTGCCAGAATGTCCAGTCTGTATGGAGACCATGACCGCACCGATATTCCAGTGCCAGTCAGGGCATAGCCTGTGCAACTCCTGCACCCAGAATCTGCTGCCGCCGATATGCCCGATCTGCCGCCAAAACCTCACGCAAATGAGGAACTGGCAGTTAGAAGAAATTATTGCTAAGGTAAATTTGACCGTTTAAAACGATAGGTGCTACCGTGCAGCTGTATAGCCATTACTTGGGAGTTGTTGAGCCGCTTCTTATCCTCAACAAAACTTACGACTAGGGAGTGGTGATAGGCAGGCATTTTGGGTGACAGATTTGTTTAAATCTAAAGAAAAGTGCTGAGAGAAGAGATTAATTTGAATAAGTGACCTTTATTGCCTGCGGTCAGGGGCTCGACAGTGGACTTTAAATTCATTTCATCATTTGAATATATAAATGCGGGTTTAAGTAAACCTACTTGCTTTTTAGCTAATAATCTACGGATTTGCCGCAATTGGGGACTTTGCGAAGGACGGAAGCGTTTGATTTATCAAGTACATAGTTATTTATACATAGAAGTGAAAATGTATTGTGAATAGGCGTCGAAACATGTATTATTTCAGCGTGATGATAAAAATGAGTCATAGCTGTGAGTACAATGTACCAGTACCTACCTACTTTTAATAAGGAGAAAACTACATGATTAAGCTTGAGAGTAATATAAGTACCTTCTGAACTACTTGGTTGGTAGTAACTTTACACTTTTAAGACTACTGCTTTGTAAATATTACTCAGAGAAAACCAAAGTGGTGCGAAAAAGATACCGTTTTAACTGATTGCTACGGTCATACATAATACTATACCACATCATACGTTAGGGGTTTTACAATAATTTTTGAAGGCGGCTTGTATGAATGACATGACCCTTTATATTCCGTGGCTTCGCTACTAGCGTGGAACAAGTAACTAGTCTTTCAGATGCCTTCATCAGTTAATTCTGTAACCACAACTCCAAGCCCCTTTATTTCGTAGCTTTCATGGCATCAATATCTTTCAGGCAAAAGTGGGGTGTCCCAATAAGTCTTCGGGATGTGTGTTCACCATGGTGTCAGTGGACTTGGAGGAACATCTCAAGGAATGCATCTTCCGAGAAATGGACTGCCCGCTCGGTGTTGTGTTCGGAAAATGTTCCTGGACAGGTAAACATTTTTTTTCGTGTGCTTACTGCCTAACCTTGTCAGAGTTTTTATGCCGGCCATGGGCCTCTGACTTGACTTCCCATGCCGTCGAGAAATATCTCTCAGGCATGCTGGTTTGGTTTCCTTACGATGTTTTCCTTCACGGAAGCAAGTGATAATTATACAGTACGGTCGTACATACATCCGAAAAATCAGACATACTCGAGACCTATGACTTGGCAGTCTGACGGTCACACCGCTACGCTGCTGACGGTAATAATAATAAACATTCTGGGGAATTGCATCATGAGAATTATAGATGATTTGTTATTTGATTATTTCACAGTTCATAATCAAAGGAGTATCAAATCAAAATGATTGGTACTTCACTCACATATTTTTATTCTGTTTACAGGCAAACTGAAGGACATGATGGAACACTTCAAGGATCGTCATGCCTCTCACTGCAACGTCGCCACTGACGAAGAAGTAGAACTCACCAACATTGACATAAAAAATGATGACCGTCACTTTTACTTGGTAGCCCAAAGCAAGTTCCTGTTCATCCTAACTGTGAAAATCGACACTCTTCAAAATATGGTGTACTGGACTATTCAGCACATCGGCAACAAAAAAACAGCACATGATCACATTTATGAGATACACGTCTCGAGCAAACAGAATCCTAGAAGGAAAGTCGTGTTCACGGAACATTGCTTCAATGATGCCATTAAGCCTGAAGAGATCTTCCGTCAAGGGAAATGTGCTGTTCTGCCTTTGGAAGTGTTGGTGCACTACATCAAGGACAAGAAATTGTCATTCAGATTCTTTATCAAGAGGATCCCGCCACCACCGGGCAAGAATAAGAATGACAAGGGTGATGGCAAAAATGATAACAAACCTAACCCAGGACCGGCCCCTAAAGGCCCCGGGCCTAAGGGACCTAAAAATGCGGAAGGTAAAAACAAGCAGAATGGAGCTGGGCCCCAACCAAAGGGCAAGAAGGCACAGGCACAATCGTAATTTCTCGGAATTGCGCCACTATCCCATTGATTCGCAGTCGTCGAAAAGTGGGTTCTTTTTTTACTTTATTTCCTATATTTTATGTAACTAGATTGACTTGTTATTATGAGGAGGTCAACATTGGAGTTCAATTCTCGTGATTACGTGCATCACATTAGGGCTTCATAATGATGGTACATTATTTCAAGTACGTAATGTGTGTATTAAATAAGGCAGCCATGTGTTTTCTTCAAAACATTGAGTTACAGGAGTAGGTACACGCGAGGAGTGTGTAAGCAACCACACACGGCCTCGCTCGCGTACCTACACCTTAATGCTTGGCTGGGCTTGTCATTAAATATTCAGCTCTGTTGCAATCAATCAATGGACAAGCAATACGTTCCGCAGTGATCCATTAGTGAAACTGTAAACGAACGAAAAGCAGCATAGCATCAAATCGTGAAGAAATAGTACAACAGTCATTTCAAACAACACCAAAAAGTTATCCAACATTTCGTGGACACTGCATAATAAGGCCATTTCAAAGCTAATTGTCCGATTGTTTCCGAGTCAGCAAGCGACATGATCCCAAAGTATCATGTGGCACGCTAAGGTACTCTGAATATTTTAAAAAGCCAGTCAATCGTTTCTGAGAAGGACAAGTAGCCTGTGATAACGTCGGCGTCGGGCATAAAATATAGAGGACCCGTAATTTATGTGCGCACGTGACATCCGATGAGTATTTTAGTCAAATGAGATACTCATACACCTATAATACACACATGCACGTATTTGACGAATGTAATATTTATATTATGAAGGCCCTTTGTAGTGCGCGAAAAATAAGTTTTGGGCTCTTATCAAGACCCAATCACTAACGATCATTGTAGTTACTTAAAAATGTTTTTTTTTTTAAATTGATTTAGTTAGTAGGTCTCTACCATATATACGTAGGTCATATAACAGCAGTTTATAGGTATATTATAAGAATATAAGTTAATATTTGTAATTCCTAAAGGTAGTTCCAAGCGGTGTTATGCCTAAGTTATTGGATCTCATAGCGAACACGAAGTCTTAACTACAAATGATTTTAGTGCTACCTATTCGAATATGATCCTAAGAGCCCTATAAAAATAGAAAACTCTTAATTGGATAATACTTATGGAGACCAAAATTGGTGATCCTGAAGCTAAAATTCCAAAACCTATCAGCTTACCTGTTTACTACACAATTTGTATGCTTAACTGTATGGGAAGGTTTTTTAGAAATCAAATGTGATTTTTGGGCTGTTTCAAATTATACAAAAAGTGAAGACTGGTGTTGATTGGTGGAAACAAAAAACTGATTAATAAATATATCACAATTTATGTAGAGGATTTAGTTTTTAGCACATTTATTTTGTTTCTTTTGAATTATACTTATTATATTATTATTAGGTACTTTTTTATGTATGACGAAGTACATACTTCAGCATATAAATAAAAATTGAATGTAAAATAACCTGTTTTCTTTTTGCCCTCTGAATCGGGACAGGATGGATGATATCCTTATTCCTATTCTTCATGGATTAACCTTTTGAACGCCAGAGCATAAACGCACGCGCTTAAATGGTGTTCAAAAGCTTAAATCCTACCTACTACTCAAATAATAATATAATCAACTTGCCTTACTTTCAATTTTGGCGTACAATATAGTAGCTATAGTCTATCTATCGTACTATTCAACTTGCCACAACGTATTATTCGGCTTTCGACAGGATATTATAGCATAAACATTGGTGATGGATGATTGAGGGGATCCCTCTTTGATCATATCAATCTTAGGTGTACGTTACCCTAGCAAGAAAGTGTCTCCTAGAGTTATATGAGTCGAACGTATAGTTGGTGCCTTATCTGCTGTAAATGTGCCCCCTGTCCACATCAACTAGCTGTTTCATTTATTATAGTCACAAAGTGCATTTAATATATTTTTAATTAGCCTCCAAAACTTTTGAACGCGACTGTACGGACAACAGCATAGGTATAATACGTCCAATAAAGAAGGTCATCGATATGTATGAATCCGTCGCTTTTTAGTAGTCATAGAAATTTGGTCGGATAACCAGCCGTTGTTTACATATTTTGGTTTTTTGTTAATATTTACTTAATGCGAAACATTCCAAGCTGAATATTTTCACCATACCTATATTTTTGACTAAAGGCACATTATTTTGGTTTACACCTACACATCTGGGATTGAGCCGGTTCCTTGTATTTTGCCGGGTTTTCATAAAACCGCGATAACTTGAAAACTATAAATATTTTCTTAAATCTAATTGGGGCACTAAGGTGTGCCCCTTAAGAGCTACTCGTGTATGTTTATTCTACAGGGGCACATGCAATGGTTTTAGAGATATACGATTCATCAAAACGTTACTCCAGCAGGAAATGCAATATCTCGGAAACCTGAAGGGGCACAGATTTTATTTTTGGGGGCACATTAAGGCACACATATAAGCTCTCTGGCCATGCACAATTTTTCTCTCTCCGATCATTCGTTTAGAATTTTCCTGCTAGAAAAACGTTACCCCAGCAAGAATCGTTTTTTCCAAAACGACAGGGGGCACACATTTTTTATGTGGGGGCACATTTACAGCAGATAAGGCACCAACTATACGTTCTACTCATATAACTCTAGGAGATACTTTCCTGCTTGGGTAACGTACACCAATCTTAGGTGGTCAATCAAATACTACGGTACTGAAAGTCACCTATTTAAGGTAACTCTGGACAATGAATTGGCGAGTCGTGTTACTGGCAAAAAAGCTATGCAATGGCTTACAGGTTATTTCTATTGGTTAAGAAAATCTTAACTTCGTTTTCCAACTATTTACCTATTTAGTTCAATAACTCCAAACGGACTGCAAATAACCAAGTCATGTTAGTAGCAAAGGTTCTACTTAAAAAGCTCTTTTCAACTATGTATATCTTATGGCTATTGGACCTTGGGGCAGATGCCCATTCTCCTTAAATTTATTTTCTGGGTTCAGTTCAATGATCCCTTGTACAGCTCTAGTTGAAAGCTAGCTTTTAGCTGTATAAGGCTCAGTGCAGACAGAACGGAGCGCAGCGAAGAGGATTTTATTAACACACTTGAAAATAAACTTAGGGTAGCATCCGCACTTATTAACAGGGAATTGTGATTAATTCAATCATTATCACCACATTAGTTGCAGTTTGGTGCGGTGCCGGTGGAGTCTCATTGTCCACACTGAAACATGGTGATTGACTGTCTTTTTCGAAACTGAACGGACATGCAGCTTTTACTGACTAGCTCAGCTCAATTCTACCTCGATAAAATGCGCCACGCCCTAAGTGGTATATGGAGGTTTCTAATCCAATTCAAACTACAAAATAAGTTTTATGTTTTTATTTCCTTACAGCTAGATGTTCATTTCTTGGCCTTGGCCTCACGTGTGGCTTTCCTTTCTGCAGCGCGGGCAAGCTGCTTTGCGGGTTTAAGGTTACCTTTTTTGCAGAACCTTTGGTTCCTCAGGAACTTGGGGTCCATCTGAAAAGAGAAGATCAATTTACAATTTATTCATTTGGACTAACATTAGGCAATACCTAGACGAATGTCTGAATACAAAGGTACTGTTGGATTTATTATCTGGCATGCAGTTGAGACCGCTGATAGCTGCCTGTATCCTGCTGTTCCCCACTAGATTTTCTTCTTGCAGTATGATATAATATTATGTTTGTCTAGTTGATTTTAAAATTGGTTTATATTTATATAGTGCTAGGCTCTGTGTTGTGAATTGAAATAGTACTTCCACTTTCATTTACCTTAGTGTTTGTAAAAAAGGGCATTAGTGTAATTATGCTGCTCATATATCAATGAGGTTTTATTTTCTGGCTTCAAAATAAAATTGTATTAAGGTAAGTAACTAATGATCAGTGATCGGAATAGGCTGACTATATTTGCCTAAACTACGGAGAACAGAGACAGTAAGTGGAGACTTCCTTACGACTATTTTTTTTCCCCGGGATTCGGGAAAAATCTTCAATAAGTAGAAAATAAGCTTTATTTAAGATGTGTAAAGACTATTTATAACTAAACTTGCAATTACCAAATTAAATTAAATTTTAATTTTTTTAATTAATAAATAATCTAACTTTAATTTTATTTTTAGATTTTTTAAATTTTTGTTTCAAAGATAATTAAATTATTTACAAACTACAAAACTATAATAGTAATAAATATGTACACTTAAAAGTGTTACAGGGCGTCCAAAAATTCGTCCGCATCTTTAATTCATGTATTCGAATTATATTTACGATCCTTAAACTAACCGTTGTATCAAATTATTCAAATACATGATTTAAGTTAGTTTTAGTGAAAATTCGTAAGATTTGTTAATTGCAAGTTTAGTTAAAAATAACCTTTACACATCTTAAATAAAGCTTATTTTCAACTTACTGAAGATTTTTCCCGAATCCGGGAAAAAAAAATATAGTCGTAACTCGTAAGGAAGTCTCCACTTTGTCTATGTTCTTCCAAGTTTAGGCAAATATAGTCAGCCTATTCCGATCACTGCTTTTATGATATTATCAGGTAAGACAACACAACACATTTCGTCATTAGCCGTACACATGGTAACTTAATTAATATAGTAAGTATTTAAAACAGTAAATGACTTAAAAATAGTGAGCTCTTGGTCACAGTCGTGATTTCACAATAATTGGTAATACTTGGTAATTGTATTCAAAACCACATCTAGGTTTTCATATTGTACAAGAGTTTACTTATGTGCTGTTTATTATTGTATTTACTGAAGGTAACTAATAATTTCACTTACGCCAAGGGTGGATTCGTGCCTCTGATTTCTAGGCTTTTTGATCCCATTCCTGTGGGCTTTACGGTCTGGAATAAAAGAAAATATCGTTGTATTTACAACACGTAAACTTAACCACAAAACCAAGTCTTTCTTCATCGCTTATATATCATGTTTTTCAGTTATGATACGGTAGGGAACATAAGCATTGCAATTTTCACGGTTTGTAATTCAATATGAGTCCACCAGGTTTCCTTTAAAATAATCTAGAAGTACTCACTTTGGTTATGATTTGTGTGATTCTTAGACTTTGCCATTGTGTCGAATTATGCGTTCTGTAAAAGAAAATAAGTATCCAATTACAACAGTTAACACTTGGTTTACTTGCGTGACGATCAAAACTTAATAAAATCAGTAAGATTTCTCAGATATTTAGGGGAATATTTCAAAATCTCAAAACACCAACCTAGAACAGCAAGAGAAAAAGACAAGAGGAAAACAATCCGCTTGAATGTTTCGTTTTTAATTTCCTCTGTTACTTAGCATTTAATTATTGCTGTCTCTGTCACACATGTTAAAAATTAGATTTGCTGTCCTGCTGTCATACATTCAATGATTCAAGTCTTCTTTGACCATAGTTGAAAACCCTGAAACGTGCAAACTGAAACTTCAATCAAATGTTCCTTTTCATTCAGAAAGCTATCAACAAAACAAAAATATTGAGGTATGTGCACACACAATTTTGATTTCGCGCTGTGCTTTTAGGGGTTCAATTCACTGTTGAACAAAATATCAAAAAAAGCTCTAAATTAAAGTAAAAGGAAGGTTACGGTTTTTTTGTTATTGGTTTTTGAGATGAGATTGCGACTTGAATTAATGTGAGCTTTTTGAATGAGAATATTTATTGGTATCTAACACCTAGCTATTACAAATTAAAAATATCGTTCAAGTACAGAACCTTAAAAAACTTCGTTTCAGAACCCAAAAAAAAACAATACGCGATGTGAAGTGACCGTAGAAGTGACAGTTGTCAAGTGACGACTCATGAACAAAATTCGTTTCAGGTCTAGAAACCTTGCATCTTTAGCCTGAAATTTATTTGTCGTTATTTTCTAGCACATGTATTACTTTTGCTAATCAGTACTCTAACACTACATTTTATGTTTAAAGTTTAATTTTAGCAACCCGAACTTTAAAAACATGTGTCGTGTTGTCTGGAGGTCTCGTCCTGTCAAGTTCTGATTAAAAGGAAATATTACAGTAACTAACTTAGATTGAATATTTAAATTCTTAGCAAGTCACAATGGTAGTGTTGGAGGGCGATTCCGGGGATGCCAAACCTATATCTTCCGAAGAAACTGAAAAAGAAGAAGTCAAATCGCCGAGACTTTTAACATTAGAAAGTATCCTTTGAATATTAAATAAGAATTTATTTGTGGACTCCTAACTAAAATATTTCGAATATACATAGCCTGCTCTGATATTACTGTAATATCAAACCATATGTTCTCAACATCTTAATCCTCTTATCTTTTATGTCATAATATCTAACTTCAACTTACTCCTTCAGTATATGTATGTAGTTATGTACCTACTCTTGCATTTTAACATCATTCGAATACTTTGTGTACTTATATTAAAGAAAACATGCACAGTCCCCCTGGGCTCCAACTAGGCTGCATACTCCCCTTTGAGTATGCAGCCTTGTTCATGCAATATGTTACTCATTTACATACTTATTACAGCAGCAGTTTCAGTTACAAAAAGACAAGTTCTTCAAACAACACAGTGGTTTTGAACTTTTGAGCAATCATGCTTTTTTAAGCCAGAGTACAAAGCTATGGCCACTTAGAACTTCAAAGTTACTTGGTACTTAAACATTGTCATCTTCCTTGCTTTGGGCTAGCCTAATAGATCTTAGATAATAATAATTATGCTGTCACCTATACAAAGTATGTCTGTGTCTGGTGTGACAGGGTAATTATTTTAAAACTGCACAATCAATTTTGTATTACAGTTTAAATAATCATTTATAGAATTTATTCTGATAGGTTTGTGTGTTATTTAACTTAGATATGGCAAAGAAATCCCAATGCCATGGGTGCTATGTAAGGGTAGGTCTTAGCGACCTACCCTTGCATACCCTATGTATTTAATGAATCTTTTCCAGTAGCATTCTCACTGTATTATAAATTCTGTACATACACCATAATAATATTTCTTAACTAGACTATTAGTCTTCCGTATTACTAAGGATGCTCAGCAGCAACATGGTCTGCGCCATGGGGACTTTCAGCGCTACCGAGGATATTGTTCAAGGCGCCTCAGGAGGCTGCGCAAAGTGCTCAAGATACCGCAGGTTTGTGAATCCCCACATTAATCTAAAGAGATAATTTTAGTTACGGGACTACAATGCGAAAACTGGAATGATACAACAATTTAAAAAAAAACTCCTGGTTTATCCACTAAATCCTTCCACAATAATATGCATATGAGTAGTACCTTGCATAGAAGATATGCTACAGTCTCTGTCCTCCAGTTATGATGAAAAAGCTAATAATAAGTCTTATTAACCTTAAAGAATGTTACAGAGCAAAAACCTCAAATTAAATCCGTCACTGGATCAACACTAATATAAAGCAACTGTGTCTTTATTCAAATCCAGAACATACTTACTCGATACTGGATGCTGAGCCGAAAAGAATAGTGACACAGGATCTAACACTGGAATGAGATACTAGATAAATCTTAATCAGTCTATTTTATACTGCCAAGTTAAAAATAAAAAGTTTCTCTTTCTTTAAGTATTGCTTTACAGTGAAATTGCCAGTTTTCACCATTACTAAATTATTGCACTGCGGCATTTCGACTGTTGCTGTTATTGCTGCTGCTAGGCATTCATTTATAATTAGTAATTGAATACGACGTCATTTAGTATTCCAACAACACCTACTAACGTCACAATTCTCATCTCCCAGGGCGATAGACGCCACTATCGTCGTCGCGACGTTACGACCGTCCACCTAACGGCGACATCGGCAGAGAGCCGTCTGTTATGCGTGCCGCTACTGCAGTCCGAGAGAGCGTGGGCGCACGCCATGCAGCTGCGGCAGGAGGCCAACACTGAACCGAGGAAGAAGTTCCATCTGGTAGCGAGGCTGAAGAAGGCTTATGCTCATGCTCAGACGCTGTTGCAGTTATGTGAGGTGAATATAGATTATTTTACTTTAGCGCCTTTGTGGCCTTCAACGTATGAACTCTGATTGTGCAATTCAGTTCACAATATCTGCACTGCGCTGCCGCAGCAGCATTACTTTGCAAACAATTAAATAAAGTCAATGCGATTCTGATTCTGTGATTGTATTGTTTTTCCAAAGATCGTATCCTTTTATTATGCCTTGTCATTATCAAAACTGAAAACATTGTTGGTTTTTTAAAAGTAGTTCAACTATTTACCTATTTATCCGACTGAATGTGTGTGAAAATGACAAAGCAGGAAGCTTGTTCAAATAATTCCAAATCAAAGCCGACATAATTTGGGAGCAGCAAATGCAACACAATATACACAGATCACACACAAACAGATCTACTGATTCATAGCAATAGCACATCACTACAATACATTTAATTGTGATCCTTTTTTCCTATAAAAGCAAAGTGGAGTATGTGATGCGCGCACGCAGTTAGAAGCGGGCGCGTACGCTGCGTGGCTAAGCGGCGCGTTGTTGGTAGAGCTGCAACAGTGGCGCCCCGCCGCGGAGGCGCTACATCGAGCGCAAATAGTGCTTGAGAAACTGTGTGCAGCGCTGCCTGAAGATGAGCGCATGGTTTACAAGCAGAAGGTATGTAACAAATGAATGTGGGTGTGTGTCCAACAACATTTCCAATCAGATTTTTTTCGAATTTTCATCCCCTATTTAACTTTAGGAGACGAATTTTCAAAAACCCGCCCTTAGTTCTCAACTTCGTCTTAAAAGTATGTCTTGTGCAAAATATCAAACTACTAGATCCAGCAGCTTAGACTGTGTTGCGTTGCGTTGTCTTTAGTAAATTTACTACTAAGGACAACGCAACGCAACGCAACACAGTCTGTAAACATTCAAAACACGAATAACTTATCGAAAATCTACTAAACTTTTAATAACTTCCCGTTGAATCTTCTGACTCTTTCGCTCTCACGTGTACAATAATAACCGAATGGTGTCTGTCTGTCCCAGGCTGAGGAACTGAAGCCTAGTCTCCGTTACTGCGCGTACAACATCGGCGACGAGTCGGCGGCCGGCGACCTCATGGCCATGCGCGGGCAGGGACTCATCGACAACTTGGACACGCTCATGGCGCAAGCTAAGTCAGTACCTATTTGGACATGTACAGTCGCCGTCAGATATATTGTAGCAGACAAGGTGACCAAATACTTCTGAACAATTTAAAATGTCAATAAGTTCCTTACACTACAAGTTATCATTAGTATCTGAACATTCATTAGTTCATTAATATCTGAGCAGATGCTTGTCAATAATTTCTATACACACAACCAACCAAAAATATCTGAACACTTACAACGTCAAGTGTATCGACGCCGATGGAGTAGTCTTAAATATCAGAGCAGTTGAGGAAAAATTGCAGTAGGAAGTGCTTCCAACTTTACTAAAAATACAATATTTATAGAAATTCTTTTGCTAATTTATAATTATACTATGATGACCCTGGCAGTTTATAACATTTTGTAGCTAATGATTTTCTATACAATTTGTATTCCCTTTCCATCGTATATATCTATACCTAGAACAGTAATTTGGTGTTCAAAAAGGGTGGATTTTTTTCCGGGAGTTTTGAAAATTGCTTATTTTAATGAGTTCGACGTGTTCTCTTCGAATTTTCACTTTGTCGCTCATTGTTTAATCTTGGCTGCTCGCACCGCCATACATTTTTTGGTAAAATCAATAGTCATTTATGCCTTCGCGGTAGAAATCTGGGGACAATGTGAAAATTCGAAGAGAGCACGTCGACCTCAATAAAATCACCAGTTTAAAAACTTTCCAAGTGAAACTACCAAATGACTGGACTAACCACCATAGTCAAGTCGATAGTCGTTTTTGGTTCGTCCTTTATATCACGCAGTAACGAATTAGGTAAGCTCAGTGTTTGTCTGCGTAGATACACTTGACGTTGTAAGTGTTCAGATATTTTTGGTTAGTTGTGTGTATAGAAATTATTGACAAGCATCTGCTCAGATATTAATGAAGTAATGAATGTTCAGATATTAATGGTAACTTGTAGTGTATGGAACTTATTGACATTTTAAATTGTTCAGAAGTATTTGGTCACCTTGTCTGCTACAATATATCTGACGGCGACTGTATCAGAGACGCTGAGTTAATGCGAGTTCATCCGCATCAAAATTCTTATTTAATTCCAAATGGATGCCTATCTCTTGGTTTAACTACGGCTAAACGGTACGTAGATTAACGCCCACTTGCACCACAAATCACTTAACGATTATTACCAAGCGAGTGACAGAAAGTAATCAAGGTAAGGTCAATCGCAGGTCAGAGATCACTAAAAAAAAAAAACTATGATGCTATGAAATACAGGCATGTGCTCACTCTGTTGAACTGTAACAAAACAGTGAAACAGAAACTAACAAACACAGCAGAGACATTGCGTTTCCATTCCATACACGCGCACTCATTGTTGTATTATTTCAGAGAATCCCGCTCTGGTGTGATGCATGAAGTGGAATGGCGCGGCCGTAAAGTATCCGTGAGGCCCGAAAAAGTACGTCTGTTCCTCATCGCACTGCAAGATCTTGAGAAGTCGGTCGCCAAAGCAGACACCGTACAAGCCAAGATCGATATCCTCGAAAACATTCTTATGGATTGCAAGGACGCTATTTCAGCGATTAAGGATGAGATCAAAACCGATCCGAAGCTCAAAACAGCTTCTGAAACGCAGTTGTCTGGCATCAACTACTTGTTGTCGTACTTGATGTATGTGCGCCTGATGCGTACAGTCGATAGGAACAACTTACTCGTCCAGCAAGCGGAGGAGGCTCGCAAGAACAACATTCAGATTGACGGCAAGAAGGTCCGGCCTCAGGACCTCGTCAGGCTTTACGAGATCATCTTGCAGAACTTCACCGAATTGCAGCAACTACCCGGATTCGAAACCGACGCCGCTTACCAACAAGAAATAGAGGCACTAACAAAGGCGTACCGCGCGTTCCGTTGCTATTACATCGCCCAAGTGCTGACCGGGCTGCGTCGCTTCAGGGAGGCCCTGGCTATGCTAGAACGATGCAGCAACTACTCTGCGGAGTCGCTCGGCAAGAAGCTTGACGACAAACAACTAGTTGCAAAGTTGCAATCATTGAAAAAAGACATCGAGAGCTGCAAATTCGAAGTTCATGCCGACTCCGTTCTTGAAGACGATGAAGACCAAGACGAAGACACGAAGTATACTTCTGGCAAGTATAAAGACAAAAAGCCACTGGTGGACCGTTTGGACGAGTACCGCGAGGATACTCAGGTCCTCACTAAGAACCCTAACATCTACAAAATGCCTCCGTCTATGGAAGCCATTCCTTGCAAGCCGTTATTCTTCGACTTAGCTTGCAACTTCGTAGAGTTTCCGAACTTGGACGACAAGACCGGCGCCTTGGACAATAAGAAGCAAGGTGCTGGCCTTACTGGACTGGTCAAAGGTTTCTTGGGATGGGGCAAAAGTGACAAGTAAAGCATTTTATATACACACACATTTTCATGGGTTTTATTATGTACCAGGATTTGTTTTTAAAGGTTCAAATTATATACATCTATAAATTATTCAGTTTTTTTTTTATTTTTCTAATAAGCCTCAGTGTCCTTCATCTATAGTCATGACATAGCTCTCTGGTTTGTATTCATGGTCGATCGTTCGCGTCTTAATGATGTGTTTGTAGATGAACGCGGATTTCCTCGGGGTGCGAGTGCGTTCGGGATCGTCGAAGTTGACTTCGTATAAGCCGAAACGTTCCCTGTAAAGATGATTCGAATTTAGGACAGCTTTTATACTGATACTTTCCTATCAACTTTCACCCATTCTATCTTGCCTGCCTCACTGTTTCATTCATTTTCTCGTCACATGCTTTTCAATAAAAAGGTCTCCATAGAAATATATATATTTTAGTACTTACGTATATCCAGCCAACCATTCAAAATTGTCCATCAAACTCCACGCGAAGTATGCCTTGAGGTTGACGCCTTCGTCCATAGCATCTAAGGCGCTTTCTAACGCAGCCCTATAGTAGGCTACCCGACCGTCATCGTCGATGCCTTCATGGGTAGACCAACCGTTCTCTGTGATATAGATTGGCACATCGCCATATCTTTCTTGTATGCTTTTCAGTACGATATACATGCTGTTTGGCATTTGCTGGGAATAAAGTATATTATTTACTTTTATGAAAGTTATGAATTTGCTGTTGCCATGTGTATCTTTTTGTGGCAAACGACATTAGTTTTGACTGATAAATATTTCGATTATGATAACAGCACTTTTAACTTGTCGATACTGCTGATATGATAAGATGAAACAAAGCATAAATAAATGAACACAAGTTCTATTTTAGTGCATGGGGGTCGGGATTGATTCCAAGAAGTTTCTCTTTTGCAGTCCGGATTTAGGGCGGTCGATGTCCATAGGTTCAAGGAAATTGCGAGTATTTTACAACTCTGCCTATCCCCACGGGTAATAAATGTGTGAAGAACTTACGTGCAGCCAGGAAGAAGCAGATTGAGGCCAGTCATCGGGCACCATCTGTGCAACCTCTATATCATCCAGGGGCGATGGTACAGCATGCTGGGATGTAAACAGCGAGAAAGACGTAAGGGCCCCCGAATAATGGTTAACGCCAAAGTAATCGCTCGTACCACGAGTATAGGCCTTCTCTTCTTCAGTAAAGTCTGTTAGCCGAGATCTGGGGTAGCCCTGCGCTGCGCTCTTTTTTGCTACGCGTTCTAAAAGATCTTTAGGAAATCCTCCGTCTTTTGAGAATATTGGATCTGTGTATATTGCCCACTGAAAAGACAAAAACAATTGACTGTGGACTACAAAATACATAAATTCATTAGACGGTAACGATGGATTTAGATACTACCAAGGCTGGACAAATTTTATTGTTGTTTGGTGAGCTCAAACGTATGTCTATCATAAACAGTTAATTGAAGTTTCACGAGAACATACCTGGGATTGACGAAATAATTCCACAGCATAAGCATCTTCTTCAGAATCAGTGAGTGGAGCCGCAGAATCAACAGAAATAGTGTAGCCACAGACTCCGCCTTGTGTAGGCCTGAACTCGTCATCATAAATGTGGTAGGCTTTAGCATGCGCGAGGACAAGGTTCTTAGCGCAGATATATTCAGCAATACCCGTAAAGTTTAACCTCGGAGCCTTTGAATCGGAACCATAGCCTTCCCAGCAGATTTGTCCTGCTTCATTGAAGGTGATGAAATTTTTGACTCTGTCACCAAAACGCTCGAACACTACGCGGGCGTAGTCTGCAAACCAGTCTGCGATAAGAGGGTTGAGGAATCCGCCCATATCTTGAAGCTTTTGCGGCAAGTCCCAGTGGTATAAAGTAACCATGGGTTCGATGTTGTGTTTCAGAACTGAATCGATGATTTTGTTGTAGTACGATATTCCTTCTTCGTTGACATGGTCGGCGAGACCATTGGGTAATATCCTGGACCAGGCTATGGAAAAGCGATAGGCATCAATGCCGAGCTCTCTCATCATCTCTATGTCTCGCTCGTACTTGTAGTAGGAGTTACATGCTACGTCACCGGTGCTTTGGTCTGCGATAGCCGCTGGATTTGTGTGAGTCAAATAATCCCAGATGTTTTCACTTTTACCTTAAATACGAGTAATTCAATGAAAAATTGATCATGTGCGAATGAGAATAAAGATCAAGTTAAAGGTCTATGTATAAGTATGTACCATCTTCATTCCATGCTCCCTCAATTTGATAAGCTGCTGTGCTGGTTCCGAAGATGAAGTCGTCCGGGAACTTTCTGCTCTGTTTCACCGCGACTCCCCATGTCAGTGCTACTGCAGAACTACAAAAAGATAATATAACATAACCATACTCAGCCTACAAAGTCCCCACTGCTGGAATACAGGCCCCGCGAGAAGCTACTCTCTCAGTTTTCGAATTTTTGGTTCTAGCTAGGACATACCAATTTCCTCAAAACATTTTCCTACATCGTTTTGCGAACAGTAGAGATGGAATAAATGACACAATGGTAAATGCCTATCGGTCCTCGAACCAACGACCTACAAGAAATAAGTCCGGTTCATTACCACTGGGATTATAGTAGAATAGAATTCAATTTTTGCGGCATAAGTACCACCACAAATTTACGATAATAATATTTACTATCCAGCGTTGTTCGCCGTTGATGTAGTTCAGTTCAAACTTTATGGCGGCTCCGAACCTCGTAAGGGTCAACTCACACCGAAAGAGCGGCGAAGGGCAGCGAAACGCGGAGTCACGGATTCCCGCGACTTCTCGAGCATTCCAGCGACTTCTCGAGCAGTCGCGGGAATCCGCGCGCCTTCCCGAGCCCACCCGCGATGAATTCATGGGTCGCTCTCCTATGCGCAGTTCAATTTCAAAAAAAACTCGAAGAAACTTGTGTTTAAGCAGTGAAAATGGGTATTTTGGATTTAATTATTATTGCACATATAATTGAAGAAGAGGAAGAGGCCGAAGAGATAAGGAGGGAAAGATTTAAAAGAAAAAGAAACTTTTGGGTACACGACCTGTGGAAGAAAAGACGTCTGTTTGGCCAATTTCAAACATTTTGCACAAATTTACATCTGTATCCTAGCATTCATTATGACTATTATAAAATGAACTATGACTTTGAAAGTTTATTGGAAATTCTCAGGCCACATATTCAAAAACAAAATACCAATTATAGATTGGCTATTGCGATGGCGCGAGGGGCGGGATATTGCCAGCGGCCGCTCGCGACTGCTCGAACATTCTCGGGACTTCCCGCAACTTCTCACGCAGTCGCACGGCTCCGTTTATGGAATTCCCCGGAATTCCTGCGGCGCCGCGAGCGTCCGCGCGACTCGTTCGAGTTTCTCATGAGATAATAAGTAAGTGAGTTGACCCTAAGGGTCAACTCACACTGAAAGAGCGGCGAAGGGCAGCGAAGCGGAGCGCAGTTTCAGTTTCATATGAATTTTAACTTTATTATCATTACCATAACACTTATTATCGCATGAGAAACTCGAACGAGTCGCGCGGATGCCCGCGGCGCCGCAGGAATTCCGGGGAATTGCATAAACGGAGCCGTGCGACTGCGTGAGAAGTTGCGGGAAGTCCCGAGAATGTTCGGGCAGTCGCGAGCGATAAATAACAATACAATTGAACCATATATATTTCTTTTAAATCTTTCCCTCCTTATCTCTTCGGCCTCTTCCTCTTCTTCTTCAATTATATGTGCAATAATAATTAAATCCATAATACCCATTTTCACTGCTTAAACACAAGTTTCCTCGAGTTTTGTTGAAATTGAACTGCGCATAGGAGAGCGACCCATGAATTCATCGCGGGTGGGCTCGGGAAGGCGCGCGGATTCCCGCGACTGCTCGAGAAGTCGCTGGAATGCTCGAGAAGTCGCGGGACTCCGTGACTCCGCGCTTCGCTGCCCTTCGCCGCTCTTTCGGTGTGAGTTGACCCTTACATAAAGCTGCGCAGAACATAATTTTAGATCTATCTGCGGTGCGCAGAGGACGCATCGTCTTGACTGTATAATGAGCAGACCATTACTCGCAGCTAAATTTCGAGCCGCCATAATATTTTAACAGAACTATACGCAGCTTACGTATGTACTTGCTCCGAAATTCGTTTGATTCACAGATACTATAACACTGTTGAGGTAGGTTGTGCCAAAAATATACGACTGACATAATTTACGTACAACAAAATTACCATCGAATCCAGTGACGGGTGAAAACGGAAATAACGTAAATACTTACCACAAAAATAACACAAGTAACTTCATAGTGTTTTTCTACTCAAAGAGACCACCTGCGACGAGTACTGAATTTATAGGATTTTCATATCGATATCTTTATCTTACATAATATCTCCTCCATTGTAACAACACTACTTGAAACTGTCGAGATTATTGTTTTACTGTGTCGTCTTTTATCAAGGTTTTGGTCACCATGAACTTATCTACTTATATAGTCATGGTAGTTTGTGGCTGGTTTGCTGTTTATCACAGTAACATCTACCAAAATTGATATGCTTAGATAATTATCGCTGGGTTCAACCGATATATTCAATTATAAGAAAATAGCATCATTACATCTGTTTTTGGTTAGGAAAATAACTATGGTAGTTTCAAACAAAAGTATTACACTCGAATATATAATTATGTAAAAGAGTATGTACATTCATCATTATAAATTTTAATGCATTGTATCTATACAATGTACATAAATGTATTACATACACAAATGTATTGGACATGTTACATTATCAATATAATTTAGTTATTTAGCACAAAGGGTTGCAATAAAACCACTAACAATATTCAACAAAAATATTTTACACAAACTAAAGAAATCGTTCAGCTTTAGAAGTACAAAAATAAACTTTGAAACAATTTATTTTATATCTTAACATTTACATTTTACAGAATCACATTTCAGTGTAGTTATTGCGTTACATCACATAATAATGCACAGTCAAAGGAATATCCAGGCTAGCGAAATACGTGGTCATACAGTGAACATCGATGTGTCTACGATCATCTACGATACATGGAACAATATCTAAGAAATGACTATGTATTTACAAAACATAGGTACAATAAAATCGAAATATTAATGTCAATGTTGACTCTCTAGTAAAAAGATTACTCTGTCAAATCTGTAGCTAAGAGTGATGTGAAACATTACCCATAATTCTATTTGCAAATCATATGACATAGGCACTGGCCGATAATAAACAAGTCCGTATGGCATTAATATTAAAGTATTCACACTCACTGTCAGTTTGTCTGAGCTCTGAAGGCTGTCCGTCAACTCAGTTAGTGGCGTCTATTTAAGTATGAACACAGGCAGGTCTCTTGGCGGCACGCGCGTGCGCCAGCTAGCGCGGCGCCAGCGGCGGCCAGTGCTGCGTGTTGTGCGCGGCGCGGTCCTCCGGCGCCAGCAGCTGCCCGCAAGTAGCGCACATGTGGAGCTCTTCACTCCTGCCCACCATGAGCTCTTGCTGCTTCGCAATATCCGGCAACAATGCCACTAGCTCCGGAAACACGGCATCAAACTGCGATCCCAACGCCGACCGACAGTGCTGATGGAACTCCTCCGCACTGATCGAACTGTCGCGGAACGCTCGCGACGCTACTTTGAAATCCTCAACCGCGTCAGCGCCGCCTAAAGCGACCGCAAACTGCTTGACTAAAGCTCGGTTCCTATGCTCGAAGTTCGGCGGAGGCATGTACGTGTGTAAAGGTGCGGAGAACGTCTGTCCCGCCGAGTTCGTGAACGTCATACCGTCGCACGCTGGACGCGGCTTAAACCCCGGCGGCACGCTGCCGTTCGCCATCTTCTTCGTAGGTAAGCTATTGTCACTTTTAGAGTTTAGCGGAGGATAGTCTTTAGCAGCTAAACTAAAGTCTCCAGTACCACCGTTCCTATTCTTCTCAGCATTGGCCGTAGTATCCACAGTCTTAACCTTCTTATCTTCTACAGTTTGGTTATTATTATTAGCATTGACGGAAGCGTAAGACTCCTTCAGTAGCTTCTTATCGTTGGTCCCGTTCACGTTGTACGTGTCGAGTAAGTTTTCCTTTTTACTGTTTTGTTTTTTCTTTTCCTTTTTGCTTAGTTTTGTGTTTTCGTTGTTCTGGGGCGGTGGTGGGGCAGGTTGAGGTTGAGCTTGCTTTTTGGACTTTGACTTGGTCAAGGTGATGGGTAGCGTGGGGAAGTCAGCGGCTGCGTTGAAGGCGGGTTCCCGCGGGGTCGGGGGAGGCTCGGGCTTGCTGGGCTTCTGCTTCTCCTTGGACTTGGACACGTTAATCCACTGCGGCGGCGCCACCGGCGCTGATGTTGAGGACAGAGCGGGGAAAGCTTCTGAACTTAGAGGAGCCTTCTTATGGTGCGTCTGGACGTGGTTGCTCTTTAAAGCTTGCATCTCTTGGCTGTTGATTAGAGAGACCTGAAAATGAAAAGAAAATTACTTTATCTTGCGAATATAAACTTGTGGTTTGGCGACAAATCGAAAATCAGAACTTGTCGAATTTGACGTCTGTTTATGTCAACTAATGCATCTCATACACTTATTACCGAACCCGGCAGTAAATATGCTATATCTTATTTATCCTACTAATATTATAAATGTGAAAGTTTGTGAGAATAGATGTGTGGATGTTTGTTACTCTTTCACGCATAAACGGCTGGACCGATTTGGTTGAAATTTGGTATGTAGATAGGTTATACCCTGGATTAACATATAGGCTGCTTTTTATCAACACACCACGCGGGCGAAGTCGCGGGCGGAAGCTAGTAATATATACATTTGTTTTGTTAAAACGCGATGTGCCACACCGTCTATCTATGGGGCTGTCTCCACGAGCGAGAGAATCGCGACCATATTATCGTCCGTGCCACGTATTTCTATACACTCTCTTAGAGGCCGTCTCCACGAGCGAGAGAATCGCGGCGATATTATCCCATACAAATACGTAATATCGCCGCGATTCTCTCGCGCGTGGAGACGGCCCCTATGTCTATACTAAAGTCAGAAATCAACAACTGTATCCGGTCCGACCCTAACGTAGTTGGGAAGAGGCTAGGCAGATGATGCGTTGGCCATCAACAAAGTAAGCTTTATAAAACCCACCTTAGGCGCCTGCACAGTCCCCGCTCCGATGCTAGGATGGTCGTCCCTCGCGATGCCGAGCGAAGGGAAGTCGTCATCGTTTGTCATGAGCGGCGGCTTCCTTTGTTGTGGCGGCACGGAGATGCGGTGACCACTTGTTTGTGTTAGCCGGAAGTTGCTAGCGCTGGCAGGCTGGCTGTGCAGTTGGATGGAGACGCTGGGTTTGGCTAGAAGTAGAAAAAATAATAAGGGACAACTGATATCGTGTTCTGCGTACCCCTCATGTCTCTAAGAGCCCCGCTATAGGAATAAATGCTAGTGATAGAGCAAAACCCTTAGCTGAGATAGCGTAGCTAATGGGTGTAAAAGTACCCTTAACGAAGCCGAAAGGTGCGTATTCTTCCCGTCATTGCGATCATTGTTTTTTCCTAGACCATACCTGGGAACCTTCTAGTTACGCAGATATTGGGGGTTAAAGTTTCAACATTTTCCAAACTTTTTTTTTTTAAATTTTGTATTGTAATGACTCTTGTACTATTCAATGCATCCATCAGCACAGTATTTGAGTGCGTTATATTGAGTTCTACTGAAAACGCGATTTTTCACCCCGAAAATAAAGTCGTATCCCAGCAATAATTTTTGCGTAGTTACTTAGTTTGACGTACAGAATGCTTGATTGCCGGCATCGTGAAGAGTCCGTTTACACCTTTTATGGTACAAATTCCTGGACGACTTAATAAATGCCTACGATTGATACGCTAAAAGGAAGAATGTTAATAATAGCATTAAGAAGGCTCTAGTCAAAGTGATGATATTCATGAGTTTAATAGATGTATTAAGCTTGTGGAGCTTTGGGTCATCTCATTCGCTCATGACAGTATTTGTTGAGCAACGCTTATCCAGAAGCAATTAGTTTCGGTTTGTGCTTCGATAGGCGTGTGCCACCGCTGAATCATGGGTCGGTTCGGCACAATTTGAGCAACTTTTTCCTTAACGTACAATAATATCTACATTATTATATCATTTGCCGCCTGGTTGTGCCTCATCATGCCCGAACATGATTGTGTATGTTCTAAACGATTGTTCGTCTTTGCCGGACAACGGATGTTGTGTATAGTACGTACTGTTCCTGACAATAGTGGCGGCGACGGTAGTAGGTGCAGGCGCGGCGGGGCGAGGCCCGCGAGACGGCCCAGCCGCGCCGTCCAGTGCAGGGAAGTTCTTGTCGTTGCGCAGGAGACCGGCTGTACCTGGAGAAGAAATGAGATGTTTTATGTTAATACTATTGAGTAGCGGTTAAAATTTTATGGTAGGAATGTTTGGCTAAGGGTAGGTAACAGCTGCACAGGTTTTAAGAGGTTAATATACGTTTACCGAGGTCGGTCCGTAGACCCTGCATTCCGGGGTTCGGTTGGTCTTTGCTAGTGGTTACAGGTAGTCAGGATCTCGAAAGTCTTATCGAGGAGCATCGTATTACTTAGAGGTCGGCTTCCAGTCTAACCAGCTGGGTGCAGCTGAATATTACTTGATAATAAGAATGAGTACCTTTGTATGCGCGATGAGGCGCAGACATGACGAGTCCGGGCGCGGCGGGCGTGGCGGACAGTCGCGGGAACTGCTCCACGCTGCCCGTGTCGATGTTGGCCTGCGTCATCGTCGGCGGCGGCGGCGGGGTGATTACCGGCTCTTCGCGCACTTGTTCCCGGTTATTCCTATCCCTGAAATAATGGATAATATCCTTTTTAATACAGTTATTTCTGACAGCGACAATCCACGATTAATATTTTTTCTTCTTTTTGATTGTAAGACTGTCTTTATTTGTTCAAGTACCAAGATTAATCATGTTGTATTCCTCACAATCCTCTTCATATGATGAGGGCAGCTTACGTCATTGGTGTAGTGGTGGTGTCTTCCAACGCATTGGCTCAGCGATTGGATGATGGACGACAAGTCTCCATTTTGGGAGAGTTGTACTTCTCATAGTGTTCTGCGATTGGCTGTCGATGATAATTATGACGATGACGTACACCATTTGTACCGTGACGCCGCAAACTCAGTTAAAAATGAGATGTATTTACTTTATAGGATGTCTGAAAGTTATGTGACACCATTGTTAGACCCCGACGAAAACTGAGTTTTTTTAATGACATGCATATTTTTTAACGGATTTTTACTTCAATACCATGTTTGTTATTTTGCATTTAAATAACCAAATGATGGTACACCTCACAAAACATCTTTTGTAATACACGGGCAACATAAATTAGTTTGTCTGCACACTATTTCTTTTTACAAGTTATCTCCCACATGGTTAGCCACAATACCTGGGCGTCCTCTGCGCGACGGGATGCGGCGTGATGTTGAACTGCAGCTCGAGCGTACGCGCCTGCCGTGCCGCGCCGCGGTTCATGCCGCGCCCGTGCACCGTGGCCTTGTGCGCTGGCGATGGCGGTTTCGAATAATTAGTTAATTTTTTCGCCCCAAATACGGAAGCAAAAGTTAGTTATGTCTAATAACATCTTGATGAAATTGGCAGTTCAACACCACCTCTGACTTGTCTGCTGGTAACCAGTAAATCACATTTGTGATTGGAACTCTGGTTCCACAGCCCACATGAATCTGAATGACAGGTTTTGATATTTCTACTGTAACTGTAGTTACGCTCATCCATTATTAAGTTGATTCATAACAACTTGAAACATCTAAAACAACAAATCCAACCCACCTTTAAGATCGATCTCGCTCCTAAACACAGCGGTCAAGTGCTCTCCAGCGCACTCCCCCTCCTCGCACAGATAGTGGTCGGTACGGAAGTGATGCGCAAGCGCCGAGTGCGACGCGTAGTACAAGTTGCGTCCGTCGGCATCGCACAAGTGGCAGTACAGATGCTCCTTGCGCAAGTGCCGGTACAGCTCGTCTGCGTCCATGAAACGCTCCTCGCAGAATTCACAGAGAGGATGACCCCTGGGAAAAAATATCAAAATTATGTTATTTATTCAAATAAGGCTTTTTTTAAACGTCACTAATGACAAGACAAACCCCCCAATACGTCCGCCTTTCACCACTGCCTAGCGTTTATGCTCAGCATTTTTATAGAACGTATAGCGCCTGTTTTCCCAAAGAGGGAACACTTACATTTCGCATGTAATAATGGGTCAGTCTTTAATGTTTTTGTATTTCATTGTTTAATAGTTATATTATGGAATTCTTCGGGGGGGGTTTTGAAGTTTTTTTTTATTCTTTAGGGGTATAGTATTACCTACTACTAACTGGGTTGTGGAAGTCAAATAGGCAGTCGCTCCATGTAAAATACTGGTATTCAGCTGCATCCGGTTAGACTGGAAGTCAACCCCAACAGAGTTGGGAAAAGGCTAGGCAGATGATGATGATTATGGAATTCTTCACAACTGACGAAACTATGTAAAACAAATTAAGTGTGAGTTTTTAAAGGTATCGACTGGTTGGAAGCCCATACTAACGTCACACCTCTATTCTCTGAAGGGTTTGGCAGAAGACTAAAGTACCTAACTATCTTTTACTGACTGTACTGGTAGGGTTGCTGCATCACCCCGGGGTGCTGACAACGCCGGATGGGGTCGTAGAAGCGCGCCGACGTACCGCACTATTAGACGTGCCAGCGCGCGGCTAGGACTAACTTACTAAAGTTTAACTTAATAAGTCGCGAGCCGCACGTATATTGGTATAATACCAATACGGTATCGGAAGATATAAATTTGGGCAAAACCAGCCGAGATTTGTTCAAAGGCACGAATCATAATGGGGGCTATTGCGCATGAATTCGCCGCTAGAGGCGTTCGTGTAGAGTAAGGTCTTCAGTAATGTCAGATGTCACAGAGTGTTCGCATTTGTATCACGGATTTTTATTTATATTCACGATTGTGGTCAAGATTGAGTCATTCGTGATTAATTATGACTTAAATATTTTAGTAGCAAGTTAGGATCTAACTTATTAAAAGTTGGAGGAAGAATGATTTTTAAATGTTTCATGCTGGCTAATTTTATGGACAGTATTGTAATGTATCAGAAGTTTTCAGTATGTTGTTCTACGTAATTAAATAAACTTTTAATGAAGTTCTTGGTACTTTAAAGTATTAAATAGAATTAATGACAGGACCTTACTGTCCAGTGGCGCCATCTAGTGAGCTCACAAGCGATATGAGGGATATCGCTTGTGAGCTTGAAAGAGGTGTGCAACTTTAAACATTGTCTTGTTTAATTCATGTATTAATATTTTTAGTGGGTGTAATTTTACTTGTTTTATATTTTACGTTGTTTATTTTGTGGCATAAAGCATCGTATTGGAACGAGTCTGTAACGTTGCTTTGTGGGAAATAAATAAATAAATCTACACCCACATTTCGCCAGTTATGTTAAGTCCCATGTAATTGGCATTTCGCCAATAATTGCTATCAACCGGGCGACTGTTGCTATGTAATGCCCGACCTGGGAAATTAACCAAAGACCCACATATTCAGCAGTCGCTCTTGTGACCACTAGACGAGACAGTAAAAGTCAATAACATATGTATTATTACTGTTACGGTCAGTGGCTTACTGGTTCATGTACGTAACAGTATTTACATAACATTTATAACCAATTAGTTACGCAAATGAAACAGATAACTAAGCCTATAGATACTGCACTTAATAAAGCTTTTATCATTTATTGCTATGATAAGAAGCTTGTCAAGTCATACGCAAAATACGTATTTATTTTATAGATAAAAATACTAGTAAGGCGGTATTATGCGGTTACCAATAAAAGTGTGATTCTTCTTTCGTATCGACGGTACGTATTACGATTATATACGTACGTACGGCGGCGTCAGTGGCGTTTTTCAAGTCCTCTAAAGTGCAGTTGTAGAGGAGTTTACCCTCCAGCAAGTGGGTCATGGTCTGGTCTGGAGTACCACATTCACACTGATTTATCCAAAAATATGTATTGACGCGATCTATATTGACTGCAAAGAAAGTACCCTACCCTCGAATAATAAGTTGGCATTAAAGTTCACAATATAAACAAATTATTCTATAAGTTACACAATAAATTGTATTCGCCTTTTATTTACTTTTTATGGCGTCTCGCTTATTTCAACAATAAATCAGTTTAATATACTATACCGCGAAATAATGTTTAATGGAATTATTTGTATTGTTGCTACACCAAAGAGGGTGTAGTAGTTGCAAGCACTACTGCTAAGCATGAAGTCCCAGGTTTGATACTTGAGTCAAGCAGTGTTGCAATAAACTCGCCTCTTAACCATAGCTATGTGGTTGTACCCATAGGGTACTACATCTCTGCCTTTTGGGGATTACCGGCGTGATATTACACTGCCCTGTTGGTCTAGTGGTCGAAGTTGAGTTTGGAAGTTGGTGGTATGATAACCCCGTGCCGGAAAGCACGTTAAGCCCTTGCCCGATCTCTCTCCGGTCGTGTCGGATTGCCGTCGTGTCGGACTATGAGAGTAAAGGAACAGAGAGTGCACCTGTGTCTGCGCACACACTTGTGCTCTTGATATCTCCCACGCCGATGGCAAATCTCCGCTAAGATTGTCCGCCGTGACCGAGTACAATGTATATTACACTATGAGTTACCTGTGTGATGTATCGTCTAAATCTCCTCTCCGTCGATGATGAGCCAGTTCTTGACGAGTATAACACTTTCTCTCCATAGTGAAAATCTACAAATGACATAACATTATGTTAATGACAGGAGTTCAAATCATTAACAATTGTTTACATTATACCTGATAACATTAACTATTCAGTAGGTAATTCTTGTTACAAAAAATTATAAACAACTAGCTTTTGCTCATGGATTTGCTCCCGTTATATCGCTCGTTTGCGACGAGTATGAAATAACTCAAAAATTTTGATTTTTCGATGTTGTTTGCATGCAGCTGTTAATCCACGGGAACGTTTTAAATCAGTAGTTCTGAAGACTACCCCTCTACATCTTTATAATATTAGTATAGATTTGTCAAGAACCCATTGTCTAGTTAATTAGGGTAACATTTTTATAGACACTTTGAATATACATGTAAATGTATATTAAGTCACTATTTGCTCAAAAACATAGGTATTAAGACAGCAAATACTCAAACTGTATTGCAACTTATGATGGCATAACGGAACCATAAATAAGTTTTTACATTAATTTCAAGCAAGTACTTGAATCTTGTTTTACCTACTGGTACAATTATTATTCATAATGTTACAATCAACTTAAAAATAATAAAGGAAAAGCAAGGATTAATAATGCTAGGCAAAAGCATGATAATTTGACTTAAATGTGGTCAGCACAATTTTTTTCATGTTATGCAAGTTGTAACTTGTTTGTATTAATTAGTCATAATTACTATCTCTGCTTGTAATTACGCCAATGAATGGTGATCTTTCGTCATTTAGGATTTGTTGCAATTTCTTGACTTTTCGTATGCTGGCCAATAGTTTAAGGATATTATATCCTTTTTTTTTTTTTTTTTTTTGGGGGGTGAGAAATCATCAAATGACTCCTCCCGCTCTGGGCGGAGCGGAAGGGAGTGTCAGACTCTTACTGACTAAAAAACACCCATGTTCCTTCATTGGCCCTTTATGTTCCAGGGCCGCGGTATCTCTTTCGAACAGTCCCGCAGCCCTGGCAGGCACCGGCCCTTGCGGGTCCCTCCCGTTTGCTGACATCTCTTTGAGGCGCGCGTGGAACACGAACGCGCCGTCGACACGGCCTGCCCGTCGTCATACGACGGACGGACGGCGAGCTAGCCCATTACTCGCCGTCCACAGGCCCGCGCCTACGGTGGCCGAGAGCCATCACGGCGTGAGGATATTATATCCTTATAATTTTAATAGTGCATGCATTAACTAAACTTACCTACTAAATACATGAACATGATAACATACTAATTAAATAAGAATCTGAAATCTTACCCTTAAATGTTTAACGCAGAGATCACAAAAGTATCTTTCATGGACTTTTCTCATGTGATCATTCAACATAGGAAAAGTACGAAATGGTGGAATCTTGTCGCAGATCTTGCAGCGGTTCTCCAACAATAGCTCGTAAGCTTGCTTGATCTCTTCACTGCAGAACCCGATCTTAAACTGCCTCTCAAATAGGCGATCGGTGAAAGCCCTGTTGCGAAGCTCCTTGTAAGGTTGGACAGTGTCTGTAAATACAACCTGTGAAATGTTGTTTTATTTTAGTATTTTGAGTTTTCAAAATGTTTTTAAAGGGGAACTAGAATTATGAAACTGCATGCTATCTACATTGGTTTTTCCGGAGGATGTAGTGGCATATTTTGTCTAAGATGAAATTCAGCATTGACTAATTACAAAGTTTAATAAATTAACACTATTCTCAACTATTATTTTACTTGTAGTCCTGTGTGATGTTTTTCAATCTACCATACAAATTGATTATTCAATGCTGCTATTGTAAATACAGATTGTTTGGGAAACATTTTACACACAAACAATTCTAATTTATATTATGTTAAACTTAGTTGAGACATTTATAAAAAAAACATTACACCAAATGCTGTATAAAAATATATTTCTACATATTTAATAAGCCTTTCACTAATGGAGTATGTTTTATAATCATTGCCATTTATGTAATAAGTTATGACCAGGTAAATTTATTAAAAAGAACGAGTCACTGCCCCCATCCTAATTTACTGTTTTAATATTTTCATAGGTATTCATGTATAGACAAAGTACTGTGGGGGTATTGTTTTGCTCACCCATCCCATTACATGTCCCTGATAACATTCTGTACTTAGTATTGGTCAAAGTGATACCATTTACCTGTACACAGGTAATAACCAAATTAATGTCAGGCCTTGAAAGATTTGAAAGCATGTTGTTAAAATGGCAAGATACAATTTAAAAGTATGGTGCAATATTATGACTACAATGATTACAGATCACATGTGTCAGCATAAAGTAATTATAATTTAATAACTGGATGTAGGTAGTTAATTATAATAAGATTTTCTAAATATGGTGTAGTTAAGTTTTTAGGACTTAGTTTAAATATTTTTATTTCAAGTAACAGTAAAAACCACAAATCAAAACAAGGCAATTTATAAAATTAATATGAAGAAACCATACTTTCATGAATGTTACACACATTATCTCATCCTGCCATGTATGAAAAGTTTATCAACATAGAATTATGCTCCTATAAAAATAAACATACAAGTGGAAACATTCGCCTATTGTGAATTATTGCAGAAGATTCGCTGAGTGTGTTTATAATACACAATGTTGCACAATGATAGCCTGTGCACTGAGAAGTCCGAGGATGTAAGAAACATAACATTCAACGTTTTATACATAACTCTAACTTACCCTTGAAAGGTCTTGCCTGCAGATAGGACACTCATTCTGCAGGCAGAGTACCCGCATTCGGGTGGAACACTCGAAACATACGGGATGGTCACATTCGCCAACCGAATAGTATAAAACGTTCTTGAAACACACTACGCAAGTATTCTCGTTTGAATTCGAGTCAGCCATTGTTCCGAGCTGGTTTCTGGAAAATTGAATACGGTGCTAATATGGTAACGAGATTTGTCGTGATTATTGGTAAAATTTTAGGAATAAATACTGTATATACCTACGTAAGATTGAGAAAAGGAAGGACGAAAATTTCGTAGTGGTGAAATGACAACTAGATTATAATGTTACCATACACAAATAATTCTGACAAATAAAGACATCTGTCCACGACCACGACACGTATTGATTTATGATCAAGAAGGGGAAGGTTGAAAGCTTGTGTGAGGTGTTACAAGCATAGCCGACTAGTCGAGTTGAAAAACCGTAAAATTATCTATGGAAAAGTCGACAATTCGGTCGTCCTCTACCTCGGTCGAAACGGTGAACGGTTTGAAGTTTGAAAATAGTTTGAATTTCAATTCAATCAAAGTTCGTTTGCTTTCCTATTTCAAAAGTTTTAACTAAAATGTGTGGTAAAAGAAAGTTAAACTAGTGATTTACACAGTGAAGAGTGTTACAGACTTTCCTATAATGTATTTCCAAGTGTGTATCAGTGTTGTTAATTATGTTTGGTGTAAAATAGATTTTGTTGCAATCCTGATGATTTTATTTAATTACATTGTTGTTTTTAGATTGAAAATACTCCTGAGCACATACGAAGGGCTCGTCGTACAGAGTCTGTCATGAAAGACTCTCCCAAAGACGAATGTCCTCGTCTTATATTGGCTCCGTTTTCTAGGCCTCCGCAAGTGGTTTTCGACAATGTCCTCATCGGTTCATCATGTGAGAGGAACTTGGAGGTGTTCAACCCATCAAAGCAAGTGCAACAGGTAACAACAACATACTACATTGCCTCAACCACTAAAGAATATGTCAGTAACATAAACGTTTAGGAGAAGAACAGCATTATTATTACTTTTTGTTAAATAATAGTAGTGTCTGGTTCTCGCCCATGACGGTCAGTTGGTCGTCTTACGTCATTATTTTTTTTTCTTGTCTTCAGTGCCCATTTACTTGCATAATTGCTCATTTTTAATTACTATGGATACAAATCTAATCAGTAGTTGTCAGAGCTATTTTTTTGTCCCTTTGTTTTGGCAGAAAAGTTCTTATTGAATTTATATTTAGGTCATTGGCAAAAGCTTACCAACATCAACACTCATTCTCAAATAGAATATGACAAAGAGATTTTACTTCTTTCTTTTTCCAGATAACTCTTGGTAAATCTCTGCCCCCTGGGTTAGTAATACATTTGCCAGGAGAATGGCTTGAGGTGGAACCGGAGACATGTTACTGTTTGACAATGATGTGGACGCCGACACAGCCCACTGGCATCAGGGAGACAATACGCTTCACAAATGAGAACAGGGGCCGATATGATGTCATTGTGGTCCTCAAGTCTGTTATGGTAATATTCATTTTTGACTAAGTTTATTCTCAATAATATTGTCTTGAGTGGCGAATCGGCAAACTCAAGGTTGGACACCCTCACACTAGGTCGAGCGACAATATTCTCAGTGTGCTTGACAGTTTCTGGAGCTTGTGGCTAAATAATAACAGCCGCTCGGATCTCATGTTAAGCTGTGCTTGCCTAGGTTGGTATGTGGATGGATGACCACCCATTACTTACCTAGTTTCGCCTGTGCCTCGGAAAGCATGTGAAGCCATTGCCCCTGGCTCTCAATTGAAGATCTTTGACAGCCGTTACTGGTAGTCAGTGGCCTGAAAGTCACACAACCAGTCTTACCAAGTGGCATGTTCTATGTTAAGGATTTGGTTTCCGCACTTAGTCCTTTAAGTGGACCATTGTATGTATACCAGGTGGTATTATATTACCCAGTACTAACTGGGTTGTGGAGGTCAGATAGGCAGTTGCATCATGTAAAACACTATTATACAGACTGAGGTTATAAATATGGGTAGCGCGTGATGGACCAGCAGTGTACCTTCGGAGCGGTGTGCAGATCTTGCGCTGCCACACTTGTATTCAGCTGTATCTGGTTAGACATGATGACAACTCCAACATATATATTTTTTTTTATTAGCCTGTATTGGCCCACTGTTGAGCAAAGGCCTCCCTCAATTCCCTCCATATGCTCTTTTCCCGTGCCTCCTCGGGCCAGCCCTCACGGTACGCGTCCAAATCGTCTCGCCAGCTCTTTCTGGGCCGGTCTCGGCGGCGGCGTCCGTCTTCCGGCAACCATCGTGTAGAGACTTTTGCCCAGCAGTCATTGTGCATGCAGCTGACGTGACCCGCCCAATCCCATTTTAGCCTAGCAGCCTTTTTGCCAACGTCCACTAAGCCCGTTTTGGAACGCAGCGTAGTGTTTCGAACCCTGTCTTTCCTTGTGATACCCAGAATGCTGCGTTCCATTGCCCTTTGGCAAAGTCCAAGGCGGAACTTCTGAGACTCGGTGAGTGACCAGGTCTGAGCACCATAGGTTAGAACTCCAACATACAGATGGGAAAAGGCTAAGCAGATGATCATGATTGTTGGTAGCTTCTGAATAAGAGTTGCCAAGAATTAAGTTAAATGGCGTGAGTTTGGAAAGGCCTACATATCGGAGTGGCTTATGATGATTATGTCTGATGCATAATTTATGATTTTGCTCTGGCTAGTGGCCACACAGTAATAGTCACCATTACCACAAGTCTTAATAGATCAGCAGAAGGAATTTGGGATTTGATTATGTTATATTGCAATTTTAATAGCATGATAGGGTTTGTTATTATTGTGCTTGATGAACTGGAGCTAATAATTACCACTGACCTTAGCAATAAATAGTTATGACTTTTACTAATAATGAGTATTGTTCATTACCTTACATAATCATCAATTTAGCAATGTAAATGGTGATGGCAGTATGTTTTTATTGACAGCTAGCTTCTCTTGAGAAATGTCAGTTGATTCAGGGCAAGAAAAGTTTATTAGCATATATCCTTGATGCTGGGTGTTTCATTGGGATGGGTCAGTAAAATAACTATCCAATGAGTCACCTTGTCTAATTTATTTATTTATTCATCATTCAAATGTCTAGGGAAAAAAAACAATACTTGCTGCCTCCAAGTGAGGCTTTACAGGTATAAAAAGCACACATTTCAAATTCAAAGGAAACATCAGCTTATGGGCATAATTCAAACTTGTTTCAGAACATAAAAGGAAAAGCCAAGGGCTTCAAAGTATCACCAGGTAAAATAAAGAAAAAACCAACCAAAAAATCTCCTGTATCTCTATACAAGAAGAAATCTGAGATCATCTACAATACTACACAAATTAAAAAGACATACAATGTTATCCAGACTCAACAGAAGTTGACTCAAGGATACAACAAAGAAAATATGTCCATGAATAATTATTCCATGGACTCTCGTCCAGATAGATGTCCATTTGACTCACCCAGTAGTGTTGATTTTAACTTTGACACTTCTGAAGTTTTCTCTAACATGCGCAAGCCTGACTTCTTACAACAAACATATGACAAGTCTTACACAAGCAGCACCAGATCAAATGTACCTAACAATGTACTAAAGGCTTCTAATAAGCAGCAAATATATGACGTATCAGGCACTGAATTGTTTGATAATCTCACATTTACACCATTAAAAACAGCTAAAGCTGATAAACTTGACAAAGGACCTAAAATTATCCTCAGCATGAACTCTGAAAGTGACGACTTAGATGACAGTTTAGAGAATAAAGAGAACCAGACACATTCCATCATCTGTGTCACATCTTCCCAACCGCCGAATAAGTGGTTGACAGTGAATCACCACACGCAAGTCGACAACTACGTGGAAACACCCACTGTTCTAAACAAAAAACATCCAAACACATCTTCACCTAAAGAATTAAACAGTCCTAACTTCTCTATAAACACAGAATTTTCTCGCATTAGTGATCTATCGTTCTTTCCACAAAGGTTTTCGACTGAAAGGAAAACTTTTCCTAAATTGAACAATGACACACATGAAATATTAGATGAACATCTGAAACTGAGCTCCGATACTTACACTAAGGATTCGCCGAATACACCAATGGAGCCTAATTTCAATCAATTGTATGAAATGAAACCACCTCACTTCTTCCTGAAGGATCAACCTAAGATCTGTAGGCAGGCTCTCTTCAAAGAATACCAACATCAAAAAGAAGCGTATGATCAAAGAAATTTCGTTTATACCTATGATCATAACGCGTGGCAAAATGACTTGCGAGTAGACTCGCGCTCTCCACCTCCGAGATCCATAACGCCTCCCCTACAATCTATTCCTGAAGAGAGTACACAGATCTCTGACACTCACGTTTGTGACAGAACTGATAACCCAATGTCTACATTCACCATTGATCGCACTTTTGACAAAGCCAATGGTAGATTTTCCTCTGTCTCTTCGACTAGTCAAATGCAAACATGGTCTAAAAAAGCTGTTAGGGCGGAACCGGACCTTTGGAAAATACCTGTTTCTCATGTAAAGAAAACTGTGAAGAATAGAGCATCAATGAAGAGTAGAGATTCGATTTGTAGTAAAGTGTCGAATACGACGTTTGAGACTAATAAAAGTATTGTGCAGAACATGACGATTAACCAGATCGGAAATGTGTATTCTCAATCTGCGACTGTTGATCCATTCCTATCATCGACATACTTTTACGATGAAGAAGCTGTGGAGAGGTTTGAAACGGAATTCAAAAGATGGCTGAATTGTATCCTGACTCCGCCCGCTGATCTTGACAGTAACATCGAACAGAAAATAGATGTCGGCAAGGTGTGGATTGATAACAGAAATAAGGAAGTTCCGCTGGCGCCTACGAAGGAGCAAGTGTCGAGTGCTTACCACAATAGTCATAGACTGGAAAGCCTCCGTAGATCCGCAAGAGCTTTACTAATGAGTCCTGAAATCGCCATCGTTTTCCAGAAGTTGACTGCCCAAATTGACAAGAAGCTGATTGCTATTAGGGCCGATCGAAATCTTCACTTGGACGTTGGACTACAAAAGATTATCATGGAGATATTGTTGTCGTATAATCCACTCTGGCTTCGAATCGGCCTTGAAGCTATCTATGGCATTGTGTTACCCTTGCATTCAAATAGTGACATCGAGGGACTTACTACGTTCATTATACAAAGGATGTTCAAAAACCCTTTCCTCAAAAACAAGCACTCTAAGTCAAACGCGCCGAATATGTTACTACCGGCCTATATAGAAGCAATCAAGAAGTTCACTCTAAAGAAGTTTTTCATGCTTGTGTTCTTCTTGGATCAAGCGAAGCAAAGAAAGCTTATATCACACGATCCATGTCTTTTCTGTAGGAATGCAGTCTGTAAAGAAAGCAGGGAAGTCATTATAAGATTCACGAGGGAACTTATCGCAGGTATTGGCGACATTACGAAACATCTTCGGCCGCTTGGTTATGTCGTGAGCCACAAGCAGTCGTATTTAGATGAATATAAGTATGCTGTACACAACATAGCCTTGGACATCAGGGATGGCGTGAGATTGACAAAGGTTATGGAGATAATTTTGATAAAGGATGGCTTATTGAATCAACTTCGGACGCCCGCTATTTCTCGCCTACAAAAGATTCATAACGTGCAAGTCGCATTGAATGCTTTGAAAGAGGCAAATTACATGATAGTTGGCGAAATCACGTCCAACGACATAGCCGATGGTCACAGAGAGAAGACACTGTCACTACTATGGCAGATCATTCACGTATTCCGCGCTCCATTGTTCGAGAAAGCTGCAAACGTTATACAAACATGGTGGAGGAAGAAGTACGAAGTTATTGTGGAGAAAAGGAAGGAAGAAGAGAAGAAACTTCAGGATCGAATTAACTCGGCGAGCGTGATCCAATGTTGGTGGCGTCGTATCCAGTACAACCGCCTGGTCGAATGGCAGATGCTACAAATTACAACTGCTACTATCATAGTACAAAAGTATTGTAGAATGTGGATACATAGGAGTCGCTTTATAAGATGGAAAAGGAGTATTCTGAAGATCGAAACCTGGTACAGATCTGTGAGAATGATGAGAGAAGCTAAAGCAACTCTGGAAAAACTAAGATTAGAAAGGGAGGAGCTGAGACGTAAAGCAGCTATTCATTTACAATGCCAAATCAGACGGTGGTTGTGTGTTAGACAGTACACGATACAGTTAAAGAGGATTGTTACTGTACAAAGTTTAGTTCGACGATTTCTTGTTAGAAGAGAATACATTCGATACACACAAGCTGTCAAATGTATCCAACAGAGATATAAGAATAAATTGTTGATGAAAAAGGAAATGCAGGATTTCGCTACGAAGCGCAAAAGCGCTGTTCTTATACAAAGTTATTATCGTATGCTTCAACAAAGAAGATACTTCTTGAAACTGAAGAACGCTGTTAAAACAATTGAAGAACGTTATAAAGCGCTGCTTCAAATGAGGACCGATCGTCAGACACATCTAGTTCTCAAGGAAAGCGTTATCAAAATACAAGCTTCGTATAGACGCCACAAATGCCAACAGGAATACATAAGACAGAGAGAACTAATCATGTCCCTTCAAAGAAGGATCAGGGCTCAACAATTAATGAAGAAAGAAAAGGAAATTTTCTTACGAGTCAAGAAGGCGACTATTGTTCTCCAAACGTATATCAAGTCGTATTTAATCATGAAGAAGTTAAGACAAGATTATATCAAGCTACGCCATTCAACAATCCTGATTCAACAATACTTCCGATCTTATTTACTCGCCAAGTCTCAGAGAATCTCGTACATTCAGTTGCGCAATGCCACAGTCGTTCTACAAAAGTCCTACAGAAACTTGGTTCAAATGCGTAAAGAGAGATCTGAATATCTAGTACTTAGAAAATCGACTATAGTTATCCAAAGAAGATACAGAGCTCAAATTCTGATGAGGAAACAACGAGAACAATATACAAATCTTCGTCAAGCGACAATAGTTGTCCAACGTAGATACATTGCTAAAATTAAAATGCGTTTACAAAAGGCAGCGTATCTAAAACTCAAATCTTCAAGTACAACTATTCAAAATGCCTATAGAGCTTTTGTATTAGGCAGAAAACAAAGGGAGAAGTACCTACAGCAAAGACAAGCTGCAGTAAAAATCCAGAACTGGCTCAGAGGTTGTAAGAAAGGAAAAGAAGTGCAACAACAATATCAGCAGTCGAAGCAAGCGTGTGTGACTATCCAGAAAATCTACAGAGCATACATAATTGGCAGAAAACAAAGACAAGAGTACATTCAGATCAGAACAGCAACTATGTGCATTCAGAAATATTACAGATCGTATATCGAAATGAAAATCGTTAGAAAGCAATACATTACAATTAGAACTTCCACAATAACTATCCAGAGATACTACAAATCTCATTTAGAAACTAAGAAACAAAGGGCAACTTATTTACAAATGAAAAACGCAGCCGTTCTCATTAGTAACCATTATAAGCGCTATAAAGAAACTCAGAAGGTCAGGCAAGATTATAACCGGCTTCGGAAAGCAACATTATGTGTTCAGAGAAGATATAGAGGTATTTGTGCTATGAGAACTGAAAGAGAAAAATATTTAAGGATCAGGCAATTATTTATTCTTTTACAACAAAAGTACAAAGCCATACTATCGATGCGGAAGGACAGACAAGCTTATTTACGGATGCAAAATGCCGCATTGACCATCCAGAATAGATACAGAGCACAAAAACTAATGATATCAGAAAGAACAAGATATACCACGATATTAAAACAGTGTATTTCAATTCAGAGGTTCTACAGAGCTTATGTAGAAGGCAAGAAGCAAAGGAAAGAGTACCTTGAATTAAAACTGTCATCTGTCGTCTTGCAAAGAAGGTATAGGGCTTTGCTGGCAATGAGAGAGGACAGAAAATCGTATTTAGGATTGAAATCTGCAGCTATTGCTATTCAAAGGAAATTTAGAGCACATTGTCTTATGTTGAAAGAGAGGCAGGCTTACACAAATATGGTTAAGTCTTGTATCACCATACAAAGGAAATTCAGAGCGTATTGCTGTGGTAAACGCCAAAGAAGCGAATACAATAGAATCAAATCAGCAGCTATCCTTATTCAAAGACGCTTCAGACTTATCACAGAGACCAGAAGAATTCAAAACGAGTATCAGACGCTAAGAAAAGCAGTTTTGCTAGTACAAAGTAGGTTCCGAACGAATAAAATAGCTCGTATTATAAGAGAAAATGAAGCAGCAAGTAAAATACAGAATTGGTTTATCGCTAACAAAAAACGTTATGTCTGCCGCCAAGAATTTTTGAGACTGAAGAAGAGTGTTATCCTAACACAGTCAGTAGTCAGAATGCTTATAATTCACAAGAAATTTAAAGCTATCAGAGAGGCAACATTGTGCATACAGAGATTCTATCGGTCGTACAAGCTTACTGTAACGGAAAGGGAAAGATATATTCAGACTAGAATTTCTATAATTAAAATTCAGAGTCATATTAGGACCTTTATTGAAAGAAGGCGTTTCTTCAGATTACGATCAGCGGTAGTAACAATACAAGCTGCTTATAGGCTCAAAAAGGCGAGAGACGTTTTGAGGGCTCAAAGAATACAGGCAGCAGTATGCCTGCAGAAATATGTCAGGCGATTCCTTGTACGATCGTGGTTCGTACGATATATGGAGCGAGTGAAATTTATACAAAAAATATGGAGAGGAAAATTACTAACAAGACTGATTCATTGCGAGTTTGTACAGAAAAGAAGGATTATTGTCAAAGTTCAGGCTATCATAAGAGGATACTTGGTGAGGAAACAAATACAGATAAAGAGGGAACAGTTACTAAAGACAAGGGAAGAGCAAAGGATCTACTGGGCTGCTTCCAAAATTCAGGTAAACATTTGCTTCCTGTTTTCGCTTATATCATTATGTCGGTAAAGTGCAATTTGCTGTGAGATACTGTTTAGGGACTAGAAATTAATACTCCTTAATACATTTTCAGGCGCTATTCCGCGGCCACATAGCTCGCGTGAACATTGCCCACGACAAGCGTGTTGAGGCAATCAGACGCAGATGGCGAGATGGTGGCCTGAAATCGAGCCAGGAGTCTATGAAGGAACGTAATGAGGAAGCTATGGAAGTCCTCCGGAATATCTGCGGTATCGAGACTGTTATCGTAGCTTTTAGATCCCTCGGTAAGTTTCGTTAGTTAAATTTTTTGAAGACCTTTCATTAGGACAAGGTAACATACCACCGCGTGACATATTGCGATTCATTTGATTTGTTACAAAACTGTTCTGAGTCGTAGTACCACAAAACGTACTTGAGTACAGGCGCGCTTGATAGATGTTCCAGTGTCGTTTCGCGTCAGTTCTGTGTGGGTTTGTCTTTACACACTTCTAAACCAAAGTGTTGCTGCACTTGCACTTACTTTTTTATGTTTTATCAGTAATTCAATAATATCAATGTCCTGTCCTTCTACCATTTTAATATTCGTGGTTGGCAAATAAATAAAAAACCGGCCAAGTGCGAGTCAGACTCGCGCACCGAGGGTTCCGTACAAACCTGTAGGTATATAAGTAAAAGTTATGGTATTATGGTGAAAACGGGTAGAGGTTTTGATTCCCTTGCGAGTAGTTGCGAGTTTCAAAATATGCGGCTTTAATTGCTGTATCTTTTGATTGCGTTGACGTAGAAGTTTGATTTTGTTACAGCTTAAAGATATTATAGACTTGAGTATTTGTTAAGAATTTCAATATAATACCACTACGCGTTCATGAGTAAAGGGGTAATAAGTTTAAAATTATTAAAAATATTTTTATTATATGATGTAACTAAAAATTTATGCTTTTCGCAATTTTTCCTTTATCTGTGTTATAAGACGTTGCTTCGTACCAAATTTCAAGATTCTGAGTTCACGGGAAGTACCCTGTAGGTTTTGATTCCCTTGCGAGTAGTGGCGAGTTTCAAAATATGCGGTTTTAATTCCTGTTTCTTTTGATTGCGTTGACATAGAAGTTTGATTTTGTTACAGCTTAAAGGTATTATAGATTTGAGTATTTGATATGAATTTCAATATAATACCACTACGCGTTCATGAGGAAAGGGGTAGTAAGTTTAAAATTATTAAAAATATTTTTATTATATGATATAACTAAAAATGTATACTTTTCGCAATTTTTCCTATATCTCTGCTATAAGACGTTGCTTCATACCAAATTTCAAGATTCTGAGTTCACGGGAAGTACCCTGTAGGTTTTGATTCCCTTGCGAGTGTCGAAAATTTGCGGCATAAACGGGAGTATCTTTTGATAGCGTTGACTTAGAAGTTTGATTTTTTCACAGCTCCAAGAGACCATAGACTTGAGTATTTGATATGAATTTCAGCTTGATACCTCCACGCGTTCCTGAGAAAAAAGGTCTTGACAGACAGACAGACAGACGGACAACAAAGTGATCCTATAAGGGTTCCGTTTTTACCTTTTGAGGTACGGAACCCTAAAAATACATTTACACACCTTTACTTTGTATATTGAGAGGTCTGGCTCTTGTAATACAGGAACTCCTTCTACAAGAGCTAAGGCTACACTTGATGTTAAAGTATAAATAAAGAAATTAATTCTAATTATTTATTCCAGAACTATTAACGGAAGTATTCCCGATGTTGTACAACGACAATGCGTCGGCCATTGTTCACCGTGTGTACACCTACATGTCGGTGACGAACAGATCCATTTCTAGCATAGAAGTGCTGAAATCTGCCGCCGCGGTGCTCGTCAACCTGACTCGCTATAGGATCACTGGACCGAAGATTTACTTGGTAAGATGTTATAAAGCTCAGCTTTTCGAAAAGATGGGAGAGCGCTAGATTTAAAAAAAGCTAGCGATTTTCCCTAGACGGATGGGTAATTTGTTTTTTTTTTTCTTGAAATTAACAGCTGCTCATTGTGTAGTTATAATTGTTTTTTTTTTTTGTGTTTAGATATCGATAACCCATCACTAGTACAGTTTCGCTAGCTAGTTTCATTTGTGGCTTAGGCCTTTTCAAATTAGGCGTATTTTTGAAAGCTGTTGTTGTTCTTATACGGATCTCGTATTGTTATCACGTGTATTCATTTGTTTTATGTTCCTTGCAGAGAGATCGTATACCGCCTATCCTGAAATTCATGTGGAGGTTCAGCAACAGTGAAACTCAACTGTTCTGTATTATGGCAACATATCTATGGCTGTTTTCCAAATATGAACCAGTGAAGAAGGTAAGGCTTAACCTACTTTATTCGTCGTAAAATACCTGAATTACTTTATAGCAAAAATAAACACCCTTGATTGGTTTCCTCAGCTCATATTCTGTTAGTAAAATCGCCTCATAAATATTTTCTTTTATTCACAGGACTTAACAGAACTTCTAAACCAGCCCGAAAACCACAGAATGCTAGTTTCAATAAAAGGAAACGTCGACAGAACGAAGCGAATGACGACGAATATTATGAAGAGCAAATTCAATACACCACAGCCATCCAAATTTGTGTCATATACAAACAACCAATCATTGAACATGACCTTGTGTGGGTTAGGACATAATATTGTGTTGCCAGCCTTAGAACCTGACTACGGTATTGCCAGGATTGATAAACCGCGGTACTTCGAAGACGCACAACAAGCCATCAGTTGCTTATTCCTTACTTATAAGTTGTGATTATTATTCGTTTTGTTTGTGTGTATCGAGTTTTAAATTAGTTAAGATCATTTAATATATTCTAGCACTGATATTATTATGTTAAATTAGTCTTTAGTTATTACTGCCATGAAACATGATTAACTTAAATTTTCGATTATTTGCTTTATCAAGCACTAATATTGCTATGAAATCATGTTACTACTAAAACTTGCATTTTAACCAACTTCAAGAATTGAAGGGATTCTTGATATACTCATACATTATTCTTCCTATATTATGGTTTTGTGTTAGTTTTGTTTATTACGAATTTAATTATAATTTTATCTTATGAGTTATTTTTTATTAATTAATTTAATCTTTAATTCAAATAAAAATCATGCTTCAAATTACATCATATTTAATGGTTACGAAATGAGTGTATGAGTATGACGCTGTTGTATGACTAATTATGACATTGTTTCACTGTGTTTTGTGTGGCTATGGACTGTTAATATTGATGTACTTCCATGTTTAATTACTTATGTATGTATTGTTATGCATTATTTCTAATAATGGACGATTCCGTCAATAAAGGAGTTAAATGGTAGCAGTAGGATATCTTTTATTTACAAAATATATACCCAGTACATGGTCGTTCACCAATGTTCTGTGCACTTATCCCATTAGGTCTTCATATTGTTATCGTATTCTTGATCTTATTTTTCACAAGTTAAAATGAAATTAATGGTGTCTTCTTTTCACCAGAATAAATACTATTTATTTATTTATTTAAAACTTCAAGCACAAAGTACAGAGGCGAACTTAAGGGCGCTTTCAATTTAGACGATTGGTGCCGGACTGCTGCAGTCCGGGTATCGTACTGCGCACGGGCGGTTATGATTTTTCATACAAAATGTCTCGACGCAAAGTCGTGCGACAGCAGTGCGGCGCACGTCCGTTGGCGGAACGGCAACAACCTGTCTCAGTCGTTGTTCGCTAGTGCTGTGAACGCATCGTGTTTCTTAGACGTTTTCGTGCATACCTACCTAATTATGGATGATTTAAATACAGAAGATTTTATAAATGAAATAGAGTTGCAGCCCGCCGTTTGGGATTCTAAATGTGACAAGTATTCAAATCGCTTGGAGAAAAAAAAGGCTTGGGATGTTTTATGTGAAAAATTTATTACCGATTTTAAAACTAAAAAAGCAGCTGAAAAGAATACTGCAGGTAAAACAGTTTAATATATTATAATGTAATCAATTAGTATTATTTATATTTTACTGTTTTGCCACGATACTTGTCCTCTTGGGCTAACAAAATAGTCCGTAAATATATCGCGGACTGTTGTGGCTGACAAATTCTGATAACTTTGTGGCTGAACTGGCCTAACTCGAATTGGTTGACCATGCATAGTGGTATTTTCGCGTTGAACAAAGTTATGTAAAACACAAATAGCCTTAACAATATCTGTTGCAAACGATATTTCCACATTTAATGGCCGATGTAATATTCGCCATTTATTTGTCATAATACCAAATGTACACTCAATGTACCGGCGTGCACGTGACAGGCGGTAGTTAAAAATTCTTTTTTTCCCCTCCAAAAAGTTTCCACTAAATGGCCGTTGTATGAAATTGCTGACGGCAAATGCTTCGTCGCCAACAAAAATAAAAGGTAGTGGTGGCCCATTGTCTTGTATTGGTGCAGGACTTGGTATATCTAAATTATTGTTTTGAAGCTTGTTAAAAAAACTACTGCTCCGAAATATTTGTGAATCTGAAGCCTTCCCATAGGAACCGACATCAATATAAATAAATTTATAATTAGAATCGCAAATAGCCAACAACACAATAGAAAAGAAATGCTTATAGTTGTAATACAACGATCCACTTCTTGTCGGTTTTATTATTCTCACATGTTTGCCGTCTATAGCTCCCAAGCAATTAGGAAAATTTGCTTTTGTTTCAAACCCTTCAGCTATTTGTAACCAATCCTCCTTTTTAAGATCAGGTATACAGATATCTTTCAAAACTTTGTATATCTCTTGACATGTATCTTTAATAATTCCACTAATTGTTGAGACGCCATGTTGGTAAGAGTGATGCAGATCAGTCATAGTACAGCCAGTTGATAAATATCTGAAAATAATAACAGAAAATTTTATTTCAGCCTTGTTACTCCAAAAAAAATGGAGAAATATTAGGGATTCCTATTCACGAGAGTTGAATAAGCAACGACAATTAAAAAGTGGATCTGTTGGAAAAAATCATCGGAAGTACGTATATTTTGATCGGCTTCAGTTTCTGTCTAATCTTTATGAATCAAAACCTTCCAACTCTGGTACCAACGAGCAATCTGATTCTCCTGAAACCGATTCTTCTGTAATAGCATCGTCATCAAAAATTAAAAAAGCATCTTCGAGCAACGATGAGACTAATAAGATTTTAAAACTTCTTGCTGAAAGAATGCAAAACAAAAACAATGCAAATGCAGACAATTTTGAAGACGGCGATAGATATTTCTTGTTGTCATTATTAAATGATTTTAAAAAAATTCCGGAACATCGCAAAATGGATGCTAAATACGAGATAATTGGAATCATAAGAAAATACGTCGGGTCAAGTTCATATGCCGCTGATTATTATGAACAACAGGGTTACTACACAGGTCAATCTTCCGAATATCGTAGTCAGGCTCATGCTCCGTCTACTGAGTTACAACAACAATCACCTATGTCTAATACATCAACGAATTCTGATTTTACTTTATATGAAGATCTTTTTAGCGATGGTGACACAGTATAAATGCGTGCGTATCAACAAAAAAGAAAACATTAATCATCAAAATCTCTATCGGATCTGTTTAAGAGTAGCAATAAATACTTATTAAAATACTAAATGTGTTTATATTACTTACCTTATCGTTATCACAAGTCTCTCTTCGGCGGATATAGTATTTTTGAATTTAGTTTCTTGACGTTGTATTCCATTTTTAACGAAGTGATATAATTCATAGAAACATTCTCTAGACATTCTAAAATAGTTCAAAAAATCAGCTGAGCTTTCTTTTAATCTAGGGTAAAGTGTATAAAAATCACCAGTTTTATATTTTAAAGAAAACATTGGCGACGCCCTAGTACGGCGTCGTTTATGTTTCTGCCGAAGCAAGAGAACTAACAATAACACTTCCTCGTCAGAGTCCATGGCACCGACTAAAGTTGGGTTTCGATGGAAATCACTAAAATTCGATCGGACTGCAGCCGCGTATCTCTTCAAATAAGACGATTTACGTCGTACTGCTGTCGTCCGGCAGCAGTACGGCTCATGGTCGTAACAACCGTGCGGCAGCAGTCCGGCACCAACCGTCTAAATTGAAAGCGCCCTAAGGCCATAAGCATTTTCTACCAGTCAACCTTTGGGTGGTGCAGAGACAAGCAGTGGTAGGTGTATATCTGAAAATAATATTAATATAGTACTAAGATAAACTACAACGATATTTATAAAATACTATAAACATACATATATCAAAATATTTATAAAATACTATAAACATACATATATCAAAATATATAGGTACAGGGGGTGAATTTTTGAAGTGGGCGTGGATGGCCAAATAGACTTTTACACGGAACAACTACAATAAAAGACAAACAACAGAGAAAACATTACCGTTGCGACGAAACTGCGATCTTTAATTTAAAAAATAAACGACTGGTTGCCATCCTGATTTCCTGGGGAAGCGCATTCCACAGAGAAATAGACTGGACGAAGGAAGATCGGTGAAAGAAGTCAGTGCGGTGGGACATTGAAGAACACGATTTTGCGATGAGCGCAGACTCCTATTATGGTTGGCACGAATGTACTGAAAGTGGGGAGCAAGGTAACTAGGGGAAGTGGGAGAAACAAGAAAAAAAACAAGGTGGTTAGAGCCCCTTGCTCCCAAAGGTGACGTATTGTTGGCAGCCACTTAAGAAGAGACCGGTGCGCGGAGACATGATCATATTTACGCAGATTGAAAACGAATCGAATGCAGTTATTTAGAAGACGGTCAAGTTTGTCGAAGAGATCTGCATTCAGGTCAAAGTGGCACACATCACCATAATCGATAATAGAGAAAATTAAGGACTGTACAAGCATTGTTTTTGTATTTGACGGTAAAAAGTTTCTCAAATGGTACAGAGCCCGCAACGTACCAGTAACCTTCTGGCTCACACGAGCGACTTGTGTGTGATGTGTTTCATAGTGCTATCAATATACAAGCCAAGATTATTTACATCAGTGCTAAAAGGAACGACCGTACCGTCGAAAAGAACTGGTGGCAAGGTTGTACCACTAAAACAGGCTTAGACTGCGAGAACTCCCAACGATGATCGCCTGACATTTATTTGAATTTAGTGCCACACCAAATTTATCGGACCAAGTTTTTATTACCATCGGGTCCTATTTAAATCGTCGATCAGATCTCGTAATTCGCCAACCCTCCCCTGACAGTACAACTGCAAGTCGGCATACAGATGATACTCACACTCAAGCTCAGAAGTTAGAAGATTAGTAAAAATAAGGTGACTCCTTGGCGTCTTCCAGTCCTGCCCTTATATCGGTGGTCACTTTAAGAAGGGCGGAAACAGTGCTGTGCCCGGGCCTAAACCCAGATTGAAGAGGGCTGATAAGCGAGTTCCGATGGACAAAATTGGAGAATGTTTGTGCACACAGGCCTCAAGCACTTGGGATAGAAAGGGAAGGATTTATCGCAGCTAAGAGATCATCGAGAAGAGTTGTCAGGGCCGGATTTAGAGGTCCAGAGGCCTCGGGGCAACAAAGGAGTGGAGGCCCCCTCGCCCCAAATTATTTTCCAAATAAAATTAACAATTTTTTTCAGTTGAGTTTATCAATAATTTATTGTGAAACCAAGTAGATACTAACAAACACATAAATATAATCGGAAACAAGAATTATCTGAAATTAAATTTTAGTGTTAAGGAACGGAACCTTTCGAGCTTTTTTTGCCGAAATCTCGTTGATGATTTCGCTGAAATCAGTTCTCGGAGTAAATCGCTTGTAATGCTCAGGAGAGAAAGCTTTGATAGACGGTTTTGTCCCATCGTGGTTCGAAGCCTATTTTTTATAATTTTCATTTTTGAAAATGAGCCCTCTCCAGTGCAATTTAATACCATCAAAACCAAATACATTCTCAATGCAATTTCGAGGTTTGGGAATGTACAAACTGAACCAACTCATTACCAAGACTAGGCTCTCATCAGTCATCCGTATACACTTTCACCAATGCCTCTGCTGCAGCGTGCAAATTTTCAGCATCCATCTTCTCGATGTGATTCAGAAATTCAAATTTCGAACGTACAGCTTCATAGGCATGCAATCTTTCAGTAAGAGAAACAGATAGCTGGTCAACCACTGGGATGAAGGCGGATACTTTGTATCTCTCCTTGGGTGACAGATTTGCGTTTTGTGCTTTCCCGTAATCGAGCGGATTCAACCTCACATTTGTCGTTCTGGTGCGGGTGCGTGATTGTACATATTCATCAGTATGGGATATTTTTTTGGCTGCTTCCTCGTATTTATCAAAATCATTTCGTTTGGATTCCACAAATGATTCTATTGCACGCATTGCCGATTCAAGAATCATTTTCGGGTCTTGCAACATCTTGTTTGTAGCGTTGAATCGCTCCAAGATATCGTTCCAATATGTTGCAAACAAAGCGGTTTAGAGACCACTCATCTTCTGTAGAAGGTGCGTTGCTTCATTCCTCACGATGTCTTTTTGCTCTTTATCGGAAGAGATGCTGGTTAGAGCTCCTTCGATTTCCGAATAGCCGTTGACTAAGGCTTTCGTAGCTTCAGCTCGACAAGACCAACGAGTGTCGCTGAGCTTTTTCAACACTAAAAACTGGCCGCTTTTTTTCTCCGATAATTTCTCGATCAGAATTCGGTGTCGCTTTGTACTGGCTGTGAAAAACGTGTACAAATTCTGCACGAAATCAAAGAATTGAACAGCCGATGGACAAGAGTTAGCAGCTGCCTTTCCCACTAAATTCAGAGAATGACCATAACAAGGTACAAACGCCGATAAATGATTTTTCTCCAAAATAAGAGCCTGCATCCCCTTGTATTTGCCACTCAAGTTTGCAGTATTGTCATATGATTGGCCGCGGCAATCCATGATCTGTATTTGATGGTCACCTAAAAATTTGAGCAGAGCGTTTACTGTGGCTTCGCCAGTATGACCGCAGTTTGGTAAAAAGGTGAGAAACCTTTCTTTTGGCGTCGATCCTTCCATATATCGAACAACTATAGTTAGTTGATCGATGTGAGCTTCGTCGGGAGTAGAGTCCACTGATACGGAATAATATTTCGATTTTTTTAATCCTGGATACTATTTCAGTTAGTACCTTATCATATCACCCATAGAACCGCTCAGTTATTCGCAAATCATAGACGAAAGGTAACTGATATGACCACTCCCTTTGTTTGCATGCTCTTTCAAATGGGTTGCCAGGATTAGTTCATACTCGGCTAGCAATTCCAAAATTTCCATTTCTTGGTGAGCCAACAATTTCTTTGTCACCTCGAAAGGCTAATCCGCGTTCAGCAATGAATTTGATGGTACTAACGATAATTCTCAGGATTTTTCGCCAATTCTCGATTTGTTGAGCATCTTGCATCGCTAGCTCTTGATCGATGCGTCCTGTGACTTTTCCCCGTTGCACTAACTCATTACTGATTCCAAATGAGTTTTCGAAATCTCATGTTCATAGAGACGATCGGATGCATGCTTCCAGTCACTGAACCTTCTCCACTGAGTTTTGACATCAATTTACACGCATAACAATATATTTTCCCCGTAGTTGGAGAAAAGCAAAGCCAGAATCGATTGACGGTCTCTTGATATTTATTGCGGCGTAAACATGTTCTTTGTACATTTCCGAACAAAGTTGAAATTATCTCGCGGCTGATCTTGATGAACTGAATTTTGCAGAGATACTTGATCGCAATTTTGAAGTTAAAAATAGGCTGAATAGGCTTGTAAAATCCGCAGAATATACTATAAATTCCCCATCCGAACTGGCAATTTTTATACTATTGTGGATTCACATGGACAGGCAGAGGGCACAAAAAACTCACACTCGCTCGCTGGTTGAAGAAAATTATGCTTTTGGAAAAATATATTAATAAAAGAATAGACAACTACATGAAGACGAAATTACGCACGGAAACTTCAATGGACACATTCTTTCCTCGATCATAACTCACGACTCGATTGTTAATATTAGCGTTCGACTCCTTGTCACGATGAGGGTTTTGTATGACAATCGAAATCGATATTCTTCAATAATTATACAAATAAATTATTATTGATCGACTATGATTTTTTTTCAATTTCTTGCATGCAGTAAAGTTCGTGAATAATTGATGGCATTTAATTGTGTCACAATAATAATTATTTGCCTATCAAACTACATACCTTGCTGCATAAAAAAACATGAAAAAAAATTACCAATTAGTCAATAATAATTGATTTGTTTAAGAAATGAAGAACACCAATTGTTCACATACTGCAATTAATTTATTTGTAAAGATATATTAAAAAAAATTGTCGAGACACGGAATCGAATACCCAACCTCCGAGGTTGCGGGCAAGTACCACCCCACTCAGCCATTGAGGTACTCCCTCAAGATGGGTAGTAAATTGGAAGTGCTTATCAGGGCCATTTGAGATTTTGATATTTCACTGATTGCCTGATTGGAGTGAACAAATATAGATCAGTGATTCCTGTTAAGATTTTTTATTAATTAAAGATTAATATAATCAAATAATCATGTATGTACAAAGTACTGTAAGCTACTGTAAGTGTAAGAGAAAAAAAATATCAAAGGAAAAGACGTTTATTAGTGTTTACTAGTTGGAATTTGAAAGTTTTTTTTTTTCCGAAGTCTCTATTGTGGGGGCCCGCCGCTTGTGGAGGCCCCGGGGCTTTCGCTCCGGTTGCCCTCCCCTAAATCCGGCCCTGAGAGCTGTGATCATCCCACGCACGAGTGATATTATCACGGTGGTCTATTTAAACGGACTAAAATTGAAAAACTCGCAACTGGTGTGCCTGTACGACCAGATATATGAACGTGGACAAGGCAAAAGGAGTATATAATGATTAAGGATCGTAACAGGTGGCGTTTCCTTTCTGTAATTTCTGCCTGCCCTCAAGGAAAAAAGGGTGTGTCATAAAATGCTTTATGGTTACAAAGTCAACGACAACTGATTCTGCTCTATTATTATTCATCTGTCATCTTGCTGTCAAACTTTATAGGTTATGTTGTCAATCCTACAAAGCTGAAGCTTAGTAACCTATTTATTCAATAACCAATTCACTTACAAGCGCCGTAAAAAGAAAGTGCAATGGATGAAATCGTCAACTATTTACTGATAATATTGGTTATATTGCCAGTGATTCTGTTCTTCAACTTGTGGTCTGGTATCGGCTGGGAGTTGTTTGAAAACAACTAGCGAAGAATCAAGAAAATAAATTAATGGTATTCGGATTATGGTTACAACGACGTCACCCTGAAGAAAGACTTTTAATATAGTGTAAAATTAATTAAGCTGTTGTTTAATATTAATTACTTATGCTAAGGGGCTTGTAAACTATTAAAGTAAATAAATGTATTTTCATATAAACATTTTTATTGATAACACATTGATAGTCTCTTAGCTCTAGAATTATCACAATAGTGTCCTAATTGATAAACCATAACAAATTTTCATAATTGCATCATATTTTTATGCATTTTCAAGTACAAGTCTATAATATCTCTTAACAAAAATATCACATCAATTAGTAGAAAATATATACGTTCATTTCAGCATAATCATAAGAATATTGATAATTTCTTAATTCATGCCATTTGAATTTAATCTGAATTTGACATTATACATAAGTATCTCCTTAATCAATGATCTTTTTACTGTCTAATACTTACACTACTATTTTTCTATCAAGACTACAACAATAGGCACACTGATAAAGTAATAAACACAATTATTATGCGACAAATCAGACCTAAAAGTACACATAAACAATTTCAAAGTAAATTTCCACATGTTGACTTTAAATTACTTAGATTACACACAAGGAAGCAAAGAAAGTGATTACAGATGGTTTTTTATCTGTAATCACTTTTTCATTGTCCTGAAACATATTTGGCTTCCTAATACACATAAGACAGTAAAGCTGTGCTAAATTATACCTAGGCCCTAAGCCAAAAATAATAAATAAAAAATAATATCATTTGTCATTTTGATTGAATTTCACTAAAATTATTTCTAATTGAAAAGTACAAATATCAACCGACCAAGGTGAATCTTTCGGGCGAAAGCAGACCTATTATGCTGAATGAGATCCAGGTAAAACAACTCATGCCTTGCAAAATCCTGTTTAAAGGCTAATTTCGATATTTTTAACAATAGGAGTTAGCCTTCCCATAGTCAACCTATTACTTGTCTCAGTCTGCTACCTGCACAGTCTTTGATTGTGCATACGGCTGTTTCGTAGCTTTACAAGTGCAGGCAGATGTGGCCTGAAAGGAGTCCTCACCAAAGGCGTTCCTTCGGTCGGACTTTCCGTACTTTGCTAAATTTCACTAGAAAGTATTAGCTCCTCCATTCCCATGTGGCCTCGGTGTCGCCATACTCGGTATCTCGCAATATCTTTTCGGGTTACCATGCCAACCACCTGTACAAATAAAATAGTGTCGATAAAATATTACACAGTTTAGTAGTCGCAGACCAGTTCCACCAACTCTGAGGATACAAGCTGCAAACGTAACACGTTTTAAAGTTCGAACAGACCGAAGCAAATCTCGCATGGTACACGGGGACCGCAAGTCCGGACTCCGATGAGACCAGATTTTGATAGATCATCCGTCCAGCTTTAGATTCGATAATTACAGTTGCGGGTCGGACGAATGGGTCTGTACCTATGGTTTAAGTATGAGTAAGTATAGTCCAAAAAATCTGCTAAGCGTTTACAATCGATTGAAAAATAAACCAAAAAAAAGTAAATAGACCAGAGCTATAACACATTGCACTTATACAGATGCAGCATCGTAAAACTATTGATTGAATTATAGACGTGTAATATGTATAGTTACCTCGTTAACATCATTGACTATAGGCAGATGTCGTAACCCAAGCGCTCGGAACAGTCTGAACAACCGCGGCAGTGACGCTCGATGCGGCAGTGTATAAGGTGAGGGGTTCATGAACGGACGCAGGTCTATTGTGCAAGTCTTCTCCCATTCTGCTAAGTCTAACTGTGGATAGAAAGAAGAGCGAGGTCAAATATTGTTTCATGATTTATAAAAGAAAAGCACTTTAATAATAGTTTACGGTCTTAGGCGCGCTACACACTTTGTTCGCATCGGCATGATTCGGCTCACCCGAGCGGCCAAACATAAAAAAAAAACATTCGATTTGGCCTGTGCTGGATAGCCGACTCGAAAAAAAGCGAAAAAGCGACTCCATTCGAGTCCAAAATTAGTTGGGCAATCTCGAAACAAATGTCTGCGTAAAACCGAAAACAGTCACCACTAACTATCCTTGTCGTCATCCTAATCCTAACTTCCTAACAATAATATTATAAATAAGTTTGTTTGTTTGTTACCTTTTCACGCCTAAACCACTGAACCGATCATCCTGAAATTTTGCATATACGTTGTCAGCTGTACAGAAACGGACATAGGGTACCTTTCATCCCGAAAAAAGTACTGTTCCCGGAGAAAACAACAATAACTTTCGATAATAGACGGCGCCACGTGTCTTCCGAATCATGATTGAATTATATTATAACAAGCAGAGTTCAACCCGAATTGATTGTCAAATTCTAAATTAACCCGAGCGAAGTCGCGGGCAAAAGCTAGTCATCTATAAATAGGTAATAAATACATCTTTGGTTTAGCGCAGGAATTTCCACCCTAGGGAAATAATTGTAGTGGGCGAGTGATGATTATCTCAGACCTTTCAAGGAAAATGGCCATACCCACATAATAATTATATATTTTAGGTAAAGTCCAGGAATTCCAACTCTAGGGAACTCCCATTTATTTCAAATGGCTGTCTGTGATGATTATCCCTAAAGGAAAATGGGCAAAGTTAGTTGGTATCCAGCTGCATCCGGTTAGACTGGAAGCCGATCCCAACATAGATGGGAACAAAAAAGGCTAGACAGATGATGATGAATGATAATATAGTTAGTTGAAACAAACATCTTACCTCATCAATAGAGGGATACCTTGGGTATTCCTTTCTGAACATATTCATGTCCACATTGAAGTTAGACCACGTGGTGTTGGCGTTTTCATTGTATATCTTGTTCTGTATTAACACTATTAATTGTGACCGTAGTATCATGCCTCGTAAGCGCTTATAGGTTGTCACTTCCACCTAGAATAAAGAATAAAATTGAGCGATTTTCTCTTTGGATAGTGACCAGGTTGAATTCGGTAGTAGAGAGACGATACAATGCGGTGAACGGAAAACCCATGGGGAAAAAGAGATTTCTTGATCTATGTGAGAGTATATTTTTTTTATATATTATATTACAAGTTCCACACAATTAGACTTCTGGGGTATATCTTAGCATGCCATGGCCTGAGATTTGATCAACGCGCGATATTAGCAGTTAAGTTATAATCGAGTTGATGTAATGTTCTTTCAGCTTAGGCTTTATATTTTTACTATTCATTGAGTCTCTGATGTCTACAGGTATTTGGGTATTGTGAAAGAAGCGGTACGCCTGCCTTAGAAGTTATTTTTGCGTGCGTGTATGGATCATTTTAATTTTGTCTTGGCTTATTTATGGTTGGAAATAAGTCAGGACAGATATCAAATATTTATTACAAATTGTTCTTTATCTTATCCAAAAAACCAGTTACCACATGACTTAAACGTCACAAAAGTTATTCAATGGGATGGGTGTTTGCATAAAGCAATCGTACGTCGTGGCACCTTATGATATTGTAAAGAGCTAAAGATTCGTATGTTTCGATTTGACAGATTATTTTTGAAATTACATATCCGATTTAAAAAAATCCTTCGCTGATTTGAAGCTTTTCAACGTGGATAAAGTGGTAAAAAAATACTCACATCATCAGCCAAAGGCGGATCAACAACAGGGAATCCATTATAAGACACTAGTTTGAGCAGCTCCACAATATGGCCGACATTCTCAACGGTGCGCAGTGTGAATACTGGATGCGACATCACCTCAGACGCGTAGATGTTGTGCGTTAGTGGTGGAGGCTCCCAAGGTAGCAGGGGCACTGCTGCTAACTGGATGTGGATGTCGTAGATACCCTGGGAAGGTGAGGAAGTGGTAAAGCATATCATCGACGAATGTACATAGCATTAAGTATGATCAGTCTATAATGTTCCTACAGCTGGGCTGGGACACAGACCTTGTCAATGTAAGAGGGTAATACTCCCTCTCAGAAATGACAACCAACCAAATATTTTTGTAAAATTTCAAGTGATTTTATTAGCTGCCTGGTCTACCATCTCAAGACATATTACAGCAGATCAGGATTATGGACTTGAAGAGGTTTTAGGAACATGTAAAAAATTGGAGACCATTTTTTTTTTTTTTGGATGGTTAGAAATCATCAAATGACTCCTCCCGCTCTGGGCGGAGCGGAAGGGAGTGTCAGACTCTTACTGACTAAAAACCACCCATATTCTTTCTTTCGCCCTTTATGTTCCAGGGCCGCGGTATCTCTTTCGAACAGTCCCGCAGCCCTGGCAGGCATCGGCCCTTGCGGGCCCCTCCCGTTTGCTGACATCTCTTTGAGGCGCGCGTGGAACACGAACGCGCCGTCGACACGGCCTGTCGTCATACGACGGACGGACCAGTGACGGCAAGAATGTTGTACAACCGCCTCGTCTCCTAAGTTGAAGATGATGGGCGACGGTCAAAGGCGGTAACAGGTCGAAGCATCAGCGTGCATAAGACTAGTTCCATAAACTTCCATAGACATGTTATCGAGGAAAGGTATACGCAAATTAAAATATTGAACATGGATGCGATTCTCCTTGAGACTGCTGTATTGAAAACAAAAATGAAGAATATTTTCTAAACATACCTCATTGAAGAAGTCTCCGGTCCACTTAGCGACGACCAGCGTGATGATGATAGGCAACGCATTGGAGATCTGTCCCGTAGTCTCTATGATGATGACCGTCAGTGATATGGTCATGCGCACTACGCCACCGAGTTGAGCTGCCGCCCCGACGAGAGCGTATTTAGCTGGGTTGATTGACTGTTAAAAAGGATAAGTGTTTTTAAATAAACATTGTATCGGTGATTTTTAGTCCTTACACTCTCTACAATAACATCCATTCACTGTAATATATTTTTTTTTTTAATGTTTGATGGGCCTACTCTTGGCCTCAATCTAGTCCTGAGGACAGAGATGAGGTCGACGATGGAACGAGCTAACCCAAAAGAAGCTTATTAACTCACGACTTAAATAGATTGGGGTCATATGAATTTGGGAACAGCGACGAAGGCAGGGAATTCCATTCCTTGGCTGTGCGCATAAACGATGTAGCAAAGCGCTTCGTGCGAATGTGTGGAACATCGACAAGGAATTCTAGTCCGTAATTAAATTACGGACTAGAATTCCTTGAATGTGAGCACCGGACTCTCGAGAGAATATAAGTACTAAAATATCTGTCAGTGACCTAACCGGTTCATACCGGTACTGCCGACCGGCAGAATCTTTAAAAATAATCTAAATAAAAAACTGCATTGAAAACTGTTGGGGAGCGAAATTAGCCCTGTGTTGCGTTCCTTATGAATTATACTTGGACAAAAAAACTTATATTGCAAGATTAAATTGAACCAAATTTTAAACATTTTGAGGGTGCATATGACTTATAAAAAACTCTGAAAACATTTACGACACGGCACACTGTAATTAACTCGTCAAAATGTAGGGAACAGCTGATTATTTTTTCGCGATTTCAGGTTTGGTCCCATAGTAAAACTTGTTCATAGTGATGAGTACAATGACCTCTTAAGAGGTTTCTGGTGTTTTACAAATAACCCTGTATAAACATACCGAATATTAAAAAAAAAAAAACACTTACATTCGAAGGCAGCATAAACTGTATAGCAATCGCCAGCAGTCTTCCCCAAGCGGCGCCCGTCAACAGATTCGGTATGAACAGCCCACTGCTCACTGAGAGACCAAACGTCCAAGCAGACAGCAAGAAGTAACACACGACAAACGTGCAGATCGACCACGGCTTGTAGGACCCGATGGGGTCGTGGAGGAACGAACGCACAGACGCTTCTGGAGTTTGGAACCAGATGGCCGCGAGGGCGTTGTATTCGCCGTCTGCGCAGAATAGCTGAAAAATCGAAACATACCAATTATGAGATCTCGTCTGTGTTTCCAAGCTGAAAGTAGAGTACATGAACATTTTGCTAGTTTTGTTATTAGTTAATTGTTTCACGAATCAAAATTTAGCTGCTACTGAAAATTTATTATTGGATAAACTCAATGATTTTTTGTCTAACCAGAGGACCGCACTCAGGATCAGGGGTTGAATAATGCCGTGATGTTTCATTTATTCTTAAAAAATCATAAATATAATACAAAGATCTTGATTATTCAATCGAATTTTCGAATTACTCCAGGAAAAATCTTACCTGTAAAGGTACTTTAGTGGGGTCTTCACCGAGTGGTCGACAGTCGTTTAGTAAGAACATCATAAGGAAGCCACAAGTAGCGCTGGAGGCTGCGACTAAACAAGCCTCCACCACGCGTAACCAAGGAGTTCCTATGTACCTGGTGGACAAAACTGAACTTAATCACGGTTGCAGAAAGCCTACTTTAGTCTCTGATGAGTAAATGTGCTGTCAAAACTTAAGTTGTTGTAGTCGTTCCGTTCGTTTAGTTATTTTTCTTTATCTTTATTCTTGTTTCAATAAAGTTGTTGTTGGGTTGCTACCACTAACACGTCTGTCAAAATTACAGTGACTTTTATTTTCGTTGAAATACGGGTGCTTTTGGATCGCCGCAGTCTGAGATAAAATAGCTATCTGCCAGTAAAAGTAATGTCAAAATCGGGCAAGCCGTTTGGGAGATTAGATTAACAAACAGACAGACAGACAGACAAAAATCCAAAAAAAAAAAGTATTTGTTATTAGTACCGTATATACATTCATATGCATTCAGTAAAAAGCTGTTATTTTTAAATTACAAAGAGACACTTCAATTTTATTTATATATATAGATTTCTTTTGTAAAGATAAACAACACACGGTGTGTATAGGACAAGGTTAGTGTTATTGATCTACCTACTATCGTAAGCAAATTGCGTCTGAGTCTATCGAGGGCCTTATCGTATTTATCAACACTAATGTAATAAATGTCAGAATACGCCTCTATGTTTGGATATTTCGTATTTAAATAACACGGAAGAAGGATAACTAAATAACCTTCACAATTAACAACATCACATTAGTACGCCTGTGATCCACATTTCGCCAGTTAACATTTCAACTGCAGATAAATTAAAGAAAAAAATTAGACCAAAGATAGATAGTAAAACCTTTTTATATTTTAATGAATTAATTGATAGCACGGATTTTCAAGTATTTTGCAAAGTACAGGAGCTTCATTAAATAGTCATACTTTAAATAAGGTCCCATTAAAATAGATGAACAAATTTATAAAATCACTTTAATCTGTGTTTTTTTTTTTGCTTGGATATTTTTGATTAGACGTACCCGGCTGTGTTAAAATTTGTCCATCTATTTTAATGGGACCTTATATAAACATGTTGGAAATCCTCACCTTATCCTAAAAACAGCTAGTCTATAGTTGATATAGTTCCAGAGAGCGCCCAGTAATCCACCGACGACGCCGAAAAACATGAATACTGGCAGCTCATAGAATTGAAAGGGAAATGGTTCCATCTTTCCCAAGTTTAGGAGACCTAAAACAAAAGAGGTGTATTTATTTAGCTTCCCAAATAGGTATGTACTTACTTATTTAGCCTTTCACCACTTCCTAGTGTTTCAGCAGGTTGATTGGGGCAGTAGACTTCTACATTTACAGGGCTATTTGTATTGTATATTTGCTGTTCCCTACATTTTGACGAGTTAATCGATCATAAATGTAGGGAACAGCTGATTTTTTTTTCGCGATTTGAGTTTTGGTCTCATAGTAAAAGTTGTTCATAATGATGAGTACAATGACCTCTTAAGAGGTTGCTGATGTTTTACAAATAACCCTGTATATAGACTGATAATGATGAAAAAGTTGGCTTAAACAGCATCAAAACCCATCTATACTTATAAAATGGTAAACTGACTGGGTGATATATCAACACACAGCCCAAACCGCTGGTCTTAGAGACATGAAACTTGGAGGGTGTGTTCTTTGTGAAGAGTAAGTATGCAGTAAGAAAGAATTTTTGGGATTTCCACCCCTAAAGGGGTAAAGTTTATATGAAAGTCCGTCAGTTTTGAAGTTAGAAGCTTCAAATTTTGTGTTTAGGCTGATGATTGAAAATTAATTTATATGTGTCTTCAGCGTTTTTAATCATTCGGGGGTACAGAAGGGTTAAAAAGGGGGATGAAGGTATGTAACTTTGTTTGTTACCGTAACCTGGATTAACCTATAGGTTACTTTTTAATCCCGGTAGTACATTCCCGTCGGATTTTTTTCGAAATCCACGGGTCGCGAAGCCGCGGGCAAAAGCAATTTTTTTTTAAACTACGTCTAAGGAACAAGCCTTATGGGCTTTAATTTTGCTTAGCAATGCTTGGCATCCGAAATATAATACAATAGTTTTACTTCTAGTAAAATCCCGCACTTAGAAGAGAATTTACCGTTTTCGTAGTCGTTTGTACACATACCTGGGAAGCTCAGTTCTCCTGCTCGACCGTGATACGCAGACAGAGCGCAATTCAGCGTGAACGTTGACACTACAGTACCGAAGAACGTTCGCCATGTTAGCGCCTGGTTCCAGAAGCTAGTACCTTCTTCTAATGAGAATAGAACTCCACCTGGAAGAACAAGAAAAGCTAGGAAACGGCAGGAACAAGTCCCTCTATTGACAATACAAGTAAACGCATGGCAACAGATCAGCTCTGGTCGTCTTGAAATAGTCAGAGTACCTAACCATCGCAATCTAATTATTTGAACAGGACACATAGGCCTCAATCTATAAACTTAACCTTACTTTGGCGGTGCTTTATTTCTGACACAATGACACTATTGTCCAGCTAAGTACAAATGTGAGATAGAAACGGTAACATGTCTAACCCAAAGCACGTGATACGTAATGTTTATAGATTTCACCTTAAGTCTGATCGACAATAGATAGTACAGACGCCAGCACTTCAAGCTACTATATCTGTCAAATTTCTTTAGATTTTCAACTTTATCGCTAAAGCTGTGAATCAAGTTTGATTGGGAAAATTTGCGAGTTTCGGGTAGCTTGATGTGCTGGCGTCTGTACATTTTAGAATTAACAGCTTTGCTTCATCATCTGCCTAGCCTTTTCCCAAATGTTGGGGTCGGCTTCCAGTCTTATCAGATTCAGGTGAAAATAGTTTTGCTTCTTAAACTCAAATCCAACAAACACATGCATAAAACTGTCGAGCGAAATGACACGAAACTCAGTATAGAATATTTAGAAACCTTGGACTAGTTAAACATAGTCTTATCCGCACGTTTTATGACCTAGACTACCGCGAGAGTTATGGCGTTAAGAATGGTTGATATAAGTTTTTAAACTGTCATGGTCACTAACATTATCATAAACACTAAAAACGGGATATTTACCATGTTTACTGTTTGTTTTAAGTTCCCGAAATTCACAGAAACCATGAGTACAACAGTGTCCCGAGTTTAACAGTTGATACTATTCTTATCATTAGTAAAGATATAATTTTTATTTTATATTTTTCTCACCTATAGGAGCACCGAAAGCTGCGGATACACCGGCGGCCGCGCCAGCCGACACAAAGTCACGTTTCTCGTGGTCTTCGCGGAAGTACTGGAATATCTTGAAGTCCTTGTTGAACGTCGTGCTCTTGCCCTGGGATATGCCTGCCGCTACCACGGCTCCACTGTGGATCATAGGTCCTTCCTGAACGAGAAATAGTTACATGGAAGAGAAATTTTATTTAAAAAAAAAAACTTATTTTCAATAACCGTAAAGACTTTTGGCCATTTTCACACAGTGGCTGAAGGTTTTTTTTAAACGTTGCTTCACACTAAATATTTCTCCTGTATCGTGGGTGCGTTTACAAACATTTAAACTCATTCAATAACAGTCAGACATGGAACAACCAGCTGTGGGTCATCAAATATTTTTTCCGTGCTGGAATCGAACTCGCGACACACTCGCGCAGCAGCCAATCGCTCAGTCAGTGCGCCGACCGTGAATCAAGAGTTATTGAAAACGCGCATACAGTTTTCTAGGTGTCACAGGGGTGTGCCCCAACAGGCGTGGTCAGTGGGTCGTCTACAGTCGTCTTCTTCTCCAAAACTAAAAACGGTTACCACGTATTCAGTATATCATTCTGAGCCCCCCACATAGAAATTCTTCATCAGTTATTTAAAAAAAACCGGCCTAGTGCGAGTCAGACTCGCGCACGAAGGGTTCTGTACCATTATCTATAAAAACGGCAAAAAAATCGTGTCTGTTGTATGCCCCACTTAAATAATTTTTTATTCTGTTTTTTAGTTGTTGTTATAGCGGCAATAGAAAAACATCAACTGTGAAAGTTTCAACTATCTAACTTTCACGGTTCATGAGATACAGCCTGGTGACAGACGGACAGACAGACAGCGGAGTCTTAGTAATAGGGTCCCGTTTTACTCTTTGTGTACGGCACCCTAAAAACAGCTGTGCCAGACATTTTGACCGTATAGGTACACCGTACAGGTACCGGTACCGTGTAGGTGCACTTTTGTAGGAAACAGTAGATTTTTTTTTAATAACCGGTGATAAAATTTTCATCTCAATCAGATGAACTGATGATGATGATGAAGCAGACCACTATTATTATAAACCTCAATACTAGTTTCTAAAGTCGTTAGACCAGCTCACCTTGCCTCCTGCTAGCCCACCGACGACCGCGGTGATAACACCAATAGCCTTCACTACTAAAGTCTTGATCCTCACCACCCGCGGCACTTTCACACCGTTCAGGTAACATTTCACTTGGGGAATACCACTCCCGGCTGCTACAGGCTGAAATGTGCTTTGGAATTACAAACCTTTATCACTTTAGACAAAGTTTAGTTTCCGTTCATGTTGGGGTAATTCATAAGACACATAATTATTTTTTTATACTTTCGAAATATTTTGCTAATATATTTCTAAGTTATGTAAGACTGGTGTTGTGGGATAAGCAACCTTAACTTCGTTGGATAAAGTTCAGTTTCCATTACAGGTAATATTCCTTTCATCTTCTTCAACCTTTGGCCACCCAATGCCGAGTATAGGTCTCAATATTGCCTTATGATGTTTTAATAACTATCTATGTAATAGATCTTATTTAGTTAAAATTAAGTGCCTAATATTTTATGTGAGAATTTAGCTCCCTGCCGCTACAGTGTGAAATAATATGATCATTATAAGTACCTTGAGACAGATTTTGTGGGATTAGCAAGCATATATATATTACATATATAACATTACATAATGTATTGTGTACCAAGATAACAAATATTTCGAAATTCATTAGTGATGCCGCAAAACTCACATCCAGAATTGAACTTTGAACTCTTATTTGTACTATAATGAAACTGAACAGACCACAATCTGGTGAAATAAATAAACCAGTAATACTTTACTGAGATACCGCGGCACTGGAACATAAAGGGCAAAAGAAGGAACATGGATGGTTTTTAGTCAGTAAAAGTCTGACACTCCCTTCCGCTCTGCCCAGAGCGGGAGGAGTCATTTGATGATTTCCCATTCCAAAAAAAAAAACAAAGTAATACTTTACTACTTACCTCAACATATGCAACCAGCATGGAGCCAATGAAAACTATACAAATGTTTGACAACACCCACAATAAGTAAGGAATGTATAATTTGTCTTGTACCACATATTTGTCCACAGCTGTTAATGAATTAGTCATGGAAATCATATTATTTTGTACCTAATTGAATGAGGCATAATGTACTTAATTAAGTGAGAGGTAATTAAATACTAATTTATTTAAATGTTCCAGTTGAGTTTAAATTATATCATGCATAATAAGGGGAAAATAAAAATTATTTTTCATTTATGCCAAAGTAGCGATAAATGAGTATGATCAATAGTTGCAAAAATCTAAGTCTCAATAGGGCTGTATCTTTGCAGCTGAACCAAATTTAAATGATTTTTAATAGTGGTAGATCAGTACTTGGAAAACATAATTGGGCAACTCAATGAGTGGGCAGATACCGGAACACAGGTAGTATGACTGTGACTATACATTATACAGATAAATTACAATTTTCTGTGAAAAGGATACATTTCTTAAGCTCCCTGTATTTGATTTTTGAGAACTCTTCAATGCATATGTCTATAAAAAACGCTATGAGCGCTGTTATTATTCCGATTAACAGTATAATGAACCATCTTGCTATGTCTTTCCAGACGATGAAGGCATATCCTCTCTTCCGTTCCTCGTCAAGGAGCAGGTGGTTCTCACAAGTGTCGTAGTCTAAACTCTGAAATAGAAACAAGCATTAATACTACTACAGCCGTTGATTTTCAAATCGACAAAGTTTTTGGGATTATGATTATCTACAGTCTAACAGGAAAGTAAAGTCAACAAGTTGATTATTTTATATGGACATACTCGATATTTAGTTACATATAACAATAGTAATTGATTACTCTTATACATTTTAATGGACCAGTATTCTTAGTAGTCAGGAGAAAAAGCAAAATACATAAAAAATATATGTTTTCTTTATTCTAAAACTTACTTCATATTTAGCTGATAGAACATTCATTGACCCCGGCTCAATCTTTTGTTGTGGCTGCCTTCTTCTAATTCCATGGCTGCCATGGAATTCATCATCATCATCCGAGTCCTGTACATTAAGAATTAATTTATCGCCTTCTTTATTGCTACAAGTAGCAGAGTAACAGTATCCACAATTGTCAAATTCTTGTGAACCTCCTAAATTCACATTGTGAAATACACAATGCTGTGTTAGTCACATGACTGTGTTAATTATTCTAAGCCAATAATTGATTACACAAAGAGGTCATAAGCCAGTGAGTAATATCAACAAATGCTTGAAACCTAATACTTACAATAATATTACATAGCTTGCATAGATAGAAACAATATTAATAGTAGACATAGTACAAATATTTCCTATATCATTTCAAATGTTCTACATACCTCGAAATTCACAGATTTGTTGAGTTGTGTGTAATTAGAAGTACTGGCATCTTCATTGCTTAAAAGTTGAGCTGTGTCCGATGTAGTTTCTACATTACTTATAGAACTAACAGTTCCATCAGCAATCGAGGTTGATGAGTGACTCTGGCGGCTCATTTTATCATAATCATGGACTAACAATATTAAATTTTAATAAAGGAAATTGGTTTTTTGTTCCTCGTTGAATTGTAGCATACATTTACTTTACTCACGACATAGCTGTAATACAATTATATTGCACTATTATAATAAAATAACTTAAACCACTTGAGTACGAGCTAGCGATTGATTTCTGTAAAATAAATAATATTATTAAATTCACAGAAGGCGCGACGGAATAAAATAAAATGGGACATTTTCACATTTCATTTCCTACTGTCATTCAACCTGGTCGTTTTGACACATACATGACGTTGACGTTTAGTAGCACTGACATTGCACTCATTCAGTGGTAATCAGAATGATATTCTCGTTAAAGGTACGTCAATTGAAAATATGTTTTCATGAAATATATTACCACCGGTCCGCGTTATTCTGAATACTATATTATTTATTCAGAATATTCGTTTATTTACGATAATTTTATGATTTAATTTCAATTTAATTTCAACACTTTTCACTAATTCATTTTTAACAAACTGATGATTGATTTCGGTATTTTAATTTTTTCTCGTTTAAGCCGTGTTGACACGATCATAGTATGATCGGACCGAGTGCACTCGGACGCAATTCGTATTGTGGCACCCTATGCCAATCCACCCAAGTGCGATTATGGGTTCCCACAATACGAGTTGTTTCTGAGTAGATATCCAAGTCCAAGTCCACTCGGTCCGACTCAGAGTATAGTCTGATCGTGTCATCACAGCTTTACGATAATTTGTAGCGTTTTTCTTAATTCTATGTTTTTAAATATTTCTGCCATCGTATGTAACATAATTACTGTTCATTCATAAATTTTAATCAATAATACTATCTTTTTGAATGATATTGATAATACAAAACATTTTGATAATGTTATCATTTTATCAGTGCGTAAACTAGAACAAACTTTCGTGGTTCACACACACGACGCGTTGAATGCTTCGTAAACAATAGAGATTTTCAATGTGTGTGTAGCTTGTTCGTTCGTTTGGTTGACAATCGCGATGTGATGTATTCTACATCATCGCATGCTGAGTTATATTTTCAACAAAACCTTTTAATTTTTAATTAAGTTACTTGATTAATTTCTAAATGTTTTCTTTCGTTGTGAATACCTTTCTCTGTTTTAATTTCTAAATATGTGTAATTTGCCGCCGAAGTTCCATTCAGTGTGTCGCCTTTGTTTATCATTCTGTGGCGATAATTGCAGTGATGTTAAACTTCCAATTTTCGACCGTGATAAGGATAAATCACGGCTTTCCGAGATGATAATGGCAAATTTGTCAATAATGGTAATTATTTCGGATTATTTCTCGCAATGATTACTTAAAAGGAGGAGTTTTCTCGTGTGAAAGTTTAGCGTAAGCGTATGAGATTGTGGATGCTGATAAGCGCCATTAACTTTCTCGCGGGTGTTGGGTATTTTCGCATTGTGATATCATATTACGGCCCACGCGTCGATTGCTCGACGGTATGACTAATGTCATTCGTGGAAGTGATATGCGAGCGTGTGGCAGGCGCGCTGTATCAGCGGCCGCGTCGCTGATAACAAAGGAGCGCGGCCGGAGACCACCTCGCGCTCGCCTCACCCGCCCGGCCGCCCCGCTCCTGCCTGGCCCGAGCGCCCTCGCCTCCACTCCTCCACAAATACACTACTCAAACCAATGCTCTCCTTGCAGTGCTTATCCACATTATGCTATGCCCTGCTATTTTGAGATTTCAATATTATCTAAATTTAGATTTGTATTTTAAGGCAATCAATCTGCAGGGGGACTGTATCTTCCCATTTTTGTCACAGTGTGCATCCTCCTTGGTGTGGCAAGTAACTTGTGGGTTTCTTTAATGTGTTTGTTATCAGATTGCCACCAATGACTCATCATCTATGATTACACTTGCAAAAGGTCACTGGCCACATCAACTCTCATAATGACTGGTGTTGTGAAACTAACACAGGTACATGTGTAATGTTGTGAATAATATTTTTAGGTGTCCCCTGAAGACTTGCTGCCACAAGTTGTATGTGGGGGCTGTGCACACAAACTTGATGAATTTCACACCTTCAGAGAACTATCACACAAGTCTGAACGACTTTTGGAACAGTTTGTGCAATATGCCAATTCACTATCTGGTCCAACAGAGGTGAGTTTATATCCATACTTCAATTTTCATATCTTTTTCTATTTACAGAAGGAAAATAGTTGAACAAGGTTTTAAAAATTTATTAATAATTTCCAAAAAAAAAATTTATACAACTTCTATTTACATGTTTTTGTTACTATATAATGGTATACTATCACTTTAATTCTATTGAAATATAATACAATGTATGTAAGTACTAAGCAAGTAGTCCTTATGCAAAACTGGTATCTGAGTTAATGTTGATGTAGCGAATGGGCTGGCTTCTGATCTTGTTGTTGTAGCAAGACTTCATTGCATTGACAAGAAGGCCTAGGAGAATGCCTATAGTAACTATGAATGCTACTCCTAAGATGCTGTAGAGGACATGTTTTGGCTTTAAATTAGCTAGGGTGAAACCCCTGGACCTGTTGGGGGCTGATGCACTGTCTAAAGTGGGGCAGTAGGACAGTGTGATGTTTGTTATGTATGCTCCACTGAGTCTCATGGGTGCTGCACAGCTGTAAATAAACACTTATGTTAAAACACTACAAATAATGTATTTCTCAGAAGTAGTCATAAGTCAAGATGTGCTTGGTGTAATAAAACTTAAAATAGTTTGTTTATGTCATCTAGATTATTAGATATCAATATATGAGGCAATACTTATTAATTCTTTAATACATAGTGGTATTATTAATCTTTTGATAATATGATTAATCCTAAATTGATATATTTTATCTTATTATTTTATTAAGTCTTAAACTTTTATTACTTGACAAAATCAACAGATTTCAGTTTAAAACTTAGTTTGAAGTACAGTATAAACTGCAACATTAACTCATTAAATAGTATGACTTCAGTAATGATTTTATATGACACTTCATTATTAAATAAGCCAACCATCACAGCAATAAAATCCACTGATTGACTTTGAACTTCCCATTGATCACTCAAATTGATGGTAGTGAGGATAATCTAATTATAGCACATGGCTTCTACCCTGAATGGGATTATCTAGACATTCTTGAAAGAATGTAACATTTCACAAAAGTAATAATCCCATTTTTATTTTTACTGCTTGGTACTGAGTTAACTGACTGTCAACCACTTTCAACCTTATTACTTATTGCATAAGGGTGAAAAGTGGCAGACCTTCAGTGGACTCAGTAGTACATAGAAGGCACCTCTATCAGTCAACCCTAGGGTTAAATAGAACCAAATTGTTTAAAAAAACCAGTTTTACTTTTTGTGTGAATACTTACTAAGGAATCTCTCCTATCTGGAACTTGGTGCCTGCTTCCTGCTTAGTAACAATGTTGGCTAGATCACAGTTGCACAGCCAGTTGTTGCCGGTCATTCCTAATATCTCTAATTTCTTCCATGGCATCAGGTCAGTGGAAAGTTCACTAAGGTAGTTGTCATCAAGGTAAACCTGTTTGACAAAGGAAAATTTTGTAGTACAAGCAACAATGTTACATGGAAAATAACGTTTTAATAACAACAGTCAAAATACTCTTAGTGATGTTCATTATCAAGTCTCTGGGCAATTTGCCCTGAATTTGAATAATGCTACATTATTGTTATGGAGGCCTTTTATGTCTACTAAAGTAGGAAAACCACTTAAATGTTACTGATAATGTGTGTAAATGTAAAGAGCTACTCTACATAAAAATATTTAAATACGAAAACATTAATTTTGATCTTATCAGAGTTACAAAACAACTCGTGTTTTGGGAATTCCCATAGTAGCTTATCTTTCTGCCTTCTTGGTACACATGTTGATGTTTTATCTACATCTCAAATGTCAATGTAATTAGTGTTGGATATTAAGATCGCAATAGTGACAATCAATTCCGTTCCAGTTTTAGGATAAATGTGGCAATGTACTGATTGATTGTGTATCAAAACAACACTAAAATGATTAGTAAGCTGGCCCCGATCGGCGACTGTCATGTAAGCACTCAAAAACTGGGGCAAATTGGATTGCATGCAGTCTATAATCTGATGATTGTGTGCTTACCAAAATGTGTAGAATAAGTAGATTTGTTTCTGATAAACCATGTTACCATGTGCTTATAATAGAATATCAGTCACAATAATAAACGGGTGTCGTCATCCTGAGTAACATTAATCATTGTGAGAATATACTTAAAGACATGACTCCAAACTAGATTTTGTTCGTTACGAAAATATCACAACGAATTATTTCCGCTTTGATAATAGCTTGAACGCGCCGAATTCGCATTACGCATACGAAAACTATCGAAAGGTTTTTCCGCGTAGATGCTAGGTACTATCTGAAGTTTGTTGATGCGTGTGTTACTCACTTCCTTCAAGGTCCATTTGTCTTTCAATCCGCGGAACGCATTATGGCTGATGTATCTCAGATTTCGGTTATGACAAAGGTGAAGTACCCTCAAGTTCTTGAGTGGGGAAAACGTGCTGCGTTTCACTTCGTCCAAATAATCGTTTTCCCCGACTTCCAATTCGATCAAGTTCGTTAAGCCTGCAAAAAAACTGATTCTATTATTATTATGTACTTCCGTATTTACGAGTACGTGTATGTACTATTCCACATATAGATAAACATCTTAGGCGATTTTTTGCTGCAGATTGTTTACATAAGCACAAGCTCATCTGGATTTTTAATAGAGTAAGTAGTGTGCGTAGTTTTCTATAATGGAGTAAATAGTTATTCTTGAAATAGATACTTTGATAGTATAAACTTCATAATATGCTCCAGATTAACATCGTTGCCAAACATCGGGTCCAATTCGTGCTAAATTAATAGGCTAGTGTTATAAAAGCACTTGAGTGCGAGATTGGAGTGAAATCATGGCGATTGATTTGGCAGTAGTGAAGATAAACAGCGTCGTAAAAATCTTCTTTGATTTTGGTATTTCCCGTGAGATGATAACAACAGGTTCTGCAATATAATGTTATCTTGTATTGTACCTATCTATGACTCACTAAGTCATCTACGTTATTTCCAGTACATTTATACATATTATTTCTCTCTTTAGTTTCTACACATAAAATTAGATAAATAATCTGTTATTAAGTAACGAAACGCTACGACTAAACGTATTCTATAAATTGGTTCCGCACCGAATATTTTTACAATATAAAATCTATGCGTAGTACCAGAACTAATCCAAAGTTTAAATATGTGTGTTGTACTATTTACCTACGAAACTGTCATCATTGAGTTCCACAATGGGGTTGTTGTTGAAAGTGAGATACTTCAGGGACTCGCCGACGAGACTCAGACTTTCAGGCACGGTCACGAATTTGTTGCCCGACAAATCGATCTGTTGCAACTTCGTCAACCCTTTGAACGCATCTAGGGGTATGCTGTCGATGTCGGTCTTGGCCAAGTCTAATACCTGAAATAAAAATAAAAAATCACGTCTATTTATAGGTGATGGATAACGCAGCGGGAGTCCCCGGCTAACAATAGAAGACGCTTCTCAAAGGGTCTACTTGAAGTTACTAAAGATATCTCAGATTTAGATCCTTTGGCGTAATATTGGAATCTCAAGTTGGAAATGATCGTTGTATGTAATCTCGGTCGTTAATCTTTCATTATTTTAATTAATAGTGGCGAGAGTATCTTGTGACAACAACGTGACTACTTAATACTCATTGTTCTTGATTTGCAAAGTCCCTTCTAGTAATAGACTTTTTAATATTTTTATGACGTCTAAGCTGAAGTTGACACAATACTTGAAGAACTTGTCCCATCGTAAATCAGAATTTGATTGCTTCAATAAAAAGGCAAAGTTTGATAACCCCGTTTTTTATCAGGTTACTCGCGAATTTATCAACAGACACATTAAATAATTATCAAGATCTGGTTTAGGTTTTGTACCTCCTAATGATTATTGTGCAGGTGTGGTTTACATTTAACCGTAGGTACAACTCCAAAGTCCATCTAGGTTTTTTCCGACATCTACACAGAAAGATTCGTTCGTGAACTTTGTTTTGTAAATAGTTGCGATGATGTTAGTGATAGTGTTCCCTAAATAAATGTAGGTCACCCCATTTTTTGGGTTTCGTAAGTGGCGATTAAAGAATTATGCCAGTTAGATGAACAGCAGCGCATTCATCACTTTGCGCAACCTTGGTTTCCCTTGAAATTGTAGTTTAGATCTCTGTGTTATGCCAGGAATGATAAAAGACGATCTGATTAGGTAGGAGGTTTCCAGAAATCCGTGAATAGATATTATACAAATATATTCTAATATCTATGAAACACATCAATAAAATGAATCTTCCTCCTACCTGCAAATTAGTAGCACTAGCCAATGCAAGGATAGTCACACGATCGAGGATCTCAATAGGGTTGTTGTTGAGGTACAGTCTGGTCAGGTTGGGCGTGTACTGGAACAGGTACCGGTCTAGCGAGTGGATGTCATTGTGGCCCAGGTTCAGCGTCTCTAGGGCGATGTTGGCGTATATTCCGTCAATGTAATGCCCCTGGAAAATCTCGCTCCTCAACGTCTCGCCTGAAAACATACATTATGTTTACTTTAGTAATAAAACTAGTATCTATTTATGTTTTTGAAGAAGTGTTGTCTAAACGCAATGCACTTGTAGTTTTTGCGTCAATATAACTTCCTGCTTTGTATTCATTCTGAAGCTGCTTACGGCTTATTCCGTCCGCCCACTTTCCTAGTGATTCATAGTTTTCACTGTGCCAGAACTGTGGTTGCATTTTATTTACTACTAGCTGTGCCCGGCATGCGTTGCAATGCATGTTTTCCTACCTACCTACTACTTTCACTACCCTACCTATCTACCTACCCTACCTACCTACCTACCTACCCTATCTACCTACCTACCTACCCTACCTAGCTACCTACCTACCTACCCTACCTACCTACCTACCTACCCTACCTACCTACCTACCTACCTACCCTACCTACCTACCTACCTACCTACCTACCTACCCTACCTCCCTACCTCCTTACCTACCTACCTACCCTACCTACCGTACCTAGGTACCCTACCTACCCTACCTACCCTACCTACCTACCTACCCTACCTACCCTACCTAGGTACCCTACCTACCTACCTACCCTACCTACCCTACCTACCTACCTACCTACCTACCTACCCTACCTACCCTACCTACCTACCTACCTACCTACCCTACCTACCTACCTACCCTACCTACCTACCTACCCTACCTACCTACCTACCCTACCTACCTACCTACCCTACCTACCCTACCTACCTACCTACCCTACCTACCCTACCTACCCTACCTACCTACCTACCCTACCTACCTTAGGTAGGAAATGATGCTCGAATTTAATTAAGTAACCACGTTTCCGAACAAACAATGCTCTTTCAATATAGTCTATGGCTGTGAATGACATTGACATTCGTTACGCGCGTTTTTTTAAATATGCAAAATTAAATGTATATTTTTCAATATTTCTGAGAGATTTTCTTAATATTTTTTTCCGTAAGAACCTTCTCCTAATAATAACAAATACAACAAAAAAAGAATTAGTGAAATCGGTCCAGCCATTCACGCGTGATGCCGTGACCAAGGAAAACGGGTTTCATTTTTATATATATAGATTTATTCATTTAGATAAATATTTCATCTCGTAAAATGAATAATGGGGAAACTTTGCCCAACAACGCACCCTTGATCAAAGTCAAGAAAGACATTTTAAGCTGAAAATAATAATGATTATCCTACAATTTGCGCAATCTAAATATTTGTTCTTAGTTGAATGTTGTATTACTTTCATCTCTGTGGCCTTTGTTTGATTAATTATTGACTAATGAGCATTAATTGCGATACATCGTACTTCTGATAGTTTATCGTGCGCTCGTAATTGTTTGAGTTTACTTTCTAACGAGCGGCCAAATCGACAGAATATTTTCAGAGATCATCTCCGTGTACACACACTTTCTTCATGATTATGCATTTATGTTGATTAGATAGATGTATTTTGCGTAAAGAGTTTTTGCGACTTCTTATTGTACACATGAATGTTTAGATAAGAGATAAAATACTTTATCATTCGTGTCCTATGTATATTTCCTATACAATATATCTATGGTTTGATAGTAGCACTATCAGAAACTTGTTTGTGTTGTCCTCTAGGCGTGTCCTAATTTAAAATTCCATTTGACGGTTCAATACAAGGAAATCTTAAATTAGAAAATTGTCTCACAAAACTATAATTACGGATCATTGAACCGGGCCTTTGATTGAACTGTCGCTTGCTCGTGGATTAGCGCTGTTGTTCTTGTTTCGCTAATGATTTTTTTGTCGTCCTTGTGTGCTCGCTGGCTAGGTATGTTCCGTTTAGACTTTGTTGTTAATTGCTTGTGGATCTGAATGCGATAGGTGTGTATAATCTAGATTCTTAACAATAGATGAGAATTTGCTTTATTCTCTTAGTAATCTAGGTATTGCTTCATTTATATCATTAAGATCCAATCTGAGTTAGTCATCACATTTATAGTAATTATATAGAAACATTCATGATTAAATTCTGTAATCATTTAATGTGTATAAGCAGTAAGTATCCTGCTGGGGATCTTTCTAGTAATAGCATAAGCTACCTGCTGCTAGCCTACAATATTCCGAATAAGACAGCTTGCCAAATACCTACTGAAGCTCTTGTAGCTTAGTTGTGCATCATCCAACACTGACAACTTAATATGCACTTAGAAGAAATACAGATAACTAAACTCCTCGATACATCCATGCCTTAGTCAAAGCTATTGTTAGATGGTGTTTACGACATTTTTGTGAATCAAAGTGTTGCAACGTGAACGTAGCGTTCTTCGGCGAAACCATATATATAAATGTACCTCTGACGGTGACTAATATTATGAAAGATGTTGAGTGAACGCTCCTATCTGTGTAGAACGAAAGATAATAAATTGTTTACTACATTAGCAAAATTATTGCGCTAACTGATTTCATACATATGCCATTATTGCGTTGCATTGTAGATATGCCAGTATGCCAAAACATTTCAAATACGTATAGATCAAAAACGCAAAAAATGAAATTCATGAATGGGTTTCCAATTTAGATGTAAGTATTATGTATATCACGCCACGTTTGAAGGTACATTTAGCAGAATTCATTCACCTTTAGAATGGAAAGTTTGAAATCATAGACGTAATGGAAACTTCTACAATCCACTAATGTTGTTTATGGATTTGTAAGAATTTTTTGTTTGGGATTTAGGTAATCTTAATTTAGTGTTTATCTGTTTGGTAGAATTATTTTTGTTCTATAATAGGAAGACGTGGGGGATCTCAGGCTTATACTACCGCGGACTAATGTTATCCGCAAAAGTGATAATGATAACGATGATATTTTTTTGTCCTCATACAGATTGGCATAATAAGATAACAGTTTAAATGTTTAACAAAGTAAATGTTGTTAAAAAAAACCGGCCAAGAGCGAGTCGGACTCGCGCACGAAGGGTTCCGTACCATTACCATCTATAAAAACGGCAAAAAAAAATCATGTCTGCTGTATGGGAGCCCCACTTAAATATTTTTTTTATTCTGTTTTTTAGTATTTGTTGTTATAGCAACAGAAATACCTACATCATCTGTGAATATTTCAACTGTCAACTATCACGGTTCATGAGATACAGCCTGGTGACAGACGGACAGACAGACAGACAGACCAGGGCTTGTTATAATTTGTTTTCGCCAAGGTTTTAAACAAAAGTAAAGCAAGCGGATATGCTTTGCACTTGTCTTCAACAGGATCCTTATGTTAATGTCACCTGACTGATTGCAGTAATCATTGCTCCTACTAAGCATTTAAGTTGAACAGCGTATGTAGAACATCACGTCTGTATAGAGATACATGTTTGCTTTTCTTGTGAACATAAATATCTGACCCAGATAGTCTTTTCTGATCAATAATCACGTATTACGTCTCTCTCGTGTCCATGCATACGTTGGTGTTGATTTGATAGCTGTAACCGAGATAAACGGTTGGACTGGTCAACTGGGCAATCTTTATAGCCAGTAATTGTTTACTTATGCTGACTAGAGGCACCATGTTAATTAGTAAGAAGTCTGACAGGTAGAAAGATCTAGTAAACGATAATGATGAAAGAATATGAATAGGTGCATATGCCTTACTTCTTACTAATATTATAAATGCGAAAGTTTGTGAGGATGTTTGTTACTCTTTTACGTCAAAACTTCTGAACGGATTTGGATTAAAGTTAACACATAGATTATAACCTGGACTAACATATAGGATACTTTTTATCTCGGTAGTATGGTTCCGTGGGACCTACTGAACTTTACGCAGGAGCCGCGGGCATAAGCTAGTGATTTATAATTTAGGAAGGATGTTAAAACTAAATGTAAAATTATGTTGTGCTGTTAGGTCAACAAAAGGAGCCTCAACCTGTTTGTTGATCAAACAAGGTTCTTATCTCACATCTGGTTCAAATATTGTGTATGTGCCTACCTGTACCTGGCTACCTGTTTCAACTCAAATGATATCAACGTTATACATACCTGAAATGAAATTGTTGCTCAAATCCAAGTACACCAACCCCTCGATTTTACTGAAAGCATCGTCCTCTATGTCAACGATCTCATTTGACTTGAAGCTGATGGCGACCCGCCTGCCAGGCACCACGGGCAGTTGGGACACATTTGAAATTGTATTGTTGAAAAACGTAATCAACACATGCCCATCTGGAATGTACCAAATTAACATTAACCCACATGCTTTCTTTCCTCAATTACTACAAAAAAAAATTAAAGTAACTCCAAACCTAGCTCAAATACTTTGCATAAATCACGTTAATAACGGTTTATAGTCCTGTTAACACTTCATCAATATTCATAAAACTAAGTATTATCATAAAACCTAATCCATTCCTCCCACGGTAAACTTCACTGCAACCATAGACGTACGTGCGTAACGTATGCACGACTCTCCGAATTTATTGTGAATAATTTATTATCACACTAAAACTTGATCAGATGATCATGAGCCGATAGTTAAATAACTATCGGTTGTTCATGAAAATTAACAACATTTGGACATTGAACATTTGGGAAATGCTGAATATAAAACTTGATGGAATTGCAGCTATTTGTTTTGTTTACGTCATACTTGTGCGTGATAGTACAAGATGAATGATCCCTCCCTCCTCTCTCTCTCTGCATCGGTGATTACCTTTGTCTATGCTGTTTATCCTCTCCGGCCATTTTTCGGGAATCTCATCTATGTTTCGGCGCGAACAGTTTAATGTTAGATTGGATGAATCTTGTATGGTAATATCACATGGAACGTTTTCCGCGTCGGCCTCTTGTGCGCGGCTCGACGAAACTAGGACGCATAATATCATTAACACCTACAACAAAGAAACACCATTACTTATATAATTTTTTAGGTACACAAACAACGATCGTCTCTGTTTTCTATCTCGGTCACTACGGTCACTCACTTTGCATATCGTTGGGAAATACATTTTCATCAAAATTAGAAAGGGTACTGGAGAACACCTTCGGATCACAATACGTTTTATCTTATCAGTTAGGAGCCGTCTGATATCACGAGTGACATGAAATGAGCGAGCGTCTCATTGGTCGATGTTTGTTTGTGCTATCGTCCTACTAATAAGTATGAAGCACCGCTTGATGATCAAACATTGTCTTTTACTTTTAGGAAATCCTGAACATAACGGCGGCAAAATTGGAAGAAATTATTAAACCGCTGAGCGACAGCGAGTACGAGCACGAGTTGAAACACAAATATGCCGAGATCGGCTCACCGGACTCGACTGAGGAAATGAAGAACTTGGAGAGCCGGCAGGCGGCGGTCACACTACTACAGATAAAAAATTACGACCCAAGTAAATATGCAGTCAAACACGGAGCGGAAGACGAGCCTCATATAATGTTCAACAGTGTGCCGAGTTTACCGCCCTCGGACAGAGCGAGAGAGGTGATGCACTGCAATACCGTCATCGATATTATAAGCAAGGCTGTGGCGGTCGCTCAGCGGGAAAACGAAGAATCTCAGAAGTATCCACCGAACTACACGGGGGTCATAGACAGGACGCACGCGACAAGCGCGGGCGACAGCTACCCGCACGAGTACGCGGATGAGCAGTACGCGGCGTACGGTGCGCCGCAGCACGAAGTCAGCCCCATCAGCAACGAAGACCATGACAACAAAGAGATGGACCTTTCACTCTACAGTTCCGTCAAAAGCGAACCCAACGACCAGAGCGACCAGCAGGAGCACACGAACACTTACTTCCAAGGCGCACTCACACACAAGACGAACTTTGTTGATGAGTACAAGCAACACGTTTTCGGGCGAACCAAAATGAAAACGTCGAAGGAAAATTCATCGGTGTATGAAGATTGTAGTAGGAGCAGCAGTGGGTCGGACCCGGACAGGCTACAGATGGATATATCTCAGATGTCGCAGGTGAGACCCTTACACAATTTAGTGAGTATTCATTTCAGTAGCATGTTTAACACGAGGAAGGTCAACTAGGCTAGGTATTCTGCCGGCCACAATAGAAAACGAGAGATAACGAACAAGGTTGATGACGTCATTGCATCCAGCGACATTGAGTGATATTTTTGCAACCTGTGTGACCTCCAAACGTTTTACTGATATCATCGATCATCAACCTGTTTGTAATTTCATGGGTTCAGTTTCTGGGTAAGATTATCGTCGAATTTTTAATGCCGTTGGTTTCAAGCGCAAATTCTGACCGTGGAGTTACTGGGTTCGATTCCCAGGTCATGCTAAGTGTTAATGTGTTTTTCCATAAGAACTGCACAGCAATCCCACATTCTGAATTTGTGCCCAGCTTGTATCAGAAGACCCCTACCATATTAGACAGGACTTACACTTACGCATAACTGGCGAGATGTGGATATACTATACACACCCCCCTTCCACATATAAACGTTATGTTTTGCCATCAAAAGAATTTTTGGGGTAGCATTATTCCGAGGACTAAATTTCATAGAACAGTTAGTGTCCAACAGAATACCTCCCACCATCCTTTCGGGACAATTTGTCACGCTTAGTAAACGTTGTTTACATTACAGGACGACCCTGAAGAGACCCAGTCAGCTCGATCAACCCAGTCTTCGCCGCAGCCGCCCATGGAACACGAGCAGGACAAAGAATCGCTGTGGCAAGCGTTACACAGGCAAAATGGTGAGCACACACACAAACACGCATAAATAAACTTCATCATTCTCCTGCCTTAATCCCAATTTATTTGGGGTCAGCGCAGCGTGTCTTCCGCCATACTTCTCTATTAGTCGTCATCTTAGTGACCCCTTTTCTACCCATCTTTTAAACAACATTCCATCCGTTGTTTCTTTGTTTTTTTTTGGTTTGTTTTTCACACACACATTCATACATTAAGTAAATATGTACTAAAAGATAACGATGATTGACAGGCTGCAGGATTTGCGATAGCGAGTTTGTGTTATCAACTTTCTGGCGATTCATTAAAAATAATCAAGGAAAACTGAAAATAAAAAGTCATTTCCTTTGATTTTAAACATGACATTAATTTCCAGAAGTTCTAGATTAAGACGTTACTCTATCGATCGCTGCAATTGTACTGGTGGTTTGTTGCAAAACGGACAAAGAAATATTTCTGGCAAAACCAAAATTTTGTCTGAGGGAAGTTTAAGCTACGCTGGCCGAGGTCGCTCCATGTATGTGTTGATATTAAAATGCCGCTGTCCTCCTGGGATAGCACGATTGATCCCTGCTGACATTCGAACATCTTTGACAGTCATTATACGTTCAGAGGTCCTAAAAGCTGTCAAGTATCCTCACCAAGGAGTATTGTATTACTCAGTACCTGGATTCAACTTTGTTGAAGAGGTCAGATAGGCCACACATTTTTTTCAAAATATTTAAATGCAATTTTAATTTTTTCCCAAAATTAGGCTATTAATCGTATCGTTCAAATATGTCATATAAAATGGTAAACTATATTTTTTTTCATTTTTGCTTCTCTGTCATTACATTTGACATTGAACTTCGTTACTTTTACTTTATAATTCACACAATAATAACATGCAGCATAATTTAATTGCCAGGTTTGGGAATAAACCGTAGAACTGACATCAAACCATGCCAACATGAACGCTATTGTAACTCATCGATGGTTCAATTTCGCCTGTATCGAAGCGTGCGCATGCTAGGGAACAGCCTGTCAATAACGTGATTTCATCAAACTATTAATTAAATTCTAGCAATTCATTGTATTCAGTGCATTATTTTGTTGTTTGAAATCTAACTAAAACAACATACATACGTTGTAGCACTTTGTGTGAATCTTCCAACCGACGCTTGGCGCTTTACGCAAATAATACCAGTTTTGGAAAAAAAATGTCTACAAATAAAGATTCGTATCGTGTGAATTTTATGGCTGCCAACCATGTAAAAAATTAATTGCAGTTTAAATGCAGGCCATCTAGATGACGATGAATACATAATTATTTTAAATAAAAAGAGATGCTGAAATTTTGTATTCATAATTTCAAGACACCGCCGCGCCGCTTTAAATATAGGACCGAAATTAAATTTCACTTTGTTTAAAAAAAAACTATGGATGTGTGTCTCGAATTCAGCTTCCGTCAACATCTGTCTATCCTTTCCCCACATTGTTCGAAAGCTGCACTGACGTCCAAGTTCGGGGTCACCAGTTTGGGGGTATGAGCAACAGGCTGTAGTTTTAAACCGCGTTGAAAAGGGAGGATCCTCTGACCAGACGGGTTTTGTGAGGATTTTGCCTCTGATAGCGCGATGCAGGATTTTAATTCTTAATTTGCGCCATAGATGTCGCTGGCGATCTTTTTTTGTCAACTTGATTCTATTTATTTATTTATTTAAACTTCATGTACAATAGTGGTACATAGGCGGACTTAATGCCACAAGGCATTCAAAATACAAAATCATTTATTGCATAAACATATTTTACAAAAACAGAATTAGTGATTGGAGCCTCCCTTTAAGCAAGTAATGCCTGTATTGGGATTCTCTACCAGTCAACCTGTATATTCGCTGCATACCCACCTCGGTAAGCGTTACTTATGAAGATCGACCCGTGCGTCTTTTTACTAAGCCCTCTTCTTTATATCATAAAATGCTCAGCAATTTATATAATATATTCTTATTATTTATTATCTCGTTTGTCCAGGTCGCAGCGGCGAAGCAACACAGTTACTGCGGCGTCTCATCAACAGCAAGCAGCTCGGCATGACGGTGTCTCCGCTGAGGACGCCTGCCTCTCCACTCTCGAGCACCATGCAGCAACCGAACAACGGCGCAGTGTCACCGGTCAGTACATGTCATTAGTAGTTAGATTAATGGATCAATCAGCTCAGCCTATGGCAGCGCAGTCAAGTGCTGGACACAGTCTTCTCACAAGCTCCACACCACAGTACCCTGACCTCCGCCTCCCACAGCCAGCCTGACCCAGACACCTTTTTAAAGTCGTCGGTCTATTTAGCTGGGATGCGTACAACGTTGCGCTTGCTTATACGCGGTCTCTATCTACTCTCTCCAAAGTAACGCGCTCTCCATCCACTCCCTCCAAAGCAAGCTCTATCACTATGATTTTGACAGACTTGTTAGTGACAGCAAGTCAATAGTAACCTTATTGTAACGAGTATAAAGTTCACTGAGATTACGATTGGTGCAAAATAACGTTAATAGGGCTGTAGCACAGTGGACCGCTGAAAGAGACGAGGCGATTAAAAATAACGAAGCAAGCTCCAGCAGCCGGCAATTTGACTGGTATGATTTTGTCATATGTGCATGGAATCTTTAAAGACGGTGGAGAGCTACGTTCAGACCTGCATTGATGTAAAACACTGATAAAAAACAAACCTAGTTGAATTAATCCGTTATTCATATCTCACCATATAAGGCAAAGCCAGGGATAGGGAATTAGAGATACTGTGGATAATATGGCAATAAAAGAGGTGTCTGATGAGATGACAAGTAATAGAGAAGTATGGAAGAAGAAGACATGCTGCGCCGACCCCAAATAAATTGGGATGATGAAGATGCATTAGGGCTAGTTGATAAAGCCCTTAAGTGCCAAAATGTGATTCAGACAGGAACTCAACAGTATAGAGGTACATACCTCTACACTGAAACTTGAAAGGAGTCTTTTCCATAAGAGTTCCTGTCTAAGACATCAAATGCAGATAACGGAATGACCAACAACTATGATAGATTACTACTTATTTATATTACACATTTCTACGAAACGTTGATAAGAAAGTGATAATAGTCAGAGAAGATTTGAAAGATAATTATTATCCTGCGCATTTATTATGAAGAAGACTTAGATAATATTTGATGGATACTCGTAAACACTCATAAATACACGATGAACAGATAAGGATTACTTTGCAATTGATAAGATGTTTATCTCTTTCATTATTCATCTCTAATTCATCTTACAAACATATGATCAAATCGAAAAGGAAGAACCCACACATAATTATATTCCTATCCTTGTTTCTTTGGAGTCGGCGCAACAGGTTTTTTTTTCTTCCATTCTCCCATGACAGCTGTCACGCTATTTTTTATTCTTTTTGCTTTCATATCATTCCTCACAAAACTCTCCAGCTTTTCTTAAATAGCAGAAATTTAGAGCTTTATCTCAAAAACTTCGAAGATAGGTAGATAAGTCGTGTATTTAAGAGTCAATTTGTAAAACAAAGCCTTTTACTTTCAAGTTTATGGCTGAAGACTTACTATAAAACTCAATTGTGTTAACCGAATAAGGAAATATGTTCGCTTACGTGTTCCGCATTTGAGTGTAATTTTATTATCACTAGTCATGCACGGGACGTAATGAAACCAATATCTATTTCGTATCAATGTGCAGTCTTCGAATTAATATCGTGTTTAGAAATTTAATAATCGTAGGAGTCGTCATCGGCCTAGCCTTTTCCCAACTATGTTGTGGTTGGCTTCCAGTCTAACCGGATGCAGCTGAATACCAGTATTTTACACGGAGCGACTGCCTATCTGACCTCCACAACCCAGTTAGTACTGGGTACTACGGTACTCCTTGGTAAGACTACCTGTAACGATTGTCAAAGATCTACAATTGACAGCTGAAACTCGGTAAGTAATCGGCGGCCACCCATCCACGGAACCTAGGCAAGGCTTCGCCATGAGCTCGCGTATTTAATTAATTTCAGGAGCACGCATGATACAGATGATAAAAATCATCGAATTCTCATCTGTTACTTATTCACCATCCAGGACTCTCTCATCATACACATCTCAACTCAGATATTTTTTTTATAATCACCAAGCACGACAAATGGATTAGGGATTAATGTTTGTTATTATTCTTAATCATTACCCCAAAATAATATTATGCTTATAAACATTATTATACTTGTGTTTTAACTTTCCCAAATACTAAAAGATTATTTTATTGTTAGTCGAGAGAGATAATAAGAATAAGAGAACACAAAAAATATGATAATCTAAAGTTCACTCCGATATTTGCGTTGTCTTATCTGTCCTAGCGCTTTCTTGGCTTATTGCCAACGGTCGCGCTTGAAGGAGCTATCTGGTCATGCGTATGTTACCTACAACCATATGATCCGTTTCGACGTCCACTTTATGACTAATTTCTAGTTTTAGACAGGACGACCGTTTGAATCCGACATACGCATCCCTTCGTAACGTTTCTCTATTATTGGTCCGATTAGACGTGTAAAGGCTCTCCCACACAGGTGCGTTATTATCGGTCAATAATACCGGATGCGTTATTGCGATAATACGTCCCGATTCCTTGCACACAGCTGCGTTTTTATCGTCCGATAATTCTATTTCGTATTCGTGTTTTTGGCAGGTTTTTCCCTAATGTTGGGTAGATCCGCCATGTTTGTGATGGTCACACTGTACAGCATAGATACCCTATAAAATATATCAAATTATTTACATGTCTCTCTTGTCATTAATTACTCACTAAATATTATTGAAATAGACAAAACCATCCAATTCGTTTATGTGTCTGCCAGCTATAAGCACGCAATATTTTATCAAAGTAGTCTCTGTACCCCTACCTTAATTTGATTTGTGTTAAATTATTTACCTTCGTTTCTTTTTCGGTCATCTTCCATAGCTACTGTTAGTAATAAAAAAAATCGCCTGATGATAAATCAATATCTATATTATAGATTTTTTAAAATACCCGTAACTGTCGGTAAAACTAACGATGTCGCAGCTGTGTGTGGGATCGCATGCGTCCCAATACAAATGTTCTAAGAACTCCTATTGGAATATCGCAGGACGGAGAAACGCAAGCGTTCTACTTACGTGTGTAACTTTGTAGCCGTCCCTAATACATGATGTACTAAAAACAAATATCGAAATAACTCGTCCGGTATTATCGACCGATAATAACGCGCCTGTGTGGGAGAGCCTTAATACACGCGCAGGCTGATGATACGGTGGCGAAATACTCGTGTCGATATATAGTCAAAGTGATTTATTATCCAGAAACACGATACATAAGGTACCTAGTCGTTTAGGAATAGAACTAATATTGTATTATTGTAGCTTACTATTGGACAGGAGTAACAGACTATCTAGTAAGAAAATAAACTTAAATTCAGAATCATAGGTACCTACACTACCTACGCGAAACAAGCCATAAGCCTGGCAACAAACCACCTGCATACCTGATGCAGTATACTGCTAAAAATATGACACAGATTATTTAGTTTGTCTTGATACATTGATAACAGTAGTTTGATAACCGAGTTGTATGAACAATGAATTTGTTTGTGATAAAATACTGCCTTATACTACCTAAGTTGTGATTGTGGTGCGGTAACATGATTAATGAGTCAATCAAATAATGGGCTATCAAAACTTACAGCAGTAATCAATACACAACAATAAGCTATTGTTATTTTAAATAGGTGATGCGAATATAGGTGAATGTTATAAAATGAAGTGCTTGGCATATAAAAAGTTACCTTATTTTCTAGTGTGTCATACATAATGGAGCTTATATTAGCTACAGGTGTTGTGTATAGGGCTTAAAGCTTTGACATCTCAACAATCGTATCTTGACTCTTGAATCGATCATCTTCGCGGCAAAACTTAAAAATAGTCGAGTCGGGGACAATCTACCATATCAAATGTTTATTTTGTGGTAACTTCAAAATGTTTGAAAAATATGTCTACGAAACGGCAACATTGGTACAGAAACTTGCCATAGTGAATGCGCCAGGGTAGCCCGCGAAATTCAATTTTTCTTACGTTTTTTGCAATTTGGAGGTCAGTGTCAGGTTGTATGTTGATGAAAAATGAGTCGCGCATGTAAGACGTATGTAGTTACAGAATTATAATCATCAAAATTGTCAATATAACCCTCGTAAGTTTATTAAGCCCCATGGAATGAGTTTTTCACGAAATAAAAGAAAATTTGAATTTCGCGGGCTTCCACCTTAATTTGCGATCTAACAGTAACAAATCTTAGGATGAAGTAAGCTGTGGGAAACGATAATAACGTTACTAACCTTCATACTATCCTCCTGTGGTTGGGCAGAATTCCAACTAGTTATTGCACAAATTCCAGTAGTTTAACGTTCTATGTCACGACCACAAATGTGTATCAATTATTATTATACTAATAACAACTGCCTCTGCCTGACAGCAGCGTCGTTCTTATAATTACAAACACTCATTAATACAACTAGTTTTATGTTGCTTTTTTCTTAAGTAATTATTTAATTTAAATGCCAAAACTCAGTTCCTGTAGAACCAGTTTTGTCAATAGAAATAAATAATTGGTGCGTATAGTGTGACGTAGTTACGGAAAACGTACGTATATACGGAAGCTAACACTATTTGAATAGGCTATAGGGGCGGTAAATAACTTCCAAAATTATTACTTTAGTTGTACACCAGTCATTTTTAGTAAGCAGTTGTGATCCTAAATTAAAACAAACCAATGACATTTATATTTGCTGCTCGACACCATAGAGATTTTCTAACCGTTTTTGTTCTTAAAAAGTAGTTTCAACACTTTCAACTACGAACAAGAAAAGTCTGCAGAAAAATCATCGAACTTTTTACTATTAACGTATAAATAAACGCAAAACTTTTTCAAATGTAATCTTGTGATAATCTAATCACTGTTTTTAAAAATATACACTTCTTCAATATTTTATTTGCAACTTATGTGATGGAGTTCACTTCAATACTGAAGAATATTCTACGCTAATAATTTAAAAGTAGTAAGTACTACATGACAGAATGAATTAACTTCTTTATTGTTAACTTTAATGTTATGTTAATGTTCATTCTCAATACATTTTCCTCGTCTCGGCTAAAGATATGTGCTTATTGTTATCAGTGCTAACATACCTATGTACTATCGATGCTAGATCTTTGGAACAGAGATAAAATGTTCGCTTGTGAGAAATGCACTTATCTATCATGTGTGGCTAGAACAACGTAGCTATTACTTACGTGGTGTATTGTATTCTCTTTGTGATGAATTGCTCATTTTAACGAGTAGCTAAATAGAAATTCACCTGCGCAATACGCGAATGTCTTCATTATAATATTATACGCATACGGTTATATAACAGGCACGTGACAAAAGTGTTTTATCCCACGTCATCGATCTTCCAATTGCAGCTGTCTATTCTGCGAACTCAACGGAATTCCGTTTTAATAGCTCTTACCACTATTGCATGTAATCATTACCAACAGTTTAGCGTAGCTTCCTTTTTTTTTTTTTGTCGCTTGTTTCGCAAGAATCTAAAAAAATGCTAGAAAATCTTAACTGAGACAGTTTTTCATACACATTATCGTTCAAAGAATACTATTAAATGCTAAGGTAGGTTATATTAGCCACATCAAAGCAGCAACTCGTAACCTATAATCGCCTCTACAGAAGCAGAATCTGGTCACTGTAACCGAAATTGGCATGAAATTTGTATTAACCATACTCCATAGTCATACGAGTACTTATAATGAATGCGAAAATAACTCTGTTTGTCTGTTACCTCTCCACACTTTAACGGCTAAACAGATTACGATTAAATATGGCAATACAGGGTAGACCATGACCTGGATAAGAAGGACATAGAATATTTTTATCCCAATTCACGTTCCTGTGGCATAATTTACGACCTTTACACGTGCGATGCCTCGACGAATAGTTAGTAATTATTAAAAGTAATGAATTAAATATGTTATTGTCAACAGAATGGTGAATGGCAAAGTTCGGGGCGAGGGTCGAGCGTGGCGGGCACGGCGCGAAGAAAACAAAGCTTCCCTGCACGAGCACAGCCCCTCATGGCCGTAGACCCGCCAGCTACCAACACGCAATGGCCGCAAACAGCGTCCGAGAATGTAAGTTACTGAACTTTTTGATGATCCGAAATAGGAAGACATCACCTGACTTACGTATACGTTATGCCTGAATAAAAACGGTGGCGCAATCTATTATCATAAAAACGTTGTTGTTTTCCTCGAGAACAGTACTTTAATTGGGATGAAATGTATGTATAAACGTCTGTATTTGCAAAATTTTAGGATGATCGGTTGAGTGGTTTAGGTGTGAAGAGGTAACAAACAAACTTACTTTCACATAAATTTACAATATTTAGTTAGGATTAGGATATCTCACTTACGCCTCAATTAGACTCACTAACTAATTCTAACATTTTACAACTCCTGTATGCAGCAGGAACCACCAGAAGCGTCATCAACACCGGGTGGCGCGGGGTCCGCTCGCTCCGGGCCCCGCGTCGAGTTATCCTGTAGCAACTGCGGCACACACACCACCACAATATGGCGGCGCGACGCCCGCGGCGAGATGGTCTGCAACGCGTGCGGACTGTACTTCAAGTTGCATGGAGTTCCTCGACCTACGGCTATGCGACGCGATACTATACACACGCGTCGTCGTAGACCGAGACATGATGGGAAGCACACTAAGAGCAGTAAGTGAAGAGCAAAATTGTGACATGATTAATAAATTCTTCTATTTATCCTTGTTTCGATCGCATCTCGTCGCACGAACACGCGACGATCTCCTGTTTTATTTAGCTGTTACGGTAATTTGCCTTTTCATGACTATAATTAATATGCCTGTAAAAATAGATTTATCGAAACCGAAAGGCACTTGTCCCCGTCATTGCGATATTTTTTTTCTGCACCATACCTGTGATTGTAGTTACGGAAATATGGCAGTTCAAGGTACCAACTTTAAAAAAAATACAAGTTTTATTGTTATAACTTTACTTTAAATACCTTCAGCTGATGTAGGTGTTTTGAGTGCGTTACTTTGAGTCCTACCGTAAAACATGATTTTTGACCCCTAAAACAAAATTCATTTCCCAGCAATAATTTTTGCATAGAGGTACTTAATTTGATGTACAGAAACAGACGGCTTCTTGAATGGTCCGTTTAAGACTTGAATAGAGTTGGCTTGCAGTCTAAATGAATGCAGCTGATAACTTGTATTCACAGTAAAACTACTGCCTATCTTGCCTCCACAACCCTGCTAACGGGTTACACGATGCTTTTGTTTAAGGTTGGTTGTCAGACTTTCTGGCTTCTGATCAACTATAACTATTGTCAAAGATTTACGCATTACAGCCGGCTTAACGAGCTTTTCGTGCTCTCCGAATCAGGGTCAAAATATTAAGAAGAAGCAAGCCACGAAGGGAGTTTTAAAGCATGGTATTCTCGTTCCAGAATCTCGGCGTAGCGCAGGCGGGTGCGGCGGGGGCGGCGCGGGCGCGGGCGGCGGGGGCGGCGCGTGCGAGGCGGGCGACGGCGCCGGCAGCGGCGGCGAGGGCGCGGAGGAGGCCGTGCTGGCGGCGCTGCGGCGCCAGCTGCAGCCGCACCTGCTAGCTGCGCTACACGCGCATAATACTCGTACTGTGCGACCGCATCGCGATCAGGTACCTTATATTATTACAATTACACACACGCATTATCATGAATACTCACGTAGAAGAACGGATATAAGTATTTTTCAGGACAAAAAAATAAAACAAAAAAAAATCAATCGATGGGAGAAAAAAAATAAAAATAAAAAAAAAACAAAAAAAAAACGAATTAGAGAAATTTCTTATGTAATAAGCAGTACCTTTGTGCTCTTCTATGTTAATATATTGTCCTGTTAACTATTTGTGTATATAAATAAATAAATAAAATCAAAAGTTATTTATTAAAATTAGGCTGAGATTCAGCTCTTCCTAAATGGCAAAATTACAAACGACAATCCCCCAAAATGTCCCTTCACCACTTCCCAGTGTTTTAGCTAGCGAGAAGAAGACAAAGTGAAACAACTTTTTTTCAGCATTGGAAAAATTGTTGTAAGCAAGTCACCGTCTTTTCTTTCCATTAGTCACTATAATATTACATTAGCTGTATTAGTAAAGAGGTACTTATACACACTGTTCAACTGACCATAAGGAGCACATTTGCTACACATACAGCTATGTTTTAGTACTATATGCAGTACCAGAAGAACTCCAAATCTGGCCTAGAAAAAGAGGGGCTAACAAAAAAAGCATTCATGCTTTTTTTGTTAGCCCCTCATGTGTCCAACTGATGGGCAAAGGCCTCCCCATTCTCCTTCCAAACCTCTCTGTCTTGTACGATATCTGGTCACGTTCGCCACCACCTTCGCCGCGATCTATCTCGACGGTGATTTCCTCCCGTCAGGCGTCCAGTGAGTGACAATCTTTACCTACCTCTCTGGGTGCATTCGCGCTACGTGGCTACTCAAATATTTTGCACAACATTTAAGGTCATGGATTTCCGCAAAGTAACGCCAGATTCCATAACTTATCGCAGGTGGGTCTCAACGCTCCCGAATACGACGAGGCGCCGCTGAATCTAGTAGCAAGCCACGTCGCCGCCGCCGAAGAATCGCACTGACTGCGACTGTGATAGCCACGCAACTCTCGCCACCACAAGACGACACCGCGTATCACACCCCAACATATTACTAGGAATCGGTTATACGAATGCATATTTACCTAAACAGCATTTTCCCGAAAAAAAGGGTTAAGGCATAAATGGTTGTATGGAACCGGCTTTTTAAATTACTATTTTTATCCGGTATCGCGGGATATCATTAATAGGCTGTATAAAATGTAGTATTCATATTTATTATTAAACATTTAAAAGCAGACAAGAAAGTTGTGAAAAAAATAGCACGTAAACAATTACTGCAACCATTTTAATTCACATTTCGCTACTGCATATTCAACCATATTATACCCCCTATTCTGCATATTCGTACCTACTCCATACTATTCAACACTCAAATTTTAGCTAAATATGCATCCGAATATGCGATCCCTACACATAACATTGTTTCCTTACTGAGCATTGCGAGTATCCTATATCGATAGCTTCTCTTCCAACCTAGGTATAACAGAGTGCTCCCACGAATGTTTCACAAAAGGAGAACCACTTTTGTAAAACAGTCGCCACAGCACTCAGTCGAAAAGCAATATAAAATTAATAGAGTTAATTATACATGCAATAACATTCTTGGTATTATATAGTACTAAATATCTATTTAGTGATAGTTCAGGCCACTGTTTGATGACAATAGAGGGAAACGTTATATTAAAGTAGTTCATTCCTTTCGTCCGGTCGTCATAGAATAATGAAATGTGAATTATTTTTATAGGAAATCATACATTTTTCATAAACGATTCTCACATAGCACTTTATTGATGGGTTTGGCTTTCCAAATATCAAACGACCGGTTGAATTTCGGAATGATAGTGCGACTAAGGGTTTTAAAATTGGGCAAAAGATTTTCGAAGACTTTAAAGATTTTGGCATTGTTATTTCTGGATACAGTGTAGATATACAATCTAGACGTGTCTTTAGTGTAAATCATGTTACTGATTCACGTAATCGAAAATCTTCTGTCTCATATTCAAAGATCGTCTACAAAGACGGTTTACAATATACAAAAGCCAGGGCATTACGCATTATAACTTCGTTATTTGGTCGCGGGAAACAATATACATTCTTTGTATTAGTGCCTATTTAATGTATAGGAAAGATAATGGAACCACAGAGAATGTTACGCGAAAGAAGACTTTCCGTGTGTACATATTTTCTTAACATGTGATATGTATGATTGTTGGTCATGCATGTGCAAGCATCGTGCAATTTGTGATATGGCAGCTCGGAGTGATCTAAACATTAGATTATTTCTTGCAGCCGTATGAAAACTATTCGGGTTTGTTCGTTAAAACTTCGCACAGGCGCGGATTTCGATCTGTAATTATAAATCTCAAAAAGATAATGACACTATGATATCGGGTTTTATTATAGTAAGCCTTGCCTTAGAATGCTCTCTTTGATATTATTGAAATTATATTTACGGTTACCTATTGCAGGACGCAAGTATTCTTTTAGTTATAGGTCATATTGTAAATTTTATTGTTTACGTATAGTAGTTATAATGCTTAAATTCAGTAAATTATAAGTGTCTAATTTATTTCCCATTTCGGTCAGTATTTACAATGTAAGTATTTTTTTTATTTCTGTCGAGTATTTTTTTTAGTTAAGGTAACAAAATGAGAAGAAGCAATAATGACAAGCAAATGTGATTCTGGAAATATTGGAAGTCCAGAAAACACGAATACCGGGGTTGGTAAATTAAATTATAAGTAAGTTCTTATATAATTCCAAAAGTAACTTGTTGCTAACAAGTTACTTTTGGAATTATAATAGAAATAAATATTGGGTTTACCATGCTTTTTTGCATTATCTGCTTAAAAATTAGAAAATTCCTAAACTATAGAAACTTTTGAACATTACTCTTATTCACAAATCTGTGACCAATAGTATACTTATCTCATTAACATTATATTTATATGATGTTGCCTTTATACATTACTAATAAAAACCTGTAACTTTGGCATTATTAAAATAGATATATTATGTAAATCATAGGTAAAAGATTTATTTTAAGAATTAATTTTCCAATCCATTTATAATATTGGGCATTTTTGGTTGTTAAGCGTTAGAACAAACCATTTAACAGAAACGTTGTGGCATTATATTGAATTAAAATCTACCGGATTCACCTCATGATGGTCAGTGTTATGTGTATATTTATAGCAGAAAGCATTTACGTTATCGGTACCTTGAACTGGGCTGTTTTGTTATTGCTTCCATTCGACTTATTTAGCTGTGAACTCTGTCACCGTCCTTTACTTGACGTCTCTACTTAATTTAGTGTTAGTTCGTTTAATTATCGAAACCCCACGGGCCAGTAAAATACAGCAGTCTATGAGACATTGTGATAGTACTTAGCTAGACAAACCTCAGCTGTAACTAAGCTGAGACATCTGAGCGTGTGATTCTGTTGCAGCTATCCTTCAACGTTACGTCAAGCTTATCGTATTTAAAAAGCTTTAAAAATTGAGATTATTTATTCATTCTTATTGGGATCACTGTATAGTTGTCGGTGTAGTGTGTACCGTTTAGTATTCCTTACGTTTATTTTGGAGTAGCAGTCTTCCTTGACAATAATGTTTCGTTAGCGTTTATAATGAAACCTTATTAGGTACGTAAATTCTAAAACTGTCTCGCTCTCTAATTAACTTTAGCTCTCTTTATAATGATATTAAATTGAAACTCAAAAGATTTATCCATGATCATTTTTGAACTTGATAATATATAGTAACTAGGGCGTGTTTATTTTTCTAAGAGATCGAATTTAATCTCGAAATATTTTTTATTTAAATTAGAGCCAGAAGTAATGGTGAAAATTGAAAAGTTTGATTATTTTTTTCGAATTTTAATGTAATTTTGAGTATACCATTTTGATTCGTTCTTAAATAGGGGAATTTACACAGAATCCTAACGTCGCTTTTGAATAAGGAGTAAGTGGTTGTTGCTTCAATGCAAGCCAGTTGTTTATGGAGTACGTCGCAGTGTAGGGGATTCGTGTTATTATAATTAGCGTACGTAGGAGCATTGAAGTAATCCGCGTACATGATCGTTGTGACAGTTCTAAATCTCCACTAATATTGCTGATTGCAGTAGTGATACAGTATTATTTTATTGAACTCTACTCTGTACATTTGTGTTAGGTTTATTATTTTTGTATTATTTATAGTTTTATCTAGATTGATTTCCGAATTTAAATTCTAATTTGTAGTTATCGGTGGTAGTGGAATGTTTGGGTAGATATTCTCACTGGAACATCGGCGTCTCCTTGCTGCTAGAACCAACTCGTTTCGTATTTCTGTGTCTCACTCGATAAATACAGCAGAATACAGCTATGATAGATCTTCCAATTTGGTTATTTATTATGTTAGGTTAATTTATGGATATATCGGTATTAAGAGTTGATGAACAATGTATATCGTCGTTTAGTTACTAACAAACCGGTTGTGTTGTGTGTGCTTACGCTCTAACAAGCATGTGTTTGAGATTTTGTTTTTAATATCACGTCTGACAGCGATGCGGACAGTACCAATACTGTTGTGTATTATTATAATTTATGCTGGAATATGGGCTTGGTATTCATATCCTAGGAATTCCATTCGACATTGTATGTAACATCATTTTTCGAAGATTAAAGACTGACAAGAACTCTCATAATGTCTTCTGTTTTTGTATTCTCTCTCACTTACGATTTCACTCGAGTTAGTCGAAAAATGATAATGTAAAAGTATTTTTATTCATTGTGATATATTTTGTTGGAGAATGTAGATGTGTGTATCCGAAAAGCAATAACATTGTGATAAGTGGTGATGAACATTGTATGTTAAACTGAACAGTAAATTCTGAATAATATAGAATGAATATTGTCAATTATATATGTATATGTGCTGGACGAGTGAGCTCTCAACCTGTTGTGATATACTTCTTCGAACTAGCTTCGGATAATGTTATGATAGCAATTAATCAATTTGAACGAAAGCAATAGACCAGAATGGTCCCGTAGCCTTATAATGTAATCAAAATTAAATATAAATAGCCGTAGTTTTAATACTTAAGAAAATATGTTGTATTTGTATTAACCTAGATAATGCGGACTCACTCGTCCAGTAGCAAATCTTTGAAACGATAAGCTCGTCTTTAATGTCAAATTTCAACTCGTCTAACTGTAAGCAGATAGAAAGATAGTCTGCAAACAATTTTCTTCGTAAAGACGTATTTATATATAATAATGTAAAGCAATAATTTCCAATATAGAAAGCTTGAAGGACCATTTGTTATTGTTGTTGTCAAATTACATAACTGTACGTATTTATAGTAAGTTTCAGCATAAATTATCCGTTTGAGATTGTTTAATATGACACGTGGCCGGAATACTCATTGTGAAACATTAGTTATTGTTGTATAGATGATAAATAATGTGACTTACGCAGGGATGGATACTTAAATTATTAAAGTTTTAACTGATATATTGGCTATGTAGTGAGTAGAATATTTTTTTACAAATAAATTATAGCAGCTATTGTTTTGTTTTACTTTTAAAATTAAACTCCGCCCTTACGGTTCGATTTCTGATTCGGGCAAAGTGTTAGTACGTTTTACCATCAGGAATTTCTCAGTAGCAGCCACGAAGTCTGCATTTGTGCACGGTTGATAGAGGTTCGCCCCCTATTACATGGTACTTAAAACATAACTGACGAAATGTGGGTGTACTATACACCTCTGTCTAACCATTCGAGGATTACAAGCCTTACACTCATTATAATAACCCGCTTGCTGATCCGCCTAAGAGACAATATAATACACATACTACACATAGACCTGTTCCAAGGGACTCAGCATAGCATAATCAAACTATTATGTTCCCAACCCATAGCTGGAACACAGGCCTCTCTGTGAGCATGGGGCACTCTTAGGGTCAGCTCACACCGAGACGCGACGCTGCGCGCACACTTTAAAACAGCGACTCAAAATATAACTTTATTTTCTACACGAAAAGATACACATTTAATTGTGATAATTTAGAATACGTTGCACCATGCAGCGCTGCGCCTCGTGATGCCTCGCGGCGTAGAGCGATGCATCGCGACGCAGCGGTGCATTGCTGGTACGCGCGGCGTGCAACAGCGGCACTGCGCCTCACGAAGCCGCGTGACGCCGCGAGGCGCAGCTGAGGCTGCCGTGGCGACTTGTCTCTACTATTTCCGTCCAGACTTCGTGGAGTGTTCGAGTGAAATTAAAATGATAGACGAGGATCCTATTATAATCGGACTTCTCGCAGAAGAGGAAGAGGAAGAAGAATACAAAAATAAAATTGCGGGTGGACGCAGGGCGGGGCGGGAGCACGTGGCGAATGTAGACACGTTCCGCTGCGCCCTCGCGCGGCGTCTCGCTGCGCAGCGAGGCGTCGTGTTGCCAACGATTTTACTATGCGTCCCGCGACGTTGCGATGCGTCTCGCGGCGGCGCGCGGCGCAGCACGAAATCACTGGCCTCTTCCAGTATCGTCGCGTCTCGGTGTGAGCTGACCCTTACACACATCCACAGTTAGCGCTTTCAAACAAACAGACTATAGAAGGTAAAGATACGTTAACATTTTCGGGAAAATGCACATTCTTCAAAGGAAAGTTAAATAATGACGTCACGTAACGTGTCGTATTATCTTCTTAAAATTCCAGGTAACAGCGACAATATGTCGTTTGACCGCTTGTCTAGCGTGTCTCCGCTCATCCCTCTTGCGGCTCTCATTACCCGCTTCCCTAAACGACAGCTCGCTGTCTGCCGCCTCGGCGTCGCAATGTAACCATTGTAAGGCGTGCACGTTTGAGAAGCGCTTTCAATCAAATCGAGTTCATACAATCTAGAGGTATAATTTCGGTATCAAATGACAAATAATACAAAGACATATCTTAAATTACATTTATTTTTAATTCTTATACACTAATCCCTAAGTAACAGTAACAATAGGTCGTTTGACTGCTTGTCTAGCGCGTCTCCGTTTGTCCCTCTTGCGGTTCTCAGTGAACGCTTCCCTGAATAATTGCTCGCTGTCGGCCGCCTCGGCGTCGCGACGTAACCATTGTAGGGCGTGCACGTTGTAGCCAACCATGTCCTGGGAATTGATAAAAAACAATTATTAAAGGTAGGTATGGTTATAATAAGGAATTTATAACTGTGTTCTAAAGGATTTTCTGTAAGATAGAGAAACAAGATAATTTTACACGTAAACTACTAAACCTATGAAAAAAATAATAAAGACCGACCTTGGGATTTGCAACCATATGTAAACTTCAACAAAACTGTCTTGGAAAGGCTAATCATCAAATTAATTTAGTAATCCAGTGGTATTCGATTCGAAAATCCTTATGGCAGAAGAAGGATGATGTTTAGTTCCTTTCCAGGAATTATCGTGGCAACACTGACAACTGTGCAAGTGAAAAATACAGTCGACAGTCGCTTGGTTTTTGGGAGATCCTGTGCCATAAACAACGCTTGCAGAATAGACCTACTAAGCCAGAGTATTTAATATACAGGGCAATTAAAAAAAAACAGCTTTTCCATACATTTTGACCGTGTAGGTATTACAATTTTGTAGGAAACAGCAGTTTTTTTTCCACCGCGTATAAAAAGTATAACAAAGAACTTTTTAAAACTCACTCTTAACTCATTGAGCCGCATACTAGCTTTAGCCTGTATCTGTATCATGTGCTTCAACAGCGCCTGGTTCGCCACCAGCGGCGCGTGGTGGATCTTCAGTAGGAATATCGCGAGGCGGCAGAACAGCTCCGTGTTGTCGCCGCGGTCTAATAACTTGGGCAGCATCTTTACCATGTCGCATGCTACGCTGAATGGGATGAGCAGGAGAGCTTCTTCTAGGTCACTGGAAAAGAGGAAGATGATGTATTCTGAAGTCAAAGTTCCACGTTTTCAATGCTGATGACGAAACTTTATCAAACTCCAAATACTGTAATACTAAATACAAATTCATAAATATTATATCGACCCAAATTAATCATTTCAAGATCAGCAATGAAACTGCACAAGATCTCAGATATAAACACCAAAGTACTACAAAAGAGTACTATGAAGGAAATAGAATTGTTTCAAGTATTGGGGAGCTTATGATGGTGGGCGATACATACCTGGATCGTATCCTTTTCACAGTTTCTACTAGAAAGTTTTCGGGCGTTGTGCAATTATAGGCAGCCATTAGCAGTGGTGGCTGAACGAACTGACCGCGTGCCTCGGCCAACTCGCGTTTGTATTCAGCGCCCACGGACAAACATTCCATTATGGAGTCCGCCTGGAAAATAACAACGAGATAAATGCGCGTGAAGTGATTTTTTTTTGAACGAAAATATAAGGTTTAAATTACATAATTTCATAAAGCGTAAAATCGTACTTACAGCTTTTTCTGCTCCGATCGTTTTCTTTGTTGGCATAGTAAGACCGGGCAATCCTGGGACTGGAGCCTGTGAATAGAATCAAAATGAATCAGACATCTTTATTTTTAAATATAATCTTAGTAGTGCATGCATCAAGTGCTTGCGCGGTAAATGTTAGAACATGAGTAAGGGAACAGAACATTCATTACAGACTCGCTACTAAACATGCAGATTACATTTAAATCTGTTCACAACAATATAAGCTATGCTTTTACACTTTATAGGTGACTTTTTCAGGACGGTCAGGTGCGTAGTATCTAATCGAAGCAAAAGGAGTATGTTAGGATCTTAACAGGTTATGTAGTTTCTCCCTACCCCTTTGAGAAAAGGGCGTGAGTATATTTATGTAACTCGATAGAATTATACGTACATGCTGTTCCCCAGTAGCGAGCCCTTCTTCCTGGTCGTCGGTGTCGCCGAGCACGAGCGGCTCGTCCGTGCGCGAGTACAGGCGCACCGCGCGGTCGCCGCCGCACGACGCCGCGTGCAGCCCGCCGGCTCCAACGGCGATGTTCCAACACTCTCCTGCGTGACCCTGCTTACATATAATTGATGATGTTTGCTATTGTCTAATAAATGTGAGTGATAGAGACGCAACTACTCCGCATACATCCTTAGTTGTCAACTTTTGAAAAAAAAGTGCTAATTTTGGAAAACAATTGCTAGTAGTCCTTTGCAGTATGATTTAAAAAAAATGTGGAATTGGAATTGATCCTGGCTTGAAATTTCAGAATTTCTTTAAGTGACCATTTTAGTATAAACTACATAATAATACTCAATAGGCTCGCCCCCTATTACATGGAACTTGAACATAACTGGCGAAATGTGGGTGTACTATTAGGTACACTTCTGCAAAACCCTTCGGGGATAACAGGGGTGATGTTATATATCTATGTATGTAATAATCAAACCATGTAAACAAATGATATTGCGGAAAAGATCTTAAAGAGTACAAAAAAAAAAATATAAAACCACAGAACACTTTTGTATAGTTCAATACTCACATGTAGCGTTATAATATTGTCATAACTATCAGCGTCCCACTGTTTCACCTTCCCATCCTTCGACGCGGTAAAGAAGTAATGTGTCGAGGGCACAAACTGCAGGCCCGTCACAGAATCATTGTGCGCAAAGATCGACTTGTGGCAGTCTCCGAAGTCCATGCCCCAGATCTTCACGTTGCGGTCTGCGGAGCCGGTGGCGATGATGTTGGAGTCGTAGCTGATGTCCAGGCAGAGGACTGGCAGCTTGTGACCGTAGAGGGATAGGTAGAACTGTGGGAGGAATGATAAAGCTTGCCTTATCTTGCCGGCTAATGGTAATCAATTTTGTGAGCGAAAAAATTTCAGAGGCGTACTTTATACCTTTTGCATTGACTCCCTGAGAACCTTTAGGTGATAAAAGGTATCCTAGGACGAGATATCCCATAACTAGATTTCACGATATCCTACCGGACCGAAATTGTTAACCAGCATTGACCATACAAGACCTTTTGATGTTTTTTAGGGTTCCGTACCTCAAAAGGTAAAAACGGAACCCTTATAGGATCACTTTGTTGTCCGTCTGTCTGTCTGTCTGTCAAGACCTTTTTTCTCAGGAACGCGTGGAGGTATCAAGCTGAAATTCATATCAAATACTCAAGTCTATGGTCTCTTGGAGCTGTGAAAAAATCAAACTTCTAAGTCAACGCGATCAAAAGATACTCCAGTTTATGCCGCAAATTTTCGACACTCGCAAGGGAATCAAAACCTACAGGGTACTTCCCGTGAACTCAGAATCTTGAAATTTGGTATGAAGCAACGTCTTATAGCAGAGATATAGGAAAAATTGCGAAAAGTATACATTTTTAGTTATATCATATAATAAAAATATACACACATAATGTTTTCATATATGTATTGACAAGGTACCGTCAGCTTTCCACATGTTTATGTTATGGATTTCATTTAGCAATAAAAATACCATAACTTTTACTTATATACCTACAGGTTTGTACGGAACCCTCGGTGCGCGAGTCTGACTCGCACTTGGCCGGTTTTTTTTTCATGTTTTGCATGTTATTGCTACCACACTAAGGTCTAAATTGGATGAATATTAAAAAGCCAAGGTCCGTCTATGGAGGGGTAACCATCTAATATCTATTACATTTATCGAGTTTCCTCCGTGCCTCAGAAAGCACGTTAAGGTCCCAGCTGTCATTTTTAGATCTTTGACAGTCGTTTCAGTGGCCAACACTCTGACAACCAATCTTACCAAAAGGTAGGTATCGTAAAACCTAGTACTAACTGGGTTGTGGAGGTCAGATAGATAGTCGCTCCATGTCAAATATTGGTATTCAGGTGCATCCGGTTAGACTGGAAGCCAACCCAACATATTGGGAAAAGGCTAGACAGATGATGACTTAGGTTGAAAATGAATGTATTACCTACCTTAAAAGTATCAAGGAAGAATATCCTGACAGTAGAATCCAAGAGGGCTACAGCAATAAACTTGTTGTTTGGACTTATTTTAACTGCACACACTGACTCTTCTAATTCCAACGTCCTAGTGTGCAAGAGTGAGAGGACCTGAAATATGACACATAAAATTATTATCACGTATGTTTCAAACATAAGCTTTATTACATACCAGCGTTCACATTGTGAAAGTGTTAAAGTTTTTCTATTTATAGTTCTGGTGCAAGAAAGAAATGGAGTTATACAGGTCATATAGCGCCATCCCTTTTTTGCATTGAAAAAATGATAAGTTTGATACTTCTTTTTAAGCCAAGAAGTATGTATTTCCTTGTTACCTTTGCTTTGGATTCGCCCGTCGGGTCTTCTATGAGTTCAAACGACCATAACTTTACTGTTTTATCGCCGCCGCCGGAATAGCAACCTCGCTGCAAGAAATCAAAGATTCATTTATTTAAAGTGCATGTACAGTAGTGGTACACAGGTGGTCTTGCTGAATGAGATGTTGAAACAATAATTATGTTTTTCTTAAGTTTGCAACATGAAATTAACAGAAGGAAATTTTGTAATTAACAATTGATGCGCAATTGCGCAAATCAAAGCTTCTTCAGTCGTCACTCACTTCTAATTTATTATTTTATAAAACAAGTGACGGCAGAAGATTATTATGTCGATTAGATCGCTTTTAGCGATAAGACTGCCCATTGTGTCACCTCATATGAAATGGTTTCTTTTATGAATGTTACTTGTATGTATCGCATCAGTGGCGAAGGTTCCATACAACTCGATTCCTACCGGATTCCCTTTGAAAAATGGAACAGTCAGTATTTTATAGACAAGTAATATAATCACATTAAAGATATGTACTGTACGCTACCGGTGTTCATAATAAAGAATATTCTATTCTATCTATGCTATTAGACTGATGCTGTCAAATGGCTGATGCGTAGACGCGATTTCAAATTTCGCTTGAAAGAAATATTTGCTCAGGTCACTCTCTTTACCGACAGATCCACAACAAGTATCCTTACTAACTAGCCATAACTAACTTACCATATCAGGAGTGAGTCCGACAGTGGAACACTCGGCGGTATGCGCAGGCACTTGCTCCAGTATCCGCCCGGCGCCTACGTCTATCAGTAGCAGGGAGCCGTCGGCACATCCCACTAGCGCGTGCCTGTCGCCCGGCGCGAAACAAATGCTGCACGGACGACCGGACGGCACTGGTATTGTACGGAGACAGGTTTGTGTCGATCTGAATGGAAAATACATTAGTTATTGTCGAAAAAAAAACGGTTCATTGCAATTTGAACCTTACGCTTTTCTGATAAACTTCTATTTTTGTTGCAGCAACTTACCTGCTCCAAAGTTTGACAGAATCAGCAGACGCCGAGATTACAGCTAAATTGTCTGAACTGATAGCCACGCATCGCGGCTCCTTTTGGTGGCCCGGTTGAGTTATTTGTTTCAGACATTGTACTGCAAAAACAGGAAAGTATGGTATTACTCTTAGATAGATAGGATAATTCATCAAGAAGTGAACAGATTGCAGAAGCCTGGACTAGGATTGATCTAGAGACCACAACAATTTTTTAGATACCTCCTGGATTTAAATAGTTGGGATCGAGGTAAATGGCGTACGATTGCCGAGACCTAAAGGATGATTTCCACCAAACAGCTCGGATCGGAAAGGATACGAACGGATGCGGTGACAGCCGATCGCGTCCGGCAGGATGTCGACGCATACGATCGACTCCGTACCGTCGCTTGCGAATGTATCTGTTTCTACGCCTAGTCCAAAAGTTTCATTCCTACCGTGTTGACAACCGAACGGATCCGATCGGATACGGCAACAGGAGAACGGAGCCGATCACGCGTCGCAGCATACTTTCGGCTACGATCGCGTGTCGCGGAAAACGCCTGCGGTTAAGCTGCTGTGCGCGGCTTGGTAATATAGACTTTAAATATTGTGTACACAATTTAATATCGTTTAATGATCGTAAAATCCGTTCCGATCCGACGCGATGCGAGCCGTTTGGTGGAAATCATCCTTAATTCGAGCAGTGGACTTCTATATGATCATGATGATTATCAGGTTCCTAAATTAACTTAGGCTAATAAAATTTTCGTTTTTCCTAAATCATGTTAATATTACCTAGTATTAAGGTCAGTTTCCCGAACGAAAGATGTGTTAGTTAGAAAAATGTTCTTCAAACCAAAAATATTTATGCAATGTTTAAAAATTTCGAGAATTACCTTCATGTCCCTCAGCAATTCTCAAGCTATGCAGTTCCACGGTATTATTAGCCAGTGTCACGCCAACACGCAGCTCCCCTGTGGTCCCCAGCAGTAGCGTGGTAGACTTCAACTTGGCCTCCAACTTGATAGATGACAGGCGCTTCACTTCGTCAGTCAAGGTTAGTAACTCGGGTACTTCCGTTGTTTCGGCGTCTGCTTCGCCGGTTTCTTTTAATTTACTGTAATAGGAACAAGTGATTGTAGATTGGTGCAATCACCTTCAGTAATTTTAAGAAGAGAAAAAGGATTTTGAGTTGATTTTCACTGACAGTGGAGCTGCTCAGGGTCCAAATGTTTTTTGTATGAGACTGTAGTTTTACTTTTGCGACCCTGCTTTTGTTGAATTTTTCAAGTCTAACTTGGTGAAAGCTGACATGAATAATTACATCAAGAGTGATGACTTTTAAATCTGTATGGCTGTGTGGAGAAATTGTAGCTTTCTACTACAGGTTACTTCCCCTCAATTTTCTTGCCATTGCTATAAAATTACTCACACCAACTTCTTTCTCTGCTTCCTGATTCGTTTATCCATCCTCATCTTGGCTTCGTCGTCAGAGCAGAACGAGAACAGTTCCAACAGCGCATCAGTTCCGTGACACGCTAACACACTCTGTCCAGGGTCTGTGGAGAGGCCCACCACGCGGCCCCGACCTCCTCTCACTAGGGTGCCTACTTGATGACATTGTAGCACCTACACATGTTTTAAAATATAGAAGAAGATACCAAAGAAGGTTTTATTAATTGCTGGTTGATGGTTCATAAGAGAAGATTATACAAATAAGTTTTTTTATTAATACAGTATTGAGGCCCTGACTTGCATGTTCGCTGAAAAACTTGCATGTTTTTGTATTAAGGAGTTACAATAATGATTTACGAATACTAAGGACAGTAGAAGGCTTCCTAAGGAATTGGTGAGAAGAACTATAAAATTGAGAGAAATGAAAGGAAGGCCTCCCCCAGGACTTTGCCTGGAATAAGAGAGTTCAGGCAAACAAAAAAAAAAACAGTTAACATAAACAGTTAGGGTAGACTTACTGAACAAAATCTGTCTCCAGTCTGCCAGTCTCAGAAATATATATCTTACACAAACCTATAAAGAAAGTGTACTTACAGAAGAATCCTCAAGATTGTCAGTCTCTTCAAGCTTAACAATTTCAAGTTGCCTGGATAGTTTCTCCTCATCTTTAACATCAGCTGACCAGTTCAGTTTCCATACTCTTAACTCTTGGTCCATGCTACCAGTCACTAAGTATCTCTCTTCTTTTAGAAGTACTGCAGACCATACCTAAGGAATATTTTATTAGTTTATGATAACTTGAACTGTACATTGAACACAAAAAGATATGAAAGAGTGTAGGCCCGATCTTTGCTCAAAAGAGTTTCCCTGTGGGGTAAAGCGGTAAAGAGGTTTATTTACTTTTAGTGTGCCTGAATCAAATATCAAATTGATTGGACCAAATCAAAACTATTGTGGACTGTGAGTGGATTTACATATTTATTGTTTGCAAATACAATTGGTTTGTTTACATACTTCCATTTGATGTCCTCCTAAAGTCTTGAAGCAATGGTTTGTCTCAATGTCCCAGAACTTAACAAATGTGTCTTTGGATGAGCTGATGACACAGTTCTTGCTGTTTACAAACAGGACACTGGTTATAGCTCCCTTGTGGCCACTGAAGCGAGCTTTACCAGTTTCAGAGACAACATCCCAAAGGATCACCTCTGTATCCTGTAACAATATTAATTTTGATTATTTTACTATAATTATGCAAAGTTTTCTGAAGATTTTATGTAGAATATCAACCTCTACAATAAAAAATATGTCTACGTAAATTTAACAAAATACAAAAAACAACACAACCTACAAGTAAAAATCTATTTTTGTGGTCATATTGGATACCCTATTCTTTAATTGAAATATTGAAATGCACATAATAGAAGGATTTGTAAAACTCACCTTAGCACCTGACACCAAGCGGTGTCCCTGTTCATCATACTGCAAGCATGTGACAGCAGATTTGTGCCCAGCAAAAACACAAATAATTTCATTGTTTACCAGCTCAAATACATTGATGTTTCCATCCACATACCCGACTGCTACGTGGTTGGCACCGGGACTGGCTGCTATCTGTGATACTACTACGTTTTCTCCTGGAAGCACTTGAGCCTGAGAAAAAAATACCATGATAAACAATGTGAATTTTTCGGAGGTTTAAAACCTGTTAGGACAAAATATTGTCCATAAACTGTTGAACAATCAAAGTTTAAATATACATACGATAGTTTAAAATATCTTTTCAGTCTTACCTTCTCGCCCAGCCTCATATCCCAGATCACAACATGTTCGCATGCTCCAACAGCCATGTATCGGCCGCTTACTCCATTTAATGACACATGAGCGCTATTACAGTCGGCGCTAGCAATCACATTGAATGTCCCGCTAGGCGCGTAACGTAAATACTGCTTTGTTAAACCCATTTTTTCGAAATAATTCTGTTTATTAAGCTAACATAACCTCAAATGGAAAACACTGCACACTAACACACTTGTTTGTTATGACATTTAAACGATAGAGTTGCCAACTTGCCACCAATCAGCCAATGCTATGTGAAGTTTGACATTTTGAATCACTTGGGTGGGAAGTGTGGGAACCTCAGAAAATATCATCCACTCTTCTCTCGGATGTCTGTATTTGACCACGTGTAGTGAAAAAAATCATTAAAAAAGTATTTTTCGAAATAAAATCGGAGAATTGTGGTGTATTTTATGAATCCAAAGGCAGGCAAAGTGTTCAGGAGTGTTATCAAATTCAAGGAGGTCAACAAAATAACAAAACGACTGATATGAAAAAAACGTAAACAATCAATTTATTTCATTCTATAATTTTGACATACACTGGAATACATTCGTTCAATCGTTCCATTTTATCTGTGGCGACTTCTAATCGGTGATTCCGTATTCCGTAATTATAATTATTTTTAATTGTAGTAGCACATTAAAATATCCCCCACATATGTTTTTCAAGTGTAATTGACGGAGCGAAGTCCTTAGTTTATTTAGTTGCAGTTTTATTTTTCACTCTGCGGTAATACATACAAATCTGCCTTCAGGTTATTATGTTACTCAACAAAACCAGGTTTATTGTTTTTCTTGTTGATCCAACGTGCCGTCCCTTTCCTAAATTTAATATATTTACACGTGACGGTGAGTTGGTCGACGATTAAGAAAACGTGTATGACTTTTGCAGGCTGGTGGGTTTCACTAATAGATCTCGCAAGAGCAATATGGAGGGTACTAACACGTCAGACATAGTGATCATTAGCGGCAACTCGCACCCTGAACTAGCCGAATTAATCGCTCAGTAAGTTTGTGCTCCTCATCCCTCACATAAGTACTATTTCAAGGTTTCAAATATTGACCTAGTGTTTGACACTTGCAGAGGTTAAGTAGTTTGACCTCATTCAAAATTTATTGTGTATATAAATTGAATTAGAGCTAGTTCACTATCATGGCTTTGGTGCAATAATAAGAATGATGTTTCTTTACAGCCGTCTGGGTGTGAGAAAGGGAGGATGTTCAGTTTACCACAAAACCAACAGGGAGACTATTGTTGAGATCGCTGACTCTATTCGTGGAAAAAATATTTACATCATTCAGACTGGAACTAAGTAAGTATCACTAATTCAAACCATATAAATGGTCTGACCATAATTATGAATGATCAATGATAGCAAAACACACAACTAATTGGAAATTATATGTACTTAATAGAAAATTATAACCATGAATATGTTATCAAAATATCAATAAATGTTGATGAACTCAATACAAAAGATGTCTCAATTACTGACTGCCAGTTGAAATGTACAAGCATTAAAATGTTTGGCACATAAAATGTACATAATATCCAAAAGCTAATAAGAGTGTTGTTACATGGTTGGTCTGGTTCTCTGTAATTAGTTTGATGGTGTCCCTTATTGCTTTGCTCATTGTTAACTGTCCAATACAGTAGCATTGTTTTAGTTTCATACAATGTTAGTATATAAAAGGGAGTATTGTGAACTGTGTTTTGTAATAACAATGATTGTGTATTATTGTTTGATACAAACAACAAATGATGCAGAAATCTCTAACTAAAAAATATAATCACAAGGTTTATTTTAGCATTTAGCATGATTCAAATCCTTAATTAAAATGTTTATTTCAAAGGTAATTAAATTATTTACAAACTATAATAGTAATAAATATGTACAAGTAGAAAAGGGTTACAGGGCGTCCAAAAATTTGTCTGCATTGCTGTCAACAGGAAAAGTCCCCAGAAGGCTGGCAGCATTGCCATCCAACGTGGCAATGCTGCCAGCCTTCTGGGGACTTTTTTTCTTTGGCCAAAAAATAGGCCCACCCTCTGGTCACGTGAAGAGTCGACCAACAGCTTGGCGATTTCCCGAAACCTTAATTTGATAATTTATGTTGATTATGAATGTAGATGGCTATTAAAGTAGAGGAAGACCAAAGCGATGGATGGACTGTGTGAAAGATGATATGGCTAGAAAGGAAGTGACTACTGAGATAATGTGTAATAGAGAAGTATGGAAGAAGAAGACATGCTTCGCCGACCCCAAATAAATTGGGTTATGGGCAGGAGAATGATGATTTTCAGTGATTTTTGAACTTACTTATTTTGATTTTCCCTAGTATTTTAAAAATAAATGTTAGATCTCAGACTGGAATACTCATTTACTGCAACAAATGAATAACTATATTATTTTTTCAGAGATGTAAACAACAACATTATGGAGCTACTGATAATGGCTTACGCTTGTAAGACTTCCTCGGCAAGGTCTATTGTAGGAGTGATTCCGTATCTACCATACAGCAAGCAATGCAAAATGAGGAAGCGTGGCTGCATTGTAACAAAACTCCTTGCTAAAATGATGTGCAAGTCTGGCTTGACACATATCATCACAATGGATTTACATCAGAAAGAAATTCAGGGTTTCTACGAGTGTCCTGTTGATAATTTAAGGGCATCTCCTTTCTTATTGCAGTATATTCAAGAAAGTGTAAGTTAAGTTTTGGTATTATATTTTCTCACTTCTGAATGTCTGTAAGAACTATTTTGATTTAAGACATAATGTAGAATAAAATTGTTGTTGTATACTCAGTATTCAACATTGTTGGCAAAGCAAACACTACATTTAAAATAAATTACGGTTAAAACATTCACATTTTTCACAACAACTCCTTTTAATGTATCTCTTGGCATATGTCCAAATTCACATGGAAAAAACGAAAAGTGTAGTTTTCCATACAAGTTTAGACAGCTTAAAATGGCACTATCCCACTTGCTACCTTTCATAAGTAATTAAATAATGTCAATTTAGATTCCAGATTATCGTAACTCGGTGATAGTGGCTCGTAACCCAGGGTCTGCTAAGAAAGCTACTTCATATGCTGAGCGTTTACGATTGGCCATTGCTGTTATCCATGGAGAACAGAAAGAAGCTGAAAGTGATGAAGTTGATGGACGTTACTCTCCACCATGCTTACCAAAGTAAGTTTCTTGTTCAAATCATACCTAACCTGTATAAATTAATGGTTGCTATGACAGTGATAAGATAAGGAGTGCTTAGATAATTATGAACCATATTTTTAGTTGTGTTTGCATATTTTGATTTAGGTCTGATAAAACTATTTGTATTGCTTATCAGTTATCTTCTACGTGTTGATCTAATTGTGATAGCTACCATTAGTGTAATGACACAACAAACAAGTATAGACACCGGGGGCCCAATTCTGCTATTACAATAGACGACAATAGTGTCAGATTGGTCTGTCATTGATTAACAACAACAACAAACAACAATTATGAAATCAATGACAGACCATTCTAATGGTAATTCTAATGGTCTGTCATTGATTTCATAATTGTTGATTTTGACAAGTTTTGACAAGTCAAAATCAACAATTATGAAATCAATGTCAGACCATTCTGACACTATTGTAATAGCAGAATTGGGCCCCTGGTCCACAGCCGACAAGCAAGCGACTATCGACTGTAGTCTGTATTGTATTGTTCTCTACTTGCTTCTCCCAACTCGCCGACACAACGATGGCACACGTGCCATACTAACTTGACACACTAACAAAATGCATATGAATTAAAGATGTACCGCGTAGTCGGGAAAGTCGACTATCCGGCCATAATTATTGTAGTGGCGAATAGTCGGCTGGAGTGAATAATTGAACTTAAACCAACATTTTTTTTTTGTTTCTTTTGTATCTGCAATCAGTCTTGAGTACTTTAAGCAGATGTGGTAAGTGACATTTGACAGTTGGAGTGTGCTCTCCAGCGAGAGCAACTACTCATAGGTGTAGCATGTATTTATGCTACTCAAGAGAAGAGGGTACAGACAGCATGTCTTTTCTTTTGAGACGTTTTTGGTACGTGCGTGTTGTCAGTCCAGCGGCCAGTTCATTTGGATGCCTCCAGCCTTTCCAAGTATGATTTGGTTAAATTAACATAAATTAATATAACTTTTAAAGGCAGGTGCGAGCGAGAACATTTGGTGATGCTCAATGCAAGCTACCCAACTGTACATGAAACGCCACGAACATTGCCGATGCCCCTGAACACCACCACCAATGATCAACTTGGCCGATTAGTAGCCTTTTTGCAACCGACTAGTCGCCCAAAGTCACAGGCCCATCTCTAATTTGAATGTACCTTTATTATAATGTTTTGTTTTTCTAGTCGGTCACGCACCATGGATGTATCTGTGGGAGTTCCCGTTCACCCGGCAAAGGAAAAGCCGCCTATCAACGTGGTTGGTGATGTTGGGGGCAGAATAGCTATTATGGTGGTAGGTATCCAAAAAGGAGCCATAAATTAAAATCTTATTAGGACATAATGGGCATGGATCTTTTTTTTTACTGGTCTAGAACTTTAGCTAATACAACTTTTCATGATTTTATATCAAACCAAAGTTGTTGTTGGTTCATTCAATTTGCGAGTTAAAAAGTCTGATACAGACTTCTCAAACTGGGTACACTATAATCAATCAATTAACGTGGCCCAAATCTATGTATGTCCATGGCCAATAAAAAACCACTTATCTTATTACAGGACGACATGATAGACGACGTCCAATCATTCGTCGCCGCTGCAGAGGTGCTAAAGGAATGCGGAGCTTACAAAATATACGTGCTGGCAACCCACGGACTGCTGTCATCTGATGCTCCCCGGCTTATCGAAGACTCGCCGATCGACGAGGTTGTGGTCACTAACACGGTGCCTCATGAGCTTCAGAAGATGCAATGCAACAAGATCAAGACCATAGACATATCAGTCCTTCTTAGTGAGGCAATCAGACGCATTCACAACAAGGAGTCCATGTCGTATTTGTTCAAAAACGTCACCCTCGAAGATTAGTCATACCTGATGTTGCTTTCCATGTTTTAATGTTAAGTATTAATTAAGTATTATGTTCCTGTTTGAGTTTTATAGTCTCTGAATTAAATATTACAGACCAGTGTACAAAATTGTCATAGACAAAATAAGTTATCTTTTAAATTGAATAAAGTATCATGCGAAGTATTACGAAACCTCTGTCAGTGATTATAAAAGTCTTACATGGAATGGTTATATAATTCCTTGTTTTGTGTATTTTTTTTCTTTAAGTTGCTTGTATTATTATGTTTAATATTAATCAAAATCAAATGTTTAGTTGAGATAACTGAACAATAGATAGGTATTCAATATGTATATGTAATAATATCTATAACTGCAAAAGTGCAAATTTGAAGATGTTATATTATGTTATGTGGCGCTCTCACTTTAATTGTATTATTTTTCTTATACTGCATTTTGATACTTTTTGGTGCATTTTGAATTCTTATTCTATGAATTAACATGGTGATCCGTACCAAAAATAAGGGCACTTACATACAAGGGCACATATAAAAAAGAAAAGTTATAAACTGTATCATAGTTATAGGGAGTTTTTTTGTTGTACTATGTGGAGGTAATTATTTTTAGGCGTGTTAAGTATTAAATGTATATTCATAAATGACGACCCAGAACATTTTTTTAACATAATTTTCCATCTTCACCAGTATGCTATATCCTTCCTTACAATCTGACCACTTCCGTTTATAAAATAGACACTATAAAACTGCGTAAACGGGCATTTTATTGCGGGAGTTTTATTTCAGTTAGACCTCACGCTTTCGTATTGAAACATATAATATAAATATTTTTGTCAAAACCAGTTTATAATACTTACGATGAAACGATTCACGGTAAAATAGGACTTTTTTTGACCCGTATAGATCACTCCCATGCCAGGTTATGCGACGTCCGAAACGTAGATAATATTAATAATTATAGGCGTATGCATATCACTCGGTGTAATACTGGTTTGTGCTAACAAATTACGAATTCGGATAATGATAATCATGTCCTTTCCAAGTTTTAAATTAGAAAAAACATTACCAGACATAATATGCCTTGCCATCTGAAATAGACTGATGAAATGACCTATATTTGTTCCAAATAAAATACGAAATGACGTTCTTTTTAATAACGAAATATATGTGAAATGTAATGTCAGTAAGTTGCCTAATGAGCAGTGCTTGTTGATTCTGCAATGTTTTTAGAAGACACTTCTGATCTTTACATTTTATAGAAAGAGTGTAATTTATTATGAGTCTATATTTTTTCGATGGGTAATTATAGCTTTTTTAGATGGCTATTAGATGAATGTATGTGGCAATTTATCCAACTCTATAGTGGTAGAAAAGTCAGAGGTTTAATGAGCAGGCCCTGTGTGTGTCTGTGTACTGTTGCAAACAACATAAATTGTTGCGTTTCTATCTACATCATGCATTCACTATGAGCTGGATGACGCTTGATGTTTTCGCGCCCTAATAACATACGTCCGGATAAATTGCTATGTTCATGATTTATCGTGAGAATCATAGTAATACTTGTATTAATTAATTGTATAGATAACACCGTAAAATGTGTACTATTATATATAGACTATTATAAGAAAAATAAAACTGTGGCATATTTGATTAGTTTTTCTTTGCACGAGTACCTATACCTTTCCCTTTTTTTTTTCGTGTGGGAAATCATCAAATGACCCCTCCGCTCTAGGCAGAGCGGAACTGTCAGACTTGTACTGACTAAAACCCACCCATGTTCCTTCTTAGCCTTTTGTGTTCCAGGGCCGCGGTATCTCTTTCCAACAATCCCGTTGCACCGGCCCTTGTGGAGCCCTTCCATTTTGCCGACATCTCTGAGACGCGCGTGGAACACGAACGCGCCGTCGACACGGCCTGTCGTCATAAGGGTCAGCTCACACCGAGACGCGATGCGACGCGACGATACTGGAAGAGGCCAGTGATTTCATGCTGCGCCGCGCGCCGACGCGAGACGCATCGCAACGTCGCGAGGCGCCTAGTAAAATCGTTGGCAACACGCCGCCGCGCAGCGCAGCGGAACGTGTCTACATTCACCACGTGCTCCCGCCTCGCCCCGCGTCCACCCGCAATTTTATTTTTGTATTCTTTTTCCTCTTCCTCTTCTGCAAGAAGTCCAATTATAACAGGATCCCTGTCTATCATTATAATTTCACTCGAACACTCGACCGAACTGCATCAATTCTACACGAAGTCTGGACGGAAATAGTAGAGACAAGTCGCCACGGCAGCCTCGGCTGACCCTCGCGGCGTCCGCTGCGTCGCGATGCATCGCTCTACGCCGCGAGGCATCACGAGGCGCAGCGCTGCATGGTGCAACGTATTCTAAATTCTCACAATGAAATGTGTATCTTTTCGTGTAAGAAGTTATATTTTGAGTCCCTGTTTTAAAGTGTGCGCGCAGACGGACGGCGAGCTAGCCCATTACTCACCGTCCACAGGCTCGCGTATGGCTTTCCCCTCGCTTACCATTATCACTTCTTCCTACAATAGAAAAGTAAATTCTTGTTTCTATTTCTCTCATGTCAGAAAAAGCAATACGAAACTATTGACTCATCTAGAACTAGTCAAACTTTGGTTTGTGCCATATTGCACGGTGCACCAGACAAATTGGTACTATTCCGATCTTGAATACTACCCACATAAAAGTACCTAGCTGTAATGTTGTGTTTGTAAAAAGTTTAGGGTGATTTCTTTTTGTATGAATCATCTTTCTTATAATTATGTACCTACTAAGGAAACCGTGATTGAACTCTGAACCATTTCAGGGAGGTTTTTAAAGTTTGGCGGCGACTATATTATTATATTAGTAAGTGATGATGAAGTGTCTGATGTGCCCAGCAAAGTGATTTTATACTTGCCAAGAAGCTTATAATAAAGGATAAGTACTATTGAAAGTTTTTGTGGAACCGGGAAGTTTCCTAGTTTTGGTTATATTTAAAATCGCTTATATAATTTTCCGCATAGCGTTCCCGGACGAAACCTGACATGTCAATACTGTTGAGGATCAAATTTGAGCCATATTTCGATAGCAGTAAGGTTTATCTTTTCCAGCGCAGTGTTTCAATTATTTCAATACAAGAATACTGTATAAATCCCCGAATAAATACTTAAGATTTTGCTACAAAATTAAAATAAATGGTGTTATGTAATGTTTGTAAGAAGAATTGTATAATTTTTGCGATAAGTTACCGTAACCAAAATACATTAACAGGCCAGTTCTTGTGCATAATTGTAAGATTGAGGTTATATTCCTCAGATAGCTTTTACCTAGGAAAGTATTAATTCCATGCCATGAAGTTACTGAAACAAATAATGTTTATGTCCAAGACAACTTGGCTACAATCGTACAACCGGACTTATGCTAGTGCCAGTAGAAATATTTTAAAACTTAGTGAAAGAGGGATGTATCAGGATATGTTTCCTAATACTGCTGGGTAAGTGTTACAGTACTTTACTTTCTTTATTATGTAAAGATAGAGAAGCTCTGGGTGGCCCACTGTGTTCCCAAATACCCTTGGACCTGACATTTTGAGTTAAATTCAGTACGAGACGCATTTCAATACGACAAACTTCGGACAAGAACTCCCATGTGCCAAATCTTTATAGTTTTTGAAAAAAATACCTCTAAAATTTATTACTTTTTTTATTTAGAAAATTTAAAAAAATATATTACTTGGATATAAATAAAGCTGATATGTTTCTGGTATTTTCAATTTGTTAAGAATATTGTGAAGGATTTAATACACGTTACTACGGTCCGAAAATGTTAGCTTTTAATGAGAAAAAAATAGATATAAGTTTTTCAGATTTTAATTTCTTTCATTTTAATTATGCGTTAGTAGCATCTGCAAATAAAGCTAAACGGTAGTTAAATACGTCACTTATCACCATAAAAAAAATCAACTGCTAATACCATGGAAAATGGGAAATAATAGCTTCTAAATATTTTTCATTACAAAACGCCTGTTATTTGGATATGAGCAACGTGTTCAGACGTCGTTGCTATGAATGAGTGATCAGGCACTGTAAGAGTATTATGCTTTTCACTTTCTAGTAGGAATTTTTGGTGTGATTATGTATTGTATGTAAATGTAACCAGTTCAGTGTCAGGAAAAGTTAGTTACCGAAGTAGGTATAGATACGGTGACTAAGTACGGTGTAGATAACTAAGTAGTTATCTACATAAAATAAAAAATCGCGGCCAAATCGCGTGACTTCTAGATACTACATCCTGTTTTATCAATATCCGACTTTTTCTCGTTAGGGTTGTCACTAAGTCAAATAATAAGAAATTTCCGGTGTTGGCAATAAACATTTGAAGTGTAGACTTCAAAACGAAAGTTAGTGAGTTATTTAAATCTAGTTGCGTTTTAAGTTAGTTTTATTTTTTATTATTGTTGTTTTTTTTTTAAGTCTAGTGAGGAATTAACATTTTTGATGCAAGCTATCATGAGACTTTCTTATGAAAGAAATTATATTACAAAATGTATCGAAGGCGTATTCACACTTCAAAGAAAGTTACGTCGATATATGTATAAACAGGAAGAAGTAAAAACTTACATTTTAAAGACAAAATACAGTTACATACAAACAATTCAACATATAATCAAAAATATGTAATATAATTTCTTTCATAAGAAAGTCTCATGATAGCTTGCATCAAAAATGTTAATTCCTCACTAGACTTAAAAAAAACAACAATAATAAAAAATAAAACTAACTTAAAACGCAACTAGATTTAAATAACTCACTAACTTTCGTTTTAAAGTCTACACTTCACATGTTTATTGCCAACACCGGAAATTTCTTATTATTTGACTTAGTGACAACCCTAACGAGAAAAAGTCGAATATTGATAAAACAGGATGTAGTATCTAGAAGTCACGCGATTTGGCCGCGATTTTTTATTTTATGTAGATAACTACTTAGTTATCTACACCGTACTTAGTCACCGTATCTATACCTACTTAGGTAACTAACTTTTCCTGACACTGAACTGGTTACATTTACATACAATACATAATCACACCAAAAATTCCTACTAGAAAGTGAAAAGCAAAATACTCTTACAGTGCCTGATCACTCATTCATAGCAACGACGTCTGAACACGTTGCTCATATCTAAATAACAGGCGTTTTGTAATGAAAAATATTTAGAAGCTATTATTTCCCATTTTCCATGGTATTAGCAGTTGATTTTTTTTATGGTGATAAGTGACGTATTTAACTACCGTTTAGCTTTATTTGCAGATGCTACTAACGCATAATTAAAATGAAAGAAATTAAAATCTGAAAAACTTATATCTATTTTTTTCTCATTAAAAGCTAACATTTTCGGACCGTAGTAAAGTGTATTAAATCCTTCACAATATTCTTAACAAATTGAAAATACCAGAAACATATCAGCTTTATTTATATCCAAGTAATATATTTTTTTAAATTTTCTAAATAAAAAAAGTAATAAATTTTAGAGGTATTTTTTTCAAAAACTATAAAGATTTGGCACATGGGAGTTCTTGTCCGAAGTTTGTCGTATTGAAATGCGTCTCGTACTGAATTTAACTCAAAATGTCAGGTCCAAGGGTATTTGGGAACATAGTGTGGCCCTGTGAGAATTAGCTTGGTTTTTCATCTCCAATGAATCTCCAAAATCAAAGATTCATTCCTTCTACTGCCTACTATCTGTAAACAGGGACACAGTTTCTTATATTAATATAGACACAGGACTGCATGAAATACTTTAAAATGATTTTATTATAAATGTCAATATTTTGCACATTCTGTTCCAGATCTGAAATACTGGACTTATTGAACAAAACCCCACAATGTGTATATGCTGGGTTTGACCCCACAGCAAACAGTCTTCACGTTGGGAACCTGCTTGTTATAATAAACCTCTTGCATTGGCAGAGAGGGGGCCACTATGTTGTTGCTTTGGTAAAGTTTTATTCTATTTAAATATATTCTGAATTAGCATGATGAGACAAAACAAAGACAGGACAGGAACAACATGGAAAAGAATAGCTAATAATAGTCCACATAGAGGAGATAGTAAGGGTGGTCTGCACTCTAACTAGCTCTTCTCTAGCAAAATATTATGTTACAGACTTGAAGAACTGTATCAATTATTAAGTAGACCTAAAATAGCAGTAAATATATAGTAGGAACAATCAAATTTGTAGACCAGCTGAACACCCAAATACAGTGAATGCTCATTATTGCTCATGCTTACTCATCATTTAGTTTGTTACTGATGCTATTTTATCATCTTTACTTACAGTTAGGAGGAGCTACCGGCTATATAGGTGACCCAAGTGGAAGGAGCACAGATCGCATTGCATTGCAAAGCGAAATTATACAAGAGAATATTAAATGCATCCAAAGCAACTTAGAGACTGTTTTTGAAAACCATAAGAAGTATATCTGGACAAATGACGAAAGTAAACTTAAACCTATCAAGTAATAAAAATATTATTTTGGCTTATTTTATGTTAATCATTGTAATTTAAACCTTATGTTTATGATTATAAGAGTGACCTACTGCATGCTTATGATAGATCACAATAAAACCTATAATAGATAAAATCATTCTGTTTCAGGGTAGTGAATAATGAGACATGGTACAGAAATATAGACTCCATACAATTTGTGAGTGAAATAGGAAGAAACTTCCGTATGGGCACAATGCTATTAAAACAGAGTGTGCAAGCCAGAATTAACTCAGAAATTGGAATGAGTTTCACTGAATTTGCCTACCAGATATTCCAGTCATATGACTGGCTGCATTTACTAAAAGAATATAACTGTAGATTTCAGGTAAAACCCCTTTAAGGGGAATGCTCCAACCAGCCCGCGAAATTCAAAATTTCTTGGGTTTTTTGCAATTTGCAGGCCAGTGCTAGGTTGTATGTTGATTAAAATATTATTCGCGGCTGTAAGACATATGTAGTTACAGAATTATAATCATCAAAATCATCAATAAAACGCTCTAAGTTCATAAAGCTGTAGGAATGACTTTTTCTGTTTCCTTTTTGTTCCTACGCCTTTATGAACTTGGAGGGTTGTATTGGTAATTTTGATGATTATAATTCTGTAACTACATACGTCTTACAGCCGCGAATAATATTTTAATCAACATACAACCTAGCACTGGCCTGCAAATTGCATAAAACCCAAGAAATTTTGAATTTCGCGGGCTGGTTGGAGCATTCACCTTAAAGGCTACATTTTGTTATTATGTTATTGCAAGTGTTGTACACAGCTCCATTAAGTGACCCCTCCAAAAGACATGTGCATTCAAATCTGTGTTAGGCCAAGTTGATTTTTGACGTTTTATTATAATTAATGTATTGTTTTAGTGTATAAATAAGATTAAGTTAGTATTTTTTAGTCTGTTTTGAATTTAAAAAAAAAACGTTTTTGCATTATTGCGTATAACGACAAGCAAAGTAGATTGTTCATTCATCGAATTATTAACTACCGCACTGGCTTAGCTGATAAGAACTTGCTTGCATGTTTGAATTGCAAAGATGTTGTAGTAAAGTCAATTTTAATACAACTGGGGTAACTTAATCGTATTAACATAATTATATATCAAACATTGTAGTTATAATTTGAGGGTACCTATGGATTAATTTTATAAAAAAAAGTAAGTAAGTAAAATTAATGGCTACCCTCAAATTATGACATCTATCGATTAGACAGAGACCATAGATAAAGTGACTCGGACAATTTCATCGCAACTCATATGGGCTCGCTGGCTAGTTCGTTAAACTGCCGGTATGAGTATGACGACCAAAGAGTATAGTAATATACATGGAAGACGACATTCGGTGATGCGATGGTTCGAATGCAATTCGAAACAATTAACTCTTTGAAGTATTCTTTAGATTATTTGTAACGAATTCAATGTTGTAGCAGAGTAACATTCTAAAACTTGAGGGGTTAGCACATACTGACGCTGTGTGTATCTTGAATATTAACTGTTTCAGATAGGCGGAAGTGATCAAATGGGCAACATAAGTGCAGGGCATGAATTAATAAGCAGATCTTCAAAGAAAAGTGTTTATGGTTAGTCCCTACCCTATCACATACGTAACATCACACCAGGCGCGGTCCCAGCCTTACATTAGGGGGGGGGGGGGGGGGTCACACACGGCCGTAGCCAGACATTTGGTTTTGGGGGGTTGCCCCGAATAAAAAAAGACAGATTGAATGAGATTAGGAGGGTCCTGTGTCAACTCTTGCAGAATTGAAAAAGTAGGTACCTATAGGATGTATTGGCGAGCGTAGCGAGCGAGAAAATTTTTGCATTCCGCCTCGGATAGATTGATTTCTTTATAGTTGTCGGAGACTTGGCTACTACTGAGAAATTTCTGCTGCAAAACACTAATACTTTGCCCGACCAAACAATCAAATCCAGAACCTCATGCTCAGTTTCCATCAACAATTCGAAAGGAAAAATGCACTCTAAACCGGTTGCTGCTGAAGATTTTTTGCCTCTAGCAACTTCTTGAAACACGTTTAAATGAGTCGGAACGCACCTAGTAAAATAAAAGGAAACGTATACTTCTTCTATGCGTGTCGATAGACTCAAATAATACCCGACCAGTATATTGCCACCTGCACAACTCTTATACTGAAACCGTAAATGTATTTAAACAACATAGTGAAACCCACTCTTTAATATATTTCTCTGAAAATAGGGTAGCACTTAAATGTTACCCACTAAAATGTAATTTACTATGTTACAAAATACTAGTGATGTGTTGTTTATTTTCAGGCTTAACTTTACCTCTAGTCACGACCGAAGAAGGCGACAAATTCGGCAAATCAGCCGGCAACGCCGTATGGCTAGATTCAAAGAAAACTAGTCCTTACGGCCTGTACCAGTTCTTTATCAGGACGAAAGATTCGGAAGTAGAAAAACTGCTGAAATTGTTCACATTCTACAGCTTAGGAGAAATACAGGACATCATGTTCAAGCATAAAGAGCATCCAGAACAGAGATATCCACAAACCTGTTTGGCTGACCAGCTTACAACTCTTGTGCATGGAAGTAAGTACTTCAAAATTGACTCTGGGTATAGAATGATACCCCACGAGCGTTCGGTCGCCGCTCCGCAATAATTTCGCCGCACTATGTGCCATATGCGGTGTCGCTATTGTCCGGTTAAGCAGCTTCAACCTTAGAGAGTTGTTGCGCTGCGAGAGGCCATTCAAAAAAAAAAACAATGTGGTGTCGCAGAGAACACCACAAACTACAACATCTTAGCATCTTGGTGTTCCTTTGATAGTACAAACAAAATTGCCTTGCGCTGCCAAACCGCTTCAACGTCGCACCACATCATGTCTTCAATGCTTTATTCCTCTTCCTCTTGACGGTTGCGCGTTCGTTGTGAACGTAACCACGCATCCATAGTATAACTACAATATTAATCATGATAAAATGGCAAAACACAAAAACAAAACATACTAAGTTTTCATTTCAAACGACACCAGCACACGATTGTTTTCCTAAAATATACTCAATGCTTACTAATTTAAAACTTATTGTTTCCAGAGGAAGGATTAGAGCGAGCAATGAAAGCCACAGAGGCGATATACAGCAAAGACGTGAAGTCTCTTGTCGCACTCAGTAGCACAGAGTTGGAACAAATATTTGAGAACGCGACTGTGACAAACTTGTTGCTATCACCAGGAATCACCGTATTGGAACTCGGCCTGAAAGCCAAATGTTTCCCCACTGAGAGTAAGTAATTCTTTCGAATGGTGATGATATTGAACTATACACGTTATTGTTAGTGGAATTAAAGTGTTAAGTTGTACGAACATAGATGAAACGGTACTTAAAGACAGAAAATAATTCAAGATCACAAAATCTCCTGCTTACAGTGAAAACTCTGTCACTGTCACTTGGCACCCCCTGAAGCCCTGATCTTATAGAACATTTACAAACCATGGAAATATGGGTTTCACTTCTTTTTAAGTTAAGAATGGTTAAACTGAGTGAAACTTGAGCATTACCTATCTTAATTCCTATTCATTTTAAAAACCATCATCATTCCTCACCAGATGACGCAATGAGAATCATACAAGCCGGCGGATTCTACATCAACCATCAGAAAATAAAGAAGATTGACGAAGTAATCACACAGTCTGCGCACATACTGCCCAACTTACTGTCACTTCTTCGGGTCGGCAAACGTAACTACTACATTGTAAAATGGCAGACGTAATAAAGAGAAATTTATTGAAACATTAGTTTTATTTCGATTTTAGGACCGAAAAAGATTCTGCGGTCTTAGAAAATATTGGGTTTGTATAAATGAAGAAAAAACCACATGTAATGTTTGGGCTATTTTATTAATACTTACAACAGAAGCTGGTATACTTGAAGTATATTATAATAAAATGCATATCACATAAGATTGTAAACACTACATAACATACTTACAGCTAAAATAATAGTCATTGAAACAGCATTGCGTAGATTACTAACTAATGCATTGACAAGTTACGACGGCACGCTGCCATTGGACACATTCAGTTGGCCAACGCCAGATCTTTATAAATACAATTAATTTACTCTGAATACAAAAAATAAAGTCTATGTTTAGCAGCCAATTAGTCGAATATGCGTCTCAATGGCTAGCAAATAAAGTGACTGCCGGCGCTGGCCAAATGTCTGCTGGTCAATGGCGACACACCGTCACAATATCTTAAAATATGGCTGTTCGTTACAATAACATTTGTGCATGCTCCCGCCTGCGTCACCCACCGGGAGTGGTGATTATATTTTTCTAATATCACAAGTATTAATTGCAACATTCACTCATTGTACAAACTAGTTTACAACGTTCCATTATTTTAATAAAATTAGATTGCATAAAAAAGCTACATAGACAATCTAACCGATATGTCTTTTTGGAATAACATTCCAGGGGTCAATTATTATTAATTGCCAGACCTACGTATATTACGCAAAAGCTGTAATTTATATTTTGGTAATAGATAATATTATTCAAATTATCACGTGTTATCTTATTATTAATGCTACACTTTTAAAAAAATAAATACATAATACTCGTTTGATGCAAAGAAAAATTATTCTCAAATACATTTTTCTACGTGACCGAGACTCGGTTTAGCAGAAAATAAGAGCGAACATCAGTCTCGTTGCGACTTCATAATTCACGACAACGGGAACTAGAATAACTGTGATAGACCACGACCGTGACACACTGCTGGCGTGCCCGTCGAGGTCGACGCGGCCAGCTAGCGTCTGCGCTTCAACCTCGGCATGGGCACGGGGCTGAACGGCATCGGCTAAAGATCCGTACTCTCCCGCTGTGGTTGCACCGCCTGGCCGGGCTGGGGCTCCGGCGCGGGGGCCGGCGGGGCCACCGGGGCCGGGAGAGGGACCGCGGCCTGCGTCACCACGGGCGCGGGCGCCGACACGGGCGGCGGCGGCGCGGGCACCAGCGGGCGCGGCGGGCGCGCCGGCTGCGGCCGCGGCGACGGGCACTCCGTGATGTCGCCTTCCGACTGCGACAGCTGCCGGCTCGCTACGCACAGACTGCGCGGCTCCTCCAGGTCCCCGTCTCGTCCACCAGAACTGTGCGTACGCTGCACGGTCGCCCGCGGTACTTCCTCGCCCTCTTTCTCGACCGCAACCGCGCTCGCTCCCACTAGGATGACCGTGGGGTGTTGTTTGTCGACGGTGTAGATGTGAGTGCGTTCCAAAACTGTCGGCGAGCCGTCTGGGGCGTCAGTGAGGGAGGAGCGCGGCGCTCGGAAGCTCTGCGGGCGCAGCGTGGCGGGCCGCTCGGGCACGGCGGGCTTGTGGCGCAGCGTGACGTCGGCGTCGTCCGGCAGCGCGGGCACGATGGTGCGCGGCGCGGCCACCGGGCGCGGCGGCGGCTGGCCGGCCGGCTTGGGCGCGGGCTGCAGGCGCATGGGCGTCGCCTTGTCTGCTGCGTACGTCCGCTCGGCTCCCAGAGACGCGGGGCCGCTGTACGCGTCGCCGACCACTTTCATCCTGCTCACGACACCCGTCTGTGCGGTCACATTTTTCACGACTAGTGTGGTCTCTTTTCCGTCGGGTGACTTTAGTATGTCGAGCTTGTCCTTGTCCAGCTCGAGGCTCTGGCGGCGCGTGTCGACGAGGTTCTCGCGACTGCTGCAGCGCGCCGCCTCCTCCTTCATGGCTCGGTTCTGTCTGTACGTGCTGCGGTTGATGGTTTGCACGCCGCTGATCACTTTACCGGTGTCTGCAGATATCACAGGTCTGGGAGGCTTCGCAGGCTTGTCGATGTCAGCCTTCGCTGCACTTGCCTGTTCTTTCACTACTTCTGGCGCCGGTTGAGGCTGTAGTTGTGGTTGCGTTTGCGGCTGGGGCTCTACTTTCTTATTTTTATCTGGAGTAAAATTAGGCGGCACTGGAGCAAGAGGTTTGTTTTTTCGCCTCATGATTGGCTTTGGACTTCCGTGTGGGGGACTAGATTGATCAGACAATGAGCTATTGGATTGAGCCTTTTTGATATCGTTCTCAAACAATATTAAACTAGTGTCGTGACTGTTGCTCCTGGAATGACGGCCGCCATCCGTCAGTTTACTCAGACTTTGGTGATTGTAGTCAAACATGGACTTGCTCATGCTGCTGTAGTCACCATTCGCTGGCTCCTGGCTTAGCGCAGCTGTTTGGTTGTAGCCGTGGACGAAGTTAGGCGAGAACCCGTACTCGCACTGATCTGGAAGTAGATCCTCTTTGGTGAATGAAATGAAGAAGTTGACGTCATCTTTATAGAACCAGTCGGCGTGCTTGATGAGCAGCTCCACGATGCAGTTGACGGCAGTGGTGATGTTCATGTCGAAAGTGCTGTCGTCGGCCGCCCACAGCAGGTTGGGCGCGATCACGATGGCGAGGTTCGAGGGCGTCATTTTGTTTGTACTTTGGTTCTGTGTCAAAGTAGACAAAAATTTGATAAGATACCTAAGATTTTGGAAGTTAGCCTCGGGCAGTAAGTGTATGGCTTCCCAGAGAGCGTTTAGTCGAGTTTGTTCCGAGGGCTGTCGGGACGCGTTCACGAAGTTTTCGTAGAGGCGGTACGTTAGGAGGGGTTCGGGCAGTTCTCTGAGGTAGCACTTGAGGACTGAAGCTACCACGTGCATGTCCCTGTAGTCTCTGGGCAGCGGCACAGTGAACAGGCCCGCGTCTAGAGATAGTTTCATTCTGCGCACTTTCGATGTACCTGGAAGAGACCGACATTAGTCATTACCGGCTTTGTTATGATAACATCATTGAAGCAATCCGTGTTCCAATAACAGACATCTGTTATGAGAGCATGACAGGTATTTTGCAAGCAATATTACAGAATCAATGAACCTCAGCACTGATTACGCTTGAATGGTGGAAATGTGGAATGTACGATACTGGTGATTAGCATACTTATGATATTGAGCTTTTCCTTCGATCGATATAAACGATTGAATATGAGATTTGTGTTCTGCTATTTTGACGACACGGTTGGCGCAGTGGTCGAGCGATTGACTGCTGCGCTGCATGTCGCGGGTTCGATTCCCGTACGGGACAAATATTTGTATGACCTACAAGTAGTTGTTCCGGGTCTGGGTGTTTTTCTATCTACCTATAATATGTATGTATTTACAAAAAAAAAATGTATATATGTAGTTTATCAGCCATCTAGCTACCATAACACAAGCATTAAGTTGCTTAGCTTGGGACTAGATGGTGCTGTGTGAAAATGTCCAGGGATATTTATTTTATTTTATTTATTTATTTCCTGCGTATTTCAAATGAAATTATCGTGTATAAGTTAGTTACTACATTGATTTGCCTAAACAATTTGACCTACTGTCATGTCAACTCATGTGATTGGTTCTTGACATTTTGTTTAAAATAATATGTATTTTAGTCATAAATTGTACGAGTCATCAAGTAATTCGACAAATAGATAAGTGTACAGTCAAGTAAAATAAAATATCCATGCTAAAGCATTAGACAAAAATACTGAAGAAACTAGATTGTGAACTATGTACTAAGTCGTATTTCCAAAAAATTCGTTGCGAGTTGACATGGACAAAATTATCGAAAGTTACATCATTTAATTTAAGTTTAATTGATATAACGTTACGCTAGCTAGTTTAATATGTTACTAGATTGTGAACTATGTACTAAGTCTTATTTCCAAAAAATTCGTTGCGAGTTGACATGGACAAAATTATCGAAAGTTACATCATTTAATTTAAGTTTAATTGATATAACGTTACGCTAGCTAGTTTAATATGTTACTAGATTGTGAACTATGTACTAAGTCATATTTCCAAAAAATTCGTTGCGAGTTGACATGGACAAAATTATCGAAAGTTACATCATTTAATTTAAGTTTAATTGATATAACGTTACGCTAGCTAGTTTAATATGTTACTAGATTGTGAACTATGTACTAAGTCATATTTCCAAAAAATTCGTTGCGAGTTGACATGGACAAAATTATCGAAAGTTACATCATTTAATTTAAGTTTAATTGATATAACGTTACGCTAGCTAGTTTAATATGTTACTAGATTGTGAACTATGTACTAAGGCTTATTTCCAAAAAATTCGTTGCGAGTTGACATGGACAAAATTATCGAAAGTTACATCATTTAATTTAAGTTTAATTGATATAGCGTTACGCTAGCTAGTTTAATATGTTGCTAACTGTATCTGATATGGTACAGTTTTTTTTTATCTTCTTTTTTTTTTTAAACGTTGCCCCACACTAGGAATTTCTCCTGTATCGTGGGTGCGTTTACAAACATTTAAACTCACATACACAAACAGCCAGACCCGGAACAACTATCTGTAGGCCATACAAATATTTGTTCCGTGCGGGGATCGAACCCGCGACACGCAACGCAGCAGTCGCAACGCAGCACCGTGCCGTCAATTTATTAATAACATATTTTAATTGTCCCATTTAACTTACCGCCAGCAATCCTGAACAGTCCTTCCTCATTTAGTGCCAGTTCGTGTAACGTGCACACACAGAGCTCTATCGGGAACGCTATAGTGCGCTGCGTCACCCTTAGGTGCTCTTCTAGAGGATACCCGAACACCGGCTTCACGGAACTGTCGTCTGAAACAGAAGGGTTTGTTACTATTACAATTTTTTTCGATATAAGTGATGTTATCGGGGCGTATTGGCCAGACTGTTTTTTCAAGACAAATAGTGGATTAGTTTACTCTTGTCCTTCAGGAGTTTTAAAAGGCAACGTAGAGCAACGAAGCCAAAGTAGTCGCTACACATTCGGCACATGCCGATCAGCAAACTCCGGTCAGCATCTAAGTTTGCTGTATCATGTTGGGATCACCTCGGCACAATTCGAGTTCGGCTGTTTCCCGAACGAATATCAACAAACGCTTTTGCTGCCCGGCTGTGCCGAATCATACAGACCCGAACCAGTGCGTAGCACACCTTTATGATGAGGCTTGGGGACTGAACAGAAGTATGCAGTGTCATAGCAATCCAAAATCAGGATAATTTTATTAATTTGGAAACCTTCAAGGGAAAGGCCCAAGTTGTATTCTGTACTGTCTGTTTGGAATTCTAATCAATGTTTTAATTTCAGTCAAGGCCGACGACAACAGTCTTTTTTCAGACCCCGTCTATTCGGAATGATGGAGTATTCCATCAAATTATTATGAGAAAGGGCAACAAACAGATAACAGGAAATATTTGACCTATTTATGGTATAAAACTGACTTAGTAGTTACTTTACATAGTAGTTACTACTAGTCGTTTTTAACAGTAGTTCCGAACTACGTTTTATTATAGCTCTACTTTATAAAAAATCATTACGAGCATAATTATTTATAGGCGTCGGTAAATCTAAAAACTGTTAAATTATCCGCCCGATTGGAATTATAAAACCGAATTTAATTAAAATAATTGTGTATATCTACTTTATTTGTGTTTCATTTCTCGCCCTTTTCACGCATTTCATTCGACTCGGAATCGCCTCAAGGCGGGCAGAAAGAACTAATGCCGAGAACTCCAAACAATAAAATCCGGCCAAGTGCGAGTCGGACTCGCGCACGAAGGGTTCCGTACCATTATCTATAAAAACGGCACAAAAATCATATCTGTTGTATGGGAGCCCCTCTTAATATTTTTTTTTAAAGTTTAATATTTGTTGTTATAGCGGCAATAGTAATACATCATTTGTGAAAATTTCAGCTTTCTAGCTATCACGGTTTATGAGATACAGCCTGGAGACAGACAGACAGACAGACAGACAGCGGAGTCTTAGTAATAGGGTCCCGTTTTACCCTTTCGGTACGGAACCCTAAAAACGAATAGTCGGCCCGTCAGCCGCCGCCGCAGTGTCAAGTCGCGTCAGCTGAACCGAAACGAGACGAATGAAGTATTTTTGTGTCCAGAGGGTTTTTCAGCTAGGATGTTCATTATGAAAACTTGATATCTGAGGCCTGATGAAGGAATGCTAAAACTACACTAGTCTACAGTGGAAAAGTATCCGAAATAATTTTATCTAATTTTTGTTCGTCTATGCATGCTGAATACACGTTGATGTGTAGAAGTCATTTATTAGTTTAAGTTTTCAATATATGACATTTTTCGGAAGTAATTAATGATTAAGTACCCTCATTCAAATGATGAATGGCTATGTTGATGTGTCCTTAGTTGTCAAATGTTGAGAAACATTTTAATCTTATAGCAAAAGCAAAATGTCCTAAAAATGTAAAATCTCGATATAGGTATTTTGTTTGTTACATTGTGCTGAGGCGATATTCGGTAGACAAAAGTGTTCTATATTGCTTCGCATAAAAAAGATTATTATTACTGCTTCAACGATGATATTATCCTGCTACTCAGTAGAAGAAGACATGATATTTATAAAGTTTTAAAATCTAACTCTTTTTTTCTATCAAACTGAAACTAATTATGTAATATTATTATTCGTTTCATATTCAGAATTAACAAATTGATAAAAAACCTTTTATTTTTAAAAAAGGGCCACACCCTAACAACGGGCTATTCAGCAACATGATTTTTATCCCACCATACGGGGCCTGAACCAATAAGTCTTAAGCAGGGTTCTCTCATCACGCCCTGCCTGCTCAATGCGCTATGAAGTTTTAATACTGAATATTATGCATTTTCCCTATGCATAAGCAAAAGCTTCTTCTTACCGCCTCAAGCCGATTCCGCGTCAATAAGTGTGGTTACTCCATCTTTATAATAAGTTAACTACTCATCATTATCTGCCTAGCCGTTTCCCAAGTTTATTGGGGTCGGCTTCCAGTCTCACCGGATGAATAACAGTATTTTACATGGAGCGACTGCCTATCTGACGACCTCCACAATCCAGTTAGAGTACAGTACTGGGTAATACGGTACCCCTTAGTAAGACTGGTTGTCAGACTTTCGAACCACTACGGGCGATTAGTTGTACCGGACAGTCAAAGATCTACAAATGACAGCCGGGCAAAACGGCTTAACGTGCTTTTCGAGGCACGAAGGAAACGCGGTATGTAATGATGGTCACCCATTCACAGATCGACCTTGGCAAGCGCGGCTTTACATAGAAGATCGACCCGTGCGGCTGTTATTATTTAGCCACGAGCTCCTTCCGATAAAGATAACTACTATTACTAAAAAAAGTGATTATAAATAATAAAAACATTGAAGAAAGAAACGATTTCAAACAACTCATAAGAATATTAAACTCGACACAAAAATAACATCAACACCTGCATGAGTAGGTACAACGCTATCGCTAAATTGGTATAGTCCAGTCCATCGGCGGAAGTATTAGGTCGATGTACATTTATACCTACGTGTCGACGACGGATGTGTACATTACACTGATGCAAAGGAAGCATACATAATTTATTGAATGAAGATTTGGAGACATTCAAATGCCTGGCTACTTTGAATATTTGATTTGATGTCGAGGCTTCTATTTCTTTTAATTTAAGGTGAATCCTCCAACCAGCCCGCGAAATTCAAATTTTCTTAAGTTTTTTGCAATTTCCAGGCCAGTGATAGGTTGTATGTTGATGAACATTTGATTCGCGGCTGTAAGATGTATGTAGTTACAGAATTATAATCATCAAAATCATTAATACAACCCTCCGAGCTCATAAAGGTGTAAAAATGACTTTGACCTTGTAAAAAGTCATTTTTACACCTTTATGAGCTCGGAGGGTTGTATTAATGATTTTGATGATTATAATTCTGTAACTACATACGTCTTACAGCCGCCAATCAAATGTTCATCAACATACAACCTATCACTGGCCTGCAAATTGCAAAAAACTTAAGAAAATTTGAATTTCGCGGGCTACCCTGGAACATCAACCTTAACTTGATGTAAGTATCTTTGAATCTGATAGTAGCTGGATGAGGAGTTAAATGGCGTGCGATTGTAGAGGTCTATGTCTATCCTAGTATGTATGTCTATGGATGGCATGATTGGTGGAAATAATCCAGTAGTGAATCCATAAGTCCATCATGGTGATAAAATACATGTATCATCATCAACACTTACTCATATGTCATTTTGAACAATACATATAGTCGTCATTAGTTTGACAGCTAAACATCCTGTTATGGCACATAAATAAAATTTTAATCTTTATTATGATATCAAATAACCACCAATGCTTTACATAAGGGGTCACAGGATAATTTCTAATATATCCTTTTGGCTATGCCTAACAGAGTGCCAACGTCCGTATCATTGTATGGAAATGATTATTGAATAATTCTAAGAGGATGTTGATAAAACAATTTGCGCAGACATCTAATTATAGAACTAACAGACTATCCACTGTTCTATTAACTAACGATGGATAATTAATCTATCATAATCACTTTTAAAATAATTAGACATGTAAACATGACATGTTCTTATTATTGAAAGAAACTATTTTAGCTTTTAAGTAATTGTATTTTAAACATACATAATTAATTAAGGACACAAAAAGAAAATTTAAATTGAAGAAAAATAAACTGAAGAAGTTAAGTTACAAATGTATTAAAATATTTTTTAAATGCACCAAACTATCATTATAATTTATAATACTTGGTTATGTTGATGTTCACACACACATACTTTATAACTAAGCTTCATAATGGCGACTGAATTCAAAACAAAAATTAAGAGTGACAGTTGTGCTAATCGCAATTAAACAGAAGTGTGACTATTCACCAATTCAATATACTTACTAATGAATCGCTCTAGCTCCGGGACTGTATCTTGTAGGGAATGTAATGCAGACTCATGGTATGCTCTCTGTAGTTTGACATACTGTAGTAGAGTGTGTGCTAGTTGGGCTTCTTTCGCAACAAGCGCAAACATATCAGCAGCCAGAGTGTCCCTTGCGGCCTCCACCCGTATCCCAACATCCTCCAATTCCTCTTTTGCAGCATTCAATTTTGTTGGATTCTCCTCTTTTTGGCGCTCTAAATGCTATAGAAAAAAAAAAGTTGAAGTTTCTATACAATCTTATCTTGTGTATCCACATTGATATTGCTTAATCCGAATGTTATATCTAATCAAAATAAATAACAGTAAATCTAAGTTTGAACCAATTTGCCATGCACAAACAGAAATATTGAGGAAAAAATAAATAAAAATACATTAAATCACATTACATAGAGTATTAGCACCATAGATCTAAGAATTAACACTTCTTGAATGTCACAAGTAAGAAGACAGCCATCAAAACAATTGTACAACACTTCCTAGTGTGGTTAGCCAGGAAGTTACAAAAAAAAAGAGCTGTGTTACAATTTTAGTGTACAGTAAAATTTATTCTATCTTTATAAGATTAGCTTCACAGTCAAAGAGAAGACTGTTTAAATGTGACACAAGCTGCATTTATTGAACTTTTTACCACAAGTTAGTTGCAGATCTAATATGGTACTTGTGGTATCCACTAGTTGAAAATAATCATCAAAAATATCAGTAGGCACAAGTAATTACCCGACTGCCAAGGAAGGGTTATGTTTGTCGCGTGTATCTATTATGTATCTTTGTTTGTTTGAATTTGTAAATTTCTTTATTGCCTCGTATCTTCCAAATGGGTGGATGAATTTCGACAGTTAAAGTATCGTTATATTTGTCTTAAAAACCCAAGTGTCCTTAGATAGGTGTTTTTTGGCGTGAAATAGTAACATGTTTATAAAAAAAATTACCAAGCCTTTCAAGTGGGGTATCAAAATGAAGGGTGTTAAAGGGGGATTAAAAATATATATACATATATATGTATAGGTACATAATACAATTTGTAGTCGGGATTTTGATACTTTTAATGAAATTTTACTTGTTTTTCATCTGCATTTGAGTATACATATTTATTTTTCTTATCTTGCAACTGTGTATTTGTGCCTGTTTACTAAGTTAGCCATTCAGAATCTATATTCTTAATGGCTAAATACACAGCATATGAGTTATCTTAAATAATCAGATTAGTTTAACATTGAATAGCTCTCAAATATCATAACATGGTTTAAAGGTTTTGTTTATATGACGCACATATCTGTTAGAATCAGATAAGGGATATTTAGTAAAAAATTGATCTCAAAATTCGATGTTTAGATAACTTTTGATAAGCGAGATGAGTTTAAGATTGTAACTCACATGATATCTGCTGGCCGCACTTTCCTTCTCGCTCATGAGCCTGCTGAGCTGTTTCTTAGCTTTCATTATGGCTGGAAGGTCTTGATCACTTATAGTAGTTAATGGAGCACATACTAACTGCTCTACCTTCAGTTCATGCTCGGCTATCTCATTAGCCAGAAATTTTTCAGTTTTACCTAGTTGAAAAGAAATCACTTTCAATATTTTTTACACAACACATTTTAATTAAACACAGATTTGTTTCTCTTATATTGATGGTCCATAATGTAAATTTAACACTTACCACATTCAAATAAAATATATTTTAAAATGCTATCATCATCATCAAAGTTGCTGGCTTCACACATAGACAACCCAAGGAGGTATTCAGGCAGTTTCTTAAGTCTTTTCTCTCTAGCTGCAGGGTCCTGGCCCTGCGTACTACCAGCCCCTGTTGACAGGCGTTTGCTGACCAATTGCAAGGCATTTCTGAGGTGCTCTACCTTCCTGTCTGCTGTTTGTAACTCATCTGTTAATCCTTCTGCTTTTCCTGACCTGCGAATATCAATTTTAATCACCAAATGTTGACATAACTAAGACCTTATTTAAATTATAAATTATTTTGAACAAATGTGAAATGTTACTTTTTTCTCATGATACTAGCTTCTACATAGGTTCTAATGTTACTGATACATCTAAAAAGATTCCAATAACAATGAGCCAAACCCACAAAGTGAATCTTATCTGATAGCTAAGATAATGTAAAGTACTTGGGTATACCTTGAAAACGTTTGGTCGGCGAGTTGCTTAACCCTATAGAACTGTTTCTTCATTGTCACTAATCAATTTCGATGAAATTATTTTTAAGTTACAAGGTCATTGGACCCAATAGCAAAATAATAAAACGATCAAGATTTCGCTAAAACGAACGTAATGTCAGAACGTCAATGAGATCATCCTCATCAAAAATGTTGCAGTCGGCAGCTATACGAAAATTAACTACACAAAACTTCCATTAAGGCACTACATTTCCATTATTCACTTAGAACACTTAAATTAGCTTATTTATTTGTAATTTACGTATAAAATTCAGCACTAAAATACACTCGATGAACAGTGTTGCCAGTGTGATTTCCCAAAAAAGGACGGTTGTCTTTCTGAAAAGGTACGGTTTTTAACTTCAAGGTACGGTTGGGTCACTTGGGTCGGGATACTTCTGCAAGAACTAGATCAGGTTTTTTCTTCTTCGAGTTGGCTGTCTGCGACCATAGGTTGGAAAAAAGGGATAGGGAATCGAATATTCAAAGGGATATGGTAAAGTAGAACATTATAACCTATTGCCAATATTGAACAAATTAATTTGTAAATCAATTATAGAATGAAGTAAAGTCGTTAAATTCCTTAATGATGCAATGAATAAAAAAAAAATTAGATAATAATTTATCATAGGAATAATGTAATGAGGAAGTTCAGATATGAAGCGATATTATTCTCTATATTTAAAGGAACAAAAAGTATTGTTTTATTTTATTGTTTTTAAACAAGTGTGCAAAATTCTGTTGTTTACATACCTGTCAGAAACTTGAAACGAAATTACAATAATTTTGTTTAATTGAATTATAATACCGGTAAAAAAATTTAGATGTAATTTGACATTTTTAGGTCTAAAAAAAAGACTGTAAATCGAAGTTCGAATCAATCGCAACTCGAAGAAAAAAACATCTAGTTCTTGCAGAAGTATTCCGACCCGTACGGTTTTGCTAGAATTTAGAAAAATGCTATAGTCTACTCATATTCTACAGCGAAAACCAGTTGTTTGTCAAAAAAAATATGAAAATAATGTTTTAGGAACTAAGAAAATTCCATTTAAGTAATTTAATTTTAATAAATCACTAGTATAGAAAGGTACGAAAAAGGTACGGTCTACACTGAGGTACGGTTGTGGTACGATTGTGTGATGAATAGTACGGAAAACCGTACTTTTTGGTACGGTCTGGCAACGCTGTCGATGAATCAGAATAATAAAATAAGCACAGATAATTTATCAAAAAGTTAATTTGTTTAAGTTATCTGTGCATGCTAACAAAACGCAATGATGTCATTGAAATTGAACAAAACGTCGGCCGAAGTCTGGCATTTATGTACAGTCGCCGTCAGATATATTGTAGCAGACAAAGTGACCAAATACTTCTGAACAATTTAAAATGTCAATAAGTTCCATACACTACAAGTTACCATTAATATCTGAACATTCATTACTTCATTAATATCTGAGCAGATGCTTGTCAATAATTTCTATATAAAGAACTAAGCAAATATATCTGAACAAATGATGAAATGTCAAGTGTATCTACGCAGATGGGGTAGTCTTAGATATCTGAGCAGTTGAGGAAAAATTGCAGTAGGAATGGTGCAAGAGTGGGATGGAAATAATAATAATTAATATTTAATAAAAAAATATTTACAATAATTTTTAATTTCATTACAAAACCAAGATCTATTTTCTATCAATAGTTTGACATTAACATAAGATATCAGTTGTATCTTAAACAAATGATTTTCCATACAATTTTTATTCCCTTTCCATTGTATTTATACCTAGAACAGTCATTTGGTGTTCAAAAAGGGAAACCTGGATATTTTTCCCGGAGTTTTGAAAATTGGTTATTTTATCGAGTTCGACGTGTTCTCTTCAAATTTTCACATTTTAAAAACTTTCTAGGTAAAACTATTAAATGACTGGACTAACCACAGATGGTCAAATCGATAGTCGTGTTTGGTTCGTCCTTTATATCACGCAGTAACGAATTAGGTAAGCTCAGTGTTTGTCTGCGTAGATACACTTGACGTTGTAAGTGTTCAGATATTTTTGGTTAGTTGTTTTTTGAAATTATTGACAAGCATCTGCTCAGATATTAATGAAGTAATGAATGTTCAGATATTAATGGTAACTTGTAGTGTATGGAAATTATTGACATTTTAAATTGTTCAGAAGTATTTGGTCACCTTGTCTGCTACAATATATCTGACGGCGACTGTAGGTGGTGGTAGCACTTGTGGGGAGGTGGCGCGGGCGTTGTAGGCCACTTGGTGGGCAGGATTTTATTTATCTGACAGTGTGGTCTAAGCCTTGTCATGTCAAACAGTGAAACACGATCATCAGGCCAACTTGTGCTAATAAATTAAATGCTATAAACTTAAAAGGTGCGTTGCAAGACAACCACTCAAACCCGATTCTGACAGCAAATGTACGAAGTATCTGTCAGTGTCCAGTGTCGCAGCTGGTTTGAAATATGTCCGTCTGTGTTGATCTAACTTTAACCGGGAGTTTAAATTCTCCAATCACAGGCCTCACATTACTAAATCCTGTCAAAATTGTGCACAATTGTAAATTCGTAATATAATTCTTATTTCAACCCTACATTAACCATCTGGGATCTTTGTCGGATTGGTATGGTTTGGGCCGTTATATATGACCCAAACCATACTTCAAGTTATAGACGCCATTGTCTGTATAGTAGTACATACTTTGCTCGTGTAAGAACTATGAACTATTAAAGTGACCCAGTCACAAGTAGTCACAACCAGCGGGTTTATGACACGCTGGTACTTCACCATTATCGACCCAAAGAAACAAGCACAACCAGTTCATTTGCGCGGCAAACTCAGTAAGTAGATGGAAGCTAAAAGTGTTTACGCACCTTTAGAGATACTGAACTATCATTTTGATCGTCCAAAGTTCTCTATGTTTGTATCCTCTATGATTGTTCCCTCGCAAATTGGATGTAGGAATGGGTCTCGCGGCAATAAGGAGCTACTCCTCATCGACATGACCATTAGCCAACAAGTATTAATGTACGGAGTACGGACAATAATGTTGTGTGAGTAGGGTAAAGGCGCGTCCACACCTGCAAAAGTGCACGAACAGTGCGGTTCGCGTGTATCTTAGGAACATGGTATGGACACCTTTAGACATATTCGCAAGAGGCGCATGCGTGTCTTATGTGACGCATCCATAGCCATTCGAGGAGCTTAGCGTGCACGGTGCGCAGTGCAGGTGTGGATTCACCTTTATTCAGCGCCTTAAATACCGCTGATGCGTGGTTGACCACAATGACCACACTCCACCCCACATATCCCTAATGCGGTATTACATAAACATAATGGCACTTTGGGTCATGTGGAGATGAGATCTTGTGCTGTACATACCTCAGTCTCCATCCATGCAATGTTCACGCCACTGGTTGAAAAAAATATGTTAGCTATAAAGACAAAGTCCTAGACACACAAAAAAACACACGAATGTCAAATGTAATTGACATTGACACTTGACAGTTAAAACAGGTTTCGTGTCGTGTTATCGTGTATTTATTTACATGTAAGAAAACATAATTTCTTTGCTTTTATTGCTCGCTGTGGTGGAGGGAGTTCGGAGTTGCGTGTAATATCATTGAAAAACTACGTCAACAACTCAGTTCTCTTTTACATGTTGAGCTGTTGAGTCCCGTGTTGTCTAGTAAACGTTCTCCTTTAGTTAGTAAATAATATAATTTTTAGTTTAATTGCGTAGCTACAAACATCATCAAAATGAATCGAAAATTTGTAAACGTTATAATCCTTGGATTTGGATTTATGTTCGTCTTCACTGCATTTCAAACTATGGGAAATATAGAGGTGAGTTTTTCTTTTATAGGTGCCTACTTAATTACTTGTATGATTAATTTGTAATCATTTGATTAAATTTACTATTGCTTAATGATGTTATTTGCACTCACATGAATAATACCTTTAACTAAAATAGTTTTTTTTTTGTAATATACCTGAATAATTATATCATACTGATACACAACCATAACAGCTATATAAATATATAATTACAAATAAAATCTCGCTGTTGGAGCACTTCCATGTAAAAAACTAACAATAACAACAAGTAATATTTCCATTTATGTGATAACATCATTATTATTAGCTTGCCCTTATCCCAATTTATTTGGGATCAGCACAGCATGTTTTCTTCTTCCATACTTCTCTATTACTCTTCATATCATCAGACACCTTCTTTCTTACCATATCATCCTCCACACAGTTCATGGCTTCTTTTGTCTTCCTCTATTCCTATAGCCATCACACACATTTACATATTAACTAGGTAATTAATTAAAATAGCAACGAGTTTTATCTTTCATCCATTGTCCAGTATTGCTCATTGTTTCCTGGATCATATAAAACTATGCTGTCGTAGAAAGGATCACATTCCGCAGGTGGCGGCATCAATACAAATGTCAGGCTGTGGCCTTGCAGTCACCATCAGTGAGTTACTGACCTGTTGAAAAGCAAATCAAAATATTATTTGTCTTATTACTTATCATGAATGTTTACGAAACAACAAAGAAAGTTTTCATTTGCTTTTTGGACAGACAGCTTTTTATTTTATTTTTAAAATGTGCCTTAGAGTTGATAACTCTTTTTAAGCAACTTAAAATTATCTTCAATAATAGATAGCAAATCTGTTGTGATTGTTTGGATGTTTATTGTTTATACAATATCACCTGAGGGGGTATGCAGATGTATACAGTACACTCACATTTCGCCAGTTCGGTATGTTAAGTTGTATGGTAAATGTATTGTTAACAATGTAAAATAAATGCATAGCAAATATTGTTATAGGATATTACAACTAAAAATGGAAAAATAAAAATAAAAACTTTTGCAAAAAATAAAACCGACTTCAAAAACACAAAAAGTGAAAAAAAAACTTTAGCTTCAGAAGTCAGTGGCAAAAAAACTAAATCAAACAAACGAAAGTCACCTATTAGATATTATACTATCAGCACAATCATGACATGTAACAACGTTTTTATGTACTTACAAAATTTCTCACATCCTACCATAAATTGTTCCGTGTTTGATATAAATTAAATGAATTGTGGCAACCAGTACTATATTATTTATATACTATACTATTATAATGCTAGGTAATGGCAGTGCTGCTTTATTCTTTCAGTATTAATTTATTTAAATCTCTTTTATTTTAATGTGGTTTAATTCTCATTAGGCTATTTAATAAAAATGTTCAATAATAACCGCTATAACAACAAATAATAGAAATAAATTAAAAATTAAAGGGGGCTCCTCTACTACGATGCTACAGACATCAAGCTACTTAAAACTGCCGAATTTTCCCAATCAACCTTGATAATGCTTTAGCTATAAAGTTGAAAATCTATTAAAGAAATGTGCCAGATTTGTAGTAGCTTGATGTACTGGCGTCTACGTCTGTACGGAGCCCTTCATGCGTGAGACCGACTCGCACTTGGCCGCTTTTTGGTTAGAATGGTTTATTTTCTTTACATTTTTTTATCATAGCATAATGTTCTTGTCTATAACTGGCTAGTACTTGCCAGTATGATCACCGTAGAAGTACACAATACAAAACCTTAGGGCTAGTACTAGTAGATTTTTATCTTAATGCGTATGATGAGAAGTCCCAAAACAGCAGATATTATTTTATTATGTAATTTACCTAGGCACAGTTATTCCGAGATAAATATGTACACTGTTTTTATGAAAGCATCACTTCATGCTGATATTCTAAGTACGGTCCAATGAACACAAGTAATTTTAAAAGTGTGAATACGCACTAAATCGGTGTTGCGGCAATTATCGCATGAATACAGGGTGAATATCGATAGCAAAAATGAGAACTAAAACTGTATCAATAAAATTGGCTTAGAAAAAAAATACTCAATGGAGTCTTCCATTGAGTATTTTTAGTAATTTCTTTTATTTAGTTTCGGATGTATGGACGTGGACGAGGCAAAAGGAGTAGTATGTAAGGGTCGTAGCAGGTGTCGTTCTGTGGTTTCTGCCTACCCCCATGGGAATAAGGGGTGAGTTTATGTACCTATGTATGTAGTTTCGGATCAGCATACCTATATCAAAAAGTAAAAGAAACAAAATGTGAACACGAATCTAAGTATACCTACTCGGTATCGTTTGTTATGTATATCGTATGTTATGTACCTATCGTATGTTGTGTACCATAACAGCAAATAAAAATACAAAGTTAACAACTTTATTGATTGGCGTTATATACCTACCTACCTAATTAATTTATCAATAAACAAATAAATTATAACTATGGTTCTCCGCGTAAAAGCGATTCATCCCCACAGCAGAAAGACCCGTTATGGGACCAACAATATAGCGCAATATTACGTATGATGGCATAAATGCAGTAATTAAATACACGCAATTGCATATCGCAACGGCAACGCTATGAATAAGAGTGGTGCAAAAAAATAAGGATGTACCTGGTCTACGCAATCTGACGGCCAACGAAGTGCCAAAACAACACTACGATGCATACCAATGTGAGTCGTAGTGAACTTGACGTAGGATTCGGAGGCGTGGCGGTTGTATTGTATCGATCACCGCTTTGTGTCGATTTTGTAGCTCTTAATGACTACTAATGTTTTATGTCGCCGCACTAAACATTTGTTTAGAAACCGTTATGCGGGCTCTGCGATACTCCTACGAAAGACGATTCTTAGTATGACCCAGATTGACGTACCTCTATGAAAAAGTGGGTATCAAATTGAGAGGCCTAGTACCCTACCCTATTGGATTTGTCTTTTGTAAAAATGCCATGTAGGTACTTGGCCCTATTTACGTATAAATAAGTGCGTGAACTTAATACTAAAATTGCCAAGAAAGTAACACCGTAAATTGTGAATCAATAAAATCCTTAACATGCAGTTGGCCTTACTTTGTAAACATATGCAAACGGATGCTCTCTGTGACACTACCATACATAGCTGTTATTTCATAACACATTGAGTAACAGATAAAAGCACATTATTTAATTTTATTTACGGCTTGTAGAGGCATAACATTGATATCTTTGACGTTAATAAGGGACGCCGTGACATAAACCACTTTATAAGCTTGTTCTTATTATACCTTTTATGTTTGGTTTACGCAACATTGTAAATTGAGATCATCGTCCGAGATTCGCAATGGTATTGTGCAAGTAGGTACCTCTAGTGCGGATCTCCCCAATCTGCAAATGTCATAGAGGTGTTTGCTGATTAGCGCACTTGACCACCCGGTGTGAATATATTGCAATGCAGGAAAGACGGTTTACGTTACATTCTATTTTGTATCACATCCTGCGAATTAGTTTCATAAATAAACACATAACATCCTCAAAGAAATTCTACTGCCGAACAGTGATACGAATCGGATATTGCTACAAGATGGTTATATAACATTTAAAGTGAACAGTTATTCAATTGAATGGCACTTCCGAAATGAGAGACCAATTCAAATCCCAGCTCTCAGCTTCTTATGAGAAGCTGAGAGCTGAGATTTGAATTGGTCTCTGGCTGGCAGTTCCACCTTATATCCAGCCTTCAGCTGACCTACTTCTTAGAGCTCATAATATGACATACGGTTTTGCGATAAATTGATGTTCCGAATCTTGCTTTTTTCAATAGCTTCGGTTTCTACATAGGTATTTCGTTGCATTGAGAGTGCAAGTAATCCCTGGGATTTTGAAGACATCACCGATATCTGATAAACAGTAGATATCGAGCTAAACAACTTCGGTGTTTACGAAATTGAAGAAACAGAAATGTGGGATGTATTTCATGTATTCGTTCAAGGAATGTACGAAAATTAAAAAAAAAAACATACACATGTTGAAAGCTAAATAAAGGATAGGCATAAATTACAGTAGGTACACTTATCATCGTCCTGCCAAATTGTTGCCGGTCCGCGCAGTAATCTTTTTTCCCGTTGTTGTCTACCATCCGTTGTTGTGTCCATCATCTCAGTATCTACTCACAATCCACATTCGTTCTCATAACTATTCATGCCCTCTTTTAGATCAACTCATTCATTCGAATCAAGCCAACTCAGCATAATACCGTAGAAAGTATGCAATCTGCAAATAATTACGTAAATTTGTTACGGATATTGCACCGTTGCACAGAGCTGACTATTTTCATGGTAACGCTTCACTGAAACTAACCAGTGAGCTGATTAATTCGATTCAATAGTACTTGTATTTAATCAGTATGCTGAAGAGTTTGTAAAGCGGGATGTTGACCTACGTTATTATAGTTACTTATTGTTATGTCACTTGTATTTTTATCAATCAATTATGAAACTGGGTTGATGGACAGTTAGCTAGCAGCTCTATATCTGTACTTTCCCTTCTTATCAATATCCATTTGCATCTTACGCTTGAAAGCTTACCTTCAATTAAATCTCAGAATAATTTAATGGTATATGATATAAGGCCGAGAAAAGACATGGGGCAGATGCTATCCCAAAAAATTTGAGGTCTTGTGAATTGTGACGTCTAATCAGTACCTGAATTAGGTAGGCTGTATTTACCGGCAGCGCTTTAACTTTCGTGCATGCTTGCTGTAGATCGGTTGTAAAACTTTCAGGCTACTGATGAATAGTTATAAAATCCCCAAAACGTGTAGTCATGCTTTTATGATTTGGCATGATTTTCCGGAGGAAAATTAAACCATAATGAATAATGCCCTGGGAGTGGTGATCTCAAATAAGTTCAGGCAGTTCGAGTTCCGTGGCGACACTTGTTAAAATGATTGACGTCATACAATAATAAAAGTACCCAAACATTGACGATTATTACGACGCAATATTTTTTGTTTTTAAGTGAATTGTTCCATTAGCTGATTGAGTGCCATAATCTACTTAGGCTTTTAAGGTTACCCTTAATCATGGCAAGCCTGTTGCTGCAGGCCAAGTATTTTCTACCTCCGCTTTTTTGTTATTTCAATCTTTACTGCTCCACTTACAAAGTCTCAGCCATCGCCATCGCCTCTTATTGTTCCCTGTGTACTGGTCAATCTCTCAGTCAGTGACCAAGTTTGGGCCTTGCAGGTTAGGATGAGCAGAATACACACGTTGATGAGTTTGCTTATCAGCAACTACATGGGGCAGAAACTTCCAGGCTTTCTCGACGCTGCAGTCGATTTCTGTATCCTGTGTTTTTGGACGGCTGGTCCAAGTAAATGTAATCAACATGTGTCTATTCTTGCCCATGCAAAGTACGTAAATAGTGTTAATTAATAAGTCTCATAATTGACTTACGAGCGGTTAATACAAGTGGATATTTATCATTGTTTTGTTTGTCTATAGCTACACTCGATAAATTCAAGGATTAGTTTGTACTCGATTTAGGTCAGATAGATTTACTGGTAAGATATTTATTTTCAAGGGTCTTTTCAATGATGTGTCATTTTCAGATAATTGGGAGGTCGAAACTGACGTACCGATTGTGATAGTCAGATAAATTGTGTTATTCCGGAAAATTAAATTACTTTTAGTTTTATCACAGCACTTTTCCTTGTGATGTTTACAATGGTTTGATTGCAAGATAACGGTTCTTCTACAGAAAATAAGGCAAAGGAAAGTGCTGCAAAACAACCTCTCACAAGAAAATTGAAATCGTGACAAGCAAAATGGGATAGCGCATGTTGTGGTAACCACGCAGAAATGAGAAGTTTTAAGTTCCAATTTTAGTCAGTGGGTGTGTTGTATTTATCGCGCAATTTTTTGTGTACTTGCTGTACATGGGCGGCGTTCATCGACCTCCTTACGTAAAGATAACAAATTTTGGGGACGATACTGTAGTATCCAAAATCAGTGTCACACTAGGGGGATCCTGCTACATTCTGGGGCGTGTACCGTGTTACGGTATTTAAATGCTCACAACAGGTGGTGAGGTTTTTTATAATGATGTTGAAAACTTTTTGGACCTTCCAATATGTATGATCACTTTGTCATTCAGATTTCCATTAAACTAAATACATACTTTCGTTATCGTAATAAAAGTAATTTGCGGTGAATTATTATTATTTTCTTCATGTTAAACCTGCAAGCAGCATGACTCTACATTAAACTTGCCATTTTGCAATCTAGGTTCGTAAATATCCCCCAAAAATGTTCCATGGACTTATCGGTACATGCTTCCTAATAAACTACAAGGATATGCTTGCGTCTTCACTGGCAGTGAAATGTTTATTATTGTTTTCGAAACTGTTAAAATCGCTGTCGCTCCTTATAGAGCCATGTTTTGTTAATATTTTATCGATATCCTTGTATCACCAAATGCAGATGAATATTGGATTTGGTTTATTAAAGATTTCGAAATCGAAAGTATTGTCACCTCGATGCGTTACGACACTTACGACATCTTAGTGCTTTATCGAATTGATATGCGCTTATAAATATTTTAATGGACTAGACCTGGAGACATTTTTAAAGTGCATCGATAATTCGCGATATTGTTTTAGCGAACATCCCACGCTTTATAGTTTCGAAAGCTGGTCCAACTTAGGAGGCTGTAAACATTTTGGGAGCGGCAAGACTATATAAATTCCAAAATTATGTGCATTGCAAAATTGAAATAAGAGAAAACACATAACTTTATAAGATTATACGTTCTTAAAACTGTTATCTTCGTCGTGGAAATAAAATGAATTTGCTTAAACACTCAATGACTTTATTGTAATGAAAATATGTGTTTTATCAGCATTGTTGAATAAGCGTCTGCCATCTTACAATGTCAAGTACTATCGTTCTTGATCTTTTGACTACGCGAAACTGTTTCAAGGTCCAGTCTAAGATAAATCATCGTTATTACTTTAGTTTAGGTACTAATTAATTTCAGAACTATCTATTCTAAATACATTATGATAATCAGATTCGTTGAATTTAAATAATGTCTTTGATTTGGAATCGCGTATAAAATTGGATAGACTGCTAGAGCATAGGTAGATCAGAGAAATTTTGTAAAAGTGCTTTTGATTATTTAAATAATTTTCTCAAGATTTTTTTTAAGTCAGGGGCCCATGGGTGGCAGAAAAAACTCGGACACCAGGTTAGGCACCAACCACACAAAAAAGAAAGAAAGAATATATTTTTTTTAGAATTTATGTCATTATGCAGGATCAGGTTATTAGAGTTTTAGGCAAATAATCTGTACCTATATAGGAATAACTTTATCTATTAGAACAGGTAAAGTTCACAAATCCACATAACCGCGGCAATTTAGTAACCACTGTTACTAAATTGCTGCGGTTCGTTTTTTCCAAGTTAGGGACGACGTGATGGGTAGGTATACCTACTTTGGGGGTACTATTTCCTCGTCTTATTAAACATCCTTCAGAAATTTGTCACTGCAGAACATAGTTGTCTATCATAGACTACTTCAATAAACCAGCACGCTATGGTTGTCATGATCAACACCTTTAATTGTTACAAAGATGCCTAGCTACAGGTACAGCTAGACACTTTTTGAAATAATAAAGATACCTGTTTAACCATATCTTTTTTGTTCGCAGAAAACAGTTTTGGACAGCATATCACACGATGATCCGAAATTCACTGGCGATGGCTACACGTCACTGGCCATCATTTACGCCACGCTGGCCATTTGCAACTGGATGGCTCCGTCCATCATCACCATCACTGGCCCGAGGGGAGCCATGTTTATTGGAGGACTTACTTACTTGTGAGTACTGTCTTTCAACTTTATTTTCTCATATCTTTGGCTCATATTTTGTAGTGACGTAGCGACCTGGACCGGCAGTCTCGACATAGATACCGACGCTGTCGCTGTCGCAAACTTTCGATCGCTTAATAATAACTAAAAAAATCGGTTGGAATAACGATGCTTGCGAGAAACGCAAGTCTCTACATCCAAGATGCATTTCTCGCAAGCATCATTATTAGAACCGAATATTTTCGTTATTTTTAAGCGATCGAAAGTTTGCGACAGCGCCGGTATTTATGTCGAGACTGCCGGCCCTGGACAGCTCTGTGGTTTCCTTTATTCGAGTCTTGAAATTTCTTCTGTCGTTAGCCATGATTTACGCAATGCATTCAGCAGCAGCTTGGTAGTAGGGTTAACTGTCCAGGATCTTTTAAGAGATCTAGGAGTCTTTTAGTTTGGCAGGTCTATGCTAGACTCGTCGTTTCCTAAATACTTTAAAAAGAAAAGATAATTCTTACTTCTAAAGCGTAAAACAAGCCATCTAAACGTTGGAGTAACTTTTTTTGGTGTTGATACCAACCACATTCTATCGTATCGTTAACTGCTTAGCTGTTAATTACGGGAAGTGTACCTATTTCATAGGTATTGATCACGCCGTTAATGACTACTAACTATTAATTGCCCGCTATAAAACGTTTTACAATAAAATAGCTGTAAAAAGAACTGTTGGTAAAAATTGAGGTATCTGTGCAAATAAATAATGTCGAATCATCATTGGGGTTTCGACGAGAAAGTTAGATAAACTACAGAGGAAAACTTTCTCCGATTTAATACCTGAGTTTCCAGCCTCCCGGAAAAGTTAGAAACAAGTAACTAGCAACTATTATGTTGGTACTTACTTAGATTAAATAATGATAACTTGATAAGGTACATAGCTCCCCGTAGAGAAATACGCTACTTAGTTATCTCAGGTATTGCGTAATTGCCGTTATGCAAAAGTAACATTATACCTACAACCTTTTTGTACCAAGTGCGAAATATTAATGGTCTAATGTCCATCATCTGTCAATTTGTAGTCCATAGACCCGTAGAGTATTGAGGTTTGTGGATCATAGATAACATATGATGTCCTCTATGCTTTCGTTATAATAACGAACCAGTATCATTTATGAAAATGGAACTTTCATTATTTGTCTGTCTAATCATTGTGTTGTTTTCGAAATCTATTGACGATGATTATTTGAAAGTTGTTTTTGATAGGTAGGCATAACCGTTTTTGAAATTCCGTTTTTGAATTTATAATTACAGATTTCTTTGATAATTTTTTTTGGCATTCTTTACTGCTCCCTTACCGTTTTTAAAACAGAAGACAAACATAATGATGAGAGGCCCAGCATCTTACTACTATTATAAATGCGAAAGTTTGGATGGATGTTTGTTACTCAATCACGCCAGAACGGCTGAAGGGATCTGGATGAAAGGCACTGAGATTATAGTCTGGAAAAGCATATAGGCTGCTTCTTACTTTTTTCTCACACATCATCATCATCATCTGCCTAGCATAGCACATGTTGGGGTCGGCTTCCAGTCTAACCGGATGCAGCTGAATATCAGTATTTTACATGGAACGACTGCCTATCTGACCTCCTCCTCTTGGTAAGACTGCCATGGTTGTCGGACTCTCGGGCCACTGATTACCTGTAACGACTGTCAAAGGTCTTCAAATGACATGACAGCCGGGACCAACAGCTTAACGTGCTTTCCGAGGCACAGAGGAAATTCGGTATGTAATGAGTGGTCACCCATCCACGGACCAACCTAGGCAAGCGCGGCTAAACCCGAAGATCGACCCGAGCGGCTGTTTAGCCACGAGCTCTTTTATCTCACACATACACATCAAAGGACAATGACCAAAGTTGGTACCAAAAAGTCTCGCGCCTCAAAACCAAAATATTATAGTAATTAGTTTCATATTTTTTTACGGCATTACGCGTCGGGGATTTGATTTTTGAACTGGAAATATACTTTTCGAGTTTAAAAGTATGAATATTGTTTTACTCCCTTTATATGACGTTCCGTTTCAACTGAATATAAATGACGTTCCGTTTCAATTGAACAAACCCTTGTCTGTCGAGCGGACTCTAAAATTAATTACAATTAAGTAAGATCAGTACACCAAATCGATTTAGTTTGGTTTAAGTTTTTAAACTGTCATGGTCACTAACATTAAAATTAACACTAGAAACGGGATATTTACCATGTCCACTGTTTGTTTACCACCCACCCACCCGCAATAACTTCAGTTTATCCGTGATCATGGTGCTTGCAACAGCGCCGAAATATCGGGAACTCAAAACAAACAGTGGACATGGTAAATATCCCGTTTCTAGTGTTAATTTTAGTTTGGTTTATTGCTATTTGCAACAAAATAGATTTTCTCAGCCTAAAGATTTTGATTTATCGATTACATCCCTAAATCCCGACTAGTTTATAGCACTTACTATACTCTATGGTTTATAGTTATCTTATCTGTGGCATCTGACATTTGTACTGTACTGACTGACTATTGGCAATGTAAAGGTCGAAAATAAAATCGAGTTTCAGTCAAGCATACTGTGGATGTTACTTTAACTCGTAATTCTTACTAATATTAGTGTATTACGCTGTTTTTAGAGCAATAATGTAATGTATGTGTGTTAAAATACGTCGTTGGTAGCGTCGAAAAAATAGACCTACTTTTTAGGTTAGTTTCGATTTTATAAAATAACTTTGAAACGCGGGTTTTTTTTTCAAAAATAATTTTTGTAGGAGTTAATACGATCAGTGTAGTCTATAAAAAACAAGGTTTGATTTTGATGCAGCATGGTACGGGATTCCATACTTCCATGAGCATTCTCTTTTCCACGCGAACGAAGACGCGAGCAACAGCTAGTAGTTAATAAAATACCGGTAAACAACGCCTACTTGATATAGTTTATTAGCATTTTTGTGCCATTCTCCGGGCTCTCGGATGTTAAATGACGATAAAACATATTTAAAGTGAATTAGTTAGTAAATGTTATTTCAGTTACTTGTGATTAAATAAGTTTATACCTGCTTATCTGTTTAATTAAAATCAACAAATACAGCTTAACGAATACAATAATACAAAAAAAGAAAAAAAAAGATCAAGCACATTTAAATATTTTCACATTTATATACATATGTCCCATAAAATCCAAGCGAACTTTCACTGTCCGTTTGTTTGTTGGCATCGTGTTACATGCATTATTATCACACTTGTGCGAACTTCTTGCGCTCGCGAACCTAACACTCGATTTGCAATTTCTCTGAAGAATCTCGAGATTCGCTTCAGTTGTTTCTGTTAGTTTGTAAAAGGTAGTAAAACAAATCGAAGTCATGTTAACAAAAATAGATGGTTTTACGAATCTAGCTGGTAAATTATCTCATTTCTTCTTTACTAAGGCTAGATTACATAAACTCGTTAACACTTTAAATCAATAAATTCGGACAGTCTACTGTTGCACTTCGGCCATCAGAGTTATTCCCCAACCTCCTGGATCTGTTTGCATCCACTGCTAAACATGGACTTTCGCCAAGCTTCACCACCAGTTTTCAATCCTCGATGATGACAATTGCAGCAATTTTATCTCAAGATAAATTGGAATTTTTCAATGGTAAAAATAGCGCCTATTGCGGAGTAGTCTCGCACCGTGGAACTAACATAACTGCTCGTAGAATGCCAGTATGGCCAAAACTATCCGTTAGGTCCAAGCCGTGTTGTGCATATTAAGTAATAACTCTTTGTTTTGCTTTGGTGCTCGCGATCTAATTACCAAGCCATTTTTGAAACTGGTCTTTGAATTGAGACCTTTGGTAGTGAATAGATTGTTGGTGAATATTCTTCCTATTTGTTTCTGGTGTCATGAATTGTTGGAATTTAAAACTGACCTCCAAAGTTTCTGAAAATTTCTACCAGCCTGGATCTGCGTCTCTTAATAACGTATGGCGTTAAATTGTTTCAGCATCAGACAGAGGTCATCTACGTTTCTTCAAACTTCTTATTTTAAATGCAGAAAAACTCCTAAATCTCTTGAAGTGGAATATTTCGACTGTTATTTATATGTATATTTTTGTAAAATAATGTGATAGCTTTCAACTTGAGTCCCTAAAGCATCGAACATACTTGCACGTTTTAAATTTATGATGAGATTCAAATAGTAAAGGAGATATTGGTAAGGGAATCACACGTCAATAATACATTCCAAAGGTGTGTGTGATGCACTGAAGCCTTGAGGTTAAGGTAGAATACGAGGAATATCTGTCACGGGGGACAATAAACTATCGAGTACAAAATATCACTTTGTTTTTTCTTTGTCAACGTAATACATAATAAATTATGATGAACATCTATCGCTTTGTATAGAGTTTGATAAACTATAACTGTGTCCTACAAGTACCTACGACAATTACATTGTGAGTAACTGCCAAAGTAGGCGTATAAACAATGATTAGTATGATTATTACACACTCGCCAGTGTGTGCGGGACTTTCGTTTCTAAAGAAGGTACGGCCTTTCTTGGACAATGACTCCGTGGAAAAGAAATTATCTTAAATTCTGTTGACAAGCTGCGTTGATATCGATTGACAAGACTTAGGTGTGTTGATATAGGAGTTAGGGTTCTTGTCATTCCAATTCGTACATTGTCTACTATCGGGCCTAGTGAAATGTTTTTATGTTTGTTTGTCTTTGCAAACAAGGCATTACAAATGCTTCAAACTTCAAGTTGAAGTTAAAGAAGAAGACCTTCATGTACATAGAATCGTCGGCATTTGTGTCGTCAAGTCTCTTGTAACGAAGGAGCTTAATTTTTGCATTTAAAATTACACCTAGAAATTGAATCGAGTCAGAGCCAATCACTTAGAGCTTTAGGACTAAGGGCGATTTCGTGCTTGTCCATTGATATGCGGTTAAATGTACATTACTGTTCATTTATTGATATATTGTTTTCTATCAAGTTAACAGGTGGTTTCCAATCATTTACCAGTTACCACAGTCGCACAAACATTCCTCAGCAGGTATATCAAAATATTTTCGCTCAGAAACCTTCACTAGACTAGATCACGCCCCCTCAAGGTTGCCCGCAGGCTTTGTTGCATAGTTCCTTTCATTTATTTTAACAATAAATTATTTATAGTGTAATGTAACGCTAGACGATATACCTTTTTTTCAAAACTATTTTTGGTCACGTTATGACTAAATAATTATGCGTTCTGCATAAAAAAATGTATGACGGTTTTTTTTTTTTTCATTTTAGCTATATTTTTTCAGGCGTCTTGTTTAACATAACGATGAAAAATCTTAGTCCAATTAACACATAACTAAAAATCTGAACGTTTTAACAAGCACTTAAACTGGAAACTAGATCAGAATGTTTTGTTGCGGAGCTGTCAACGAAAGTAGGCGTGTAATGAGATTATTTAACAACATGTCTGTAGTGGTACTCGTGGCTATTTATAATTGCGTCACTACATACCATACCAGAAAGTGACCTTGTCTTCATTTGAAGGCACACTGAACTAATTACAAACTGGTTCTGTCTAGCTTAGTTTTGTAAACTTGGGAAATACTAGACGCCATTTTCCTTGTCCAATTTTCACTTCTTCATTTTAGAAATCCCAATTTGGGCCTTAGTGATGATGACGTGAAGAGAAATGAAGTGGACCTTGGTCAGAGAGTCCCAATTTGCTTGCTAGAGAAGTTAGATGCATTCTGTGAAGTCACTGTACTAGACTACTAGTGTACTGTGGTTAGTGCTATGAAGCTAATACTTAAACCCGTAGGTATAGGTTACATATCTAAATATACATTCGTGGATAATTGCGGCATTATCGGTCATAGCAATTTATTTAGTTTTACAGGCTTTATCAATAGTGTACATATGGTACCTATAGACGTGTAACAATAACACCCAAGTAGCTATTCTATAATTTCTATGTTACTTGCGTTGTTTGTTGTAATGTTATTTACGCAAGTCAATGAACTATCATGTCATACAATGAGCAGAAGTTTTCAGACTGACGTATACCATGTAACGTAAGTAGGTACATGTGAAATGTGTTTGTAATTTTATGCACATTTGAACAACTAGATAAACGAGGGTAATTTTGTTTTTAATAGAGTTGGAACGAGCCATTTTAGTAACAAAATTACTAACCTACAGTATAGCGAAGCTGATATTTCAACATCAAAAATTGCTTCTAATTTGTAACATGGTGTAAATTGTCATACATTTCAGGTCGCAATATTCTTTTCATTTCCCTGAACAATTTGCGACATGATGATGATCTTTATTTTTATTTCGGTCTTAGATTAGCGTGGAACAAAACAGTTCAATAGCTATAGAAAATGAGTTTTCAATGAAATGTTGATTATTTTCCTCTATTATTGCGTTTACGAATAAACTCTCCTTTGTATACGAATCATGTATGGCTGTAACCTTGACCACCCATCCCACTGTTATTATGAATGCGAAAGTTTGGAGGTGTGTCTCAATCAGACCGTATCGGCTGAACGGATTGAATGAAATTTTTAGCAGAGGTGGTATGTAGGTAGTAGGTACTTACCCTAGAAAATGGAAATTGTATAGCGCAAGACTTATACCGACGCAGTTGAACTGCTAGTAAAAGCGCATTATTTTATGTAGTTTTGCATCAAACATCAATCTGCGCTTTGCTACAGCTGAAATTCGCCATTCGGATTTTTATTTCTTTACTACTTTATCTGGATTGCAAGAGACTGCAAGGCTTTTTCCTGAGTTTTATGGTTATTTCTTTCGTACTTTTCCTAACAGTGTTCTTTTCGTGTTCGTTTTCTCTCCTTATTCAGGTATGATAGATTGCTTTTTGTTGTGTTATGGGTCACAGGTCGACGGATAACCTCCACGTTAAAGATTTCTTGTCAAAATCATAAATCTTGGAGACCCCGTTGCACAGCGTCCTCCTCTGCCTTATTATCAGTCACAGCTAAATTGTTTTCCTCAATAATTCCTACCAAGTAAACAGCCATTATTATTCAACGATTTACCGAACCCGATTTATCTTAGCCCGTCTAGGTCCGAGGCTAGCATGTTAGCGGTCATCCCAACTAAGTAATTCAGCGGGTTGCATAACCGATACTTGTTTTATGCTGTAGTGAACTGTTGGACATAATGTATAGTGTTGTAACTCGTAAAAACTGCTATTGCGCAACAAACAACATTGCATTTACTTGATAGTGTGTTAGTGGCCCACAGTACATCAGATTTAAAGTTCACAGTCGTAGTTGGATGGCATCGTGCCAGAGTTCAACTTTCGTTGAACCAAAATTAAAAGCCTTCGTCTCGTTACTCTTTTTTGTTCCATTATTTCGTAATACTCGTGAAATTGGATTAGCAAAGCTTACGTCTACGAACGGTGAACAATGAACTGGAGCTGTTCTCAGAATATTGTTTTCAATTTGAAATGTTTTTGTAGATAGATTCTAGTTAGTATTACATCATTTGAAAAGTAGCTCTAGACTAGACTGAGTACATTTCTCACGATCTTATCTTGGGGCTACACACAATTTTAGGGTCCTGTTTGTTGACGCTGCCGTTTCGGTTGTTCCTAAGATCATCAGCTAATGACAGACATTCACTCTTACAGCAATCATCCACCATCCAACCCATCTACTGCTGATCTATGGCTAGACATAGACCACGATCAAACAAGTCAAGTCAAACAACGAAAGCTACCCCTAATGGTTCGATCGATTCTTGGTACCTTCCTCCTCATATGCCATGGAAAGCGAAAGTCCCCGCAAATCATTAACTAGATGTACCATTGCAGGTTCTTCATCGTGACTTTCTTGTTCCCTCGCACGTGGTTGCTGTACGTGGCGAGCGTGCTGATCGGCGCCGGTGCAGCTGCGATATGGACCGGCCAGGGCAACTATCTGACGCTCAACAGCGATGCGGATACCATATCCAGGAACTCTGGAGTATTTTGGGCTATGTTGCAGTGCAGGTATGTAACTGAATCCTGGCGTTATTGTTTATAAGATGCATTGACAGGTGACTTTTATGTTTTTGGCAAGCGAAAGTAATTATTCAAATTGATCTTCGAAGAAGCCAAATTCATACTTGGCGTTGGAATCTTTAAGAGTACATCTTCCAATTATTTTTGCTATAATATTCTAGTGCAATAAGAAATCCTATTATAAAATATGAATAAAAGTCTTGTTAGCATTTAAATTGGTCAATTAACGTATAGATATTATTTAAAGCCAATGACTACCATTTTAGAATGTTTCAGCACGCCAATGTTAATTGATTGCTTTCTCTCTGCAGCATGTTTTTCGGCAATCTTTTCGTATTTATCAAGTTCCAAGGCAAGACCCAAATTGATGTGGAGACCAGAAATGTGGTGTTCGGTGCGTTGACAGGAGTCTGTGCCGTTGGATTAGTTTTCCTCATGCTCCTCCGCCCGGCTAAGCGCATGCCCAACATTGAAGATGCCAAGGTAAACCGCACTCTCTCGCGTTCAAATAATGCATGTTTCAACTAAACCACGGCCGACTAGCTCTTAAATAAGATTTTATTGATCCACCTTGTTGATGTTTTTGGTATTATCCGATACCTAAAATATACATATTATTATTGACGAAAGGAGAAATCGAGAACAGCAAGTTTCGATTCCCTTGATCGCGTTTTCTTTACTTTAACGTAGGATTTTTATGAGGTAGTTTCATTGAGGGCAAACGGGAAGTTAAATGGCAGGTAGGGCCGATGGTCATTGCGTAAATTGGGTCTTTATAATGTTGTTAATAAAAGCCTCATACATCAACATTATCAAGGTAAAGCCCTGATCTTGGTAGAGCATTGCCTCTTGCAGGGGCAATGCGGAAGGATAAGAATAAACGGTTTACAATTTTTGTCTATACTCTTTACTATAAGTTGTTTGAATACTTGGTTGACGCGTTGTTGATGTTTTCAGGGAGAAACGGTTCCGCATGACGTTCAGGAAAGCCCTATGGATGCGTTCAAGGGTGCATTGAAGTTGTTCTGCACCCGGGATATGCTGTTACTGAGCGTCACCTTTATTTATACTGGTAAGTTAGAATAACGTCTTCACATTTATGTGAGCAAGTCGGCATGCTTTGGGTCTACGAATCTGTGTACGAATGGGTCTGTGAATTGAGAAGTTCGAGTTGTACTTAGTTGTAGCGGCTATATCGACCTAGGTATGCATATTTCTATTATAATATATGTACACACTTATACAATCAGCAAACAAAGAACGCTTAAAATAAGGAAAAAAAAGGATGCTACCAATGTTCTTATTACTATTATCACAGATCAGTGAATACAATGTTATTAAAAAGGACGGGAAAGGACGTACCAAAATACTAAAGAGTTAGGTACTTTCTTTATAAAACTTAGGCCTACAGTGAAATTGGCTTCTTGGGTGGTTATTCCAAGAACCAGGGATCAATGCCCGCTGGTTACACGATCCCACCCGAATACTAATGATTATTCTCGAAGTCTGATATTTGTTGTATTTGTTGTTAACTTTATAAATTTTAAATAGTTTAGAGACTGTTGAGCACTGCTGAGTATGAGGCACGTATTAGGTCTTCAGTTCGATTCCCTGCTGAGCATGAGGTTTTTTTTTCGATTGCCAGGTCTGGTGTGGTGTTATTGTTTTTCCATCAGTAATTTCTTAGAAGCAGCTCGTATTCTAGATTTGCGCCCGGTTGATGGCAACAGGCTCTCCCCCTATTACAAGTTGATGTGACATAAGTGGCAAAAAACTGGGTGTAATAGGTAAGCATAATCCTCTGCCTAATCCTTCGGTCATAGGCGTGATGTTACGTATCTAGTTTAGAGAAAGAATTCAATGTCCTCACGAGTTACAAAACATATAAAGATTAACTTTAGAAAATATTTTTGTAATATAATTTAACTCCAAAAGGATCTGTTTTATAGCGTGGTCAGGTAAACAGGTGGCCTACCACGACGTCTTAAAGCAGGAGTAATTCCAGTGTGGGAAAGAGATGGCGCTAGACGACCTGTATAGTTACCACACTGAAATTACTCCGTGAAATTAGTCCGATGTCAGTTAACCAGTTGTTCAATGAATGTGGGGGTCTAAAATGGCCGCTTTAGCAGAATCATAATAGGATAATAATATGAATTATTACAAGGTGACAATTCATAATAGTAGATACGTCTGTGACCATTTTAAGAATTTAAACGTGATTCATACTATTATCCTATTATGATTCTGCTAAAGCGGCCATTTTAGACCCTCAGCACGTGTAAATGTCATTAGCATTGTAGTAGGTAGGTATGCAGGCACTTACACGAAATGTGAATGTCGACATAATTCAGTTCGATAATATTGTTATTGTAACTTGGGTTTACAATTTTAATTTTATTATTGTATAACGAATTGGATCACGATTTTATTCGTCTTGTCCCGTCTATCGCTCGTAAATGTTTGAATGTCTTTGATAAATTCTGAAGGAAAAGAGCATTGGAGACGGTCAAGATCCCTATGTACTTTCGCTGTGTAGATTATATGAACGGGCTAGCCTATCATATATGTATAATACCTAACAATAAATGAACCAACTCACTTATTTAGTTCTTAAACAGCTAGGTAGTGTAACAGGAAAATATTACCGTCAATGTCAAGATCACGTCAATTTATCATGTAAATCATCAGTTTTAAAACGCAATAAATACATTCGATGGACTGTGTGAAGGATGATATGGCTAGAAAAGAGGTGACTGCTGAGATGAAATGTAATGTAATACAGAAGTATGAAAAGAAAAAGACATGCAACGCCGACCCGAATTCTAAATTTAAATTTGAATGATGATGAAGAATGTCCCTCTGCTGGGACAGATGTATCATCTCTGTGGCTGTGGGAGGAAGTGAGGCATAATCCACATCGCTAACCCACTGTGTATTGGTAATAATCAGACCGAACCGCCAAGCTATCATGTTTGATGCTGCTACTGTTAACCTGCGTCATCTCACTGCTGGACTTTCTCACTTTCTCCATGACTTCCAGTTGTTTCAATACAGAGATAATGTCGATTAATGGTCGTTGGTTTTTCTGTGAAATTTGTCAGGTAGTTTAAAAAAAACTACTGTTTTCCAGGCGTGGAGCTATCATTCTTCAGTGGCGTATACAGCTCTAGCATCGGGTTCACATTATCCATGGGCGAGAATGCTAAACAACTAGTGGGCCTGTCTGGAGTCTTCATTGGTCTGGGAGAAGTGCTTGGTAAGTTGGGAGTTTGAATTTTATAAACATTAGCATAAGGTTCAAGTTACAAATTATTGGTGCTTGGTAAGTTGTGAATGACAATTTGATTAATAAAATACTGACAAAAGGTTTAAAAATTACAATGATTAGAGCTTGGCGAGTTGTTAACGTGAAGATGACATTAGAATACAGTCATAAGGTTTGAATTACAATGATTGACCGCTTGCAAAATTACGACTAACTCGTAGATTTAGGCTTTGGAGTCATCTAGGTTATAGGTCAATTTGATACAGAATATTTTGTAGAGGCCTAAAATATATTTGCTGTTATGAAATGTGATTGTAAATTGTTAACAAAAACATATCAGTATCACTAAATAAATTAGGTAGGTACCTACAATTAAAATTCCTAATGTTGCTCATACCGCCAAAATACCAACTTGTTGTAGATCTTTACCTAATTATCCGTTTCTTAACAGTTGAGTAATTTGTAGTTACCCAAAGTTAAGGCTTAAGGTTTTAGTTTAAAATTGTATCGATTATTTTTATTATCAGATCAATGCAATACATGATATTGTTATAGAAATCCTTTTAAAATTAATCTTGAGATAGAACTACCTATGTAATTATCGCTGACAAATATTTGTATTGGGCAATCAAGCCGTTAAATATCAAATAGATTAGTAAGATATCTTAACTATACCGGTCTATTCATTAGTTCTTTCTAACTTTTATTTAAGTAAGAGCCAACGACAATGATAAATATTTACTTGACACCAATAAGCAGTATAATTTAAACTTTAAGTCAAACGTTATAAGATTTGTTATACCGAATTACATAATGTTTGCATAGACATGAATTGTATTTTTGTATGGGTTGGCAGTGTTTAATTATTTGTTCCGGGCAAATTACAGTTTACGTAGTTATATTATTTACTCTGAAGTATATTTACTCTGAAACTAAAAAGATAAAAGTAATAAAGTAATTTAGAATTAAATCTTAGTTGTAGTAATAAAGTAATTTAGAATGAAATCTTAGTTGTCAAAAGATTACTTTTGTGTTTTCCCAGTTTAAAAAGAGTTCACGCCAATATTCAAAGTTTCAAGCAACGAATTATAATATAACTAGCGACCCGCCCCGGCTTCGCACAGATGCAATATACATAATATAAACGTTCCTCTTGAATCACTCTATCTATTGCTGAAAACTGCATTAAAATCCGTTGCGCAGTTTAAAAGATCTAAGCGTACAAACAGCGGGAGCGGCTTTGTTTTAGACTATGTAAAGATACCACAAAATCTTATAGTTTTGGAATCGGGTGTCATTTGCAGTAATCCATGACAGTAATATTTTTCAATACCTTTAAGACTGAGAACCAGTCTTACCAAGGAGTATATCAAACGCCCGTTGCACTGGAAGCTGACCACAAAACTTGGGAAAAGGCTAGGCAGATTATGATTTTCTAAAACCTTTATCAAAACAACCCATTTATTCTTCCAGGAGGTGCATTATTCGGTATCCTCGGATCGAAAACCACTCGCTGGGGCCGCGACCCGATCGTGATCATGGGCTACGTCATCCACTTGGCCAGTTTCTTCCTCATCTTCATCAACCTTCCGACCGTGGCGCCCTTCGGAGACACCCACGAGACCTCATACATCACCCCGTCTCCTGAACTGGCGATGTTCTGCAGCTTCCTGCTCGGATTCGGAGATGCCTGCTTCAATACTCAGATTTACTCAATTCTGGGAGGAAACTACTCGGATAACAGTACCTCGGCATTCGCTTTGTTTAAGTTTACTCAGGTGAGTTTATTTTGGGTTTTGAGTTATATTTGACTTGTGTTTAATTGTAAGTAGGTAGGTACTGTTTATTTATTAAGCGGTCGGTTCCCGTTTTACCAATGTTTCGGCCAATACAACATTTATTTAAGAATAAATGTAAAAAACTGGTCAAGACTGACAGACGGACAACGAAGCGATCCTAATCCTATAGGGTTCCGTTTTTCTTTTTGGGTTTGAATCGCTGAAAATGGTCGATCCAATCAGTAAAACAGTTTTCTAGTATATGTAAACGATCTACCCTATTTATTGAAAAACCAACCTCAAAATATGGTGTTATTTGCTGATGACACTTCTCTAATTTTTAAGATAAATAGACGGGCCCAAAATCTAGATGACGTAAATAATGCCCTACTTCAGGTCCATAATTGGTTCACAGCAAACAATTTAGTATTAAATGAAAAAAAAACGAAATGCATAAGATTTGCTTTACCAAATGTTAAAAGTAACGAGTGTGATATAGTATTGAATAAAGAGAAACTTGAATTCGTAGATAAAACCGTTTTCCTGGGGCTTACGCTTGATTCAAGGCTACAATGGGGTTCTCATTTGAAATCTCTTGCGGGGCGCCTAAGTTCAGCAGCATATGCTGTTAGAAAAATCCGTCAATTTTCTGATGTAGATACCGCTAGACTGGTCTATTTTAGTTACTTTCATAGTATAATGTCTTATGGCATTCTGTTATGGGGACGGGCTGCAGACATTGAGTCTATATTTATTCTGCAAAAAAGAGCCATCAGAGCCATATATAATCTTCGTAGGCGCGATTCTCTAAGGGAACTGTTTAAGGAAATCAAAATCATGACGGTACATTGTCAATACATCTACGAAAACATAATGTACGTTAGAAAAAATCTACATCTTTTCAATAAAAGAGGTGACAGACACAATTACAGTACGAGAACTAGAGACCAATTAGTTCAGCCGGGCTTCAGACTCGCTAAAGTAGACTCATCTTTCATGGGGTACTGTTTAAGATGCTATAATAAAATTCCACAAAGTATTCTTGAACTGAATGAGACGAAATTTAAATCATGCATTAAACGCACACTATGTAAGCAAGCATATTACAAGTTGGACGATTATATCTCTGATAAAAATGCTTGGCTCAATGCCGGTCCTGCTCCACATGGACAGGGGCGCATAAACTGATTAATGGATAGCATTAAATAGTATTGTTGGAGCTGCTGAAGATTGTACAACTATCTTTGCATTGTATAGATTCAATTTCTTTTGGTATTATATAACCGCATAGCCCATATTATGTGAGTACTATGTAATAGAAAGCTATCCTTCGTTGATAACCTACGTCATTTTTTTTTTTTTATGACTTGAATTTGCCCTGGCGGTTAAGTGTATGTCATGCTCACTCAAATGTCTCGCTGATGGTGGCGCGTGTGTCGGATCAGTTAGTTCCCTTCAAAATGGTTGAGTTGAATGGTGCTGATACATGCGTCATGTTCGTGAACGGGCGCTGTCAGTTGTGACTGGTCATCTCTTGGTTGCCACGGCTTATTTGAATTAATTATTTTATTTTTTGAATTGTTCTTTTCCTTGTTTTTACTATGGACACTTTTAACGTGCACATCTTGCTACATCGCTCTCACATAATGTACCATCTAAACATGAATGATGTAACCAAGGTTTTGTAAAAATATTCTGATTTAAAAGAGTGTCCATGGAGTTTCTTGCCCGTTCTTCTCCATAGAGATCTACGTTAGGGAATGGGCAACTACAGTACTTTCACAGTTTTTATGCCTTGTGACTGGGACTGTAGCTAAATTTCATTGTTGTCTTTGTTTCGACAGTTCAAAAGTGCCTGTAACGGGCCTACTTGAAATAAATGCTTTGATTTTGATTGATTTTGATTTTGAAAAGAAAACGACATTAGTAGAAGAAGAAAAAATAAAATATGATTACTTGGCACAAATGCACACAATATAAAACAAAAAAATAATAACAAAACAAAAAACTTAATCTAAATAAGAAACATGTGCACATTGTGTGATTTATTTATTTATTAATATATTTCTTATTTTTGGCAACCAACAATTGTATATACTGTTACATGTTAAAATAAAGATTCTTATATCAAAGGTTATTATTACAATTTCTTATATCCATAAAATAATTAATAGGTAGGTACATGTTACAAGTTATAGTCTAAAGTAAAATTTAAATCAAAGTTTAAGAACAGAATTAAAGTCATAATTAAATTCAAAAATAAAGAACAAAATCAAAATTAAATACAAAAATAAAACAATACAAAATGATGTTAGGTAGGTATGTTTTTACTATCTGCATTCTGGAATACGTCTTCTATATATCATCTTTTCTGAGAATACATCTTGATATACGTTTGTCAATACAAAAGGTTATTTATCTGAATAAATTATAAGTAGAAGGAAAAAATAACTTGCTTTGTTGTCGACGCATTGAGATAACCTTCTTTGTACGGAAATAAAAATGAGGATATACTCGATGTGCGACCTAGGTATAGGTACAATAAATAGGTATAACTAAACTGTTATTATTCGAATCGCATAAACTGTGCGACCGTATCGAGAAAATTGTTCATTTTATTACCTTGTTATCGATCGGTACTACTTACTACCAGTGTCCCACTGCCGACGATAACCGAGTAGCGAGTTATGGAAGTAGCAACTAAAACTAGTTGTTTGAGACACTGCCTCGTTGGTGTAGTGGTCGCAAGCGCTACTGCTGGCCATGGTCCTGGGTTTGATTACCAGTTCGGGCAGTGTTGGGGTTTCCCATCAGGTATTTTCTCAGTAGTACCCCGGAGTCTTGATTTGTGCCTGATTGACACCAACAGGTTCCTCCCTATTAAATGGACCTTAAACATTCTCATATAAATGTACGTGGCAAGCAAGCGCGTGCCCTGTACGCCATATGACTCAAATATGTGACAAAATGGTAGGTGAAATTGTGGCTTGACGTGGGGGGCACGTGCGTGTGTTTATGTTCTGACGTTAAAAAGCTAGAAGAACTATAAATATTTATGTATCTCTTTTACTAACACGGGATCTTTTGTACGTATCTTGAGCTATAAAAGTGAAGTCAATCGCTTCCTCGTCTGCGGTGGGTCAGACGCCTTAGTAGTAAAAACTAGGGTTGTAACGGAGGCGGAGGCGGATGCGGAGGTGCTGAGCTTCACCTCCGCGGACGCGGAGGTTAACGGTGGCGGAGGTGAAAGTAGAAAAAATAGTATTCATGATTTATTGAAGTAATAGAAAGTCAAAAATCTTGTATTACGACATTATAAACCTCCGGTACCTCCGTTGGGGTAGACGTGTTCTTGAGTGGAGACCGCGAATCGGTAACGGGACTCCCTCAGGCTCGGTGGAGTGACGATCTTCGCGGGATGGCTGGTAGCAACTGGATGAGAGTTGCTGAGAATCGAGCTGAATGGCATGCGATTAACGAGCTCTATGTCCAGCAGTGGACTGCTATATGCTGATGATAAAACCTCCGGTACAACTCCGCAAAAATTTTGCGGAGGTGGATATACGATTTCTTGCGGAACTTCCGCAGTAACGGAGGCGAAGTTCCGTTACAACCCTAAAACCCGCAGAATGCAAAACGCGGTAATGACCGTACAATTGTTTCTCACAATGTGCGACGAATTAATTAATGAAACACCTTTACTGGGACAGAGCTGATTTTACGATATTATTGCAAACTTTGATAGATACAATCGAACGTTTTATCGACTTTTGTTGTTATTGATATTATTATTTATCTATCACTTTGTATACAGACATATTTCGTCATAATGGTTTTTTTTCCCATTTGAAATTTCTTTGTATGAATTTCGTCATGACTACTAACAAGAAAAATGTTTTAGATTTGACAACATTGACCGTAGGCCATTAATTATGTCCTACGATTATTTATTCCACTCGGTATACGAGTGGTTAAACATAATTGGCGAAATGTGCGTGTACTATTAGGTACACCTCTACAGACCTACCTTTCGTGATGTTATTTATGTAAATTATCTGTAAAAACCCTCTTATTTCTCTTTCCAGTCACTAGCAGCAGCGGCCTGTTTCTTCTACTCATCGAAGGCGCTCCTCTCGGTACAGCTGACGATCCTCGGCATCCTGGCCACCCTGGGCACGGCGGCCTTCGTGCGCGTGGAGTGGGGGGCGCGGGCCCGCGCGCGCGAGCTCGCACTTGACGCAGACGACAAAAGCTCTCCCACCACGCATGCGCTCGCTGATAATGCGCTGCACTACGATTGAGCGGTAGGACTGGCTGAGTTTTAGTGGTTTTAGAAATAGGGTTTACTCTTTACGGGAATGGTTAACCGCATGTCAGTATATACATGAAATTCGGTCTTAAAAGCATAATCAGCCTATGTTCCCAATGCTGGGACACAGCCACACAGGCCTCCACTCTTTGAGACTGAAAATTCGGTCTTATTGCAGCGAAATAAAGCTGCTGTTATTTTGAACGTGCGGTTGACTTGACTATCTTTAGGTTTTGTGGCTTTTAAGTGTTTAAAAGTGCAATACGAACAAAAAATTGCACTGTAGTGAACTTCTATTCTATTTAAGTTCTCAGAGAAATAATCGATACATCTTGATAAACAGAGTGAATCGTTCACGTTTCTAAAATCATTAATATTTTAGCGGGTGTTATATGTGACGGCAAATTCGGGCAGCCCTAGGCAGCCAAGTAAAGAAGTGTTTAGTAAATAAGATACAAGCTTATTAAATTATAAGGAAAATTATTTTTAAAATAATTTTTTAACAACTCTAAATTATGATAACGCGTAGTTAGTTGTTCGTTGTCAAAAACTATTGTCTATGAGCATGTTTAAAACTTTTGTTGGAATATCCATTATGTTTTAAGTATGTATAGCGAATTGTGCAAGCGTAGTGACGATTTAAATGTCGTACATTGAAAATAAAAATAGGAACGTCAATGACCTCGATCAACGAACTGTCTTATGAAAGTACGGCGAAAAAAAATACGTATTTTGTATGTTATCTATCATGTTAATGTTATCTTCAAATTATTATCGTTTATTCAAGAGCGTGGAAGTTTTGAATTAAACGCCATGTTAGAAACGACTGGTTTTATTCACCAAACATTAACATTTAGTCGATTAATTTGCGCAGTAAATATACGCATTTTTAACATTTTTTTTATCGTTGTTGTTTATCTTATTGTTGTTATCTTTATATTATAACTGTTTTTTTAAAAGCATAGACGTGTTGGATATGATTCAACACTTCCATGCTCTTAAAAAACACTTATAATACATCTCAGAAACGACTTGTTTATTCACCAATCGTTTTATGTGTAAGCCACCTAATATGTTGTTTTCTCGGCTCGCTCCACGGCACCCGCCTCGGCTGCAACGACAAAGTTTCCCAGTTGTATCAAAATGTATTTAAGAAATTCATAGGAAACGAATTTTAAGTTGAGCTTCCAAATAAAATTGCAATTTATCGAGCAGGTAGTGTGATATAGCACATTTTGATATTTGAATCAAACGAAGTTTTTCAATGCATCTACGAAGAAATAAAATAACACAGGACATAAAAGTATTTTTTTCATTAAATTCTTGCTCTGTATTGGTGCATAGGATAGGCTTTGCCTTTGAGGCCAATTTAAACCTTTTTTTGTAATTGTTTGGCAATAAAAAAAATCAAGCATATTTTTTTTGTAGGCCCTACTTATCCGATTTGACAGCTATGACGTCACAATATGGCGCGAGGTCAATCCTATTCCTATTTGAAACGCATTGTACATAGTAGTCTTCATGTAAAAAAGAATATTAAATTAATTGATGTGTTGATAAGAAATACTCTCGAATAGTATTCAAATATGGAAGTATTTGTATGTACTTTGTTTACTTTAGAAAATTAAATTACTCAGGATTTGATGACTAAAGAATGCTTTTATTAGGTGTTAATTTTCTAGTAAAACAGCTTTTGTCTATTAATAATAATGAACATGGCGATGTACTGCACTCCCATGCTGGCTGTGTCAGATATGATATTCTCCATATTGATATTGAGTTATGGCAATCTTCGCACAATAAACCCCAGCACGCACTAAAGACTTTAGTTGGACATAATTGGCAAGTTTGATTGGTCCGGCAATCAGTATGACGCTTTATTAGAGTGCCTGATGTTACTGAAAATCAAGCTAGAATACACTCGGCAAACAACACTAAACAAACTATTGACCGATTAGATCTATAGTGCGCGCTGTAATGTTCCATCACTCATAGCCCTTGGTGCATCAGCAGTATGTATAGTTTGTAAGCAAAACACAGCAAGCTTTAAGGTGAGAAATGATAATGATTTATCCATTATTGATAAAACTTACACATTGAATAAAACAGGGAATAATTTATTGTATTGTATCCACATTCTTCAAAAGTTCATGAAAATTATTTGATTTCATCAATTACTATGTGATTAGAAAATATTTATATTGATGTATGGACGGCAAAGTGTGGTGCTCTACTCATAAAATTGTGAGTGTAAAAAGTGTAAACTATTTTTGTATAGAAAGTAAAATAATATGTAGAAGAAAAGTAAAATATTATATGTATAAGGACTTCTAGTCACATAATTCGAGGTTTTCTGAATGAAATTTTAAAATCAACTTATGTACATCTGAAGTGAAACATTCCTTGTATATTTTCTCCATTTTAATTTAGTTCGTAGAAATAAGTATGTACCTTTATATCTGTTATTTTAATTTCATGCTTTTAATTTAACATTCCTGGTCTGAACGCCTATTAAAAATGAATAGTATTTCATTGCTGATAATACTACCTATCTAGTCTTGTTTTCTTATCTAAAATAACAGTTGACTGTACTTTTAAGCAATTTGTGGAATACTATTGAAAATAAAATATTTTAATAACAAATCCGTTGTTTTCATAAGTTAGTAGTAGTTTTCACTAGTTTTATGAAGAAAATCACTATTCCTTGTCTAAATCATTCTCAGAGCAAAATTACAGGAGCGTTGATTGGACTGTGAATGTATGAGTCAGGACAGTAGTCTGTCATTCTCAGAGCATAATTACAGGAGCGTTGATTTGACTGTGAATGTTTGAGTCAGGACAGTAGTCTGTCATTCTCAGAGCAAAATTACAGGAGCGTTGATTGGACTGTGAATGTATGAGTCAGGACAGTAGTCTGTCATTCTCAGAGCAAAATTACAGGAGCGTTGATTGGACTGTGAATGTTTGAGTCAGGACAGTAGTCTGTCATTCTCAGAGCAAAATTACAGGAGCGTTGATTTGACTGTGAATGTTTGAGTCAGGACAGTAGTCTGTCATTCTCAGAGCAAAATTACAGGAGCGTTGATTGGACTGTGAATGTATGAGTCAGGACAGTAGTCTGTCATTCTCAGAGCAAAATTACAGGAGCGTTGATTGGACTGTGAATGTATGAGTCAGGACAGTAGTCTGTCATTCTCAGAGCAAAATTACAGGAGCATTGATTGGACTGTGAATGTTTGAGTCAGGACAGTAGTCTGTCATTCTCAGAGCAAAATTACAGGAGCGTTGATTGGACTGTGAATGTTTGAGTCAGGACAGTAGTCTGTCATTCTCAGAGCAAAATTACAGGAGCGTTGATTGGACTGTGAATGTATGAGTCAGGACAGTAGTCTGGTAATACCTAATTGCGCCAACCAAGGTTGTTTTTTCATAATCATGGTTGGTTGGTACAATTGGCCCAAACTCACATATGAGAATTTGATCAGGAACTACCATCTACTACACTTGGGAGCAAATAAATCGAGCCACTTCCTTTTTCACGCATTATGGTAATTATTTTTGGTATTAAGGAACGCATCGATTCGAAACATATATCGCCTAAAAGGGTATTTAATAACCTTTACAATGAGGGTAGTTAGTTGTCAAAATTTCATTTTTATTAAAGTTTAAAGGGTAGAATAAAATTATCGCATTTAATTTGCTTATGACATTTTTATTGTACTCTGTTAAGAAAAGATTAAATTTGAGGTTTTTGTTAATCATACCCATATTACTTGTTATTGTTGTCTTTATCTGTGTCTGTGTAATCAAAATAACCTGATAAAATGGATACTACACCGACGGAAGCTGCCCAAGTTGTAGCTTTACTTGAGGTTGGACACGGACAACGTGAAGTGGCACGCAGACTTCATTTGAGTCGTTCAAAGGTACAGCGGGTATACCGCAGGTATCTGGAGACTGGTGCTTTTGTTCGGCGACCTGGAACTGGCCGACCACGGGCAACAACAGAACGTGACGACCGCTTTATTGCAACCAATTCGTTGCGCGACCGTGGACTTAATGCTGTTCAGCTACAGCAAGCGTTACGTGACGTTCGAGGAGTCGCAATCAGTAGGTGGACAGTGAGACGAAGACTAAAAGAACGAAATTTAACATCACACAAACCAGCAACTGGCCCAAAATTGACTGTAGCTCATCGCCGATCTCGCTTGGAGTTTGCTCGAGAACACATTAATTGGACGTTAGAAGACTGGAGGTCAGTTTTGTTTTCTGACGAGTCAAGAATCTGTCTTTTTAGCAATGACGGGAGAAACCGAGTGTATAGACGTCCTGGTGAAAGATTTGCCCAATGTTGCATTCGAGAAACGGTGAGTTTTGGTGGTGGTTCTTGTATGGTGTGGGGAGGAATTTCTCTAGACGGAAAAACGGAACTTGTCTTCGTCGACCCCGCCAACGATGGCAGTGGTAGACGTGGATTAACAGCTGACCGATACATAACTGACATTCTTGAAAACCACGTAATGCCGTATGCTGGTTTTGTCGGAGAAAATTTCTTGTTTATGCATGACAATGCGAGACCTCATACCGCGCAGATCGTTACGGAATACTTGTCTGCGATCGGGATTCAACAAATGGTATGGCCAGCACGAAGTCCCGATTTGAACCCGATCGAACACCTATGGGACGAGCTAAAACGGAGAGTCCGAGCCAGGGTTCCCGCTGTTTCATCCATTCCCGAGCTTAAAGTCGCTGTGCTTGAAGAGTGGGAGAACATACCATAATATGTCATCGTAACGCTGATCAGATCGATGACTAATAGGCTACAAGAATGTATCAGGGCCCGGGGGGGTAATACCAGTTATTAAGAATATTTTTTTTGCAATAATTTTGTTTTTTTATTGTTTTTATGGACTGTTTTAGCCCTACTAAATTTTCTATCAAAATTACCATTTTTCTTGCAGAGCCAATAATTTATCATTCAATAAGGTTATTATTCAATAATTTACCCTCATTGTAAAGGTTATTAACTAAACTTTTAGGCGATATATAGTTCGAATTGATACGTTCCATATTACCAAAAATATTTACCATTTTACGTGAAAAAAGGTAGTGGCTCGATTTATTTGCTCCCAAGTGTAGTTGTTGCGTGAAATTATTTTAAAAATACTATTTTCCCCGTTTTTGCAAGTTTTCATTGATGCTCCGCTCCTATAGGTCGTACCGTGATTTTATATAGCCTTCCTCGATAAATAAGCTATCCAAGAGATAATTTTTCAATTCGAACCAGTAGTTCCTGAGATTAGCGCGTTCAACCAAACAAACTCTTAAGCTTTATAATATTAGAATAGATGTGAGCCTTTGTGAAGAGAGTAAATAAAGATATTGATTGTATCCTTGCTGATTAGTAGCAATATTCTTTTTCTTTTCACAAAAACCTAATTGTTACTTCTAATTTAAACTCTGGTCCAGGGACCAATACTCATTGCTCATGGCAGTGAGAACTATAAATTATTTCAAATTATATTATCCTTTTTTTGTCACTGCCACATTTTGGATGAAATCATCATCTGCCTAGCCTTCCCAACTATGTTGGAGTCTGCTTCCAGTCTAAACAGATGCAGCTGAATACGATTGCCTAGCTGACCTTCACAGCCCAGTTATTACTGGGTAATACAATACCCCTTGGTAAAACTGGTTTTAGACTTTCAGGCCACTATTGACAGCCGGGACCAACAGGTTAACTTGCTTTCTGAGGTACGAAGGAAACTTGGTATGTAATGAGTGGTCAATTGGTCACCTAACCACGGATTAACCCAGGTAAGTGCGGCTTAACCTCAAGACCAAACCGAGCAGCTATTATTTAGCTACAAGCTCATCCACTTTTTGGATGTAATAATTTCAAGAATAACCCTAAAAGCAATGAATTTACTCTTTTAAACGTATAGGAAATTTTTAATAGGATTTCAAACATAAAAAACAGTATACTTGACAGCTATTTACTTTACAATAACTATTATAATAAATAACAAATATAAATCCCTATCACTATTTACTGGTACTGTCACTGACTTCGCCTAGTTTGAAGTCCATAGGTTTGTCGTAGCCCATCATTTTGGCATAGTGCAGGGGATCGGCGAAATGCCTTGCTTCTATAAAGAGTGGTGCTCCTTTGGCTTTCATTGTGGTGAAAGCACCAGGAATTTCAGGCACCTCCACATCTCCCACTTTGAAGTCATGCTGGAAAATAATGGAATTGTCAGTTTATTTTTTCATAAAATTGTATTCCAAATAATATCTTGGGACAACCAACACACCGCCATTTGATCCCAACCTAGGCAGAGTCTTTACTATGGCAACCAGACAACTGATAAACATACTTATATATTTCTAAATACATCCATATTATAGATAAATTACACACCCAGATACAGAACAAATAATCATACTCATCGCACAAAGATTTGTCCTGTGTGGTAATCGAACCCACAACCTCGGTCCTAGCAGTCAGGGTCACTAACCACTAGTCCAACAGGCCATTCTATTATGAGGCCTATGTCTTTTTTGGTTAAAAGTTACTAATGCTGCTTCTTAGCTGGAACATTGTACCCGAACCTGCTAGTGGTATACATTACCACTACAAACACACACACATTGCATTATGAAAATATCTTGGTCATATAATTTAGTGAGCAAAAACAATGTTCTATGAATAACACTAGAAACGGGATATCTTCAGTTTATCCATGATCATGGTGCTTGCAACAGCACCGAAATATCGGGAACTCAAAACAAACAGTGGACATGGTAAATATCCCGTTTCTAGTGTTAATTATAATGTTAGTGACCATGACAGTTTAAAAAGTTATAATGTTCTATGAATTTAATCAGATGTTCTAAATTAATGCTTTACAAAAATGTGCAAGATAGACTTTGATTACAGTAGCCTCCACCTACCAAGCAATTGTCTTAACCTTTTAACCGCCAGTGCAATTGCGTGCCCTCCATGCCAAGCCATCAACAACCATTTCGTTACATATTTGTGATGTTTGGTGTACAGGGCACGCGCTTGCTTGTCACGTATATGTGACAATTGCGGTCAAAAGGTTTAAAGGGGTTAGCTTTTTTACAAATGACCATAGTAAATTAATTAACTCTAGGCTGGTACCATTTGGTTATGGTACTTGTATTGTATTGTATAACAGGATGGTGTCCGCAACTCCATGTCCAATGCACATATTTTGTGTGCGGTATTGGTACTTATTACCCAATGTTTAAGTGAAAATTTAAAGAATTTATCCTAAATAAAATAAAGTAAACATACCTTTTTTTTCGCTAGGAAGAAATTGATAGTGGTAGCAGTGTATGTTGATGTTGCAGGGTCATAGTGTATTTCTGTCACATACTTCTTAGTTATAATATGAAGTAATATAGGCGTGACGAATGTGAAGAAGCCGACTACCGAGCAAAGTGCTACGATTAGTGAAGTACTACCTATTGTTGCCGCCTCTCTGATGATTATAGGTTGTGCCAACAACCCGGCCATACTGGAACTCAACGAAAACACTTTCACACCCTTTATCTGCGGCGTCAGTGGACCGTAATATATACGCTCCAAATTGTTATCATCATCTTTCAATTTTATTGAATAATTCCTGTTAATTACATTGGTACAGCTGCTGATCGATTTTAATTTCGAGGTTATCTGTTTCTTTGTGAGAGGTTGGATTAAAACTCGACTATGGTTGAACGTATTTTGTGCACAGAAACGCAACATTTTGGCTTTTTTCCCTTTATTAGTTTATAAATTACACGAAAAATCGAGTAATCAAAGCCATTGAACTTTTAATTTCCAATCTTTTTAGAAATTTTTGCGAAATTATGATAATGACAGTGACAGTGACAGACCAAACAATAACAGTCCAAAAATGTCAGATTGACTGCAAACAATTAAGTTCAGAAACGAAGAGTTTTAGTGCGTACAGATTATTTACACATCAAGCTACTACAATCGCTAAAGCAAGGTTCAAGGTAGATTGGAAAAAAAATACAGTTTCGGGTAGCTTGATGTGATGGTATTGATATCTGTACATCCAATATAATATATAGTAGTCTTTGTGTACATCTAAGGCGGGCTATTATACGAGCGCTGGCGTTTCTACAATGTCAGAAAAATAATAAATTTTAATTTAGCATTTTTATTATTTAGCGTTTTTTTTCAACAGGTACAATCACGGTAAAACAGGTAGTTAAAAATATACACAGAAGCGTTTTAACTTTATTATCAGCCTATATGAGAAATTTAAATTTATTATTTTTTTAACCTCAAAGTTATAACAAGCCTCTCTTCTGGTGACACTGAAACTCTGAGATTAGTATCTAAATGTATGTTATTTATAATCACTTCTAAAAGTTCGTTAAATGTAGTCTCCGGAATTCGCAAATATTTGTAAAATTCCGATTCATGATTTTTAATATTATTAGAGTACCTACTTACAGTGCGAAATATTCACTTTCTTGTAATCGATTGGACTATAAAAAAAACCCAAAATTACGAATGAAACTTTCTTTTCCTTTTATGTAATTTTCGTCGAAGTAGTAAAACCAACAGAAGTGTTTCCTCGTTGGAATCTATTTCAAATCGCAGCATGAGCGCAACGTTAACGCTTGCCTCTAGAGTCAATCTTGCGACGTCAAGGTCGCGTCAGCGCAGTCGTTGGAGAAACGACAACGTTCATAAAACGCCAGTGGGATAGGGGCCTAAGGGGTGCACTCGGTACAAATATTAAATAATTTATACTCGTAACTACACACATAAAAATTAAACAATAAAATAACCTAAACTAAAATATAGCAATAGAGCTTTAGTTAGGCCTGAAAAGCATTTCAACATGATGTCGACGGTATACTTTCTTTCTAGAGAAAAGGTGGTCCTTATAGACTTTCGAGTTGTATCATTCACGTCACTCGCGGTACATAAAGAAAGTGCGACTGGCTGGCATGCGTTTTCATGACCTCAGAGTCCGGATCAGGGCCGCGCCATCTATATGTTCGAAGTGTGCACAGGGTTAGAAGGGAAGGGAAGAAGGGTACCTACATAAAATTAATTTGGACATAACAATTGGCTATGATAATAATTAAAAGTGGTAAGTACAACATTTTTTCGCAAATCAAACTAATACAATCTGTCAAACCTTAATAGATTTTCAACTTAATTAGTAAACAGCGGGATGATCCCGCGATCATGGTGCTTGCAACAGCGTCGAAATATCGGGATCACAGAATAATGAATAATCACGGAAGATATAAAAAAGTGACAGTATAAGTTAAATAGGAATTATGTTTACATGTTTCTATTTTCAACTCTTCTTGCTTTTTTTGCGAAATATAAAACAAAAATTGGCGAAACACGAAAAACAAGAGCCGCTTCGTAGGTCCGGATTGGGGCTATCTACGGAAAACACAAAATGAACCACAATTTTAATGATAATTTTCTCCTGTACTTTATCAAGTGGTGGTGAAATAGGTCATCAGAAAGTTAGTAACTTTAAAGTCTAAGTAGTCTTCTACGTCTCTTTACTTAAATGCCTCCATCTGTCTACTTCCACATTGTTAGGTCACGCTGTACTGTTTCACTCAATAGCATGTACTGTCGGGCAGTTGTCAACATCATAGCAAATACCGGTTTTCGTGTCCAGCACCAAAGAATCAGGACAGTCACACCTCGAGAATCCACAGACAGTGCCAACTAGCATCTCCTCAGGATGTTCGCAAGTTCTTTGAGCTGACCAGTATGACTGGGAGCAGTTGCTTTTTCTTTGAATCATCCATTCTGGACATTTATCCACACCTAGAAACATTAATAATATTATCAGATAATTTGAAACAAACTAAATCTAATACCTATAGGTTCATTAAAAACTCCAATTGAGGCAAAGGCAACGGGAACCGACCAACTTTCCGATTTTTTTTTGTTCGATTTTTTTTTACCGAATACTATTAACCGACGTCTTTTTTGCTGTATGTATTATTTGACACATTTTTAAATCATTGAAAAATCATGTGTCACAGGTATTATTTTACCAAACTATATTTCGCCGATTTACAAAATAACTTTTTGCTGTTGACCGAAGCCTCTTTTGAACTGTTTTGCCAAGGAATTGATTAATTTGCCAAAACTTGACAAACTGTTTTGTCATTTGCCAAATGATTTATTTGCCATATTTTCACCACACCGAAACAACATTTTAAGGAATATTATTTGGTCACAAATATATATATTATAGCCGTTTACTTGGTAGCATATTAAATTAAAATAGTCTCATAAAAAGTCAAATGTTGTGAATTGTTGTGCTACATAATTTAGTGACAGAAACGAATCGCTGCAAAACCTACTTCCACGAAACGGACACCCAACAAACCCAGCCGGAGCCGTAACAGAAACAATGCTTGCTTACATGCTGCATGCCTGCTTGCATGCGCAGCAACAGCAAATGTCATTTATGATCATGGAATACCGACGTTCACAATTTATTTTTATTGTCTACCTACCTTAGAATTGTGCCTGATAAAAAAGTAACAGCAAAAATTAGAGATGAAATAGTGTGCACAAACTTTCTAGGCGTTTGGTGAAATGAAAATATGGTAATTAAAACAGTGGTAGGTATAATAAATGTTCGGGAACATAATAATCCGAACAAATGTTATTTCGGATAAGTGTAACTTCGGTAAAAAGTTTTTCGACCAAATGAAACGTCGGAGTAACGAAAAAAATCGAATTGATATAGCTCAACTGACACAGTGGCAGACATGTCTCCGATGAAGTAAAAAAAAAAAACTATTAGATTAGTTGAAAAGTTTTAGGTGAAATGAAATTCGGTCAAATATTAAGATAGAAAACCAAAAGCAACAAGTAGGAAAGAGCTCTAAAAGTTATCCTAGTTCCTGCAACCAGTAAGAAAGAGCCCTAAAAGTCATCCTATAATATCAATAAGGTTCGTATTCCTTATTGATACGAACCATTTAAGGGCCCTTTTTATTGCACATTACAGTAATGATGATGAAAGAAAGAAACCGACAGTCACGAAACAAAAATGTTCCAACGCGAGAGTATTCTAATGATCGTCTAACGCTAATCGTTCGACGAAGCATTTATCTTACAGACATGGACAAATACGGTGGTTGTTGAAAGTACTGTTTTATTTGTTCAATCCATTAATGCTAGGGTAGGGTTGGGCAATAATTGACCTGTTATAACTTGATTTTAAAGAGTTAACATAGAATAATATGAATTTTCTACTTTAGAAATAAAATGATTAAGTATAAAATTGGCCACTAGCTTTAAAGTTTTGGCAAACTAATGAATTCCTTGGCAATTAAAAAGTTTGAATAAAGATACTCACATGTATCGTTGTGCCACAGGCAATGTGAAGACGATGTCCGAGTATAAGACGAAACGAGACTTACGACAAGCATGAAGAAAGTCCACTTGATCATTATGAGTAGACCTGTTAACTGAACTAGGTGCACCGATGTACTAATTTCTTTGATATAACTGAAGCCGATGTTAACATTACCGCTGACACCTACTATGTTTATAACACTGACAAATCGAACAATGCTATTCGATCCTTCTTCAATAGCTCTTTGTCCATTTAGCTTTTTAAACAATGGATCGATTTCAACAGATAGTAAAAATAATATTTTTTCAATACACTTTTTCGAAAACTGTTTCATAAATCACTACGATTAGGTTCAACATGCAATGTATTTCACACGTGTGGATTTTCAATATTTAACGCACACGTGAATATTTTTTTTTTCCATAGATATGATGTATACTTAATTAAGTTATTACTTATACTAAGTTCAATGACTATAGTCGGCGGTGTTTGTCTTTTTAGGGTTCCGTACCCAAAGGGTAAAACGGGACCCTATTACTAAGACTTCGCTGTCTGCCTGTCTGTCTGTCTGTCTGTCTCCAGGCTGTATCTCATAAACCGTGATAGCTAGAAAGCTGAAATTTTCACAAATGATGTATTACTATTGCCGCTATAACAACAAATACTAAAAATTAAAAAAAAATATTAAGGGGGGCTCCCATACAACAGATATGATTTTTTTGCCGTTTTTATAGATAATGGTACGGAACCCTTCGTGCGCGAGTCCAACTCGCACTTGGCCGGTTTTTAAATCTCGCAAAGAGACATCGTCGTTGATTGTACAATTCCGCGTAACTAACATTGAGTGTACACTTACACTAATTTTACAGAGGGGCCAAGCCAAGCCAGGCCAAGTATAGGACCGTTTCGTTCTCCTTAATCTAATGTACTGAGTATTTTTAAAGTCAATAGGTACTTACCTACTCACAATAGTTTATTTACAAAATCACTTACGCTGTATAGTTTCTAACGAGTCTGAGAAAGTGCGAAATTGACCATGAAATAAAATAATGCCACCACCTCAATCAATCATTTATTTAATAATATTAAATATTTAAATTACTTTTAATCATAAATATTATTTGGATGAAAGAATAAAAGATATCTAGGTAGGTAGGTACCTACTTACCAACAAGTATGAAAAATTATCAAAAGTAATAAAAACTGCAATATCAACTATGTATGTAAGGCCATCTAGGAACATCAAATAAAAATAGAATTCTGAATTCATCATCATTCTCTTGCCTTTATCCCAATTCATTTGGGGTCGGCGCAGCATGACTTCTTCTTCCTTATTTCCCTATTACTATTACTCACCATCTCATCAGACACCTTCTTTCTTGTCATATCATCTTTCACACAGTCCATTCATCGTTTCTTTGGTCTACCATAATCAAAATACAGTACTACCAAACACACTCCACCTATTAGCAATGGAGAAGAACGTGAGTAAGTGACTATAATTCAAAAGTAATTAGAAAAAGGCCACACGCAGAGGTGGTATCAGTAGGTACGAGTACATTCTGTCATTGAGAAGAAATGAAAAAAAAACCATATAGATTTTTTTACCATCACAATTCGCATCCAAAACAAAAGAAGTTAGGTGACCATTTCCATACACTGTCAACCAACCAAACCACACGTTTTTTATTTAATTTATAATTATATTTTTACATTATAACTACATATTTACGGTGTTCAGATTTTCACCTTTACTTGTGCTATAGGACAATGCTTCTTACCAAATTTCATGATTCTAGGCTAACGGGAACTACCATACTTATAGGTTTTCGACCCAATACCTAGAGGGTACTTCCGGTTGACCTAGAATTGTCAATTTTGGTTAAAAGCAAGCAAGCAGCATAAGTAAAGGGAAAATTCCGAAAAATAAAAAAGTTGAAAATTAAGGTAAATTTTGGTACTTACAAGTTTTCGCAAAAATCTAAATTTACCCATATCTTTTTATCGTGTTGACTCAGGACCCTGATTTTTATACACCTAATAGGGACTTTAGACCTCAGTATCTTTTATCAACTTGTTCCGTCCGCGCGTTCCTGCGAATATCGGTGGTGACACACGGACAGACAGACGGACAGACACGACAAGAGAGTGATCTTATAAGGGTTCCTTTTTTACCTTTTGAGGTACGGAACCCTAATAACAAATATTTTTGAATTTATGACACAAATAAATGTTAATTTGTTGATAAAAGCAAATTATTTTATAAATAACAATGTTTCTTTACGATTGTAATTTGTTCATAAACACAATTTAAATTTTCATTCAAAATTAAGCCCTTAAAAACATGCGTCTCTTCGCTGAGATAAAAAAAAACCTCCTCCTTTTTTGAAGTCGGTTTAAAAAGAATCACCGCCGCGCGCCGACTACAGTAGGTAGATAAGCGTGTGAGGCTCATACTAAAATTCGAGTAACGTCTCGATCGCGTAAATCGAGTTTAAATCAAATTGAACAATTTTATTGTTTATTTTTATCTGTGGAAATAAAATACTAGTTGAGATAAATAAAAAAAATCCACGAGTGTGAAATAGATTGTATGTTGAACCTAATCGAAGTAAGTTATGAGTCTTATGAGTACTTATGAGTCAACTTTCGAGGCAGTGTATTGAAACGATATTAGTGTTATGTATAAATGAATAGCAAAGCATAATATTTCATAATAGGTAAAATAAGCATCAATATGAAATATTAGACCACGCCTCAATGCCGGTTTAATACTCATTTTTGCGTCAAAGAAAGATAAGGGGTCGATTCATCGGCCTAAACAAGCACAAGTGAATGGCGACAATGCGGCTATCTACCAGCAGAACAAACACCGCCTATTGATTTAGTTTATCTGTTCGCAAACAACGCACGCGCGCCCTCAAGCACGGACGACGTGCCATCGACCAGATATACCATAAAGACTATAAGAGACCGTATGACCAAACCCGAAGATAAATCTGTCACTTTCTTAAAAATCATATTCCACTCTTATCTTCCGCTAAACACCCGCAAAAAGCAAGATTCTGGGTATCGATAAAGATCTGCGTATAATAACTTTATTTTATTTGTGTCCATCGAAAAAATTAAACGCATCTAAAATAGAGATTAGACAATTAATTACCCATGACCATTATTTAGCTATTAACTAATTGATGGTATTTTGTTGTGCAGATTTTACTCCGAAAGTTTAGGGGAGTTACAAAAAATGGGAGAAGGACATATCCTCGAATTTTTTAAACAGGTTTAAAATTTCGGTGTGAATTCTGCACAAAAGCCCAAAAGGGCAGGTAATTATAACTTTTAAAATATGATCTATATCTTTTAATGTTCCTATTTAAACTTAAAGCCTTAAAGGTTATTAAAATGAATATACTTTCTACAATAATTATGAAACTACCGGTGATAATAAGGTAGAAAATTAAAGTTTGCAGTTTATGATTAATGGCACATAATTAGGCACCTCCGACTAATCCATTTTTTTCATCGTCCAGTGCTGAGTTGGTAGGTATTAAAACCTCTAAACTAGCAAGTTTTATTTGATAATATTATTTCAAGGAATTAAAATATTACTTAGAATAAATGTGCAAATAATACCCTGGCGACTTTTAAAATTCAAAGTTACACGACTTACACGGTTACTCCAAAAAAGTTAACCTCGTACACATACGGTAAACCTTCCCGCCAATTCAAAAAGCCCTGTATACGCGTATAGACATTTTCGATACAGATTTCTACCTTATACGCTTTGACATAAAGTTGAAATTCGAGTAGAGTTTGATGCAATATCAGAGAAGGAGATAACATATTTCTGCCTCACTCTTCTAAAGTGTTATTATAGCCATCTCTTTTACTCGCTGCAGTAAACGAGCGTCATAAAGTTTTGTCTCTGTCGGGGTCGGTAGTTTAGTCGAGTTTCTGAGTTGGTAAAGTACTGCCGCTTGCTGCAATCGCGGCGCAAGTTTGTTTACTTTTATAAAATAGCCGAATAACTATGGAACTGACATGAAAGGATTGTTTTAAAGTGATGTGATTGGAGCAGTGTTACTTTTTGCTGTTATTGTAATATATTTTTCGTTGAAATGGAGATGAGAAGATTACTTTGGACTGTATTTTTGGGAGTTTTATGCAGAGCGGAGGCGGGAATGATGGGTGATCAGTGCGACTGGACTGGCAGGTATGCTGATGTCGAAACCTCTATTGTTTGGCATACTTTTTATTCACCAATTTGAATATGGAATCAATCTAGTAATTAGACATAATTGTTTCTATTGTTGTTTTTTGAATTTTGCTTGTATTTTAAGTAATTTGTTTTTGAAACATGGTAGTTAATTTGTTTGCCTTCTTGATTGATTGAGAAATATTTTTATTGTTTTTGTTTAGATAATCTATTAAGTATTACTAGGTACCTAAACTGTGTAAATAACTAGATACTTACTTATTTGCCTACTTGTACTGCTTTCATCCAAACTAACTACGTATTTTATGTAATAAGGTTACTAATTAGTAACTAAATACATAGATAAGCACTAATTTACCTAATTATGTACTTAAGTATCTACTTATTTACACAACAGCCACACATCACAACTGCCTACTAACAACTTTATTGCAGGTATGCCAACCTTAATGATTATAATGCTTACGCTACATCGATCAATGTATAGTTAATACCAACCACTAGGTACCTACCTACTTAGAGTACCTAGTCAGTACACTCATTGTGTCCTAAGATTGTGTCAGCCTACCGCAGTGCACTGGTCAAACAACCTTTAAGGCTCACCAACTTCACCTATCTTATACTATGACGTGCTACCAAGCTATTTCTCACCTCTTTTGTGTTAAAAGTTGTTACCTGCAAGTTAATAAATAAATTATATAGCTAAAGCTCATTATGTTTAAATCACCAAAGAATATAAGAATCCAATAAGTATGGCGAATTCGCGCGGAATCCGTTCCAATCAGAATATTAACAATCCTGACCTGAGGCAAAACATCTTGTCGGGGGGCAATTTGCTTAATAAAGCCAAATTTATTTCCATATCATTTGCGATTGCGTGTCCTATGTTATTAACAGCCTCTCTTGATGTTATTCAAATGAATCATTCAACGAATACCACGAGAGCACGACATTTTTATCATAACTACCCACATTATTGGTGCCGCCTCGAGGTAGTGCTTCTTATAATTTCACCGTATATTTTGATGTTATCTCTAACACAATATTTTATGAAGCTGCTGTAGGGGACTGAGGACTGACAATTAGTGAAAAAAGTAATTATTAAGTAGAAGACTTCGAATGGTAATACATATATTAGCCACAGGCCCATTTAAGTACTGTCTCAACTTGCAGATAATCTTCTGAGCAGCCTCATTTCCATAGCTCAAATCCGTTTCTAGTAGGTGCGGCCATTGTATCTTGTTAATACACTCGTACAGGTACCTAGTTTGTAGTAACCATTTATTAGAACAAACTATTATATACATAGGTATAAGGAGATAAAGATAAAAGTTCGTCTTGCTTCTTCGAGCAATGATTGATCACGAAACAATCCAGTGAGCAGCACGAGCTCATTAAGTCTCCCCACTCAAAGTACACTCATAATCGATGTTCCGATGTCAACACGTTACAACATTAAATTAAAATAATTGTTATTGTTAATGGGGCCCGGAAACGATGTCAAATGGGGACATTGGGGGCTCGATTACGGAACAAAAATCAACAAGTGGGGTTTCCCTGCAAGCGGTGGCGTGGGAAACCGAAGTGGAAACTGTTCTCGTCAACCCTAACTTGTATTGTACTACATGACCCTTCCGGCTAAAAGGGTGGCTCGCCCTTGACGTATCATATACTTTATTGATTTAGAGATATGGTTAGAATTTCCGATAAATGTAATTGCTAGTTTTGTGCAGTTGGACGAATTATAAAAGAAGAATATTATTTTTAAAAACACAATTTTTGACTGAACGCCTCTGAGAGCCCAGAATACTGGACCGAGGATGGTCACAAAATTAGATAGTGATCAATCAATATCACACAAATCACAATGTGTTACATTGTTGCTTAGTAGAGAAACAACGTACACCATGTAACACATAAATATTTTGTTAAAAGTTTGTTATTATGAGAAAATTTCTCTATAACCACGTATGTAGGTGAAGTTCCCATCAGATAGTGTTTATTTTTCTAATAAACAAACGATCAGCTAGCAATACTTTAGCCCAGATGAATGAATCTCCATCGCTTTGGGAATAACATGTCGCTATAAACATTTACATTACTATTAATACTGTACTTTTACGACACGACGACGAAGCGTTAACTTAGGTATGAATAGAAATAATAAAAGAGAAAATTCGCGATAATATCTACATGCGAGAAAGTAAGCACAAAGATTAGCCGCGGAGAAGCTATCAATGCAGAGACTGCAAAAAGCAAATTGAGTGTCAATGTACCAGCATCATTGTGAACATTGAGGAGCATTCAAGTTCATACATTAATATTTATTAGGGAGGGAGGAGTGAACGGAGGGGCCCGGGATCTGTTTATTATAATATCCTCCTACTATTATAACGCGTTCGCACGATATGCTCCAATCCGGCTGATTGGTAAATGCTCAACGCCGGCCGATTGTATGAACCCTCTGCATCAATCTGTATGGGTGTATGGACTATTTATATCTATTGAAATTAAAGTTTCACAATGGGGAATATGGGGATGAATATTGAATTTCCTGTAGCTAACGCTATCTGGTTTTTGGGGTTCAAAATTGAAAAATACTGAAGATTAACAGCCGCATTAAGTAATAAGAACAAACCTTTGAATGGATCAGAACTTTTAACTAGATGTAAACGTATTGACCCTCGTCCTGACGTCAAAATGTGCACTGAATTATAATTGGTTAACTAAATTGCCCCACGCAAGTGCATCTTAACAACGGATGTGCGTAATGACTGTGACAACTGAATGTCACGAAAAACAAAACTTGGTATGAAGTAACATGCGCAAAACGTACACTCCAACACCAATGTTTCTCCATTTGTCAAAGTCATGCCTAATGAGAAAATTCAGAACTGCCGCCGTACTCTTTATCAAATTCCATGGGTAACCAAAGTGTTTCAAACATATTCACAAAACACTTTTATCAGCTCTTCCAAGGAAAGAAAAAACTTCAACAATAAGACGAAGATAAGGCTAAAATGGGCATAAGTAGTTTTTATCTAACTGGCGCCTTTCAACACAATATCTGACTGATTTGACTTCCAACAATGGTCATTGCCACTAAATAGTTAAGTGCCCAAGACAAAAAATGGCATACAAATATTGCTTGAAAATTTCTATTATCTGTTAACATCCTCATAGCCACTTAAGGTGAATCCTCCAACCAGCCCGCGAAATTCAAATTTTCTTAAGTTTTTTGCAATTTGCAGGCCAGTGATAGGTTGTATGTTGATGAACATTTGATTCGCGGCTGTAAGACGTATGTAGTTACAGAATTATAATCATCAAAATCATTAATACAACCCTCCGAGCTCATAAAGGTGTAAAAATGACTTTTTACAAGGTCAAAGTCATTTTTACACCTTTATGAGCTCGGAGGGTTGTATTAATGATTTTGATGATTATAATTCTGTAACTACATACGTCTTACAGCCGCGAATCAAATGTTCATCAACATACAACCTATCACTGGCCTGCAAATTGCAAAAAACTTAAGAAAATTTGAATTTCGCGGGCTACCCTGGAACATCAACCTTAACTGTTTCACGTCAATATAACTTTAATGCGTCATTAAACATAAGATTTAGAATCTATTAAATGGCATGATTAAGAATGAAGATTAAATATAAGCGACGAATTAAAATAAAAACTATTCTTAGACACATCTGAATTGTAGAGCTAGAGACCTAGCCTGCAAATGTGCTATGAAGTGTGAGAACGTTTACTTAATGACATAAGGATAAACCAGATAGTAATAATAAGCCCTAGCTTATTATTACTATCTGGTACTATCTGTACTTTAGGATTTTTTTGGGGATACATCAAGAGTTTATTAAGGAGATGTACCTATCTTGAAAAGAGCTTGGTATGTACCTACAGTACAGCACAATGATGAAAGAACTGATTGTGCTTTACCGGGAACAAAGGAAGTTTATGTTTAAAATATCATTAGGTACGTACATTATAAATAATAAGATATCAAAATACCATTACAGTTATAGACAACAGTCCTTTCGGTATCAGTTACAAAAATATACATTGTTATTTATGGGAAAATTATGTTTGCGGTTTTACTTCCTGAATTTGACCCATTTATTGAACGTAGTTAACCGCTACGGATGTCACTATCTCAATATTTGCGTAATGGTCAGCCACGATAAAAACATCAGATGGTGTATGGTGGATTGCGAAGCCGCGGGCTCTTAAGCTCTCCATATGGCGAGCCGCGTACGCGTTACGCTGTTTTACGATTCCGCTTGTTCCTGGAAGAAGTTCCCGTTCCATATCTCACAGAGGTTCATTATCATTAGTGATTCACAGCCCGGTGCCACGGCTGGGACCGCCCAACCAGGACATTTCACATGGCACGGCCATGGGAACTTGTTCATGAACTGGGAATATGTTCGTTACACCGAAAGAAAACAAGCATCACATGTTGCTGGATGAAATCACGGTTATTTTTAAGCGACGATTGTTTTTATTCGCTCGCCAATTGAGGGCAATCAACGACACGTGTTCCGTTCGAGACGCTCGCCTTAGGCATCTATTGAGCTCGTTGATACTGCGTCTAGTCAAATAAATGATCGTAAAACTAGCTGAGAGTACCTATTGTTATTGGGAGCACCAAATTATTCTTAATCAGAATGTTGTACCTAAACAAAAATACCCGGAGTAAAAAGTTTTGACTGTCCTTTCAGAGGACTGTCACCTAATACTCGACATTCTAATTCGTTCCCAGATACTTGAACGACTCCCATTACTACTATCATCTTTAGCCTCTAACATATCTGCATGTAACTCTACTTACAGAGAATTTTTATTACGCTCTCAAGCTCCAATCACAGAGATAATGGGTGCACGTTAGCTGGTCGCTGAAGGGTAATCCAATGCCTCTACCATGTGCCCACTTATCTTTTTGTCGTAAAGTTCGAGAACATTCTGAGAATTCTAAGTTTTTGGGCGTTGATTGTTGTAATGATTGTGACCTACTTCGATTGGTCTGAGTCACGCAAAACTAGGTACTTGACTACTCGACTTGAAAGTGTAAACTTGCCTGAATTTTTCGCTATCGAGTAGTCTCTATCAAATAAGAACGCTCGCCGTATCTAATAAGATGTTAATTCCCCAGTATAAAAGCTAATTGTTTCGTTTCCATCGAACACGGCTTCTTTGAAACAGCACTAATTAACAGCGAATTGTAGGTCGGCATTGTGTCGATGGGTCAATGAAGCCTCTCTTTGTGTCGCTACTGTTTACTCTTTCAATTCATTCCCGGAGATGTTCTGTTTCTACGATCATTATACAGGTGATAAGTGAATGTAAGCGGAGATACGTATTGCGGTAGCGTTTGATCAATATCTATTTTATGACCTTTAGGCCCCAGCTAATACACACTTACGTACCGCTTAGCTCATGAATAAGATTTATAAAATAGTAAACTTACGTTATCTCGACATATGATTTATTAGAAAATAAAAACAGGTTCTTATCAATAAATCCGAAAAAAACTAAACAGTGTCGTAAAGTGACAAAGAAGTCGAAGCAATAATTTTGGTCCAAATGACACCTTCGAAGAACTATCAAAGCAAAAACACGTTAGATTTGCTAAAAATATTCGAATTCGGGATCACCAGGACCTTTTGAATAATACATTAGACGCGTCTGGTCCATTATTAGTGACGGTGCGCGGGCGCAGGCCCTTGCCGCACGAGCTGCATATTAATGCGCTACAATTTCGTCGGCCCATGTCAAATTACAATATTTCATTTGAATGTATTTCCGAAAGATATTCTTATATATGCCTTGTCACATAAAAATCACGCTTAGAATAAATTATGTTTGTTCACCTCTACATTCCATTTTTCATGATTATGATTCTTAAATACCTCCGCATGTGCACATATTATGTTAGAGGCCAATGTTTAAATCTGATACTGTTGATGAAGCTAATGTATGCAAAATTATTGACGTTAATGCTTCGTTAATGACGGCACGGGCCGGTTTTGACGTAATTCGAGTCTGATCATGCGAGAAGATGGGTCCAGCCAAGCAAGCTCCGGACGAGACATAAGAGTCCTGTCATCTGTCACTTCACAATACATGTGTCGCGCACGGACAACGTAGGACATACCACCCACAGGAAGGAAGTTAACTCCATTGATGCGTTATGAAAAATTTCCTTGATCGGAATAAATGTAGTTTTTGCCTCGGACAACATACCGTCAGATTTTGGCGTCGAATAATCATGTTTACTTCATTTTTGCATCCACGGCCATTTAGGTCCATCGTCAGTTCTGAGCAAAAAATAAGTGAGCGGGTACCAACCGATTATAATGTAAAAAGAGGTTCGCGGTCGTTCCATAACCGATTGCAAATGGCAACTGCCGTAGGGCCTGCTGCGCCATTTATAGCTCTTCGCAATCTCGACTCCTAAAAAAACCATGCAACAATTTTCTTCGGTGGATCGCTCCCTATCTATCGACCATTCCGAGCTTATAATTAAATGAGATAAGTTGCCGAAAGACAATGAAAATTCGGCGTCACAAAAACTGCCAAACGCCGCGGTACCTCTTCAGAATGCCTCTGCGTATCATGCGATTGTGTCTCCTGTTTTTACTTTATCTTTTGTATGGTGGACTTTTCCACCCTTTTATTATTTGGATCGGTCAGGTATTCAAAATGTATGGAGACGTTTTACTATCACAACTGTTGTTTTATTACAGTTCCGAGGGTATAAAGAAGAGCATTGACGGGTTAAAAGCTGGCATACGAAGCCTCGTTTTAAATTGAGACTGGAATGCCATAAAGTGAGGCTCAACTCTCATATAATAACTCGTTTTGTTTACACAACGACTTGCAGCCCATAGCCAGGCGACACAACAATGGCCGACCACTGAGCTTATGCCGACGTCCGTTGAGATTTCGTCCGATAATGGACTAAATTGGCTTTAGTTCGCTTAATAAGGTGTATTAACTTTGTATCGGTGACAATCGTGTTTTGCGTTTGCGGCGTCATGAAAAGATTTTCTCGCTATATTCTTACATTCAAGTCGGCGTTGTATGGGCTATTCGAACCGTTTTATATTAGCTCTTGCATCCGGAGAGCTGCCTTCACTTCCCTTAATTCCAGCCGAATGCGCTTAGGCCACGCTTGAAAAGTAGGTGTAACTTAATACCAGAACACGCGAAACGACACACGATACTATGAACGGGACGGAGCGATGCGACGGATTTTGATAAACTGTATTAAACGGTATTCATAAACTGGAGAGAAATTACTATAGTACACGTCGTTGTCTGCGCGTTTTATGACTGGCGGTTATAATGCGCAGACATAACCATGTGCATTGAAATGCGCTTAGTCAGATATTATTGTATGAATGCAAAGACATTGGCTTAGGCGCTTATCAAATCGAGCACGACAGCGGCGTACCCGGGTACCTCAGTACCTGGTCTACCAGTAAGATTGTATAGTCAGGGACAAGCGCTTGGATTTATGGGACTAGTCCGGTAAGCGGCTTAGCAGCTACCACAATAAGAACGCCACGATCACTGGGGCTTTTCACACCTCCTTGTTTGGGCCGCGCGTTAGCGTTCACGCCTTGTGTGTATCTACCCCTAAAGTTCGCGCCTTACCTTTACATATCATGTATTCATTATGTAAAAGCATTTTTTATTTTTATTTGAGGTGGTCATCGCTGCGCTTTTACACCTTTTTGAATCCTGCGGCGGCATAATTTTGTAGGCACTGTAAAACATTCGGGAGAGTTCTTGGAAGGGAATTTTGACGAGTGTGGTGTGGTATGTCTCGCTAATGTTACTGCATCGTTCATGTGCCGTTTATTTGTAGCAGAAGCGGCGAAAGTAGACTCACATGACCTTAAACAGGAGCCAACTAATTAACTTTTACTGAGCTTCGTTGGGCTATTCGAGATTCTGCTACTTAAATAATTATTAATTCATTAATGTATTTTGTTGAATAGCTATTAGGTATGTTGTAAATCTAGTATAGTGGACTCTGGTTTGATCGAGCACCAGCAGGCACAGGTTGACAAAGACTGCGTATTTTGTATGCAGACAACAATCACTTCCACCAAACGACTTCAAAATTAGAAAGATGCCTTTTTTATGCTGCGCAACGCAACTCATAATGCAAATGTGGGTTAAGCAGTGAGATCGATCTCTCTCATGGTGAGACTGACCTTTCATCAAGACATCAATCAGATGCTGCATACGAATGCCCGCGATTATGAACTATTAACAATTGAGAGTAGAACGTTTTTGTACTCCAAATGTACCTAATGACGGTACAGCACACACATGAACCTTCTCCAAATCTCCACTTAACAATATGTGGATGTTAAATAGAGAGATCGATGTGTACGAGAGTGACCTTTCAACGAGTCATCAATCAGATGCTGGATCACAAAGAGTGTCGATGCTGCGTCCTGCGTGGCTCCGGGTCGTGATAAACGTGAGCGGCCGGCGGCCGCTATTGTTCAAGTGAAAGTTTACGTTGCGCTTGCGACGACGACCGACGACGTTACGAGCCTTTTGCGTGTTACCAAAACATCATTATACGAGATGACAATAATTTGTATATTTCTATTCGAATTAACGGCTCACAAATCAAATACTGCTGTGTATAAAACATGAGTCATACTTTATAATCAATTTAAACGGCTACAGCTGACTTGGTCAGCATCGCCCAGTATTTTGGAAGACATAGAAGCAGATTTAACAATAGATTGAGAACAAACGCAGAATAATTGCACATAACTCGTTAGCAAAAACTTTTGAACAATAAACGATGGACCCTTTATACCAAGTTCATGTTCCTTGACGACAAGGTTATTATCGTATTGGGACCCTTTATAATATCAGCGACAAGTAATGTCTCCATCATCGTGAATGTAATTGCCAAAGGTTTTGTTGTCAAGTTAATCAAAATTGCATTACGTGTCGTTTCGTCACGGGCCCTCGCCGACAATCGGCGACAAAAAAGTGGCATTCATTTGACATACCCGAGTATCGCTATTGCAATTCTTGATGATTGATGGGACAATTTATCGAGACTGAAGCGATGATGAGGTGCACGTATACGCTTTCTTGTCGTCTGTCGTACCTACTTAATGCGAACAAGCGTGCAGTTGTCTGCTGCTAAATAAAAGACAGACAAAAGTAGTTAATCGAAATCTGTCTAGTCGGAAATGAGCTGCTTTTGTATGCTCGAACACGTCTTAGCACAGATTACTAATAATTTTCTTGTAGAACAATAAAATTAAGACCTTGAAAGCAGGTACAAGTAAGACGTCGAAGCTCTACTATCATTATTATAATAATGGCAGCGCGATAGTGCACCTGCGTGACATCACAATAGAAAATTATCGAGTGTTTACAGTTAATGTTCAGATACAAATATCCAATAGCTGGCCGGGCGTGGGCGGTTCGGCTGGCGTCTAACGAGTTATGTAAACACGCCGCGAGAGGTGACCAGTGAGCCACGTAGCTCATGGCTCATGTGGCTATATGAGCAGCGAGCACGCGCACACGCCGACCAAACTACTCCAAGTAGCCATGTACCGCTGTCGAGGGTGAGGTGTCATTTCCAAGATGTTTAGAAAGCGAACACATTGTGTGTCGCTATGTACTAAACATTGTTGGAATTATCGGGTGAACATCCTGTTCAATATTCGAAATATCCACAAGATGGGGAAGATGCAGTGGAAATTTTAATGACATCGCAATATTATCATGCCGAGAGTTCTATGTACAACCAAGAAGTAAAGAATAAGAAATAAAGTGACACTATTTGGACAAAAATATCAATATTTTTGGACAATAGATAAGAAAATAAAGCACTGAAGCAATGTTTGCGTAGGATGTGGACGAGCGAGGTGGCGCGCGGTCAAAATATTTTATTTGCTCGAGCACCCCGGACAAAGGCCTGTTTGTGGTTCACCATTGTGTTGGGATTTAGTGGCTTCTAAACAACTCCACGTACTACGTGCCAACTCACAGAACATTATGTCCCACCACACAAGAAATATGCGGCCAATACCATTCGTTTAGCCAGGAATATATCTCGTCATAATTATTATTGGAAACTTCTAAATTATAATAATTAAAATGTACGATTTCTACAGCTATTAAATAAATAACTAGTAAATACCGCTAGCAATTTAGACATAATCTAAGTTATAGAGCGAGATAAAATCATTATTTCTGATCGAATCATCGGCGGTTTCTAATTTGGTTCGCGGTGCAATATTCAATTTTTATCTTCTAAATAGTGATCTAGTAAAACGTTTTATTATTCGAGTTCATTAAACTTGACTCGAGGCATTATTGAATCAATACTGCATGAAATAAGATATTGTTTGCAGAACACTCTGGGGCGACCGCTACTCGGTAGGTACTCCAGCGTTATTTCTAAATTATAATATTTTCCTTTCCGAGCCGATTCCAATAAAATAACCATTGGAATTGTACCATCAGAGGAGTTCGGACATGGTACCGTATTTTATGACAAGTATATCAAGCCTTATGCGCGAGCTTCGATGCTCTTATAAAAATAAATTCGTTTGTATTTCAAAAGGGATCTAAGAAATGTAAGCTCTTATTGAGACGCAGATAAAATCAATAAGGATGATACAGGTTCGGGTGACTGTGTATAAATAAGGTCTTATTAGATTACAGAAGTTTTAAACCAATAGGACGCAGACATTTTTGGCATACTTTGTATCATCAAATCAGAACCGCCTGGGGACATAAATCACAATTAATAAGACATTGTGTAGTTGCAAGAAAAGGATGTGAATATCTGTGTTGGCAGCCGAGCGACCTCGCCGTCATCTTGCTTAATTTACGAAGTCGGCCTTTGGTATAGCACTAATTGGGTCTTAGTTCTGACTAAACGGACACTCAGTTTCAATGTAACACATTTACATACCGCCAGCTATACATACCGGCCTAGAACAATCCTCATATATTCATATTTATATTATCCAAAAGCTTTAAATGCTACAGACGAACGTTTTTCGGCTAATCAACCTTTTATAGCTTTATAACCGTTTAGTGTTACCTGCGCTTTGGGTTTATTGGACGTGAACTTTTAGGTTCGTTTCTAAGCATTTGTTAAACAAATTAACAAAATGAAAATGTTTTTGAAATATATTCGGATAGATGTCCAAATTATCTCCTTATTTATAGCTATCAATTAATACTGAGTGAGGCGGCGGCGAGTGGTCATTAGTGGTAATTAGATAGGCAAATAACAGAAATTTGACACCAAATGAACCTCTACATCTTACTAAGTATTTCTTAGATTGTGCGCTAGTTAGTAATTTATGTTCTCTGTTTCTAGACGTTGTAAAACTTTGTACTGTAGCCGTTGCGACAATACCATGAATTTAAATAAACGGTCCAATCTATTCAGGTTACGACATTGTTCCTTTCCCTTCTCCTTGTTCCGACTGGCTGTCGATATAATCTCAAGTCTGATTTCGTAGATATCGGATACCCTATAAAGTGGTGTGGGTAGTTAGAATAGTTAGAAATGTAGACGTATTATAATGAGATCGGTAAATCAAATGGAATAATACGAGTGGCGAAGCGGCGCGGCGCGTGCCACAAGGCCGGTCAAGTGAAGGAGTCAGATATCCTGGCGGTCCGGCGGTCTCTCTCGCGCACGCGCAGTGCCGACGATGCGCGCTCTATAAGGCCTGCCAAGTATTATGATTACTCTTTAATGGAGATTTGACCTGTTTGGCAAGCGGTACGCGTTCGTCATTGCTGTCGTTACACCATATCCAAGCACGTGGCTCTGTAAGGCAGTGCATACGACACCGGACACCGCTAAGACTTTATTCAAATCACCGCCAGATAAAAAATATCCACGCCATATAAAGATAGATGGCGGCGCAATTTGAATGACGTATTTGGTGAGATGTCAGAATTTGGCGTTCGTTTACCTACATATAAAGTACTAAACATCTTGATGTTATTTGGGGCAATTAAAATGCAGCAATCTGTATGCAGGGGTCCATAATTATAGACGTCCTTTTTAATTGGATTTTGTTGAAATACGTGGGTGCATAAAGCAGTTGTTGGCGGTTAGCAGTACAAAAGTGTGCCGGCACACTGTATTCGTATTCTTAGTCATAAAATAATACTTACAAGTTTAGCAGGATCGCATTGGCAATAGCCGGGGGCGTTCTGTCTTGGCTCGGGTCCACCGTTAAATAATAACAAGCATGTACGTAGTTCCACTGGCTATAAATTGCTGGCTGCCTCCGGGCACTGGGCACGCAATACCAATGCGGAAAATATTATGGTGTTCTGTATAGCTAGAGCGGGTACGGGTTTGCCAGCGGCTATGTGAAGCCTACTATTGTTGGTGCTCTGTAGTTGTCAAGCCAGTCGCTTGGACGGTTACGTAGTCGAATACTTAGCTTGAGCCGAGCTATTGTGCCTTTGTTTATGTGCTGGACTTATTCTGCGCAATTGTTCTTTGTATTTTGTTAGTCTATCAGTACTATAGGATATGATTTTCTCGTATTTTAAACAACTTTTCCGACTACAATCTTATGCGTTCTTCAAGCCCCTTGATTTTTTTTATCTCAACTGAAATCCCTGCCTTTACAGTCTTCATAATCGAGGGTTGATAACAAAAAAGGTGGATTAAATTTAGAAAAAGCTATACATTAATAAAGCAGGAGCGTGCGGCTTCCCTTCCAGGCGGTCGAACATTCTGTCTCGGCACATTCCGACGCATTGTGCCTGACCACGGAACGACCACACCGCCCCACCGCATTACATAGCACTTATTGAAAACGAAACACTTTGGACACGGGACAACGTTTTTGTTCTCGACCACAAACTTGGTGAAGCTGGTGATCTATGAAACAAGTTCAATCGTTAATCAAGTAACTGGGAAGTGTCCAGTTTTCTTTTTATAACTTGTAATGTAAGTGTCGTTGGTTGCGTGTCTTCGAACCGCGGCTACTTTTTGTCTCGACCTAAGTTTAAACTTTCCTCACGCACATGATCTCTAGTTTTTCCTATCATCAATTGAGGTAGATTAAACAGTTATTTTATTATGTTAACTTACACGACAGTGTATTATTCGACATTTAAATCGAACATTTAAAAATTGAGTCGTTGATGTCTTTTGTATGGGCTGAAAGTTTTCTTTACAATCAGATTTATACTTTCTATTGAAAAGTTACTGTTACGCTGTGTCATCCCACTGCTGGGCAAAGGCCTCTCCCCACTTCCAAATTCTTCGATCCAGGGCCAATGTGGACCATTTTGAAAAGTATCATTAAATAATTATTTCAATTATTTTACAGCTTGCTGGTTGTAAATTAATGAATAAAAGTGTTTCCTAGCTAGAATGACTGTGAATGCTTGCGGTAATTAAAAACAATTCGTATGCGCAAATTAACCTTGCGAAACTTACTGTGAAAGCATAAAAGAAAGTTGTATTACGCAAATCCTTAGATCCTTTACTCTAACTTCTAATTGAATGTTAAAAAGGTAGAAAGTACCACAAACGAAATAAATAGGTCAATGAAATTGTAAGTGAGTGTTGTTACTTTAGTATTCAGTTTGCAAACCGCACGAGTGTTTCACACGAATTCACACGACTCCTTGCGTATTCCACTGGCGTGCGTGCGTGAGAATCTTGCCCCAAAACATGCGGGTTTGTGGACTCCCTGGTCTATTAAAGTATTATCGCGAGTACGCGCTTTTGATATGACGATAAAGATGATAATCTCCGATGGGAAAGCAATTCGTTCCATTTGTAGATTGTTGATTGTTTTTCGATGTTCTATCCTGACAAATTTGAAATTCTAACAGTGGTTTTTTTAGGAGTTGTGTTTGGTCGAAATACATGACATATAATTATGTCGAACGTTGCTTGTGTTTTAGTGCTTTGTATTTTCAGTCTTTACTTGACCGAGTTTATGGATATTATTATCAATTGATCTAGTTCCCCCTCCAGTTTTAAATTGGCTAAATAAATTTCCTAGGACTGTAACTTCTACTTTAAGTATTATCATTTACATTCTAACTTGTTTGTTAATAAGAACACGTCTCATAATACTTTCATGCTGCTATTAAGGGTAATACATAAGATAAAACCACTACTTTATAGGTTCACAATCAGAACCGTTAGCAGTTTCTAGATTTGCAACGATATGCAATAAATGGACTAGTTTCAAGCGTTCGCCCATAAATATGGAGCTTTCCAACATTTACATAAGAACGAGTCTACAATCAATTCGAATTATTTCGTAACTAGAGTTCCGTTCCTATACATGTTTTATTACTCAACTAGCCTTTGCACGCGGCTTCGCTTGCGATTAATTCAATTTGTTTTTGTTCGTTACACTGGACCATAAAGTAGCCAATGCATGTCTATCTGTGTTCTAAATTTCAATAACATTCGTCCAGCCGTTTCAGCGCGAAGGAGTTATTAACATACACACACACATACAATCTTTTGCATTTATGATAGTAGTGTTAACACTTGATATATTAACACCAGTCGATACATCGAAAGTTGTTTTTAAAATTGTACAAGTTATCTCCATAGTTATTACTGTGATGTAAGTAATTACAGGTAGTATTTATATTAATCTATTAGAAGTTTTACTGTCTTGTATATAAATTGGTATATTTAAATGTAAATGGTCAAGGGCGAGAGAACAGGCTTGCGAAGTAATAACAACTTTTAGTTTATAGTGATACCTGTCAGAATAATTAAGTATTGGTTGATTGATTATTCTAATTCATGTTTTATTAACAAATCGGTCCCTACATTTTATTATTACAAAAATGTATAAACGAACATAAAAATAGTCTATGATAAACTTTTATGTTCAGATACTTTAAAAAGTACCTACAATCAAAAGGATTCATAAACCGATAGCGACGTTACGTTACTTAAGAAGTATTAAAATTAAAACTACGATGTTTATTTATAGGCGTGTAAAAACACACATTATAATCCTGGCCGTAACGTAACACATAACGCTATGAGTTATGGCCGCTTAACTCTTAGTAATCGGATGAGACAAACATGTGGACAACATATACGAAAGCTTTGTTGTACGGTGTACCCTTTACTTTGAACCTGCAATAAATCTCTGCCCAAATTTTAAATTCTTGTAATAAACTACCACAAGATTTATATTACTTCGGCAATGCCACATTTGTACGTTTATTGTAGTTTTGTCGCCAAGGCTGTAATCCTCGAAGTTATTTATACTTTTGTTGCTACTGGCAATCATCATTATCAGTCTTCATCCAGCAGTGTGTTTAGGTAAAGTAAGAAGAGAGACTGGATAGAACTGAAATTTGATCTCATCCAAATTACCGTGGTTTCTATTCTAAAGCCCTACAAATATTTCGAATCATATTTTTGGTATGTTGCTAATATTATCACTTTTAAACCAGAAAAATCCTCATCCTCAGTGTATTTGGGATATCGGGAGCCTTATTTCTGAAATATATTTTTTTTTATCCATGACCCGATTTTCATGTGAAAAAAATATTCTTGGGAGTACCTTTGCTTTCCCCGTGTCGTGGTTTATGGCGTCGCATATAATTGACAGACTGACAGCCAGACGTGTTGACTGACCGTCCGAAACGTCACGCTGACAAGTGTGACAACTGTCACAGCTGTCAGTCGTCAGATAAAGTCGTGTGAACTGCGCTTATCTGCGCAGGCGACTGATCACGCGCGAGATAGAAATTGACAGAATCCCACCTTGTGGGAACTATTTGATGTCAGGTGACTTTAATTTAATATTTACTTTGGGATCCCAATTTTGGCAAATTTCATATTATTACGAGTGATTTCAGTGATCTACCTTACCTCACTAGGTCTCTTTCTGTACCAAAAGCTTGTGCATACTTGTCCCTGACAGCTTTTTACCTTAACCTTCAAAAATCAGAAAAAAACGAAGTCTTCAAAAGCTCTATTAAATGTTCGATTTTATCCCAAGTCCTGAACACCATTAATTCGGCTATCGAACGATACGTGTGTGATCCCAGCACTATTTACAATTCACAGGTAATCAATCCTTATCAGGACTTTTATGACGAGCTAGCCATAATGTCGGGATAGTTTATTTTATATAGATCATCGCTAATCAATTCCCACGATTCGCACGCTCATGTGAAAGTACTGGTATCGGGTCGAAAATCCGTATCTTTTATCGATATGTTTTCCCAGGCCAACTATTCATGCAACAACCTTTTTTGACGTTTATTTGCATACAATGTTATCGGTCTATCGATTTAATCTTATGTTATATTTCTGTTGCTATATTTGGAGCAGTTTGAAGATTATAAGACACAGGTCTTTTTTATGAGTTAAAAAAATTTAATTGCTAATAATCAAAGTTTGCAGTTTATTCGGTAAATGTTGTTACCTAGTTAAATATGTCTGTTAGCTGTTTGCTGCATAATTCTGTATTCAATAAGCGATGTCTCAATAAAGTGTGAAAGTGTCTATCAATTACAAACTTCCATTAAAACGTCAAAACAGCGATAGTCGTTGCTACACGATCTTTATTCCAAATCCTGATGCTAAAAAATATTCATGAATCTGTAAACGAAGATACAATCAAATATGATAAAGTGCTCCATCGTCTCGAAACACTGAATATTTCATATTATATTATTTAAATGAGCTAGGATTGCATCTAGAGGCACACGCACAAAGAATGAGAAATGTCGACCCTCAGGGTCCGCATAATTGCGTGCTTTCCAAATTACATGTAATTGGAGCTGTGTTTTACTGAGCTCGCGTGTTTTTGTCTCTTAAATTAATTTTTTGTTCTTTTTATTTGTCTAGTTATAAAATTGCAGCATTTTTATAATAATTAAAGTCGAGTAAGGACATTTAACATTAAAGCATTTGCAATTAAATTGCATGTTATATCTTAAGACCAGTACATACATTTATATGTCGTACCTACTTTCATGAATGGTAGCGAGTTTTTATGTTGAGCGGAGCAGAGGTCAGCATGTTTTGAATAAAACAGATTATTTACAATGTTTGTCAGCATGTGCTCACATGTGCTGCGCGGGCGCCGGGCGATGGCGACGGTGACGTCGGTGGCGCCGCCCGCACATGCGCACTCAGCTTAATTCATGGCCAAACCTCAACTGACACTCAAGTATTATAGACAAAAAATGGTTTCATGCCACCCTACACGATTTATTGGTGACGCTTGTCCTAATAAAACTAATTTGGAGCGGACACGCCATATTATTAATTGGCAAGTTTCTTGCAAATGTTCCTAAATCGGAGTGTGATATAAAAATTTAAATTAATTATTCCTCCATAGATGTCAGGCAATTTAATCGCAAGCAGTTTTTGTGCCGTACTGGTTTTAAACATGCTAGCCTTTTTTCTGCAGGTTTTCGAAGTTTTCTTAACTTTAGGTTATTCGCAAGAATACGTGTTTCTTGCAACTTCGCAATACATTTTACGAATTTATTAGTTACTGACAGCAAAATAGTTACCCAACAAAAATGTTTGTTTATATACCTATCAAATACCGTTCAGTAGCAAAATATTCAAGTCATCAAACATGCATGACTCCAAACATTTTATGATGATGCTAACTGTGCATAATTTATGCTTGTTTGTGCTTATGTCACAAATAACATCGACATCGTACATAACACCAGTCGCTAGTTCAAGTCGTACCCGCAGTAATAATAATAAGTGGTCACGCTTCAATGTAACACCATGTACTTGCTATTTACTCTGTGTGGAGCACGCTGTATGTCGTGTCGTGCTGTTTATAGAGCCAGTTAGAGCCACTGATTGGACGAGATGACTGTACACCTAGTATGGCGGTAGAATGTTTGCTAATCGTATGTAATGACGTGTAGGTAAATGAGGCGGGTAGTTAGCGGTTGCTAACTTACATAATTTGGTGGTAAAGTAGTCATGATGTTCGTTTTTCTGAGGTTTCGTTTACATGTCCGGTGTTTCTTAACATGAGTAGGTTATGGGTTAATTGACAATCTAAACCTTCCGGTGACTGTCCACAACACTATTCGTACATGTTATTCAAAGTCGCACCATAATATCCATTTCAATTCTGTTTATCGCCATCAATTGATTTACAAGGTGCAGAGTAGCAATTACCTCCGTATTTCTTAGCAGCTGACAGAGGGGCGCCCACGCGCCCCGCACGAGTTCTGCTCTATTATACAATCAGGACGAATCAGCACATGTGACACACGGGCACACGGACACTCACCACGCACGCCACGGAGGTCAGCTAGCTAGCAAGGCTAGCTCAATACCAACCTAATGATGCCATTATTATACTCGAACAATCTAAAGAGTACAAATCTTTTTGATCTACGTCTAATGCTCGCAGATTCGACATTGCGCATCAGACAATTTCCTAGGTCTGCCTACGTCAATTACACTATTTTACACTGGATCGTGGCTAGCACGTCATTATTCTGATTGTTTCCTGGCAATTCTCGTTGTAAGAGTCTATAGATGCAAGCAGTAATTTAGTTAATAGCAATTGAAAAAAAAATCCGTGCAAAAGATTCACGTAGCGAAATAACGACTGCTTATAATAAAATTTTGAAATTGATTCGATGAGATTGTAAGCGATTGTCGCGGGTCGAACAAAAATGTTGCGTTCTCATTTTAATCGTGCTTAGCCGAAGGCGAGGCGAGTTTCTCTCGATGATCAATAGAGCTGGTCGCGGGCATTGTATCGAATGTATCGCTCGTACGTATCGTATATGAATACAATAGCACGCACGTGCTGTCGCCTACGGCGTCCGCCCCTACCATTGTCCAGCCAGCCATTGTTTCACGGAAATCCTCCGTACATGTCTTGACACTCAGTAATATCCTATTTTGATAATATTACCATGTGTGATTAGTCATCGCAGGTAATAAAATACAGTGGCACAGGATAATGTTGAAGAGGAAATGCCTATAAAATTTATTGTCTCAACAGGTGGACATCGTGACAAAGATATTATAGTAATACGAGATTCCGATCATAAACACATTCTTGTCGATGATCAATATTATAATTGTCAGTTAACAATGCAAGGGCTTTTGTTCTTCATTATTTAATAATCTCTTTAATTTTTCTCTTTCTACACTTTTATGCTTAGTAAACGTTCTAAGTTTTTTTACTCAGCATTATTAACTTCTACTTCTTCATTAGCAAGCAAAATCTCTTCAAAACGCTAGAAATTCGCACGCCTATACAAGGTTGATTAGTTACAATTTTTCTTGGGTTGTCCAATCCAAGTTGCCTTAGACAATACCAATACATTTGAATACAATAACGAGCTAACACACTCGCTATCTATTAGGCAAGTCGCAATGTGGTTAGACAACTAGATCACGGAACTGCCTTGCTTGCTTAGCTGTTCCTACAATCGCCGTACGCTCGACTATGACCTACAAACTAAAAAACCTCTGAGTACCACCTCATGCTGCCTTTGTGCGCGAGCGCATTCAATTCTTATAAGATTTTGAATGTGCATGTGCGGGTGAGCTTAAAAGCTTATAAATCTTTGTTTGTGTGTATGTGTGAGGGTGGACTTGACAAGAGCAACTCGATAGCGACACAATGCCTGGCGTATTACCATATTGTAAGAGCCGGCAGTAAAACTTGTTTTATGTTAGTGCAACGAATGTAGAGCTATAGATTATATCCAATATAATGTCGGAGTAATTTGGTGCAAATATTTTTATGGCGAGCTAAAAAATTAATCGAAGTTTTCATCTATTTACAGCCTTTCAATTTTCTTTTTCATTTGAATTGCGGTGCACCGCAGTACTTTTATAATGAAACATTTAAGTACGAATAGTACAATAACGGAATTTACGTCGGTTTCGTATACAATTTGTATCTATACGGCAACAATAGTCGGCGCGTGGGCCGCGAGGCTGCGCGGGCGCGGTCCGCAGGGCTGCTAGAACTAACTGTAACACTTTCATATTATATAATTACAATAAATAATTGCCATTCTTTATATTTACAGTTAGTAATAACAAATTGTATAGTTCGATTGCGAATAGTGAACTTGGTTTCGTCTTGTACGATGTACAGACATCAAGCTACTCGAAACTGTCAAATTTTCCCAATCAACCTTAAACCTAATGCTTTAGCGATGAAGATGAAAATTAATTAAAGAAATGTGACAGATTGTAGTAGCTTGATGTGCTGGCGCCTGTACAAGTTAAAAACATCCTTTATCTAATTGTTTTGGAAGGACCCAACAACTATCAATTTTAGTTCTTTTTTTACACCAAACGATAATACCAAAACATTATAAATACCTTCCCTATTTGAAACGTAAGGCTCCACATAGGGAAAGCTCAAAGCCGTCTCAGCACAGCCAGCCCTATAAAGAAACGGAGGTTGAACGCACGCGACATTGTTATCTCTCGCCAGGTTTGGGCGAGAATAAATAAAACTCTTCGTAGAAAACACACATTTATTTTATTATTCTGTCGAGGCTCTTGTAATGTCGCGATAACGCTTTATGGGACCTGTTATCGTGCACTAACGAACTTTCACAAACACAAGACTTACGACCAAAGTTATAGGACCATAAAAATTGTATAGAAAACTTAAATTGGACCTCGCACCGTTACAAAATTAACTGCCAATTTTTATGATATTTGGAAAAAGACAATATGCTTAGATATTTTATATACCTAGCCATAAACTCCGGATTTACATAACCAGTCTGATTGTTAGGTTTTTTCATCTAATTGTGAAACCTAATGAAATGGTAATTCCTAACGTATTTCTGCTTGATTTGCCATATTAACACGAATGCGTTAAAATTTGAAATTTATCACTTGGTAATAATCTTTTATGTAGAATTATAAAATGCTTTTGAACATAACTTTTATTAAAAGCTGTAAAACATAGCTAATATAGCAACTCTATACATCATCATCTCATCGTATGCCGAAAATAGGAGACATAAACTACGGGATACCGGTTCTCCGTCGGTCAAATTACTATGTATCTATCTATAGTAATTCTACGTACATAAATATCAATAATTTTAATTGATATACAAATCAAAGTTAATTGATCTCGAATCATTTAAACTGTTTCTAAAATTGATTAAATTTTCATATTGCAATGCCCACACATAACTCGGGTCTTGTGCTAGAGAATAAAATAACATAAACACTAATTGGACTGCGCGCGTGACTCCATTTTAGCCGTAATTCTTTAGACTTTTGTATGAATGAGATAGATAGATATAAAAGTATGTTGTGGGACCGAGAGGGGTGTAGTTGGTAGGGTGACGTTAAGGTACATTAGCAGCTTTTAGGGCCGGTATCGGCGCCCGCGTCATTTGCCTGGTAATGGACCGGGATTGCCTCAATTTGAATCTGCCGACCGTCATCTTTTTGTACACTTTGCTGGTTAATGGATCACGGTTACTGTATCGTCTTTATCGTTGTTTTGTGCACTCGTAATAAGAATACTGCACTTTATGAATATGAATCGTGTTTGAATATTGATTTACAGTATGGTATGGAATATGCTGCATAACACAAATATCTAACTTGTTTTTTTTTTATAATTTTAGCATTCTACATACAGCAAAGTAGGTTTGTTTATTTATTCCAATTATACGTGTCATAATAAACATTAGATTATGTTCCAATAGTTTTAAAAGTAAAACCTGCCGCGGTCCGCTGTTGTTCAGTTAACACCCCTCGGCACAGATTTTTTGTGTTACTGTTTGGGAACAGGAAAAAAATCTATGCGGTTTTTAAATAAGGATTGTTTTTGTGTGTTTGTCTTAGCGCGCGCGATAACGTAGGCGACAGGGCTCCAACACTCGGTAGTTTTTAGTTATACATTATTTAATAAGCTTTTAGCCTGGGCAATTTATTAGAGCAATTAACAACCCCCCCCCCCCGTGACAGACTTTAGAATGTACAATTAGACCTGAAACTATTCCGTGGGTAAACTAGGCAACCATAAAACACCCAAATGTCTGCATAAATCACTGCCAGGGGCGACTTTGACTGTAATTTCTAAGCAAAATAACGTTCAATTAAAATACAGCTATAAATACACCTACATAGCTTAATGATTCGGTTTTTAATTACAGTTGGCTATTCAAATCTATTTACACAAATTGCTTGTCAGATCAAATAATATTAATCAAGCAAGGCAACGCGACGTAACTACGTCAAAGCTTGAAGTTTAAAGATCAGGTAGTAAACCCTTCTTGTGTTAAAAGGTTGTTAACCCCCGTAGACAGGGGTGCACTACCTTCACGTGTTCGTCGCGACGGGCAGGGGTGGCCACATGATCCTACAGTCCCACTTGTTGTTATTAGTTAGTAATTTACAACACATATTTTTCAACATTGGCCCATTAGCGGGGATTAGGGAAGTCTCCTGATGACGTGAAAGTAGGATATGACGCGACAGAATTCCCCATTGCCGTCACTCCGTGATCCGTGGGTAATAAAAGAAAATCGATGCGTTGTCAGACGAGATCGAGTGCCGCCTGATTAATGTATACGTTGGGACACACTGCACACGGGATACATTTATATTGTGCGTAGGAGTGAGATGTATGCTGAGCAATGACCCTTTGACATGGCAGTTTTAGCGTCGAAAAGGTTGTTGTTTAAAGGCTGTTCCACCAAATTCAGACTCCTGAGGTAGATTCGATAATTCGAACTTGCTAAGCTTCTGGCAAAAGCCGCTCCAGTGGCAATCGTTATACTAGAGTCTTCTAAGTTACTAAAATAAGTTTAAGAAGAGTACTTCGGCTTCATTCAACAGGTCTTTCCATGATCATCTCATAAGAGAACTGATTGCAAATGAGAACCTATTCAATCTGGATGAGACAAGCCTCGTAAGTGTCGACAAGTAGACAGCCGGACAACAGAACACGGGCCACACAGACAATGCACTCTAACATAAAAGCGACGCCATGCTTTTATTGGTCGGCCATGTAAAATCTTTACGTGGCATCGTTTTATAGTGCGGTGTGTCGTATAACTCGTATATTTTAGCTTTATGGCGTGTGGCTGGGGCTGAGTCGCGCCGTGGGCCGGCGGCGTGGGCGCTACTCCAGAATCGAGCCCACGTGCCCGATCGCAGATACCATTGTCCGCTCCGGGCTTGTTTATGGGAGCACTCCGAGATACCGACGAGAAATGACACCTTGATCGCGTGCCTTAATCTACCACTCCCTGCTAAGAACTTTCATCTAGATTTCGCGTTGATCTAATTTGCTAGAGCTAAAGACCGGTTTATGGTGGTGCAGTTAAGAAGAACAAGTTCGAGAGCAATCTTGCACCACTTTTAAAACAAACTGAAAACACACACCAGTTATTTACACGTTCCACAATCGCGTAAAATTGAGTGAATTCGAGTAATAAACAAGATGAGACGAAGATTTGGTCGATGACACTATAAATGACTGTTATAAGTTGCATGTAGCGTGTAATCTTGGAACAATAACAACCAATGGTTGATACAGAATTGGCTCGTAAAAGCGTAGTGGCTCGAAGCGGTAGCAATTTGAGTGTTTTTAATATTTTTTATATGCGGGAATAAATGGAGCCGGTCGGCTGTGTCGCGTTGGACACGGAATACGTAATGAACTCTCTGTTAAATTAATGACTACGGTAGCCGCGTTCCAATCAAATCGCCCAAATATGATTAAGACAACTTTCTGACTGTGCTATAAATAAATGTGCTAGACTGTTGATTATGCCGCTACTGTTCGCGCTGATAGGTCAACCATGACTTCACAACTTTTTTGATATTTAACGATTATACTGGGTACAAAGCATTCACAAATGAAAGAGGATGAAGAACGACTACTGATGGATAGTCCTCTACTCTCCCGTAACTCTTTTATCACCTAAGAAAGTCTGTAAGCTAAACTCACCTTTCTTTTGTTTCCAGTGGCCTGACATCAAATACCGAACGAGGTGTGACTCCGGTCTACCTTCGTTGTCGAGAAGGGAGCATCTCCTGGGTGTACCCTCGGGGAGCACTGCGGCTTCTATTCCGACCACCCCTGCCTGCTGATGAGAGGGACTTCAAGGTCTGCGTGAGGGTCATACGGAGACCAGACCCGCCTGATCTATTCCATACCCTGCGACTTAATGATACAGGTAATTTTTAGTAATATGTATAGCTGTGATTATCTGCGTGATCTGCGAACAGAATTCCATCGAAATCACGAAAAATATACTTTTAAAATAGACTGTTTCTTCAGACAGTAATAACAATACAAACAAAAAGACTAAAAACTAAGCAAATAAACAAAATTTAATAAAAATGTACACATAATTAATGGAGTTAGGGATGATCACAGATGGCAAGCGCTCTGCGTAAATTGTCGGTTGTGTGGACCCTTTTTGAATACCAGAGTAAAACTCCTTCCATATAATGATTTAATTGTGGTCGCCTACTAAGTAATGCATTCTTTGCAGAAGTCGCCGAGCGGTTTCCAGCGCGGCTCTTTGTGGAGGGCGCTCGTCGTCTAGTTCCCTTATATGCGCCCAATGACGGTGACCCTAGGGAACTACGGTGTTTCCGCAGCCGGCATGGTCGTGCTGCGCTTTACGTCGAGGCTGAACCAGAAGACGGCCCTCAGAAGAGAAAAGCTACCTTCAAATACGAAGCAAGACCCCTCGTCCGGAGACACTACGACCCCTCCACCGCGGACTGCAGACCCTGTACCGAGTCGGAACTAGAGCTCGCCTTCTGCACCAGCGACCTCGGTAAGACCTCACACGTAATCTCATCAGTCCTCTAGCTGTTCCCTCACCGCAATAATGAGTAATCACAAACCCTTCGCCTTCGCCCGCTGAATGTTAATAAACCCACGACGACGACCGCACAGTAATTTGTCGCCATCATCGGGATTCCTCGCGCCTCAAATTATATTAAACGTTGTTATACTTGAAAATAATTTTATCATTTTTCCGCGCTTAACTACCACGAAGTATTTACACAGCGAGACCGTTTATCTAAAGGACTCGTTATTTTTAAATTTTAAACAATGTTGAATTTTTACGCAAATGGATGCAACCGAAAAAGGTTTGCGCATTGTTTGTCGAGCCTTTTGTATCGCCGCTAAGTGATAATCGGATCTCTATTACGATTAGATTGCATTTCATACCGGTCATGACTCACGGAAGCTTTTGCATGTAGTGAGCATGGGATGAGCTGCTTAGATTCAATTTACGTCCGTAACGACGGTGCTTGACAAGTGTATACCGGATCGACTAGTATGGGCGTACGGCACGCGACGCGGCGGGGAGTTCATGTTAATAGTTTTTTCTGGTTTGATAAATTATAATAGTTGAGGAGTTATGTCACTGCAGCGCATGTATCCCGCCGCGTCGCCCGCGCACCCACGTTATTAGCCGTCTCCAACACGTATAATTGATTTTTTGTTTGTCATTCCACACAAAAAAGGTAGATATTTTTGGATCAAGGCAACGTACGTGTTAAGGTTCTTTGTCAAATAAAAATGACAAGCTATTGTTAAATTGTCAAGAAATGGGAAATTATTATCCGATTGTTTTTGTTTATTAGAATAAATAACTTATGAATCATTAGTTATCAGAGAATGGAGAATTGTTTATGAGGGAGAAACAGGAAATTAATGGTCCCAACACACGAAGTTCGGAACATAACTAACGCTCGCACTTCAACTGCATATTTCGGATATTAACACTAGCTTACAATTAAATGAACAGTTGTCTTGATAACATACCGCGGTACTGAGATGGTCATGATGGCTCGTTAGTGAACCTTCTATGTAATTATCGGCTGTCGGGGCCGGGTTGATGACCGTTTACCAAAGACTTGGACTATTCACTTATCTTGCTCAAACAAAAGCTGAGCATAGAAAAAATCCGGCTACATTTTGCGCTTACTCACGGCGCGGACAAAAAACACGGACAATGGGGACATAGTGATTAATATCTGGACAATAAATCTGGTGTCGCGACAGTACCTAGTCGTTGAGCGAGCTACATTGTGCTACAGTTTTAACACTGCTCTTACCTCACCGAGATAAGTGGGGGACATCTACAGGCTTTTGTTTCCAACCAAGTTTCTTACAAGGTGGACGCTTTGAAAAGTTGCCATGAGGTTTTAATGAAGCATGCTCATTTTACTTAAGCGTAATCTTACATTACTGTATGCTATTCGCAATATATGCTTTGGAAGTAGAGCTGCGGACTCCAGCCAAGGCTTACTTATTCCTATTCTATCTAAAAGCCACAAAATAATAAAAGAGTGAAATGCTTAAATTAACTTGATAACACAATAAAATTATATGGTATATCAAACGTGAAAGAATGGCGCCGTGAGCCGTGAGCCCGTGACAACAGTGGAACATTTAAACCCGCGCTTCAGTTAAAAGGAAAACTCGTCGCTGACTCAATTGTGTGCTCGAAACACGCTCTAGAGATAGCTCAGTCATTAAACTATATAACTTCTAATTTGTTTGTGCCGTAGCAATTACTGTAATCAACAAAAAGTCGACTTTGAAACAAAACAATCTATGTAAAACCCAAAGCTTGATAATAATTTGTTTTTAGATAAAAGGAATGCACATTTACATATTTTATTAATATGTAATGTCGCAAAATATTATAACTGTGGGATATTTCCTCGAAGAGCTTTATTTACAACATTTATTAGGACCAAACCAGTATTTCCTTTGAATTAAATAGGTATCCTAACGAATTTTAGCATAAAACACAATAAAATAGTAGCCTTGATTTCTTGCGGTCTCAATTTATGACACATATACTAGAAATATTTAAATAACTAGCTGGGTAGTGAAATATTATGCAATTGACAAGAGATAAATTAGTGGTAGAACTCGTTCCATGTATATTATGTATAACTTCATCCTTTTTTGAATTCAGTTGCAAATTAATCTAAATATTTTAAAAAGTTTTATAGATAGCTTGATCTGCAAACTTTATCTGACTTTACGAAGTCAGTGCTCCGCATAACCTGACCTCTCTATCCCCTTCTTCTTTATAGGACAGCCAGGTCAGGTAATGCAGGTCCGAAAATGTTTCACTTTGAGTAAAGAACAAAAGTCGCTATAACTCACCATCTCTCTTCCAGTATCCCGAGGCGTGATCGTGATGAGCGAGGCTCGCGAGGACCTGGACACGACGCAACTGACGCTGCGACTGACCAAGCTCATCCGCGCTACGTCTGGAGACTCGTCAGAACCCAAGGACATATCTGATGACCTGGCTGAAGATGACGATTACTATAGGTAAGGATTGACTGTTAATTTGCAAATGATTTTCGTTTTTACTAGTAAAAGGTAACGTCAAGCCTGTAATTCTCGAACGGTTAGGCAGAGATGTACCTACATGACAGGTTACCCACATATCGGCAGTTACATTGAAGTCCCATATAACAGGAGGCGTGCTTATTACTATAAACCTGGTATACATTCAGACTTCGGGCTGCTAAAGTTGAAAAAACCTGATGGAACTCAATAACATTGCTCAACCTGGCAATCGAACCCTCATCATGCTTAGCAGTAGCGTTTACGTGTAGCGACGACTATACCACCGAGTAGTAGGTGCCTCGTTCGTTTGGTGGTCGTAAGAGGACCAGAATCACTAAAAAGGGATATTGACAAAAGTCCATTGAAAGTCTTTCAAAGGTTCAAGTAAAATCGACGGATCCTGGTCTTAAGCCTACCTAATCAATTTGACTAATCTGCTTACCCCAGAATACTCCAGCCATTTAGACAAAGTTCATACACGCCACATCGTTATGAGCGCAGCATTTAAAAAGTAGATAGCATGTAATTGCAGTTCCCCGCGTAGATAATTGCGAATGAGCGCTTACATAATCCTTTAGGTAGTGATTACGAAATGGTGTATGATCAACGTCTTGGAAGTTAGAACTGCGAGTCAAGGCATTGTCATCTACCTATACTAATATTGTAAACAGGTAAAATTTGTTTGTAGGTTTGTATGTAGGGGGTAATCTTCGGAACTACTGATCCGATTCCGAAAGTTCTTTGACTGTTGGGAAGCTACATTATCCCTGAGTGTCATAGGCATACATTTCAAACGTTTCCGTGGGTTGTTTTTTGTAAATAACGGGAGCGAAGCCGCGTACAAAAGCTAGTGACAAATATGTTTATAGATAAAATAATCGGGACTTGAAGTTGGCAGGATTGGGAACGTCTGATTCTTGTATTAACTTCAGAACATCCTCGGAATTGAGACCATTATACGTATCCAATTTTTAGGTCTTGCCCTATTTCACGATACTCGAAGATACATAACTAGGGCTTCCAATCACGGAATATCGAGATCTCGGTATTGCGGGATCCCGCATCATATCCAATCCTGCGTGTTGCGAGATTACGGGCCCGCCAAAACCGGGATCCCGCAGAATTGAAATTTGGTAGTCCTGCAAAGACCGACATTGAATACAGGCTGCGGGATTGGAAGCCCTATACATAACTGAAGAAATGTGTCTGTACTATAGGTACTGCACCCCTCTGCCTAACACTTCGGGGATAACAGTCGTGATGCTATGTAACGTTGTTACTTCTTAGGTCGACACACCCAAATTGATCAGATAGTACAAAGTTTTAGGAAATTCAAGTAAAACGTTGCTGTTTGATAAGATCTAGAACCAGTTGTCCACCTACAGTCTACAATCTACCTCCATCCTACACTCACGCGCATAAACTGCTGGCTGCACTAAAAAGTTATTATAAGCTTTATCTTTGTTGCATCTCTTGAACATCAAAACATGTAAATTGGGGGCTGACTGAGATGGAAGTAAGTGTCTAGTGTTGTAGAGTTTCTTTAAAATTGTATAAAGACGTAAGAGTACCTTTCTGTGTGTACTTTCAAACAAGACTTTTCAAGCGTAATTTTTGCAGCAGCCCAAAAATTCAAGAGTTGACACTTGGTTTCTGAAAAATCTTGCCATGACTTGTACTGATACTGTTAGCCTGCGTCATCTCACTGCTGGGCAAAGGCTTCTCCCCATGACTTCCAGTTGTTTCGATCCAGGGCTAATGTGGGCCACTGCTCGTTGGTTTTGTCCAGCTCGTCCCGCCATCTTCTACGAGGTCTGCCGCGACGCCTTCTGGCTGTGTCAGGGCTCCAGAAAGTGGTTATTTTGGCCCACAGCTCATTGGCCATGCGGCAGACGTGGCCAGTACAGTCCCACATCAGCTTAGCGGCCATGACTTGTGGCATTAGTAAACCATACGAAGTTGACTGCCTCGTTGGTATAATGTTCGCAAGCGCGACTGCTGAGCAACAGGTTCTGGGTTCGATTCCCGGGTTGGGTAAAGTATTATTGGGTTTTTCCATCAGGAATTTCTTGGCGGAGTCTGGATCTGTGCTCGGTTGATGGTAATAGGATCACTCCAATTCATGGGACGTTAACATAGCTGGCGAAATGTGGGTTTACTATTAGGTACACTTCTGCCTAACCCTTTGAGGATTACAGGCGTGAAGTTATCTTAAGTAGTTTAAGGCTTTCAGGACTCAAAGGTAATCCTTGGATGGACGGCCTGATACTTTTGTATGTTCGTCACTCTAAACAAACCTTCATCTCTCCAGGTATGACGTGGACAACACACTAGAGCGCACTACACACCGTAACCACAAACGGCGGAAAACGCGCAGCCTCCACGCGCACGTGCACGTATCTTCGGTGTGCGGGGCGGCCGCGGGCGCGGGAGAGTTCCTTGTCATGGCGAGGAGACGCCTGGGAAGGTACTCCTTGGTCTGTGCGCCTAGGATAGACGACTGGACCGAGCTGGTGAAGAGACGGAACGCTGATGGTACGGCCCATTGCTTGCTGCAGCATTAGAATGCGTTACCCTGAAGTTGGGTGGAGATTTAAGGTGCTGTGATTGGTTAAAATAAGTGAAAGACGCTTTTCATGGGTTGGATGATTATGATACGACTCTTAATGCGCATAAAAGTGTAAAGTACAGTTGGTTATTTCATAGAGATATGTTGAATATAACAGTGAAACATTGTTGCTTCAGATCCTATTTCAAGAGTTTTATCTATAAGTTATGTTACTGCTTGCCATAAAATCGGTTTGTGTATCAATGCAATATTGTACAAAAGTTCTGATCTTTATTTATGTATGAAATGTTTTATATTTACTGTAAATTATATATTTGTAATTTTTTAAAGGAAATGTGGTCCAGAGTGCCAAAATATGTAAGATCTTCATTTAGACGTAAGGTTGATCTCAGCTCTGTATATATTACAATTAAGTGGGATAAAGAAAGCCATATTAGTTAAGCACCATACTTAGATATAACATAATATATTGCAGTTTAAGTGTGATTTAGAACAGATTATTTTTATTTTATATAATATGCCTACTTGGTGCCACTGGTATAGAAAACCTTATATTGTTTTTACTACAGAAATATCACAAAGAAAAAGTGGAATATAGTTGTCTCTTGGATATACATAAATTTTTGTAACAAGCTGGAATTGTTTATTAATCATTTAAATTAAATTAACCAAGGTTAGCTATATCCATTTTCGATGTCGAACCTCATCAACGAATTTCTTTGGAAGCAAAGTAAGGTGACTTATGTAGTAGATATTATGGTGCTGCCATAAACAATGTCTTCTTTAGCGCTTCCATAAAACAGATTCTTTATTTTTTTTTTATAATATAATTTCTATATTATCGCCTGAATCTACCATTCAGTCCGTGTGAATATTTTAATATATATTTTGTACAAAATCCTAAGTATAGTTGTCGATATGTGATATAGTTTACAACGAGTGTGTTATGAAGTGCCTAATGTATATACGAGAATATACCTATTGACAATACATAGTGTTTATAAGTGTGTATAATACACATTATTATGTAAAAAGAAAAACTGTTGAATAAAATAGTTTAAAAATATTTATTTGGTTTCCTTTTTTGTACCTGTTTTAGTCAGCTGATACAAATTCAGCAGTGTATTTTTTCTACAAAAGTTGAATGATTTAACTTTTTGAACGCCATTGTCACATATACGTGACAAGCAAGCGCGTGCCCTGTACGCCAAAGGACACAAATGTGACAAAATGGTATGGTAGGTGAAATTGTGGCTTGGCGTGGAGGGCACGCGCGTGCGTTAATGCCCGGAGCATAACGCACGCGCGTGCCCTCCGTTCAAAAGGTTAAGGAAGTGTCGGTGATGGATTCAATGATATGGATATATTGAAGTCGTAGGCGGTAATGAGTTACGTATGAGGAATATTAAACACCGTGTTATAGGTATTAAGTAAAATAAACATGAAATATAGCAATTCGTTTATTGAAAAAATCACAACTGATACCACATAGAAAAACTACTCGGCACGGTTTAACTCTTAATTATATATAATATCACATAAACACTTTATAATTTGATAGACTATATACATAGACATTTATTCGTATTTGGTACACTTTGTGAAAATACCAACCACTAGGTGATCGCAGCTTTAAATAAAACAAAACAAAACAATTCCTTTACATTCAAGTCTTAAATAAAATTGATAACTAGAAAAGAAACAACGAAATAATATACATATTGAAATAAATAGAAAATAAAATATGGATCGGATCGACAATGTGTAACAAATTAAATATAATAAATAGTATTTTACAGTCACCGAGTCGAACCGGCTAATTATTTGCATAGAAGTCTTTGTATTCAGTGAATAATGAACACATCGGTTTGTACAAACCGCCTTACACAAGCAAAAGACCGGAGTGAACCAACACCTCGGAAAGTCTCAACGACCCAAAATGTAATAATTAATTTAGTTGAAGATTTTTACACTACAACCCGTTTGCCGTAACTACTGAATACTATTTCCATGTGAATCTAATTGTAAGTAACTTTCCACTGCTTACAAAACGGAATAACAACAGGTACGTAGTTTACAAAATGTGATTAAACTGATATGTATTCAATGTCTTTTCAAAATATACGTCTTTCGTGTACTATATACGTCGGAGATTGAGTATCAACAAGTTGTGGTAGAGTAACTTAAACTTACGCCAACATTTAACATTACTATGTGTTAGAACATCAATATAGTACAAGTTTAGAATTTATACCACTAAAACAGTCCAACAGTGTATGTAGGCAACATTATTGATCCAAACATTCATAAGATTTTACATGTTTTACGTAATACATTATGTATGCAAAAGAAGTTATAGAAAACAACAAGTGTCTATATTAAAACACCTCTTTTGGCATTTTATGTGAATATATTCATAACAGTAGCAATTTAAAAGTGAATTAATGCTAAGCAGTACTAAATGCTATGGATTAAATTACGGAGTAATACGATATCGTAGGCTACGCGTTTTTTTAGTAATAGGTATTTCAGTAATTTATCATATATGTACTCAGTAATTTGATCCAGAAGCTCACTCGTTCATCCACGTCTTCACTAAATTCGTTCAAGTTAGCACATACACCACCGTTACCGACATTCGCCACGACAATGAGCAAAGTACTATCAGCCTTCATAGTTCGGAACCATCTCTCTATGTATTGCGCACTCCTCTATACTAACCATCGCCATCATCATTTTTCCTGTCCTTATAAACACATTCATAAAATACATGTAATTAAATATTATCGATGTCTGCCCACCAAAGATATGAAGAGGAACATGGAAAATAGTGTTAATTTTTAAAAGATTTGTTATGTCTCCTTTATTCAATTTTAGTGGACAGATATCCCCAAGCAGGAACTACAAACTTTCAGAGAAGTGAAAATGCAATTGATTCGCTCATAAATACAGATCGATAAAAGAAAAATTATGCGATGCGCAAGCCAATTAACAATTTAGCCGTGCGAACAATTTTGAAAAAATGTTGACAAAACGTCACGGAGATGTAGCTTAATGATAACGTTTAAAGATAAAGCCGATTGAAAACACATTAGAAGGTCAACTACTAGAAAAATATTAATGATTCATAACAACTACAATAATATACCGTTTAGGTCAATATTCTTCAAAATATTAATTTAATTTTCATAGATTTACAATTCTTTATAATTTTTCATAGTTATTCATAAAATTTGATATTGTGATTATACGAATAACAAGTTAAGACGGAATTATTGTCGAAAACATTGTATTTGTAACGCAAGCAGGTCCTAACGATGTTGCGAGATTTAAAACTCATTTATTCCTCAAATTAATGGAATATTCGTACAAAATAAAATATATAGTTCAAGTAGCGTGCGATAAAAAATAATTAGGAATATAACTCATAAAAAAATATATAATTATAAGACAAGCTACAGTCGAACTAAATGTTACATCACAGTTAATAAATAATTAATACAAATGTTATGAACATAAAAATTTAAATCAACATAAATATTCTTAAGAGCGTTCATCCAAAAAGTTGGCAACATCACAATATCTGTCAAATATTTACCTGTTCTAATTAATTTGGCAATATTACTGTTTAGAAATAAGAAATATGGTTAACTAGTGAGCTAGAATATTAATAATGAATTGCAATTAAAACACTGAATTTGATGTTGTAACCGTTTAGGTGTAAAAAAGGCACTTGGTAAGTTTCCAATTACTTTTTTTACCTCTAAAACGAAATATTTGGTGTTACCATATTAATTATTGCATTTCAAAATCAATCATCATCATTTCATTTCATTTTTTAGTTTCCTTTTTAGCCATATTTTCTTATTTCCATACAGTAAAATTGCCAAATTAATAAAAACAGCGAAATATTTGCGACGTTGCCTACTTTCTGAATAAACTCTCTTAAACATAAAGCATAATCCTTGTATTCGATGTGACATAGTAGCAATTACAGGTATTACCGCTACTGCCAAGACAATCCTTTACATTAAAATCATTGCCAGTGAACTTGAGAAATGATTAGCATTCCTAATGAATATTTTACTGTGCAATTTATTTTCCAGAATTATAATCATTACTACCAGCGACCTAGTAGGACTGCTGCTAATGAAGAGCAAATCATGCATAAAAATCTCAACTTTAGGCAATTTTATATAATATTTTTTAAACTTTTAACGTATTACAACATCTGAAATGAAAATAGTTTACACAATAAATCTATATTATTAAATGCTAACTCTAATTTAGTGTTTTACAACTTAAATTATGTAGTGTTATTTTAAATTACATTTTTTTACATATCTAATCATTGCATAGGCGTATTTGCTATTAGTTTTGAACATGTTCTTCCACACACAATGTCGTTCCTTTTAATGTTCTTCGATTTGACTTCGTAAATAATTTCAAGTGCTCAAAAATTTAATCGGTGCTGTCAGTTTTGCTCAGAACCATTTAATTTTTCTTGTGTTTATGGCAAGAATTTATGTTAAAATTTTTTCTTATCGTTTATTATGACTTTCATACTATTATTATTGTTTTGTTAATTTGGATACTTCATTCAAACAATCATCGGTTGATTAAAATTAAATTAAGATCCCCAAAATAAACCAAATGTCACGTTCCAAAGCTGTTTTTATGCTGACTACTATCGAATACTGAAGATCATACAAAATAAAATGCTATTTGACCATAGGTATTTCCAGATTTTGATTTTGGAGTTTTGGGACTATTAAACAAACATTCAATTAGCTCAAAGGGTATCTAAGTCGAAGTTAATTCTGTACTTTTATGGAATGGAATTAAAATGACGATTTGAATTAATTTTTATTTAAGCTAAAGTAATACTTTTGCAATGTTAGACCGCATTAACAACGATAAGTCTAGCATTATACTGATGTAAAAATATAAAAAATAAATAAATAGGTAATACGCATAAGAACTGTATTTGGGGCGTCATTATAGTTAATAATGTTTTCATATCCCAAGAATGTTTAGGGCATTCTTGGCAAAACTTTTAGACAATTTATCCACATTAATATTCTTTTTCATAACTTTTCTGGCAACCCACAATACCATAGAGGCATTAAATATTTGAACAGTTTATTGCAATTACTGAATATAATTTATAATCACATTCAGCAGCTACATAAACGAAACAGTCGTGCAAAATGCAATCCACAGTGTCATCTCAAAAACAAACATTAAACCTCAGACATAATACTCAAATTTGTACGTACAATTTCACGGGAACTGTACCGGGGTAGGTGTCATGATGTCTATGACAAAGTCCTCCATGTTGGGTAGAACTAGAATCTTCTCGAACTCTTTGCTGAGTTTCTGTTCGATCCAGTTGGTGATGTGCGCGAAACGAAGCGTGCGCGCTCCCACCGCCGGCCGGGCTTTTAATACTAACTGTGGGTTCGTACGGAATCTGAGAAAAGAAAATGCTATAATAAGCTTGCGTGGACTATCTTGTACTTCAACGCACTGAAAATAAAGTTTACTATCCAATATCACAAAATGCTCAGTAAAAATCGAATGGAGGGACTTTTCGCTACACACTACAGATGTCAAAAATTGTGTGGATGATGTCTTACCCGAGCCATATCCTATCGTGCGGTGGTGGTGGCATGTTAAACGCTAATCTTCCCTCTAGAGCTTGCACTTCTAGATGCAGCTTTATATCCGTGTTCGATAGACCTTCCATAGCGCGTTTCACGTACTTGTAGTCAGTCACCTATACAAAATAAAACGAAGATAGGTAAATTATATAGCTAGGTATATATTCTGGTTCAAAGATCACATTGTAATTTTGACAGATGTGTCAGTAGCACGGGCACCATCCCATATGCAACCTTATAGAACAGGAATAAAGATCATTGTGATCCTGACAATGATGCTAATTAAGAGGTGGGTTATATAACTGTGAAAGTACTATAATTCGACTTTACTAGAGACCCCGATACCGCTTCCGATGTCGTGGACGTCATGGTGGGCAGAACACACTGATTATAGAGACGGGACTTCAGGCAGTGTGGAATTTTGGCTGATTTTAGAATGTCGTCCAATTCGATATTGGAAATCGCGTTATGGAACTCAAATGGAGTTGGGCAGGACACCTAGCTAGGCGCGGTGATGGCACCGAGATGGTGACCGAGTGGCGTCCAAGGAATGGAAAGAGGAGTGTTGGTCGTCCGGCGTCGAGATGGGCAGACGACATTGTTGCCATTGCGGGAATATCCTGGATGAGGCTGGCACAGGAGCGTGGAGCTTGGCACAAGCAAAGAGAGGCCTATACCCAGCAGTGGGTGAAATCGGGCTGTGGATGATTAAGATAGATATCGGAAAATATTCTCGACGAGACAAAATCCAATGACCAAAATTGGTGCTCCGATGTTCTAATGTAAAAATCAACCTGTATAAACTGATTTAACCACCCGTATGCCGAGTATATAGGCACAATTAAAAAGTGATTGTGTCTCGTGTATATGTACGTTCGAAAGGTTAATTCAGCCCGGATTGAGTTTTGAGCTATACCTACCCTCCAAAAAAAATTTCGAAAATGTCAATTTCTCCTACATGTATAAAGATTCGTTAGGAGCCGCTACTAAAAAACTAAAAAGGCATCATTGCATTGCTCCACACATTTTGAATCAAGTATTGAAATCGTAATAAAAATATGCATACGCACTTGTTGGAAGTATTTGTTAGTGGCTATCTTGTCCACCATACGTAGGAACTTTTTCTTAGAAGAAGCATTTTCGTTAGCTGGACTTCTGGAATGAATAGTCAATTTTAATGAGTAAAACTGGTATGGTATAAATAATATATAACTACGTAAGTACGTATATTGTCAAACTGCTTCGTTGGTGTGTGTAGTGGTGGGACGTCCTCGGTTCGATTTAAAGGTCGGGCAAAGCGTTATTGGGTGTTTCCATCAAGAGTTTCTCAGGTGCAGCCACGGAGTCTAGATTTGTGCTCGGTTGATGGCAATTGGCTCGCCCCTATTACATGGAACTTAAACACAACTGGCGAAATCTGTACTATTAGTTAGACTTCTGCCTAGCTTTTCGAGGAATACAGGCGTGATGTTGTTTATGAAACTTACCCAGGTTCGGAAGTGACAACCTCGTTGCTGTCCACGGGTTGAACCGGCGGACTCTCGTCGTCCTCGCTGGACTCCGCTGAATCTTCCACGTCCGAGTGGTATATCGCTAGCCTTCTCGTCTTTAATAAGGAATAAAATTTTTACGTACAGTCGCAGTACACATAGAGCGTGTTTCAGAATAATGGTGTAGATGTAGATCATCAAAATGAACAAGTTTCTCCATAGGATCAACATAATAATCACGGAAAAATAATAAACAATTGTCATTTGGGTCGTCTAAGTGGTACGAGGAGCTCGGATGGTTGGGTGACCACCCATTGCATACCGAGTTTACTCCGTGCCTCGGAAAATACGTTAAGCTGTTGGTCCCGGCTGTCATTTGTAGATCTTTGACAGTCGTATCAAGTAGTCAGTGGCCCGAAAGTCTGACAACCAGGCTTACCAAGGGGTACCGTATTACCCAGTACTAACTGGGTTTTGGAGGTCCGATAGGCAGTCGCTTTATGAGAAATACTGGTATTCAGCTGCATCCGGTTAGACTGGAAGCCGCCCCAACATAGTTGCTAGGCAGATGATTTGGGTTGAGTAGGTTTTAAAATTTTGTATGGGACAGCTGACTATTACGGTGTCGGTCCCATGGCGAATGTTTTTCAGTAGATGTTCTAAAAAAAAAATCTGCTGTTTCCTACGGCGGTGTATCAAAGGTCGCATATTAAATACACTGCATTGTGAACCTAAAAGCGGTATAATAAGAGCTTTACGTAAAACTGTGTTGAAAAGGATTTTAAAGTGATTGTTACCCTCGCTTGCTCCATAAACTCGCATGAAGTCGGCGTAGTTGGTATGTCCTCGTCCTGCCTGTGGTCGGCCGTCAGCATATGTTCCTCTAGCGTCATGTCTGGAAATATTACGTGTTTATTAGTTTTACTTTAATCAAAGTTTAAAATTATGAACGGACCCTTCACGAAGCCGTCAACCAAGCATTCTGTACATCAGACCCTTCACGAAGCCGTCAACCAAGCATTCTGTACATCAGACGCTTCACGATGCCGTCAACCAAGCATTCTGTACATCAGACGCTTCACGAAGCCGTCAACCAAGCATTCTGTACATCAGACGCTTCACGAAGCCGTCAACCAAGCATTCTGTACATCAGACGCTTCACGAAGCCGTCAACCAAGCATTCTGTACATCAGACCCTTCACGAAGCCGTCAACCAAGCATTCTGTACATCAGACCCTTCACGAAGCCGTCAACCAAGCATTCTGTACATCAGACCCTTCACGAAGCCGTCAACCAAGCATTCTGTACATCAGACCCTTCACGAAGCCGTCAACCAAGCATTCTGTACATCAGACCCTTCACGAAGCCGTCAACCAAGCATTCTGTACATCAGACCCTTCACGAAGCCGTCAACCAAGCATTCTGTACATCAAACCCTTCACGAAGTCGTCAACCAAGCATTCTGTACATCAAACCCTTCACGAAGCCGTCAACCAAGCATTCTGTACATCAGACCCTTCACGAAGCCGTCAACCAAGCATTCTGTACATCAGACCCTTCACGAAGCCGTCAACCAAGGATTCTGTACATCAAACCCTTCACGAAGCCGTCAACCAAGCATTCTGTACATCAAACCCTTCACGAAGTCGTCAACCAAGCATTCTGTACATCAAACCCTTCACGAAGCCGTCAACCAAGCATTCTATACATCAGACCCTTCACGAAGCCGTCAACCAAGCATTCTGTACATCAGACCCTTCACGAAGCCGTCAACCAAGCATTCTGTACATCAAACCCTTCACGAAGTCGTCAACCAAGCATTCTGTACATCAAACCCTTCACGAAGCCGTCAACCAAGCATTCTGTACATCAGACCCTTCACGAAGCTGTCAACCAAGCATTCTGTACATCAGACCCTTCACGAAGCCGTCAACCAAGCATTCTGTACATCAAACCCTTCACGAAGCCGTCAACCAAGCATTCTGTACATCAAACCCTTCACGAAGCCGTCAACCAAGCATTCTGTACATCAGACCCTTCACGAAGCCGTCAACCAAGCATTCTGTACATCAAACCCTTCACGAAGTCGTCAACCAAGCATTCTGTACATCAAACCCTTCACGAAGCCGTCAACCAAGCATTCTGTATATGAAACGAATTTTTTTTTGTTCGTACTTTTTTTTGGGTGAAAAATCACCTTTTAGCGTAGGACTCAATTGTACGCACTAAAAACATTGTGCTGATGGATGCATTGTATAGTACAGAGGACATGGACGTATTTAATGTGAAGTAATAACACTTGTGAAAAAGCTGGAACTTGGACCTCCAATATTTTCGTAACTAAAAGGTTCCCATGTACGAAATACCACTCACTCTTCTCCTTTAGCTTCATAAGGTTGATCTGCGTGAGAATAGTGATGTAGGCGCCGCCCTCGTACCGCATGTCCGCGTCGAGCCACACCCCCCGCGAGTCCCACGTCGGCACTTGTACCCGCTCTATAAGCGGACAAGCGCCCGCTAGGGATAGTTCCGTCACTATTAGAGGTGACATGAAGGCTGGTAGCTACAGGAAAGAGAAGCTATGATTAAAAGGGACACATTCATCGATTATTGTTAGTCGACTGTCACATTTCAGGGCCAAAACAGTTCAGCTATACATATTTAACACTGACTATCTGCATTCGATTGCTGTATTTGAAATCGCGCGAATGTAGCGGTCAGTTGCTGCATCGTAAGTACCAAAGTGGGGTCCGATTGCGTTTTCCAAATGTGACTGGCGTCAAGGGGTCTACTCTACTTATACATACGGAACGCAATAAAGAATTGTGTATTGATGTTCAATAAGGCCGACAGAGTAAATATGGTTGAAAGAGAAGTCAAAAGCAACCATTAAAGAACCTCAAGATTCCACTTTGGGCATGGGACGAAGTTTCGTCTGTATTCTGTATTCAGTGGGGTTCGAATGCGTATTCGTACTAAAATTTCCTTAAATAAACATACAACAATGTTTAGATAGCGGCAAGTTTCCTGACTTCATGAAACATAGTAAAGTAGTACCAATATTCAAACCGGGTTGTAAGGGTGGGTGGTGTCTAATTATAGACCTATATCTGTGCTTCTAGCATTGAGTAAAATCTATGAAAAAATAATGATGGACCAGATGCTGTCTCACTTCAACTCAAATGGGATTCTGCATAGTCAACAGTTTGGTTTCACGAAGGGTAGGTCGACAACAGACACGGGAGTAAAACTCATCAGTCACATTCTGGAATCCTGGGAGAAGTCCTAGGATGCCATTGGCATTTTCTGTGCCGCTCAAAAGCGTTCGACTGCGTCGACCACAACACACTGATCTGTAAATTACACCACTACGGAATTCGTGGACAAGCTGCTGATCTTGTTCTCTCATATTTATCAAACAGGCAGCAAAAAGTGTAAATGGGGCGACGTCCTCCGGGTCTCTAGTAAAGATGGGCGTGCCCCAAGGTTCAATTCTCGGGCATTTCCTATTTCTTGTTTACATTAATGATCTCCCTTACATGATGACCAAATTATCGAATATAATTGAATATAATTATCGAATACTATTTGCTGATGACACTTCGCTAATTTTTAAAATAGATAGAAAGGATACGGATGTCTTACATGCCAACGAAAGTCTAACTGTTCTCTCGAAATGGTTCGCAGCTAACAATCTTATACTGAATGCGAACAAAACAAAATGTCTAAAGTTCTCTTTACCAAATGTACCTCAACGGGATATAAATTTAAATCTTGACGGCAAAAAACTTGACGTTATAGCGGAAACTGTATTCCTAGGGATTACTATCGATTCAAAATTGCAGTGGGGACCGCACATTAGAACTCTTTCGGGTAGGTTAAGCTCAGCTGCATATGCAGTAAGGAAAATAAGGCAGTTAACTGATGCAGCTACAGCTAGGTTAATATACTATGCTTATTTGCACAGTATTATGTCTTATGGCATTCTGCTGTGGGGATCGGCGGCAGACGTTGACTCAATTTTCATTTTACAAAAGCGGGCAGTGTGCGCGATCTATAAAATGGGTCCTCGCGAGTCCCTCAGAGAAAAATTTAAAAAGATCGACGTACTCACTGCCTTCCCTTTATATCCTAGAATGTATTTTATATGACCGCAAAAACCGAGGGCTTTTATAAAATTAGAAGCGACTTCCATAATATTAATACACGCAGTAAACACGAAATTGTAATACCCAAATTCAGGTTAACAAAAACTAGCAAGTCTTTTTGTATAAACAGTATACGTTTTTATAACAAATTACCTAAGTCAGTTATAGAACTGACCGATGGAAAGTTCGAAAACTACATTAAACGTGTCCTTATTAAAAAAGCATATTACAAAATCAAGGACTACGTTGAAGAGGTTTGGCTTTAGTTCCTTCTGCGCATGCGGCTTCCCTGGTAGCGCATAAACGGCACAAATATGTGGATGTCTCTAACTATTCTCAATCTCATTTTTTTTCTTTTCCTTTTAATCAGATTTTTTTTTTACAATACTTCTCAAATCATTTAAGCACCTTTTGTTCAGAATAGTTGCAGCACTGATGACAATGTTTTTGTCACATGTTTAATTTAGTCTTTTATAATATTTTCTGATTAGATTTGATTAGATAGATTCTTGTTAACGATTGTTTGTGAAAGTGTGAACAGTATAGGCCTTGTAGATTCCTAGAGGTGTGTTAACTTTTGTTAACCTTTTATCTTGTTTTCCGTTTTTTGTGTAGTAAGCAACGACTTATTGTCGGGCCTATGCTGTCCCCCCATACTTGAGTACTAATGCTGTAACATGATCATATTGTAAAATCAAATCATTTTAAAAGAGTAACCATGGAGCCTTGCCGGTTCTTCTCCTTAAGAAACGACCAACCCGAACCGTGCACCTTTTTGTCGACGTTTTATAAGTGCCCATGCCTATGTGAAATAAAAATATTTTGATTTGATTTGAATGTAAAATCAACTTTGTAGAAATCACATTATGCGTAAGTTTACCTTGAGCGTATTGAGTTTCTTCTGTATCCTTGCCTGCAGCCGGCCGGTCATGACAGAGTCCCTCATCAGGTCGAACATCATTCGCGCTAGCACTGTGTTCACCCACGTCACTTCCGACGGAAGCAGTCGGCAACTACAATCCGGCTGAGGATTTTTGTTCTGTAGAGTTAAATAGATAAATCAATTATTATGTTAAAAGAACGTCTGAAATATCTATAAATATTGAAATTATAAATATTAGATGAAACGGATAGTAATTTGACCGGATACCGGATATCCGGCAAGCTTCGAGGCCGGATGACCGGATATCTGGCTGCACACGCTTGCACGCTTTACATGTAGTGTAGAGTTTGATTTGACTTAACGCTGCTGCACAAGTGGTCTTTACAAAGACAAATGCTGAAAATTTTGTATTATTCACCAGAATTTTCCACTTGTTAATTTTGAGTACCAAATTATTATCAATTAACACATACACACAACACACAACAACACACATACATACAACAACACACATACATACAACAACACACATACATACAACAACACACATTCACCAACACACACATACACACAAATCAAGCAATCAATTTACATTTTTAGCAAGTAATAATAGTGACTAATAAAATTTTGCATTGTTAATTATAAATACATGGTGTTTATAAGCTACTGTGGCATGATTTATCTTGTGTTAATAAGAAATTATTGATTTCTTTTCCATTCGGTATCCGGCCGGATGGTGGGTTACTATCAGGTATCCGGCCGGATAATAAAAATTGGCCGGATAACGGATACTTACCGGATATCCGTTTTATCTCTAAGAAAGATATAAAATAACTAGCTGCGCCCCGCGATTTCAGCCGCGTAAGAACCGATCTCAAATTTTCTTAAAAATAAATTATAGCTTATGTTACTGCAGTTTCGGTTTTATTCGGTACAAATAAACAATAAAAATCTTTCCTCTTTATAATATTAATAGTACAGATGACATTAGGAATGAACGATACTTATTGTTCAAGCGTAAAGGTTCTTTTCCTGAAGTATATGCCACTGTATCTTTGTGAACATCGCTAGTTTATAATCAATCTAGCGAGATTATGAACTATTGAAATGCCACTCTTGGGCAAAGGCCTCCTCTTTGTCCAGGAGTGCGACAGTTCCTACCACTTCTCTCGATTTTGTCTGTCATCTCGCCAATAACGTCTTGTCGGACTAGATTGGAATCGGCCCGGATAGTATATTCTTCTATTGAGACCAAACCATACGAACTAGATTCTAATACATATATATAAATAAATAAAAACACAAAAAATACAGCTATTACTTTGCTATTATTATATTCGATCACCTTAGTAATCTATGATGTGTGTACGCAAATATATTCATAATAAATAAAATTTAACTCTTAGGGCCTGTTGGTAGACTTGGTAATAACTAGTAATAAGATAATTTTATACAAATTCTGTTCCATTTTTGAATTTATTCTGTAAGTAGTGGCTACTCGGACATCGTGAAATAGGCCCTTAACCTTCTAAGCCAACCTTTATTACAAAGCAGTAAGAGCTGTTTTCGAAGTTTTACAATTACAAATGACGTACAGTTAACCGTAACCAACAACAACTAACAACAAACTATCAAAAAAAAAAGAAAACAAACTTCTTTCTCTTTTCTCTTCTTTTTGCTCCGGCCGGACCGATCTCGTGGCGTCGGCTCTATTTGACACAACGACCCACATTCGGTAGTCGCGGTAGACGTCATATCGTGACTCTGTTTTAAGTGTTTTAAGATTAACCTACAGTCCTTTCACAGTTAGTTTACGTCTGACTGCAGAAACCCAAAAACAACCTTAACGTAATGAGAATAAAGATCACTGCATGGTATTTGACAGACCTGTCAAAAGCAGCAACAGAACAGGAACTCTAAAGACGACTGTCATTTAGACAGTCATATGAGAAGTGTATGGCCTCAAAAAAGAAGCTTGCAAGAGTGCAACTCAGGCGCGAATTATCACACATAACATAACGTCACATCACTCTGTATTGCCTCAAAGGTTTAGAGAGAGGAAATACAGATACACATGTTACCAGTTATGTTCAAGTCCTATGTAATAGGGTGAGGCCCCATCAACAGCGCATAAATCTAAACTCAGGCTTCCTCTAAGAAAAACAAAAAAATAAAAATATGGAAAATCTAAATAACACTGCGCCTGACCTGGGAATCGAACTCAGGACCTCATGCTACGTTTTGAGACCGGCTGTCAGTAAAACAATTCAAGGAGTTGATAAAAACAAGACAAATAATACTCTGATGGCATGCAGTCTAACTTAGCCATGTAAAATTATTCGTAACAACTGAGAAAATAAAGTTCAAAATTACCTGTAAGATTTTGAGCAGGTACGGCCAGAAGACTTTCTCGTAATCTGTATCCACCGGTATGGGTTGTGATATCGATGTAATTGTGACTCCGCCACCATCGGATAGAGAGTCTAATGTTTTGTTCTAAAAAGAAAAAAAAAACGTGGATGAAATGCTGCCAAAAAACACAATGTGTCAAATAGAAGGAAACGGCAGAAATATTCGTTCAGTTTCGTGTTTAGCTCACACGTGCTAATGCAAAAATCACCCGGTTTAAGTTGATACAACTCAGTTTAGACCGATTTAATTTTCTTAGTTACCCATACATTCCTGGTCATTGGCTTTTGGCACATTGGTAGACAATGACCTGGATTATATACGACAATCTTTTTCTTCAGCTAGTATGTTCCCGTGCGATAATAAGGTTTATTGCTGAAAGCTTCACCGCGAAAGAGCGCTGAGCGTTTGGAACTTGTCAAAGTCATCTTGAGTAAGAAGCAACCAATCGGCGACGTGACAAAACACGCCCATCTGGCAGTAACGTGAAGCAGCCGAATTTATTAAAGTACAACACACAACATGCGGAACTTATTTGACAGTTTTCTTATGCATTTCTGAAGTTCACGCAGACTAAGCAGCTGGCAAAGTATAAGTACTATTATAAACGCAAAAGTTTCAATGAGTGTGTATGTTTGTTACTCCTTCACGCTGAAACGGCTGGACGGATTTCGATGATATTTTGTACACAGATACACTATGACCTGGAATAACACATACTTAGGCTAAAAACATCAAAATCAAAATTAAACGCGAGCGAAGTCGCTGGCAAAAATTTTATGAAACAGTTCTCACAGAAGACTTATTGAAGGCGACAGTTTCCTTCTCAGTCATCTTAAAACAAGCCAATTCGATGTTTTCCTTGGAGTCCGTAGCAGGTTCGCTGCCCGACTTGTCTTCCGCCGCTGAGTTCTCCGCCGAGGCCGCATTAGCGTCTGTTATCGCTACTATTAGACGACGGTACCTTTAAACAAAAAACATTTTTATGGTTTGAGATTTCATTTGAGTCAACTATTGTGACCAATAACGTGTTAAAAATATTTCGCGAGGGGTTCTAGAATCACGTGCTGTATTATGGTAACAGATTGCACGCCGATGTTGTTGTTGTTCATGATTGTGTTGTGTGTGTGGTGTGGTGTGTCTATTATAATATTAATCGATCGCAGTTTTCTATTATAGTATAATGGCTATTTGGCTAAAGGGACACGCGTGTAAGTTCACTGGTACATTTGGATGGTAAGCTACATTTGCAACCGAGACTCAATTCTCAAAGTGAAAAAAACTGGGACCTATTCTTAACAGATGGGTCGGAGAAGGCAAATTGTAAAAAAAAATGGAAAGCCATGGAGGAGGCGTTTGCCCAGCAGTGGGAAAAATTAGGCTGATATAAAAAAATAAATGTTTTGTATGTTTCACAAGAAAATAAACTCTACTACAACTTTTAGTAAAAACATACTGAAAATTTCAAAATAATATTTCGTTAAGAGGCAGTTTCCACCATATAATGTTTCCAGTTTTGTTTGTATGTATGTGTTTGATGTCATAACATCATCAATCCAATACAAATACTCATAATTCAGTTATAAAGTATATGAGGTAAAGTGGCGCAATAAATGATGAATCAACTATTGTTACACGTAATCTAATTAATTATATCAACTCATAATAAATGAAAAAAAAAAACATTAGTTTATACAGTAGAACGAAACATATTCCTTCTGAAACTCAATTCGCTTGCCGATAACGGGTATCTCTAGTGTAATCGGTACTTCAAATTGATAATGTTTCGGAACGAATAAGGAAAACTTTTAGTCGATTTAGAGAGAGTAAACAGAGAAAAATTTGACGAGATAACTAAATTGGCCAATGGGTAAATGCACAGGATTTGGGTAAAGTTTTATTGTAACAGAATATTATCCCCAACAAATTATTCCGTTAGATTATTTTGTCCTTACAGTACTTAGGTCGCGCGAAAAGCTGCCTACACAGAGAAGAAAAAGTGTTGTGTTTGCTATATGAAGAGTGTGCTTTCACATCCAACATTGGAAGTTCTAACAAGGGGATGGAACTACGATTAATCACCGTGGGGGGAAGGTGTGGAATAATGTGGTAATCACGTTTATTTTTCGTCCAAAACTGAGTTATTGTGTGATGTGTAAAATATATTTTACCTTTTATGAATTTAAAACGTGAAAGTGAAATTGTGAATAAAAATCTCGTTTTTTAATTGAAATATTCTAAAACTCACAAAATATTTTCAATAAAAAATAAACGTCATGCGTGGAGGGGGGAGGAGGGGTAGAATAAAACCTCACGACGTATCACCAAAGGGGAGGGGGCGGCGGGGGCAAAACAGTGACCTGAATACTTCACATGACTAAAGGATGGCCCCTAAGTAAAATAAACAAGTATTACCATTCATGTTTGTCTCTCCCGGTTCGCGCGAACAGATACAGATGTGAGTGCTTGTCTTTGGAGTGCATCACGTGCACGGTCCACTCCCCCTCGCTCGTACCGTCCGCGGCTACTTCTCTTTCCTAAAACAGTTGAACACAGAATTTTATGGTGAGTGAAGTGTTAAGACAACTTGAGAAGTCTGACAACCAACCGTACTAAGGGGAATCACTATCATTTGTCTATGATCCTAGATCTATTGGGTCACAGATTTATGATCTTAGATACAATATCTCCTAATGAGGTTCCAAGTATCGTGTAAACCAGTAGTTTCGTTCGTGGAGGTCAGATAGGTAGTCGCTCTATGTAAAATACTGGTACTGCATCCAGTGCGACTTGAAGACAACCCTATTAAAAGTTTTTCAAGATCAAAGACGATGTTTCATCGATCACGATGTTCATGTTATCAAAGACGTTTTTACGATCATCATCCATCTTTTGATACTATCTTTGGTCCATTTATTTTAATGGGACCTTATATATACATACTTAAAGCATATACAAATCTATACAGCAAATAATAATCATGTTACAAGAGCAAAGAACCATGTATATAAGTGATGTTTATGGAGGTTTTTGACACACAGTTTTTAAAGTGGACAACGTTTGGACGCGCCTTATTGGGTACCAATGGTATTTATTAGTTGCTTAATTTTTACTAAACACTTTTTCTGTGATTACTTTAACTGGTATTTTTAAAATACCAGTATAAAAATACCACTAGTTAATCTCCCGATTAGCTTAGCCACCTATTGTTTATTAATATCGCATTCGTTATTTAAAGCATATCAGAGTCAAGGTTACGCGATGACGACGTGTCAAAGGAAAATACCAGTACACGAGGAAGCTGGGAATAAAAGATAAAATTACATCGAACTGTGTTTTTTTGCAGCCCGTTGGTGTAAAAACCAAATACATAGAATAGAAGCAAGTTTTTTTACGATCGAAATAATCAGTACGAAGTTCATCGATTTTTTTTTCGTTTTGTACGTTTGATTACTATTTATAAATCTATCGTAGATTAAGATAGTTAAGGTATTAAAGTCTCTTCATATCATGGATTTACCCTGATTAAAGTACTACAAAATGAATTAAGAGGCTATTGTCGCTGCTGCTACTGAACTGGTGGCCTACCATGACGTCTTAGAGCAGGAGTAATTCCAGTGTGGGAAAGCGATGGCGCTAGAAGACCTTTATAGCTCTGTCTCTTTCCCACACTGGAATTACTCCTGCTTTAAAACGTCATAGTAACCCCCCTGAACTATCTAGATCTACGACATATGTATGTATTTAACTAATACAATCGAAGATCCTGTGTATTTTTATCATTACGGTGATTTAGATTTTCAGTACATTTGCATATTAAGAAGTTTCAATAGAGTAAGACCAGCCAGATCAGGCTGCGTTTTCAATAAAAATGAGCGGACATGCACAGCGAGAGGGCTTTCTAAGAAAATGAAGCAGTACTTATTATTGGTTCGTTAAAAACACATCCCCGCTTTTGTGGAAACGCATGCTGAGGGTGAAATCACACTTACACGCAAAGATCAGTATTTTCTTGGATCTTTTTCCTTTTGAATTGCAACTTGCTAAAGTGAGAGGTCCAATCGTTCGTGAAAGTGTTCGCGATGCGGATGAATGCGAATGCTTGCGACCGGACTTCTCGTTCTACCAAATGACTTGTGTATGTCTTTACGTGACTGAATGGGATAGAGAAACTCGAAAACGTAGATCCGTGCATAAAAATGTGATTTCACCCTTATACTGCTCTTGTTACTTACTGTTTCCTCCAACAGGTCCTTAATTTTGGTGAGTTCATTATCATCGAATTCATCGTCATCATCCTTAGTGCTGGTGGCCGACTTAGAAACCAGGTCTATCTCTTGTTCATAGAAGGACTCGTCAGCCAAATGCGATTTGTCAGACCGCACTGTACTCGCGCTCTGAGTTTCCAGTGGTTCCGTTGCTGTGGACACGCTGTCTGTCTTCTTGTCTGAAGAAGAGGAGAGATAGAATAATAGCTTTCCTCTGAGCTAGTGAGTTTATACCGCTACTTATTTTCTCCGGTTAAAACACCAGAAAGTGGAGAAGGGGGGGGGGGGGGTCTTTCGGGACTGACTTAGGTTATTTTAAAACGTGAAATTTCAAAAAGTGCTGACAAAATGATGATGATGAAATAATGGGTGTAAAAATACCCTTAACGAAGCCGAAAGCCACTTGTTCTCTCCGTCATTGCGATCCAGAACAAATAAATGATCGCAATGACGAGGAGAACAAGTGCCTTTCGGCTTCGTTAAGGGGCTATTTACACCCTTCAATATCATAACACATCTTTTACAAGGGACGAATTTGAATTCACGAAAAAACACAGCGATTCCCTAGTCCCTACACTTTGAAGATTTATGTGATTCCTCCCATGACAAAAGTTATTCCTAATGATGAGTGTAAATGAGCGTTGATGACTCTTTAAGAGGTATAAACCTAAATGAAAATCTAAGGTTGTATAAAATAAGAGATAGCTGTTTTTGTTACCTGTGTTGCTAGTGCTACCATCAGCTGGTTTGTACGCATGAACATAAAAAATACATTGTTACAATAAATATTTAACTCGTTCCGTTACACTGAACACATAAAGAGATGATAACAATATAACTACAATCATCTTTCGAGGCTGATCAAGGGCCTGATTCAGAAGGTAGTACTCCTCAATACGGCTCGCATTGTGAGGAGGTTCCTGTCTCGAGAGCCCCAACCACCGGTAGCTTGGACCCTGCCCCCAACACCGGCGGACCACTATGTTTTACATTTTTAAATGTTTTTTTTTATGACGTTTTAAGAAATATTTAAAAAATGTGTATAAAAAATTATTAAAGGAAATAATTAAACTAGGTACAAATAAAATTATATCTATATTAATATTACAAAGGTAAAATTTGTTTGTAGGTTTGTATGTAGGGGGTAATCTTCGGAACTACTGATCCGGTTCCGAAAATTATTTGACTGTTGGGAAGCTAGATTATCCCCGAGTGTCATAGGCTACATTTAAAACGTCCCGAGAGTTAATTTCCGTACATAACGGCAGCGAAGCCGCGAGAAAAAGTTATTTATATTGTGCTATCTACAATTAAATACATTATGTGCCTTGCACCTGTATAAATTACCGTTGAACCAGACGTATGAAGGTAGACGAAGTATGTAAGGATCATAACAAGAGATCGTTGTTTCTAAGCACATCGTGGGAAAAACGCGACAAACCTACTTATTCATTATACAACTGTCAATGCTTCATAGTATAACAGAAACCAATGTACGTATAAATATGACTCACAGTTAAAATATTACCTCGATTGCACAAGATAAAGCAAACAGCTGACGTAATGATATGAAAATATTAATATACCAACTCACCTCTATGCATTTTCCTAACAAGTCTATGCCTAAGACCTTCCTTTCCAGTTTCCCCGTCAGAATGCGAAGTACTGAAATAGAGAGTAATAAACAATGAAGCCTTAGATATGACGAAAATTAATCAGATTAAATCATTGAAAAAAAAAATACCATTCGCATTTTATTTTTTCGTGACATAGAAGATCCAAAAGTCTGGCAGAAAAAAAAAAGAGTTTAAAAAGAAGAAGAAGAATTTGTAGTAGTATTTTATTTCAACTTTTTGTCTTTTTTAACCAACCTCTTTTCCCTTCTTCTCCACACAAATTTTCTTCTCTTTTCCGGACTGGCATTGGTCTCGGTCTCCATCTCATGTTGTTCCTTCTTCTTTTCAGAAGTAGTTTCGGTTGCCTTCTTTTCTGCTGAAAGATTTTCCTTCTCCAACACATGAATCTTTTCATTGTCATTTAGTACTATGCATATCGGATATTTCTTGCTCCATTGTCTACAAATGAGGAAATAATAACATAAAATAATAACATAACTCCGTGTTGGATGTAGAAAAAGGCTTGACTGAGAAATATTCGCGATTGGAGCGGTATGAAGTGCTGCTGAGATGTCCCACCACGCAAAATACAAAGGGCAATATTCCAAGTTGATGGCTAACCAAGTCATTGGAGAGGCAGCAGAAGAAGAATTATAATAATAACATAATCCAACACGAGGAATGCATATCAATTCACGAACGAACGCACTGAACGCACTCTATTAGTCAAGACCTTGATCATAGTCGTACCAAGGCTGGTAGTAAGTTTGAAATAGATACATACATTCCTACATCTATTATCAAATTTCCATACTGGTTTAGTTCTGCTATAGTGCTGTTATAATAGTGAGCGTATCAGATGGTTATAATCAATATTAGGTTACTGCGATTCTTATCACAATGTTAAAATCATTAGATACGAAATCTAGTTTGTATAAGTTTTTTTTAATGATGGCACGCTTCTCACAGTATGAGAAACTTTATTGTATGGGGGATACTTGATATCGTACATTAGAAAATGTTTTAGATTTCAAGGTGTAATTTGAGGGAAAAAAATATAAAGTTTTATGAGTTTGTGAATGAAACACGACAAATATGGTTTGGTATGAAAACAAACATGTCGGCCGCGGTATATCCCCGGAGCTTGTTTGCAATGATTTCCACTCGACACAAGCGTCTATTAATTTCCGAGTATGTACCCGTTATATCATAGGTCTTTATCACATAACGTGATTGTATTCTCCGAAGGATAAGCCAGAGTTAGGGGCTGTCTCCACGAGCGAGAGAATCGCGACGATATTATCGTCGTGCCACGTATACACTCTCTTAGGGACCGTCTCCACGAGCGAGAGAATCGCGACGATATTATTGTCGTGCCACGTATACACTCTCTTAGGGGCCGTCTCCACGAGCGAGAGAATCGCGAAGATATTATCCCATACAAATACGTAATATCGCCGCGATTCTCTCGCTCGTGGAGACGGCCCCTTAGTAGCACCGTAGTTAACTTTATGAAGTAGGAACCTATTACTGTGAATTTATATATTAGTCTCACACTTTAAATGTGTGAAGCGTATGTACACAATAAAGATCACCTTTGTAATTACAATAGTAAAACAATAGGTTTTACGATTGTAATTACAAAGGTGATCTTTGATATTATATACTCTGACTCAGTACTAAACGGGGATTTTTTTGATGAAGCATTGAGCGCCAGATTGTCAATTCTGTGGCTCACTGTATCAAATGCGAGGATGCGATAAGAGTATTTTATGGTTGCGTGTTTCTGGTAGTTTTTGCTTTTAATTGTCCAAGAGCCTGCTCTTAACCTCAATCTTGGTGGAAAGTGATGGATGAGATCTTCGGGGCACGAGACTGCGGAATGTAGAAGGTTTACGTTTGTTTTGAAACAATAACATATAAGAAAAATAATCTACTGATTGAGGAAAAGAATTTTACGAATAAGCAATAGCTTACCATTAGCAGTTAAGTTTTTTTTACCGAATCATTATCGAATTAAAATATTTTTAAATGGCAACGTGCGTAAATTTGTTTTTTTTTTATCGACAACGCATTTTTATAGATTCAGTATGCTTGGAGGATGGCACAGGAACGTGGAGATTGGCCCATAAAAAAGAGGCCTGTACCCATCAACGGGTGAATTCAGGCTGTGGATGACCATAATAAGACTTACATGTGGAAAATATGAAAAAGGGTACAAAAAAAGCAATGATCCTACCACCACCATGTAATTTAGTTTTATCTAATCTGTTACACAATACTGCTTAACAACGGAACTTGTGCACAATATTTTTATTAATTAACTTTATCACAAAGGAGGAAATCCGCATGTACCTACTGCAACATTGAGCGACGGAATACATAATATTTGAGTACGTTCATAATCACCGTACCTAATCTATGTTTTGAAACAATTGAAGCTTGGTTCACTTTTCTAATTAAACGGATGGTTTAATTATGCCAATTCTGTATAATTTAATTAATCTTTTTCTCATGGCAGTTAAAAAAAAAACAAAATTTGTATACTGCTATTACTAATGCAGAATCTCGAATTAGCGTAAAGGTATGTTGATATTTTATTGACGTAAAAAAATCCGGTTTTCTTGGTGATTGTGAGTTAAAACCTTGTTGGCGACAGACGATAGTTTTGTGCCTGTGTCTATTAAATAATAAGTATCAGATGGCAATAAAAGGATCGAGAATATATATCGTAGTGTCCCTCCGATCAACTTCGAACATTGATCTATCAATGTTTCACTATGGAACTGTGAAGAAAGGATCGGTGGTCATAATATTATTGCTTTTAGAGACACTTAAGCTTATTTACATTACTGACACAATAACATCAGCTTCTGTAAGCAAACATACCCATTGGAATTGCGTAGTACCACACATAACATTTAGGATATTGGGATGAAAATGGAGCATTCGACCTTAAATAAGTGTGGGTGGTGAACCTATTATCCTTAAAGGGGAAGCGCCAGGGCAGCCCGCGAAATTCAAATTTTCTTATGTTTTTTTTTGCATTTGCAGGTGAGTTTCAGGCTGTATGTTGCCAGTCAATGAGATAATAAATTTAGAGGAATGTATTGATTTTTTTTTTGGTCGCGAATCATATTTTAATCAGCATGCAACCCGACACTGACCTGCAAATTGCAAGAAACATGAGAAAATTTGAATTTCGTGGGCTACCACCTTAACCAAGCACAGATCCAGCTCCGGGTAGCAACGGAGACATTCAAATTTAAGTTTACGGGCTCGAAATATACGTCACAACAAGATTATAATATGTAACAACAGACCTTTGATCTAAATATAATATGAATATGAACAGCGCACGCGCCACGCTGCGCGTTCATTAACCGAATTGTTAGTCAATTGCACTCGTGCGCATGTCGAAGGCCTATGTCAACCGCTTATCAGCGTTTTGTTATTGACCTTTACAGTCGTAAATTACTTCATATATTAGAATACGTCACTATATCTGTAGATAAGTAAAAGTTGCTGTTTGTGTTTGTGTGTGATCATGTTGTTAGGAGCTCGTGGCTAAGTAATAACAACCGTTCGGGTCGATTTTTAGGTTAAGCCGTGCTTGACTAGGTTGATCCGTGGATGGGTCCATTACATACCGAGTTTCCTCCAGGCCTCAGAAAGCACGTTAAGCCGCTGGTCCCGGCCGTAAATTGTATTCCAATCTTAAATCCATCTTTGACAGTCGTTAAAGGTAGTCAGTGGCCCGAAAGTCTGACAACCAGTCTTACCAAAGGGTATCGTATTACCCAGTACTAACTGGGTTGTGGAGGTCAGATAGGCAATCGCTCCACGTAAAATACTGGTATTCAACTGCAACCGGTAAGACTGGAAGCCGACCCCAATACCTATGGTTGGGAAAAGGCTTGGCAGATGATGAGTTTGCGCGTGGATGATCTCTTACAGCTTGTATACTGTGTACTAACACAAATCATTGTGATATCAATCACGTGATAAGATGATGTAGGTATGACCATGTTGTTCTTCTAAACAGCAGCGGATTTTGTTGCGGTTTTCACCTTAATTTAAAGTTTATTTATGCATTCAGCTCAGGATTGGTGCCCTGAAATAGTGACACGGGGTCGCGGCAGACCACGAAGGAGATGGCGGAACTGGATGTCTTCCTTGAGAATTGGAAAGTAGTAGCACAGAATCGTGACCGTTGGAAGGAATGGAGGGAGGCCTTTGCCCAGCAGTGGGACAATATGGGCTAGCTATAATAATAATAATTTATGCATTCATATTTAATACATAATTAAGAAATCTCCATGTTTTGTAGTGTTAATGATAATAATGTTTTGTCAAGTCGTGAAAAGCGAAACGGGGACGGTTTACTCGTTTATATTGTTATAACTGATGACTAGTAAATAGAACAAGTTCATGCAGGGCTGCGTAAGTGACTGTTAAGTCTTTATTCTATTAAGGCTATCGTAGCTCACTGATTGGCTGATCATTGAAAATTGGTGTTTGTTTGTCCATATTGCAATCTTCTTATCGAAATAGTTCTTCGTCATTTTAATAAATACTTGACGTCAAAGATAATTGTTAATTAAGTACTAACATAAGTAATCGGATGGACCTTTGAGTAAAAGTGCTTTTATCTTATCCCATTGAATTTGTAAGTTTAGATTTCATGGTTTTTCTTTCATTTAATTTATCATGTTTGTTACAGAGATTTGATGTTGATCCATATGATTGACCCTATCGATTGATGTCATAAAAGTACAGGAAGTCATTTTTTCGAATTTTAGTCGGTTCTATTACCGAGTGTAGCAAGCGAATTTTCGAAAATCTTTTAAAGCAGAATTTTTTCTTTTTAAAAATACAGAAATGTTTCCTTTGAGGAAAATTTGCTATTTCCAGTATTTAGAGTACTTTCCGTCCAAGTGAGGTTTAAAAATTCCACCCTATAATGGGTGTTAAAACGTGAATTTTTCGCTAAATGGAAGGATAGAAGAGAAGTCATCGCCTTTGCGGGATGCAGGCGCAACAGATGTTGTTATCAAGGGGTCTTGGAGAGGCAAGTAGCGGTATCGTTATCTATTACGTGGAATAACGACCTTTTTGCTGATGATTTTATTAAAAAACTAGCTGTTGGCCGCGACCTTCGTCTGCGGGAAATCATTGTGAAATATTACTTCCTTACTTGAATCGGATTTTGTTAACAATTTCATGGGTTTTAATTTTTTTGCACGGATCCCTAATTTTATTTCTAAAATATAAGTAGTTACTCCTTATATCTGCCAGTAAAAGTCCTGTCAAAATCGATCCAGCCGTTTCGGAGATTCGCCGGAATAGACAGACGAAAATTTGGAAAAAAAAGATACCGTTATATCATTATATGGATTCAGTAAAAAGTAGTTATTTTGAAATTACAATTCAATTTTATTTATTTGCACACATAGATGTATAGAAAACGTGCTGGGCAAAAGTACACACACAACAGAGCCAATCCACCAATTACTGACGTTCTGGCCACCTACCTAACTACTGTCCCTAAATAGAATGGCATACTATTATTAAAATATTTGTTCATTTAAGAGGAACTAACATGATTAGCATATTTCATGAGGCACTATTACGACGGCTAATCGAGTGTGACGTTTATTATAATTAAGTCAAATAACGTTTCGATAATAAAGAACAAGGCGACTCGATGGCGGAATATTTTATCCTTAAATAACAATTTTGCTGATAAAATGGAAATTTCTATAAATAAATAATTATGTAAGTGTGTGTGCGAAGTGTTTATGCTTTCCTTCGAAGATAAAACCTGTTACGCACTGTAGACGATCGTGGTCAGCGATAAACAAACGTAGCTAATTTTAGCGAAAAAATGCGTAGACAAACAAATATTATGTCACCAAACCAATACTTGTCAAGAAAAAACCGGCCAAGTGCGAGTCGGGCTCGCGCACAAAGGGGCGAAAAAATAATGTCTATTGTATGGGAGCCCCCCTTAAATATTTGTTTTATTTTGTTTTTAGTATTTGTTGTTGTAGCGGCAACAGAAATACATAATTTGTGAAAATTTCAACTGTCTAGCTATCGCGGTTCTTGAGATACAGCCTGACAGACAGACAGCAAAGTTTTAGTAATAGGGTCCCGTGTTTACCCTTTTTTACGGAACTCTAAAAACATATCGAACCCTAATAACAGAGACGTTTTTTAGGCTTTTATTACCTTCACCTGTGACTATGTAAAAAAAATCTTAGAAGTAAAATTGACCCATTTTCCCGGTTGTCGATTGAGCTGAAATTGCGTACATGTTTAGTTTGGATGACAAAGCTTGGTTAGCTCAGTGATGTAATTAGTACCTAAGTAATCTAAATCCAATATGGCGGACTCCCAAAGATGACGGACTAGTTATTTTTTTTGCATTCCCATGATATGGGTATCAAATGAAAGAGTTCGCTTAAAGCGTGTTTTTTCCTTTTTTTTTTAATTTATTTAATATTTTTCTTTAATCTCAGATCTGTTTTTTTCTTTCTTTTTTTCTTGGCACTACATGTGTCATTTAGATGTATAGTTTATGAACTAACGCAGGTTTATTTAGTACGCGTAGTACGACAGACCAGCGACCGATTAAGACACTTCTTCGTAAAGTTTGATTGGATCCCTAAATGTATGAGCCCGACTCGTTCTTGGCCGATTTTTTATAAATAGTCGTACTTACCTCCTTTTAACTAATCCGTGAGGCATCAATTTAACCTTGGCTCCAGTCAAATTGTACAGCCTGTGTTGGTAAAACGCTACCTTATCTATTTTCTCGTCCCATAGCGCCCTCTTTGGTATCTTGGTCGAAGTATACGATATCCTTAGATTGCATCCTACAAAACAAAACATGGGATCATTACTATGCATAACATCACGCCTGTAAACCGCGACGGGTTAGGCAAAGGTTTAATAAATAGTACACCCACAATTGGCCAGTTATACAATAAAACTTGGCCCGACCTGGGAATCGAAACCAGGACCTCACGCTCAGCAGTATCGCTTACAACCCCTAGACCAACGAGGCAGCTATAATTACTATGATAAGAAAATAATGCGATAATTAGTGAAAGATAACAGGATTAATAACTTCCGAGTCGTGTACAAACATTCTAAACGTGGAATACTTGTTTGTATTTTTACCCAAAAAGATTTATTGCCATTTGTGAAGAACTATCAAAGTGAAAGTATACGATAGTCACCTTCGAGCTTCATAAATGCAGTCGTTGTCTTGTTGATGTGGTACGTGGTCGGACTGTAATCCGGAACTCTGAAGTGGTTTACCCAACCCTAAAATTATAAAGTTTTTAATTCTACATTAGCCCTGGAAGAGGAATGGAAGCCCTTATGAAATTAGCAGATTGAAGTGTTACTTACCTCGTATTTTTTTATAGGCGTATGTTCCTTCACAGACGGTATTGTATAGGAAGGCGGCATAGCGCTGCTTCGATTTAGTTTGATCATTGTCGGACTGTTCGGCTCATAATCACTAAAGAATGTGTCTAGCAGCCAGCTCTTCACACAGCTGGTGAAATAAAAGAACCATAGGCCGAGCACGAAACCGTTCCAAATATTAGATTTCGGGTACACGAAGAAGCTTATAAAAATGAGGAATGTGAGAAAATACATGGAGAAACCGCAGAAATGGTTAGGTTTGCTTTCCAATTTGTTAAGTTTCAAATTGTTATTGCTTGGGGGCAAGCCGAAGGTCACATGCTGCAATGGTTTTTTTTCAGGATATATGTCTGAAGGCTTTCCAGTAGCTAAAGGAGGGTCCGTCTCGTTGATTTCGCTAAACCCGTCTAGGTTATCTTCCAAGGCTTCGACCCCTGATTCTACCTCCATCTGGGTTTCGTTGAGTAGCTCTTTTCTCACTTCATCCATCTCATTGTAGATAGCTAAAAACCGGTTGACGGTTAAAAATACATGATAAGAAAAGACTAATCCAAGTTTCACAACAAAGACTGACTTTCAAGACAAAAACTGTGAATATGCTTGCTGAACTTCAGGTTTTTTGTAAATTAAGGATTCCTATACTTATTTTTAACCGATTTCTAAAAAAGGAGAGGTTATGTATTTCACTAGCATTTTTTTAAATGTATGTATGCACGCCGATTTCTCCGTGATTACTAGTCCGATTTACGTGATTCTTTATTGTAGAGGAAGTTCGCGCGGTATCCCATATATTTTTTAAAAACTTTGCTTCGGTAGTTTAGGAGTTATTTTCTATAATGCGTATTTTTTATTCTTCGTCTATGTTGTTGATCTCCTAATATCTTCTAATTACAATGTAAAATTAATACTTCACAAGAATTTGTGTGAGATACCGCAACTACTAACTAACAAAAGAGTTAAATACTTGAAACAAAAACGTTTTTGTTCTATGACTTTTACTACGTCGAAGTTTTACGAGGTCCTTAAAATAATGGCTTAAGTGCTTAGTAACAAGCCAAACTCTTACTCACCAAAATTCTTGTGTGTATCATCACTGGAATCTGAGTTCTTGTGATCAAAAGGAACACTTGGGTCGCGCTCAGTGGCCTTAGCCGTCAGGGGTTGCGTCATTTCCGATAAATTCTGTATACTGCTCTCTAGAGAAGATACCTAGTAGAGAAAATACGACTTAAAAACAAATAATGACGTCATATAATTGCTGCATTTCACGACTTTTCAACTGTCTCTTTTATAGCTTTAGATTAAGTTACAAATTACAATGAAAGACATTTGTGAAATGCAACATTTTGTTACTTAGGAAATGCTGGAAGATCTGAAGATTAGCCATACTGAGACCAACAGTGCGCAAGACGAGTTTATGTAAGAGTATTGGTAGCAAATGTGAGCTTTGTTATAAGATAATCCTGAGCAATTAGGGGCAAAGCGAGGCGGACTTTTATAGTAAATTGGGAGCAATTTATAGATGTACAAGGTTTAACATAATAAACGCTTGATCTCCCGTGTGGTCTCTCGGACCATGAACCCGAACAACTTTTGTTCTACGAGTTCTTGAAATTGGACTTTGTATAGGAACTGACGCGATCGGCTAATCAACATGTTAGTATGATAAAAAAAAAAGAATTTCCAAAAGTCATAGAATGGAAGTTGTTCAGTTTCATGCTCTGAGACACCACACGAGAAGTCTTGCGTCTATTATGTTACAGCCTGTATAAGGTTATTTAAAAAAAATTATTGAAGTTATAACATCACACAAAAATACCATAATGTAAGATAAATGTTCAGGCTTTATTCCATAAGCACCACATGTTAAGCCAGTCATAGGCCATAACCGGACAAACTTAGCGTAAATATTATTAGCAATAGCATTCATAAGTATATGAGAAAATGCGCTGGATGCAGTGCAAACTTAAGAGCCGGCACAAAGACTTGGCGAAGCGCTGTAACACGCGGTTTGCATTGGCAAACAAATATAAACCTTGTTTTTCTTAAAAATAAAGTGGCTATTTAAATCCTAAAATTGTCCTAAATCGCCTACCCAAAGGCAGATCCAACGATTTAAATAAGGGGTCGAGAAAAACTGTACACTCAGAAGAGTGAGCTCGCATATCCCGCATGGAAAGAGATATGAAAACGATTTTCAGTTACGAGTGAGCGACAACATCAACTTCCTGCCCTTGTCTCATATTACTTGGGGTCGGTGCATTTTTTCTTCCATTCTCCCCTGTAAACCGTCACGCAATCTTTTACTCCTTTTTCTCTCATATCATTCCTCACCAATACATCCATTGTTTCCTCGGTCTTCCTCTCACTCTCCATCCATAGAGTAAGCGACGCCATACTTTTCAAATGTCAACGATACCGAAGCATGACCATTGTTTAACGTGATATGCCGAAACGAACGATCTAATTCATTGTCTAATGAAAGTATTTATTTTATGTATTTTTCAACCAGCGCAAGATTGGTATTTGTTTGCCAGTAGAAACTACGCAGTACTTCGCTAGATAAAGGCGGCAGCCGGCTCTTAGGAAAAATTAAAGTTTTTCATATTATATACCTAAACAAATACAGACATTGACAAATGCTTGTATGCAGGAACTTCTGTTTATCACTTACATGGTCTTCAGCGTCGATCGAGGTGGGCTATAGCAGTGTCATCAATACAATACTTTAGATAGTAGGAACTTGTCAAGATGTAATGATTTAATGAATGTGCATGTTTCAATTGCAATTTAAACTTTGAGAAAATATTTGTGTGTCTAAATCACTGGTTAAAAGTACAATTCCGAAAGCGACAACAGATGGCTTGATGGATTCTAACATTGCGGCCAGTTGCCGTTTTCAAAGTTACACAGAATTCACAGAAATTGTGTTGCTGTGGTCTGTCATTGCAGTCGCCTACGAAATCGCCATTTTCCAGATAAAACAAGTAGGTAAGAAAGAATACACATAAGTAGATAGGTCTTAACACGTCGCGCGTCGGTCGACTAACTGTTACAAATACAACAAGCGTATGAGGCCCATTGTATTGTAGTTAAGGGCAAATGTTATTCCTTAGAAATTGGACGAAATTGGCCGACCAATGTGTACAGAATGTTTGGCCAACTTACCTGGTTATCTGTATCTCCTACACTCTGCTGATCCAAGTCCTTGATTGCAGAATTTTCTTCTGAATCTGACATTGAGTTTTCTCTTGGTATTGATTTCTCTTTTGTATCTGATGTAAGGAAGAAAATATTATTTTAAGCATGTATTTCATTCTTAAATGTTTTTGTTACGTAGTTGCGTTTTTTATTAGGTTTCGAATGAGTTGAGACGAAAACAGCAACTATGTAACTTCTTACCTACTCATAATTGCTGTATTAAAAAAACAATACCTCTTTAAGTTATTTTGAATGAACAAGTTTCTTTTTTTATTAAAAAATTCTTCAGAAGGACAGAAACGGTTATTATTTTTATAATAATAACCCTTTCTGTCATATGGACATTAATTACTGATGGTCTTGTCTGGATAAATACAAAATTCATTAACAATTAAAATTGTCTACATACATAGTCCAGTACACAATGAGTAGGTATGTATCTGTGGTCTGCAGATAGTGCATGTGTACTTGGGTACGTAACCTACATTGTGAAATAGAAATACTTAAGATTCTATTATGACCTTGTACCTTCTTTGAAAGAACGGATTGTTATAAAATGCCTAATATTATTACAGAATGTTTAATTAAATACAGAATGTTTGCTTTAGAATTACGTACTGTAAGTACCTATATACAGGGCGTCCCACACCTATACCACACGGAAGGAAAGCACCTTAAATATTATATTTAGGAAATTTTATTGAAAGAAGACTTTATTTTGAGTGAGAATTTGTATTACAGAATGGATCAAATTTTGAGCATTTGATAAATTACATTGATTGTAAGTAATTATTAAAAATAAAATGTTAAGTTTAATGATCTTTTTGTATCTTTCTATTTAAGATGCATATTATTTGGGGAAAAAATCCTTATGATTAAACCTTTCGATCGTTATCATAAAACAGATGTGTTTTTTTCAGGCAGGCGATAATATAAAAATCTTTATAGGCATTTTATAAAATGAAGTCTTCTTTCAGTGAAATTTCCTCTATACAACATTTAAAGAACTTACTTTCCTTCTGTTTGACGTAGCTGAGGGACACCCTACATAGTAGAGATGATATTCCATTTTTACAAAAATATATTTATATCATTTTTTAAAACTTTTAAATTTTCATTGTTATTTGCATAAGATGCAACTATACCCACAATAACTGTGCTTTCATATTTTATATCATAACATGAGTATCATAAGCAATAAATTGTCTTATTTACTAATGAAACAATAGATCAGATATCAATTACAACACTTGATGGAGATAAAGTGTTGTCAAGACAGCCATAAATATTTTTTTTTGTTTCATACTAATGTAGTAAGTAATAAGTGGCGTGTTTATCATAAATATTGGTGCAAGTAGGGTATTTGGTGTCTATTATTGAATCTTGATTTGTTTGTCTGTTAGTGTACTCAGTCAACTTTTATTTAATAATAATTACTAGTTTACGCCAATCGCTTTGCCCGCATGGAGTTCAGTATTTGTCCCACGGGATTTTACTACCGGAATAAAGTGTCCCATGTGGTAATCTAGGATATAAACTATCTGTGTGGTATAGTCTACCCAAATCTGTTCAGTCGTTTGTACAGACGCCAGCGCATCAAGCTACCTGAAACTGTCAAATTTCTCCAATCAACCTTGAACCTAATGCTTTAGCGATAAATTTGAAAATCTATTAAAGAAATTTGACAGATTGCAGTGGATTGATGTGCTGGCGTCTGTACATGAAAGAGTAACAAACATCCATCCATCCATACTCACAAACTTTCTTATTTATAAAAGTAGTAAGATAAGATTAATATTTACAAACCAGCTGTTGCCCGCGACCTTTGTTCGCGTGACACTGACATTATTATCAAAAAATATTACTTCCCTTTTTGAATCGGATTTTCTTAACTATTTCAAAGGTTTAATTTTTTATTTGCACGGAACCCTAATTATTTTTCTAAAATAAAAGTAGCCTTAGTTAGACCTTATTACATCAGTTATCCCGTCAAAATCGGTCCAGCCGTTTCGGAGATTAGCCGGAACAAACAAACAGACAAACAGACAAAAATTTAAATACTTTCACTTGGAAGTATTCTCATAACAATTAAATGGTGCTGTTTAATATGATGTGCCTAATAGAGATCATTCTATGTGTATATAAACAGGAAAATAATATATTATCCATGTGTAAATGAACGGCTCTAGACTGTAAGGAACTTTGCAATATGAGAACAATGACAATTGCAATAATAGCTGTTCACACTTAAGTATAGTACGAGCTAATGTCCGCAACTCCACACCCAAGAGCGTATTTTGCGTACGATTTTTTTTCACACTTATTACACTTTATTATGTAATCACATTACAAAATGGTTGTCCTTCACTTGGTATCTTCAAAAGTAGTGCATCAAAAAGTTTTATTTTTTATTTTTTCTTCTCATCTGCTATCAGTCATCCCTGACTATCATAAGATGTGTGGAAAGATGTCACGTTTTTACAGAATCAGGACCAGTGTCCAAATTCTACTTAATCATGCAGCACAGTATCAGCTTTCTTAGTCTCTTAGTATGATTTGGCATCAAATGAATGTGAAAGGAGATTTGGATGGTTGGTTAATCCATCCTTGTATTTCTCTAGGTAGCCCTTCGCTTCTTCTAGGATCGTTGGGATTTCCAGGTGCTCATGGATTTCAGAGTTGCGAGCGTACCAGGGCGCCGCTGCTAGGACCCTCAGGATACTGTTTTGACTTCTTTGAATGCACATGATGTTTGATTTACTTGCGGAAGACCATAATTGAATCCCATAATATGTCCATATTGGTTTTAGAATGGAACAATAACCTCCAAGTGAGTTACTCAGGGTGAGTGAAGATTGTTTGCCTGAGTGAAGTAGCCAGAGCAAGTTCTTGAATCGGTAGTTTATTTCTGTTCTTATTTTCTTTCGGTGATCTTTCCATGTCAACCTACGATCCAAGTAGAATCCTGGGTACTTCACAATGGTGACTGTGGTAGAGGGGCCTGACCCAATTTGACCGGGGCGTAATTTCCATGTCTGAGTACAAAGCTGATGTGATGCAATTTGGGAGCACATGCCTTCATACGCCTTTTGTTTAGCCAGTCATGGGTCCTGTCAAGTTGATTTTGCAGCATGCTGCTCGCTATGTTGGCATCCTGATTACAGGTCAGGAATGCGGCATCATCAGCGTAGGTTGCTACAAATACGTCAGAACATTGAGGGAGGTCACTAGTAAATATATAAAACTGGACCCAGGACGGAGCCCTGGGGTGCCCCTGCAAGGCACCTGGCGAGAGAGGATCTAGCGTCTCGTACCTTTACTTGAAATTGCCTATCACTAAGGTATGATTTCATTAGCACGTAAAATGAATGGAGCAGGAGCAACTATCTTGCATAATACATATGATTATGTAATAGTCTTTTATGCCATGCTCGGTCAAAGGCTTCTTGGACGTCGAAGAAGGCTGCCGAGCAATACTTCTTCTTTTTTAGGCTTTGTCTTTGTGCGGTAGACTCGGTGTACCTGTTCTATGGTGGAGTGTTGCTCGCGAAATCCGCATTGGTGATTAGGTACAACTTGGTTTTCTTGTAGCTGAGGTTTCAGCCGGTTCAGGACGACTCTTTCCCATAACTTCGATAGTACTGGAGTAAGGCTAATAGGGCGGTAAGGTGAAATTTAATTTTCCAGCTTTCCAGGCTTATGGATCATTACGATTTGTGATAATTTCCAGAGAGCAGAGACATAAGAGGATCTGTGAGAGGATGAGGATAGTAAGAAAGACTACTCCCTTTCTTGGCAGCTCCTTAAGAATTTTCGGAGTAATCAGATCGAATCCGGGTCCCTTTTTGGAGTTCATCGTAGATATCAAGCTAGACAGTTCCCGTGGGGATGTTGGTCGCAGTGGGGCACAAAGTCGCAAGTCCTGGTTGAGAATAGCATCTATTTCAGGATTATCAGAAGGCATTGGCAAGGTGAGTGGCGAAAGCTTCAGACTTTTCTTGACCTGAACGAGCCCATGAATTGTCTGATCTGATAGGGATGTAATGCTCAGCAATGCGGAATGCTTCCCGCATTGCTGAGGTTGTGCTAAATTCTTATTTGCTTTCCAAAGGGAGTGAATTCCTTTAGCTTCAGGGGTTATTCTCTCTAGCCTGTGTTGTAGAGCATCATTGTTAGATTTCGCAAGGTCTTTGAGTTCCTTGATGGCACGGTTAAGACGGGTTTTGACCCCTTCATTATGTGATGTCTGCCAGATTCTACGAAATTTTTAATATTTACTCAGGGGTGCTGATCCTCGCTGCCACTTGTAAAAGATTGCTGAAGTACAAGCACGCGTCGTCTACGTCTTCAGGGGACTTCAGAGGTATGTTGATATTAATGTTGTCTTTAAGGTACTCTCTAATGTTATTACAATCGGTTTTACAATTGTAGAGCTTGGCATAATTTGAGTTACATTTTGCAGTCGTTTTACTCAATCTTAGTATGATTGGGGGGTGGTCTGAAGACCCGTCTAGGCTAGATTCTATTTGGGTGAATTTGTTGCATATGTTTGTTGAGACAAAGAAGTCAAGGAGGTCAGGTATTTGTTAACATCCGTAGGATAGTATGTAGGTTCACCTGTGGACAGAGTTGACATGTTATTTGCATCAATACATTTTTTAAGTTCACAGCCCCTGATTACGGTGAGTCTAGAACCCTAATTCGTATGTTTGGCGTTCCAGTCGCCACCTGCTTCAAATCTGTTGCCTTGCTTCTTAAAGATATCATTGATTTTGTGTCTAGGAGGGCAATATACCGCCAAGATGTTAATAAGGCCTGATCGATCTTCTACTGCTTTAGCCGTGGATTTTAGCTGTTCTGTCACAAAAGGATCCAGTAGACAGTGTTTGATGGTGTTTTTTATTACAATAGCACTGCCTCCATGTGCTCGACCGTCCGGATGAAAGGTAAGGTACACGCAGAACCCTGGAAAACGTATTTGACTTCTTACGGTTGTGTGTGATTCTGATATCAGGCATTGTCGATCTTGTTTTCTTTTAGGAAACATAAATACAAAAACAAATGCCATTGATGTTCCGGGCTGCTATGAATAAGTAAGTCATTTTGTAAGCTTGGTGACGAGGCTGGTGATTAGACTCACTAAGGAGCCTATTTGTTCGGTTAAGAGGTCCATCTTTTCGCTCTGATTGATTAGAATATGATGTAGTGTCTGATCTGTTGTTGATGAGTTTGTGATAGGTCATGGGTTGTAGAGTTTGGTCCGGATATTGCTTCTGCATACGATTTCTCATGCGTGTTTGTCGGGGCTCGTATGTTGAAGGCAGATGTAGTAAGTGGAGCAGCCGAGGCGTTTGTAGTAGTTTGGTTAAAAACCCTTTCTCATGGAGTGCGGCTTTTGTTTTTCCGAGCTAAGCTCTCTTTATAGACCTCACAGCCTATATAGTTGGCTGGGTGGTCATAAGAGCATAGTGCGCATATGGCTGGTGTGGTTCTATCTTTCTTTGTGCATTCTGAAGTTTTGTGACCTCCCCATTTGACACATCTATGAGGTCTCATGCAATTGTTCTGAGAGCGCCCATATTGTTGGCATCACTGACACTGAATAATACTTTTAGATTTGCACAAGTCTTCTATTTTAACTTTTTATAATAATATATTGGATGTTCTTGACCTCGCGATTGTGAATACTTTGTATGACATTCACAAAGAAAGTCGATAACAAGGAATTAATTATCTCGCCAACGATTTCATTGTTGGAGGCTTCAACTGCTTCCCTTATAGCTTGATGAAGGGTAGTGTGGTGCAGGTCCTTGATAACAAAGCGGTAGCACTTAGCATCTTTGGTGTCTTTTGGTCTGAACTATGTCCAATAAGTCCATTTTCTCTTATGATTTGAATGGTTTTTTTATAGACTGTTGTGTATATCATAACAAGTGATGCTGTTCTTGTTCAATATCCGGTATTCAAATTCAGGTGGGCTAATGACCGTCTCTATCAGTTTGGTTAATTCCATTAGATCTTCTATCCTAAACAGTATGATTGGTGAAGGCTTACTATCTTGCTTGAGTTGGCCAGTTTCATCCTCTTTCAGGTCGATGGGTAGGCCAGCAAACCTGTTTCCTGTCTGGGCAGGAGGAGGTGAGAGCTCCGTGACCTTTCATTTTTTAGATGATGGCAAATGCTGCCATACCCTAGCTACTCTTCTATGATTGGCATTTGGGAATCAGATGCTGTTTTGGCTGAATTGATTAGTGTTGCGCTTTGATTAAGCATTATAGGAACAGTGGCTGTACTACATACTTTTTATTACAATTTCACTTAATTATCACTAACAAAAGTTTATTTTTATTGCATTTCAGAAACACTTAAATGTATTTGCAGTTTTACACTCAAAATTACGAAAATCTCCACCAGCACATTTACAAGTGTTGACAGTTGACAGCAATTAACTGAAAAAAGTTTATAGTGACAAGAACAAATTGCTCCTTACCTTCAACAGAACGAGTTTTCATATCTTCAACCGCTTGAGCAATTTTAAACTTGAAATCATGGAATATCTTCCATGTTTCATTGCTGCCCTCCTTCGGCTCCTTCACATCAGGAGTCACGTCAGGCGTACTCCGCTTACCCAAGCGGTTCAAGTATTCCTTCATTGGAGATGATGACACTTCCTTAGGCACAGCAGCCTTCACTTCCTCTTGTTTAGGTTCATTCGGTTTGGCATCGTCAAGCTTTTCCAAAACCTTTTCAGAACGAATTGATTTAAAATATTTGTCTATGATGGATGAAGACCTCTCTCCTCTCTTAGGGCTGGCATTCTCAACAGGTGTGCCAGGAGGAGGGTCACACTGTGGTGTTGGAGGGTCATCATCATACACATGATACAACTCCTCTAACTCCTCATTATTAGCATTATACCTAAAGGATAATGATGAATTTGGTGATTTACCTGAAATTACAAACACTGTTATACCACTGGCATTTTACAAAACATCGCATACTTATTATATTCGTTTACCCATTCTACATTCAGCCTAACTAAATTAACATTGTATACATAACACACTCTAAAAATAAAACACAAAGACAAGAACGCAGAAAGCTAAGAATTATAACGAAACACGATTGGTGCGGCGAAGTGGCGATCAATTTGTGGCTGATTGTTTGTGTTATCGTCTTTGTTGTCAGAGGAAAAACATCCAATAACGAAACTTGCACATATGTAATCTATAAGCTGATAAATAACCAGCCCTCGCGGACAATGACGTATACTGTTTATTTCAGTAAACAAGTTTCCTATTCTGCGAATACAACCGTATGCTAAATTTATTTAATTAAAGCTGTTGGCAAATAAATTGGACACATACCCACTCCAGAGATCTCCATTTTATTAAATTAATGATAACAATTATTTATTTAGAACCATTGTTTTATTCACATTAATCACAACAAACTCCTATTATAAATATCATAAATTATCTTCTAGAGTCTATTTCCCATTAATTTTAATAAAAACTTCCACCACTCGCTGAATCAAAAATAAGATTTTCTTGTCAGTCAACAACTGTCAACCAGTCAACTCCTCAACTAACGTCAAGTTGTCAAATTTTAAATGTCATTCCTTTCTTAATCGCTGCGTGTTTAGGCGATTAAATCGCCTCTTACAATATTAAGAGGCTATATAAGTCTAACAAATAGAGATAATCTAAAGTACAGACGCCAGCACATCAAGCTACTACAATCTGGCAAAAGACATGTTATGAAATAGCAAAGAGTATAATAATAATAGGGGAGTGAAATAGGCTTAAAATATTTATTTTTTTGAAACGCTTATGTGTGTTTTTTTTTATAGGGAAAATTATTAAGCCTTAAAAAAACCACACATAAGCGTTTCAAAAAAATAAATATATATGACCTATGTAGTTACGGAATTATAATCATCAAAATCATCAATAAAACGCTCTAAGTCCATAAAGCTGTAGGAATGACTTTTTCTGTTTTTTTTTTGTTCCTACGCCTTTATGAACTTGGAGGGTTGTATTGGTGATTTTGATGATTATAATTCTGTAACTACATACGTCTTACAGCCGCGAATAATATTTTAATCAACGTACAACCTAGCACTGGCCTACAAATTGCAAAAAACGCAAGAAATTTTGAATTTCGCGGGCTGGTTGGAGCATTCACCTTAAATTGCTTAGTGTTTAACATAGTGTAAAGTTTTAGTTGTGGATATGCAGATTTTTAGCTACATACCTATCTAGCAATTCATTCTTCTAATACAGAGATAATCTCAAGATCTATATGTGTTGCATTATACCGATATTGTTGTTTAGTTGGAATAGCAATCCAATTATCCTAACATGTCCTTTCTTTAGTAGATGCAAATGATTAAAAGTTTAGATTTCATAGTTTTCCTTTCATTTAGTATAACATCTTTGTTACAGAGATTTGATCCATATGACTGAACCTATCGATTGATGTCATAAATGTACAGGGAGTTATTTTTTCGAATTTTAGTCGGTTCGATTCCAGAGTGTGGCAAGCGATTTCTCGAAAATCTTTGAATGCAGATTTGTTTCTTTTTAAAAATAAAGGAATGTTTTCTCTGTGTAAAATTTGCTATCTTCAGTATTTGGAGTACTTTCCCTCGCAAGCGAGGTTGAAAAATTCCAGACTGTGTAAAAATATATTTTTAGAAACAAAGATTTTATATAAGACAAGAAGGACGAACGGAAATTGATATTTCAACATGATGTTTCATGTGAACCGCTAGTGCGAGCTCTAACAAACAGCCATTACCAGGGCGAGCACAAAGTGTCTTTAACAAACGTCATTCAATTCATACGGTGTAGTTCTTATAGCGTTGGAATTTCATTGTCATAGTTGCAGAGTAACAGATTTGTAAAATTGTCTGTGGAAATTGTTTTGAAATAAAAGAGGATGATGGCCACAGTTGAACCAAATGGTTCAACTGTGGCCACATGTCACGATAGGAGAAGCAGACAGCACTGTACAGAGAGTGACTAGTGAAATTATCGTCTAATGTCCAACAATGGTTTTCCAACAATATCGAATATCATTTATTCACAAATCACTACGTGAATTAATAATAATCGACTAAGCACAACTCTAAAGTGATTCAGTATAATCTGTGTGACACTGACACCAGTCGACGTCCTGTCAAAAATAACATTCGCGAGGGTTCTTTTGTAGTGTTTTGGTTTATGCGTTTATTACATCAAAAATAATGGAAATTACACACATGATTAAATATAAAGTGCATTAAGTTTAGTGAGAAACATGAAGTACTTATTTGTGATATTGTTCTTGTTTGGTTCGTACGGTGCAGGTTCTGTTGTGGACAGTGGTGGAAAGGTGAGATTGCACCGATTGCGCCGCATTTATTATTGATAGAGCTATGAATTATGAGAATACAAGGTTAAATTAGTTGTGTGTTGAGCGGTGTTATTGTTGTTGTAGGAAAGTACGGAGTTGTCTCGTGCTTTCGATGACCGGCCTCTGTTGTTTGCCACGTTAGGAGGCGGCATGGTCGCGGTGGAGCCTTTGGCGGGCAATATTATATGGAAACTAAAAGATGGTGAGTAAAACAATTATTATTTGTCATTTTTAGTTCATTTACAGCTTTTTTTTTATAGGAAAATAGAACTTATTGCAAGTTTATAAAGGAAGGAAGGAGGTTTTGATTTGATTTGTTTATCACTACTATGTGGTAGTAATTATTGCTTTATTTCCTTCTATAAGTCCTTAAAAGTTTACGATTACATATGTGGGTTGACAAGTGGTTTTTGAGTAATGCTTTAAAATTTTAAATGTTTGGCCTATGTCTGATTTATAAGTATTTTTATGACAACATCCAATAATTCTGCTAATTTAAAAATTGCAACTTTCCGTTCATTATCAGTAACGATTGCATCAGTTTTTAGTCACTTATTAGTCTACTTCGTAGAACAGATCTGTGCGGAAGCTAAAATTGAAAAAATAACAATAATCAATTAACACACAGTTAATTCCACAGGCTTCAATTTATGATAACACATCACTTGGTTGATTAAAAGATAAGAAATAATACCATATCACAGTAAAGGAGGATTTTATCCACTAATAATTTCTATTTATGAAAATAATTCCGAGGCCTAGATAAAGAGATTAAGATAATCAAAGACAAGATATTTAATATTTATTTAGTGGTCCTCTTTCTAGATTGATCCAAGGATGTTATTGTTTCCTTAGAAACAGTTAATCAGTGTAACACACTTTAACTTTGAATTAAAATAAAACTTGGGAATTAAAACATTATGTTTACAGGAGTATTATATCTGTTTATTGGTGGTGGAAATTTGAAATGCTATGCTGTAATTTGATTTTCAAGTTTTAGTCTTAGCGTTGAAAGTTGAAATTACAACAGCACACCAATGTCCCTTACAGGGTTTTATATTTCTGCCATTGATATTTGTGAAACTGCTGTTTTCTTAAAATGACATTAGTTTTTTTATTTGAATGTATTGTTGCCACTTTTTGATTTTATCAGTAAATAATTATCAATGAGTGTAAATGGGTTTTCACATTTCACATACAATTTTTAATATAGTAAGTAGATTGCTACTTGATGAGATGGGGAAGTCTTCTTAATCCATCATTCTATTTTTAAGTACTACTAGCTGTGGCCTGCGACCTTCATCTGTTTGAAATTATTTTCCTATTTGAATCTGATTTTGTTAACCATTTCTTATTCTTATTCTTTATTGCACACAAAATAACAAACATACATACAAACAATTACACACAACACAAACAACAAATACAATAAACCATTCATTACAATTTCAAGAGTTTTTTTTGTTTTCACAGAAGCCTAATACGTTTTTTTAAAATAAAAGTATCTTAAGTTACTCCTTATAACATCAGCTATTTGTCAGTAAAAGTCCTGTCAAAATTGGTCCAGGCGTTTCAGAGATTAGCCGAAACACAGACAATTTTTTTTTAAAAAGTCCATTAAACACACATAAAACACACACACACTAAACACACGTTAAAGCACATTTATAACAGCTAATATTGATTTTTCAAAAATCGAATGATATAATTTTAGTTTACATCAAAATCGGGCTCGACTCCATTGTGTATTTTTCACTATTCCCATATTCCTCATAGTTTCGGATTTGGCCATCCACACCCACTTGAAAAATTCACCCTGAATACTTTCATAATTAAGTATTCAGTAAAAAGCTGTTATTTTGAAATTACAAGCAGACACATTAATTTTATTTCTTTGTGTAGATGGCATTAATGTAGAAAATGTATTACCAGCCAAAACTCCCTCCCTCCCCTTCTCAGAAAATGTTATTTGTAAAATCAATCCATTTGCTGAGATATTTTATGTCATGATGGCATAATTATATTACTTAACCTATTTAACGAATATGGCACAGTTATAATAAATTCAAACATTTTATGAGAAATATGTCTGTTCCACAGGCAAATTATACAAACCCATTATAAGTTACCATCTGTCATACATATTCATATTTTATCTTCACTTCTGAATATTACAATTTATATTTATGTAACAGTGAGTGTTTGAAAGGTGCTTGGTTAGTGATTAAGTAGATTAAAAAGTTCGAATATATATTAATGGGTCAAAGATAAGCAATATTATCACCTTGTGAGTGCCAGCCATAGATTAAATAAGTTATCAGTAAATATTTGTGGACAGTAATTATTACTTTATTTATGTGCATGCATATGTTGGAATGCATAGACTTGTGTGAAAGTATCTAGAGTTAATAGTCTCTTCATTTTTAGGGTTCCGTACCTCAAAAGGTAAAAACGGAACCCTTATAGGATCACTTTGTTGTCCGTCTGTCTGTCTGTCTGTCAAGACCTTTTTTCTCAGGAACGCGTGGAGGTATCAAGCTGAAATTCATATCAAATACTCAAGTCTATGGTCTCTTGGAGCTGTGAAAAAATCAAACTTCTAAGTCAACGCGATCAAAAGATACTCCCGTTTATGCCGCAAATTTTCGACACTCGCAAGGGAATCAAAACCTACAGGGTACTTCCCGTGAACTCAGAATCTTGAAATTTGGTATGAAGCAACGTCTTATAGCAGAGATATAGGAAAAATTGCGAAAAGTATACATTTTTAGTTATATCATATAATAAAAATATTTTTAATAATTTTAAACTTACTACCCCTTTCCTCATGAACGCGTAGTGGTATTATATTGAAATTCATATCAAATACTCAAATCTATAATACCTTTCAGCTGTAACAAAATCAAACTTCTATGTCAACGCAATCAAAAGAAACAGGAATTAAAACCGCATATTTTGAAACTCGCCACTACTCGCAAGGGAATCAAAACCTACAGGGTACTTCCCGTGAACTCAGAATCTTGAAATTTGGTACGAAGCAACGTCTTATAACACAGATAAAGGAAAAATTGCGAAAAGCATAAATTTTTAGTTACATCATATAATAAAAATATTTTTAATAATTTTAAACTTATTACCCCTTTACTCATGAACGCGTAGTGGTATTATATTGAAATTCTTAACAAATACTCAAGTCTATAATATCTTTAAGCTGTAACAAAATCAAACCTCTACGTCAACGCAATCAAAAGATACAGCAATTAAAGCCGCATATTTTGAAACTCGCAACTACTCGCAAGGGAATCAAAACCTAAAGGATACTTCCAGACGACCTGGAATCTTGAAATTTGGCATGAAGCAACGTTATAAAGTACACATATAGGAAAAATTCCGAAAATCTTAAATTTTTAAAATTATGTCTATCACTTCTCTTCTTAAAGAGATGAAGATTTTTCCGAACATACATAATGTTTTCATATATGTATTGACAAGGTACCGTCAGCTTTCCACATTGTTATGTTATGGATTTCATTTAGCAATAAAAATACCATAACTTTTACTTATATACCTACAGGTTTGTACGGAACCCTCGGTGCGCGAGTCTGACTCGCACTTGGCCGGTTTTTTATTTTACTTTAAAATTAATTGGTGAGCTGTAATCAGTAGAGTGTTATATTAACATGTTAGTACAGGTGATAACATATTTGAGTATTGAATCATTTTCAGATTCATATTTCATACCCTTGTGCCAATTTACCAGGCAACACATGTTTTTTTTCCATTCTCTCATGTAATTAATAAATCCTAAATACATAGAGGACTCACTTTTCTGTCTCATTGCTATTTATTACACAGAGACCAATATCTTATACCATTCTGAAACACTTTTGACTACATCTATTACAATAAAAATAATGTTTTAATGAATTATGTCCAAGAGTTATTTTAGTAATACACTAGAAATCATCTATAACATGTAATATGTTGTGTCATCAATATTTAAATTGCGCGCCCTTCCACATTATTTTGCAATATTTACAATAATTCAAGATATGTCTCATAAGTTTAAGATGTATTTGTAACTGTTAGACAATCATCTTCAAAATAAAGGACATGTCTTCGAACAAGCAAGCAGTGTAAGGGACACGTATGTTTTTATTGCATGATCCTAGACTGCTTGCAGTGCTTTTTACACCTTGCTCGGTGTAGATTTATCATTATAACCTCTAACTTGTTTACTTGACGTGGTAACTAGTCGTGATTGTCGATAAGTACTACATAATATGTGTTTTGTACCACTTAACACAAAAGGTTATAAATAAACCCACGCATGTTTTATTTGAGTTACGACACATTATTGAGTATTTACGTTAAGCATTCAAAAGTAATGTTGACGACAAAGTTATGAATCAACTGTGTGAGCTTGATTATACACTTTCTGCTCTTCAAGTTGGCAAAGTGACTCATCACTCTAGTAGTGCAACTACGTTCATCTGCCAATCGTGATGTCCTTGGTTCGATGCTCGGGATTGTCTAAATGGCCATTCAAGTTTTTGGAATGGCAAAATGTTATCAATGAAAGCCTCGCCTAGGGTTGCTAAAATACTCAAAATGAAAAATAGAATTTGAGATAAAAATAAGATGACGTAACTAAAACCTAACCTAAAAATAAATTACAGACGCCAGCATATCAAGCTACCCAAAACCCAAAACTGTCAAATTTTCCCAATTAACCTTGAATCTTATGCTTTCGCGATAAAGTTGAAAATCTAATAAAGAAATTTGGCAGATTGTAGTAGGTAGTTGATGTGCTGGCGGTACAGTTTTGTTTAGCGAACTATGACATTACCAAATCTCTATTCTAAAATGTGGGCTATAAGTTTGCTAGGCTGAATTTGAATTGGGCGCCCCATGTGTCCAGCATGCATTGGGACATATGGGCCAGAGACGTCTGGATGGAACTGGGTGGTAGTAGGCGTGCGTCGTCGCCGAGGGAGGCTTGTAAACGCAAAAGCTTTATGGGTTTGGGCTTAAGCTTTTGAGCGGTTATTGGCTGGAGAAAGCCACGTACAAGGGATAGTGGAAAACTATGGAGCAGGCCTTTTCTCAGTTGTGGGACACGCACGACAGGTTGATTTAAAAAAGATCTATTGACAGGACACCTGCAACCCTAACTTTTGTGTCGCTTATCATACTCTTTTCTGTTTCTCTAGAACCAGTAGTAAAAGTCCCGAACCAGCATGCAGACCTGATGCCCCAGTTTCTCCCAGACCCTCGGCATGGCACCCTCTACATGTACGGACCTCGAGAAGACCAGCAGATGCTGAAGAAGTTGCCATTCACCATACCGGAGCTAGTCGCGAACGCGCCGTGTCGGTCTACTGATGGTATTCTTTATACTGGGAAGAAGAGTGACACGTGGTTTATGCTGGATCCTTTAACTGGATCGAGAGAACATGTTTCAGGTATAGTTTAAGTATTATCTTTTAGTTTATGGTTACTAGGACAGTGTAAGGAGCTTCGCTCCGACGAGCTAAGGCATCCTTGTCTGTTTGACAATGCTGGGCGAAATCTTATACTTTGGTTTCCGAATTAAGATTTGCCTAAATGATGACGGGTCTTAAAGAAGGTAAGTCTGTCTAGAGTCTTCCGCTGTCTACTCTGTTGCACGTCTTCGGTTCTGGCTAGGGCCAGACTGGTGGACTGTAGCTTGACGTGTCGCGGTGTTCTTTTTTTTAAATTTTAACTTTTTTATTTGTACTCACAACGACACATCGTCATCATTATCATCATCATGATGTGTCGCCGTGTGTTAAATAAATAAAAAACAAAATCAGTTCCAATTCGCTCGTCTATATTTCCGTAACAAACTAACATGTGTATATGCTACGGTTTCATACACTAGAACAGCATAATTATGTATAGGCTTATCGACGAACGGTAATTACGGTGCGGGTACGGACATGTGGTCCATATGACGTGTTTCTATCAAAATGTAGATAAAACTGCAGTGATTCGATATCAAATCGGAAACTGTGAAATTATGTGGGCGTTTGTTAATTCTACCTAACTAGGTTTTGCTCGCGATTTCGCTCTCTTGGAGGTCCAAATTAATCCCACGAGAAAGTCCTAGCAGAAAAAAAATATCTTATGTCCTCACTCAGGTCATGGTCTAGATATTCTGAATACCTTCATCGAAAGCCGTCAAGGTGTGACAAACAAACTCACTTTTACACTTATCCTACTAATATTATAAATGCGAAAGTTTGTGAGTATGGATGGATGGATGTTTGTTACTCTTTCACGCAAAAACTACTGACCGGATTTGGATGAAATTTGGCACACAGATAGTTTAGTTTAGTTTTGTATTAACACATAGGATACTTTTATCGCGGTAGTGCGATCCCGTGGGACAATTGCCGAACTTACGCGGGTGAAGCCGCGGGCATGAGCTAGTATATAATATAGTTGGATTTTAATTTATACCAAAAGGCCCTTTCAACACACATCTTTGTTCTAAACGCGTTGATCCGGTAAAAATTTGTAGCAAAAGTTACCGAAGTGTAAAATAGTAGTCATGAACAATTAACGGATGGTTCGAAATTCAAGCGTTCGAAATTCAAACGATCGAAAGCAACAGCCAGTGACATAGTTAAATGGAACATAACTTTTTGCTGAAATCCGACGACTTTCGAATGTTCGCTATTCGGACGGATTTTTCTAAATTAGTCTATTGAGTGCTGTCTCGTTGATTTAGTGTTTGTAAGCGCTACTGCTGTATTTGAGATACGTTTACCAGGTCGAGCAATTTGTTACTGGGTTTTTTCCAGAAGGTAATTCCTCAGTTGTGACCTGGAGTCTTTTTCTTTGTCTCGATGGGAATACGCTGTGTGTATACCCCACTATGGGTACAACTCTGCCTAACCCTTCGGGAAAAATAGGCGTAATGTTATTAAGTACCGATTTCATCGATGACAAAGCTATTCGGCTCTGTTATCTTACCACCCTTTGAAATACTTTTACTTTCCTTTTTAAGTCGCTTAGTTGTCAAATAACTGATGGTGATGAATGATTTATAAATCAACTAGCTTTTGCTCGCAGCTTCGCTCCCGTTATGTACGGAATGTACTCACGGGAACGTTTTAAATGTAGTCTATAACACTCGGGAATAATTTGCATAGTTTCCTTTTATTGAAAGAATTTTAGGAATCGGATCAGTAGTTCCGAAGATTAAGTACACCCTACATATAAACTTACAAACAAAGGACAATGACCAAAGTTGGTACCAAAAAGTCTCGCGCCTCAAAACCAAAATATTATAGTAATTAGTTTCATATTTTTTTACGGCATTACGCGTCGGGGATTTGATTTTTGAACTGGAAATATACTTTTCGAGTTTAAAAGTATGAATATTGTTTTACTCCCTTTATATGACGTTCCGTTTCAACTGAATATAAACGACGTTCCGTTTCAATTGAACAAACCCTTGTCTGTCGAGCGGACTCTAAAATTAATTACAATTAAGTAAGATCAGTACACCAAATCGATTTAGTTTGGTTTATTGCTATTTGCAACAAAATAGATTTTCTCAGCCTAAAGATTTTGATTTATCGATTACATCCCTAAATCCCGACTAGTTTATAGCACTTACTATACTCTATGGTTTATAGTTATCTTATCTGTGGCATCTGACATTTGTACTGTACTGACTGACTATTGGCAATATAAAGGTCTAAAATAAAATCGAGTTTCAGTCAAGCATACTGTGGATGTTACTTTAACTCGTAATTCTTACTAATATTAGTGTATTACGCTGTTTTTAGAGCAATAATGTAATGTATGTGTGTTAAAATACGTCGTTGGTAGCGTCGAAAAAATAGACCTACTTTTTAGGTTAGTTTCGATTTTATAAAATAACTCTGAAACGCGGGTTTTTTTTTCAAAAATAATTTTTGTAGGAGTTAATACGATCAGTGTAGTCTATAAAAAACAAGGTTTGATTTTGATGCAGCATGGTACGGGATTCCATACTTCCATGAGCATTCTCTTTTACCTCTTCATAATATTAGTATAGCTAAGTCAATTTCAGCTCTTCATATCAGGCTTTTCAAAAGAGACCGCTATGGTGCCAAGTAGATGGATAGACCATCAAACTAAGATGTTTGTTCAGTTCACCGACCGATGATTCACATTTCTTATCACCTAAATATTGATACAAGACATCTCATCAGCACACAAAGATAGATAAGTAATATGATAATTTTTGTGTAACTAAACGATAATGTAATTGCGACTCTAGCGGTCTATGGTCTTGCAATTTGCAAGAAACGATGTTCTAAAACCGTTGCAAGTTATCCATATACCATATAAGGTTATCCCATCAGGAAAAAATAAGGGGGATTAATAAAAAAACAACGGTTTTTACCTGGCTGAGATAAAAATTCAAGTTAAAAAATTCATGTATTTTTTTTCTGATTCTATTTTTGCGCTATGAAAAATTGTATTGCACGAGCATGCCAAAGTTTTTAGATTTAGTGAAAATTGTGCCATCAATTTATTTTCAGACAAAATGTCTCTCCAGCTTTTTTTAAAATAATTTTATCCAAATAAATGCCTGATGACTGCTTTAAAGTATGTAATTGATAGAAGGGTGACCATGAATCAGTTATGAGATATCCATCCTTTTTATCCATCATCAAATTATGGGCCTATACCCGGCGACACATCAAGCTATACATTTCCAGTTTAACCTGACCTCGCTTTTTACGAGCTTTCCGTACAATGAGAGATTAGCTTAATTGGATCTTGCATACCTTGATTGGACGTCGTGCGTACAAACAAATCATTCGTCAACAAACCTTTTTTGATAACAACTCGCCACATTCTCCGTTGTACTACTATGCAAAGTGTACATTTCTCCCTCTGTTATAGGTTTCGACAAGTCAAAGATTTTCAAGAATTCTGATGACAATACATGTACTCCGGACAAGAAGAGAGGAATCTACGTAGCAAGAACTGAGTACAATATACTGATGCATGATTCTAAGAATCAGAACCATAAATGGAATGTTACATTCTTTGATTATACGTCATTGGCTATGGGGAAAGAGATGCTGAATGATTACGGTAAGATTTTTTTTACTTGCTGTATTTTGGAACACTCTTTATTGAAGTGTTCTTACAGTATTCTAACTTGCATATTAAAATTAAAGCAGGTGTATTACATCATCCTGCATTAATAAATGGCAGTATCTTTATTTCGACTCGAAAGTGATATTTTTAATCCACATTATAGACATATTTATTTCAAAGATAATTAAATTATTTACAAACTACAAAACTATAATTGAAAGTGATATTGAGTCAAATAAGAGCCATTTTCAGGAATAATATCTAAAACATTACTTACTAAGTTTTATTTTAATTTAGTTACTAAATTATATTTTGGACAGTTATGTTTGTAGTTACTCAAAAATCAATTGTATTTTCATTTTTAATAAAGTTGATACAATTCTCGACGTGAAAATAATACCTTCAATTGAAAACATGAATTTGAATACCACTTACACCGCACTTACTGTTGTGATACACTAAAACAATCATCTCATTCACGGCTTACTTTTGTTAAAACGTGTATTTTAATAACATCGACATTAACCTTCTGTAAATATCCGTCAAATGTGTTCCACAGACGACCGAAGGTTGTCTTTAGAAAATCGCTTTTAGGGATAAATAAGACCGCTCATCGTGTCACCGTATTACCCTATTTTATCTGTTAACCGGACCCTTGACGAAGCCAAGCATTATTTACATCAAACTAAGTAACTTTACACATAAATTAATGCTGGGAAATTACTTTTTTGGGGTGAAAAATCACGTTTTACGGTAGGGCTTAATGTTAATGCACTCAAATCGTTGTGCTGATAATAATTGCATTGATTAGTACAGGAGTCATTGATGTATCTATACAAATAAATGAAATTGGAGTGTCTGTTTGGAATTTCTGTTTTTTTTTTCTGTTTGTTTCTTTTTACTGAATGCATATGAAAGAGACAAATAGGGAGATTCAAATAGGGAGTTATATTTTTATAACCACGCAGATGAAAGATGCGGGCATCGGCTAGTTTAAAGTAAAGTGAAAATTAAAAAAATGCGCTTTAAAAAAATACGTGAAAAAGTTGGAACTTTGACGTCCCATATCCTCAATAAATAGAAGGTTCCCAGAAGGTATGGTCAATTATGGGGACAACAAGTGCCGTACGGCTTCGTTAAGGGTCTTTTTATACCCATTATAGTGTACACAATATAGAGTATTCTATTTTATTCCTCAGGCATTATCCACTTCACATCGACCTCCAACGGCCGAGTGATGTCCTTCGACCGCAAGACGGGAGATCTCGTATGGTCCCACAACTTCGAGACGCCAGTGGTCGCCGCCTACTTGTTAGACAGAGACGGACTTATCACTGTTCCTTTCAACTCTATTGGCGATGATACGCTGGACCATATCATGGAGGATGCTACGACTTTAAGCAATGGACAGGGGATCAAGAATTCTAATATTGAGTTGTAGTAAGTATTATATATTATGTTTACTGGCTTTCGCTCCGGCGGCTTCGTCCGCATGAATGCAGGAAATTATCTCACGGGATTAAAAAAGTGTCCTCATATTACATGTACCCATATCAAAATTTATCTGTGCGACAAACATCCAAATCCATTCAGCACTTTAGGCGTGAAAAGATAACAGATAAGCCTGGATTTTGTAGCTGTCTGTTCTTTTTGTTTTGGGGGAACTGACCAAATGGGTAGAACCATAAGGTAGACTTAAACTTCCATATCTGATCTATGAGTCAGTGTTTTTTTCATCATAGATTTATTTTATCTTTGGACGAGACCCAAGAGACCTTATGATTAGGGTTGGTAGATGGGTTCCCTTTTTAATTTATTGTTATTCTGACTATGGGCGTTTACTTGATAATGAACATAAACATACCCTTAGGAAATACAAATGCGATGTAAAAAAAAAACCCAGTAGTGAACAGACAGTTGTCGATCTGTTTTTAGGGTTCCGTACCCAAAGGTAAAACGGGACCCTAAGGACCCGGGATTACTAAGACTCCGCTGTCTGTCCGTCTGTCACCAGGCTGTTTCTCATGAACCGTCCGGCTGTATCACAGAAGATGTATTTCTGTTGCCGCTATAATAAAAAACACTAAAAAACAGAAAAAAAAATATTTAGGAGGGGCGCACACCAGACATGATTTTTTTTGCCGATTTTATAGGTAACTCTGTCTAACTCAGAGTGGATACAGCCGTAGATACAGCCGAGCATACACATACAGCCGTGATGTAACATGTACCTATGTGATTTTTCCGTTATCACTCGTAGGAAACTATTTGCGGATTGTAGTACTCAACATTGCGCGCTAGACTATCGACACTAATGTACGACGGTAATGAACTTGTGGCTCGTAGTCTATGCTCCATACCGATATAATCGAATCGATAAACCTCGTTTTGGAGCGATAAAAGTTTACGTTTCAAAGGTAGGCTTAAGTACCTATATTGGTTAGTTATCTTTTGATGGTTTGGTCATGTTGAGAGGACGAATGATAGACGGCTAATCATAGTACATGGCAGATGTGAGAGCCAACGCCGGGACGCCCTAAAATAACATACACTGACCTTATCATTCATGGTCTTCATAAGGGTCAGGTGCGTAGTACTCGCAACTGGCGTGCGTCTATGGCCAGATGTATGAATGTGGACGAGGCGAAAGGAGTATGTCAGCATCGTTGAGGTGGCGTTCTGTGGTTTCTGCCTACCTTGCACGGGAATTAGGCGTGAGTAAGTTATGTAAGTATGAAATATTTTTGCTATCGATGTTTACGGTATGTATTAAATATACGCGTTTACCTCAAGTAGGTACCTACATAGTACTCGAAGCCGAGAATAACGATCGCTTATAACTGAAAGACCACTATGGACTAATTATGGATAGAGGTCATCGAAGTAGCAGCGAAAAATATGATATAGCATCAAACATCATTTCCTAGTCCTAAAGAATAGATACAAACATATCATCTGCCTAGCCTTTTTCCAAACTATGTTGGGGTCGGTTTCCAGTCTTACCAGTTGCAGCTAAACACAAGTATTTTACACGGAGCGACTGCCTATCTGACCTCCACATCCCAGTTAGTACTGGCTAATACGATACCTCTTGGTAAAACTGGTTATCTGAATGTCGGGCCACTGACTACCTGTAACGACTGTCAAAGTAAATTCACCGCCGGGACCAACATGTTTTCCGAGGCACGAAGGAAACTCGGTATGTAAGTGGTGGTCACCTATGCACGGACCAACCCAGGCAAGTGCGGCTTAACCTGAAGATCGACCCGAGCGGCTGTTTTAATACCACGAGCTCCTAGTAATGATATATAAAACATAAACTCACTCCTATTTCCTATAGGGGAAGGTAGAAACCACAATACGCCACCTTCTACGATCCTCACATACTCTTTTCGCCTCGTCTACGTTCATACATCTGGTCATACACACGCATGTTGCGAGTACGACGAACCTGACCTTTCTCAAGAACAGTACAACAAAATTTCAGTGCCGAATAATCCAAATGAACGCTCACTGAAGAACTGGGGGTCTAAGGGGCGGCCATTTTAGACCCCCTGATTGTTTGATTATACTGCATTGATTACTAAACAAGTACTTTCGAAAAGGAAACCCCATTCTCACAGCTGTGTGACAAGTTGATACGCTATTATCAACTCTATAGCTCCCATTGAAAGCCTTCGCAACAATCTCATTTAAACTAATTTATTTCTACGCCTCACTGACTTTATTACCGCGTTTAAATGCATTTGAATTATGTTGCTTTGTTTCCGTAATATTTTATGTGAAATTTAAAAAAAGATGTGTTGCTTCATATTTATGCCTGTTTACTGTTCCTACTCGAAGAAGAGTGAGTGATTTTATTTTTAGGCTCCAAAATTGTGACTAGTATATTTATTTCTTCACCACCTATAAACATTATGGTACGCAATAAAGAGTTGAGTATATTTTTTTTTAATAAAAGAAATAAAGAAAGAAGACATATTACTATTATACACAACAAGAAATGAGCACATAATTGCTTGTGTGATAAGGACTATGTTCCAGGACCTTTCTATAAAGTTTTTTTTTTTTCAGCCCCACATTATATGTCGGCGAGCACAACCACGGCCTCTACGCGTTATCATCGCTCGTAGACAAAAATACCATCACAATATCGACCGGCCATACACAGCCTTTACTCCTGGAAGGCCCTTCAGAAGCCGAGGTCAAGTCAGAAACCCCCCAATACGAGCCTTTCAAAAACGTGCACTACAAACTCAAAGATTTAAACATTCATGTATCAGCACCGTACCTCTTACTCGGACACTACAAAGTGCCAGAGCTGACCACGACATGGCTGCCTCAGCTACCGAATTCAAACTTCATAAACGTGCATAACTCACAGAATAGTGCCATCAAACTGATTAACGGCCAAGTCCATTCCGAAGGCGAGAATGACGTCGAAAACGAAACCAATTTGAAGTCGAATTCGAATCCTAATTCGATTTCGGTATCGGTGCAGACTGAAGACCTGTTCGAAGGGTTTGACTTCAGACCTGACCTATGGTACAAGCGAGCGTACTTGTGGTTTCATCAGCAGGAGAATCAAGTGCTGAAAGTTGCACTGATAATTCTAGTGGGATTGGTGATCACCATGTTCTGGTATCTTCGATATCAGGTAAGCGGTATTAGATAACTATGTAACGTAATATGTAGAAAATAAATAAAATGCGTGGTTTTATCGCCACGTTGCCGCCTTGTTGGAGCCAACACGCCGGTTCCAACGTGATTAATATTTATGTATGTATTGCATTTATTTTTCTTATCTTATATGGCTGTACTGTATGCTATTAAAATTTACATTGAAATTTTGGTGACGGATCAAAGTTAGAATGTTGGTTACTTAATAATATAACGGTATATTTAACTGCTAGTTAAAGTTGTTTAAAATTGATAGATTTATATTTCTACTATGGTTCTGGTTAAATGCATTTCCTTAATTCTATGTAGATGGCATTTACTCTGTATTTAATGACGATTACTACTGACCGCTGCATTATTGAAAAATGTCAAGGTTCCGTTTTAATATTTAAAGGTCGAGATTGTATAAGCATAATATTATTATGTATGATTTATTTTTTACAAGAAATACGGAGATAACTGATTTTCCAGTATTGTTTTCTATGATAATAGGACGGATAAATGTTTGAATTAAGGTGAATACGCCAGGCTACCCTGGCGTATTCACCTTAATTCAAACATTTATCCGCGAAATTCAAATTTTCTTACTTTTTTTTGCAATTTACAGGTCAGTGACAGGTTGTATGTTGATTAAAATTTGATTTGACTGTAACAAAATGTGGCTTTACAGAGTTATAATTAATCATTAATCGTTAAAGTCATCAATACAAGCCTCTTAATTTCATTTAATCTCATAATGTGAAAAATGAATGACAATTTCATGAAAAAGTCATTCAAGTTAATGACCAAACAAATACACATGTATTTAATAACTAATTAATTTGAAAGATTTATAGTTTAAGCCATGCGGCTGCATGACAACATAAATTTATTATGAAAAAAAAGAAAGATATCCGAAACTGTCAACTTTTTCCAATCAACCTTGAACCTAATGCTTTACCGATAAAGTTGAAAATTTATTAAAGAAATTTGACAGATTGTAGTAGCTTGAAGTGCTGGCGTCTGTATAATTGCCTCTACGTAGTACAAGTCTTGTTTTAAATTCGTACCATACCAGAAAATGCAAATTTCCTTAGTTTGTTTGTACAATTGGAATGTGTTGTCTTTAACACGAGCATGGATACGTCGTCTCCTGAATGTTCACTTTATTTAAATTTTACTATTAATAAGATTGGCATTACAACTGTCAAATATTTATTTTTTGTTTAAAAAAAACCCCAAGGTCATGTTTTGGGGCCAAACGTAGTGTTTTTCCAATTATGACAATATCGCTTTTTGATAAAAATTATCAAGAATATTCGTAATCGTACAGTTTAGAATTGTCTAGAAAGATACAAATGAAATTTAACTTTTAAATCCTCAAGTTAGTCTGGAGGCAAAATTGCATGTAATCGATAAGGAATTGATTGATTTTACGTTGATTAAAAACATTGAGAGAAACGTAAAAATCGGATTTATCGTTCTTTTGTTGCTTCTTATCACAATTGCTAGCAGTACCTTTATGTCATGAGGTTAATCATGATAAAAATAGCAGAAGAAATGTCTTACGACCTTTCCCTATTAAAAAGGTCATACAAGCATTTCATATCAAATTGATATTGTTAACATTATACAGGCAGGTCAGTTAATCGGCAGCTTTTTTCGTTTATGAAATTATTATATAATATCTATATACATAGTTTGTGAAACTGATTTATGAAATATTTAAAAAAAACATGAGATAGGGACTGACGCCCCGGGGCGTTAGTCCATGGGCTGCTATTTCTCCATACAAAAGGGAATGCTCATGGAAGTATGGAATCCCGTACCATGCTGCATCAAAATCAAACCTTGTTTTTATAGACTACACTGATCGTATTAACCACTCTGCTCGACAAGATTTTGACAGATGACACATCAGCTGACTCGGGAGGGGTGATGCGAATTGTCATGAAATTCAAGAATTTTCGTGAACATTCAGCATTCGATTTTATGATGATAAATATGTCACGGCAGCTGTTTCACACGATAAGTTTGTGTTAAATATCTTCAATACCGTGTTGAGGTTGGTAAAACGGCGTCAGTCTATTGCCAAATATGTGTAAAATACATATTACGGCACGCTTCCAAAAAATAGGTAACTTAGATGCGCTGGAACTAATGTACATAGACAAGTTTCTCGTTTGCTAAAAAGCTCGAAAAGGAAAAATAAATACAGTAACATTCTGTCTGCGTTCTTATTTTTGCTATTATTCATACATAATTTCATAAAAAAACACGATCAAAGTGTTGACAAATATTACTAAAAAACTATGTTGCAAGTGTTGCAAAATGACACTTCTTAGTGCTGACCGTAAACCCAAGTTCTATCATTACGATTAAAAAGTGGTATTCAGCCTAATCGATAATCGCAATGAAATCGAGTTTAGAAAAAAAAAGAGTTGAGACTGAATTCTTGGTATAATTTCGAATAATAATTAATCATTTAATTTTATCTTTTTTAATAATTTCATTTAGTAATTATTCGATGCTTTTGGTTGACTTCAAGAGAAGGAGATTTATAAATAATAAAATAAAAAACTAGCTTCTATGTAATCATTTTGATGATTATCTTTTTTCTGTTGAACTAGCAGCGTGAAATTTGGCAAGAAATAAGTCTCACAGTTCAAACAAAGAAAAATCTGAAAATGGATCGATTTTCAATTTAACTGTAAGTACGGACAGAACCTATGGCTAAATCCGCGTCGATTTTTTTGTTTCAAAATTTAAATTAAGAATACGCTCGCAATTCACAATTTTAAAGTATTTTAATTTACTACATCATTTATTGTGAATTTGGTTTTATAATATCTGGCGGTTGGATATATTTATAATGCTCAGGATCTCGGTAGACATACCTAATAAAAAATTAGTTTGATCCGTCAAAGATTCATTATATTACTTATTCTACAAAATTGTGTATAGTACGGTAGGGTTATTGTGTTAGGTTGGGACACACTATTTTTTGTTTAGCTTATTCTTTCCCACTGCTGGGCAAAGGCCTCCCTATACCTTTTCAACACTCTCGGTGTTTTGCCTTCTCTGGCCAATCAGTCAAGAACGAGTGAGTCCAAATCGTCACGCCAGTGTTTCTTGGGCCTGCCTCTTGACGACTTACTTACTGTCCTATATTTCGCAATCAGCAGTGCATAGGCCGTATCCTAAATAAACATTAGTTTATTTTTTCAAAGTGGTTCACGGTCCACTCTAAAACCTCTATTTACAACTGCAAGGTTCAGGTTATCCATCATAGGCCGTGGGCCGTGTCACTTGAGTGAGGCCGTGAACAGCTATAAGACAGAACCCTCAGGGCAAGAGTCCTACTCGCATGTCTAGAAATTTTCTTAAAAATACAATTTTATAGTTTTTGGGGTTGCTACACTAAACCAAGCTTGGTTTAGTGTAGCAACCCCAAAAACTATATCTACGCATAAAAAAATAATGACGATTAAAAGTATTGGTCGGAGAAGGCAAAAGATAAAGAAAATTGGGAAGCCATAGGGAGGTTTGCCCAGCAGTGGGAGAGAATTGGCTGATAAAAAAAAGTATTTGTAAATAGTGAATACCTAATAACCAATCCAACCTAACCATAACCCAATTTTGTAGACTAAATATAATTTATCTTGGTGGGAACCAAACAAACACTATGGCCTACCAAGATCCTTGGCGTTCTATATTCAACCAACCAATAGAAAAAAAAAAAAACAAGAAATAATCTAGTAACTATAAATACAATATAAATTGGAACATCGAGTGCATTCCTAATTTAAATTTTGACATTGATACAAAATCGGCGCGAATGTAGCCATAGATTAATCTGTTCTGTTTATTGTTGGGTCGGTTTTAATACCTACAATGCACGAAAATCTATTAAGATAACCATTATAAAAGCTTAAAAAAATATTATAACATTTTTTATTGTATTTTACGCTTAAAACAAAATTATTTTAATTTCTATCTATCGATTTCTTAAATTCCTTACATTTAATTACTCGATTTAATCGAATTTTACAAAACAAGAATCGATTGAAATAATCGCTTTCACACATCACAATAATTAAAAAAATAAAAATGGCCGTCAATTTCGAATACAAATTGAGTAGTGGTAATGATTATTACGTATTATTGGTCCTGAATTAGTAAATTACGCTAAGATCTGGGCATTTTCATGTTATTTATAATATTTGAAATTATATTTGTCACATTTGTTATCGAATCTTTATGCGTTTGTGTGATATAATGTGAAAAATAAAAATGTAAACACGCACGATTGGCGCGAAACTTCGACTTTAGATACCAAAATTCATCATTACCACTGCTTATTTAAATTGAACTATGGATGAATTCGTCACATAATTAAATGACGAGTTATTTATTCTCAATAAAGTGGAGTTTGGATGTCCGAAAACCACAATTTTTATGATTTTTAGCCTCGGCCAGCACTGCTGTCAAAATGGCGATGACCGTATTTACGGAATTGGATTTTGTAAGGTGAAATTAAGAAACTTGCGCGCTAAATACAGAAGTTTTAATGGCGTTGACATATGAGCTTTTTATCCAACTCTCTTAATTAACGCACACTCATAGTATTTGATTATCAGAATATTAAATATTTACTTAAATAATAAGGATGTCGTATGTCTTAAACGCCAGCCCCTTTGGGGGCCGATACCGAGCCAGCGGAGGTTTGTATGTCAAGCCCCCGAAGGGGCCCGTACCGAACTATATGGTTAACTAAGTACTACAAAAATTATTTTTGAAAAAAAAACCCGCGTTTCAGAGTTATTTTATAAAATCGAAACTAACCTAAAAAGTAGGTCTATTTTTTCGACGCTACCAACGACGTATTTTATTTAACACACATACATTACATTATTGCTCTAAAAACAGCGTAATACACTAATATTAGTAAGAATTACGAGTTAAAGTAACATCCACAGTATGCTTGACTGAAACTCGATTTTATTTTAGACCTTTACATTGCCAATAGTCAGTCAGTACAGTACAAATGTCAGATGCCACAGATAAGATAACTATAAACCATAGAGTATAGTAAGTGCTATAAACTAGTCGGGATTTAGGGATGTAATCGATAAATCAAAATCTTTAGGCTGAGAAAATCTATTTTGTTGCAAATAGCAATAAACCAAACTAAATCGATTTGGTGTACTGATCTTACTTAATTGTAATTAATTTTAGAGTCCGCTCGACAGACAAGGGTTTGTTCAATTGAAACGGAACGTCATTTATATTCAGTTGAAACGGAACGTCATATAAAGGGAGTAAAACAATATTCGTACTTTTAAACTCGAAAAGTATATTTCCAGTTCAAAAATCAAATCCCCGACGCCTAATGCCGTAAAAAAATATGAAACTAATTACTATAATATTTTGGTTTTGAGGCGCGAGACTTTTTGGTACCAACTTTGGTCATTCTCTTTTTGACGAAGTCGACGTTTCGGATTCCCGTTTTTTCTTTAGACAAAAAATGTCCCATTTTAACGGACGTACTTTAGAGGACTACCAGACATAGTGATATAATCGGTCTGAGCTGCAGCTGTCTCTATCGCACTCAACAGGGGCAGGTTTGACACAGCGCGACGGCAATAGTTTCTTCAAATACCTATTTTTTTAATTCCTCGCAGTCCCTGTCTCCTCTTAACACAACCACTCTTGCCAACTTCCGTCATTGAACGTATTCTACGAGATCTTAGACATCAAAGGACCAAAAGTCATCCCAAAATATCTTCTTTCCAGGCCCGTGAATTCCAGCAGCTATCACAAGGTGGTTCTCGTACCTCGAACGCTTCCACATCATCTAATGGTGAAGTTACCGGACAATTGGTGGAGGTCGGCGGAGGAGAGGTCCGCATTGGGAGGATCACTTTCAATACTGATGAGGTGCTCGGGAAGGGATGTGAAGGGACCTTTGTTTACAAGTAAGTTTTAAGACTATATGACAAAAGAAATCCATAAAAAAAATGCTCTTGAATTTTAAATATCTATAGGAATCTATGTATATTATAAAATAAATTCGTTTTTATCAACCGATTTTGATGCAGTTCACCACTATTTAGAATAAGAGCATTCAAATCGAAAGGGTTCATATTATACAGTTTTAAAGTAACATAATATTTTAGAAATCTCGATGTTTGTAAAAACCTTGCGAATCAGCGTCTGGTCGCCACTAGATTATATTTCAGGGTTGGCTACAAGTCAAAGTAATGTATTTGCCAAAAACATTGTAGAAACATTGCAGTTTTGTTATGAATTAAATGGTATCTGAAAATGACTCGTCTGATATTATGTCATTCATTCATAATAGTGTTAACATTAAGTAAACTTTTCCTCGTTCAACACCCGATTTATTTGGTTTTGAAACTTACAAGTGTCCGTTATTTTGTTTACAGAGGCACATTCGACAAGCGCGCTGTGGCAGTAAAGCGTTTGTTACCTGAATGCTTCACGTTCGCCGACCGCGAGGTGGCGCTGCTGCGCGAGTCCGATGCGCACGCGCATGTCGTCCGATACTACTGCACTGAAAGGGATAAACAATTCCGGTACGTATTCTGTAGGACGTAGAGATCTTAATTGCGTGTAGTGCAGGTTGAGAAGAATTTGCTACCAGAATGCTTTACATTAGCCGACCGCGAGGTGGCGCTGTTGCGCGAGTCCGATGCGCACGCACGTGTCATACGATACTACTACACTGAAATGGATAAACAATTGCGGTACGTATTTTGTAAGACGTGGAGATCTTTATCGCATGATGTGCACCTCTACTTTAAACAAATAGGTTCTTACGATCCAGATAATTCATATATGTCATATACTATTCTATGCCATTTAACCTTAAGTGCTAATGCCAATCAAGAGGTCTTCTTCCCCAACTGTTGCGTAATAAATGTGAATCCATGAACCATTTATAAAGAAGGAAACAGTATCATAATATTCTAGACTATCACTTCGCCCTCGACTTCGTCCGCAAAAATTGTGATAGCTCGGCTAATATGCATGATATGAATATAATTTATAGCCTATAACACCCACGAATAATGCAACTTTCTGCCTGTGAAAGATTGTTTAGAATTGGATCATTAGTTCCGGAGATTACCCCGTAACTTACAAACAAATATTACCTCTTTATAATATTAGTTTAGATGACCAGCCGTCGATACGCTTTCAGTCGAGTCATTTCATTGTAAATTTATTGTAATGATAAAATAGCTCACTTCTGTCATTAAAATGTCAGTTACAAGTTACAGTTTCCTGGCTCGTTATTCATGGGGCTTCTTTGACATAGTATTAATTCAACATTTATTATCTCCAGATACATCGCATTAGAACTATGCTCGGCGACGTTACAAGACTACGTGGAGAAGAAACTCAACTTCGAGTGCACCATAGACGCCGTAGAAGTACTGCGGCAGGCGACGTTGGGACTCTCTCACTTACATTCCATGGATATAGGTACGGATTTTGACATTTGAAATGCTTAAAAGTATGCAAAGCTGACTAGTTAGCTATCTTTTTGATAAACATCTCCGAAAATATAATAAGTGGTTAGTTATAATAGCGATAAATATAATAGCGTCTTAACGCACAGTTGAGTGGAATGAGAAATTTGAGTTTTTGCACAAGGATTTTTGCAATTTCAGGGGCTTTAAGTTTTTATGCAAAATCGTAATTTATTTTCTATGCAAAATTTCATCGGACGCACGGCTTGTTTAGTTCATAATTTCCATTCTTCTTTCTGCCTCTTCGTTATTTTGTTGTAATAATTTGTAACAGTATCTTGCACAGTCTTTTTTCAACTTTGTTGCGGGTTTTGAAATCGAATGCCATCGAATTAAGTATTTATATTATATACACCAAACGTTCATAAATTGTATATAAGGTAACACCGTTATTCTAAAGTGTGTAGAGTTGTAAAAAAATTGTTTTGAGGCTATGACTTCAGAATCTCAAAACTAAAGGAGGTGTTTCATTTTCGGCCGTAAGATTACATTTATTGAACTTAGGAAAAATATTCTTTTGTGAATTAAATCCTGATTTGCTGTGCGCAAAAAGTAATAATTCTTCCTATTATTGCCATATTCTATTCAACATAGCGTCTTACAGTTTGCATAGTCTGCTTTTGTTCTGAAATCATTTCACTTAAAAACATAATATCACGTTGACGTTAAATATGTGTTCTTGTTATTAATTATCATTATTATTCTCTTATACATCGTTTTCAACTAATTATATGCAAGTGTGATAATTTCACTGTAATAAAATATAATAGGTAGGTACCTACTACTTTTCTGGAGTGTACTTCTAACGAAAAATTCAACATGTCATTGTGGTCTGACAAAACCCATCAGTGTCAGTCAAGATAAAAATTTCTAGGTTATGTAAACGTCAACTCTACAACCTGTCATAGCTGTCATAACTCTCACGACAAACGTCAAACATTTTTAATATTTAAAGTGTGCATAAAAACCATATAACATTGTATAAAAAATGTTACTTTATTCTATTCAGGAGTATGTTTCCCAACTTTTCTGAAAGGTACAGGTTATGACCGGAGTCCCATACAAAAATGAAACATCTCCTTTTTACAACCTTTATGGACTACTTGCACCCCAGATCGCATAACACATGTAACGCAAAATGAATTTAAAAAATCGTTTTGTTTCTGACAATCGAGAATATTTGAAGATGTCAGACTGAGTGACATTTTAAATACGTTTTGTTATTTGTGTTGCAAGCTACAATTAATGACTGTCATCAATTTACTTATCAAGATCGATGATTTAAAGTAGCCTCGACTTAAAAGCGCAAAGGGGTCTGCGTGTGGTAAGCGCAGTTTGACATCATAGATCTTTTGATTGAAGCCCGTCCCTCAAATAGTACAGTACGAATAGTAACTAATATTCTATGCCTTATTTTTTTTCAACAGCATACAGTATTTAGTCACTAGACTGCTTATATGAGTTCCGTGGTTGCGTTTAAAGGTGCACCAAGTCGGTATGTAAGATAAAATTTACGATACCAATAACAGGTACTGGTTTTGGCCTACACATGAATCGCATAATGAAGTGGTTATTTATACAAGGTGTAACATAATAACCGCAATACCTCCCGTGTAGTCTCTTGAACCATGAAACTGAGCAACGTTTTTCTTGGAGTTCTTGAAATTCGCAAAAAAAAAGTTACGAATTTCCAAAAGTCACAGAACAAAAGTCGTTCAGTTTCACGGTCTCAATCACCACACGAGAGGTCTTGCGTTTATTATGTCACATCCTGTATACGCTTTATAAAAGTGCTTAAAACATGTCTTCGTCATTTTCATTTTGAGAGCAGTGCTTATGAATTAATTTAAACAAAGAAAGGCACCTTCCTGGGTCTGAGGCCACGACGCGTAGGCCGGGTTTCCATTGCTCATTTTGTGTGTAAAGTGGTATTCCTATAATCTTCCCAAGACTAAACTAACCCACATTTCCATTTCTCCAGTTCACAGAGACATAAAACCTCACAACGTGCTCCTCTCAATGCCGACGGGTGCTGGAGAAGTGCGAGCCATGATCTCTGACTTTGGCCTGTCGAAGAAGTTGAACCTGGGACGAATGAGCTTCTCTAGGCGGTCGGGTATCACCGGAACTGATGGGTGGATCGCTCCTGAGATGATTAATGGGGAGAGAACGGTATGTAGGGATAGAGGGATGTGTTAGAATAGCTCTGGCTTATCTCAAATGGACTAAAGTATCTTGAAACTATTCGTAGTCAGTTGGTTTGATGATTTGTTTGTAATCTAGGGAAAACTGAATTAGTAAGTTTTGAAGAGCATGCCATCCTTATTATGGTACATGGCATGGCCCTTTTAGAAGGGAACAGATGGCCTACCATGATATCTTAAAGCAGTATTGTTTTAAGTGGGAAAGAAATGCAGCTATACAAGATGTCTAGCTCCATCTCTTTCCCACGCTGTTATAAGAATATAACAATACTGCTTTAAAACGTTATGGTAACCCCCCAGAGCCCGAACAGATTCAGGCTTTCAATGCTTTTGTTCAAATCATGTTCTTTCTAAGTGTTAACAATGTATTATTAATCTTTTATTCATTTTCTTCCCTATGTTTTATATTTTTAAATACAAAAATATTATTAATTATCATCATATAAATAAAAAAACATAAAAATATAACATTTCAGGAAAGGGTTAGAAAATACACATCACAATGATAGAATTTAAAAAAGATACCAATCAATACTTCACAGAAGAATATAAATTCTTTTTTAGTGCATTTAAATTGAATGTTTTCTTTTGTTTCAGACGACTTCAGTAGATTTATTCTCACTGGGTTGCGTGTTCTACTACGTATTGTCAAAAGGACAGCATCCGTTCGGTGACATGCTAAGAAGACAGGCAAATATCCTCACTGGGGAATATAATCTAGAACAACTAGAGTAAGTTTTGATTTATCTTTCATTTATGTTATAATAATAATAATATCTTGGGACAACCAACACACCGCCATCTGATCCCAAACTAGGCAGAGCCTGTACAATGGCAACCAGACAACTGATAAACATACTTATATACTTCTAAATACATGTACTGCTTTATTGAATGCACTAGATTTAAGCACGATTTGTATACGGCTAGCCTTTCCCGACTAGCTGTTTTGATTCGTTAAACAAAAATCCAGCAATAAATTTATTAACTACTGATCAAGTCGTTGGTCAAGTTTGTTTACGAACGAATAATGGGGGCTTAAAAATGGCAGCTTTAGCAGAATCATAATATGTAGGTTAATAATATGAATTACGTTACAATTCGTAAAATGGACACAAAACACTTGATAATATTAACTGCGTCTGTTACCGTTTTAGGAATTTTAACGTGATTCATATTAATATCCTATTATGATTTTATTGACACAAAGAGGGGTCATCACGCACGGCGCGGTGATGGCAAGGGAGTAAAGCTGGGACCGAGTGGCGTCCTAGGAATGGGAAGTGTTGGTCGTCCGGCGTCGAGATGGGCAGACGACATTGTTGCCATTGCGGGAATATCCTGGATGAGGCTGGCACAGGAGCGTGGAGCTCGGCACAAGCAAAGAGAGGCCTATACCCAGCAGTGGGTGAAGTCGGGCTGTGGATGATGATGATGATTATAATTTTGCTAAAGCTGCAATTTTAGGCACTCTGGTCTTCACATTCGAGTTTGGCAAATGGATTGCGGATTAAAATGAAAGAAAGGTGATCCTGGTCTTCTAAATTACCTTTTATCCGCTTTTTAATCATCATCTGCCTAGCCTTTTCCCAACTATGTTGTGGTCGGCTTCCAGTATAACCGGATGCAGCTGAATACCAGTATTTTACATTTAGTGACTGTCTATCGGATCGGGTTGATCTTTAGGTTAAGCCGTGCTTGCCTAGGTTGGTCTGTGGATGGGTGACCACCCATTTTATATTGAGTTTCCTACGTGCCTCGGAAAGCACGTTAAGCAGTTGGTCCCGGCTGTCATTTGTATATCTTTGGCAGTCGTTACAGGTAGTCAGTGGCCTAAAAAGTCTGATAACCAGTCTTACCAAGGGGTATCGTATGACCCAGTACTAACTGGATAATACGATACGACCAACACTTCTCTGTCTATTCCTAGTACGCCACTCGGTCACAGCTTTACTCCATTGCCATTACCGCGTCTTGCGTGATGACTCCTCTTTATGAATAGTGTTTTAAACGCTTTTTAATATCGTTATGTAATGACAGTATGCCCAATTTATTACCTCTTCAACCAGCTCCAGATATTAATAATGTCTGTTTTGTCCACAGTAAAGTGTTGCCCGAAGAAGAAGTGCTGATAACGAAGATCCTCATCCGCGCAATGATATCAGCCCGTCCTAATGCCCGGCCTCCGTGTGAGACCGTGCTCAAGTACCCCATGTTCTGGGGCAAGCAGAGCATACTCAACTTCTTACAGGTAATAATATCACTTATGCTCTTAAGGCGAAGATTCTCATTTGTTTAATTTAATATGGATTTCAGACATTATCTTTCAGAATGGGATTACATTGCCAGCCTTGTTATGGACATATGTAAAGGCTGGCTTTTCAAACGACAGATATGTTTTATCCGTGGGATAGAATTTACGTCTGACAGTTTTTTCAGTTTTATTAAAACATCATACACACATCACATCACACATCACGCCTGTAATTCTCGAAGGATTAGACAGAGGTGTACCTAAACGTACATCCCCATTTCGCCAGTTATGTTTAAGTTCCATGCAATAGGGGGCGAGCCTATTGCTATCAACCGCGGACAAATCCAGACTCCGTGACTGCTACTAAGAAATTCCTGATGGAAAAACCCAATACCAATTTGCCCGAACCGGGAATCGAAACAGTTCAGATCGTTCATTCGAGTTTTATTAAAAACGATCAACAATTTGAAATTATTCCCCGTATCAAGAAATTTGGCGCTGGTAAAATAAGCTTTAAGTTAGTATTATTACTCCCATGAGTCAGTATCACTCACATTCTAGTAATTTAATCTAATACATTGGCCTAATTCACGGAAAAAACTTAAAAAAAAAAATTGGTTGTCTGTAAAGTCCACAGATATGGTAAAGTCGGTTTACGGACGATAGATTTACGTGATAACGTCATAATCATTATTTTATGTAATACAAAAAAGGAGTTAATTGAAAATTACAATTTTTTAGATAAATTAACATTTATTTACATGCGTTGACGCACAAGCTCAGGTGGAGTGGAACGTTGCTATGGAACGTTACTATTTTTCATGAGTGTTGCTGGTATTATCAATTTATAAGACGTTATCACGTCAAAAGATAAAAAGATAAATAGATAAAAAGATAAAAAGATAAAAAGATAAAAAGATAAAAAGATAAAAAGATAAAAATCATTATTTTATGTAATACAAAAGCTCAGGTGGAACGTTACTATGGAACGTTACTATTTTTCATGAGTGTTGCTGGTATTATCAATTTATAAGACGTTATCACGTCAAAATACCAACCAAAATTAAAATAATAATCCTTTTAGTCCAAATTATCCTAAATGGCCCTAAATTTATGTAAGTAATAAATTTTGAGGCGGCGGCAAATACACAATCATATTACGTACTTTTTAGCGTTAAATGATGGTATCTTGATCGATCTTCCTTGATTACTTGTTAAAATCGGACCTCTCTGTACAAGGTAATTCGTGGTCACATATTAGAAAAATAATATACTTGTCGAATTGAGAACAAGGTCCTTTTTTCATCGGTTATAAATGAATAACTTACAAAAACTATATTTTCCTTATTTACGAAGTTCTACGTATTTACGCCTGTCACATTCCTTGATAACTATTTACGACCAATAACGACATATATGTAAACGTTCTGTATTGTATAACACGGTTGATCATGCTCACACACGATAACAAACAGTGGCTAAATATAAAACAACTGAGGGCATGTGTACTCAAACCTGCGTCTACGCTTAAATTATGTACGTCTCGGAACTGCTATCTGCGACAATCGGGTCAAGCGCAGAGAAAATTAAGATCATTAATATTAAATTTGTTTAAAACCGACTATTACAGAAGTTCGAGGACTGACAACGTAGAGCACATTACAATGGGCATGGGTAATAAGACCATAGATGGGGATTGATTTAAATTTATTACATATAGGGATACCTCGTGCCTCGGAAAGCACTCTAACCCACGCGCGAGCCCTCTACGCCAAGCCAGAATTTCACCGCAAAAACCTACAAAAAGCATAGGGATTCCAAAACTATTTGTGTCATTGGCGTGCAGGGCACGCGCTTGCTTGTCACGTATATGTGACAATGGCGTTCAAAAGGTTAAGCAGTTGGTCCCGGTCCGTCATTGATGAACTTGACTATCGTTACGGGTAACAATTTTGCTGTAGGTATTGGGTTACCCGGTCAGATAGGCAATCGCTCCAGGTAAATTACTCGTGTTCAGCTCCTGTTAAGACTGGAAGGCGAATCCAACATAGTTAAAAGGCTGGGCAGACGATCAATGAAAATTCTAGTATTTTAACCATGAATGAGAGGCTAAAGAAAGTAGAACTGTGAGACTCAATGAATCTATTTTTAAAAAGTATTTTGGTAGCGGTACGTGAGCACTTAATTAATACCTATAGCTCATTAAAGGGTTAATAACCTCTTTTATCAGTGTTACGTCGAAGTAATCGCTGCTCAATTTCATACATTATTATTATTTAATTGTTTTCCTTGTGTTGTTCACTGAAGTTTTATTACTGAAGCATCAAAAGTCTTACTGCCATGGATATGGAGATGGATGGAATCTGAAACCTTCTTTGGTTTTGCCCTAGCAGTTTTCGTAATTAAAGAATTTTATTCGAATAATTTTATTTAAAACAGCGCAATAGAATTTCTTTTTATTCTAGTATCCATGGCTCAAAAACTGTTAGTTAAACTTACGACTATGTTAGTAAGCACTGATAAAAACAAACAACACAACAAATAACGGTGGATCACTGCTGCGACAACCCATGAGTAATTGCACAACAGCGACCCATATAAACACAGTCCAGGCGACTTGCAACTTACAATCATGCTCAGGATACTGTTTTTGCTGCCCCATACCCTGCGCACCAGGGAAGCGCATCTTTTACGTATTGTTGCGTAAAAACAATCCACACGCGCATCTGCGAACATCCCCGACGCTCTACAGAAGCGGGGCAGCCCCACCAGCATTCTAAACGCGTTACAATAGCCTGAAGGCAGAACTTGTGCCCGGTTTATGGTAATAGACTTGCCCTTTATTACATGGGACATAACGTGCGAAATGTGGGTGTATTATAGGAAGGCACCTCTGATTAATCTTTCGCTAATTTCAGGCGTGCTGGTATGTTATGTTTCATCACCATATCTGCGATATCAGCCGTCACAAAACTTTTTTGGTTTATTTCCCAAGGCAAAAGCCTCTTCTCATACAGTGATGACCATTGCTTCCCGTTACCATACACCTCAAACCGACGGCGCGGTTGGCGCTAGTAGTTGAGCGATGGGCTGCTGCGCTGCGTGTCACGGGTTCGATCCCCACTCGGAAAAAAAAATTGTATGGCCTACAGGTAGTTGGTCTAGCTCTGACGGTTTGTGTATGTGAGTTTAAATGTTTTTAAACGCACCCACGATACAGGAGAAATTCCTAGTTGGGTAACGTTTTTCTAAAAAAAAACCTAGCTTTGAAGTCCCTTTTCTTACTTAGGACGTAAGTGACCAAGTAGAAAGCGGCGGCGGTGGTTCCGAAGCTGCCCTAGAGCGGGGCGCCAGGCGAGTGGTGCGCGGCGACTGGCGCGCGCGCGTGTGTGCGGCCGTGGCCAGCGACCTGCGCGCGCGCCGCACCTACCGCGGCGACCGGGCTGCGCATTTGCTAAGGGCGATACGGAACAAGGTATGTGCCAGGAAGATGATGAGTAGCGTGATGACTACGTGCGTGTTTAGGTATGTAAGTGTAAAGAAAGGCAGCACTCAGGTAAAAATCAGGCAGCAGTGATCTCATCAGTGATTATCCTCAAGCAGTATTGAGACTCGGTACCGACTGTCTGCTTCCTCCAACGCGCACTTCTTCCGCTTATTGGACCAGCTTTGACAAGCGCGGCAGCCCGGCTACCTGTTTTCTATCTCATACGGCCTAAAGCTGTAGTAGAGTTTCTAGATTTTTTAAGCAAGCTACACGACGTGTTTAAAATTACCGAACTTATCGCCTTTTTTAGCTGCAAATGTCTAATGATGAATTTACTTCACACCAATTCCACCTATCAATTTGCTCGATATGGTTTTTGATTTTTAACGTTAATTTTCACTATACCCACGAAGCTGTTGCTATGGAAACTATTTATAAAGTCTTAAATATCCTTCCAACAGAAACATCACTATAGAGAACTAGAAGCTGAAGTCCGAGACAGCTTAGGCAAGTTACCTGACGGGTTCATAACGTACTGGTTACGGAGGTTCCCGCTTCTTCTACCACACGTCTGGCTGCAAATGCAGGCGTTCAGACACGAAGACATACTCCAAGCATACTACCCTCGCTCCTTCACCTTTAACAGAGAAGATGTCACAGAACTCGACGAAGAAGAAGAAATCCAAGATGAAATACCCGTCGAAATGTGCGATCCCGGCAAGAACGTTCTCTTCGTCAAAAGTCGAGTGTTCTTCGACGAGAACCAAGAACAGCCTAGATATAGAAAAGAAGGGTCGCCGAGAAAGCGAACCGATTGGAGGAGCGACGCGCAAGAAAGAACGAGACAGGATGATGTGCGATTGAGAGATAGACACCATTACAAGAAGAAGGAAAAGAAACGGGAAGAGATCCCGGTTTGGACATTGCCTCCGCAGTGAAGTGTAGTTTTAAGCGAATTTTTTACTTGACCAGAAGTCACAGGGAGTAGTAATCGGGTTAGATAGTTTTAGCACTGTCTATATCGAACTGTATACAGTCGGTATACGGTAGGTAGCGATTTTGGTAATATTTTGTGCTATGCATGCGCGTTCTGATTTTGAATTATGGCGCGATTATACTTGGTCGTTCGCCCGAATTATCTTTGTATCACCGTGAAGCGACGCCATCGGTCTGTGAAAATCAGAGGCAGAGATATGTATGAAGTAAATACACTTCTTTCACAGTTATTTTTTCTGACGTCACGTCTTTCAAAATCAGTGATCTTTATTCACGTTACCGTAAGGTTGCTATTGGCTTGCTGCTGCCACAGATAAAATAGCTGTGAAAAGGCAGTAGTGATTAGTTAGAAAAATGACATGTGTCAATTCCCAGCTGTGGAAATGTTAAAGTATTACTTAATGTAATTATGTTTTTTTTTTTATAATTTGACAAGTTTATCGGCTATTTCTTTAATTATAGACCTGCTTCGTTATCTAGAAATCATTGAAGATTAAATATTGATAGTTTGTTTTTGCTAATTTTAGATAAATGTTGTTTTTCTGGTCAGGTTGTAGTGATAAGAATCTAATTTAAAACGCACAAAATTATCGGTTTTGTGATGATTATTTATTTAAATGAATTTATTAAATATTTAAGGTAATTAATATAGTTAATATATCCCACAAAATGAAATGATAGTACTTTGTAAGAGATCTCTAATGTTTTAGCTTATATTTAGCATTTTTTGTGAAATAGTTAATACTAAATAGTGCGAAAGAATATTATATAAGTTGGGACCAAAAGAAAAGCTACATTACTGTACTTTTCAAATGTATTTCGATGCCACGTTTATACAAAATCATCTCATTTTGAAACAAAAATTCAAAATAATAGTTTTATATTATAATCACTTGGAAGGTCAATATTAACATTAGATGCTCAAAAATGTGTATAAATGCACAAACGGGCTTTAGTTTTGAACCAATAGAGTTTACGTTTTCGACTGCATAATTTTATTTATTTAGTTGTACAGACGTCAGCACATCAAGATGGTGCAGCTCTAAGTGAGATGTTCCGAGCCCCCATACATTTTGAACCGTTATATTTGTGCAGACCGTCACTCCCAACTAACTTCCAAGCCGCCATAAAGTTTGAACAGAACTATACCAAAAACTGTCAAATTTTCCCAATCAACCTTGAACCTAATGATTTAGCGATAAAATTGAAAATCTATTAAAGAAATTAGACAGACTATTGTAGTAGCTTGATGTGCTGGCGTCAGTACCTAAACAAAATTATGAAATGTTAAACCATAGGTGATGTCCTAATTTGGCGCCTAAGCCCGGTATAAACTATTGTGTCGGTGTGTTTTTTTTTTGTTGAACAGTTTTCGAATATCTACTTGGTGTAACTACTATAATATTATGCATTTTTATTAAAACATTTATTATTTATTACACGCGAACGTTGCTCTAATCTCTAGAGTATCATTTACTATTAAAACGTAAATGGCAGAATACATAATGATAAATAAATTATGAATGAAAATCAAATATGATGGTTTTAAATATGTATAATTTTATGATAATCGAGTGCTGTGTGGTCATTCATATTGATGAATGCCACATTCCTGATATACTCAGTAGGTCGCCTAAATACTATTTTCATGGTTTCGCCATGTCAAGTTCAAATAGCTCATGGGCGTGGTTTGACTAGATTGTTGTAGATTATACATTCAATACGTAACAGTTTTAAAAAGGGTCGAAAAAATTTAGATTTTGTAAAAAATCGTTTTATAGCCAATTTTGGTGACGCCTACTTGCAGATCTACTTAACTTACATACTTTGGATGGCGTTATCATGCGCGTTTATAAAATCAGTAAAATGTCTGTGTCTGTAGAATTCTAAATTGAGCCGACTATAAACCAGTTCAGTTAACATAATAGAACTCGGCACAAAATTTTATGACCCAAGTTAAGTGCTTAGGTTAAGTTATTGATTTCCTCAAACATTTTCCGAAATGATAGTTAGGTATCTACATAATTACTCTGACATTATCCTTTTAATACTGAACAAAACATCTATATTTATACATTTATCTATTTTTTTTATGTCCTGCTACATTAGTTTTGTTTAACGAACTATCACAAATTCACAATAGAATATTAATGTAAGTAATATTTATTTTCGAAATGAGATTCGTTTCTGGTGCTATGATTGTTATGTAAATATGGAGTGTAATGTAAGTGTGTGAAACGTGCAAATATTAATAGATAGTGCTAGAATTAGGAACCTTTTAAGTTCGTGAGCGGTTCATTATGTGGCTGACAAATATTGTAACCGCAGAAAGTTATTTTCCAATGCTCGACCATACATTGCTCCGCTGTAAATATGGGTGCATCGAGTTTCGGACAGAAAATAAAATTATTTTATCCAGATAAACGATCAAATCAATACTTTTTCTGTCTTTAAAAAAAGTTGGACACGATTACTGACCACGTGGGGCCCTTGATTCAAGCCCCAGGTCTGGTTAAGTGTTATCGGGATTTAACAAATGAAATTTCTCAGTAGCAGTCCTGAGTGACGTAGCAGGGGTGGTTGGAAATAGGCTCGCCGCCTATCACATGGAAACAACTGAATCAGATAGAAAATGCCTAAATGTGGGTGTAAGTACTATAACTGCTTGTCCCTTCGGAGCATATAGGCGTGATGTTATTGTGTTTTTGGCTTTGCAGGGCGTCGTCTCTGTCACTGATAGATAGGTAACTGTGTGTCAGTAAGTACTTAGTTTATTTCTAAAGCTCGGTGCATCTTATTAGCTACTTATAAATCAATGTAAAAGAGGAACCTGCAGTCGTTATTGGTTCATTATGCGACCGACTAATAGAACCGCAGGTGTGTTATCAAATGTTCGATCGTAATTCTATATTCGTGTGTTTGACATTCAGTGTAGGTAATTATGCTTGGACACGGTCGCGGTCGTTAGCGAACGATTGAATTTTGTAAATATTATTGTTGTAGTAATGAGTATTTGTCACAAGCGCAGTTTCAATATTTTTAGAGTTGCATCGCTGATCAAATTAAATATGTCATTAAATAACAGTTCTTCATCGCTGACTTCTATCTTTACCCCAAGTGTTTTATACATATATGTATATATAATTGTTTAACTGGTTGTATAGTTTGTGTTAATTATAAGGTTCAATGTAACGGTAAAAGGCACGATGGGGTTGAAATATCTATTTAGATAAAAAACTCCAAAACAAATATGGAGAAAAAAAAAACGCTGATCAATGATGTTCGGAAATTGGGATTGTTTCTGTAAAGTAGATTCGTTTCGTTCGCACACAAATCTTGCGTGCAATCATTTCGTCAGGAAACATAAGTAGTTAATATTAAAAACCATGAATAATCTATTACTAATAGTGAATTTAACCTCTATAAGCTTAAGCGTACGAAAACTAGCTACCTAGTCTACCTACCCAATATTTTTTCTTTTTACGAAATGTAGGTAAGTAAGTTATAAAACCTGTTTAGATGTTAATTATTATTATCAAGGTCGGAGTCTGGTTATACTGATGTGGGTGTTACCAATCAGATTTAAAAATCAAGTTATTATTACTTCTATGATAATATCAATAAATATTGAAGTAGATTTGTATCAAAAATGTTTGTCTTAAAATTTGTTATCTGAAGTGATTTTTCTTAATATGCACGTAAGATTTATATTAGTTGCGCAATATTACGCATGCTCGTGTAACTACCTTTTAAAGGTCAATAAACTAATGTTGGCTTGTTAACCTTGAGGCGCACAGGTTAGTAGATAAGGTTCTATAATAATATATAGATGTTATTTTCAATCGATGGAAACCAAGCTCCACCTGCGCACTTGATGACCTTATTGGCTGCATCAGTGAGAGGATAACCCGTAGCTGAATTTTGGGACAAAAGTATTTTACCTTATTGCTATCGACACGCTAAGAAGAATGAAGCCATAATTTCCTTCTTTTGGTTATAAAATGTATGGGAATCAAACCCTTATCAGCGCTGTATAGTCCTGTCTTTATGGAAGGAATCAATTAACTATAAATAATAATGACTCATAATGAATCGCTCACGGAATGCATGAATAATGTTCCTGTTACTTGTAAATATTAAGTTAAGTACCTACTTAAATTAATGTAATGATTTAATTAAGCGTTGATCGCAACCAATACCTAATCAGATAATTATTAAGTGAAACTAATGACCTAATTATATGTATATTGAGATTGGCATTTTATACGTAGAAAATACAAAGAATTTTACCAAGTGATATTTTAATGTTTTTTTTTTAAATATTATTCAAAATTTATCGATTTTGATCGTTAAACAGATGCTCAAATTGTTCATATTATATTTATTAAAATATCAAATAAAGATGTAGGTACTACATACAGACATGAATTAATTGTTTTATTTTATTTAGCAAAATAAAAGTAAGATGTATGCTTTACTATAAAGTTTATTGTCAGTATAAAATAACAATGATGTTTAGTAAAAACTTAAAAAATACTATTGTTAATAATCAGTCTTAGAGGAGTCCTGTAAAATGTAATTGTGGATAGATATGAGATTGAGTAGAAAATGGCACAGATAGTTGAGACCCTGGTGTTTGTGCAAATGGCAACATAAGACTAACAGTAAAAACTGCAAGTACCCGACAAAGTAAACTATAGGAATTATAGCAAATTACATGAAAGCAAGACAATGATTTAATATTTAATTTGAGTTTGAACTGGCGATTTTTTATCGATATGTAAAAAATAGAATGGTGTTATCGGTGACTGTTGAGCATGAGTTGAACATAGCAACAGGTTTTAGATCAGTAACCTTCAAACGAAATCTCCGAAAAGCATGCAGCACCTGTTCTTAACCGAAATAAATATATAATTGACAGGAAACTGGTAGAGATACAGATGTATATTAGAATACACAACATTAGGAATATAAATAGCATATATACGCTACTTTACTTTACCTACACAATGCCTCATCCTGCAATGTTTATGCATGTACATATAAGTAGTTATTCAAGCACTGTTTTAAGCTTTCAGTTTAAAACTAAACTTATACTGTCACTTATGGGATATTGATACACTTATCTTATATATTATCTTCCGTGATTGTTCAATCACGGAAGATAATATATAAGAAGTGACAATATAAGTTTTAAGTAGTTATTATTAAAATAATGAACACAAAATCATAATATTGTGACTTACACAAAACCATTACAATATACATAATTGGAATGTATGGGAAAATGCTGGATAGTGATTCAACATAAATTGGTACAAAATTAAAGCTATAAAATACATTTTCCTTATAATTAATATTTTGGTCCTATTCTAGTTAAAAAATACCTCTTATTATGTCATTACATTCCATGTGTATACTTATCTAACAAATCTATAATTGTAAGATGAACCTTTTCCTTAGCTACAGTCAGAGCAGTTTTATCTGCACCGTTTAGCATAGATAAGTCTGGGTTGTAACTGAGCAACATTTTAGCAGCCCCTATGTTGCCCATAGAACAGACATCGTGCATAGGCGTGTTCCCTGCCATATCAATAGCGTTTATATTCGCGCCACTGTCTAACAGCAACCGAATAACATACGTCTTATTATTCAAAGCAGCTACATGCAAAGGAGTTTGATTCTTCTTATTAATGCAGTTCACATTCGCTTTGTTATGTATCAATATTTTACACAGCTCATCTGAACCATATCTAGCCGCATAATGCAAGGCAGTGAAACCATTGGTGTCTGTCAAATTAATATCAAAGTCTGATGAATATGATTCAGTATTCTTATTACAGACTGAACATCCACACAATGGGTGGCAGGGAGTGCTCTGTTGAGAAGTATCAGGCTTATCTTTCATGTCTACATAAGCAGAATAGTTTATGTTCATGTAGAAGCAGGCCAATTTCACATCTCCATATGATATGGCTTTCAATATCCTGTCAATTAATTTGAGGTTTTCCACTGCTTTTGAGACATTATTTTCATTGAGTTTAAGTTTTTGTAACTTATGAGTAAAAGGACTGTCAGGTTTGCAGTTCAGAGCTTTGACCTCATTATTTGTGATGTGAATGTATTCATACAAATTCGGAGTGCAGGATTTAAGGACCTGTAATATCTTCAAATTGTGTGCATAATCAAATGCTGTTTTATTGTATCTATTCTGTAAAGATGGCTCAGCTCCATTTTCTATTAACAATCTAGCAATTCCTTCATAGCCCCACTTAGAGGCCAGATGTAATGGGGTGTTGCCACTCTCATTCACACAATTTATATTAATCTTCCTTCTACTGTGCTCCGCAAAGTATATAAGTGCTTTGACACAATTCAAATGGCCATTATTCACAGCCATGTGGAGTGGTGTGTTCTTGTCAATGTTTGCTTTATTGATGTTAGCACCAGAATGTAGAAGTAGGAGTAAGGCATTTTGATGGCCTCTTGAGGATGCATAGTGCAGTGGAGTGCATTCATTGAGGTCAGTTGCATTTACCTCTGCACCCATCTCAAAAAGAGATTCTACTATGTTGGCCTTCCCATGGATGCAAGCCACATGCAGTGCTGTCAGCCCATGGCTGTCCCTAGAAGTAACTGTTGGGGAAGTTTTCAAAAGATTCTTAGATATTTTGCAACAACATTTCTTGCAGTTACACAATGGATGACAGAGTTTATGATATATTTCTGTATCACTGTCATCATCGTCATCTGACAAATTGTTTTCCATTGTTATTTTGATAACATTATTTTGATTTAGATGCATAGTTTGAAGGTGTTTTTGATTTTTCTGCAATATTGTTTGCACTTGTTCACAATGATTTGCTTTTATTAGCTCAAAAATATATTCCAAAGTTTCTTCTTTGCTGTTGGTATCGCTGGTGGAAATGGACTCAGTCAAACTGTTCTTTCTTTCTCTACTGCCATTCAAGTTTTCTTCTGTGAGATTACTTTCATAATAATAGGACTCAGGGTCTGGGGATCCAGTGAGTGCACCCGATTGTATGTGTTCTATAACGGCTTCCAAAGTAGTAATGAGAAAGGCGCTTTCATCAGCATCACCCTTACCCACGCTGCTGAAGCGGAACTCTTTCATGTATGTTAGTTGACTGTACCAGTTTGGGAGCCCAGACTTGATGACAAGGAACACAAAAACTGGTAACAGGTCATCAGCAGTTAGCAGAACTATATTGTTGCTGTCATCTTTCTTGTTGATGGCATTTAAAGCCTGCTTCACACATAAAACCTTTTCTAACACTGTGTTGTAAGTGTCTATCTTAGAAAGGATTTGTTTTGCTTTAGGCACTGCATGGTATAATTCCTTCTTGATGTCCAGATCTCTAAGTTGAATGTCACACATGTTCCTTATCTTTTTATTGAGGTGTGCGTCTTCGTATGCACAGCAAGTACAGATTGGCTTAAACAAGGCATCAAATAGTAAATGCTGCATGTAACACTCTACAGCTAACTTGATGTTTTCCAACACTTGTTTACAAGACTTTGATTTGTCTCTAAGTCTTCTGTTCTGTAAGGCAATTTGAAGGCATTGTGTGTACAGTGCACTCACTGTGTCTCTCAAAGGTCCCACAGCAACAGGGAGTGTAGGATGAGTCTTCAAGAATGACTGCACACTGTGTTCTATTTGATCCAACACTTGCCGTCCAGCTGCTTGAGTCCAGAGCAAGTCAATGCAGTCATTGATGGATGAGAGATATTCCTTAGATATTGTATTATCACTGAAATTGACAGTGGGTTCAAGGGGGGTTTCTATGCACCACACTTTGTATTTGATGAAGTCTTCTGTGTAGAATGTTTCTTCAAACAGGATATGGCTTTGCAGGGGCAGGCCTTTGGTGACTTCCAGTGTGATCACTTTATTGGTGACCGTAACTTGTTTCTCGGTGAGCGTGCTGTAGTGTGTCTCCGGTAACTCTTCACTTGGCACAAGTAAATGAGCACAAAAGTCCTCGACGCTGAACACGCGAGTACTTAAACTCCCGATCCGCGGCACACATATTACCCAAGATTGTGTGATACAATGTTGAAACAAATTAACGTATTCAGTCTTTAACTCAACGAAGAATGGGTTATCGGAGATGATCTCGTCGTAGGTACCATCCATTGTGGCGTTTTATATAGAAAACTACTATGAAATTGATCTATTAACGAGCACATTAGAAGTTGTCCTAGTACGGCTTCTCGGTTTGGCAGTGTCGGAACGAATATTTAATTAAGTTTTAGGCACAAAAATTTGCTACTTGCGACCTTGCGTCGCTAACACTAGTCACTACTGACATTACTGACAGATGATCTTTGTTGACACCTAAACTGTCACTGTCTAATAAACATTACCACAGATAAATAATTCCTATTAGGAACTCGGGTGAGGGAATGAAAATGTATATTTGGTCATGTATTTACAAAACCAATTAATTACCCTGCTTCTCCACCAGCTGTGCATGCATGATTGCGCACTATTCTAATCTATTGATGATTAATTTATGGTATGAATGTTGTTGAAAGAGTAGGGAAACTAGATTAAACAAGACAATAGTAGGTAGATTATTATAATGGTTATAAAAAAAAATTAGACATTTTAATGATATAATTTATTTAAAAAAATCTTCTAAAAAATATTTAAAAATTACAATAGTTCAATATTATAGCCAAACGTGTCTACCCCCTGCCTCGACCACCGAATCCACCGAAACCTCCTCGGCCTCCGCCGAATCCTCTGCCACCGAACCCTCGCCCACCGAAGCCTCGCCCACCGAAGCCTCTACCACCGAAGCCGCGGCCTCCAAAGCCACGGCCGTAGCCAAATCCACCAAAGCCGCCTCCACCAATTATTATAGGCACTGGGATAGGCACTGAAATAATTACAATAAAATTAACATAACATCACGCCTATTATCCCCCAAAGGGTAAGGCAGAGGGGCCCACTACCTAAAGTACACCGACTTTTCAGTAGCGGTAGCGCTTTTGACTACTAGACCAACGTGGCAGATAAATGGCGATTCTTGAAAATTATGTAAACTATAAAGGTTGGGGACACTCAAATACAATAAATAAAATAGAGTTACCATGACTCATTCAAGATTATTACGTACCTAGTAGGTATGGAAACTTAATGCATTTATTTAATTTGTTAGCCTCGATAATATTAATAAATTAAGTGGCCAGCACATCAAGCTACCCGAAACTGTCAAATTTTCAAAATCAACCTTGAATCTAATGCTGTAGCACGATAAAGTTGAAAATCTATTAAAGAAATTTGACCGAATGTGGTAGCTTGATGTGCTGGCGTCTGTACCTAATTGATCGAAATGTTGAGTTACTTGCCTGGCCTGCGGTAGTATGGATTGTAGTATGGGTCATAATAGAATTGTCGTTTCACTCTCGATGAAGTTTCCTTTGTGGGGTCTCCATTGCCGCTGACATCTCCAATTTCATTTTCGTTTAGTATTAGATTCGCTAATGGATTCGATTTTTCGTCCAACTGTTGTGTTGTTTTTCCCTCTTTTGTGGAACGAATTTCTTGTATTCCTATGAGAAATATGACGAATATAGTGAATCCGAAATTCTGAAAGCAAATATAATAAACGGGTGATGAGCGATGATTCCATTATCCCGATGCGGCTGTGACAATCAATCTTAATTTTATGTGTTGATAGATTATTGCATAACATTGCTCATACGTTTATTTGATTTTATTAATTAACTAACTGTTCGTTCGCGTGAAATTATTATAACAAAAATGTTAAGTACTTCCCTTTTTGAATCGAATTTTGTTACCAATTTTAAGGGTTTTAATTTTTTTTTGCACGGATACCTTATTCTTATTCTAAAATAAAAGTAGCCTTTTTTACCCCTTATGACATCAGCTATCTGCCAGTAAAAGTCCCGTCGAAATCGGTCCAGCCGTTTCGGAGATTACCCGTTTAAATTGGATTTTGTTAACAATTTCAAGGGTTTACATTCTTTTTGCACGGAACCCTAATTATTTTTCTAAAATAAAAGTAGCCAATGATAGACATTATTATAACATCAGCTATATGCCTGCAAAAATCCCGTCAAAATCAGTTTAACTGTTTCTGAGATTAGCCGGAGAACAGACAGACAGACAAAAATTTAAAAAATAGTACATTTTCATATAAATGAGGAAACTTTGTTATTGAATTCGAGGCGGAATTAACACCCGAGCTGCAAACGATGGTGTTAATTCCATTTATGGAGCCTAGAACTGCAGTAACAGATCCCCACGCGTATCAAAGGACGTTTTTCAATACACTTTCGAAGAAATAAAATATTAGAACGGAAAGTATTTATAAGATAAGATAAGATTTATTTATTTCTGAGTATATGGTGGTTATGTCAGGAATTATTAGGAAACTATGATTTAATTTGCTTTTTTCCGGGCTTTGCTTTCGCCAGGTTGAAGAAGAAGCAAAGATATGATGCGACTAAACAGCCTAATATGAAAAATACTAAACTCAAATATTTTTGAATCAAGAACACAAATAAATGTTAATTTGTTCATAAAAGTAAATACCTACTTTATTTTAAATAATCATGTTCATTTATGATATTCTATTTATAAACAAAAATACTCAAAAAATATTTACGCCGTATATCATATCTCTTTGCCGAGATTAAAAAAAAAACGAATCACCGCCGATAAGTATAGTTATCTGTGGAAATTTTTATTTCCGCACGTGTGCGGAAAAATATTAAAAATCCACGCGTGTGAAATACATTGCATGTTGAACATTAATCGGAGTGCGATAAGAACCAGTTTTCAAGAAAGTTTATTGAAAAATGTGTTTTTGTTATAAGTACCGTTTATACTTTCCTATTACCTATATATAATATATGCATCCAGTAAAAAGCTGTTATTTTGATATTACAAAGAGACACTTTAATTTTCTTTATTTGTGTAGATGACGCTTTAATAGAGTTTTTAGCGTGTTTAATGAGGTTTTTTTATGATTAAAACGTTGGACACATTCATTTGATTGGCACCTACTCTACTCATCAATTAATTAATACACTACCAGAACACATTTCGTTTTGCTTGACCACCAAGTTACACCACGTTGTGTAAACAAATGTTTAAACAACTCCGCTCCTAAGACGACCCATTGACCAAATGTCTTAAAAATAAACTTAAAAAGTTAATCTCTAAAATACTTACATTGATATCCATGTTATTGTGTCTTTCCTAAACGACTGATAGAAAATGTATGGGTGTCCATATAATATAGGTACCTCGAACAAGTCGAGCAAACATGCTAATTGATGACTTCTTGACTCATGTAGTCTGCAGTATAATAATAGATATGTCTTTGTAATTCCCCACATTGATATTCCTACGCAATTTCCCGTAAAAGGTACTAAGTGCTCTAATTTGTGGTAGGTCTAAGTCGTCATAGTGCACAGACGGATTCACGGCACGGACCATTTAAGTACCTACCTACCTATATTTTCGTTTTTTGTTTCTGCGCGTTGGGACATAGGTAAGTACCTACTCTTCGCATAGATTTATAGATAGGTACTACCACTCCGCACTGCGCCCGCCTGGTAGAATATAGTACCTACAGTCTCTCTGTACTATTCACTGTTCAAGATTTAATCCAGCACTGAATTGGCCATCTACACTATTTTAGTTGCCTTGGAATTGGCGCGTAGCATTGAAAACTAGACCGCCAATCCAGTTACCGGACTGGATCACTCACCGGATCCAGTGCATTACAGTGACGGCTTAGAACGTATTAGCCCTGTTGCAATCCAGTGCTTAATTTGATCACTGTACTGGAATAATGTGAACTGGGCATTAGTAGGAGCGATATAGACTGATGCTTGGGCATATACAAGTGTTAAATGCCTAAGAGGTTAAAACATATGTAGCACTTATCACCACTGTTGTGCTCTTGCACTCAAGTATAGATATTTGTCGGGTCGGTCGGTTGGTGGGTATTTGAAGCTTCCATATGACATAACATAACATCATTTATGTACCTATTTCAGGCTACAATGCCCTATAGATATATATATATACAGTATGTTAACTAACAGAGGGCGTTCCCGTTAACCAGCAATAGTATAGCATCCATACATGCTAAAAAAAATATTACCATTCGAAAATAAAATGTTTTTATTTTTTTTAATATTAAAATATTCTCTAAAAATGTTAAATTGATACGTAAAAGAAACACTCTGTACACGCGTACTTGAAGGACGGCAACGTCGCAATTTATTTATGAATGACGGGCCGCGCGTGCGGCGATCTAATTGATGTGCCTAGAACCGCCCCCTACCCCCGAATGTCCACCTAATTTTAGTCGGAACTAATCTCACGCGCAGACCGGACGCGCGTTATTTTCGCATTGCAACATCTTACGTCTTGTGTGAAAAATGCCACGTTATCAGTTCAGTGCTCAGGAGTATGTGAACATGGTGCTCATTTATGCTGAGTGTAATTATGATGGTGCTCGTGCTCTGAGGATGTATGCTGAGAGGTACCCCAATGCACATCAACCGCGGAATTCTCGTGTTATTGTGAGTGCCCTGGTGCGTATGCGTAACAATGAACCGGTAGTGCCGTGTCGTTCTGGTGGCCCCCGACCCGTGATCTCTGTGCGGCAGGAAGAGAACGTGCTTAGGCATTTTGAGGAGGAGCCCGGTTCAAGCACTAGAAGAGCCGGCCGCCTGTTAAACATGAGTCACGTCGCAGTCTTTAAAATTTTAAAGAAAAACAAACAGCATCCGTACTCACTTCAAAAAGTGCAAGGTCTGCTTTGTGCAGCTGACTTTGAGCGCCGGTTAACTTATTGCCAGTGGGCACTGCAGCGATGCGCGGAGGACACCCACTTCATCGAAAACGTCATATGGTCAGACGAAAGCCTATTTACGCGCAATGGCATGTGGAATCGGCGTGTATGCCATCATTGGGCAGAAAGAGGCCATAATCCGCGTGCCACTCGGCCGTTAGGACATCAAATACGGTGGTCACTGAATGTGTGGGCTGGGATAAAGGGAAACCAAATAATAGGACCTGTCTTCATCCCAGGGACTCTAAACCGTGTGAGGTATCTGGCTCTTCTTAACGGCACCGTCGCGCGCTACCTCGACAGATTGCCGCTAGCCGAGCTCCGAAATGTGTGGTTTCAACACGACGGAGCACCCCCTCACATTTCAACAGAAGTGCGGTCGCGATTAAACGAGTTGTTTGATAGCCGCTGGATCGGGAGGTACGGTCCCGAGGCGTGGCCACCACGATCACCTTTTTTTTTTTTTTTTTTTTTTTTTTTGTTGACGCTGGGAAAAAATGCATTACGCATACCCTCCCGTCGGGGGACGGAAGGGGTATGTGGGACTCCCCGGGCGGACCCGGTATACCCACTAAAACGACCCAGCGCATTCCCGCTTCGTCACAGTGGCGGGGGACTGGGAAACCGGCACAGCCTTTACTTCCAGTCCTCCGCCGACGATTGAAAGGCACAGACCCCTCACACCCTCACGGGTGTGGGGGGTCGGGAATGACCGACGAAGGTGACGGGTGCAATGCGGGCGAAGGCACCCCCGTGCCTGCCGCCCGCCCGTCACCATTAGGAGGGAGGGCACGACGCCTTCTCCCCCGTCTTCGTCTGCGGAGCGCCGCAGCGAGAGGATCGTCCTCCCGCGCGCGCTCCGCTGCCTCCTTTTGCGAGATTACGTCCTCGCAAAAGGAGGCTACCGCTGACCAGGCCTCCTCGCTCCCCAGCATGGCGTCCACCACGCCAGGAAGCGAGAGATCCGGTCCGACCACCGCGGTCAGACCGCGGCGCAGCTCGGACCACGCCGGGCACACCTCGAGGGTGTGCTGCGCCGTGTCCTCCACCGCGCCGCAGTCGTGGCACGCCGGGGTTTCCTCCCTCCCGATCCGGTGCAGGTACGATCCGAAACAGCCATGCCCGGATAACACCTGCACCAGACGGAAAGAGAGGAAACCGTGGGACCGCTCGAGCCAGCCCCGCAGGACCGGACCGAGCGCGTCCAACGTCCGGCGGCCAAAGGCGGCGCTGGCGAGGTCCTCCGACCAATGGAGGACGATGGCGTCCCTCGCCTCTCGCCGCACCGCCTCCCGCTCTTCGGCCACCACGATCACCTGACTTAACGCCACTTGACTTCTTTTTTTGGGGTTGGGTCAAACAACTCGTTTATAAAAAAGAAAGCCACTCGCGGGAGGAGATGGAAATGCGAATCCGCACAGCATTCCGTGTTATCAGGAACTGCATACGCGAGGACCCGCTTTTAATGCGACGAGTGCACCAAAATAACCGTCGGCGATTGCAACTATGTGTAGACAGAGGAGGTCAGCATATTGAGCAGTTCAAAATCTAGGTAAGTTTTTAACATTATTTAAATGTACTTATCATAATACCTAAAACATTTCGAAAACATTAAAATAAAAAATAACACTAAACGACTGTGCCACAAAATGTTCAGAAGGCCCACTCTTTCCTAAAACTGCTTTTATACTCGGAGTAACCCGTTCAACGAACGTGTTACTACTGTGACGTTACACGATTGCTATGAATAAACGCAAGTACTTAGGTATTACGAGGCAACTGCATAAAGTAGAAGTTTTTAAATTTCTGTTATTGGAGAAAACATTCACTTGAATTATCAACGTGTAATACTGTCATTATCATTTAAATCCTAGCCTAAACTGTGGTTTAAATAAATGAAACTTTCTCCAAACTTAACCGCACACAGCACACTATTTATTAGCGGTACATTATTTTTTGGATAAAATTATTTTTTCATAATTGACACTGTAAGCCGACCACCGACCTGTCGTACCACCGCCTGCACCGGTCTGAGTGGCTAGGTAAAACAAATTCGTGTACTTGTTCCGTGAGTGGACCTTCTGTACTCGTATCTGTTTATTTTGTGGCCACGAGCCCGCGACGACGCGGTGTCGGCAGAACTCAGAAGCGCCTGCCACCACCCCGCGTTTATTACTCGGCCGCTGCGTGCAGAATAACTGTCGAATTCATACTCTTTTTTAATTTTAATGTTATTGAAACGTGGCTTAGATAGGTAGGTACATTAATTTATGTTCTTTTTATTTACTATGTTTGCGAATAGGTCCTTCCGAGCCCCAAGCCCAAGGTGCCTCAGTGACGCGTTCCTTTGTCGGCCGGGCATTTGAGACGGGTTGTTAAATGTTATTGCTAAAACTAAACATACTTACATAAATGTTAAATTTTACTGACAACAACCCCACGCGTGTATTTCTAATTCAATATGCCGCCTTTATAAAAGTCGCCGCTCGCCATTCGCCATTTAGCGCGGCGCGCTGTGGCCGGCGCGGCGGCGGCGCGGCGGCGGCCGGTTCGCTCGGCTTCGTGAGTAGGTATTCGTGAGACGCTCGGCATCGTGTGCGCATTGCGCGACGTTGCCGGTTTGAGCAATGCTAGTACGCTAGGTACTATTCCGCGCTACTATTTTGATTTTAAACAGGAGGTTTCGAATTTATTGTCACTTAATTTTTTTTTTTAATTCGGATTATTTTATGCTTATTTTCCTATGCTGATATTTTTATTTTAATCTATTAATGATATAAATTAACGAGTTTTAGGGAACGCCCTCTGTTATTTAACATACTGTATATATATACCTACCTTATAAATAAAAATATATAAAGTAATGGTGGTTTTTGTAACTAAAACTATCTACAATGTTTATGTATGATGCTAATTATTGCACTTAGGGGAGGCCGGGGCTTCAATTAACAGAGGTAAGTATTAACAAGCGAATTTCTAATAAACTATAAACAGCACGTCACTAGTGATTCCTAAAATTCGTCCCTGTGACAGTGGTCTACAGGTTGAAACTCGTCGGTGCAGCTCAGTGCGCCGTGGGAGTGTGTTGTGTGATGTGCGTCTATTTTGGCCAGGTAACGAACTTTTTTCACTTTACGATTTTTTGATTTACGTGTTAAATATTTAATTTCACCGTAATATTTATTTTTTTCACAGTAGCTTGTTTTATTCATAATAATGTTACATAACTTTACTAACGCTAATGTACACTATTTTTTAATTATATTTTTTTTTATTGAAAAGGTACCCATGGGGCTAAAACTAACAAAACATACGGGGTAAGAATTAACATGTTAATTCTTACCCATATGTGGGGTTAGTATTTAGTATTAGGATGAGACGGGCGTAACTACGAAAAAAGTTGTTGCTGGAAGGTCGGTGCTGTGACATCTGCCGAAAGAGGCGTTTTGGTTACATTGGCTGTAGCCGTAAATGCAATTGGTAATGCGATTCCCTGTATGTTTGTCTTTCCCCGTATTCGTTACAACGATTTGTTTGTTAGAAACGGACCACCAGAATGTATAGGCGTTGGTAATAAATCAGGATGGATGACACAAACAGAGTTTTTGAAATTTCTCGATCATTTTATTCATCATGTGAAGCCGTCGGAAGAGGATCCAGTTTTGCTTTTAATGGATAACCACAACTCGTAGGTACGTAGGTTTTAAAAAGACTGCTACGTTTTAGCTGTTTACTACCTCATTTAATTTTAAAGTGATTATATTGTTATTCGATAACACACATAAGTCTGATTAAACTACATAGAAGACTGTTAACTTAATAATAACAGTAAAAATGGTTTTTATTTAGACATTATTTAAAGATTTGTTGATTTTTGTTCTTCTATGAAGAGATTTTCTTTGAGTTTTTGTTTCTATTCATTGATATAGCTGAAATCGGAGTGTTACAACTTTTAAGCATAATGTTAATTATTGTTCCACTAAGTGAAGATTGTGATTATTAAAAACTAACGTTTCCTTCAATAAAATAACAGTAAAAGTAACTGTTAATACGAAATCATTCAGATATTTGTTGAATTTTGTTATTATATAGAGAGGTTTTGTTTAGGTTACTTTATCTATATACTTATATCGCTGTTGCAGGGACAAAGTGCTATATTGTTTAAGCCTAATGTTAATAATTGTATTTCTTAATAAAAAATATCATTGTAATTTTGCGTTTTCTTTATTCATAGAGGAAAATACTTACAATGTTAATTGTTGCCCCTTTTGTTAATACTTACCTCGGAACCGTTAATTGTAGCCCCGATCGCGGGGTAAGTATTAATTTCTGACTTTTCTGAGTAAAATCGACTTTTCTTAAAAGGTACCAATTTATTGTCAAATTAAAACCAACGATATGGTTATTGAATAGTTTGGACATCATTTGACACAAAAATCATTTCAAAATGTTTAGGCGTTTTGAAGCTACAACTGAAAATATAAATTTTGTTAAGTCGCGCCCCGGTCTCCCCTACGTCAAAAGTTTTTTTAACAGCACGGTCGTTGGCAGCGTGTCTTGACCTTTACACACATATTATGGACATAACTAAGTACCTAACCTTATATTGTCTGTCAAGATCCGTTCAGTTTGTAAGTAACATCTTTATAATCGGATACACTGCACTTGCAGCCTTGTTAAGAAATGAAAGTAAATAATATCAAAAGCATCTGCACAAGTAGGGTGAGCGTTACCAAAAATCCGGATGAAAATATGGATCAAATCAAGACCAACTCAGGATAGAAGAAAACTCGTTTCATGAACATTTTGCGCTCTTAATATTATTTATTTATGTACACACAAATACTTACACAGTAAATAGCATACAGATAAAAGAGCACAAATGCACCGCTTAGGCGCTTATTATATTTAGAAATCTCTTCCAGCGAACCTGCGACAGGATAGTAAAAATAATAAATTAAGCGTTAGGTAACGTAAACAAACATAAATAACTAGGTAAATGATGTAAATCAGGATAGAAAAACTAACATACTATTATAAACTTTCTTTGTTCGGTTCGGGCGAATACTAGCGGGATACTTGTATAGGTACCTATACAAGTATCCCGATCTTTGGAGGATATCTAGTTTTAATCTGGAAGATAATCACGGGATTTTACTTATATGTCAGAAAATAAATAATTACATGTTTATCGCTATGACATGACTGCATGTGGAATTATTTGCAGTAACAAGTGGTATAATAGACTAGTTTCATAATATTTACTCGAACCATTGCGATGAAGCTATTGCGTTAAGGAAAACCTATTTATAGTGGGTTATTGAAATTAGCGTGATTGTTCAAATTTTAGTAAAATATTGTTTGGAGAAGTGTGACTGAGTAGGTAAATAACAGGAAAAACACCAACATGGACATCAGGACTGATGTCAATGTTGGTTTTTTTTTGCGTTTATTATTTTCCTTCCTAAATAAATCGTAGACGAAATAAGATTGAAGAAGGAAAAAGTGTAAAAAGTATGTTTAAATATAAAGTACAGGCACATCTGTCAAATTTCTTTAATAGATTTTCAACTTTATCGCAAGAGCATTAGGTTAAAGGTTGATTGGGAAAATTTGACAGTTTCGGGTAGCTTGATGTGCTGGCGTCTGTATCGACGAGATTCATTGGAGCGTCCGTGAGAATGCGAACACAGGCGACAAACCAAAACAATAACAATCTGATTCGGTAAAAATGTACTGTTCATTGTTAGACATTGCGTTGCTGTTTTAATATGACGAGGTGATGTGTGTGCCGTGCGCCCGTATACATATTTCATCGCATACAGACCGGAATATGAAGTGGTTAATTTAAATTCTGGCTCGTCTGCGCGGTGCGGTCGAACACTCCCCGGTTATGCCACTTTTTATTTTTCACTTTTCCACCTCCCCGTCCTCCCATTCCTTTCTGAATGCAAGTGGACCGTCGCTTTTATTACTGAAGTTTTTGCGAAACACGAACGATTTTTCGGAGCAATCCATTGGAGCTCGTAAAAATGCAGAGCGCTAGTACTTCTAAGTAACTTCGTGAAATAGAGGAAAATTGGCAATGATTCACGGCGAAAAAGAACAAGCCACCGTCATATTCATTGAAAGTCGTTCGGATACGACGCAATTTTGCATTTTCAATTGGGTATCTGATGTTAAAAGTTGATAATGTTTAAAGCTTGGCATACGACCGGTATTTGCCTGAATAGTTTCGGTGAGGGTAATTAAAGCTGCACAGGCTTCTATAGTATTCAACACACGGTCCACCGCACTAAATTCTCGTTCAATACATTTGCTCCGCCAACAATTCGGGCAACCGCTGGAGCAAAACTTTTTAAAACCTTTCTATAACTAACTAAACCTTTTGTTACTTGGCTATTTATGTAATAAATTGTATGTTTTACCCGACTACGGCTAAGCCAAAAGGAAGGGTTATGATTTTAGAAGTCTATATTATGTTTGTATTTAAGTATGTTCCTCCGTAGCGCCTAAACTAGGTATTCATCCGATTTTGATGATTAAGGTGTTAATCGATTCTTTAATGACCCGAGTAACATAGGCTACATTTTAGCCATGTTCAACAATAGGAGGAATCGATTTTACCTTGTAAACCCCGAATTCAATTAGAGCGTGATTTTACAGTCGTCGGGTTTTTAGTTGTAGTTTTATACCACACAAATTTTTGTTTGTATATTTGGTTTGAAACAAAAGACATAAACTGTACTTTCTATAAACGGCTTCAATTTTTAATCCGCTTACTTCAAAATCGTATCAAATGTTTATTTATCTCCAGCACTTTTTAATCAAGAGAAAAACCACAAGTACGAAACAAGTCTAAAAAGCGCTCACTCAGTATCAGAGGAGGTAATAATATACCTGCCTCTTTATCTAAAACCAGACTTGAAAATGTATAGGTATGAACTTGCAAAGGTTGCCGCGAACTGTAGTAAAAAGAGCCCGCCCTCCCTTTTATGTTCCCAGGAGGGTTTCGGTGAGTGCCGGGTGAAAATATTCAAGAATTCTGGTGGTTTTTTGAAGTAGTATTACCCAAATAAGTAGGCATTGTATTAAAGAAATTGTATGGAATGGAACGGAACGAGGGCAATCTTTTTCAAGTCCACGTAATATGTTTCGCATTGAGTTCGGTTAGTTCTGAGGCACTTAGCGTGATTATGCGGTTGAGTGAATGAGCCTTATTGTTGAATTTACGTAATCTCTATCAGGAGCTTGTTTTTCTTTTTGCCACTATAATAATATAGGCCAGTCTATTAGTTGTAGACTGTCACAATATCAACATCAAAAATATTTCATATAGCATTGCTCAAAAAACCTTTTGGGTCATGCTTTTTTATTAGTAGGGATGTGATGCTTTCGATATTTCCTATCCTAACAAATCGTCGGATCAATCAAGAGCTTTATTATACATACACAGAATCTTGATTCTAAAGCAGGTACTTACCTACATAATTTTCTTGCCCTGTTTTCGCGAATAGTTCCCGCGCACTTGCCAATTTCACGTAATATTTCAGGCACGAGCGAATCCAATTGTTTCAATTTGCATCTACGTTCTGAATACATTATTATCATAGGTTTTACACTTACCTACCTATATGCGTAGATATAGATGGAGGATGTTGGCTTAGCGTTGACACCTGTGTTTTGTTAGTATGGGCTTAGCTGTGTGTTAAGTATCTAAGTAGGTGATTGTTAGGATAGGGTAAATCTTAAGTTGTTGCGGGAAACTTTGATCCTATGTTGTGGTTTCTAAGTACTAATATCGGCAGTTATGAGGGTGTAGTGAATACTAAGACTAAATAATTACCTACTCATTATTGCCTTTGAAATGTAGTGTTCTTTAAACACCCTAAATCACCAAAACACAACAAAGGTGTGCACACATCTGACACTTTTTGACGCCCCAAAATTTTAGTAGATATCTAAAAAGAAATCTTGAACAATATCGCGTTTTGTTTACATTCGTGCGTTTAGCTGACGAGTGGTTCCACGGCTCGACACTCAGTACTCTGTGCGTAGGAACGACCCCTGGCGGCAACAATACGCGTTGCTCCCAAGTGTCACTTGTCGGTAGCTGAATAGAGGCCATTAGGCCCGCCTCAGCCGAGCAGGGCGTTTCCGCAGTGCCAGGGTACCAGGGGAAATACTCCGGAAAACACCGTCTTCAAATATGTATGGCAGGTATTTAGGTTAGTGTTTACGAGATGGGCGGTTAAGTGATGGGGAAGAGGTTTTCTTCACTCGAAAAAGGTCTTTTGGATTTTGTAAGGATCTGCCCGACAGAGACAATTTCAATGAATAGGAAGCGATTCATTTCATATAGGTAATCTAGGCTGCTAGAGTTGAAATTTATGTAGTTGGAAACTTTCAAAAAAATCTTATTTCCCAGTAAACTACGTCTCAGACACTGGTGCTGTGACATCTAACTTAGTTACACAAAACTTATAAAAGATTATGCCAGTTTTTACCAAAAAAGACTCCATTCCCCAAGCGTCATTGAGGACAACATTTTTCTCTCACACCCAGATGAACACGAAAGTTAATTGCAAGCGAGTACGAAACATTCTTTTTTCAAACCCAAACATAATCGTGAGAATCGTACAGCGCTGCACACCGCTGCATAGCGCTGTAGAGCGCTGCAGCGCTGCAATAGCGACCCTTCACAAAATGGCTGTAGCTGTTACTGCCTTTGTCACAAAGCGCGCTGAAAACTGACGCCTGAAGAATTGCTTGCCAGTTCGCCGCAAACGAACTGCTTTGTTCCCTGTTGAATTCTTACAACCTATTCAATGGCGTTAAATATTTATTGTGCATTACTGGTACGTAAATATTGAAATACCGTGTCTACCGAGAAGCGTTAAGTGAAGCGAATTTATTTACCTAGAGTTTGAAGGGACTAAAACGCGTCTGTAGTAAAATTTTCTTTAGGCCATTCAATAGTACTTTGGTATTTACCAAATATAGACATTTGTCACAGGTACCTATGTCACATTAAGTTTGGAATAAGTAATCGATTATAAGTATGTAATGGGTGTAAAAAGACCTTTACGAAGCCGAAAGGCTCTTGTTATTGTGTCCCCATCATTGCGATATCTTTTTTTGTTCTAGACCATTACCTGTGGAACCTTCTAGTTACGGAGATATTATTATTAGAGGTCAAAGTTCCAAAATTTACATAAGTTTAATGTACGCGACACAAGTTTAATACACCTTACGCAATCGTAGGGTTACTGAGTTTGATGTACAGAATGTTTGGTTGACAGTTTCGTGAAGGCTCCGTTTACACCTTGTAAATTTTACTTATCGTACTTGAACGCAACTTCATCTTGGATGAAAAGAACCAGTGTTGGATGAAGTAGTATGGCTCTTCTCCAGGTTTGGAGCTGAAAAGCTAAAAAACACAAGACAGAGACTTTCGCATTTATAATTATTATATTAAGGATTAGAAAACTAGCAAGTTCCCCAAAATGTCTTTCTATCAAACACTAGCTTATGCCCACGGCTTCGCCCTCGTAGAGTTCGGTTATTATCCGACAGGATCGTACCACCAGCACGCGTAGCATGACCACCGTAGGAACGGGTTCTGTCGACGGAAGAATCGACAAAATGACAGATTTCTTTTGTTGATCTGTCATTTTGTCGATTCTTTCGTCGACAAAGCCCGTTTCTACGGTGGTCATGCTACGCGTGCTGGATAAAAAGTATCTTATGTGTTAATCCAGGTTATAAACTATCTGTGTGTGTACCAAATTTCGTCCAAATCCGTTCAGTAGCTTTTGCGTGAAAAAGTAACTAACATCCATACATCGATCCATCCTCACAAACTTTCGCCTTTATAATATTAGTAGGAAGTGGGATTCTCATTACAAATGACTCCTAATCACCTTTCTAACCATAGCTTTAAAAATAAAATCATCAACATTTCAAAGACCAATGTTTACTCAAACTTCACGCTAAAGTTTAAAAGTAAACCGTGGTATGTACAGTATTCCAGCCACATCGGATGCATTGAAGCAGCTATTGGCCCTAAAAGCGTATTCGTGTCCGTGGAGTTTCTCGTTAAAGTTTTTCAGCGTAACACTGGCACAGAGAAGCGATACAAAGGTTTACTGTCTTTCGGGCGAGTCGAGCTATAAGTCTCTTGATAGTCATCAAGGCTATTTAGGTAGTAAGTTGTGGTACATTTTTGGTTCATAATATTATCGAGAGTTTTAGGTGAAAGGTTTTAGTAGAAAGATATGGATTTTCTCACAAATTGTGCATCCGCAGGAGTCATCATTCTCTTGCTCTTATCTCAATTTATTTGAGGTCGGCGCAGCATGGCTTGTTTTTCCATACTTCTCTATTACTCGTTATCTCATCAGTCACCTCCTTTCTAGCCATATCATCCTTCACACAGGCCGTCCGTCGTTTCTTTGGTCATCCTCATGAGTAGCTGTGGTGTTCACTAGAATCACTTGTTATACTTTTGGGGTTTAGATTAAAACCGCTCAATTATCAGTAAGTAGTATGCAACTCGAAGGGACCGTCTAGTCGCCAGAAGGGCTAGTTCAGGACTGCCTTACGACGTAACCGTCGAGCTGCTTGCTACGTTTATTTGTATATATCACATCTCTTCCTTTTTATAAAATAATTAGATTCTAAGTACAACTAACAATTTAGGCTTTCATTAATTGAAAATACTATAAACATTATAAGTTAAACATTTTAAAATACTTTATCAATGTTTAGCATTCAGATAATATGTTTACGTATCTATTAGGTTTTAAATACAATGACAATATTTAGTATTTAGATATTTTGCTTTAAATTATAATATCTACTATTTAAGTACAAGTAGATTTGAACTTATCCATTAATTAAGTTTTAATATTATAATTAATTAAATGTCAAGTTAAGTTTAGGGTACAATTAAATGTAGACATAATAATTAATTAAGTTCTAAGAATCTATACCTAATAAAATACAGCATTTTGCTGATCTTGTTTATCCTTAATTTCTAAGAATCTATAATGATACAATACTAAGCATTTTGCTCATTTTGGAGTATTAAACATTTTACTCATAATTGGGTAGTTATCCTTCTTTATCCAATTCGTGATTGATAGCTTTCCATTCGCCTTCTATCTTCTTAAGGTGTACGATGTTTCTCCTGTACTCTTGACCAGTTTCATCATTCCTTATATTAATATCCCATCCTCGTCGCCAATGTGGTGTTCACTAGAATCACTTGTTATAGTTTTGGGGTTTAGATTAAAACCACTCAATTAACAGTAAGTAGTATGCAACTCGAAGGGACCGTCTAGTCGCCAGAAGGGCTAGTTCAGGACTGCCTTACGACGTAACCGTCGAGCTGCTTGCTACGTTTATTTGTTACATAGTAGCCAGTGTAAAAGTCAAAGTTTTCGCAGTTAAAACATTCGTGAACATTTCTTTTATCATTAACACTAGAGAAACCTGGAAAACAAACATAACAACAACATAACAATCATCCCGTTTCTAGTGTTAATGAAAATGTTAGTGACCATGACAGTTTAAAACTTAAAACATTTCTTTTTGTCAGTTGTAGTGGAGCAAAACTTTTGCTAGTGACCTGCGTTAAATGGATTGTGGAGGTAAGACAGGCAGTCGCTCCATGGAATTTCGACTTTCGAAATTTTACTGAAATTCGGCTGCATTCGATTAGACTAGAAGCCAAATCTAAAATCGTTACGAAAAAGCTAGACTGGATGATAATTGACTGTGCAAGTTAGGTTAACAAAACTAGGTACATCTTTAATTAATTTAAAAAAAAACTACTAGATCTGTCCGATTTTTTTTTTAATTCTAGTTTGAAAAAGCATTGACAACTGGATAAAAATCCCCATTTCCAAGTTAAAACGCACTACTAAATAATATTTTCAACTAATTCTGCTAAATGATAAGCACCTGTTATCAGTCAGTTCTTATCTTTAATTGCCAGATCAACAAAGTTTATTGTACTGCAATTGTTTTCCTTATCATTGGACCTAACTAGGTATAAAGGATTACTTACCTGCAATATATGTAATTTTCCAAACATTGTCATAATTTTTTATCATTATTTGTAACACTATTTGAAATAGCCAAAATATTGTGAGCGAGTTAGGTTGAAAGAAACAGAAAGAAAGAAATTCCTTTTTTTTGGAACATGCCACAAGTGCACACAATATAAAACAAAAATAATATAAGAAAAAAACTTAAATCTAAACAAAAAATGTAACACTGTGTGTTTCACGACTGCGCCAAATTGCCGGACAACTAGTGACCGACGCTGGTTTACAACTGGACCTGGAAATAATTATTCTGAGACACTGAAATTTCTCGGTTCCGTTCTCCGTTTCGACTAATGGTTCTTTTGCGTAAATCCCCCAAGGAAGTATGTTTTCTGTTGGAAACCACAGAATACATATAATACACTTATTAGCAAGTAGGTAGGTATAATAAACCAACCATTACGTAATGAAGTAGAGAGTTAATTATTAATCAGTTGATTGGCGGCGTTATCAAATATCGGTACACGATCCAGGTCAGCCTATTGTGGGGTTGCGGCCGTCGATCAAATCACGGTGATTGTTCGCTCAGCGCGGCGCACTCAAATCAATGCCTTCCGATTACTCAAATGAGTTACTTCCGTAATTGGACTGCGTTATGTAATAACGAATTAAGCGACGAAATCGAAAAAAAAGAGTTATGAATGCAGATCGACTATAAGTATGATAAACTATGTATTCAGCTATTTTTGTGTTCAAAAATCACTCTTACGGCCTTATAATAAGGGGTTGAATCAAGCGACATTTCGAACTTTGCTAGAATTTGTGCACACATTCGTTTTGTATTAAAGAATTATGCGTCAAAGTTACAGTTACAAACAGTTTTCAAATTGCATAAACGAATTAAACACGTCCACGATGAAGATAATTCAGTTTTGCCTTTTGATTTAACCGTTTTTAAACTGCAGCATCGAATTAACCACCTAAAATGGTATTTAATTCGTTAATGCGTATCACCACACGCGCAATCTTTCATCCGTTCATGAATGAAGCGCCAGCTTCTGGCGTTTCATTCGTTATTGCATTCTATTTTCGCGGGTTTTTGCGTACGGGACGGGGTGGGGCGGCAGCGGGTGGTCTCATTACGCATCTAACATAATAACGGAAGGATGTTTTGTTTACCCCAATGATCGTTCTGACGTGCTCGATATAGCGCTGCTCAAGAATATCAACCTCAGGTTGCATCTGATTGAGACGCTACACGAGCTTGATTCTGACCAGTGACCACCGTCCAGTGCTCATGCACCTCATACCACGCTCGGGCATCTCTGACCCGAGCCAACCCCCTTCCACGGTAGTGATCGCTGACTGGAAGAAAGTAGGCGATAAGCTGAACTCTGACATGTCACCACTACTGGACGGTATCCCCGACCATGTTCTCAGTCGCAGACACTACGGCCGCCATCGACTTGTTTACAGAGCACGTACAATCCGTACTGAAGGATTGTTCACGGGAAGTCCCAGAGACGAGTGATCGTCGCTGGATACTACCCGATGACGTCCGTGCTCTGATAAGCGAGAAGAACGCGGCCATACGTGCCTATGCAGCTTTCCTTGCGATGCGAACAAAGGCCTCATGCGCAACTTGCAGCGTGCTGTCAAGAAGCGCACTAGTGAGCATCGTTCTAATCAATGGGACAAGACGCTAAGCGAGCTCGAGCCCACCCACCTAGCTTTCTGGCAATTGCAAAGAAAGATGCGTGCCAAAGAGGAGGCCACGCTGCCCCCCCCCCTCACCCGTCCTGACAAGAGCGTCGCGTTTGACGACTCAGAAAAGGCTGAGTGCCTAGCCGACAGCCTGAAAGCTCAGTGTACCCCCAGCTTTCAACCAGTAGACGCGGGCCACCTCGCCGAGGTGGACGCCGAAGTGGAACGTAGAGCCTCCCTTCCCCCAATAGAAGACCCCGACGATCCCCTTCCTCCAGTCTCCCCTGAGGAAGTGAAGGATATTATTGACAAGCTTCAGCCTAGGATAGCCCCTGGCGCCGATGGCTTCACCAATAGGGTGTTTAAGATACTCCCTGGTCAACTCATTGTCTTGCTGGCAGCCATCTTCAATGGCGCCTTAAGCAATAACATCTAAACCTAAAGCCGAGCCTTCGAGCTACCGGCCGATCCGTCTCCTTAGCGCACTCGGCAAAATCTACGAGAGGCTTATTTATAAGCGTCTCAAGGACTATGCCGAGGCTAAGAGCCTCATTCCCAAAAAATGGAAAGTTTAGACTTTGTCGGAGTTTCTAAAATGCTGAAGACAATAGTGAATAGAAAAAAAAATATAGAAGGAAATCCTATAAGCTGGTTGAAAACTAAAGAAATAAACATTTTTAAGGATAGACCTGGTCGGATATTTCTTTCAACCTGTCATGGCGGTCAAACCCATGAAGTAGATCTTAATAAAAGACCAAAAAGAGGGGCAATAAATAACCCATTGACATTATCAAGGCATTATGAGCAACTTTGGCCACAAGGAAAACCTACCTATTTCTCAACCGAAGCTAGACGATATAAAATCCCTCCTTCATCTCATACCATCAGATGCGAGAAAATATTACGAACATTTAACTGGATCTCGTAATTTAGAAGATGATGTTGAAGGTTTTGATGGATGCATTGATTTTGAAGTAGAAGATGAAGAATAAAAAATAATATGGTACAGTGTATAGGTAATTAATAAAAGAAAAAAAAAGGAATAAAAGTATTAGTAAGATGTAGAAGTGTTACAACATTTGTTTTGTTATAGTAAATTTTACTAAAATAACTGGATTTAATCTTATGTTCCAATTTATTTCACCCGAAAAAAATCGCAATAAAGTATCAAACGACAATAATGCCGTATAGTACGTTATTGATAAATAAAATGGTCTAAATATGGCTTAAAACACAAAACAAATTAAGCGGAAAAATGGCTATAACTACAAAACTGTATAGTTTAGCCTTATATTTTTTTAACTAATGTGAACTTATACATATTTCATATGTTCAGAATAAGAATTATACTCTTGGCATATTAAATGTATGCACAGCGACCATTTTAAGTTTGAAATTTTTGAAGCTCATTTTCTCAGGATTCGTTAAATGGCGCTTAATCGGTTCTTACATAACGCAGTCCAATTAATGTTCGATTAAGATTATCTCATTCTATTCATAGATGAGGCTTACATAACAATAAGCTACGGGGTCCTTTGCTTATAATTTCGTGGGATATAGTATCTTTTCGATTGAATTTCGGCCATGATTTTAACGAAGATTAGACAGTTACGCAGCCTGCGTAGGCGATCTTAGTATAGTGCACAAGTTTGTGTGCAAACACAGGCGCTCCTTCTGTTAATAATATTGCTATTGTTAATATTGTTGTTGTTGTTGTGTTGTTGGTAATATTCCGATGGGACGGAAATTCGACACGACCGGGGAGATATGAGGTGCAGGACCAATGGTTATACGTATTAGAAATTCCTAATGGAAAAACACAACAAAATTTTCAATTTATTTACTTCAGACACAACGATCCATAATTTTGTTAGTAGGTACACTTAAAAATAATGTTAGTAATTAAATAAAATCAAAGACAAATACACATTACACGATACTATTACGTATAAATTTAACATCAAAATTTACCCTACTGGTCCTGGGAATCGATCCCGGCTCCACGCTTGTGACTACGAGACCAAAGGGGCAGTTAACAGTTTACTGGGCTACAGAGTGGGTAGACTCCGAACATTTAACGTACCAACAAGAGGTTGACAAATTCAAAACCATTTTTGCAGGTAATATAAGTCCATTATTGGGTTTATTCCATCAGGAATTTGTCGGTAGAGTCACGGAGTCAATATTTGTGCCCGGTTGATGGCAATAAGCTCGCCCATGGGAGTTAACTGGCGAAACGTGGGTGTACTATTTGGTAACTCTGTCCTAACCATCCAGGGATTACAGGTGATGTTATCAGTGAGCGAAAAATATGAGATACTCTACTCTTGCTTTGGACGTGGAGTTGCAGACACCAGCCCGTTATACAATACTCTACAGACTTTCATACAGAAAGAAAATGCTAAAAACAAAAAGTATAGTTGGTAGATATGTTGGTGTTTCAATGAACACCTGAGACTGTGATACTAAAAGCATTCCCCACTCTGTCTCAATATCTGAAATTTAATGCATTTGAGAACCAAAAAAGATCCGAAAGGAATTTCCGATGCACGCCATTCATCGAGAATATACGATGTGTTCATGCGCTTCGGTATTCATCCTTCAATGATACATTACTAAAAACTGTAGTAGTGTTTATTTACGAAAGTATAGTGATGGATGGAGGACGAGTGGTGGTACCAAAACCTGGGAATTTTGTGAAAAGTTAATCGTTGTGAAGCTTCCGTTTTTACCTTTTATGATTGGAACCTTAAAACAGCTGAAATTAGTGTAAAAACAAAGTACGTCGAGATGACGAGTAGACCCGTCTCGATCGCAGCTATATTATTAATGTTTGATATTTTTCTACCTTCCTTTAGCTAAACAATTAAATGAGTTTACGCGATGGTGCTTTAATATGTTTTCAGCAGTGGACAAGCATAAGGCCCTTATCATAATATAATAGGACCCATCATGCGAGAGAAATTGAATAGGAAACAAGGAAACAGATATATTACTACATTGGAAGACAGCAACTTGCCATAAGCTACACATATCATCCAATAGCACACCATACAGGATACATGGATAATTCAGAGCCAGTGGAGGGTGGCGTGACCATAGATAACGCGCCGGAAGTAGAGGAAGGTGTCGCTCGCGAGCCGGAAGTGGCGCGATCCGTTGCGTTATCGCCGCCGCGTCCGGGATGAGCTGGCAACATTACTGTGAAATATTTATTTAAGTTTATAGTTTATCTACAGGATGAGAGGGATGAAAGAAAAATATAGTGGGTTAACCCTTTCAGTTTGGTCTACATGAATCAAGCGTCCGTCCGGTTTCGCCCGGATTTGTCCTAGTTTTGTCCAGGGAACGTCCGGTAGTTTTTTAAAAAGAGATCGGATGGAGCTCGTGTTTGTAGACCCACTTGGAAAGCTACACAGCGCTGTTTGCATGCGGTTAGTTTGCACTTGAGCGTGGAAAAAAAGAGCTGGGGTTTCAATTTAAAGATTTTCTAACTCCATAGTTTTATTAGGTATTTAAAAAGGGCAAACTAAGTATAAGCGTACTGGTTTGTCTAGCGCAGGGGATCAAGCTGGGGGTCCTTGGTCAGGATGAACCGTATACCTAAAGATATAATAATGAGCAGTCTTATAATCACACCAAAACAACAGGAAACTTCTTACCTTCTGCGTTTCTATGAGAAGATGACAGAAATAATAAAATTAGTCATCATCATCCTCTGTCAAAAAAAACAACAACAAAATTAGTCGATCATGCTTTGGTAATTATTCAGCTTAAAATGTCACATTCTGTTTTTTAAATCGATGATCACATTGCAGAGCTCGTGACGATCTTTAGGTTAAGCCGTGCTTACCTAGGTTGGTCCGTGGATGGGTGACCACCCATTACATACCTTGTTTCCTCCGTGCCTCAGAAAGCACGGCCGTTGGTCCCGGCTGTCATTTGTAGATCTTTGACAGTCGTTACAGGTAGTCAGTGACCCGAAAGTCTGACAACCAGTCTTACCAAAGGGTATCGTATTACCTAGCGCTAACTGGGTTGTGGAGGTCAGATAGGCAGTCGCTCCGTGTAAAATACTGGTATTCAGAGCCTGCATCCGGTTAGACTGGAAGCCGACTCCAACATAGTTGGGAAAAGGCTAGGCAGATGATGATCACATTGCAGTTAAGTAGGGGATATACGGGGTGGAAGGGACACCGACGCGAAAACGGTTACCACGTAATTAATTAAAATTGGTCTGGAGACTTCTCTGGTTTTTGTTTTTAAAATGAACATTTTAAATGTGTGAAACAATATACTCGTGAGATACAATACAAAAAATATAAAAAAAAAATCTGCTGATTCCTAAAAAAGTGCAATACCTACATGGTCAAAATGTATGGATCAGCTGATTTTTTTTAATAACCTATTAAAAATTTCTGTGGTCAGCTCAGAGTGATGTGCCTACTGAATACGTGGTAACCGTTTTCCCGTCGGTATCCCTTCCACCCCGTATAGTTACTATTGTTTTGTATCTTACGAGTATATTTTTTTTACACATTTAAAATGTTTGTTCGGGTCAATCACCGAACAATAATGAACATGTCAGCGTAATTGCGACACCGCGCTCTATGCCTTGAATATTGTATGTACTTATTACAAGTAAAATAGTTAGTACGACTCGGACAGTGTATCGGGCGCGACTCAATCTCATCTCCTTCATCTCATTAGTTTTAATAGTTATCCCATTTGTATTAAGTACTAAAATATAGTTATCTTTATAATCAACAATCTTATTATCTTTATCACACCCCAACCCCAAACAATGTTCATTTTAAAAACAAAAACCAGAGAAGTTTCCAGACCAATTTTAATTAATTCAACATGCATAGTAGGTAGTTAGTATGTTAATATTCGCAGTGAATTTCGGAGGTAACAATTATATCGGCGAATGATGCTGCACGTGCAAGCATGCGTACCGGCAAATTGGCGGGTCAGACGCGCTCGCGAGCCGCTGAGCCACGAAGGATATTTAGAGAAGGTAAACAGAAAGTGCACAGAGGGAGTTCCAGTTCGGTCTTTTAAGAGGTAACGGTTCCTTCTATGTGATGATCGTGGCCACTGGGGTGGTCAAGTGAGGAAAAAAGTTACATTAACTTATCCCCAAAGACCGTCCGTCATTTGAAAGATTCCCCCCGAAAACAAAAAAAAATGGTATAGCGAATAGAGAACAGGTAGCCTACCATGACGTCTTAAAGCAGAAGTAATTCCAGTGTGAGAAAGAGATGGCGCTAGACGACCTGTATAGCTCTGTCCCTTTCCCACACTGGAATTACTCCTGCTTTAAGACGTCATGCATGACTTGAAGATTTGTTTCTGATTTGTTTCTTGTAAGTTGGTTTTCTGTTGGGGAGGCATCTACAACACTAGGGTGGTGATTTAGTCACCTGTCCTTTAAAGAGGTGAGCGTACCCATCATATTAAACAACTATCCTAAAGAAACATACTTATCCGATTCTTGAGAAAAAATACAACTTTCCATATATACAACAGTATATTGACTATTTCGATGCATGTTTGAAAAGCAAATTATCTTTCAATTTTAATTAATTCAACATGCATAGTAGGTAGTTAGTATGTTAATATTCGCAGTGAATTTCGGAGGTAACAATTATATCGGCGAATGATGCTGCACGTGCAAGCATGCGTACCGGCAAATTGGCGGGTCAGACGCGCTCGCGAGCCGCTGAGCCACGAAGGATATTTAGAGAAGGTAAACAGAAAGTGCACAGAGGGAGTTCCAGTTCGGTCTTTTAAGAGGTAACGGTTCCTTCTATGTGATGATCGTGGCCACTGGGGTGGTCAAGTGAGGAAAAAAGTTACATTAACTTATCCCCAAAGACCGTCCGTCATTTGAAAGATTCCCCCCGAAAACAAAAAAAAATGGTATAGCGAATAGAGAACAGGTAGCCTACCATGACGTCTTAAAGCAGAAGTAATTCCAGTGTGAGAAAGAGATGGCGCTAGACGACCTGTATAGCTCTGTCCCTTTCCCACACTGGAATTACTCCTGCTTTAAGACGTCATGCATGACTTGAAGATTTGTTTCTGATTTGTTTCTTGTAAGTTGGTTTTCTGTTGGGGAGGCATCTACAACACTAGGGTGGTGATTTAGTCACCTGTCCTTTAAAGAGGTGAGCGTACCCATCATATTAAACAACTATCCTAAAGAAACATACTTATCCGATTCTTGAGAAAAAATACAAATTTCCATATATACAACAGTATATTGACTATTTCGATGCATGTTTGAAAAGCAAATTATCTTTCACGTTTTGGATTTTTTTGTTTGGGAAAGTAGATTAATAAGACGGGTAAGCTCACCTCCTTGTAGGATGCAGGTAAACATAAGCCCAACAACAACCGTCAGAAAGTAGTCCTCCAAACACAAAATACGAAGGAAGGGACAGGATTCTCCACCCCTGTTTCTTAATGCCTGCATGTCCTTGTGTTGTATGTTTCGTAGCTCACAGTTCCATGTCACGCCTGCCTCGCTCGCTGCATTTTCGCACCAGAATTATTGAGGTTCATTAAAATTTACCTCTTTGCTTAATATTCAGTTCTGTTTCAGATTTATATTCACATAATACGTCCGACTGGAATTATAGGCTAATGTAGTTAACAGAACCTTTTAGAAGCAGTTAATAACACCAATTATTGGTGCATTGAAGAATTGCACTTAAGTAATGCCTATGTGTTTTTTTGAAATATATTTAGTTGAAGGCACTAAAGACAGCGATGGTCAAAAATTCAACGCTTGTTATACTAACGGGAGTACAGTACATTTTAAATTTCAGTTTCGAGGAAAACTATGATCGAAAAAGTGTGATTTTCATGAAAATGCAAAAACCGTTCCGAGGAACGCAAGGTAAAATTTATGGAAAAAATGAGGTTAGAAAAAGCTTGAATCAATGACTAGATCAGGTAGCTAGAATTTGCTACGAGTACAATTTGGATTTCCACACTTTATGTCTTATATCGGAAACCTTAGAAGTAGTCGATGAATTTGATTTTTAAGCGTTTTGTTTCGTTTGTTTTTTCTATGAATTTCAACAACAACTAGATGCGAAAATATTCATGAATAAAAATTTAAAACCATTTCCTGCGTAATTTGTCCATTGTTAAAATTTTACACCGTATCAAAAAATCTCTGATATCCGATCCGATGCGATCGCAATATTTGTTTTGCGTAAATATTTAAAATTTTGGGCCGCTGAGCGCATGTGGAAAGAGCAGATATATTTTAAAATAAACGATAGCAATTTTCAGTGAAAAATTTAAGTAGTGCAGCGTACAATGGGCGCGGATCGCAGTGGCATGGTAGTAACAAGTGATAGTCGAGTGACCGGAAGTGCTCGTGCGGATAACGCTCCGGAACGTGTCCGATTCCGGCCGAAGCGCTGCATCGCACGCTTCCGGATCCGGCGCTGCGCCACTGTCAGCCAGTTTGTTTAATAACCTCCAATAATGAACAATTATTACGTTTCCCGAACGCTGCAACAAATAGACCACATGATGCAGATATTGTAGAGTAGTTGAATAAGCAGTAAGTAACCTTTACAGAATAAATTATTTATTTTACTTCTTATTTCATTTTATTGCGTGTACATAAATAATGCCTACATCACAGTTATAGTTCTCCCGATTAGGATAAGGAAGATGGTAGATCTTGCTTTATTTCTACCTATTTGGATTTTAGGTTGATCCAATTTCTTGACGGTTTCAGGGTTTAAATGGATAGATATGACCTAGGTTAAGATGGGGTAGACCATCGGAATACGGTCGGGTAAGGCGAAAGATGACAGGTCGAGTTGATTTCGCATTTATAACATAAGTATGCATTAGACCGTGTACAGTATTCAACATTTGCAAAAACTCGCAAAGTTCATATCCCAGCAATCCTTGGAAAAGCAAAAACAGTTTACCCTTAAATCGAGGCAACAAAAGTCGTATATAAAGTTGTTTAAATAATTGTCGTCGGGTTCCATTTTAGCTGATTGCTGGCGCAGTCTCTGTGACCTGCCTTTTGTAGTGCGCACGCTTTGTGTCGACGCCTCGCCGAGGCGCCTCGTGTGTGCCTCAAATTATCATAATAACTCCTTCATGTTATATCTAGGCATGTGCGCTAATCTGAGAGTTAAAACTGTGGAATATTAAGTGCTGAATATTATGAGATAGGTACTTAGTCGCTAAAGTTTAAAGCTAGGAAGGGGTCTCAGTTTTGGCAAAACGGTGATTGATTTTGCATTTTCAAGTTGTGCTTGTTTTTTTCGCACCATCTTTGGATACAGTAATATGTTTCGCTTACCGAAATTTATAGCCCTAGCAATATGCTTAGGTACCTACTCACAAAATACAGTCATAAAGATGGATCGTCCCGTCAAACTCACCCGACTCATACATATTCATCAATCCAGTCATTTTTTGTACTCAAACTTGTAACCAAAATATTTCATAAAAATACGGGACTACGGCTTATATCGTGTCAACCTCATTATTGTTCATATACCGTGAAAACACAGGGCACCAAAATTTTAAATTGGTTACAAAATATTTTTAGGGTTCCGTAGTTAACAAGGAACCCTTATAGTATCGCCATGTCCGTCTGTCTGTCCGCAGCTTAACTCAAAGACTCTTAGTACTAGAAAGCTGTAATTTGGCATGAATATACAAATTAGTTACGACAAAGTGGTAAAATAAAATCTCGAAAATTTTTTTTTTTTAGGGTGTCTGTACACGTAAAGTGTGTTTTTTTTCTCGCGTTCCCGATTAAGGGATTCGTTTGTAAAATACATATTAAGTTTTAAAGTGTTAAGTGCTATTTTTGTTGTCCCCCCCCATCTACCAGCTAAAGGGTTGTGTTTGGGTAAGTGAAAAAATTCACGGTGGTAGTAGTAGTAAAAAATTTGGCCCTCCCATAGTAAATCAATCAGCTGGTAGTCAGTTTTGTAAGGGAGGGCCAAATTTTTTTTCATATTTCGACATATGTTCTTTGGGGAAAGTTGTTGAGTTTCATGAGCACATTCACCTCCTTCAGGGTTGATACCCCCCTTCCGTAACACGCTGTATATATAACGAAGTTAAAAAGAAAACTGTCACAGCTAAGTAGGCTTTACAAGTAATAGTACTTTAGGAGTAATAGTCGACCAACTTATAAAATGTACTTTGTAGGAGCTTCATACTTGGATAACATATTTTCCTAAACCGAATGTATGGGAGCACAGGTTTTTCAACTGCAAATGTAAGTTTGTTTTTTATTATCACAATAAAAATCATCGGACCGTAGGAAGTGGATTAAATTAACGCTGTAAGACTACGGAACCCTACATTGTGCGTGGCCCGACACGCACTTGACCGGTTTTGCTCTTTAAATTGCGCTGCGGCTGAAATGATTTGTCACAAAAATGAACGTAGCGCTCAAAGGATTTACGTTTCAGTGACAACGCAATAGTAAATAAAAAATACGGAAAATCGAATAAAACAAAAAGAATGAGAGAAAATAAATATGTAACGTGAATTTTTAAAAAGCTGAAACCGGATTATTTGTTTTAAAATATTCAAAAGTAGAAATTATTTACAGGAGCGGCATTTCAGAATCACAGCTGCGGACACGGTTTACATAGGTAATGATTTATTATCTGATGATAGACGTGTTGGGGTAACAAATTGCGGAATCGATCGGTTTCGGCGAGTGGCCATTAGTAAGACTGTTCGAGCACCCTCGTGGTCTCACGCGCTGAGCGTGCTCGAATCAAGTGCTTTGTCTCGCCCTCTCGACTACTCTCACTACATGTCACAATACTCGATTGTTAGCAGCGTATTAAATTCTGTTTAGACGCGCCCCTTGACAGCTTGTTTGGCGACAAAAGATTTCAAGTAGGAGGGACCGTGTTATAATTTTTATACGTATGTGCAGTTTCCCCTGAGTAGGGTATTAAATGATGCACCCAGTTGGAAACTTTGGTACGTGTTCCTCCATTGATCAGGCAGGCGATTTGCATCAGCTTTGTAAACAGTACGGATATCAAAATTGTTCTTTCATAACTTGTTTAAATGGCTTTAATAATAAACTGCAAATACGAATAAGTGCTTAGTACTTGATGATGGAGCAGTGAATTTTACTCAGAAGCTAAGTGCGTAATTTTCATTGTGGAGCATTTTACAGCCATTCAGCATTTACGTGATTCTTTGAAGCTCATAACTAATGCACATAAATTACTATACAAGGGTACTTAACCGCGAAAATATGCAAAATTACGTGTAACGTGCAGCGCGAGCCACATGTGGGGGGTTATTAGGAAAAGTGGAAATTGCAATAAGGGCGCTTTTAGAGCTCATACATGTTCATTCACGCGCCCGTGCCACCACGAGTGATGTACTCGCATATTGCACGCTGTTTAATATTTAAATAACTTACTAGTTTATTTTACTCCCACAAATAAACTTGTACGGTTCCCCCGCTTTTGCTAGTCTTAAAGCATTGAGTTTGTGTTCTGTTTATTACCTTTCCTCAAGTAGTATCGAAGTAGTCCACGAAGAGACCGCTTGCTACTGATAAGGCACGCCGCACTACACAGTAAGAGGGGATGCACAAAGCTGGGACCGAGGGAAATGCATCTACTCCCAGTAATGGTTATTTGATTAATGCCAGAGCTGTTGCAATAAAATAGAGTGACTGATAATCCGCTCGTTAATGAAGACCCATTATTAATGACGCTGCTCATAATCTCCACTTTAACCAAATTGGAATACAATGAATTAAACATGAAGGTGTATTACAAGTTGATCTTGAATGAAATGACGGCAAAGTTGTATAACTACAATTAAATTGAGTCTTCATCAACAGGCTATCAGTGTTTTACTTAGTCATTACCGTGCACCATTAAATTATTTCCTGACATAATAGCAGTAACCATTTGGTGACAAAATGCGAATATAACTCCGACCACTCATTTCGCTATGATAATTGAGCTCAGTGGTGCTTTTAAACGAAATGTAACACATTTATTTGTAATTTAACTCTAGTGGAATAAAACAAACATACTGACAGTCGGTGGCCGGTTAATTGCCACTCGATATTACAAGAATCGTGACACAGACACTCGAGCCAGCGTGCAGCGTTCGAATGTATTGTGTGCACCAATGTAGTACCACTTCACTGCAGAGCTTTTGTGATCGTATATACCTATCTCCGCGATATATTTGTGGTTTAACAATGCAATCAGATATTGTTTTTAAACAATCGACGGTACTGTTCGTATTCGACGTAGGATCCATTGCAGCTCATCCAATTTATTTTTTATTCTAATAGGTTGAGTGCTGTCGATGATTTTTTGAAAGGCTTGCTCTTAATTGGCCCGATAGGCATTAAAATGCAACTGCAATGAATACAGCTGTATATTGTCCCGACACTTCTCCTTTTCTTTTTCAAAGTAGCCTTCCTTCCTAGTGAGGTTCATCAAAGCTAAAAACTGGAGTGAAAAATTAGTAGTTTAAGAAACAGTTCCCTTTACCGTACACCTCTGCAGAATGTGGCAAATTGCGGCGCATGTAGTACAAGGGTTGTACAAAGGGATATGAGAGCCCTCAGCGGCAGCCCTGGGTTGCCAACGGCGAAACGAGCCCCTACCACGATTTATGTACGCGCCGTAATCGATGTATTAATGTCTGGCAATACCGGCAATTATGCGTGACACTTTATTTATTTACTAGTGTCCGCCCGTGGCGTGGGTCGGTCGTTTTTATTGTGTTTACGTTTTCAGTAAAAACAAAATACAGAAAATCGTATCTAGAAATCGGAAAAAAATATAAATGTAACGTTATATTTGCAGGACTTAACTGATACTTTTTTAAACAGTACGCTTTTATAAAAAGTTGCAAAGTCAGTTATAGAACTGACCGATAGTTCAAAAACTACATCAAACGTGTCCTTCTTAAAAAGCATATTATAAAATCCATGACTACGTTGAAGATAAATAAGTTTGGCTTTAGCCACATGCGCAGAAGGAATTCTGCGCATGCGGCTGGGAATCCACATCTTTGTGCAAATATGTGTGGATGTCTCTAACTATTCTCAATCTCATTTTGTCTCTTCTTTCTTATAAGTTTTTTTTACAATAGTTTTCAAATCATTTATACATCTTTTGCTCAGAACAGTTACAGCACTGTTGACAATATTTGTGTCACTTGTTTAATTTAGTATTTTACAATATTTTCTTACCTTTGTAAAGATTCTTTTTTAATGATTGTGTGAACATTGTAGGCTTTGTAGATTCCCAGCTGCTTGTTAACTTTTTATCTTGTTTTATATTTTTTTGTGTATAAGCAAAGAATAATTGGCGTCGCCATATTTTGATTTTGATTTTCCATGAATGATTTGAAGCGGGGCGAACGATGTGCGCCCCGAACGAAGTGAACGCGACATGAATCTAATGTAGACAAGAACATCGCGTATATCCTGTACACGACAAGAAAGTCTGGACTGCACTGAAGTCACGCAGGTGTAGCTACGCAAGTGAATATTGTCGCCACAAAACCCTTTGATGCGAATCAGTTTACCGACAGTGCCACACTTATAGCGATAACGTGAATTTTCGCCATAGCCTGCTAATGTAGCCCCACCATTAAAGGAACAAAGTACACCACACACACTCAGTGTCATTTTAACAAATCTAACACTTATTTTGTTCAAAGAACCAAAAGAGTAATTTTTATCATTTCCCGCCTATCGATAGGCAAAGGCAATCCAGCAGACAACCATACAGCCAGCGTCCAACGAGCGATGCATTCGAATCATTCGGACGATTGAATCGATTAATCCGGCGCGTTGTTCGCAAACAGCCTGGTTGGGCAGTCGCCATCGCGACGTGACATGCATGGCCACCTTCGATAGAGCTTTGTCGCTTACTGCATGATTTAATGTTCGTGTTGCGGGTAGCTTACCCCTTTAGGGCTGTTCATTGTATCTTAAGCGTGAAATACTGATGAGTGAGTGAATCATGATAGAGACAGGTAAATTATTTTTATTGCCTTTTTATTGCGCTATTTTCTGCAATGAAAAATAGCTCAATAAAAATTAAGCACGAGCTAATCGAGTGTCGGGAATTGAAAGTACCTAATGTCCGACAATCAATGAATGGCCGAAAATCAAATTTAGTTGTGCTGGCTGGTAGTTGTAATGCGGTCGTGATTGATAGCGATGTAAATTTCCGACGTTTTAATCAAGTCGCATGACCATAATTATGACTAAAGAACTTTCTGCTATCAAAGTTTTAAGTTCTTTTCTAGGTCTTGTTTAATTTCTGAATCAAATAATGATTTAAAATGAGTTTGTTAGTTTTTAGCAATTATTATTAATTATTAAATTGCTAAACTGACTGACTGGGTGATATATCAACACACAGCCCAAATCGCTGATCCTAGAGACATGAAACTTGGAGGGTGTGTTCTTTGTGAAGAGTAAGTATCTACTTATAAAGGATTTTTGGAAATTCCACCCCTAAAGGGGTAAAATAGGGGATCAAAGTTTATATGAAAGTCCGTCAGTTTTGAAGTTAGGATCTTCATTTGTGTTTAGGCTGACGCTTGAAAATTAATTTATACGTGTCTCAGCGTTTTTGATAATTTTACCCCAGAAGGGTTAAACAGGGGATGAAGGTATGTAACTATGTTTGTTACCGTAACCTCGATTAACCTAAAGGTTACTTTTTAATCCCAGTAGTACGTTCCCGTCGGATATTTTTCGACATCCACACGGGCGAAGCCGCAGGCAAAAGCTAGTTAAATAATAAACAAACAGACAAACCTGGTACCTGGTAGGAATTTGATTGGCGTATTATAATAAAGGTACACAGCAATACATTTTTATATTCAATACACAAAGTTGCATCGTCGCATTTTTTCTTTTTGTGAAACAAACAAATAAAAGAGTAAACGATGAAAAATGTGTGTGTGGGAAAGTAATGAAATTCCTCCAATGCGCAACTCACATATGGGAGATTTATCAAGAAAATTGTTAATGTCTAGGAGTTCGCGTTGTGTGTTGGCTATTACTAGCACTAATTAATTATCTTTTTACCCAGTTTGTGTCTAGGAAGTGTTGTATGAGACACGTTTTATAAGTTTTTATAGCCGCGATAAAATCACCTTTGTCCCAGCACTGGGATATAATGGGTTAACTAAAAATAGAAACGAAACGAAATAAGTATCTACCAAAAAGGAAACATTAATATCTTCGAACATGAAAATTGGACGAAAACCTACCTTTGCTTGTTCTTACTACATGAATAATATCAAAACTCAACTCACTATTACCCAACACATATATGTAGGTAGGTAAATATGTGTTTAAGCTTCATATGCAAACAGAACTCCGTTTGCCAACAGCCATGAAATGCCATGAAAGTTTGATGAAATGTACGCAATATTCGTAGTTAATCGCGACACTTTGCTGGTGCTACAGTCATAAGTACTGATACTTAATTTACCAGGAATGCATGAATAGCTGAGCGTGTGATTCTGAAGCGCCTGCAGTTGGCTCAAGAGGTTCATTTGAAATTCATATAGTAGACACCCGGGAGTCAGAGAGACTGGATAGGGTTCAAGATTTTAAATTGAGCGTGGATTGAGGTTTGTGATGTGTGCTTGTTTTGTGATACGTTCATAGGTTTGAAAGGAAAGAAGTTAAATAACTAATTTAACAGTAGTCTTTGTGAAACAGCAGGCCCGGAAAAGTCCTCACACTCCTCGCTATAGTAGTTTGCATGTGTTAGCGATTCGGGATTCATTTCAACTTTGTCTCTGGATTGGACAATATGGACATTGCGTTAAGCGACGACTTTTCTGGCTCTTAGTTCTGTTTTCAGCTGTTGCACCAATAAATAGCTATCGCTAAGACTAACTTACAACAAGCCCTCATCTTACTACTATGATAAATGTGACAGTTTGTGAGGATGTTTGTTCCTCTTTCACGCAAAAACGGTTGAACGGATTTGGGTGAAATTTGGCACACAGATACTTTATAACTTGGATTAACTTATAGGATACTTTTTATCCCGGTAGTACGATCCCGTGGGATGATTACCGAACTCGACGCGGCCGAAGTCGTAGGTATAAAGTAGTAATACTTAAAAAGGAACAGAAAAACATCATAAAGATACCTATATGTTTAAAGATGTATGTTTGTTTGTATGTGTTTGTTTATGTTTGTTGTTTTTGTTAGTTTTGTCTATATTTATGTGTGTTTGTTGAGTACTGTGCCTCGTGGCTACTGCAGCCGGCAGGGTGGATGGCCAAATAATGTTTCACTGGATGGCGGCACGCAGATCGACATTCAGATATTATGTGCTATAGTAAGTTTGTTTAACGTGTTTTAGTTACTAAGTGCCAAGTTGTTTATTCTTTATGAATCTCTGTACAGAAAATAAAGATTTTATTTATTTAAATCCTGATAATGAGAGGCAGAATAATTAATGCATTAAAACTGCACCACCAATTATTCCTCATCATCGAATAATGATCGGAAGAATGTGAATTTGTATCGACCGCAGAGAAGTAATGTGGCGAATACATTGCCGCCACTTTGTTTCAATTAATTAATGAGATTTGTGGGATATTAATGGGAATATTAAAAATAAATCACGCGTCTATCCATGTATGAGCCGGGAAAATTGGAAAAGCTTGGAACCCTGACAACAGCCGGGATTAACGACGGTACGCAAAAAATATTAGGAGATTAAGCGATTAATTTTGTATTCATAAAATACCGATGTTGTAGGCAGGCACGGTGATAGCACATTATGATGATGCCTATTATATAGAACCAGTTTTCTTTTTCAAAATTGGTTTATGCTTCATAACAAAAAACACCCGAAAAACCTGCACAAGTGAACGCTAGATTGATACGACACGCCGCAAAAATATCGTCTCGGAAATACCAAATTTCAATGAAATCCCACAAGTCATTTTTATCCAAGACATTGTCGCTTCGTTGGAGTTTGACTCAGTGGGCCACCCATAGCGGCTTAGCGAGGATTCTTCGCTCGCTTCAACGTAAATAAACTGTTGCCAACACTATCCACTTTTTCAACATAACAGCCTGCGATAAATAATAATAACTGTTCAGTAAATATTCACATGACATATGTGTTTAATATTCTACGTGTTAGCTTTTAGTCTGAAAGTTTTAATAGTCTATCGCAGTATGGGCTCTATTATTTACAGGTTGAATGTATCCTTTTGAGAGATAAAACAAAGAACAATGAGAAGTGGCGGTTCACGTCCAAGCTTTTAATGGAGAGTTCTCGGACCAACATTAATAATTTGACCATAATGTTCAACTGAAAGTATCTACAATGTTCGCAACTTGTGACATTTTGGAAAACTGTACGGAGGAATCTGGTATTTCGAATATCGTTTTATTAAAAACAATAGTTTAACTTTAAAACAGAACTAATTTACTCTTCATATTTAGCCATAAAATTCAATGGTAATATGGTGGTAATTATATATTTTTTTTGTACTCTACCACAATGCTGTCTTATTTGATTCGACCCAATGGTTGACTGGTAGAGATTACGTTGTGGCATTAAGTCTGCCTATGTACTACTCTTGTACATGAAGTTTAAATAAATAAATAAATAAAATTAATAGAAAGCCGTAAAGTAAATATAAATCCCGTAGTTTTCCATTCTCAGTCGATAACTGAGTATTACCGATGTCTGATCTTCCGTTGAGCATTGGAAATAGCTCCATTTTTCAGCATTTTCGTTTGAACCGCCATTAGCGAGATACCCCCATTTGCTTTCGAGGCGAGAAACCGCTCGCCTCGAAAGCAAATAAAGATTTGGAATACCTTGAAACTTTCAAAGGATTTAAAACCAATCACAAAGACATATTGGACGGTGATTTTGATTGTTTATTTAGGATTAAATCTTCGGAACACATGATTTGTTTTTAATAATGAAATTTTGATTGGATTCATGCGATGAATATGGATCGCCGATGCGTGGTCTAAAATTTTTGCCGCACTTTTTGGCTTTGGCAAATATTCATGTCACCGTTATAGCCTGAATACAAAAACTGCAATTTTTGACGAATATGTTGGACATATTTATCGCAGCTACACGAACATTCGATAAGGGATATATATTGGCACTGTATCGGCTGCCTATGTGAAGTCTCTAGGTTTCGTAATGTATTGCACAATGCATAGCCCGTTACAGGCCACAACCGTCGGACTGGCTAATATCTACAGCTTGATACTAATGCCTTCCTGCCTAATCCACCGTACTAGGTACGTACAAACGTTGTACACTTATATGTTAGCGTCTTTAAATATTTATAACAAGTGCCTACAGACAGACATACGAAAGCTTACGTATGATGCTTATTTACATTGTAAATTACGAATGCGACATTCACAGCTATCTGGAAGGCGCACAGAATCCTCCGGCTTCTTCCAGAGCAACAGAGGTGACATTTTCATTTAAAATATCGCCGCGTCACAGATCCGGCGTTACTGTATTTACATAAAACACTCGTATTCAGCAAATTATGCGGGTATTCGAATGTTTTGATCGCGGAATCCAGATGGAGCCGGTATAAATCTCGCTTTGAGCTCGGCCGGCATTCCTGGCAAGTTACCGAACAACAGTAATGAAGGTTTAATCTGCTAAATTCCTGCATAATCCGGCGGGATCTCGGAGACTCGGCTTTGCTCTCTGCCTATAATTATAACTTTAGTTGTATCTACGTGTCTTTATTAATTCGTAAGCAGATGAACACAGTGAGGATTGTGCGATTAGTAACGCTTAATTGTAGTGAGAATGTACGTTTACACGATTGTTTCCTTTGTGCTGAAACACGGTCTTAATCACCTAAGGATAACGAAGATCCCGTCGGAAAATGAATGAAATCCCGTCCTTATTAGACGCAATTTTTCAGGTAAAACTTTAAGAAAAGTATGGAAACAAAACGAAATCCATAAAACATCCCATCTAAATACTTAATCGCATAAATTATTTCTATTTCACGAACAGACAATAAGTCCATAATTTCGCATCTCATTAGCGCGCCTTTTCTCAAATTCACAAAGATGTCGTAATAAATTTTAATACTTTTCGTAGCGGCCATTACAATTTGCGCAAACGACATCGCATTACACGAGGTGGCTAAAAGCACATTTTAAAAGGGCGTCTGAATAATTCCGCCAGGACTTGTACCGTGGAACCGGGACTAGCGACTGTAGTTAGGACACTCCGTTCTTAATGACTACGTATTGTTTTAAGGAACTCAGAAATGTAGAATAAGGAATTAAGTTTTATGAAACAAAAAAGGTTCTTTTTGAGGATTTTAATTCTGTTTCGTTTTCCTCGAAAAGTGGACGGAAAATGTGTTCTTCACGCAGGAAAACTCGCCACGGAATTTTATTCAGTTTGCAACATCCTGGTTTTAAAAGGCCCTTCTGAATCTAATGTATTCTTGCGCTTATCTTTATGTGTATCACGTATTACCAGGGACATTATAATCTGTGTTTTATATATAATTCTATCATGGGAACAACGTTATATTAGCGTTTATCATGCTATTTTACCGATGTGTACCTTTTGAATTTATAGTAAACAAACAAAATTCATTGTTCGTGCCACATGAAATATTCAGAGGAAACATAAAATTTATTATTTACATGAATGCACCAGTAGTTAATTTAGTTATAAATAATACAATTCAAATAGATATTGAATTACAACGTATAGTATAATTTCGTTTATTTATCTTTGTAAACATTTTTAAAACGTTTTACATGTTTCTTAAAAAACCTTAAAAAAAAACAGATTTCCACCGGTGTCGGGACCAGGGTCCAAACTACCGGTGGTTAGGGCTCCAGAGCCAGGAACCTCTTCAAAATGCAGGCCGTATCGAGGAGTATTATCTTCTGAATCAGGCCCTTGATCCAACCAATGATGATGACTCTGCCAGGCAAGTTTCTAATGCAAAGTCAGATCACCGGTGAATAAATGGCAACTTTTAGTACATAAGCTTGCAAAATGCTTGGGAAGAGCAAATCCAATAAGTAAAAAGACACTATAAAAGAACACGAATAAATACTTCATTGAATAATAATAACCAAAGGCAGGTCCTCTATATCATGGCACATCTGTGTCCTTGTCTATGCTAACACCTTTGCAGCTTTGGAGAGAGCATTTAGATAATTGCGGGATAGGCGCAGTACTTTGTTGGTCGCCGCCTTTGCAGCGCTGCGGTGCGCTGTGGGGCGCTGTGGGACGCTTTGTGCTCGATAATAACTGACGTTACATTGTTCGATGACAGCTGTGACACGCCTGTGGTCGATCTGCGACGCCGCCGATGCACGTTTGCGTTGCGAGTTCATTAAAATAATGACGCGGTCTCGCAACGTATGTTGTAGATATCACATTCTGATTGGTGCACTTGTTTGCGTTTTTGCTGTGACGTGGTTTTAATTAGTATGCTGTTTTGGAATTGCATCAATTAGTGTAACAACTCCTTTTAAAAATATTACTACAAAAAATAATTGGTTCAGCAGAAGTGCAGAGTTTCCGACGCAGAGATGTTTTGAATGTTTTTTTAAATTAAATAACATGGAATTTCATGTATTTTGTTTATTATATGTGAATTTGTTATTCGATTGTTTGTTTGATGCATCTACAGTGAATATCGCATAAAGTTACCTATGTACATAATTATAGCACGTTCCTATACCTATTTTTACGAAGTAAACAACAACGCCAATATTAATCCAACTCGCTGAATAGCACTCAATGATATCTCTACCGACTACACAAGGGAAATGAGCGTGATATTCTATTTTGCAGCCAACACAGCTTTATGTGGCAGTTAATCAGGCGGGAGTAACGACGGCAGACATCAAAGGTTTCATAACTTCTTCACTCCGTACGACGCTTTCAGGATTACCTATAAATAACAATAGCGTTCTCTTTTATTCCCTGCTACAAAATATTCAATTCTTATTTTAAATACCTGTCAATTGTTTGATAGTATTTAAAGATCGAAAGGTGGACGCATACATGCAGCCTGATACTTTTTATCGAATTTCAGTTTAAGTAGTGTTTTTTTAGAGATGAGAATACGTTACCAGTTGATTAACACACAATAAACAGTACCTGGAAGTTAATAGATCACCTTTAGGTTTGAGTGACAGAGTCAATAAGGCAGAACTGTTTCTGAAACTCTGTTTGTCTTTTTGTTTATATTTTACCCTCTATGTGCAACTTTTCAGGCGCAGTTGTAACTGTCAGGTATTACTCACACTATGGCCTCTGCACTGGCTAGCTTGACCTATGTTTCTACTCGAGATAAGAGTTTTCCTACAAAGTAAAAACACATGTGGGTTCCGAATGGTAGGATTCATTTTACAAAAATAATGCGACAGTTCTTTCTATTTTTAGGTATAACTAGCTGTTGCCCGCGACCTTCGTTGGCGTAAAATTATTACTTTTTTATCGGATTTTATTAACAATTAAAGGGTTTTATTTTTTTGCACGGAACTCTAATTATTTTTCCGAAATAAAAGTAGCCTACGTTAGACTTCGCAACATCAGCTATCTGTCAGTAAAAGTTCCATCATCGGTCCAGCCGTTTCGGAGATTAGCTTGAACAAACAGACATATAGACAAAAATTAAAAAAAATGTGTTTTTTTATAAGTGCTGTATATATTTTCATTAGCATTCAGTTGCAAGCTGTTGATATTACATATTTTATTTTGATATTACAAACAGACACTTCAATTTTATTAATTTGTATAGATGTATAGATATGTGTTCGAAGCTCGAGCTGCCTGCAAAGTTTTAATTTTCCGGTATGAAAAGTTTCCAACGCTATACTATGTACGTTTTTCTAGAGGAAGGTTACCTTTTCTAAATAACAAAATAAATTTAACATTTTTTGTATGTAGATGGAGATGCTTTCTTCATAGCTGATATTTTATCGGTGATGAAAATGTAGGAATCGTCGAATTAACCACACAATCATAGAAACCACGTTAATAGTATATTTATTTTTATAAAATGTAGTACACAACCCAGTTAGTACTGGGTAATACGATACCCCTTGGTAAGACTGGTTCTTAGACTTTTTGGGCTGCTGTTTGTAACGACTGTCAAAGATCTACAAATGACAGCTTCATACTTTAATCATTAAACAATGTAATTTAACTCAGCGTAGTTAGCTTCAAAATGAAAATCAGTTTCATTGAAGAGATATCAACAACAGCACAGTTTACGGCTTCAGAAACCAATAAACTGTAAATGGATCGTAAATATTGGAGAGCGTAAAAATTTTAATCTGCGTTGAAGAGCTATTCTGCTTTTCTACTTTTCCCCGTTTGCTTGTAATGATTCGATCGGATTAGTGTTTACTGCTATTTCAGTTTGGTAATCAGGTTTAAAGAATTCCAATTAAAACATTTGTGTGGGAAATCGTAATACAGATCAATTGTTGATTCGGACACACAATTTAATTAAGCTAAATGTAACATGGCAGTGGCATCACTATACCTACGCTTGTATTGTGTAAAGGGGTAGTCAGCGATATTTAGTGCACTCGCATTCTGTCCCAAAAATTAAAATCACTGCAGACAGAGACTATTGACTATCGTTATGCGCTTTACTCCGACTGCCTCGTTGACCTAGACTTCGCAAGCGCTACTGCTGTGCCCGAGGTCCTCGGTTCTATTACCAGGTCGGACAGTGTTCTAATTCAAATTCAAATTCATACATTTTTTATTTGTAGAACATAGGTAAACAAAAGTACAGATGTCAGTATTAGTAAAATGAACGCTATGTCTTGCCATCAACGGCGTAGAAATATTCTATTTATAATTCATTGAATAGTTTAAGAATAATTGGTAAGAATTACAAAAGCAGTCAAAAGTAATAGTGAAACTCAATTATAACAATAAAAAATATGTTCCATTAATTCATTAAAATAACAATAAATTTATCTAGAAAACAAAACATTAAATTAAATTAGATTAAATAAAAACAATTCAATTATTTACAAATAAACAGAAAATAAAACATTTAATAGAAAATAAATAAAATGTCATTTTATTACAATTTGTCTTCTAGGTACTCATTGACTGTGTTATAAGCTTTTTCGCCTAGTAAATTAAGAAGAGCCTTTTTAAAATGGTGTATGCTGTCAAGATCTCTTATACAAATAGGTACCTAACTTATTATATAACTTGGGTGCCATTCCCCAAAAGCTTTTTGAGTAGAGTGCAGTCTTTTGTGGAATAGCACATGGTGATGGTGATGTGTGATGATGCGTTAATGATGTGTTCATTGGGTTTTTTCCAATTCTGAGTAGCAGTCGCTGAATCTGGATTTGTACCTGGTTGATGTGTGATATGTCGTCCTATATTACATGGAATTAAAAACATAACTGGCGAAATTGTGGGTGTACCATTAGCTACAGCTCTGCCTTACCCTTTTATGCCTGATGTAGTTGTGATATATCTCAGAAATGTGTGGATCAGCATGTAAAACAATCGAACATCATCTTGTCCTTTTCCCAACTATGTTGGGGTCGGCTTCCAGTCTAACCGGATGCTCTCTGAGTTAGTACTGGGAATACGATACCCCTTGGTAAGGCTGGTTGTCAGATTTTCGGGCCAGACTACTTAACGACTGTCAAAAATCTACAATTGACAGCCGGGACCAACGGTTTCACGTGTTTGCCGAGGCACGGAGGAAACTCGGTATGTAATGGGTGGTCACCCATCCACAGACCAACCTAGGCAAGCGCTACTTAACCTGAATATCGACCCGAGCGGCTGTTATTATTGAGCCACGACACAACCGGACATTTTCCCCTTAACGTTGAAACTGGTTCACTAATGCAGTATGCATCTGGATTTGTAAGTGTAAATAGAACAATACGTACGAGTACAGTCACGAGCACCAATATGTAAACTTTTAAAAGTGTTTTTCTCCTACTGTTCTGATTAAAATTTCATTTTCTTACTAACATAGTATTTTAGACCTCATATTTTTATGGAAAAGATCCTATCTCCAAGTTACTATCGTTATCGTTCGTTATTACTCGCGAAAATTGCTTTAAAATTTAGGAATGTGTTTACATATTGGTGCTCGTGACAATACATGTTCCGGGTGATCGGGCGCAATCGATGGCGGGACACCAACTGATTTCCCTTTCATTGAGCCTGCTCGTTTCACTGTCCACATGCCGTCGTAAATAAAATGTCCTGGTACAACTAGCATTATTTATGCGCTTACACATGATGTGTTGGGTGTAGCAATTTATTTGTCGAAGGAATTTATGGCTTGCTCGAACAAATCAGAGTTCCTTTATTTTGGTTACGCTCTTAGAAAATCTATGCCAATAAATAAAATTGAACTGTCTATTTGTAATTAAAAAATAACAGCTTTTTACTGAATGCATATGAAAGCATAATAAATGTACCTACGGTGATTATAACAAAAAAAACTTTTTAAAATTTTTGTCAGTCTGCTTGGCTGTTCCGGTCCGAAACGGCTGGACCTATTTTGACGGGACTTTTACTGGCAGATAGCTGATATCATAGGGGAGTAACTAAGGCTACTTTTTTTTTAATTATTAGAGTTCTGAGCAAAAAATTCTTAACAAAATCCGTTTCAAATTGGAAAGTCATATTTTTATAATAATTTCAAAAAGACCAAAAGTCGCGGGCAACAGCTAGTAATACATAAAAAGAAAAGTTTTTGCACACAGTCATTGGTGGCCTCATCAACGCCCAGCCTAAACTCCTTGACTTAGAAAGCTGAAATTTTGCACAGGGAGAGATTCCCATTATGGCGTAGATAAGGAATGACCTCAAATTTTCCGAAACACAAGATCGGGAATATAAGGTGGATGAATTCGCTTACAAAGCGCTATCGCCAGTGCGATTAACAAGCACAAAAAATAAACTAGACATGTTTTTGATTTCAAAACTCACAATTTCAATCTTCAGCTTGCCTTTCTACCATGATCATGGCATTGCAGTGCAGTAAGTGATCTATATTATTCTAATGTTATGTATCAGCTTAAACCTCGTGCAATTTAGAAGCTACACATATACAGGGCGTTTCGTTGATTACTACTAACTGTTTGCATACTGTTATGTATTTCATCAAAAATGAACTTTTTAGCTTTAGTTTGACATAGTTATGTCATTATTTCCCAGAATTTGATCCTTATTTGCGACACTACCGAATGGAGTAGTAATACAGTCTGTGTGTTTTTTATGAGTTTGATTCCTGGCTAGAAATATTGATTTTTCAAAAATCGAATGATGCAGTTTTAGTTTTGATCGAATTCGAGCTCGAGACTCTTTTGGCTATTCCTCATAGTTTCGGATTGGGCCATTCACGCCCACTTAAAAAAATCACCCTGTATTCTATGAAGGCATGTACGAGTACATACATACATGTATTACCTGTCCAATATGTCCGTCAGGGGGCGCCTCGTTTGTTTAATAATAATTGGAAATCGGATTATGTCGCATGCCGCGTCGGAATGTTTGCTTTCATCAAGTGCTCACAGCCAATTCTGCTGAGCTAACAACACTTTTTTAAATATAAACAGTGCAACAGTGTACTAGGATGCAAGTTTTGTCTTTTTTGTCACTGACTGACCTAGTTGTATTGATAAAGCCCATAGGAAACTTTTTCGTATTTCTTTCATTGACAAAAATAGTCGCGAACTTTCAGTTTGTCGGAACAGTTCGTCAAAAACGATATTTGTTCGTCGACATGTTGCACGAAATTACTTTTTTCCGAGAACTCGTAGCGCCTATAAAATTAAACGGGCCAATAAGTTGTATCGTACTTTCTGAAGCGATACATTCGACAAATTATTTGATGCAGAGGAATTGCTTAATTAATACATCAATTGGCATACAGTTCGCAGAAGTGTGAGGAACGCGTGGCTGAATAAACAACCGCCCAGAGTCGATCTTCCAGTTAAGCCGCGCTTGCCTTGCCTAGTTTGTTCCGTGGATGGGTGACCACCTATTACTTACCGAGTTTTTTCCGTGCCTCGGAAAGCCGTTGGTCCCTGCTGTCATTGATAGATCTTTGATACTCGTAACAGGTAGTCAGAGGCCCGAAAGTCTGACCAGCAGTCTTATCAAGGGGTATCGTATTACTCAGTACTAACTGGGTTGTGCAGGTCGGAAAGGCAGTCGCTCCATGTAAAATACTGGTATTCAGCTTCATCCGGTTAGACGAATCATGTAAATCGGCCCAATAAACACGAAAGTAATCGGTGTACACAAAGCAAACTTAATCGGTTTGCAGGGCACACCACAAAGATGTTGGTGTGCGTAAAATCAACTGGTGTATTACTTCGCCTATTTGTTAGTGTTTGCTTCACTGTATATGTATAATATGAGGTAAAGAATATGAAGCATCAATTTAACCCTATGACTAACCGGTGTCGTGGCATAGATGTGTAATCATTCGGCTGATAAATCAAGTGTCGTAGGATCGAATCTGCGCCGCTGGCGTCAACTTTTTGCATTATTAAAAAACTTTTATTTTCATTTTGTTGAATTTTTATTGTAATTTACCTGATAATAAGAACATTATTCGAAAAAAAATATGGAAGTAAAAATTAAACAATTTGTATTAAGAAATCAACAACATTTATTGACTAGGTTTTTTTCAAGTGTCGTAGGATCGAATCTGCGCCGCTGGCGTCAACTTTTTGCATTATTAAAAAACTTTTATTTTCATTTTGTTGAATTTTTATTGTAATTTACCTGATAATAAGAACTTTATTCGAAAAAAAATATGGAAGTAAAAATTAAACAATTTGTATTAAGAAATCAACAACATTTATTGACTAGGTTTTTTTTTATATTATAATCACAAATTAAAAAGTTTTGTGCATGACAAATATTCTAAGTCGGACAAGAAATAACGTTACTTTTCTTATTCAAGTGGGTAATTTATTTATTAGTGAAATGAATAAACATGTTAATAAGATAGATATTAAGATACAGGTATCCTAAATTGTTATCTCACTAACAATAACATCACTCACATAAAACAAATCGAATTACCCCCTGATATTTTTATTAATATCCTATTGGTGCGCCTTCGCTATCTATGACTTATTCATGCACGAAGTAAATGTCTCCACTAGACCTGCATGGAAGAATATTTTTTTTTATGATAGCGCTCACCATCTTTTCGCCACAATATTTTGCGACCGTCCTTGTCTGATTTAAAACATTTTTCATCTCTAAATATAACTATATTATTGCACCAATCAAAATCTAAATATTCTCTTGCGAAGCGTACCCGGTTTTGCCTGTGAATATCTGACATTCAAATTTTCTTGGCTGGCCTACAACATTTCACACCAGCTGCTCGCAAGTGGTTTCGTACAGTTTGTAATGTCACGTCATGTTTAGTTGCCGTGGAACGAGTAGTGAGGAAGGGCTCAGCGGTATGCGTAGCAACTATATCAGATGCCAATCTGTGAATGCAAATCCAGCCTTTGGTCCCGGTCGGCAAGGATCAATGCTTCCCGAATCTGCATAACGATGGACCCACAATTGCACAGTCCTTCTCTGTGAACAATAATAAAATATTGTTACAAAAAACAACAATCAATAACATGTGGATTATTTAAACATATTAAACTTCTAAACATCATAATAACATTTTGTTACTCACCGATATCTTTAAACGTCTCGCAATTTCACTAATTGAAACATTTTGCTCATGCAAAAGAATTATTTCAGCTCATAAAAGTGTGGTTCAATGATTCATATTGATTCACAAATAAAAGCACTTCTCAAAAAACGCAGGGTATAATGTCTAAAAACGTAACGAAACCCCAATAGTCAATAGCATTATGACGATGAACTTAAACTACTAACTTAAACATGATTTGTCATTTTTAGAGGGTAGACAACTAATACATTCTAACCCAAATATAAAGAGACTTGCTAATAGTTAAGCAATAAATTGAACAAACAAATGTAAAATATTTTATTAAAACATACAAAAACATTATGCTGTTGGCAGTCGGATTCGATCCTACGGCGCCGGCGCAGTAAGTAATTATTTATCGCACGCTCGACTAATGCGCCACGGAGACGATTGTATGATAAGCTAAATTTATGCGTCATATTCCCTGCAACATTAGTGACAAGAAATTTTATTGTGTGTGCGTGGACAACGGGTAGCAAACACTAATAAATAGGCGAAGTAATACACCAGTTGATTTTACGCACACCAACATCTTTGTGGTGTGCCCTGCAAACCGATTAAGTTTGTTTTTTGTACATCGAAAAAAAAAAACTGGTGGAATAACATAACTTCCTCTTCTTTTAGAAGTTGGTTAAAAAGATAATGTCTGTACATTGACCTCCTCAACGGTAGCAGTTATGCCATAACGTTTAATAGCTCAACTGCGAACTAACTAGTCACTTTAGCAGCTGGGACGTACTTTGGGTGAAGAGTATACTCTCTGGCGTGCGGTTTTGAACTTGGCGGCGCAGTGCCGTTCTACCAAGTGTATAGCAGTGGTAATTTACAGGCTGTTAAATTTAAGCTACATTTATTAGCTATAAATTAAATTATGGCGTGTATAACTATTGAACTGCCAATGCCTGCAAATAATTGTTATTTCATTTAGACTAGCTATGCCTTGTGACTTTCGTCTGCTTGAAATTATTTTAAAAATTTTACTTCCCTATTTGAATCGGATTTTCTTAACATTTTCGAGGATTTTAATTCTTTTTTGCACGGGACCCTACTCCTTTTTCTAAAATAAAATTAGTAGACTACTTTTACTTACTCCCTATGACGTCAGCTATCTGCTGGTAAAAGTCCCGTCAGACAGACAGACAAATTAAAAAAAAAATGTTTTTAAGTACCATATCCTTTCATTGTAAAAATCTGTTATTTTGAAATTACAAACAGACACTTCAATTGTATTTATTTATTTATGTATGATAGCTCGGATAGCTGTTTTGCCCTGCTACATGCTATGGCCTATGTGCTTTTACCCTGCGATGACGATGATAGGAAAGTCAAGAGTGTATCGCATTGACATAAGCTAACGAAATTTATGTATATGTAATTACGTTGAAAGTTTCCGTAAAAAAAAACTTGTATCAAAATCTTTTATTTTCAGATAGCATGGCCCATAATATAGTGTTAGTATAAACAATCACTTAAAACTGTGTTAGTAGACACGATTATAATAACAAAATATATGTACAATATTATCTTAGATAAGTTTATCAAGCCCTACGCATGACATATAGCTTGACAAATACGAAACGCATTAAAAATGATGGTCACCTGTCTATGGACCGTCTAATCGAGGTAAGGATCGAGAAGACGTGGATTTTTTAACCGGAAACTCTGATTCTTATCATCGTTAAATACATAAAAGCTTGAATCAACTAATTGTTTTGTCGAATCACAAATGAAACACCAGCTAACATGTTTATAATGCACACACCAACTCATCACATCACTCGAGCTTGATTACAGTACCTACAAGAGAACACACATTTTCGCACGGACCCGGCTGCTTTGCAAGTTAATAACCTATTTGGCGTCGTTCTAAAGGCTACATATTCACAATGGTGGGCACTAGCCGGGCTAGGCGTCCATCAGGAATCGGATTTGTGTGGAGAACGGGTCATGCCGCTAGCGATAATGGAAAACGGATTACCGCGAACTCTCTAACTAAAGCTCGTGATCCGTTCATGTAGGTCGGGTGGTTTGGTCGGGTGTGTCTGTCGACGGAATTTGCATTGAACGCTTTATTACCGCTGTCTTCGATGATTTATTTTAATATTTTTGTTTGGTTTAGAGTGGTTGTGAATTGTGATGCTGATTTGTTGTTAGAGTTATTTTTAAAACACTTATTTTTTAATTGCTAATCAAAAAACTTATCATCCGTCAGTTTATTCACATCAATTAAATATTTTTACAACCAAAATACTGATTGCACATCAAAATTAGAAGCGTACAAACGCAATTTAACACAGTGCTCAGTACGTCTAACCAAAGACACCCAAGCAAAAAGCACTGATCAAAGTGATTTTATTTTGACCTAAAATAATAAATTAGAAAAAACACATCCGCACTCTAGAAAAAACACTTCCACAAAAAAGTCAAAACAAAAATACTGATTTTTGGTTAGACAATAGACGTACTGAACGCTGTGTTAAAATTTGTCCACATACATATTTTAATGGGACCTTATAAAACAAGGGAAGATTTTTTGATTTACAGTTAATTACTAGCCTTTTTAAAATGGTTGTTACCTATTTTTACTTCGAGGGTTTTTATTCGTGTAAAAATCTGGTATTTTGTTAGATTTAACCTGTTTAAATATGTTACAACAAAAGTACTGATGTTTTTTATTTGTGGAAGAGAAATAAACAATTTTATCATTTTTTTATTATTTTGCTGTGACTTTCAAGGACTTATGTTCTTATAATTTTGGTAAAAAAATATAGTGTGGCTACAAAGTTAACTTGCAGATGTGACTGGTAATACGATTATTATTTATTCAGGATAAGCTCAGCACTAAACAACACTAATAAATAAAATAGCATCTCGTCTCAACTTATACAAAATTCAATAAATCGATTCATACGAATAATGGTTGAAAAAACAATAAAATTGATTATGCAAATCACTAATTCACATTTTTTGTAAGTACTACTAATATAAATACACTTAAAATAAATATTATAAGTTGAACTAATAACCCAATTACGAGTATGTTTATGGCTTATAATGTGAGGAGTGGGTTATATGCGGTTGTGTCCTACATATGCACGTACTACGTACAGCCAGAGAAATTAATTGTTGTCATATTGAGACATAACGTCACACCTGTAATCCTGCAAGGGTTACGTAGAGGTGTACGTAACAGTACACCCACATTTAGGCAGTTATGTTTAAGTCCCATGTCATAGGGGGCGAGCCTATTGTCATCAACCGGGCTCAAATCCAGACTGCGTGGCTGCTACTGCGCAATTCCTGACGGATAAACCCAATAACAATTTGCCGGGCCCGGGAATCGTACCCCAGGACCTCATGCTCAGCAGTCGCGATTCCGACCACTAGACAATGAGATAATCGAGGCATATTGAGACACTACGTCAATTTCCCGATTCATTTCATACAATTGTTAAGGAATGACAGTTGTGAATATAAATATACGGACAGTTTAATGTGGTTGTTAATTTGCTTAACAATTAATTTCCCTGGCTTTACAACAGGGTGCACAGGGTTTAAACATATTCGTAGATTAGGTGTGGGAGAGCAAGGCATCTAGGCATTTTGTCATTTTAGGCATTTTGGCTTGGCAATTAACGTGTTATTACGTATTTTTTCTGATTTTGCTATGTTGATGATATGATTATATCTTAATAACTTCTAGTTACAATGTAAAAATTAATTCAGGACAAGAATTTGTGTGGTATAACTACTACTAAAAAGGGTAAAATAAAAACTTTCTGCAAAAGAAACCCACTTCCAACCGAACACTAAAAAAGTCTAAAATAACTTGACTTTTGGAATTCGTTTTTTTTTGTTTTGTATACCAAATGCTCAGAGATAGACTTTATGACTTGTGTATACTTTACCCGAGTTTTATAAAATGTTGTCGTTGAGGGCGAGGGTTGTCGTTGACAATGCCAGTTGAAAAAAAGTAGATGAACAACATTAGTAATATTATGATATATATTATAGTATTTTATATGTCCTTGTAGTTTATCTTAGTATTTTTTTTTTTCAGATATTCATCTACCACTGTTTATCTCTGCATCACCAACAGGTTGACTGGTAGAAAATGCCTATGGCATTAAGTCCGCCTCTGTACTTTGTACTTGAAATGTTAAATAAATAATCAACAAAGAAAAAATATTATTCGTCTAGAAGCAAAACCAGTTCATAGATCCTATTACGTTTTGAGAAGAGAGACACATAATATCGATATTTAGATTTCCATTGTTGCGCTGTATGACGGAAACCAATCTGCATTAAACATTGTTTACGGGCTTTTCATTCGGTGTCTATTAAATTTAGTGCAAACTGAAATGCAATACCTAAATAATAAATGGACAGTTATTATGCTTCGTACATAATAGTTTTGGCATTAATACGTAATTCGTTACTGTGGAATGTACAGTCAGTAGTGATAGTTCTACAAAGTATTCAAAACATCATTATTGGGTGGAAATCGATGGAGGGAGGACTAAATAATAATATAATACAAAGGAAGACTATTGTCTTAGAAGAAGAGCAACGGGGTTGCCCCCGAAATTCAAATTTTCTTACGATTTTTGCAATTTTCCGGCCAGTTTCAGGCCGTATCTTGAACACAATATTATTTGTTGCGGTTATACGTAAGTATTGTATTTACAGAATTATAATCACTATTTATTATATAAAAGGCCATTTAGTGGGATTAAATGAACTTAGAGGGTTGTATTGATCATTTCAATGATTATATAATCCTCTTTTAATCAACATACAACCTGAAACTGACCGGCAAATTCCAAAAAAAGTAAGAAAATTTAAATTTCGCGGGCTACCACGGTGCTCTTCTTCTAAGACAATAGTTTTCCACGACCATCACCTCCACCACCACGAACCACCACCTCCACCCTACACTCACTCACTCTGGGCTTCCACCTTAAATCACCAGTCTTTGCAGCCGGATTGACGTCACAGTACCTATATCAAATTGATACTGGCAGACAGGCAGGCTCTGCTTTTCTTGTCTTGTATCTGGGCAAACTTTTAAAGAATACTACTTCTGTTGTGTTTAAAATATTGGACAGTAAGGTAGATGGTATTGGGGATTACTGACCTGGATGCACCAAAGTACGTACATTTGTATATCGTCACTTTCGAAGGGTTACTGCAAGAATGAAACTGTGCTGTTCATACCTCTGAAGATATCTAAAGTCGCTTTTATGCAGGATATATTAGCTAGTGTATTTGTTTTAATATTAATATCACATGACATTACGCCTGTAACCCCTGAAGGGCTAGTCAGAGTCGTACCTGATAGTACATACTAATTTCGCCAGTTATGTTCTCATGTAATAGGGGGCGAGCCGATTGCCGTCAATCGCACAAATCCAGACTGTGTGGCTGCTACTGAGAAGTCCCTGATGGAAAAACCAAATAGCACTTTGCTCGTCTCGCAATTCGAAACCAGGACTTCATGCTCGCTACAGTCGCGCTTGTGACCACTAGCCCAACGAGGCAGTCAGCTTTAATATTAAACGAGTTGTCATCTAATATTCTACGCTATACAGGACGTGTTTAATTTTTCTAGCTAACTGTCCATTGTAGCTGGTCGTTATGCGAATGAGCCGACATTGTGCCGCGTAATTGTATCATATTATATGCATTCCCCACAATGCAGCACACACTACACTGCGCTAGTGCCTATTGACCACTACACAACAACACGAGGAGAACAGTGGGCTGGCTTATAATTTATGAATGAGGGACATTCAACACGATGCTGGGTTGATGTTCCATTGATTTTATTTGTGACGTGCAGTGTTTCTACTTCCAATAGCTTTTTAGTAGACGAAAAAACGGACGTTCTCAAGTCGAATCATAGCTTTTTTTTTTTTTTTCGTATGGGAAATCGTCAAATAACTCCTCCCGCTCCCGCGGAGTGGAAGGGAGTGTCAGACTTTTACTGACTAAAAACCATCCATGTTCCTTCTTTTGCCCTTTATGTTCCAGGGCCGCGGTATCTCTTTCGAACAGTCCCGCAGCCCTGGCAGGCATCGGGCCTTGCAGTCGAATCATACCTTAACTACTTTTTCGACATAACGAAAAATTCGAAGACGTGTCATCTCCTAACCACATTCGGCCCGCGTGATGGATTAAGGCCCATTTTCTTTTATTGAGAGGAGGTCTGTGTGCACGCAGTTGGAACATTATAGGCTGTTTGTACTCCTGCTTATGCACACACTTTACAGGACGGGGTCACGTTACTGCCCATTTACCACTACATAAGGAAAACAGCAGGCTGGCTCATAATTAATGAATGAGAAATATTCAACACGGTGTTGCGTCGATGCTGCATTGATTTTACATGTGATGCAGCATGCCTGAGAGATATTTCTTGACGGCATACAAAGCCAAGTCAGAGGCCCATGGGTGGCATAAAAAACTCTGACACCAGGTTAGGCATTAACAACACGATAAAGAAAGACATGTGATGTGTAGTGTTTCAATTTTAAAATAGCCTTTAAACTTTAAAAGTTTGACATCAGAAATATCCCGAAAGCTTTGCTCTTTAACAGGCCTCTCCCAGATTTTTTCATAGCTCACGGTAGGGGGTTATTCCCCTCCATGTCACTTGCACTACCCTAGCTTTTAAGCTGTTAGGCCATCGGTGCAGTGATAATCTTTATTGTATGAATATACACGAATGATTGCTCTGCTATTTGTTATCCAAGCTTTCGCCAGGTTATAAATACCAACCCGTATGATGTTTTTACTTTTAAAAGTCAGGTTAGGCACTAACCACACGAAAAAGAAGAAGACTTGAAAATCCATAAATACGGGCAGCCATCTTGAATACAAAGTACAGTTGTTCTCCTGTTCGAGTTATGGAAGGCGAGTAGGCGCGCAGTGTGTTGATCACTCGCCATGCACTATCGCGGACCCCAGGAAACAATCAGACGTGTTAAATGTGCTTGGATTCTTTCTTCACTTGACCTAGTTCGATTTTTAGATCATGTATGTGTTAAAGAGCTTGGTTCATGCTTAGTTGATATCGACGTAATGTACTAATATATGAGTGTTTTATATCCGCTAAATAAAAACTCAGCGAAGATTTTCTTACGCCTGACAAACTCAAATTCCAACAGTGCAATCATACTTACTATACTTAGGCAGGGTAGATGTAATGTAGGGTAGGGTGTAATCTATACATATAATAAAACTGTAGAAAAGTCGTTTTTGTACATCAAAAAAAAATCCAAAAAAAATAGCCAAGGTGTTAAAGGACAACCAACAGAACCCATTTCCAGCATTTTTAGAATTTTTGTCTGTTTGTCTGTTTGTCTGTTTGTCTGTGTATTTGTTCGGGCATCACGTAAAATGTACAAAAGCAATGTAGATAACTTTTATACACAACGATTGAGCGTAACTTGAAGTAACATTTAGTTTTTGTTTCATTGCAATCGGTTCAGTCTATCAAAAGATATTTGAATTTAAAGTGTTACAGAAGTAAAATTGGGGTTATGTGCACTTGGTCTCACAACTTCCCGTGACTTTTATACACAACAATATGTGCGTAAATTCAAGTAGCATTAAGTTTTTTGTTTCATCGTAATCGTCTTCAATCGAAAGAAAAATGTAAATTAAAAAAATTATAATAGTGTTTCCGAAGTAAAATATTAAAAAAAGCGCCATCTATCGAACTCAGAGTGGACTATATCCAGAGCTCAACTGCGTGCAGCATTGAATATATATATATATAAATAAAAAAAAAAATATATAAATAAATATATAAATAATAATAATAATAATAATAATTGATTGCTTAGGACCTCGAGGCCCACCGGCTTCTGATAGGGTCCCAGCTCCCGGCGGATGTGTGCAGCGCATGCGATGGACGCAAGCCATTAATGAAAACGTCATGCGCTCATACTATGGGGCTACAGAGGGAGGAAACAACCTGACCGCGTACCGTGTTCGGATGCTCTCTCTGTTTCAGGTGCTTGAGCCAGCTGTCAACGTGTCGGCGCAACGACTGTCGGATCAGGTGCGAGTCATCCAGCGTAATCGTATGTTGGATGACACTGTACTTGATCGCCTGCGAACTGAAATGCAGAGTAGCCATGTCATTACTCCGTTGGCGCAGACTGTGGTACCACCACAACCTAGCACAATACCGAATCGCGCTAATGACGTGAGTAATGACATGGTTACTAATGTAAGTACCCAGTGCAATGAAGAAATGAGGAGTGCTTTGGAGGGTGCGATTCGAGAATATCGGTTCGTGCAACCCAATCTTAGACCACGCATACCTCGTTTGCCCATGCATAACAAAAATAGGGCGCTGGTGGCTGTTCTGGATTCACAGTTGTCAAACTATTTTGATAACTGCGAAGACCTCACCGATGCTCACTCAATCCTGTATTGTGCAGCTGTAGCGGCATGTCGTGTAGCTCACGTCAAATTTTCTGATGACAGGGCTACACGACCTAAACCAGCCGTACTGGCATGGCAGTACAGGATTGAACGACGTATTGGTGGGGCCAGAGCACTCATCGGCAAACTGATCTGCTTCAGGGAGGGCAATACTCGCCCTAGAGTGATGCGTTTTGTGAGGCGGGCGTTCTTGGGGACTGATATCAGTCCTCGAGACTACATGTCCCGTGTCACAGAGCGCATCGACTTCCTGAAGCAGAAAGTGTATGCATGGGCAAACCGTATACGTAGGTATAAGCGGCGGGTGGATCGATACACTCAGAATCGCACATTCCAAAGAGATGAAAGGTGGGTTTATAGGGCTTGGGAGCGACCGGACCAAGGTGTGGCTGACGCGCACCTGCCGGATGATGATGCCATGTGTTCGTTCTGGCGCAGCATCTGGTCGGTGCCTGTTAGCCATACCGAGGGTGAATGGACCCGGGGGGTCGAGCGAGCGTGCGATCTGGTACCAGAAATGGGGGCAATCACTATCAGCCCCCAAGACGTAGTTCGTGCAGTCCGTCCGTTGCCTAACTGGAAATCCCCAGGGCCGGATGGGCTGCACAACTTCTGGATTAAATGGTTTACTAGGTCGCACGCTCGCCTGGCGACCCTGTTCCAGTCAGCCTTAGAGTCAGGGTCGCTGCCCGAGTTCCTAACAACAGGTATAACCCACCTGCTCCATAAATCGGGTAGTACTGCGGAACCCAAAAATTATAGACCTATTACCTGTCTCCCGACAGTATATAAAGTTTTTACATCCATTTTGAGAGCTAAAATTAGCAAACATATTGATGACAATTCTATCATGTCCGCTTCTGAGAATGGATGTAGGAACGGGTCCCGCGGTACTAAGGAGCTACTCCTCATTGATATGGCCATTAGTCAACAGGCTCGTCGTTCCCGAAGGGATCTGTCGACATGTTGGATAGACTATAAGAAGGCCTATGATTCAGTGCCTCATACATGGCTCATGAGGGTGCTAGAGTTGTATAAAGTTGATGCAACTCTGCGCGCCTTCCTGATGTCATGTATGGGGCAATGGAGGACAGTCCTTCGCTATCCAGGATGTCGGCAAATCCAGAGGAATAGCGAGCCGATAAGGATCGAGCGAGGTATATTTCAGGGCGATAGTTTGAGTCCACTTTGGTTCTGCTTGGCCTTGAATCCCCTTAGCACGCTGCTGGAGGATTCAGGTCTAGGCTATCGGTTGAGGAGAGGTGGTCAAGTTATATCTCACCTCCTTTACATGGATGACCTGAAACTCTTTGCCCCCAACGATTTGCAACTGATGGAGCTACTGAAGGTAACTGAGACTTTCAGTAGCGCCATCAGGATGGAATTCGGTGTGGACAAATGTGCGGTTATGCATGTAAAGCGAGGGGAGATTGTGGAGTCTGTGGGAACCCAGCTCTCGGATTCCATAAATCTTAGATCCCTCTCAGCAACCGAAACCTATAAGTATTTGGGTATGTCGGAAGCGCTGGGCATCAATGTTGCTGACATGAAACAATCGTTGAAGGAGCGCTTCTTTGGCCGCCTGAAAAAAGTATTTAATAGTCTTTTATCAGGCGGAAATAAGGTGCGTGCTTTCAACGGTTGGGTCATGCCGGTTTTGATGTACTCTTTCGGCATACTCAAATGGACTCAAACAGAACTAGACGCCCTGGATAGGAAGGTCCGTACATTGTTGACGGCATATCGAATGCATCACCCGCGTTCTTCGGTTATGAGACTGTATATCCCACGGAGGTGTGGGGGTCGAGGTTTTTTAAACGCCAAGACTCTCCACTATCGCGAGATATGCAGTCTCAGGGAATATTTCCTAGAAACCGACGTGGGGATGCATCGAGATGTAGTCGCGGTGGACAAGGGCCTCACCCCGCTCTCCTTGGCTAAAGAGAACTGGCGCAAACCTGTAGTACTTGATACTAACGACCGCAGGGAGGTATGGCAGAGTAAGGAGCTTCACGGGCGCTTTTTCCGGGCCCTGCATGGGCCCGATGTAGACCTATCAGCGTCCGTAGCCTGGCTACGTTCCGGGGAGCTCTTCGGGGAAACTGAAGGTTTTGTCTGTGCAATTATGGATGAAGTTATGATGACGAATAACTACCGGAGATTTATTGTGAAGGACGGCACGGTTGACATATGTCGGGCATGCCACCGTCCAGGTGAATCAATCCGTCACATTATCTCCGGGTGTTCTCGTCTGGCTAATGTACGGTTCTGGTCCGTATCCATCAGCAACTTGCTCTTAAATACAATCTTGTCGAATCGGAAGTTCCGTACTATAGGTATGTGCCCGACCCAGTTCTCGAAAATGGCAATATCACATTGTACTGGGATCAATCCATCATCACTGACAGGACTATTATAGCCAATAAGCCTGATATAGTGGTGATGGATCGATCAGAGCGGCGCGCAATGATTGTTGACATTACGGTCCCGCATGACGAGAACCTCGTGAAAGCCGAGAAAGATAAGCAAATCAAGTATCTTGACTTGGCTCGCGAGGTTGTCGACATGTGGGATGTAGACTCAGCGATCATTGTGCCGATAGTCGTGTCAGCCCATGGCTTAATTGCCAAGAGCCTCGACCAACATCTCAGGAGGCTCTCGTTAGGCAGCTGGATCAAGGGCTTGATTCAGAAAGCGGTACTCCTGGACACGGCTCGTATTGTTAGGAGGTTCCTCTCTCTGGAGCCCTGACTGCCGGTAGCTTGGACCCTGTTCCCGATACCGGTGGGCTACTATTTTTTTTATATTTTTAAATGTTTTTTTATATTGTTTTATATTTAAATATTTAAAAATGTATTGAAATTGTGAAAAAATGAATAAAGGGGAATAATAATAATAAAAAATAATAATAATAATATAAAAATAATAATAGTAGTTTAATAATAATAGTAATATATATTAATTTTTTTTTGAATATATATATATATTTTGTATGTATATATTCGATAGATGGCATTGTGCGTGTGACGTCATTTTCTGATTGAGGCATGTTCAACTACATACTGATGGAGAAATTCCTGACCTATAGGGTACGTGAAATTTTTCACAACAGGTCCTTATTGCTATTAAAGAGATAGTTATAAGTATACCAGGAAACCCGATCAGTCAATACGGTTTGCCCACACCGACAGTCGATGGGGAACGTATAAACAGAGAATACGTTTCAGAAATTAGTTAAAAACCCGTGGAACTCGCAGAAATTTTACAAAATAGCTGCGCAAAGACAGAGGAACAGCGCCAGACGTTTGATAGGGTATGCTGCAGTGTAGAAAACGCCTCGGGTGAAATCATGTTTTTAGACGCACCGGGCGGAACGGGTAAAACTTTCCTAACCAAAGTCATTTTGGCTCGAATAAGGAACTTTGGGAGTATGAAGAACAGGGTGTAAAGCTCTTCAACCCCCATTAAAAAGGGAGGATCCTCCGACCAGACGCGTGTTATGTCTGGTGGGCTACTGCCCAACAGTTGTTGTCAGGTTCTTCTGTATAGTCTTAAGTCGCGAATAACTTGCGCGATGTAGAATTTAGATATATTTCGATTTTTAGTTTATCCTCTGCGTCATAGATGGCACTGTAGTACTTTTTGTAGTGCCGCTACAGAACCGAAATAATATAATTATATAAGAACCAAATAATATATATTATTTCCCTTGCTGTCGCCTCTTCAGAGATAGCAGCCACATTATTGTCTGGAGGAAAAACGGCACACACAATATTTATAATTCCTATCGACTTAGACCGCACGGAAAGCCCGGTTTGCAACATATCGCGAAATAGCGATAAAGCAAGGGTTTTATGCGATTGTGGTTTAATTTTTTGGGACGAGTGCACTATGGCAAACCGCAAAGCTGTAGAAGCAGTGAATCGAACTTTACAGGACATAAGGGGGGTTCATTTTTGT